>CM035434.1:104739547-106015451 GCA_020310875.1 Ceratopteris richardii
TAGTTTTGGCCCTGTCCAGACCTAGTGTCCGGCCTAGTTAAAAATTAGGTTCCAGGGCTTATTTGAGGGCTCAAACGAAGTCTAAAAATTATGAAAATTGGTAGGATGATACTTCTAGTACTCCTCAAGCTCGAGGACTCCTCGGCTTGAACAAAATGGAGTTACAAAAATAGAAAAAGGTGTTTACAATGGTTTTTAGTGATGGAAATCACTATTTTTGTAGGGGATTCTTCTAAAAATTTGACATGTACTTCTTGGAGCTCCCTACTTGCTCCTTCTTCTTGTGTGTTTCCACCTTTCTGATGTGCTTCCATGCTTGTGCTTGACCTTGAGTTCCAACACTCCCCCCCCCTCGAGTCTGTCGTCCCTGACAGACCCTTGTTGTAGTGGTTGTTCCAAGTAGTGCTTTGAGACGGAGTGTCCCTTCACAAAAGTCCTCTTTTGAATGGCTGATCATGTCTCCTCATAAGCAGGAGTCTTCTCATCAAGTATACATACAAGGATTTGTAGGGTACCAGAACTACCCCTTGCACATATCTCCCTAGATGCTCTCGTACATGCAGTAGTTAGGCATCACTCAAGTTGAGGACCTTCCAGCTCTTCACTCCTACCATGGTAAGAGGAAACCATAGTTGTGGATGCCATGTTCATGCCAAGTTCCTGACATCTACCAGATAAGGCACCAATTATATCATCTGCTAGCCGAGACACACTTCTATCCAAACTGATGTTCCACCTTCAACTAAGCATGACTCATTCATGTTTCATGAGCCAAACCTGGGAACAAGTGCTTCCTCTCCCTTTCTTCTTTTTGGAACAATGTCACCAAACAAGAAGACAGATGTTAGTATCAAAAAAAAATAGTTGACATATGTCAATGTGCTCTTGTGCATGGGACTCTCAAATGTGTCTATGCACGACCATGTAATGTGGCCCTATATTAATGCATACTTTGGAAATGCATGACCTGAATGGTGCAAAAGACTGGGTTGTGCAAGGAGCACATGGTTGTCGCTCGTCGAGGCTTTTGATGTTGCTTGTAGTTGTTGATGCCCGCTTTGGTGGAGGTATTCATTGGATCTCGAAATGATGTAATCCTCCTTATTGGGGTCCATTTTAGAACAACATTTGGCACTCTACAGATCACTTCAGGCGTCCTCATGTTTGGATGCTTTCTGAACTGTGGCATCCAATGTGGTTGGCGCTTTGGTTCGGTGTAGGCTACTTGCACTTTTGGCTTCCAAACCCATACCCTTTTTGCATGTCTTCCTCCTATGGTTGAAGAGGTGATTTGATTTTCTTTCGGTCTCTGTACGCAGTTCTTACCCTTTTCTGATTTTGGCTTCTTTGTTAAGATTCTTCGCATGTGGGAGAACATAGGTTGTTGTGGATGTAAGAGCTTCTTAGGTACCCACATCTGTAATCGACCTTGTTGAGTTGCAGCTAATTTCTTAGGCACCCAAACTAGTCGGATACCTTGTGGTTGAGCTTGTTCGAGATTCTTCCTTCCTCTTCTAGCATGGTGGGAGTCCTTGGAGGGGAATTGTGGGGTTAAGGCCAGTGGTTGCTCTCCTTTTTGTACCCAGATCTGCTTCATGCCCGGAACTACTTTCCTTTGGAAAGCCCGTTGTCTATTTGATATAGCAGTTGTCCTGTTCTGTTGTGCTTGCCTTGTTGGTTGAGTTGTAGTGGCGGCATTAGTCCAGAGGAGGAGTCCGCTTGTCTTTGAGCTTGTTCTTCCATGATTGAGTTCTCCTGCGACATAGAGCTTTTGATGCATACAACATCTCTTTTGCCAAGATTAGTCCTAGGAGAACTACAAGATGTAACATCTGGATTTGTGAGCATGCCATTTTCTAGTTCTAATGTAAAGCATTGTCCCTGGACCCAAACTTGAAGAAGTTGACTTTTTAGGTTCAAGTTGACTGCATTGTCATAAATCCAATCTTGTCCTAAGACAAGTGGTTTTGTAAGGTTCTCATCTTGACACACTAGCACTTTGACTTTCATTGGAACATCTTGAAGGTAGATGGGAAGTTTCACCTCGCCCAAACAAGGGGTTTCCACACCTCCCAATCCTATGAGATAAGCTTCTATGGGATTGATGTTCAACTGCAAGTCTTGGCAATAGGACAGTCTAACTGCACTACTTGCTGCACCTGAGTCAATCAATGCTTTCACAGTCCTGGCACCCTTTCCTTGTCCGATCTCTATGGTCACAAAGGGACGTCGGTCAATGACTTGAGAAGTAGTTATGCCCGATTTTTGGCACATATCCATGTGATATTTTGGGGCTTTTGAGTTGACATCTAGGCCTAGTTGCCTTAGCTTATTTCGCCTAATACGCTCTCTAGCTTCTGCTTGTGCTTCTTCTCTCACCCTTAACTCCTCTTCTTTTCGCTTCTTAGCAGTGTTGAGTCTCGTAAGCATATCCTCTGTAAGAGGTTCTTGGTATAACTTGACTCTACATCCACTAATATAGTTGGGCAAGATATCACCTTCTAAAGTAGCCAATTGAACTGCACCGCTAGTGGAAATTTTGTTAATGATCATGGGTCCATATCCTCGTTTTTCCAACTTACGGGCATGTTGTTTTAGTGTGTAAACCAACACTAGATCTCCCTCTTTCAGTCCCTTATCCTTGATGTGTGCATCAAAGTATGCCTTTTGTCTTTTCTTTGCAGCATAGATGCCTGCTACCACTTGTAGCCTTGTCTCACCTAAGCGTTCTAGATCAAAGATCCTAGAGGACAATTCATGTCCATTCCACTCATGCTCTTGTACTACTTTTAATGCTGGGATTAGGAAATCTAATGGTAGCACAACATTCTGTCCAAAGACCATCTGAAATGGGGTGGCATTCAGTACCGTTTTATGGGCGACTCGATAAGCCCAAACAGCATGATGAAGCTGTTTATCCCAATCAGAGCGTTTGTTGTTTACAAGCTTGGTCAAGACATTACATAAGATCTTGTTTGTGCTCTCAGCTTGTCCATTAGCTTGTGGGTGATAGGGGGCAGACTTCTTATGTATCACCAAGAATTCTTGGAGAAGATTTTCAATGACTTCATTCAATAAGTGTGTGCCTCTATCGCTCACTAACTCTATTGGTAGTCCATATCTCGTGAACACATTCTCGAATAAGAACTTAGCCGTAGTCTGGGCATCATTCTTTGTTGTGGCTTTCACTTCTACCCACTTGGTAAGGTAATCTGTGGCTACAATAATACACTTTGCATGGGAGTTTCTAGCTGGGGGGTTAATAGGACCTACAAAGTCTATACCCCATTTCGAGAATGCACGTCCTCCCATCATTGGCCTCAAAGGCATCTCATCTTTTCTAACTGGATATTGTGCACGTTGGCATGTGTCACATTTCTTCACATAGGTATGTGCATCCACATGGAGAGTGGGCCACCAAAGTCCTGAGAATAGAATGGTCTTCATCACTTGGTCAGGACCAAAATGTCCACCTTCAACACCACTGTGTGCAGTCTCTAAGACCTTGAAATAGTCTGATTCATGAACGCACAGTCTTAAGTAATCATCTTCCTTCGATATAGGTTGTCTCCTACTAAGGCATAGCCTTGAGCCTCTTGCTCCATGCTTTGTCTTCTTGCTAGACTAGCCTCTTTGGGTAATCTTCCCGACCTCATAAACTCTACCAATGGAGCACTCCAATCTGGAATTAATGACACTTGATAAAGGGTCGCATGCTCCACTGGGGGTCTCTCTCTGCACATTGGACAATTCTTAATCGACTCATGTATTTCTTTTTCCATGCTAGGCCAATACACTCCTAAACGCTTCAGATTCTGCAATGTTCTTTGTTTAGAATAGTGATTTCCTAGCAATCCTTCATGAGCTTGCTGCAACCAACTACTAGTTCATCATCCTCGACACACCAAGCTAATACACCTCAGTATCTTGTTTGTACATGCTTCCTGCCAATATGTGATATTTTTGTGATTTTACAATTTCTTCTTGTGATGTTTTCACATTCTTATTTGCAGGTCCGGAGGTTAGGATTGGTCATTTAGGAACAACTTATTTGGCCATTTAGGAACAACTTCTAAATTGAACAGATAAGCATCAGGTAGTTCATCAGACACTCCTTGAGCTGACTCCCCTGAAGTAATGCGAGAAAGGTGATCTGCCCGGAGGTGGGTTCTACCTTTCCTAACAACGACTTCAAAGTCATATTCCATTAGTAAAAGGAACCATCTTTCTAAGCGTCTAGTATTGCAAGGTTTATTGACCAAATATAACAAAGCTTGATGATCAGTGAAAAACTTGAATTTATTGGCCAATAAATAGTGCCTAAACTTCTTGACAGCATATACCATGCCTAAGCCTTCTCGCTCGGTTGTGGTATAATTTCTTTCAGCTCGGTTTAGTTGTCTACTAGCATATGGTATGGGCAAATCTAAATTTCCTTCACCTGTGGGTTGTGCTAGCACACATCCTATGGCGTGATTGGATGCATCCACATGGACATGGAATGGTTTATTCCAATCAGGAGTGGTCAGTATTGGTGTTGTGCACAAACGTTTCTTCAGTTCATTGAAAGAATTCTCGCATTCGTCATTCCACTCAAAATTAGACAACAAGGCATAAAGGGGTCTAGCTATGATCGCGTACATGTGGATAAACCTACGGTAATATCCACAATGACCCATAAAGGCTTGTACCTCTTTAACATTCCTTGGCCTTGGCAGCTCCGCTATGGCTCGTACCTTATCTTCATCTGTAGAGATTCCATTCTTAGAAACAATATGGCCTAAGATTTTACCTTGACGCACCATGAACACACACTTTTCTGGGTTCAAACACACTCGATATTCTCTACACTTGTTGAAGATTTGTCTGAGCTCAGGGATGTGAAATCTTCTTTCTTGGGAATGTGCACATAAATAATCCACATACACTTCTAAGCTCTTTCGCAAGACCTCTTTGAACACATGACAC
Organism: Ceratopteris richardii; assembly: GCA_020310875.1. Lineage (NCBI taxonomy): Eukaryota > Viridiplantae > Streptophyta > Polypodiopsida > Polypodiales > Pteridaceae > Ceratopteris > Ceratopteris richardii. The sequence goes on from CM035434.1 coordinate 104,744,516, forward strand.
ATGAGCCTTTGGAATGTTGCAGGTGCATTGGTGAGCCCAAATGGCATCACACGAAATGCAAAGATTCCCCATTCTATGGCAAAAGCTATTTTGTGTTGATCTTCTGGGGCAATGGCTACTTGATTGTAACCTGAAAATCCATCAAGGAAGCAATAAACTTCCTTGCCTGCAACACGCTCCAATAGGTGTTCCGTGATTGGAAGCGGATAACTATCTCTGATCGTAGCGGCATTAACTCTTTTAAGGTTAGTACACACTCACAACTTCCCGTTCTTCTTGGGTACCACTACAATGGGGGACACCCATTCAGTATGCTCAATCTCATAGATGAATCCAGCTTCAATCAGCCTATCAATTTCTTCTTTTATTTTGGCTGCATATGTATCATTATATGTGTAGGGCTTTTGTTTGGTGGGCTTAGCATCAGCAGTCATGGGGATAGTATGAGAGCAAATTCTTGGATCTACCCCTTTCAAGTCGCTATAGTGCCACGCAAACACATCCCTATATTCCCTTAATAGAGCTACGAGCTCCATTTCTTCACTTGCACTTAGGTCATCTCCTATATATGTGCATCTCTCTTCGTTCTCTTCAATGATCACTACAATTTTCTTGGTCTTTTCTTTATTATCATATGATTCTCCTATGATGGCCTCTCTCTTAGGCATTTGTACCAAAATTTTGCGATCGTCAACTTCATATTTCTTGAATTTTTCTGGTACTTCAAACAATGATTCCTCCTCTTCTTGTTTCACTGCTTTTCTTTTCTTTTTCTTTTGATTGCTCTCACTTCCATCCTTTGAATTTACCTTTTTAATACTTGTGAGAGGTTCTTCTTCTTTCTGGGTGAACACTCCTATATCTTCTAGATAGTGCTACTCTGAGTTAAAGCAACTACCCATCACAATGGACTCTAGATCATCGTCATTCTCTTCCTCTTCTATGACATCACTAGGGTCACATTCTTCTAGCAAGGGCTGACACATGAACACTAAAATATCATAACCCTCCTCATCACAATGAGGTTTCCATTGTTCTTCATTGACAGCAATGTCCATGGTGGCTAAGATTTCTGGCTAGCCATGAGGCTCAAATTCCTCATCTGGAAAGATCATCGGTGTGTAAGCTGGGTCTCTAACTGGTCTATCTCCTGGTGAAGCTCCTTTTTCCCTCGCCTTCAAGCATTTTTCCTCTTCCTCTGCGACCTTGCACATCCACAAATGAGTATCTTCATGCAGCCATGATGGATCAGGTGAACTTTCAGAATGCACAGAGATTGAATCTTCTTTTGCTTTGTGGATAGGATTCTACTGTAGGGTGGTACATCTCTAAAGGAGTAATCCTTCAAATTGACCTTGGTGGTGACCCCTACGTGTTGTAAGTACAAGGAGTTTGTTCCCCAATCTTGTACTATTTGCAATTGTCGTAGGAAGGGTCTTCCTAGGATCATCTCATAAACATTATTTTTCTCAAAGTCACATATAGCAAATGTGTGCTCAAACTCTACACCACAAGTGGTTAGAGTTATCCCTTCTAGCAATCCTAGAGGTCTTTCAAAATGACCATCTGCCATTTGAAGCTTCATTCTAGTTGGTCTTAATGTGGGTTTGCCCCATTGCTTCCACAAGGAGGTGGTCGCAATAGCAACACCAGCACCTGAATCTATGATTGCTTTGGTTGTGTAACCTTGGTACATGATTGGAAGATAAGTAGTACCTTCTTGGCCCTCACACATGTCCCCTATTTTGTCTAGAGGTATCTCTGGTACTTTTTGCTTAGAGCCTACTTTTGGCATTTTGGAATCAAGTTCTGGAACTTGATCCTTGACATGATTCCATAGCTCAGGTTTTGCTTTGAGCAACTCTTCTACAGCGAGATGACATTGAACCTTAGTGTTCTTCACGACATCAGTGTTCCTTGGGACCACTGAGTCTTCCTGTCTGACCAGTATTGTGGGAGCTCTGATCTGAAGAGATTCAGATTCCCATGGGCCTAGAAATTGAGGCAATTCTTCTAAAGTATTAGATTCAAAATCTATTCTTTCGTCTTCTTGTTGTTCTACTTCATCTCTGTAAATAAATGGAATGTCTTAGGGAAATTGATCATGAAGATCATCAATCTCACGAATAGGAGGGGAATTACCCTTCTCCTTGGTCCATTTCTCTTCTTGTATTTCCCGCAAGAACTCTTGAGAGTACTGTTGAATTGAAGGAGGTATTCCAACATCCGTGGAATTAGGAACATAAGCTCCCATTGGTGGTGAGCTTGCTCTTTCAATAATTGGTTGAGCCTGTGGAGGTAAAGAAACTTGTGGTTTGTTTACCAACTGCTCTAATCTTTCTAGTAAGCCCTTGAAATGCAAATCCAGTTTGACAGATTTTGTTTGATTGAACTTTTGACTAGTCTCAAGAATAGCTTGGGCTTGTTCTACCATTTTCATGCACATTTTCATCCGTTCAATCTCTAAGTCCGCTCTAGGGTAACTCTTGTCTAGGTTTGCAGCTGTAGGCCCTTCTTGAAGTCGAGCTTGGTAGGCCTTGAACATCATGTCCAAGCCTTCTGGGGTTGGATCTGCAAGAACAGACCTTGGTTGTGGCCTATTTACAATGGGTGGTGGGGTGGGATGAGGTGGAGTGGATGGAGTTTCCGAATGCGAGGGGCTTTGAGATGCAATGTCTTCTATTTTTGTTTTCGCTTCTTTTAAGCTTTCTTCTAGTTCCGATAACTTTTTATTCCACTTGCGATTGGCCTTTTCTCTGGTATCTTTCCATGTTCTTGTTTTCCTCTTACTAGGCTCTCCTGATTCACTTGACTCCGATTGTTCTGCTAGTTTATCTTGTTTTAAAGCTTGTGCCCTAGTAACTGCCTGTACAAGTGCCACATTACTACTACTGGCACTTGAATCCGCCATTAAGCCTACCACATTAATGGGTGTAATCTTGGGCGCACTAGAGGGGTTTCTTGGACAATCTCTGGGGAGATGGTCTTTGCCACAATCAGGACAAAAAGCTTGTATTGTGATAGCCTGTCCTTGACTCGGAGATGGTGGGTGGGGACAATCACGAAGGAAATGGTCACCCTGGCATCTGAAACATGGTCCTCTAGGGGCTTGTGGTCTTACTTGTTTGAATTGGGGCCTAGGGTTAGCCTTTGCGTACATGACATTGGAGTATTCTGGCTCCCAATTTTGTTCCATAGGTGGTGCCTCATATTGATACGGGTAAATCTCACTATGTTCAGGTGACTCTGTGTAATAAGCATGCGGACTACCTTCATGGGAGTAGTCTGAGCTATGAGCATGAGAGTCATTATCTGGTATCAATGGGATTAGTGGCACCAATGCCCTATTTGGATTTTCCTCTCCCACAGCATACTTGACTGGAATCACGTTAGCAAGAGTTGGTGGTTGGTTTCCCAAGACTGGTTGTGGCCTATATTGTGCATGATATTGCTGTTGTGGTCGATAATATGGCTGTTGGTATTGGTTCTAATACCTCCCTTGTTGATAAGGTTGCTGATAAGTTTGTCTAACAACCTGTCTATTTTAGGGACAATCTTGAGATGTGTGGTTCGTGTATTTTCTCTCAATAGTGCAATATGGAGCATTCATTTCTCTAATGTTTTGGTTTTGCATTGGGCATACGTTAGCCATGTGGTCCCCTCCGTAGGTATAACATCGGTTCAATGAGGTGACTCTCTATGTTTGTCTATTTTGGAGTCCCAACTTCTTGGCAACTTGCTCAGCTATCTCATCTATTTCTGTGGAGATTTTCAAAGTATCACTAGTAGAACTATCAGAATCCTTATAGAGTTTGGACAATCCTAACTCCTCACCCAAGTTATCTTCTATGTCAATGCACGTCCGCACACACTCTTCTATGGATCTGGGCTCTTTCAAGTACACATATGATCTTAAATTTGTGCTCAGTAAGCCATCTAAGAACAAAGCCACTTGTTTGGGTAGTGTGGGTAACTCTGGAGCAGGGCATCTTTCTAGGTATTGTCTGAACCTTCTACCTGCTAGTCGTACTGTTTCTTGGGGTGTCTGCTTGAAACTGTGGATCAAAGATGATGTGTTATGCGTGATACCACTCTTGGAAAATTCTACAATGAATTCGTCTAGCAGTTGACCTATATCGCGATAGTTGCGACTAATCAGTGGTTGAAACCAAGCTAAGGCAGTGCCCTTAAGAGTCAAACCAAATGCCTCGTACTGGGTGAACAAATCCTCAACTTGTTCCGCTCTTAACACTTGTTTGAACTCGGCCACATGATCATAAGGATCTCGTGTCCCGTCAAAATAATTCTTCATTGCCTTGATCACTTGAGTGGGTCTAAGGGTTCTTGGGTGCTCTTGGGGTCTAGGCAATGGAAACTCCTGTTCATCTTTTTGTTGCCTATTTGCTTGATGTCTCTCTCTTTCAGGGCTTTCATTTTCAAATCCTAATCTATTTTTGCCCACAGTGTGTGCAAAACTTACCTCAGGTCTCTCTCTATTTCTTTCTCTCTGGGTTTCATGAGCTTGGGATGATCCTACTCCTTGGAGGCCATGGGAAACATTGGATCTTGATGGAGGGAAAATCAATTCACTCTTCCACGTATATGCATGTCTATCATGTTTTGTTACCAAGAATATCTTCTCTGATGTGTTATCCAGGTAGACAACTTTGCCTGGTATCTCAGGATCTTTGAATTCATAGATGATGACTATGCCCAGTTGGTTAGGTTGATCTGGTTTGAATCTCCAAAAGGCTTCCTCTGTATCTCTATTCAAGAATAGTTCTATGTTTTTGTTGTCTTTGTTGGAGTTTATTGACCTCCAAAATATAGCAAGAAGTAGGTGGAACCCCCTAGGAACAAGTTGACCTTCTCACAAACTTCATCACAAAAAACTAGTCATGCTTGCAGAGCTTACTATTCTCTAACGAATTAGAATTTTCTAAAACAGTTTTAACCACATATACTAGACACCAAGAGCTTTCCAATGAGCCAAAGAACACTCAATTTGGATAAATACACAAGGAGATATGACCTCTGCAAGTTTGAGGTTTAATGGAGACCTTCAGCAGAGGTGAAACCAGAGAACACACACTACTTGCAGAGAGTACTGCTCTCAGCTCACAAATTCAATGGTTATGAAAATTTACCAAACGAAAGTAGATAGTAAGAGCTTTCAAATGAGCTATGAAACATGTAATTTTGATATCTAATGAGGGAGATACAAGCTCTGCAATCTCTGCATAAAAACTACAAAAGCATAAAGATACACATATGCCTCTCTTGGACTTCCCACAAGATCACGACTTTTCTCCTCTTTTTATAGCATGAGAAACTAATCTAAAACGTTCCTAATACATCTAAATTCGTGGTAGACACTTGGGTGGAGGTATTACATGACTCAAGTGCTCAAATAAGCAAAGTATTGATGGACTTTGAGAACTAGCCACATCGACCTTCCACTAGGACACCACTGCAGCTCCCTTGTGACTCACTAATTTGACTCACCATGTTCTAGAACTCACATGGTATTTTTGCTATCTTTTATGAATAATATGAGCCTTCTTGAAGTATTTGAAGACTTCCCAAAGGTATTTACATAATTTGAAACTTGTACCGTACATAAAACAAATGTTCGCAACATTCACCCCCTCAAGTTTCAAAGGGTATTTCCTTCATGCCAAGAATATAGTTGAATCTTTGAAGCTTCGGTCCATCGAAGGATTTGTGAAGATATTTGCAACTTGATCCTTTGTTCCCACAAAAGAAACTTGTACTTCATTGTTTATGGCCTTCTCTCGAACATAATGATAGTGAACCTCTATATGCTTTGTTCTAGCATGAAAAATAGGATTTGAGGTCATATGAATGCTACTCAAGTTATCCCCATATATCTATGGTACATCAACCTGCACATTCAAGTCATGAAACAAATTTTTAAACCACATAATTTCAGTAGTAGCCAATGCTAAACCTCTATACTCAGCCTCTGTAGAAGATAAAGCAATTGTAGGCTGTTTCTTTGAACTCCATGTTAATGTCTTGTTTCCTGCTATTACTACATATCCACTTGTGGATCTTCTGTCATCTTTGCTTCCAGCCCAATCTGCATCACTAAAGACTTTAAGAGTTAGATCAGCATCATGACTATAAAATAATCCTTTGTTCATGGTACCTTTCAAATACTTAAGCACTCTTTTCGCTACATGCATATGAGGTACTATAGGTTCATGCATAAACTGTGACAATACTCCCACTGCATAGCATATATCAGGTCTAGTTTTTGTTGCATAAATCAAAGATCCTACCATGGATCTATACACATTCATATCATGCAACTCATCACCTTCCTTTGCACTCAACTTTACATTACATTCCATTGGAGTAGAAACAAATTTACATTCCTGCATACCAAACCTTTTCAACATATCACATATATACTTTCTCTGTATCAACCACATACCTTCATCGCCATACACAATTTCAATCCCAAGAAAGTATCTAAGCAAACCAAGATCTGAAATTTTAAATTCCTTTCCCAAATTACCTTTTATCTCATCAATTGCTTTTGCATCATTCCCTATAATCAACAAGTCATCCACATAAATGCATACATAGACACACATGCCATCTACATGTTTTACATAAAGTGAAGGATCAGCATGACTCGTTGTCTATCCTTGCAGCATAAGATACTTTACCAACCTTGCATTCCATGCCCTTGGTGCCTGCTTAAGACCATACAATGCCTTCTTTAACCTGCATACATGATTAGGACATTTTGCATCCACATAACCATCTGGTTGTGACATGTACACTTCTTCATTTAACTCACCATTAAGAAAGGCATTCTTTATATCGAGTTGATATATATTCCACCTTTTACTTGAAGCTAAAGCCAACAAAGTTCTCACCGTTGCCATGTTTGCTACTGGACTAAATGTTTCCTCATAGTCCAATCCTTGAGTTTGATTATATCCTTTTGCTACAAGTCTAGCTTTATATCTTGACACACTACCATCACTATTTCTTTTAATCTTAAAAACCCACTTGCAACCAATTACCTTTTGTTTTGGTGTCTTTGGAACTAAATTCCAAGTCTTGTTATCCTGTAGTGCTTCCATTTCTTCGCTCATTGCTTTCTCCCATTTTTCATCTCCTTTTGCCTCATCATAACATGAGGGTTCATTTTCCTGCTCAACTTTTGTCATAAAAGCATAATGAGTATTCATGAAAGATTCATACGTATACCTTTGAGGTTGCTTACTTACTCTTGAAGTTCTTCTTACCTCCAATGTAGATGCTCTTCATTTCTTATTAGGAACCTTTGATGATTCTCCATAGTCACATACATCACTAATTTCCTCTCCTTCATCATTAACTTCAACAAGTTTAAGTTTACCTTTACTTTTAACACTTGGAGGTGAATCTTGCCTTAATCTTCCATTGAAAGGTAGCTCTCTTTCTTCATCTAAACCACTTTTCTCATCACTTAGACTTCTTGTGGGCTGAGGTAAGCACTCATCTCCTTCACTTGTATCTTCTTCATCTCCATTTATGACCTGCAAACTTTTATTATCTACATACCATGAAAGTTATTAATCAAAATTTACATCTCTTGAAACAACCACCTTATTGGTATGAGGATTATAACATCTATATCCTCTTTGAGTATCTGCATAACCAATAAATATGCACTTTTCTAATTTCACGTCAAGTTTTGATCTCACTTCACTAGGTACATGTACATAACATACACAACCAAATACTTTCAAATGACTTACACTTGGTTTCCTTCCATGCCATACCTCATATGGTGTCAAATGATGAACTCCAGCAGTAGGTACTCTATTCATAATGTACACACTTGTTCTAACAGCTTCAGCCCAAAAAGAATTAGGTAAACGCATATCATTTAGCATGCTTCTAGATGCTTCTGCTATGATTCTGCTTCTTCTTTCTGCGACTCCATTTTGTTGTGGAGTATACCTGCATGTAAATTCTCTTTTGATACCTTCATCATACAAAAAATCAGTAAAAGCTTGAGAGAAATACTCTCCCCCTCCATCGGATCTTAGCTTCTTAACATATCTTCCTGTTTGCTTCTCGACAAATGATTTAAAAATTTTTGAAACAATCAAAGACTTCACTCTTATGTTTAATGAAATACACAAATGTCATTCTACTATGATCATCAATGAATGATACATAGTACTTATTACCAGCCAAGGATGCCTCTTTAGTAGGACCCCATACGTCCGTGTGTATAAGATCTAGCAATCCACTGCTTACATAGCTTGAATGCTTGAAAGGATGTCTACTCTGCTTACCCATTTGACATGCTTCACAAAGATGCACCATATGTTGCTTAGTAAGATCAGGTAATCCTTCAACAATCCTCTTCTTTGATAGCTCCTTTATCCTCTGTACATTCATGTGTCCAATCCTTTTGTGCCATAGATCAAGATCTGCTATTCGATGCATACCATAAGAGAAATAGTTTGCATGATTTGGGTTTACCTTGAATGTAAACAATCTACCTTGTTTTTGACCTCCAGCAATTAACCTCCTTTGCTTTGGATCCTCAACGAAGCAACCTGCATGATTAAATCTTATTTGCAAACCTTTTTCTACCATTTGACCAACTGACATCAAATTCTTAGTGATCGTTGGCACATAAAGTACATCCTTCAAGCAATTTGTCTTGCTCTTATCCTGCATAACAACATCTCCAACCTGCATAATCTTATGTGTTATATCATCTCCTGTTTCAACATGACCTTTACATGAAGGATTATGCATATTAGAAAACCATGAAGCATCATGTGACATATGATTAGAGCAACCACTATCTACATACCATACATCACTATTGCAATTCATCTTAGTTTCTACATTCATCATAAGAAGAGAATCATAATCATTTTTTTTACCTTCAATTGCATAATTTCCTTGTTGTTTACCTGTTCTTGAATAGCCTCCTCTTTGATTACCACCTTGATTATTTTCATTTTGATAGCAATCTTTGGCATAGTGTCCATACCTTCCACATATATAGCAATTGTTGTTATCTTCACTCCTTTGTCTTTGATTGTAGTTGTAGTAGCCTCTCGTACCTCTCACGCTTGATCTTCCTCTTCCTCTTGTGTTGAAGAAGCCACTTGAAGTCCCTTGATCATCGCTCCTTCTTCCTCGACCTCTATTTGAACCTCTTGTTCCTCTGTTTCCACCTCTTGATGATCCTACATAAAGAGCTTGTCCTTGAGATCCTTTTTGATTTGAAGAAGAGCCATTTAGATTCATCTCCTCCGTGACCATAAGAGCAACAAGCTGATCAAAGTCTGGTAATTCTCCTCTAACATAAACTGAAGTAATGAATGGTTTCCATCTCTCATCATCCTTGAGGCCGTTGAGAGTATGTGCAACCAAGTCGTCGTCCTCCACATGAGATTGAATTGATCCTAGTTGATCTGCAATCTCTTTAACCTTCAACAAGTAATCATTGACCGATGTCCTTGTATCTTTCTTTATGTTATTCAACTCATTTTTGAGTTGAATCTTCCTTGCTCTTGTACCTGTAGCATACAACCTTTCCAATGCAAGCCAAACATCTCTACTTGTGTCTAGATCTTGTATGTGTCCTACTATTGAATCTTGAATATTTTGTGATAAAATGAATATAACCCTTTTGTCTCTTTCATTCCAAAGTCTAAACTCCCTCAATTGTTGTTGATTTGGATCCTCTGGTAATATAGGTTTGATATCTGTTCCATCAATCAAACCATACAAGCCTCTACCTTGCAAGTATCCTGTGATTCTAAATCGCCATGCTTGATAGTTGTTTTTATCAAGCTTCACTATTTGTGCATGTTGATCGCCCATTGTGTAAAACTAAAATTCCTCCTTTAACCCTCCTTTTGGATATGTGTGATAAGAAGAAGTATGAGATTTTCCTTTGTAATAAAGTTTATGCACCTTTCTTTGCTTGGATGTTGCTTGAGATGCTTCCTTGCTATCTCCTTCTATCTTTGTGTAGTGTCGATGATGAACCGTTGCTCCAATAGCTTCAAATTCTTCATCAAGGTATTATAACCTTCTCCAAGCTTCAATTACTTGCTCTGATACCAATGTTGGAGTTTATTGACCTCTAAAATATAGCAAGAAGTAGGTGGAACCCCTTAGGAACAAGTTGACCTTCTCACAAACTTCATCACAGAAAACCAGTCATGCTTGCAGAGCTTACCATTCTCTAATGGATTAGAATTTTCTAAAACTGTTTTAACCACATATACTAGACACCAAGAGCTTTCCAATGAGCTAAAGAACACTCAATTTGGATAAATACACAAGGCGATATGACCTCTGCAATTTTGAGGTTTAATGGAGACCTTCAACAGAGGTGAAACCAGAGAACACACACTACTTGCAGAGAGTACTGCTCTCAGCTCACAAATCCAATGATTATGAAAACTTATACGAAGAAATTAGACAGTAAGAGCTTTCCAATGAGCTATCAAACATGTAATTTGGATATATAATGAGGGAGATACAAGCTCTGCAATCTTTGCATAAAAACTACAGCAGCATAGAGATACACATATGCCTCTCTTGGACTTCCCACAAGATCACGACTTTTCTCCTCTTTTTATAGCATGAGAAACTAATCTAAAACCTTCCTAATACATCTAAATTCGTGGTAGACACTTGGGTGGAGCTATTACATGACTCAAGTGCTCAAATAAGCAAAGTATTGATGGACTTTGAGAGCTAGCCACATCGACCTTCCACTAGGACACCACTGCAGCTCCCTTGTGACTCACTAATTTGACTCACCATGTTCTATAACTCACGTGGTATTTTTGCTATCTTTTATGAACAATATGAGCCTTCTTGAAGTATTTGAAGACTTCCCAAAGGTATTTACAGAATTTGAAACTTGTACCCTACATAAAACAAATGTTCGCAACAATCTTGAGGGATCCAATCTGGAGTGATCACTTTGGTCAAAACTGACTTACCTCTAGGAGTCTGGGGTCCTTGTCCTACATTTCCTTTTTCTAGGTCTCATATCTCATTCTCAGGAATGACATTTCCAAACTCATCAGTCCTATCTGGTAGGTTGGTGACCACATACATGGTTCCTTCCTTATCAATGTATGAACCCTCTTCGAACTTGACCACCGGGTGTTCAAGTCCAAAGGGTTGATCTGGATTTTTGAGTTGGACCACTGATCGCCTCAGGCCATCCTCATAGATGCAAGCACCTAATCGGTTGGTCCGAATATATTCCAATTGTGTCTTATAGGGACCTTGGTGTTTGTAGATGGGCAGTTCTTGAGCTACCTGCAAGTTTTCCCATGCTAAAAGATGTTTCTGAGTCACTTGTGTCTGAGTTTAGTACGTAAGGACAACCACTTAGTTGTTGTGCCCAAGACTTAGTTGTATGGTTGACACTAGACTGAGAAGATCTAATGCTTTGTCTATCCTTGCCTAGGTGTCTACCAGATCTCAAGTTCATAAGCTTTGGTTAAGAGTCCAAAATTTCCCCTTGGTATGGTTCAAAAATCCTTTGGAGTTCCCTTGGGTTCCTAGTCTCACTTGAGGGTCAAGTTCAAATTATCCTATCTAAAATCAACATGTTATTCCAACGAGCTATAGAGCTCAAAAACTGGACTTTGGATGAAAAAGTTATATCAAATCAGGCTCCTGGGGGTCAAAACAGGCAAACAGGACCTTTTGGAAAAAATCGCGATTTTGTGAAATCAAGAGAATCGTGATTTTGTGAACTTCAAGAGAATCGTGATGCTGTGAACTTCAAGAGAATCGCGATGCTGTGAAATCAGAGAATCGCGATGCTATGAAATCAGAGAATCGCGATCCTGAGAAACCAAGAGAACTGCAATCCTGAGAAACCAAGAGAATCGCGATTGTGTGAAATCAAAGAATCGCGATTGTCTGAAATCAGAGAATCGTGATTTTGTACCTTGAGAATCGGGTTTTCACAAAATCGTGTTTTTGACTGAAAATCGTGATTTGTGAGAATCGCGATTTTGAGCAGAGAATCGTGATTTTGAGCAGAGAATCGCGATTTTGAGCAGAGAATCGTGTTTTTGAGAATCGCGATTTTGAGCAGAGGATCATGTTTTTGAAAATTGCAATTGCCAACAGAGAATCGTGTTTTCACAGAATTGTGTTTTCACAGAATCGTGTTTTTGACATGAAAATCACGATTGCCAACAGAGAATTGTGTTTTAGAGAATCGTGTTCTAGAGAATCACGATTTTGTCTCGGAGAATCGTGGTTTCCAAAAGTTTAGAGAATCGCGATTTTTAGCACAGCCACAGAATCGTGTTTTCTCAGAATCATGTTTTTTGGCTGAAAATCGTGATTTGTGAGAATCACAATTTTGAGCACAACCACAGAATCGCGATTCTGAGAATGATCTCAGAATCGTGTTTCCTTCAGAGGGTTTTTAGGCGAGAAATAGAAAATCGTGATTTTTCAAAAAAATTTGAATTTTTCACAGAATCGCGATTTTCTTCACAGAATCGAGTTTTTTGGCGGGAAATTCAAATTTCTGAGCGCCAACAATGGCAAGCTCCGTATGTGCAGAAAATCATGAAAAAACACAGGCGCTTGCTCTCCCTTGCATCTCCTAACACCTTCCCACACAGTGATGCATGAAAAATGGTATGAAAATGGTGAAAATGCACTAAAAAACAAGAAATTTCTATGAAGAAGAAGATGGAAGAAGATGGTGATGATGATGAAGATGAAGAAGAAAAATCAGAAAATGAACAAAAATGACAGTTTTTTTACCTTCCAACATCGCAAATCTACGATCTTACCATCACAACGCTCGTCCTCGAAGCTCTCTCCCCAGCTATGGCGCCAAAATTTGGTGTAGCTCAAGCGTAAGCACCACCTCCTTTACTTGTCAATCCGCGGAGACGTGAGGACCGGTATGAAGAACACGAGCAAGTGAAGGCACAAGTGTGTGAGTGAAAGCACACAAACATGCACAACCTAGTGTCCGGCATAGTTAAAAATTAGGTTCCAGGGCTTATTTGAGGGCTCAAATGAAGTCTAAAAATTATGAAAATTGGTATGATGGTACTTGTAAAACTCCTCAAGCTCGAGGACTCCTCGGCTTGAACAAAATGGAGTTACAAAAATAGAAAATGGTATTTACAATGGTTTTTAGTGATGGAAATCACTATTTTTGTAGGGGATTCTTCTAAAAATTTGACATGTACTTCTTGGAGCTCCCTACTTGCTCCTTCTTCTTGTGTGTGTCCACCTTTCTGATGTGCTTCCATGCTTGTGCTTGACCTTGAGTTCCAACAGAGGTCCTTACCATTCCATTAACCCTATTCTTAAGTAAAATTTAATTTATATAAGTATGTTTTCTTTTATTTCTTAGACGTCCGACATAAGATACATCTAACTAATTCTTCTGCAGCAAACCTCCGCCTCATATAGCCCGCATAGTATTTCAAAAGTGGTTTCGAGACCGTAATTGAATCATATTTTTTTCTCTTTCTTGTGTATTCTCCTTTTTCTTTTCTTTTCTTTTTCCCATCTTGTAGTAGCCATTAATATACTGCTTGATGTTCTCATTTTTCTCTTTTCTTATTTTTCTTCGCAACTTTTTTGTCTAAGGGGAAAGGCTTAACCCCTAATCAGAGCAGAGGATCTAGAAATTTGCTACAGCTAGAATTAGGATCTCATTTGCTAAACGGGTCTAGAAAGTAAAGAAGTCTACTAGTATAAAGTAAATTTCTCTCTTACTAAGGGTCGCAGTTCAAGTGTTCCTCTCTCCTATCTTCACAACGCATTATAAGTTCCCTAAATCAACTTCAACTTATATACATATTCCTAATTTAATTTCTCGTTCATTATTTACATAACTTTAATAAATTTCCTCTTTATATAAAAAACAAATAAAACTCTATTTATGAAGTGCATGAAAAGAAAAATAAATAATACAAATAGTTAGAATTAAGTCACCTGGTTATTCTTCGTCTTCATCTTCGTCCTCTAGGAAGTCTTCCTCTAACTGAAATTATTGATTTCTCTTCTTTTAAATAGCTTTATTCTTTTCCCTGCAATCAAATTTCTTAATACAAAACCATCAAATTCTCATAATTTATAAGTACCTGTCTCAAAAACCGAAACAACAACATAAGGTCCGAACCAACGTTTAGCTAGTTTACGGCATGCATCATATTGAGTATCAAATGTACTATCATATACAAGCACCCAATCACCACTCTCTATTGGTTGCGGTCTCAGTCTATGTTTCTTATCAAAGTATATTTTATTTTTCAGTCGAGATATTTTTAATTTCTTAACTGCTTCTTTTAGATTTTCGTTACCTTGTTTTAGTTGTTTAAGCCTAAGTGCTAATAATTCCTCTTGTGAAACATTATCTTTCCAACCTAAACTCATCCAATTAACTATCTGAGTATGTACGGGAAATATCGGTTTCTGCCAGTACATGAGTTCAGCCGGCATGAAACCAGTTGTTCTCGTGTACGTCATTCTATCAGCCCAAAGAGCAAATGGGAGATATTTTGGCCATTGTCTAATATCTCCATGGAAAGCTTTAGAAATAGCCTTCACTATGGAAGCATGCCCTCGTTCTATTTTACCATTTGCTTCAGGGCTATAGGCAGTCGTAAGAGACAATCGAATCCCATGATGTGCAAAGAATTCTCTCGCCTCTCTAGCATCTAACTCACCTCGATCTGCTACTACTTTTTCTATATAACCAAATCTGGATAATACTTATTCTAAAAGGAATACACATATATTATAAGTAGTATTGGAACAAAGTGCTCTACCCTCGACGTGGTTTGTCAAATCATCTCGTGCAAGAACAATGTATCTCATACCACTATTGCTTGTAGGCATGGTCACAAGGTCGACTACCCACTTGTAATGAATACAAGGTGGATAGGTCGGGTGAAGGGGGTCTCTATGCTTGACAGAGGAATGTAATTGGCATGTACTACAAGTGCTCACAAATTCTTTAACAATTACGTACATCCTCGGCCACCAGTAGCTTTCCCTAATCTTTTCATATATAGCTACAAAGCCTTTATGACCAGCCCAAAGACTTTCATGCATCTCTTGCATAACTTGCACTTGAAAACCTTTTAAGCCTAGTATTCTTTGAGGGTTTTGAACCTTTCCTCTAGCATGCCTCCAAAGATATCCATCTTTCAAGAAGAAGTTGAAAGACTTCTCCCTGATGTTCCGGAATCGATTTGGAGACCAACTTGGGAGAGGCTGAAATGAACTCAGATAGTATCCTATATCTCGCCACTCTCCTTCATAATTGTCTTCTCTAAATCTCTCATATGCATAGATAGATGTTTCATAATTTATTAAATTTATATGATTATCTATTGCTTCACTATCATTATCAAACTTTGCTCTTGAGAGCATATCAGCAACGGTGTTATGTTTATCGGCAATATGTACAAAAGCAGGGTTAATAAATTTAATAGAGGCTATCCATCATAACATAGCTATATTTGGAGATGAAAAATTGGCTATTAAACCTATTAACAGAAGACAATCAGTCTCTACTATTACATTAGCTCCTATAAAGTATTCTTTATCTGTTTTTAAAGTTGTAACTTATCCCCATAATTCTCTCTTAATTTAAGGGTAATTCCTTTGAGTATCATGTAAGATCTTCGCTCCAAAGCGAATTGTGTACCTTTGCTCCTCCTCATCATCCTGCCCAATGACCCAGCCTATACTAATAGGACTAGTGTCAACGGTTAGGATTACAGGCTTATTTCTTGTATAGTCAATACGTTTCAGAATAGGAGCATTGATAAGGAATTGCTTTAGATGCCTCATTGTTCTAGAATGCTCATCAGTCCAAAAGAATTTCTTTTTCTCAATAAATCATAAAGTGGGTTCACTATGTGAGCAAAGTGAGGGATCCAGATGACATAGAAAACACATGCACCTAAGAATTTTTAAGAATCTCCTTACTTCACTAACATTGCAACATCGCTCAGAAATCCTACTAATGGCATCAACTTTTGCTGGATAAGGCCTACGACCGTAATGACCACATAAATGTCCAACTATCAGCACTTCATTAACACCAAAAATAGATTTCTCTAGGGAGAAAGTTAGTCCAATCTCTTCAAATCTTTCAAATATCTTTTGACAATCCAAAATATAGCTGGAAACAAACTTTTTGCAACCAGATGAACCGAAACTTTCATCTTTTTCTTTTTCCACACACCCTTTTATTGGAATTTCATCAATAAAAGGCATCGTCACTTTTGGGATAAAGTCATGTAAGACCAGATTCATAGCATTCATCATGTGTGCCATAGAATTCGTCGCTCCTTGTGGTAAAGTACACATGCGTACTAAACCCAAAGGAGTCTTCATTGTGGTCACATCTCGACTCTCAATAGCTAATTGAAACTGATCATACCCTGAATACAGGTCTCCCATTGAATAGATGGAATGTCCGGCAAATGCCTCGGCAGACTCATCTACAATGGGACCCATTCCTACATTCCTAATAGTGAGTTTATTCACAGGCTGCAGATCCTGAATAAAGCATAGCTTCCTGCTCTTTTTCGATACCGTGAACCACCTATTGGAATATGGTGCTGAGGATGGTTCCAAGATTCTCATGGAAATATTCTCCTTTAATTGTCTCATTAGATCAGGTAAATGAGCCTTTGGAACTGGTATCGGACGAAGATTCCAAGGAATGTGAGGTACAATGAAAATAATCATCGGAGCTACTAACTTTGGGTCTGCACATCCTATCTCATGTGGGAATAAAGAAAACGATTTACCATGACGAACAATCATCTTTGTAAACTGCTCTTTTTCTATTTGAGAAAGAAATTCATCACCACATTTAATATATTTCTTACTCTCCTCTGTAAACATATGACCTATCTTAGATCGATCTCTAAGTATAGGGTCATCTGATACTCGTCGAACTATATCATGACTATCTTTGGGTAAGGGTTGAGCTACAGGATTAATTTTCTTTTCTACAGTTTTATATTTGGTTTCTATGCTAACTTGATGTTCTAGGACGATCTCTTCATCAGGTTGTATCGGTCCTAAAAAATTTCTATTTACACTTCGTGTTGTATATTCTTCATTTTCTTCATAATCACTCTCACTTAATGTGACTACATCATTCATAGCTAGAGTTTCTTCTGCCACATCTTGCATATCCTTGTCTTGTGGCAATGGAAAACGTCTCCTTCTAATCAGTCAAATAAAACTGTCCTTGAACTCTGGTTTTGCAATTGAAAACACTTGTTCAAGAGACATTGTTACTTGAATTTTTAGAAGAATATCATTTAAAATTTCCCTAACATCATTCTTCTTTTCAAGCTCCGAAATCATTATAGCACGTGGAGCTCTTCTACCCTTCTTTTTCCCTTTCTCTTCATTTTGTTTTTTATCATCTTTATTTTCAGTTTTAGAGTTTTCTTTTTCAGATTTCTTTTGTTCCTCTTGTGATTGAAATATTTTCATCTATTAGCTTTTTGCCTTCCTTTATCATCTTTCTTTTCTCCTCTTGAGATAAATTTGTATCCTCAAATTGCACTTTTTTTTCAGTTTTCTTCTCATCCTCTCTCGTCTGTCTCCTAATCACTCTCTTATCTCCTTCTTCTACATCATCCTGCATATCATCACGTCTTCGTTTTTCCTCAACATTAGCAATGTGAGAATAAACAGAGGCTTGATCTATAGGAGATTTCCATGCAGTTTTATACATTATTTCATCTCTAGCTCGTACCAGTGCCTCTATCGAATACAGACTTTGGCTAGGCGTAGGAAGAAGCCTATCATCGATTGGCTCTAATCTAGCAGCCAAAGTACTCGCAGTTGCATTAGAGACTGTTAAGTTTTCATATAGCTTTTTCATTCCTCCTTTGCCCCAATTGACGGATAAAGGAAGACGTGACCTAAAGTCACACAATCTTCTATCAATTTCTACAACTAATTGATTTTCCTTCTCGCTTTCTAATTCATCACATGCAAAAGTTGCATGCTCATACACATCGCTTGCCAGTCCCTCTTCTTTCATTATTTCTTTGAAAGGGTGGCTGAGCAGCAAACTGTAGAGCTGGCTGGAAGACTGGTTGAGGAGGAATGTATTGAGGCATAACTGGTTGTATGGGTGGTGCTTGCCCTACACCACTACTACTAGCCCCAAGATCATTAAAGCTCATGGAGTAAACCTTGTTATTCAATTGGGAAACCTCTTTTGAAAGAGATGCCTACATGTTCATGACATTTTCCATCTGCTTACATAGAATATCCAGTTGAAATTCTATTGGAGCTTTAGTGGTAACTGAATTATTAGTCATAGCCGTAGTCCTAGGCATTGGCATGTCAGTTTGCCTTGCAGTAGGTGTCCCTAGGCTAAGAAGCGTTAGGTCTAGCATACAAAACCGTTTGCCTTTGCTTCATTTGAGCAACAACCTCTATCTCTTTTTTTACTTTTTCCCAGTCGTGAGTCAGCCCATACCTTTTTCCTGGCTCCTCTATACGTCTCTCAACCTGAGCCCTATCCTCAGGACTTAGTATCTTAAGGAAATATATAATTACATATGGATTTATTGCATTTCTATCATCTTCGGGAAGTTGAGCTAAACATCTCATAAACTGATCGTGAAGATGAGTTAAGCACTCATTGCTCTTTACAGAATTTATCCATTGCAAAAATCCTTCCCGATTGTGCTGGCTAAAGTCCTCAAGATAGAACATCTTATGTAATTCTTTTCTAAATTCTTCACAAGGTTTACTGGCGTGCTCTTGTATACTTTCTAGAAATGAACTAGAAACAACTCGGCCAAAATATTTGACTAAAACATCATTAGGTAAACCCTGGATTTGCACTTGCTCCTCAAATGCATCCAGGTACTCTGTAATGTTTAAGCCAGTGAGTTTGCCTTTTTCTTTTAAAATAGCTTGGACTGTGCGTGTTCCTTGCTTCTCAATCATCATATTTTTTAACATCTCCTCCATTTTGCGTTCTTGATAATGCTTTGAATGGAGTAGAAGATCCCTAATGGCAAGTTCTAATTGTTCCCTAAACTGCCTAAACCTATCACTAGTCGATAAAGCCAGGGATGTTGGTTTTACCTAATCATAGGCTTTACTATTACTAACTTCTTTTCTTAAATCTTTTTGTTTTCTAAATTTATACTTATCTCTTTGACTTGATCTTTTGAATTTATAAATAGATTTTTCTTTTACTTTATAAATTTTTAATTTTTTAGAACTTTTTAGAGCTTGAATTTTTAAACCTTTTTTAATTCAAAAGGTTTCTCTAATAAAGTAGATAAAGTTTATTTAATAGTTTTCCTTGATTTAGATCTTTTGGATCTTTTGGTTTAACAAAAATTACCATTAATTTCCTTTATAATATTTTCTTTGATTTTGGATAAAACAAGAAAGAAATAAAAGCAGTAACTTTAAATCAAAAGAACTTAAATCTAAAACCCTTTTTATGTTATCAATTTCTTTTTATGCAATGAAATAAAGCAAACAATCTTTCTGTTTCAAAATAAAATCTTTCTTTTTGGTGCTATAAAAAATAATCTTTTGATAAAACTTTCCTAAGATCTAATATGAGGATGTTTAAGTGCTTTAAACAAAACTATCTTTCCTAAATGAAAAAAAATATTTCAATGCTCTTTCAATGCAAGTATGAAAGTGCCTAATTCCTAATGCAAATGAAATCAACCTTCTTTTTTAGTGATGTGAATGAACTAAAAGGAACTTGAAAAACACCTTACTTGAAATTCGCTTGATGTAGAGGTTCTAAAGTGTACGTGATATGTTTTTATAAACTTTTTTTAATAAATCCTAAATAGAGAACTAAAAGTGAATGTGAAAAATTCTTGATCTTCTTGTATGTTGATGGGAGGGGGTGAAGAGACGAAGTTCCTCCGGTTAGATATCCTTCTTCCCGTGGAGGCGCTCAGGTCATAAGACCAGCCCTCAACACCCAGGGAAAAAGTAAGCAACAAAATCTTCACGTTTCTTTGCAGCTTCTTTCTTCACTTTCCTGCATACAAGAAGAAGCTAAAGTTAATTGTTGAAAATAAAACTGAAAAATACAACAAAAATCCTAAGCACACTATCATCATGCTTCACGTCGGGTTCACCAATGTTGTCGTAGAGGGGTGTGAAGGGAGGCAGACGATCATCCAACAGATTCACGCTAACCTAACCATGTGACTACATGCAGGGTGTTTCTTAGTATGCTTCGTGTTTTGGATTGAGTTTTCAGTTTATGAGTGATAAAAGCTAAAGGTTTTTAATCTATTTAAGTTTAATTTAAGAACAAAAATTCTTATGAAAGTATATTTCGAGCGTTTTGATATGCTTCAAAAGTCAATTCCTCTTCAATAATTCAATAAGGCTTCTCTTCAATAATACAATTTTTAATAATAGCTATTTTGTTGTTTTCAGTTTGATTTTTCCTATTAGGGGTAGGTGGAAATAAGATTTATTTTTTGTTAGATTCAGGAAAAGCAATAGAACAAAAATTTTTAAGTCTAGATACTCTATAGTCATCAGGTGAAGTGTATAAAGTTTCAGTTACAATAAGATCTTTCACGTTTTCTACTTCTTCTATTTTATCCTTGTTTTTGTTAATTTGAGCAGTATTATTTTCTAATGGTGTAGGTAAAAGTGTATTTAAAATGAAGGACTTATCTATTTTCCTTTTAATTGGAGTTTTACTAGTGGAAGAAATATTTGAATTCATGAAAAGTAGAACACTACGGGCCGTAAGGAGTTGCGTTCTTATACTTAGCTAAAGCTTCTAAATATGAAGGCAAAATTATTTCCTCCCTAGTTATTCTATCTTTAATTATTTCAACTATCACGTTTTCGTTTTGTTTTGAATTAGTATCTCTTTTTAAGTTGGGTGGAAACAAATCCTCTTTATTCTCAGGTTCCGGTAAAACTATAGAAAGTAAAGGCAAAACCCTGGATATGTTATGATCGTATTCTACCGTATGTAAAGTCTCATCAACTATTTGGTCCTTAATTATTTCTATTCCTTCACTTTTGTTACTAATTGTACTTTTAATAGGAGACGGTAGAAGTGTTCCTATAACAAAAAAGTTATCTAATTATTTATTATTAGTAACAGATCCGCTTGTTGACGCTGAATTCTTAGACATATGAAAGCGGAATACATAAAAACTTAATTAAATCGTAAAGTGAAAGTATGAAAAACTTTAAGATCAATTCTAAACCTATACAAAAGCTTATAATAAGATCTAATACAATTCTCAGAGAATGATCCTATACAAATTTATATATCTAAATATCATAAGCTGCTTCAATCTCGTAATCTCGTCCAATCTTCTTCAATCCTCGTCAAAATCTCTTTGCAATGATCTGCAGGAAATCATTAGCCCATATAAGTATGCTTTTAATTAACATAAAACACTCATTTGTTAACCTAAACATGTTTCTATGCACAAGTAAACATGTCTATTTAACTCATGCATACATATACTTCTACTTACATTCATATGCATATGCATTAATTCTAATGTGCACATGCACTCACATACAACTCATGCTTTATCACTCATGCATGCATATACTCCTAACATACATGCATACATTTCCAATATATATGCATACATATACTATACATATGCATGCCTATTTACATTACATATGCATATGCATTTCTTTCATATGTACATATGTATGCTCATACATCTAATGTACTTATTCACATGCATTTATATATATACTTCTAACTTCCTAATTTACATGCATATGTAAACATCTACTTGAATACATGTAAACACACATTTGTTTACATGCAAACATGCATCATACAACACTTCAACATCTCTCATGCATACATGCATATCAACATGTACAACTAACTCGTGCACACATGCATCTATAATATGCACATGCACTAACCTATACTACATATGTACATGCACACATGCATAAGTACATATGCATATATGTCTCTCAATCATGCACATGCATACATATACATCACATCTACATGCTTTCATAACTCCTCATGCATAAATACATATGCATATACTAATCTTTGCATGCATACACATCATTCATGCATTCATACATGCATACATGAACACTAATCAATCATGCATACATGTATTATTACACACTCATTAACTTACATGCATATGTTAATACATATACATGTATATCTATCACATGCATACACATGCTTAAATGCACTTGGATACATGTAAAAATCAATCATGCATACAATCATGCATCATCAGTCATGCATACATGCACTTGACATGCATACATATCATTCTACATATGCTAACTTACATGCATACATGAATACTAGTCACTCAAGCATACATGTATGACGAACTCATGCACACATGCATCTATCATATGCACATGCACTAACCTATACTACATATGTACATGCATACATGCTTCTCAACATGCTCATGAACATTCACACTCATATGTATATGCATTAACTCTAATATGTATATGCATTCTCACATGCCTCCTACATGCACATACATACCATACATGCATCACATCATATGAATACATTCTAACATATATGCATACTTTACTTATCATTTATGCATACATATGCAATCTCTCACTCATGCACACGCATCCTATATCACTCATGCACATACATGCATGTTCACACTCAGACATAAGCAAACATGCACTTCTAAACAATGGCCTACTCTTTCTCTTTCTCTCTCTCTCTCTCTCTCTCTCTCTCTCTCCCCTCAAGCTTCTGCTATAATCTACGTGAGCAATCTCTCTCTCTCTCTCTCTCTCTCTCTCTCTCTCTCTCTCTCTCTCTCTCTCTCTCTCTCTCTCTCTCTCTTTGCAAGCTTCTGCTATAATTTGCGTGAACAATCTCTCTCTCTCTCTCTCTCTCTCTCTCTCTCTCTCTCTCTCGCTCTCTCTCTCTCTCTCACTCCACAAGCTTCTGCTATAATCTACATGAGAAATCTCTCTCTCTCTCTCTCTCTCTCTCTCTCTCTCTCTTTGCAAGCTTATGCTATAATCTGTGTGAGCAATCTCTCTCTCTCTCTCTCTCTCACACACACACACACTCACTCACTCACTCCGCAAGATTTTGCTATAATCTGCGTGTGCAATCTCTCTCTCTCTCTCTCTCTCTCTCTCTCTCTCTCTCTCTCTCTCTCTCTCTCTCTCTCTCTCTCTCTCTCTTTGCGTGCAAATAGCAATAGGAAGTTTCTCTTTCTCATTGCACGTCAGTCATGATCCTTCAGAGTCTTGTTCTTGCGTCATCTGCAGCCGACCTGAGACCAAATGCATTCTTTCTCTATGTCTGTCAGGCACAAGCACTACAGGTTGATGGAGGAGGAGGGGGGGAAATCAGAGAAACGCTCTCTCTCCCTCTATCTCTCTCACTTCCTCGTTCATCTCTGTCCTAACTGTTCTGCGTGCACAACTCTATAGCACCGTGGCCTCTCTCTACCTACGCTCAGTCTTCACACACAGATGATGGAGGAGGGGGTCTCTCATGAAGAATTCGTACCTGCAGGAAATCATTGGCAGAGAATTCATACATACACACACACACACACACACACACACACACATATATATATATATATATATATATATATATATATATATATATATATATATATATATATATATATATATATATATATATATATATATATATATATATATATATTTAGATTACACGTGAACATGCATATACAATTACATAACTCAACTTAGATTAACTTCACTAGTTAGTTATCATGCATACTAATGTTAACTAACACACTACTTACACTATTACATACGTTCAACTATTAATACATTAAATATTTAAATTATTTATGATTTAATATATAAGATACTTATCATATAGCAATGATACATTATTTTAATTACCTTTTTTATAGTGACACTAACATATATTAATTAACTCAATTACTAATTAGATAAACTATTACATATAATTGACACACGCATATAGATATTTAGAAATACTCACATATGTTTAAGGTTTAAAAGGTACAAACATTTATGTTATAATAAAGTAGGATATCTTATAACCTTAAAGATACGTATATTTTTGTATTTATAAGATAATTCTATAAAGGTTAACATATCCCCATACTCACACATTTGGGTAAATAGATATAGATGTTCTCATTTACATGATCATACATGAACCTGCATGGGTACATACTCAGAGTTAATCCCACTTATCATATACAATAGAAGTTCTCATAATATATGTAAACAAGTACTTAGAGTGAATCATACTCAACAGATTAGAGGTTTCTAAGATTTTTAAATAGGTAAACATATAGGGTTTAACACACATATATTGTAGGGTGTTAAACATTTTTAAGGAATACATTCACCTAAATGGATTCAACTCTTGAAGCACATCTAAGGCTAGGATATCTTCTCATCAACATGAAAGTTCACATGCATAAACATAAACATTAGGATTAACAAACATTATCATACATTCTTACCTATTCTCATGCATTTACATACATACACAAATATGCTTTTATTGTCTTTAACTAATCAGGATGAGGTCTTCACTTAATTCAGCTCTTCTTGTTTTTGGAATCTGTAGGTACTCAAGAGAAAAGGCATTAGGGGAAAAAATGAACCCTTCATGGGCCTTTTAGCTTAAGGAGTGATTAGTGATGGACCAATGAGAAGAGGGTGGTGGCCACAGTCTAGTCTCTTAATCACATAGGCTAGGCATAGGCTTCCCTTGTTTTTGTGTGGTCAAAAAGTACAAAACCACCTAAAACTCATGGTTTTGGTTACTTGAATGGTTTTGAAACACTTCGGAATGAACAAGAGCCCTTGGATTGGCTCAAAGATCCAAAGGCTAAGGTTGAATGACAAAAGTCAAGGCAACCTTACATTTGGACCCTTGGATCTATTTGAAATGCATGGTTGAGATTTAAGAAAGTTTCAAAAAAGCGCCTTTTAACATGAGCCATAGGATGCATCCTTCGATCGGACGGCCTGGAGTGAATCTGCAAGATCTTGAGCACCCAAATTGAGAGCCATTAGATGCACATTTGATCCTACGACTGAGGATTCTTGGCGCCTTGTTGATCCCAAGATCCTTGCACCTTTTAACATAGGCCATCAGATGAAGGAGCAATCCAATGGCTCATGGACATCCGCCATTGTAGATCAGCCCAAAATCTGGCTTGCTGTTAGATTACCAAGATCGAACGCTCAGAAAACGTGCAGAAGGTATGGAAAATGCGCAGTGAGATTCTCTTGTGCCCCATGACTGAAAACTCCCTCTCTCTCTAGTTTCCCATCTATTTTAATCCTAACCATTCAATTCAAGCATCTAAAGGCTAGAAATGTTTCCATTAGATAATTCAAATACACAACTCTGACAAATAATATTTTATTTGTGAATACAACTAGTGGTTTTCTATGTCTCTCTAATCCCCTAGATTAAGCATTTTAATTCCTGAAAATTAGGAATCCTTACAAGGCCCATGCAAGGCTCACTTTTTCCCCTAATGGTTAGTCATTTTAAACCAATGCTTTAAAAAATATGTGAGAGAGATATCAACTAATCAACTTTGAGTCAAATTTTTTTTATTTCTCCATATGGTAACTCAAGTGAGGAAATCCTTCCGACACCACCCTCCCACATTTCATTTTAATAATAAAAGTGCTTTTTAGCCCTACTTCTTTTTTTCCTTAAGCATATCCTTCATTCTTATGCCCATGTGTTTGACCATTCGTTCTCATTAATTTCTTAATCTTTATCATCATGGAGAATTCAAGGATATCACGTGATTCATGCATTTGAGTATGTTAGCTTAAGTAAATAACAACCAAGTATGTTTTCATTGAACTCGTAATGAGCATTGAGATTCTATGACATGCTGTCGCAAACAATAAAGAGAGTGGATTCAACAAGGAAGTTTTAGAACAATAAAACTGGGTCTATAGTGAGCTGACACCATTGCCGAGATCTCGAGCTATGTCCACAGATGTTTATCGAGTGCAAGCACAGAGAAATGGTTGCTCCAACCAAGGAGCACACAGAGCACATATAATGTGCACCTAATTTGTTCGCTAAAGAGAGAATGTTTCTTCAACCAAGGAGCAAAACGAAACTACTGATGGTGCTGCGATGCGCCACAAGACAAGATCCAAGGCCATCGGCATACTTAAGCTCCAGCGCCTGTGTGTGTATATGTAACAGAGAGAAAGAGAGGAGTCTGAAGGCTACTGTTAATGCAGTTCAATCCATCGCATTTTTTTTCCTCTGAAAGAAGCTTCTGCACATCAAGCAAGTAACAATCTCTCTTGAAGTCATGTGCGCCACGATTCTATTTGTGAGAGTTCCAAATAATTCAAACCTTCTAACAGGCACACACCATTGCCTCAGAGAGAGAGAAAGGCACCCTGTAGGCTGGAATGAAGAGAGGGAAAGAGTTCAATGTCATACTTGTGCACACATAGATGGAAGACGAACATAGGCAGTGGCGCCTTCACACCCTTGTACAACATCAGAATGGAGGAGCACTGTGCATGAAAGAGCACTGTCGAAAGACATGGAATCTGCAAATGCTCTAGTTGTGAAGCACTACGAGTCTACAAATGACACTCAAAGCCCACTACAAGGCCATGAAGCTCACAAGACAAAGGCTACACCAACAACCAAAGACCCAAGAAAAGAAAAATGCTCAAAAGGTGGCAAATGGTTCCATAAGCACTGTGAAGAGAGATGGTGGATGCAATCCAAAGATGAGTAGGTGCTGCTACAACCAGCTTCACACCAGCCAACTGAGACTTTAGAGTTGATTAGTAGACCCTTTAAGCTTCCTAAATCCACCAAAATATCAGCCAAGTACTTTGGAACATGTATCCCAAAAGTTTAAGTCAAGACAGACTAGTTGCGAAATGACTAGCTCCCAAAACTTGCTATTTTGGACATACACCTGCTGGAAAAAATGAATAGTGCTCTCAACCTAGAACGAATTAGAAAAATTCCTTTTGGGCATAGCAAATAGACTTAGCAAGATTTCCAATCCAAGTTAAAACACTTCAAATGATGGACTGAGCACTGAGAACAAGTTTCAACAATTTCTGGAACCTTCCCACAATTCTCGGGGCTCTGCAGAGATAGACCAGTAAGCAGTAAAATGCAGATATCTCCAAACGTGTTAATCCAATGACTTTGAAAATGCATATGCACAAAGCAAACAGTACAAGCTATCCAACGCAAGTTAAATCACTGAAAAAGGTTCAGTAGAACTCGAGCTATGACCTTCTGAAGTTACTGCTCTGAGTGAGTATAGCAGAGAACAAAACAGAGAAGTAGATGATGATAAATGTATAGATTCACATATGATTACAACCACATTGGCAATGAATCTTTGCACAATGGGAGTAGAATGATAGAGCTATGGAGTAAGCTCTTCAATCTCTACAAAATGACATCAAGTAGTCACGTACAAGGCTTGCTAATCGCCTCTTCCTTCTTGCTCCTTTTATAGCTATTCTTGGAGGGAGTTTTGAATTCGAATTCGAATGGCTCCACCTAAAAGTGATCCTCAAAGTTAGGAGATATTCACTCAGCTCCAAAATTCGTGATTTTAGTAGTTAGAGCCATGAGTTTGCTTTTACATCATGCATGAGGTAAGCCAACCTTTTCCTTTTTTCTTTTTCCATTTACAAAAGATAAAATGTACTCTTTTACAAGAGGTGTTCACATAACTACTCATGTGACTTACAAATGAGGATAATATCAAATATATCAAGCATGTAGGCTTGGGTAAAATGCACCAACAGCTCCCCCTCAAGCCGAACATGCTTGGCCTTCAAATAATTCTTCAATTGTCCTTGATTTCCTGCAAGCCAATCATCAACTTGAATCTACTTAACTTCGTACCATCAAGAGCTTTCGTCAACATGTCTGCACATTGCATATCTGTAGAGACGTAGGATAGTTGAATATCCTTGCTCATTAGCTTCTCCCTTACGTAATGGTAGTGGACTTCAATATGCTTGGTTCTAGCATGGTATACCGGATTACCTGCTAGATGTAGTGAGCTTGTGTTGTCACCAAAAATGTGAGGTGTTGAAGAATGAAGTCCAAGATCTGTGTACAAGGACTTTAACCACATGATTTCTTGAGTTGCATTAGCCAAACCTCTATATTCAGCTTCGGTAGAAGATAATGCCACGGTTGGTTGCTTCTTCGATGACCAAGAAATGATTTTTGAACCTGCAAATGATATATATCTTGATGTGCTTCTTCTATCATCTTTAGATCTGGCCCAATCTGCATCTGAATAGACCTTTAGCTCAATATCTGAAGTAAATGAATAAAACAAACCTTCATTCATGGTCCCCTTTAGGTACTTGAGGACTCTCTTGGCCGCTTCCATATGTGGTCTTCTCGGCTTATGCATAAACTGACTCAATATGCTAACACTATAGCATATATCCACCCTTGTGAGTGTTGCATAGTTCAAACTTTCAACCAAGCTTTGATAGCTTGTGATGTCTTCATTGGCTCTCCTTCATAAGCACTAAGCTTATGATTTTGCTCCATAGGTGTACCTGCACACTTGTATTTTCCATCTTGAACTTGACGAGCATGTCATGGACATACTTCCTTTATACCTGAATCTGTGTAGATCAACTCCAATCCAAGAAAATAAGTGAGTGGTCCGAGGTCACTTATTTTGAACTCCTCCTTCATTTGAGCCTTTACTTGTTTGATTCCTTCAAGATCATTGCCTGTGATAATAATATCATCAATATACACACATAAATAGATCACTTCAGATCCATTCCTCTTTATGAACAAAGAGGTATCCGCTTTGCTAGCTTTGAATCCTTGGTCCTGCAAATAAGTCACCAATCTCAAATTCCAAGCTCTTGGAGCTTGCTTCAATCCATACAAAGCTTTCTTTAGTTTGCATACATAGTTAGGATGATGTGCATCCTCATATCTAGGAGGTTGTGCCATGTACACTTCCTCAGAAATCCATCCATTCAAGAAAGCATTCTTTACATCAAGTTGATAGAGATTCCAATTTCTAGATGTAGCAAGACTAATGAGAACTCTAATTGTAGGCATTTTTGCAACAAGAGAGAAAGTCTCCTCATAATCAATACCATGGGTTTGAGCAAACCCTTTAGCAACTAACCTTGCTTTGTGTCTATTTATACTTCCATCTGGATTCCTCTTGATTTTGTATATCCATCGAGATCCAATTATCTTCATAGATGGCTTGTTAGGTACAAGCTCCCAGTGTCATTCTCCTTCAAGGCTTCCATTTCTTCATCCATTGCATCTCTCCAAGCTTTCTTGCTTTGTGCTTCTTCAAATGTGGTAGGTTCTTCATTGGTTGAATCCTTTGCAATGTAGATTGAGTGCTTGGTGACCAAAGAAGTATCATAACCAAACCTCTCTGGTTTCTTCTTCTCCCTTGAAGACCTTCTAAGTGGTTGATGTGAGCTCTCGGGTCCATATCTAGAATCCTGCATCTTTGCTTTACCTTTGTTCTTCCATAGCTTTAGTCTTTCCAAGTCTTCTAGGTCAATCTCCGAATCACTTTCTTCACTCTACTTTGGCTCCTTTGGTTGAAGTGATGGAAAATCTTCATCCAAGTCATATGGCAGCTTCACTTTCTTATCATCATCAAACCATCATTTGTTTTCATCAAAAATTACATCTCTACTCACAGAAAATCGTTTATTGGTTGGATTGTACAATCTATATCATTTTTGGTTTTGATCATAACCAATGAATACACACTTCTCTGCCTTGGGATCCAATTTCCCTCTTACTTGAGAAGGAATGTGAGCATAGGTTAAGCATCCAAAGATTTTGCAATGCTCTAGACTAGGTCTTCTTCCATTCCACACTTCATATGGAGTGGTTCCATCTAGTGACTTAGATGGAAGTCTATTTATGAGATATGTGGCTGTAGACACAGCCTCTGCCCATAGGTAGTTTGGCAATCCCTTTTCGTTGAGCATGGACCTTGCAGCTTCGACAATAGCTCTGTTCCTCCTCTCTGCTACACCATTGAGTTCGGGTGTATACCTTGTAGTGACTTCCCTTTTAATGCCTCTTTCATGCAAGAAGGCATCAAATTCAGAAGAGAAGTATTCTCCTCCACCATCTAATCTGAGTCGTTTCAAAGTCCTACCTGTTTGGTTTTCAACAAGAGCAATATACTTCTTAAAGCAATTAAACACTTCATCCTTGTGCTTCATGAAAAACAGAATGGTCCACCTGCTACAATCATCTATGAAAGACACATAATATCTTGAGCCTGATATAGATGGCTCCTTACTTGGACCCCACACATCCGTGTGCACTAGATCCAAAGGATTTTGATACATATATCCTTTCTTATTGAAAGGTTGTCTATGAGCCTTGCTGAGTTGACAAGCTTCACACTTATAAATCATGTGTTGCCTTGTGATATTAGGCAAACCAAGTACACTTTGGTCCCTGCAAATTTGTTTGAGTGTCCTCTCACCAATGTGAGCAAGCCTTTTGTGCCATATCTCCAACTCTGTAAGAGTTTGAGATCCATAGCTAAACAAAGCTATGTTCTTTGTATCTTCCACTTCACAAGTGAAAAGCCTTCCTGTCTTTTCTCCTTTGGCAATCCTTCGAAAGCCTTGCCTTGGGTCTTCAACATATGCTCCAAATCGATTGAATCTAACCTGCAATCCTTTTTCAACAATCTGTCCAACACTTATTAAATTTTTGGTAATTGTAGGGACATACAAGACTTTGCTTAAGAGGTTCATATTCCCATCTGATGTCTTCACATTACCTATCTTCTCCACTGAGTGCTTTGTGTCATCTCCTGTCTGCACTTCATGCTTGTTATGAGGATCTTCCAAATCAGAAAGTAAAGCCACATTTCCTGCTACATGGTTCGAGCATCCCGAATCAATGTAAAATATGTGATCCTCATCCTTACCCTTCTTCGCTGATAGATTCATAATCAATAATGAATTTTCTTGACTTTGGTCCTCTGCATAGTTATTGTAGTCTCTTCTTCCTCTATGGCCACTTTGATAGTTGTTGTTGTTGTAATTGTTGTTGTAGTAGTTGTTGTTGTTGTAGCCTCCATTGTATCTGCCTCTATTTGATCCATAGCCACCTCTATTGAATCCTCTTCCTCTTGAGTTCCCCGGGTTCCTGAAACATTCTTCAGTAGTATGGTTAGATAAGCCACATATGTTGCAAGGTTGAGATGATTGGAATCTCCCCCTGCCTTGCTTTCCACCTCTGCCTCTTCCTCTAGCTCTTCCTCTACCTGCAAAGTTTGCTTGGAAAGAGCTACCTTCATCTTCATTCTTACTATTCTTTGACTTGTCCTTGACCTTAGCTTTATCAGAATATAAGGCAGAAGTTTGATTACCTCTTGAGGACTCACCACCTTTGCTAATCTTTGCTTCATGAGTGAAGAGTTGGCCCATGAGTGTGTTGAGGTCGGGTACATGCATATCCATGTATAAATCCATGGCTGTTGTGAATGACTCCCACTTGTTGTCTGCTTTGATTCCATTCATGATTTGTCTTATGATTTGCTCCTCTTCAATTACCTCTCCAATGCTTCCAAGTTGGTCGAAAATCTCCTTCATCTTTGTGACATAATCAGTCACATTTTGCTTCGGGCTTTTCTTCATTGTTGTGAACTCCATCCACAATTGGTTCTTCCTTGCTCGAGTGTTGGAAGAGAAGAAAGAAGCAAGTGCATTCCAGGTTTCTCTTGATGTCTTGCATCCCTTGACATGAGGTAAAAGAAAATCAGAGATTGAGTTTAGAATATAGGACCTTGCAAGTGCATCCTTCGAACACCAATTCGAAAGTCCTTCCACTTCTTCATGTGATGGTTGCCCTTTGTTCCTCATGGTTGGCATTGCTTCATCTCCGGATATGAATCCATATAGATTCCTCCCTTGAAGGTAAGCCTCCATCCTTAGAGACCATGCCGGGTAGTTGTTTCGATCCAATTTGTCAATTGTTGATGGAAATCCATCTCCCATGTTGCTTGACTATGCTCTGATACCACTGTAAGAGAGATGGTGTATGCAATCCAAAGATGAGTAGGTGCTGCTACAACCAGCTTCACACCAGCCAACTGAGACTTTAGAGTTGATTAGTAGACCCTTTAAGCTTCCTAAATCCACCAAAATATCAGCCAAGTACTTTGGAACATGTATCCCAAAAGTTTAAGTCAAGACAGACTAGTTGCGAAATGACTAGCTCCCAAAACTTGCTATTTTTGTACATACACCTGCTGGAAAAAATGAACAGTGCTCTCAACCTGGAACGAATTAGAAAAATTCCTTTTGGGAATAGCAAATAGACTTAGCAAGATTTCCAATCCAAGTTAAAACACTTCAAATGATGGACTGAGCACTGAGAACAAGTTTCAACAATTTCTGGAACCTTCCCATAATTCTCGGGGCTCTGTAGAGATAGACCAGTAAGCAGTAAAATACAGATATCTCCAAAAGTATTAATCCAATGAATTGGAAAATTTATATGCATAAAGTAGACAGCACAAGCTATCCAACGCAAGTTAAATCATTGAAAAAGGTTCAGTATAACTCGAGCTATGACCTTCTGAAGTTACTGCTCTGAGTGAGTATAGCAGAGAACAAAACAGAGAAGTAGATGATGATAAATGTATAGATTCACATATGATTACAACCACATTTGCAATGAATCTTTGCACAATGGGAGTAGAATGATAGAGCTATGGAGTAAGCTCTTCAATCTCTACAAAATGACATCAAGTAGTCACGTACAAGGCTTGCTAATCGCCTCTTCCTTCTTGCTCCTTTTATAGCTATTCTTGGAGGGAGTTTTGAATTCGAATTCGAATGGCTCCACCTAAAAGTGATCCTCAAAGTTAGGAGATATTCCCTCAGCTCCAAAATTCGTGATTTTAGTAGTTAGAGCCATGAGTTTGCTTTTACATCATGCATGAGGTAAGCCAACCTTTTCCTTTTTTCTTTTTCCATTTACAAAAGATAAAATGTACTCTTTTACAAGAGGTGTTCACATAACTACTCATGTGACTTACAAATGAGGATAATATCAAATATATCAAGCATGTAGGCTTGGGTAAAATGCACCAACAAGCACTACCTACCCCATGATGTAAACCCTTGTACATGTCTAGGGATCCCATATGTCCCTAGATCCCCTTAAAAACCAACTTGGATCCCATATGTCCAAGTTATGTCTAAGGATCCCATATGTCCTTAGATCCTAAAAACCAATGGACTAAGTGATCCCATATGTCACTAGTCCCCCATATTAAAAACAAAAGGGTCATCACATGGAGGGGGGGTCTTGAGAGTTCCATGCTCCATCCTTTTGTCCAAGTCTACTTCCATTCTCATGGAAGCACATATATCCCACATGCAAGGGAATTCTCCCAAAATCCATATAAGCAAGGCCTCCCTTCACTCCTCTTAAGCCATTCCACTCTAGCTCATTGCCAAGAGTGTGCATCCTCTCCTCATGGAGCCACCATGCTCATAGAGCATCTATTGTAAGTTATTTCCATTTCTATTTTAATTCATTCATCATGTTTTGTTATCTTTTGTTCCTTCCTCCTTAGCTTGTTAGATGTGTGCATGTGTGCTAGCTTTGAACCCTTGATCTTGAAGATATGTAACCAACCTGTAATTTCAAGCTCTAGGAGCTTGTTTCAATCCATACAATGCTTTCTTAAGTGTGCAATTATAAGATGGATGATTAGGGTTTTCAAAACCTAGTGGTTGTGACATGTATACCTCTTCATTTATCCAACCATTTAAGAATGCATTTTTCACATCAAGTTGGAGGAGTCTCCAATTCCTTGCAACAACTACACTTATCAATGTCCTGATTGTAGTCATCTTTGCAACTGGTGAGAATGTTTCCTCATAGTGTATACCATGAGTTTGTGAGCATCCTTTGGCAACTAATCTAGCCTTGTACCTACAAATTGATCCATCTGAGTTTCTTTTAACTTTATATACCCATCTGCAACCAATTCCTTTTGATTCGGCGACATTGGAACCAACTCGCAAGTGTCCATTTCCTTCAATGCATGTATCTCTTCTTTCATGGCCTTTTCCCAATTAGGGTTTCCCTTTGCCTCTTCATAGGTTGAGGGTTCCTGTGAAATAGAGTCTTTTGCCAAGTATATTGAATGCTTCGTAACAAATGTGGAATCATATCCATACCTTTCTGGTTGTTTCTTCTCTCTTGCTGATCTTTTAGGTACTTGTTTGGAGCATTCTCCAACCTCTTGCATCTTTGCTTTGCCTCTTGATTTCCATAGCTTGTAATCCTTTTGCCTTTCATCTTGGTCATTGTCTGTATCACTTCTTGGATCCTAGACCTGTGTATCATGCTTGCTTCCTAATTGATGAGAGTCAGAATCAAGATCATATGGTAGTGTTACCTTTTGTTTGTCTTCATCATACCAAGACCTGTGTTCTTCAAACACAACATCTCTACTTGTAGTGAATTGCTTGGTTGAAGGATTGAAGAACATGTAACCCATCTTAGTTGAATCATATCCAATAAACACTGCCTTTGTTGCCCTATCTTACCTCTTATTTGTGATGGTACATGAACATAAGCTAAACAACCAAAAACCTTGCAATGTCCAAGACTAGGTTTTCTTCCATGCCATGCTTCATAAGGAGTCATACCTTGAAGTGATTTGGATGGTAGTGTATTGACAAGGTACACAGTAGTTGAAATAACTTCTGCCCATAGATAATGTGACAACTTCTTCTCTTCAAGCATTTTTTGGGCTGATCCAACCAGTGTCTTGTTTCTCCTCTCTACAATTCCATTTAGTTGAGGAGAGTACCTACTATTCACTTCCCTTTTGATACCTTTTTCCTGCAAGAAATCATCAAACTCTTAGAAGTATTCTCCCCCTCCATCAGATCTAGGATTCTTTAGTGATCTACCTGTATGATTCTCCACATGTGCAAGATACTTCTTGAAGCAATCAAACACTTCATTCTTACTCTTGATAAAGTATAGAACAATCCATCTACCATGGTCGTCAATAAATGAGACATAATACCTTGATCCTGCCAATGAAGGTTCTTGACTTGGTCCCCATACATCGGTATGTACTAAGTCCAATAAGTTGTTGTGGATGTAGCCTTTGTGGTTGAATGGTTGTCTTTGTGCCTTCCCAATCTGACATGCATCACACCTGTTGATCATGTGTTGCTTTGATATGTTCGGCAGTCCTAGAACACTTTGATCCCTGCATATATCCTTCAAGCTCCTTTCATTCACATGAGCAAGTCTCTTATGCCACACTTCAAGCTCACTTAGGGTTTGAGACCCAAAGTTGAATAGACCTATGTTCTTGGTTTCTCCTACTTCAAAAGTAAAGAGCCTACCATGCTTCTCACCTCGGGCTATCTTTTTGAATCCTTGACATGGATCTTCCACAAAAGCTCCATGTTGGGTGAACCTAACTTGCAAGCCTTTTTCAACTATTTGGCCTACACTTATTAGGATTTTAGTGATAGTGGGTACATAGAGAACCTTACTCAGAATGTTTGTCCTTCCATTGGAAGCTTTGACATTACAATCTTCTCCACATTGTGTTTTGTGTCATCCCCTGTTTGCACTTCATGTCTATGCTTTAAACTTTCCAAATCAGATAGAAGAGCAATATTGCGTGCAACATGATTCGAGCATCCTGAATCTATGTAGAACAAATGATCATCTTTTTTACCTTCTTTGTGTCTTAGATTCATAAGAAGCAATGAGTCTTCATGTGGTTGATCTTCTGAATAATTGTTATAGTCCCTTCTATTATAGCGTCTATTGTTATTGTTGAAGTTGTGTCCACCTCTACCTCTATTGCTGCCATATCCGCCTCTTCCACTTCCTTTCTGGGTCTTCCCATTGAACCAACAATTCTGAGTGGTGTGGTTGGTCTTATCCCATATGGCACAATGTTGAACATTCTGACCTTTGGCTTTGTCTTGCTTTTGTCCTTTCTTCTTTCCTTTCCACTTGCTCTTACTTGCGAAGTTGGCTTGGGAGGTCTCTTCTTTATTTTCTTCCTTCTTCTTGCCTTTCTGCTGCTTATCCATTTGCACATCCATGATGAGATCATAAGCCGTCGGAAGGATTGCCATTGCTTATCACTTCGAATGCCATTGAGAATTTTCTTCATGATGACCTCTTCTTCAATCAGCTCTCCAATGGATGCTAATTGATCCGCAACCTCCTTGACCTTGGTAAAAAACTCTGTGATGGTTTTTTTAGATGTCTTCTTCATTTGGTTGAACTCGTTCCAAAGATGATTCTTTCTTGCTTTGGTACTAGCAGAAAAGAAAGTCTCGAGGGCATCCCAAGTCGCTTGAGATGTCTTTCATCCTCTAATATGTGATAATAGAAAGTCAGAGATAGATTTTAGTATGTACGACCTTTCTTGAGCATTCCTTGTGCACAAAAACGTGAGCTTATATGTCTCCTCTTGTGTAGGTCCTCCTTTGGATCTTGGAATAGGCATAGCTTTATCACCTGCTCCAATTCCATAAAGATTTCTACCTTGCAAATAGGCCTCCATTCTGATTTGCCAAGCCGCGTAGTTGTGTCGATCAAGCTTCTCGATCATTGAGGGAAAGCCATCACCCATCTTGATCTAGCTTTGATACCACTGAAAGAACTTGGAGAAGCTTGTGGAAGGTAGAAAAATGCATTTCGAAGCGACGAAGTTTCGTCTATCCAACCGGCATAAGACCAGCCCTTGAGCTTATGGAGACTCAAATAGAGCTTATAGGCATGTGATAAGTGCAAAGAAATACAATATTTACTTTGGAGCATCAAGGAGAATGAGTCGATACAAGACACATAGGTTCGCGGGTCGACTAGCTAAAAAAACTTACTATCTATGGAAGAGAGAATGAACTTCAAATGCCCATAGCGACCAATGTGATTACAATTTGAAAAAATCCTTTTATGGGAGTGATACACATAGGGTTGAGTGTATATAATGCACAAAATTATAAGGAATAAGCAAAATATGCTATAGGAATGAATGAGACATTCACCGGTGGTACTTCCTATTTCTCACGAATATGCAGAGATTGACCCTCAGATAGAAAAACTCAAATTTCTCCCAATCTATGAACTAAATGCTATGAAAATATATCGGCATAAACTAGACACTAATACCTTTCCAATGAGCAATCTTGCACTCAATTTGGAGCTCTGGAGAGAGAGCAGTAGCCTCTGCAAGATTACTGTTGGCGAAGAAGATGATGTAGAGAATTGGAGCAAGACAATGATGGTCACAAGTGTATGTATATTGCTTCCATGTAATGTAAAAGTGATTTCAAGCCTTTAAATAGACTCTAGGAGTGTTCCATGACTTCTACAAGTGAAACTTGAATTCAAGGTGGGAATGGTTGTTGGAGGGAATCAATTCACTTTCCTACAATCTAGGAAAAGTGAAGATCTAGTTTGATCTACTTTTAGGTGATTGATTGCTTGATTGAATGCAACTTCAACCACCACAAATTCGTGGGATTTGGGCTTTATCTTTCTACCTTTACATGTGTAAAGCTCAAGGCTTTTACAACAATAAATGAACCATCAAAAATCTCTCAAAAAATACAATAAATGAGCATAAGAAAAAGAAGTCTCCAACGGATATTCTTTCGATGCGATAGGCTTTGATATAGATCAAATCCACCTCAAGCATAGTGTAAGCTTGATGTTCCAACAAAAGGGTGAATAAAACTATTCAATATACAGTAGTTTCTATGTTGCATCATGCAAATCTCTCACAAGGCTTTTGGGTAGAAGCATTATTGACTCCAGTTCATGTGATTAACCTTTCACCTAGTATTGCCAAAGGTCTGAAAGTGGGACAAGAGTTATGGACAAGGAAGCCACCATATTATGATCATCTTCGCGTTTTTGGGTGTGAAGCATATGTTCATATACCCAAGAGTCTTAGAAAAAAGTTGGACCATAAGTCAAAGAAATGCATTTTTCTGGGATATGGTCGAGAAGGACAATTCAGATATTGCTTACGGGATTCTGAAACACCGGTACGAATTACCCATTGTGGGCTTATATGATGCATCATGTATTGGTTGCAAATGGATTAGGAATATTGTGCAAGGTGTTGAAAAATGTCCTACCACACCTTCAAATGGAGGTATTGAAGCTGATGTAGATGGCATCCAAGATGGTGATATTCTGCAAATTCATGTTTGTGTTGTGGTTCTTGTTGCACCCACTATAGAGCAAATTTGTTGGGATGGCAGAGATGCTCATGCACATGCATTGATAGCCTTGTCTATCTAACATGCCATTGTTCCTCATATTCACTCTTGCAGAATAGCTAAGGATGCTTGGGATACACTTACCACATTGTACCAGGAAAGGAATGAGGCTCATGTTGCTTACCTCTGAAAATAGTTGGAGAGTGAGCACATGAATGAAGGTGATTCTATGGACAGTTTTCTGACAAAGATCAAAGACTTAAAGGAACAATTGACTTTCGCTAATGAAGTTATACGAGATAGCTCACTTGTGCAAACTGTTGTGAATGGTCTTCCTAATTCATATAACAATTTTGCTTCTACTCTTCGTTTGATGATGAAAGACAATCCAAATGCCTTGTCATTTGAGGAGTTAGTCTCTA
This sequence comes from Ceratopteris richardii, assembly GCA_020310875.1. Lineage (NCBI taxonomy): Eukaryota > Viridiplantae > Streptophyta > Polypodiopsida > Polypodiales > Pteridaceae > Ceratopteris > Ceratopteris richardii. The sequence continues at coordinate 104,783,281 of CM035434.1, forward strand.
TTCTATTGTAGCAAGATCAATCTAGGTAGAACATGTCCATTATGCATGTTGCAGATCAAGCTCTCCTGGCTAGTCAGAAGGGCAAAGGTAAATGGAGTTCATCTACTAGTAAGCAAAAATCTGGAAATGTTCTACATTTGAAGAAGGAAGACAAAGATGAGAAGAAATAAAAAAAGTAGAAATTCTATTCTAAGTATTGTAAAGGAAACTATCATGTCATAAAGAACTGTCCAAAACTAGCTGCAAAAGAGGCAAAACAAAAAGAGGATAGAATGGTTGTTGCAGAGGCCTCTACACCAAAAACAGAGTCTGCTAATCTTGTACAGAATGAAGAATGGGCATTTACTACTGTTTGCAGTTTTGACCCATCTTGTCTTGAGTAGTGTATGTCTGTAGTGGACTCAGATGTTTGGTACTTTGATAGTGAGGCAACCAAACATACTACCTTGCAGCACAGTTTCTTCACTTCAGTCAAGCTTGCCTCTATAGGGAATACTGCCACATGCACCAAAAACGCCTCTTATCCGATCATGGGAGTTGGTAAGATCATTCTAAATACTACTGATGGTAGTTATTTTACATTTTTGGATGCTTTATTTGTGCCAGAGATCAAGAAGAATCTGTTATCAGTTTTTGCATTAGTGAAGATTGGCTTGGTTGTGAAATTTGTTGATGGCAGATGTATAGTTCATGATCTGTCAAACAGTGAGATGATTATTGCTTCTGGCATTTTATGTCGAGGCATGTATAAGCTCATAGACTATGAAAAATCCATTAATGATTCACATGATTCTCAAGCTATGTCAGATGCACAGCTTTGGCATGCACGCTTTGGTCATCTGAATTTTGCTAGTTTGCTACTCCTGCAAAAATCTGAAATGGTGTTCTCTTTGCCCAAACTTGAGACACATAGAAAACATGTCTGTGAAGGCTGTATTTTGGGAAAAATGCAGCGTTCCTCCTTTCCAAAAGATGGTTCAGTTTGAGCGAGTCAGAAATTGTAGCTTGTTCACAATGATGTTTCTTGTCCTATGCATACATCCTTTTTTGGAAACTATCTTTACTTCGTGAATTTCATTGATGATTTTTCTAGGCATGCATGAGTATATCCACTAAAAGCAAAGATTGAAGTGTTTATGTGCTTCAAACAGTTTTTGGTTTTGGTTGAAAATCTCTGAGCATGTAAAATGGGCACCCTCCATTTTGATCGAGGCGGGGAATATATATCTTTTGAATTTAATGCATTTTTGGCTGAACGTGGGATAAAACTTCAGTGTCGAGTGCCGTATACACCTCAATAGAATGGAGTTGTTGAACAGAAGAGCAGGTCACTCACAGAGATGGCGAGATGTATGGCCAAGGGTAAGTATTTACCACATATTTTTTGGCTTGAGGTTGTTATGTGTGTAGCATATGATCTTAGCAGGTGTCCCTAAAGCACTACAGTCTATCACTCCATATGAGGCTTGGCATGGTCGCAAGCCATCTATTGCTCATTTACGTGTTTTTGGTTGTTTGGCATATGCATTAGTGCCTAAACAACAATGCAGAAAATTGAATGATAAAGTAGTGAAACGTATTTTTGTTGGGTACAGTTCTAAAAGCAAAGGTTATTTTCTGTATCATCCATAGACTAAATGCATTTTGGTTAGCTATGATGTTGTTTTTGTGGAAGATGCTATTCAGCCGTTACTTTCATGTACTAAGGAGACATTTGTTAGCTCCAAAGACATGTATGATACTTTGCTACCGCTTTTTATAGGTGGAGAGTCTACTGCTAGTCCTAATGAGGCAACTTCTTAGCCTTTACAGATTTCATGTGATGATGTAGATCATTCCATTCTTCATGCAAATTTGCATGATGCACTTGTTGATGAGAGAGCTGAATTGAGGAGGCAAAAACTATGCCAAACTCGCTAGTGCAAACTTTGCATGAGAGCAAATTAGATGCATCTTTATCATATTGTGCTCAATCGGGCTCTCATAGTGCCTCTTTTGCATCAGATTGCCATTTTATGGCTGCCTCTAGTCTCTGTGATGAGAATGAGCCTATTTTGTTTGATGAATCACAACATTTTGAAAATTGGATGGTTGTCATGCAAGTAGAATATTATGCTATCATGAAAAATGGTATTTGGTCTTTATGTGACTTGCCTCCTGGCAAGAAGGCCATTGGCACAAAGTGGGAATACAAGTTAAAGCATAAGCCTAGTCAAACAATTGACAGGTATAAGGCTAGTCTTGTTGCAAAGGGTTATGCACACGAAAGAGGCATTGATTTTAATGAAACCTTTGCACCTACATGTTGAATGACTACTGCTCATAGTATCTGTGCACTTGTAGCTCATCATGGTTGGATTGTACATCAATTGGACAATAAAATAGAATTTCTGAATGGTGACTTGCATGGAGAATGTATGTTTTTCAGCTCCGTGGCTTTGTGCGAAAGCGCATGAAAACCAGGTGTGCAAGTTAAAGAAGGCATTATATGGTTTAAAGCAAGCATCACGTGCTTGGTATGAAAAGATACATGCCTATCTGATTGCACATGCTTTTGAGAACATTCCAAATGAAAGCACCTTAGATGTTAAGCGTGCAAATGATGTGCTTCTGATCATTGTGGTGTACATTGATGACATGCTACTCACTGGTCCACATGAGAAGAATATTGTTGATTTTAAGGCTGATTTGCATGCCTCATTTGAGATGTCTGGTTTGGGGCATTTGCATCATTATCTAGGCATTCAGTTGATGCAGGTTGATGGCGAAATAGCTTTGTATCAAATGAAATATATTGACATATTATTGCAACATTTTGTCCTTGAGACTATAAACCTATTGCCACTCCTATGGAGATAGGTTTACGATTGAGTCTTCATGATGATGCAGATGCATTTGATGATGTTTGCTATCAGCAAGCTATTGTATGCTTGATTTACTTATGCATTACTCGACCACATATTTTGTTTGTTGTCTCACAGATGAGCAGGTTTATGCATTGCCCAGGAGTCAAGCATTGGCAAGCAGTTAAGCACATCTTTTGCTACTTGAGTGGTACCGAGCTACTTGGATTGTTTTATCCCAAGGTGGATCATGACCGCTAGATTCACATGCATTTTCTAACTCTAACTGGGTTGGTTGTTATGACACTCTTGTGTCCACTAGTGGTTTTGGCTTCATGATTGGTAGCTCATGCATATCTTGGTTGAGCAACAAGCAACCTATTGTTGCCACTTCTAGTTGTGAGGCTGAGTATAGGGCAGCTTTACAATGAATGTTGAGTGTGTTTGCTTCAGATGCCTTAGGGTTGATTTGGGTGTTGGCGAGTCTTGTGCCACCACCATCTTCACTAACAGTCAGAGCGCATTGGCAGTTGTGAGGAACTCTGTGTTCCATGCTCGCACTAAGCACATTGAGGTTCTAGGGAGAGGTTCTCTGCTAGAGAGATCAGCTTGGCATATGTGCCCACACAAGAGAACATTGCAGAATTTTTCATGAAAGCTCTCCCTAGGGAGAAGTTTGGATCTTTTCGCAAATCTTTGGGCTTACTTCATTTTGTGGATTGATTCCACATAGCTTCGCACTTCCTTATACATGTGTGCCAAATCTTTGTTCACCGCATCACTCCCAGGGTGGATTTGTTGATATACTTAGGTAGTGATGTGTGTGAACATAGTAGGACCACCGGGGCACTTTTTTCCCTCTTTAGGAGGTTTTTTCCCCCCAGCTTGTATATACGCCTATAGCCCTAATGAGTTACTTATCTTTGTCCATTCTAGTGGTAATACATTTAGTATTGTGTGTTGTGCTCCAAGCTTCTTCTTCTTCTTCCTTATGGTGTTCGCATGCTTCCGCAGATCTCGAACTCCAACAAGTAGTGCAAAAGAAAAACAAAAAAATTAAGGTTTCTATTAGCCTAAAAAAGGTTAATACAACTACCATTCGTGATAGTTATCCTTTACCCATTACAAACCATCTTTTGGAAAGGGTAATAGGCAAGGAAGTATACAACTTTCTTGATGGGTTCTATATATACAATCAAGTAGCCATTCCTACTGAGGACCAACATAAAAATGTTTTTGCTACTGATTGGGGAGTATAAGCTTTTAGGGTTCTGACAATTGGTTTGACCAAAATCCGAAAACCTTTCCAAAGATTAATGTGTCATGTGCTCAAGGAATTTATGAGGAGAAGCATGCAAGTCTACATGGATGACCTATGTACTTACTCTTCTCAATGCATAGCTCATATACCCAAACTAAGGAAAATATTTAACAAGTGCAAACAAAACAGAGTCTGTTTGAATCCAAAGAAGTGTGTCTCCATGGTCACACAAAGTAAAATACTTGGACATATTGTGTCCAAAATGGTATCTCAACTGATGAACACAAAACTAAGGTCATTTTGGAATTAGCTAGGCCCAAGAACATGAAGGAAGCGCAACATTTTTCTTTTACTCATATTTTTGCTTCTTGACTAATGAAACACATTGGACTGAGGGGAATCCTTCTTCTGATTTTCACCTTTGCTAATAGTCTCAATCGGAATTGAGTTAGTATTATCTTTTTCAATTAGGGGAAAGTCTTTTATTAAATGCCCTTTTTTATAACATCTAAAATAGGCATTGGGCAAGTTTATATAGATAATTTTTTGTTCATGTAATAACACACCATCTGAATCTTTTATGGGAATAATAGATTTAACAAGTAGAGCTACATCAATTTCTATCATTAATTGAGGATCCCATTTAGGGTTAATGTTACCCCATCTAGCCTTTTGATATGAAACTTTACCTAACAAACCACCCAGTCTCTCAAGCCAATGATAAAATTCAACTAGCATGTTTGGAAAATCTACCCACATTAGAACTCTAGTAGGTTTTGGCCCCCTCAAGTTGAACCCCGCATGGACCTAGGCCTTCTCAGGATACTCTCAAGAACTAGATTAAAGTTAACTGGGAGGCTAGAGGGTTGATGGTTAAATAGATTCAATTTCTTGCTAATGGATATGTTCTTTTTTTTACGATAATAAGAGTGCTTTGTAGATATTATCTCAAGGTCATTTAGGTGCTCTTTATTTCTTTCCCTCATGTGTGGAAGATCTTCACATGTTTTGGGTGGAATATTTTCATATGTTTTGGCTGGCAATGAGGGTTGTAGCTTTAAAGCCTGGAGGTCTCTCCACTGCTTTAAAGCCCCGTTCCCATGTGCACCCTGAAGAGATGAATTTCAAAAGAAGCTTTGATGACTTTCGAAAGAAGCTTCTACTCATCTGCCCTCATTAACACTTTGGTGCTCTGAGAGGCGAACATGTACCCGATGCACAACATATGCTGTCGAAAATTCGGAAATCCATTGCATTTGGGACAAATGCTTGTGATCTGAAAATTTTACCCTCACAAATTCCCCTTTTGCAGGAATAAAACAAAAAAGGGAGGGGCGACAAACTTCCTCCATTTTCCTTTTTTTTGTTTCCTTTTTTCTTTCACGAATTAAAAAAAGGGAGGACTAAGATCAAACATTTTAGGGGAAAAAGCCATCGAGCATGGACTATAAACCTACATGACAAGTTTTAAGATCTAAAAATTGAGTGGTTTTAAATCCTTCTTTTCTCTTTCTAAGAGGAAGTTCGGCAATAGCGAACTCTCCAAAACTTTAATTAATAGAAACAATTGTAAAAGTGAATGGGCCTATCACCCATGGGACCCACCGAATTCCACAAAGCAAAGGTTGCTTAGAACTTGCTAGAAAACATTATAGAGGAGGTCAATAACCCTTTCGTCCCTCTCGGGGGTCCACTTACTTTTAATCTTGTTGCTCTAAAGAAAAAAAAATCTATGTTGTCTAAAAGGCGGGGGCTTCTTACAATTGGAAATTCTTTTGCCTAGAAGGAAAAAAGATTTTTCGATCGACCATTCTTTAGGAGGGCTACCAGAGTTGGCAGCACACCTCTCTTTCTAGATCTTCGGAAGGGTCTCATCTCTTATAGGATTCCATAGTGATGAGGAACAACCCATCGCTTCACCCAATAACACTTCCTTTCAAACATGAAAGTCTACATTCTTCTTGAATCTTGGAATTTAATCTTCTTGAATTCCCTCTTTTTTTGGTGAGAGAGGACTACAAGATGATTAAGAGGTTTCAACAACGATGGGGGAGGACCAGGATTTGTTGTAAGCTTTTGTTGCATGCTTCCATGTCTTGCTTCATTCCTCCCTTTACACACTACTATCTATTATTGCATCCTTGAGGTTTTTTTCTAGGTTGCACTCTTTCTCAATCCACTATCTCTCCCCAAAGGGGAGACCATGCCACTTCATGAGGCTCTTCGGAATGGGCTTATGCACCCTGAAGTGGACAAGGACGATCTTCGGAGGTAGTGGCTCTGCTTCTCACCCTTGATCTTTGTTGATATATTTAGGTAGTGATATGTGTGAACACACTAGGATTGTCGGTGCACTTTATTCCCTCTTTAGGAGGCTTTTTTCCCCTGGCTTGTATATGCCTATTGCCCTAATGGGCTACTTCTCTTTGTATATTCTCTCGTAATACATTCAGTATTGTGTGTTGTGCCCCAAGCTTCTTCTTCTTCCTTGCACTGTGTGTGTGCTTTCGTAGACATCTAACTCCAACAATTGGTATCAGAGAAGGTTGTTGCTTCATCTAGGGCGCCATCGACACTCCTCCGGTTGCAGTCTCAGAATCGCACACATTTTTGCCGAAATCGTGATCTGAGCTCGTTTCGGCCTCCGAATGCACTATCGCAGTGCTTATTCAGGATATTTCATCTTTTTGTGCCAAAGGTATATACTAGTTTTTGTTCACCAGTATAGGCTTCTCGAAGTCTGCTATAGGTCTAGCGGAATTTGTCTGGGCAGTTCTGTTCAACTTTTTGAGATATAGTCAATTTTTTGCATCAAGGTATTTTAATCACCGACCATGGCTGAAAGCAGTGATGTATTCCGTATGTTGGCTATTGAGGATAAGTTGGATGGTACCAACTACCCGTTATGGGCTTATATGATGCAACATCTGTTGGTTGCAAAAGCACTGTGGAACATTGTGCAGGGTGTCAAAAAACGTCCTATCACACCTACAACTGTTACAAGTGCAGGTACTAAAGCTGATGCAAAAGGTGTCGAAGATGATGATATTTTGCATATTCCTATTCGTGCTGCGGTTTTTGCTGCACCTACTGTAGAGCAGATTCACTGGGATGGCAGAGATGCCCAGGAACATGCATTGATAGCTTTGTCTGTCAAACGTGCCATTATTCCTCACATTCGCTCTTGTAGAACAGCTAAGGATGCTGGGGATACACTTACCACATTGTACCAAGCTAGGAATGAGGCTCATGTTGCTTACCTCCAAAAACAGTTGGAGAATGAGCACGTGAATGAAGGTGATTCTATGGATAGTTTCCTAACAAAGATCAAAGACTTGAAGGAATAGTTGATGTCTACTGATGAGGTTATACCAGATAGCTCACTTGTGGCTCTGCTTCTTGCCCTTGATGTTATGCTCAAACCATCAAAGTTCTGGCTCACGGTAATCAACAATCGATTTTTTGTGACAAAAATACAGGTGTATCGCACAATCCCCTTTTCCACTTCGATGTCAAAGGTAAGCAAAAAATAGATGTTGAGCTACATCATCTTAATGTTAATACTATTGACAATGAGCAAGACAATGAATCCCTTGTTATTGATAGGAATTCTTTAGACAACTAGCAAACTCAATTGGTTGAATGCCTTGCGATAGGGTTATGCCATGGTCCTAGACCTTCTCAAGAAGCCTTGAAGCAATGGATTAGATCTAATTGTAAAATAAAAGGATTATATGTGAGGCACATTCAATATTTGCCTAATATCTTGCTTTTGATGATTCTAATAGTGCCCCCTAGGTAATAACTAACAGACAATGGCTCATAAACAGTAATCCTATTCCCTTTTTTAAATGGCATATTGGTTTTAATCCTTGTGGCGCTAAGCCCACCCGGATTGCAATATGGGTTGATTTCCTTGATCTACGAGTAGAATTCTATCCTTGGGCATATAAATTGGGTGGTATTCTAGGAAACATTTTAGGTCAAAATGCAAGGGGAGGAAGTATTAATCCTAAATGCGACCCACAAATTATGGTGGAAATTGATGTAGCTAAGCCAATTGAACCCATTATCTTAAAAGACTATGATGGAAGAAAGTGAGGTGGTGCAAGGGCGATGCACCAACGTGGATTCTCCTTTGCAAGAGATATGCAACGACGCCCTCACAGCAGAGAATCGAGCTCCAGATGCTAACCACAGTACTCCGCATGAGACCTACAAAATACACAGAAACTAACAAGCTAATTAGTAATAGCTAATTAGTAACAAGCTATTGAGTAATAAGCTAATTAGTAACAAGCTAATTAATAAAAAGCTAATTAGTAATAGCTAATTAGTAACAAGCTAATTACTAATAGATAATTAAAAATAGCTAACCAAGAATGAGCTACTTAGTAATAGCCAATCACTAGCAAGCTAATTAGTAATAGCTAATTAGTAACAAGCTAATGAGTAAGAAGCTAGTTAGTAATAAGCTAATTAGTAACAAGCTAATAAGCAATAGCTAATTAGTAACAAGCTAATTAGTAATAGCCAATTACAAATAACTAACCAAGAACAAACTACTTAGTAATAGCTAATTACTAACAAGCTAATTAATAATAGCTAATTAGTAACAAGCTAATGAGGAACAAGCTAATTAGTAACAAGCTAATTAATAACAAGCTAATTAATAATAGCTAATTAGTAACAAGCTAATTACTAATAGCTAATTACAAACAGCTAACCAAGAACCAGCTACTTAGTAATAGCTAATTACTAACAAGCTAATTAGTAATAGATAATTGTTGATATATTTAGGTAGTGATGTGTGTGAACACACTAGGACCACCGGGGCACTTTTTTCCCTCTTTAGGAGGTTTTTTTCCCCCGGCTTGTATATACGCATATTGCCCTAATGGGCTACTTATCTTTGTACATTCTCTAGTAATACATTCAGTATTGTGTGTTTGTGCTCCAAGCTTCCTCTTCTTCCTTGTGTTGTTCACGTGCTTTTGCAGATATCTATTTCCAACAATTGGTATCAGAGCAGGTCGTTGCTTCATCTAGGGTGCCGTCGACACTCCTCTGTTTGTAGTTTCAAAATCGTACAAATTTTGGTGAGCATACTCAGGGTGTTTCCGAGCTCGTTTCGGCCTCCAAACGCACTATCGCAGTGCTTGTGCAGGCTATTTTGTCTTTTTGTGCCAAAGGTATATACCTGTTTCTGTTCGCAAGTATAAGCGTCTCAAAGTCTGCTACAGGTTTAGCAAAACTCGTCTGGGCAGTTCCGTTCAGCTTTTTGAGATACAGTCAATTTTCTGCATCAAGGTATTTTAGTCACCGGCCATGGCTGAAAGTAGTGATGTATTCTGTATGTTGGCTATTGAGGATAAGTTGGATGGTACCAATTACCCATTATGGGCTTATATGATGCGACATGTATTGGTTGCAAAAGGATTGTGGAACATTGTGCAGGGTGTTGAAAGACGTCCTGTTACACCTGTAACGATAGGTACTGCAAATACAGGTGTTGGAGTTGATGAAGATGGTGTCGAAGATGATATTCCGCAGATTCCTATTCGTGTTGCCATTTCTGCTGCACCTACTACAGAGCAGATTCGATGGGATGGCAGAGATGCCCAGGCACATGCATTGATAGCTTTGTCTGTCAAACGTGCCATTATTCCTCACATTCACTCTTGCAGAATAGCTAAGGATGCTTGGGATACACTTACCACATTGTACCAAGCTAGGAATGAGGCTCTTGTTGCTTACCTCCGACAATAGTTGGAGAGTGACCACATGAATGAAGGTGATTCTATGGAGAGTTTCCTAGCAAAGATCAAAGATTTGAAGGAATAGTTGATTTCTGCTTATGAGGTTATACCAGATAGCTCACTTGTGCAGACTGTTCTTAATGGTCTTCCTGATTCATATCAGAGTTTTGCTTCTACTCTTCGGTTGATGATGAAAGGCAATCCAAATGCCCTATCATTTGAGGAGTTAGTCTCTGTTCTATTGCAGGAAGATCAGTCGAGGCAGAACAGGTCCATTATGCGAGTTGGAGATCAAGCTTTCCTGGCTAGTCAGAAGGGCAAAGGAAAATGGAGCTCTTCAACTAGTAAGCAGAAATCTGCTAATTCTGCATATTCGAAGAAGGAAGATAAAGATGAGAAGAAATTAGAAAAGCAGAAATTATTTTGTAAGTACTCTAAAGGCAATGATCATATCATAAAGAACTGTCCAAAACTGGCTGCAAAAGAGGCAAAGAAGAAAGGGGCTGGAATGGTTGTTGCAGAGGCCTCTACACCAAATGCAAAGTCTGCTAATCTTGTGTAGGAAGAAGAATGGGCGTTTACTACTATCTACAGTTTTGACCCATCTTCTCATGATCAGTGCATGTTTGCAGTAGACTCAGATGTTTGGTATTTTGACAGTGGGGCAACCAAACATATTACCTCGCAGCGCAGTTTCTTCTCTTCACTCGAGCTGATGGTAGTTCTTTCACTTTGTCAGATGCTTTATTTGTGCCAGGGATCAAGAAGAACTTGTTATCAGTTTCTGCATTAGTCAAGATTGGCTTGGTTGTGAAATTTGTTGATGACAGATGTACAGTTCATGATCTGTCAAATGGCGATGTGATTATTGCTTCTGGCATTTTATGTCGTGGGTTGTATAAGCTCATAGACTATGAAAGATCAGTAAATGATTTGGCATGTGCAGTAAACGATTCTTAGGCTATGTTAGATGCAAAGCTTTGGCATGCACGCTTTGTTCATCTGAATTTTGCTAGTTTGCTACGCCTGCAAAAATCTGAAATGGTGTCCTCTTTGCCCAAACTTGAGACACCTAGAAAACATGTTTGTGAAGGCTGTATTTTCGGCAAAATGCACAGTTCCTCCTATCCAAAAGATGGTTCAGTTCGGGCTACACAGAAATTGCAGCTTGTACATAGTGATGTTTGTGGTCCTATGCAGACACCCTCTTTCGGAAATTACCTTTACTTCGTGACTTTCATTGATGATTTTTCTAGGCATGCATGGGTATATCCACTCAAAGCAAAGTCCAAAGTGTTCATGTGCTTTAAATAGTTTTTTGGTTTTGGCTGAAAATTTGTCAACATGTAAAATGGGCACCCTTCGTTCTGATCGAGGGGGGGAATATATGTCTTCTGATTTTAATGCATTTCTGGCTGAACGTGGGATAAAACACCAGTGTACAGTGTCGTATACACCTCAACAGAATGGAGTTGCTGAACGAAAGAACAGGTCACTCATGGAGATCGCGAGGTGTATGGTCAAGAGCTAGGCTCTACCACATAGTTTCTAGCTTGAGGCTGTCATGTGTGCAGCATATGTACTGAACAGGTGTCCCACTAAAGCGCAGCAGTCTGTCACTCCATATGAGGCTTGGCATGAATGAAAGCCATCTGTTGCTCATTTGCGTGTTTTTGGTTGTTTGGAATATGCACTAGTGCCTGAACAACATCGCAGAAAATTGGATGATAAGGCAGTAAAATGTATTTTTGTTGGGTACAGTTTTGAAAGTAAAGGCTATCGTTTGTATCATCCACAGACTAAACGCATTCTGGTTAACCGTGATGTTGTCTTTGTGGAAGATGCTATTCAGCCATTGCTTTCATGTACTAAGGAGACATCTGTTAGCTCCAAAGACATGTATGATACTTTGATGCCTCTTTTTACAGGTGGACACTCTAGTGCTGGTCCTAATGAGGCAACTTCTCAGCCTTTGCAGGTTTCATATGATGATGCAGATCATTCCATTTCTGATGCAGATTTACATGATGCACTTGTTGATGAGAGAGCTGATATTGAGCAGGAAAAAACTATGCCAAAATGGTCGGTGCAGACTTTGCGTGACAGCAAATTAGATGCACCTTTGTCATATCGTACTCGTTCAGGTTCTCATAGTGCCTCCTTTGCAGCAGATTGCTATGCTATGGCTGCGTCTAGTCTCTGTGATGAGAATGAGCCTGTTTCTTTTGATGAAACATAGAAATCAGAAAATTGGATGGCTGCTATGCAATCTGAATATGATGCTATAATGAAGAATGGTACATGGTCTTTATGTGACTTGCCTCCTGGCAAGAAGGCCATTGGCACTAAGTGGGTATACAAGCTGAAGTGTAAACCTGATGGTACAATTGACAGGTATAAGGCTAGGCTTGTTGCAAAGGGTTATGCGCAGGAAAGAGGCATTGATTTTGATGAGACCTTTACACCTACATGCTGTATGACTACTGTTCGGAGCATTTGTGCACTTGCAGCCCATCATGGTTGGAATGTACATCAGTTGGACATTAAAACAGCATTTCTGAATGGTGACTTGCATGAAGAAGTATATGTTTTTCAGCCCCGTGGCTTTGTGCAGAAAGGGCATGAAAACCAGGTGTGCAAGTTAAAGAAGGCATTATATGGTTTAAAGCAAGCACCACGTTCTTGGTATGAGAAGATACATGCCTATCTGGTTGCACATGGTTTTGGGAACAGTCCAACTGAAAGCACCTTATATGTTAAGCGTGCTAATGATGTGCTTCTGATCATTGTTGTCTATGTTGACGACATGCTGCTCACTAGTCCTATTGAGAAGCATATTGCTGATTTCAAGGCTGATTTGCATGCCTCATTTGAGATGTCTGATTTGGGGCATTTGCATCACTATTTGGGCATTCAATTTATGCACGTTGATGGTGGAATGGCTTTGTGTCAAACGAAATATATTGACACATTATTGCAGCATTTTGGCCTTGAAGACTGTAAGCCTATTGCCACTCCTATGGAGACAGGTTTACGATTGAGTCTTCATGATGCTGGAGATGCATTTGATGCTGTTCTCTATCAGTAGGTTGTTGGATGCTTCATTTACTTATGCATTACTCGGCCAAATATTCAGTTTGTTGTCTCATAGATGAGCAGGTTTATGCATTGCCCAAGAGTCACGCATTGGAAGGCGGTTAAGCGCATCTTTTGCTACTTGAGTGGTACTCGGATACTTGGGTTGTTTTATCCCAAGGGGGGATCACTACCGCCAGATTTGCATGCTTTTTTTGACTCAGATTGGGCTGGTTGCTATGGCACTCGTGTGTCCACTAGTGGTTTTTTCTTCATGCTTGGTAGCTCATGTATATCTTGGTTGAGCAAGAAGCAGCCTACTATGGCCACTTCCAGTTGTGAGGCTGAGTATAGGGCAGCTTTCATAGCGATTGTTGAGTGTGTGTGGCTCAGACGCCTTATGGATGATTTGGGTTTTGGCCAGTCTTCTGCCACCACCATCTTCATTGACAGTCAGAGCGCATTGGCAGTTGCGAGGAACCCTGTGTTCCATGCTCGCACTAAGCATATTGAGATGCATTATCACTATGTCAGGGAGAGGTTCTCTGCTGGGGAGATCAGCTTGGCATATGTGCCCACGCAGGAGAACATTGCAAACCTTTTCACGAAGGCTCTGCCTAGGGAGAAGTTTGAAGCTTTCCACAAAGCTTTGGGCTTAGTTCCTTTTGTAGAGTGATTTCCACATAGCTTGGCACTTCCTTATACATGAGTGCCAGCTCCTTGTTCACCGCATCACTCCCAGGGGGGATTTGTTGATATATTTAGGTAGTGATGTGTGTGAACACACTAGGACCGTCGGGGCACTTTTTTCCCTCTTTAGGAGGTTTTTTCCCCCGGCTTGTATCTACGCATATTGCCCTAATGGGCTACTTATCTTTGTACATTCTCTAGTAATACATTCAGTATTGTGTGTTTGTGCTCCAAGCTTCTTCTTCTTCCTTGTGCTGTTTGCGTGCTTCTGCAGACATCTATCCCCAACAATAATTAGTAATAAGCAAATTAGTAACAAGCTAATTAGTAATAGCTAATTACAAACAGCTAACCAAGAACTAGGTACTTAGTAATATATTATTAGTAACAAGCTAATTAGTAATAGCTAATTACAAATAGCTAACCAAGAACTAGTTATTTAATAATAGCTAATTGCTAACAAGATAATTAGTAATAGCTAATTACTAAGAACTAACTAAGAACCAGCTACTTGGTAATAGCTAATTACAAAGAGCTAACCAAGAACCAGCTACTTAATAATAGCTAATTACTAACAAGCTAATTAGAAATAGCTAATTACTGAGAACTAACTAGTAACAATGTAAGACCTTGTAACAACCAACCACCAACTACATAGTAATAACAAACTAATAACTAGCTAGTTAGTGACTACTAATAACCACTTGTTTGTGTAATATAGATGGAGCTATTTATATGCTTCAAACAATTGCATCCAATGATAAATATCTAGCTTCGAAAGTTCGAATCATTGAATCCATATTTTGTTAAGAGATTGAAAGATAGGTTCACATGTTGCTACATTTATCACATTCAAATGTCATACCTTAAGGATGCAATCAATCTCCTACATCAGTTAAGCTCGGTCATGCATAGCTGTCTTTGTAAGTGTGATTGTTCTATTTGTCAAGTAGGGAAGACATCAAGGTGCAATGCTTCAGTAACTACATTTCGATCGATTAGCAGTCTTATAGAGAGTATTCTATGTCCACATCAAAATGATACCACATTGCACCAATACAAATGTGTGAGGGGTGAGTGCTCTGATTATAGAGTAGGACAGTTAAAGTGGTGTTCGAGAGAGACTAGCATTGAGGAATATCATATTCTTGTAAAGATCTTTGAAGATGTCAAGTCAATGTATAAAGGACAAGTTCATAAAAGGAAAGAATTGATAAAGAGGGAGATAATTCCTAAAGTTGTTCAGGATTATTTGAGAAAACTCTAAAGAAATTTATCAAGCATAATTTCCTTTATTTATGGCAAGCAAACTAGTTTAAGATGTGTGTCCCTGAATTCCGAGACAATATTGTGGTTTTAGTGGTTGATTTTGCAGAAAACTATACATTTTGTTAGCAAAATGAAATACAATCTATGTGTTGGTGGTCTGTACAGGTAGCTATTTTTGTGCATATCACATATTTTCATTTGGAGGGTATTCCTAAAAGGGTAATCCACTTCTTCATATCCAATGACAAGAAGCATGACACCCTTTTTGTGTAACATTGTTTCCAATTACATTGGCAATGGTTGAGAGAGCTAAACCTTGAATTAAGCCAACATTGGGTATGGTCAGATGGTGCAGCTTCTCAATTTAAACCTAAACATCCATTTTACTTTGTAGGAAGATATCCCGGGCTAACAAGCATGACTATGATATGGAACTTCTTTGATCACAGCATGGAAAGGGAGAACATGATGGTGTAGGTGTAGTTGTGAAAAGGGCGTTAACCCATGAACAACTTAAACCTGAAGGTGCAATGCTGAAGTGTGCTGCAAATGTTGTGAAATTTCTCAGGGGACATTTGTTAGAGTCAAAAGGTAGAGATGTCACACGGGTCTTCTGGGAAGTGAAGATTGATGAAGTGAACAAGGAGAAGGCTTGGGATTGTAAGGGGATATCTCAACTTTGATCCTTGCATTTGATTCATGGCTATTCAAGGTTAGGTGGACATTGCATTGGTGTCAGTGAACTAACATGTTATTGCTTTCATTGTATCCATGGTCAGTGGAAAATATGCATCAACTAATGCCACATTCAAAATTGGGCGTACCATACTTTGACTCCTATCAGTGAGTCAGATGAAGTAAAAGACTCATCATTTTCAAATTTTACATTTGAAGGTGATGGAAACTACCTATCAGATGCATTGGCAGTGGATGACAACTTTGCAGTGAATGCAGAAGAGGACAATGATGATGGTGTAGATTTCTATTTATTAAAGTTCACACAAGGAAAACAGTTCAGTCCAAAGAATGTAATGGATGTGTGGAACAACCCGATAGCTTCAGCAACATATTATGTGGTGGGTATATTTCATGAGAGACTAGAAGAAAATGTCTATAGATTGTTAGAAACAAGACCACCAGCTTATATGTATTCCCATCTTGTAAGATGCATTAAAATACTCATGTTACAAGTCCATGATTGTACAGATATGTTTACCATAAATGGTGATGTGTATGAGGCCGTTTATAATAGTATGCCCTAGAATTTGTAATACCCATGTGATGTTGGACAACTTTTTTGTCTGGCACTATGTAGTACACGATTTGACTAGATAATTATAAACTAGTTTCTTCAGTAACCATTTCTATGCTGAGAAGTTCAATCAAGTGGTGGGAGTTGGTCATGCATAAATTTAGATCCAAGATTTTCCATTAGTATGGTTGCCAGTCTTCTTTGTCTCATAGAGTTTTTGTCCTCAATCAATATATCCTCCCTTCCTTGATTTATGTGTTGTCCTGCTGGATGCCTAACAAGAATAATTCTAACTAGGTGATTGATCTTTCCAAAAGATTCTTGTGGGGTGGAAGTCTCCATCACAATTCCTAGGTAGCTTTGAATATCTGGTACCTTCCTAAGGAGGAAGGTTTGGGTATTTTTTGTCCTCTCAAAATGGCTACTAATCTGTGTGCTAAATGGATTGTAGAGCTATTGAGTCTAATGGCATTCAGACAATTCTCATCAAAAGAAACATTGAAAGGTTTTACCTTACTAATTATAAATCTTGAAAATATCATAATTTGTGGGAAGTCCCCTCACCCCTACTCTCCCATTGGAAGCACCCTCACTTTTAGGTTCTGGCAGTCATGGATGATGGTCAAAAAGCGTAGTAGTGCAAATGACAAATTCTTTGCTTTTACAAACTTCTTTATGCAGGAAAGTGCTTGGGCTAGCTGGCTATCCCTTGGGAACAATGGCAACCTAATTATTAGAGAGCATAAATGTTGTGTGCATGGTTTTGTCAAATGGAGGGACTTCTGTGCTGGATCTGATGTGTTGACTCTCTCGAGTCACCTCAAAGTCACCCCTCCAAGTCAGTAGAGGGTTTCCCTGCTATCTCTGTACTCTATTGTCAGGATGGAGATGGTTTACCACTGTATCTAGCTCTGGTTATCTTTCTGTTGCCTTTGTATCTCGCTCCTGCTATTGTGCTCTTGTAATTGTGAGGACTTCCTGTCCTCTGCCTTGTATCTCTAATGGGGGAACCTGCCCCTTGTACAATTGTACATTTCTTCATTAATATCTAGTTTTCTATTTCTCTGAAACACAAAATGGTGGAGTGCTTATTGGATGCATAATAATAAGAAGCACTTCTCCCAAGTCATTACCCTTGCAAGGAGATTTTGGTGGGGTGGAAACTTTCATCATAACAAAGTTCCTAAGGTTCTCACTAAGTGACTACACGCTGTGGAGGTGATCGCAATCCGGGTGGATCGGGTCCGGTCGTGGCACACACAGGATGTATGAAGCTAATGAATGTTGGAAGGTTTAAAGATGTGAAGGTGAAATTAATGTTGAGTATGGAGAAGAGAGAGATGTTGAAATAATTATGGGAATGGGAATGTAGGTGTGCAAGTTAGATTGATGACATGAATGATAAGAATGAAAGAGAACCATACACACGAATCAAATTTGGAAGGAAGAATGGTCCATTGGTTATCCACAGATCAAACGAGAACTATGGGGTATGGTAACAGCTTTGAAAACAGACAAAGAATATTTCATTGGTGCAAATGTCAAAGTTGAGACTGATTGTTTGCCTCTCATTGGAATGATAGCCAATTGTTCATCTCCTGATATAGCCATGCTTAGATGGATCTCATATATTAAGTTCATAAATCCTGAGTTAGTTCATATTTCAGGTAAGTCAAACTCAGTTGCTGATATGTTATCGAGAGCTAGATTTGATGATGATCTTGAAAGTGATCTAATAAAGAATGTGAATTTAGTTGACTATGTTCCACATATATATGAGTATGAGAAATTTCATGAGTCTGAGTACGAAGATGAATGGAGAGACATAGGAAAGTATCTCAGTACACTACAACCATTACCTAGCTCGACTACGAATAGATTCCGTAACATTAGGAAACGAGCTTATAACTTTTTCCTATGTAATGGTTATCTTCGGAGACATGCTAAGGGTAAGGTTAAGAATCCACAACGAGTCCTAGGAAAGAGAGGTCTTCAATTGCAAGTAATGAAGGAAATGCATGAGACATTATGGGCAGGTCATAAAGGATTTTTTGGAACATATGAAAAAATTAGAAGTACCTATTATTGGCCTAGGATGTATGTTGACATTAGTAGCTATGTTTCTACATGTTCTACTTGTCAACTTCATTCATCAATCAAACATAGAGATCCGTTGCATCCTACTTATCCACCTTGTATTCACTACAAGTGGGTAGTAGATCTTGTAACTATGCCTAAAGGTATCGACAAAATGCGTTACATTGTACTTGCAAGAGAAGACTTAACTAATCATGTAGAGGGACGTGCACTACGATCTAAGACCACTTACAATGTTTGCAAATTCTTGCTTGAAGATGTCATAAGTCGCTTTGGGTACATAGAGAAAGTAGTTGCCGATCGTGGAGAGTTAAATGCGAGAGAAGCTAAAGAGTTCTTTGAGCGTCACGGTATTCGTTTGTCTCTCACTACTGCATATAACCCAGAGGCCAATGGTAAAATAGAGAGAGGGCATCCACCTATTGTGAAAGCCATATCTAAAGCATGTAATGGTGACATCAAACAATGGCCTAAATTCTTACCTTTTGCACTTTGGGCAGATAGAATGACATGCACACGTACTACTGGATATATGCCTGCTGAACTCATGTACTGTCAAAAACCATTGTTTCCAATTCAGTCTCATATTTCTGCATGGTCAAATTTGCCTTGGTCTGAAAACATGTCTACTGATGATTTTTTGAGTTTGCGTATTAAACAGTTAGAACAAGGTAAATTAAGACTTGATGATGCTGTTGAAAAATTAAGAGAATCTAGAATGAAGAACAAGCATTATTTTGATAAAACTCATCGATTGCGTCCTAAGCCAATTGAAGTAGGAGATTGGGTGCTCATTTATGATAGTACATTCGACTCTCAATATGATGCACGCAAAAAGCTCACTCAACGGTGGTTTGGGCCATACATAGTATCAAAAGTCAACAACAATGGTACGTATGCTCTTTGTGAATTAAATGGTGTTGCACTAAAAGCTTTCATTGCAGGTAAAAGGATAAAGTTATTCAAGAAGCGTGATAATGACGAGTACATTTTGGATGAGGACATTGAAGAAGATGACAACAATGAGGCCGATTCATAAACAGGAGTATCCATGTTATTATTAAAAAAAAAACATCATTAATTTTTCAAGTTCATGTTGCTTTGTTTTTTTTCAAGTTCATTCTATTTTTTTTCCATGCTTGTTTCATGCATGTTTTTTTCAGTCTTTGCATCACATTGCATATCCACATCACTTGAGTCAAAAAAGGCAAATGATGATTTCTCTACTTGTGTAAAATTGTATCTTAGGTAGTAACTTATCTACTAAGAAATTGGTTATAATCTAGGATTGTGGAAAGATAGGGCATGTAGATTTGGAGGTTTATTTTGGTGACATGACTTTCATATATATATACATGCATATGTATCCAGTATCGAAAGCATAATTGTTGAAATCCTAGCTCCTGCTATTGCATGTTTCTACATCCTTAGTCCATCTCACAGCACTTGTATCGGAGTTTAAACGACTGTTCTCCGTCATCAAAAATGGTTGTACCTTGTATCGGGGTTAAATTTTTCCTCGTCAAAAAAAAAAAAAAAAAAAAGTTGCTACATGTTACCAAGAAGTTTACACTTTCTTCCACCCCAAAAAAAGTGATCGTAACCATAAAGTTGCCGAATCATCATCATCATCAAAAAAAAAAAAAAAAAAAAAAGGGAGCAAGCCAAAGGAGGATAAAGAGGCATAGTAGAATAAATCACGGGCTATATAGGTAGACTTATGCATTAGTGGAGTTTAGTTAGATTTCCTTGCATGTTATTAGAGAAAGAGCATATTCATATTTATGTAGGAAAGGAGTTGATCTAAAATAAGCTAAAGATGAAAGATGTCTCTTGAAAATCCTAAATCTTTGTTTATAATCATATTTAAGGTAGATTGCTTTATGAAAAAGGTACAAAATTTTCTTCAAGATGAGAGGAACTGATGCTTAAAACGACTCAATACATCCACTTCCACTTCATATTGATGCTTCTTTTTTTTCTTTCTTGTTGCCAATGTTGGTTGTTCACTTGCATATATGTTGCCTATTTGTTCATGCATATTCATGTTGCCTGTTTCAATTCTTTCTTTCATGCAAATTTTGCTTCATGTCATGTTACCTACTTATTCATGCATATAATCAATTTTCCTTCCATGTTTCTTATGTTGCCTATAAAAGAATTTGATGCCTGGAACATTTTGTTTTTCAAAGATGCTAGAGTGGCGCTTTCGGAGGAATCGCAGGTTTAGTGGGGGCGAATGTCGTCGAGATTTTCTCTCCTCTCTCACTTGTGAAGGCCTACAAAAAACATATTTGGTGAAGGTAGCCAGAATTCCCCGAGAAGTCCAGGATGCATCAAGGATGTCAAAGGAAGGTCACATACAAAGTTTCAAAGAAATCAAGAAAGTCCATGGTAGCGGTCAAAGCTGGTCAAAGTTGGAAAATTAGGGCAAAAATTTCATTGTCACCAAATTAGATGAAAATCCATATACTTGTAAAGATTGTCAAAGGCAGTCTATAGCCCAAATTTCAGCAGAAAATGGATTTTGTAGCACATTGATATGCTATGTTCATTTTGTAAAAATGTAATTTTTCTAGTTTGACCCTACAAATTCTTGTATAGAAAATTATGTTAGCCATATGGTTTGGCATGTATAAAGACCATATGTGGCTACATATTTGTATAAAGTTTCAAGGCTATCCGAGCTTCCTAGACACCTTAATGCCACCTTGCAAGCTTCCAAATGTAGTCAAACTTGTACAAGTTAGATTCAGATGGGAGTTTTTTCTGCATATTCCTGAAGGAGATCTTTGGAAACATAGTCCTACAATGTTTCATCTTCATCAAAGCCTATTTGGAGGGTCAAAGAGTACAAAGTCCAGTTTTCAGGATCACCGCAGTTTTCTAGTTTAAGAAAATTGAAGGCTTGAATGTCTGCCACATGTCAAAATATGATTGAACCATGCTGTACGGTCAAGATGAGCTCATATTCAAGGGTGGAGATGCACTAAAGCATAAAGGAAGGAGGATCCACGAATTTTTTCCATAAAAGAAGACCTTTTTTACAATCAAAGATCAATAATGCAGCATTTCTCCAAAAATAGTGGCTTATCTTATCCGAATTGATGTCAGCACTGATCCGACGGTCCAGATCATCCCCAGATCCAATGGTGGAGAATGAGGGCGCCTAAATTTCACTCCTTTACACTAGATTTGATAGAAAGAACAATTCCAAGCCATTGATTTGATTAATCAAATGGTTGTAATCAAAAGTAGTGATCCTAGAGTTGAGAGTTGATTTCTCTAGATCCAAGGGCCCAAATTCATTCAAAAAACTATATAAACCCCCCCTCCAAACTCCTAGAGCATCATTGTTAGGCATCCATAGGGCTCATGCTAGCTTACGGTTTCCTTGAGACGATCACCCTCGATTGAGCGAGTGAGGATCCAAGGTGAGCTAGTATGAGTATAGAACCTAGTTTCAAATTTAAGTTAGAACTCCAATTTAGGATAGGCTCTTGAAACCAGCATCTCTATCTTGACTCACCCTCGGTGGAGCGTGTGAGTGAGTTAGAGCTGATTTTAATGAGTCTTAGACTTCTTTAGTTAGACGTTACGAGCCTAGACAGACATAGGGTCACTGGAGTGGAACTCACCTTCTTACGTGTGACATTCGGTTGAACTGTCATGGTTTGAGGGTCGGAACCACCTTTGATCAGTAGACTGCTTAGCATGACGTACCACGACGATCTTTTACATGTAACTTAATTCAAATTCTTTTAATTCATGTCACTTGTCACTTGTCTCTTGTCACCTCTCTCATTCTCTTAAGTATTTTTACATGTCTTCTATTTCTTCTATGTGTGAGAAGGCTCCGCAGTATTGCGTTGAACCAGTGAGGATGTTTCTTTGAGCTTGTGAGTAAAATCCATCATCATAATTCACTTGCATGCATATAATCCATACAAATCCATACATATTTATTAGTTTCTGAAAGTGTATAAGAAGCTCTAATATTGGACCATTCTTCCTTTCGAAACTGATTTATGTGTAAGGATTCCATCTATTCTCATCATGCATACATATCATCCAAAGAAGGCTATACATATGGATTAGAATTAGGACGTGTTTCATGTAGAATTTTGGCACCAAACCTAATTGCATATCTATTCCCTTCACTATCATCTTGACTTATGACCCAACCTATACCAATAGGACTAGTATCAACAGTCAATATAATAGGTTTGTTAGCAGAATAGTCTACACGCTTAAGGATGGGAGCTTCAAGCAATAATTTCTTCAATTTACGCATAGCTTGAGTGTGTTTGTCAGTCCAAATAAATTTTCGTTTCTTCCTCAACAAGTCATAAAGACAATCAGCAACATGAGCAAAGTGAGGGATCCAAATAACATAAAAGATGCAAGCACCAAGAAATCTACGTACCTCACTCACTGTTGCAGAGCTAAAGAGCGCACAAAGCAGAGAAAAAGACGGGCCCCAAAATTTTTCCGATTTGGACATCATATTTTTGTATCATAATCATTCTTGTAATATATTTTCCGTTGTAAAGGCACTAGAGGAGTCCTCTAGATGCATCCCCACAGAAGATTAGAAGCTTACCCATGTAAAATAGTAGAAAATTAGTCTTTTAGTGAATAAAGTGCCGGTCTCTTGTGTGAAAGGACCATTTTTAGGGCACTAGTATATAAGTCAAATGTGACTCTTTGTAAAGAACTTTTTGCCATTGTGAGAACAGAGAGCACAGAAATTCGAATTTGTGTCTTCTTCACTCCTTATCTTCTTCTTCGTGAGCTTGTATGCATGTGTATTGCTTGGAGAGAGTGCTTGTGAGTGTTGTCTATCCATGAAAGTGTTTATTTGCTGTAGGTAAGGTGTGTGCGAAGTGTAGGAAGTGCTGAAGTGTAGGAAAGTATTCCCGCGACTCAGTAATTTTCTCATAACTTGAAGTAGGAGCATCAGAATTAAGTGAAACCACTGCCATTGGATGCGTCTTCTCGAGAGCTTCGAAACGCATATGCTATTTGCTATATTTGGAGCTCGGAGCTGAGAGAAAAGTCCAAAATACTGACGGCTGCTGCACCAAGTATCGTTTCGCCTTGACCAACATTTGAAGCTTGGTTGGATAAGTCTTTGCCTCATTTACATTCTTTGAGTAGTTCATTTGCATTGATCATTACATGATTGCATGTCCTCATACACTCGGCTAGGTTTGTATATTCTTTGGATTGATAATTAAAAGCGTGTATCCCCACTATATGCACTTGTGAGGGGATTGAGGTATAGTCTCTTTCTCCGCAAGTCCCTAAGTTGATACTTAGGCCAACACACTTTTTGGCGCCGTTGCCGGGGAGTGACGAATCAAACCGAGGCATTCGTGTGATGGTAAGTAGCTTTATGCATTGAAGTAAGTGGAGGAGTGGAAATCTTCTCTTCTTTGGTAAGTCATTTTCAGCCGCACTTGCTACTTCTCATTCTTGGAGTGTGTGTAGTGAGTTGTTAGTTTAGGGAAGTGAGTAGAAGGAATAGAGTAGGAATAGTTAGAGAGTAGACCAAGTCATTAGGGTAGAGTTTAGTTTTGTTCAGAAAAGTTTCCTTTTTGTAAGCAAGAAAATCCCAACTATAAAAGCCAAAAAATTCATTTTGCAAGTTACTTGTGTTTCTGAGCAAGTATCGTGAGAGAGACTGTCGAGTATCGTGTGAGCTGTGGCAGAGATCGTGGGCGAGGAACCAAGCAATTTGGGGTTGCACAGAGCAAGGGGAAGTGACAAAGAGATCATAGGTGCCACCAAGGTGAGCTAGCCCACCAATTTAATCAAAATTTCTCAGCAAATCAAGTTAGGAAAGAAAAACGATCTGCGTCAGGTATCGTCTGAGATCTACAGGGGGTAAAAAGAGTGAGTGGATTGATACAGAGAGTGAGGAGAGGAGAGAGGAACTAGGGAAACAAGGGAATCAAAACAAAACTTAAAAAATCTTTCTCAAAAATTGTCTAAGGGTCGAGTATCGTTTTGCTCCCGCGGTCGAGTATCGCGATACTTAGCAAGTATCGTTTTGCTCCTGTGGTCGAGTATCGCGATATTTCCCATCGATCGTGTATCATTTCGTGCCGGTCGCGATACTTGAGAAGTATCGTTTGGTCAAAGATCGCGATACCTAGCAAGTATCGTGTATCGTTTTGCCAGCGATCGTTTGCGAGAGATCAAGTATCGTCTGAGCTGAGGTATCGTGTATCGCTTGCTAGTCCAAGTATCGTGTATCGTTTCACAGAGATTGCGATACTTGCTAAAGATCGCGTATCGTTTCATTCCAGTATCGGCGATCGTTGGTCACGTATCGGTTGGACTAAGTATTGTGCATCGTCTGATCTTCAGAGATCGCGATACTTGTTCTGTGTCGTGTATCGTTTCAATCCAAGTATCGTGCATCGTTGGAAGCTAAGTATCGTTGGTCCTAAGTATCATGGTAGTCAAGTATCGTCAGAGGCCGTGTATCGCCTGTAATCAAATATCGTGTATCGTTTCTTTCAGGTATCGGTATCGTTTCACTTAAGCGATCGGTATCGTTTGTGAGACATCGCGATATTTGTCAGGAATCGAGTATCGTCTGAACACAGAGATCGTGTATCGTGGAGTTGGGAGACAAGTATCATGTTCTGAAAAAATTCTTTTTTTTAGTCATTTTTCCAGTTAAAGGCTTCTAGAAATTTTTGACCTGTAGAGAAGAGTGCCAAAGGCCCAAGGGTATCAAAGTTTGATCAGAGTTTAGAAGTGGATGAACCTGAGATCCGGAAGAACCCTAGGAAGCCGAAGAAGTGTAATCTCTTCCGTAGGTAGTGTAGCAGAGCCAAGTAACCGTTCACATTACTTGGAGACCTCCAGTGAGTCAGAAGAAGAGATTCCCATGGCTTCAGAGGACATGCAGAACACAGTACCCATGATTGGCATGATGTCAATCATCGAGGGAGAGTACAGAACCTCCTTGGAGTATGTGAACACCAACCACAATGAGATCCCCATTTATTTGGATGGTCTAAACAGATCTGTGGCCAGGTTAAAGAAAGCATCAGAAGCTTACATAGTGCCTAGACCAGCAGTCAAGTACGTAGGAGGACTGTACATGGACAAACGAGATATCCAGTATGTTGTCACAGAACACCCAGAAAACATTAATGAAATTGGTGAAGAAAATAATACTTCAAACATAAATGGAGGAGGGAATGAAGAGCAAGTAACCACGCCTAGAGGAAGATCCACTGTCGCAAGGATTTGGAGAGGAGATCTAATTCCCCAAGACGACACCGTAATGGATGTGTATTTGATCAATGGGATGGATCACCTCCTAAGAGCACATTCCTCAATTTGGGAAGCTGCTCCTAATCCCGTCACCGTTTATGAGTTGCAAGATCCTGATTTTTCCACCATTGTCACTTATCTGGATAAAAATCAGAGAAGATATTGGCCCATAACAGAAGCAGAAAGAGCGGAATTGAAATATCAAAACATCCCAGTGTTCCCCCCTAGAGACCAAGCCACTACTTCAAGGAACCCACTGGGAACGCCCCATAATGATTCATACCAACAGTCGGGCCAGACACAACAAACTCAACAAACACAACAGACCCAACCGACTCACATCCCCGTCAGACCTCCTGTGCAATTTGCAATGCCTGCAAATAACCCTAACTACCGACCTCAACCAACTATTGACCCAAGACATGGAGTTCATGCTCCAGTCAGACCACAGGTAGTAAGAGGACCAGGCATACCTATAGGAAGACCTATCTTCCCAGTGATGCCTAGACAACCCGAAGCAGGAAGACGACTAAGACCAATCCAAGTTGCCAAATGTATGAGAAATCACTATGATGGCTCTGGTGAACCTTACAACCATATAGCAAAATTTAAACAAGTAATTAGAGCCGAACAGGTAGAAGACTTTCTGATTCAATATGAGTCTTTTGGCCTTACATTGTCAGACACAGCATTGGCATGGTTTCAGCCATTGGACCCTAATACCTTTCAGAACATGGAGCAAGTATATCAAGAAATGATTGAAGAATTCACTAAATCAGGAATTAAAAACAATTCTTCATCATTAATCCACAGCTTCAAGCAAGTCCCTACCGAGTCAGTGAGATTGGCCACCAGAAGATTCAAACAATATGTAGACAGATGCCCAGTAGAAGAGAGGCCGACACAAAATAAAATGGTGTCATTATTTTTGGAAGGATTACTGAACGGATCTTTAAGATCATTGGTGTATGTGAAAAGGGTTCAAACCCTGCAAGAATGCATGAAGGAATGCATAGATTTAGAAGATAACCTTGCAGAGGATCTGAAAATACCCCAAGGAAGCGCTTAAACCGAAGATTCGACCAGTAACGCATCCATACCTAAAAACAACGTAGAGGAAATAGCTGAATTGTTAGCGAAAAAGTTGAATGTTCAAGGACAGAGGAATTACCACAGTAATCCAATGAGAGTACCCATGCTTAGAAGGTGTATGCAGTGCGGAGGTGATCATCCTTCTCATCTGTGTACTAGGGGAGTAGTTCCACCACCAGCTTATGGTTATAATAGACCCACTGTCCCAGGAACTCTACAATATTGCAGTGTGGAACAAAAATACACAAATCATAGCACAGAAAATTGCCCCTACAATAGGCAAGCAAGACCTGCACAGCAATACATGAGATCGTACGGATACCCTCAGAATCATTAGGGAGGTGAAGCTTTTAGGTATCCCTCTTATCAGCCACAGGCCCCAGCACCGCGACCATATGCTTATCAGGGATACACACAACCACAGCCAGTACTAGGACAACAACCGCCCCATCCTCAGAACGTTGTCCCAGTCAAGATTGCCCAACCTGAAGAAAATCTAGAGAGAGCCATAGTGCCAGCCACACCTTTGACTAGTAATGAACCATATGACTCATTTTATGATCCTAGTCAAGGAACATACTCTAATTATGAAAGCTCAATGACGGAATATGGACAATTGTATGAACCATATGCTTATGGCATGGAAGCACCAGATAGTTCATACGGTTATGAGCAAGACTATGTGTCATTAATGTATACAGCGCCTAGAGCAACCATACCACCCCGACCCATGAACAGACCGCATGTACCCAGAGGACCATGTTACAGGTGTGGAGGTGATCATTATATCAGGGAATGCACAGTGCCAAACCCACCACCACCACAACGAGTCTGGGAGGGCTACTGTAGTGATTGTGGTAAGGAACACCTTTTCAGAGACTGCCCCAAGAATCCCAACAAGGTTACATCTAATGTACAAATCAACGTAATAGAAGTAATAGAATCATCAAGGAGTGATAAAGAATACACAGTACCATTGAAAGCAATAACGAGAGCCAAAGCCAGAGAGACCCCTGATAAAACGGATGAGAACAATCAAAGTGACAAGGAGAGGGACGCACCCATCCCCCACAGAGTTGAAGACTCCGAAGAACCAGAGAAAAGTATTGCCAGTAAAAGGTCCCAGAGATGGAAGCACCGAAGAGAGAGGCTAAAAGAAAAAAAGTTATTACAGAAGAAGGAAAAGGAGGAAAATGAACAAAAACCAAAAGAAGAACCAAAGAAGGAAGAAGGAAATAAAAATGAGAAGCGTAAGAAAGAGGAGGTAGGATCAGTTTTAGCAGACCCAATGCCTGAGGAGTTAGCCATGTGGATTCAAGCATATAAGGCAAGAATAAGAGCAGGACCTACCATAGAACAACACGAGAGAGAATATCCAAGAGGCGACTTAGAAAAAGAAAGACTAGAAATCTACAAGAAATTGATAGAAGTTGCACAGCAAACCTTAGAAAAACCTGCATCGCCTTTACCCAATACCCGAATTTCTGAAGGAAAATTCCAAGAGTGTGTAAACACTCATGAAAAGCCTGAAGTAAGTAGACCACAGAATGACAAATGTGGTGTTGAGAGAAAGGAAGGATCCATAGTCCCCGAAGTAGAAGAAGAAGGGACTAAGGATCTATGGGCACGAGTCCAAGAGGACAAATGGAAGAAGGTGGAAGGAATCGAACCACCCTTTGAAGAATTAGAAGCAGAAAATGAAATAGAGGGTTCAATACCTGAACTAAATTCCGAAGAAATTTTTCCAATGGATGCAAGTGACAAAGAAGAGGAAGATGTAAAGGAACTACCCAACTACACCGGGGAGTACGAGCACAATTCAGAATTGTATCGCATTCCATCCATGAGGAAGCGAGAAACGAACCCGTCAGTTCAAACATCTGAGATCATACAACGCCTTAGAGAGGTAAAAATCCCATGTACCCTAACGTTTGAAGAATTGTTAAAGGTAAAACCACATTTAAAAGAGAAATTAATCAATCAATGGGAAGTCAAGGAGGAAGAGAAAGAGACAGCAGATGAAGTAAACACAGTGAGAATTCCAGTGGATAAAGTAGGAGACTTTAGTGAAGGAGATGAAGGAAATACCTGCCTTCCAATTACCTATAGGGATTACACTACCAAAGCCATACTAGATTCAGGAGCTGGTGTTGGCATTGCTACCAAAGAAATTTGGGAGAAATGGGGAAAACCAGCGTTAAGACCAACACGCATGAAAATACAAATGGCAGATGGACATACGGAAAGACCCTTAGGATTGTTGGAACGAGTAGTCTTCACTACTTGTGGAGTGGAATTCGAACACACTTTAGCAATATGTCACTTCGAAAGGCCAAGCAATTATGAAATGATCCTGGGAAGGCCTTTCATGAGACAGCTAAAGGTCGTGCAGGATTGGGGAAAAGACGCAGTTTACCTACAACACACAGGAACCACCACTAGGATAAACCTACATACATACACTTATCAAGATGTGCCACCTCTACAATGGAATCAAATCCATAAAGAGGAAGACGATCAATCGGTTCATAGTGCAGGTTCTAGTGATCCATCCTGGATGAACGAGGACACTCATCTGTGGATATGTCAAGCTGCAAAGAAGGAAGAGGAGAGAAGAAAAAGTTGGCAGCAGAAACAAGGAATAGTGAGGTCTGTACAAGATCCATCTTATATGCCACAAGTATTTCCGGATGAAGAATTTGAACCTCACGGTTGGATGGAAATTTTAGCGACCCTCGATGTCTGTGTAAACGAAGAAGTTGTGACCATGAACGAATGTATCAATGAGGAGGGTTATGATGTTAGCCTGTATATAGTAGTCCTTCAGGAGGCAGAAGGAGGAGAAGTGATCGAGAAAGATTGGAAGGAGGACTACGAGAGCATTGAAATGGAACCCGAACCCATGGATCTAGGGAATAGTACCACCAACATAAATATCACTGCCGATGGAAAACACCAGGAACTCACACAGAAAGGGGAATTAGAACTGGAAAGAGAATCAGAAGATGAAGAAAACAAACCCCAAGACCAATTTGAGGTACCAGCTCACTTTAAAAAATATGAAGTGGAGGAGAGAAGAATTGCTATTCAAATGCCGAAAAGAGAAGCACAGCCTGGAATAGCATATGATAATAAGGAACAAACCAAAAAAATAGTTGTAACTATGGAAGAAGAAGAGGAACGATGTACTTTCATAGGACAGGATGTCTCATTAGAAGAAGAGCAAGAGTTAATTCGTCTCATAAGAGAATATCGGGATGTCTTTGCTTGGACCTATAAGGATTTGAAAGGAGTGGATCCATCTATATGTGCGCATAGAATCCCCATGACATCTGAAGCCAAACCTTCTAAGCAACGACCATACACTTACAATGATGTGTATTCAGCCAAAATAAAGGAAGAAATAGATAAGTTACTAGATGCTGATTCATCTATGAAATTGAGCACACGGAATGGGTGTCACCTCTGGTGGTTGTACCAAAAAAGAATGGAAAGCTAAGAGTGTGCATCAATTTAAAGAAAGTGAACGCCGCAACCATAAGGGATAGTTATCCCTTACCAATTACGGATCATCTCTTGGAAAGGGTGGTAGGGAAGGAAGTCTATAGCTTTTTGCATGGCTTTTTAGGGTATAATCAGGTAGCCATTGCTCCTGAGGACCAACATAAAACAGCGTTCGCAACTGAATGGGGAGTATACGCCTTTAGAGTCATGCCTTTTGGTCTAACTAATGCCCCAGCTACCTTCCAAAGATTGATGTGTCATGTGTTCAAGGAATTTCTGAGAAAAAGCATGGAGGTGTACGTGGATGATCTTTGTACATATTCAGCTATACGATCAGAGCACATCCCTGAACTATAAAAGATTTTTGCTAAATGTCGACAATATCGAGTATGCCTCAACCCTGAAAAATGTGTCTTCATGGTTCGACAAGGGAAAATCTTAGGACATATTGTCTCTAAGAACGGAATCTCAACAGATGAAGACAAAATCAAAGTAATTCTGGATTTACCAAGACCTAAGACTGCTAAAGAAGTTCAAGCATTTATGGGACATTGTGGATACTATCGAAGATTCATACATATGTACGCCATAATTGCTAGACCTCTTTATGCATTATTGACTCTGTTTAAATGGACCGAAGAATGCGAAAAAGCTTTTATTGAGTTAAAGAATCGATTGAGTTCAGCACCCATCCTTCGAGTCCCTAACTGGAATAAACCATTTCACATTCATGTGGATGCTTCCAAGTTTGCCATTGGTTGCATCCTAGCTCAACCAGCTGACACAGGAAAATTGGACCACCCGATAGCCTATGCTAGTAGACAGTTAAATCAAGCGGAACGAAATTATACCACCACGGAAAGAGAAGGCCTAGGGATGGTATACGCTGTCAAAAAATTCAGACATTACCTACTGGCAAACAAATTCAAATTCTTCATCGATCATCAAGCCCTATTGTACCTAGTCAACAAGCCTTGTAATACAGGACGACTAGTACGATGGTTTTTATTGCTAATGGAATTTGATTTTGAGGTAATAGTCAGGAAAGGAAACACCCACATAAGAGCAGACCACTTATCTCGAATGACCCATGGAGAACCACCCATAGGAGTACCGGATGATCTGCCAGATACTTACCTTTTTAACCTGGAAGTATGTCCTCAGTGGGCAGAAAAATTGATCCCTATACTTATACATGGACCTAAAGATGGGATCACACCAAACCAAACGCAAGACCTCTGGAGGACTAAAAACCTTCACATCATTGCGGGAAGTTTGTACCACCAGGATGCAAGTGGATTATTGATGAGATGCGTGGAAGAAGAGGAACAAGAAATGTGGCTTCAGAAAGCACACATAAACCAATGGAAAACTCATTTGAACGCAAATAGAACGTGGCAAACTTTCAAGAGATTTGGCATATATTGGCCAACCATGCAAAGAGATGCACATAACTATGTGTCGACCTGTCAAACCTGTCAAGAACAAAACCCAGATGAGAACTCTACCTTATGCTATTCTACAATAGCGCCAAGATGGAGCATGCCTCTAGTAAAGTTCTTGAAAACTCAAGAATACCCTGACGGAGCTACTTTAGCAAGGAAGCGTGCTCTTGAAGAACAGAGTAAAGACTATGCCATCATAGGAAAACAACTCTTTAAACGAGGGAAAGATAAACAATTACGAATGTGCATTCACGAAAACGAATATCTTTCTGTTTTAGAGATGGCTCATACAGGAGCTGCAGGAGGACACTTCTCTGCAGACAAAACAGCAAAAATGATTCTCTTTGCTGGAATGTGGTGGCCAACTCTACACCAAGATGTCATAACATATGTGCAGCGGTGTGATACCTGTCAACAAACGAAATATCCTATTAGAAGAGATGAGATGCCACTTAGACCCATGATGAGTGCTAGAGCTTTCACGAAATGGGGAATAGACTTTATAGGACCTATTAGCCCACCAGCAAAAGGATCTCATGCTGAATATATAATTGTAGCCACAGATTACCTGACCAAATGGGTTGAAGCAAAAGCAACAAAGAAAAATGACGCAAGAACCACAGCCAAGTTTCTCTTCGAGAATGTTTTCACTAGATTTGGACTACCTATAGAGATTGTGAGTGATAGAGGTACGCACTTTGTTAATGAAGTGATAGAAGCCTTATTGAATGAATTCTTAGTAATTCATAAGAAATCAGCCCCTTATCACCCACAAGCAAATGGACAAGCAGAAAGTTCAAATAAAATATTGTGCATTGTTCTCACCAAAATTGTCAACTACGGTAGATCAGATTGGGATAAGCAGTTACATCATGCTTTATGGGCATTCCGAGTAGCCTATAAAACCGCAATAGGCACTACTCCTTTTAACTTAGTGTACGGACAAAATGCTATTTTGCCAATTGATTTCTTGATCCCCACTCTGAGAGTAGCAACTACTTACGAGTGGACAGGACATGAATTATCAGCTCAATTGGACCAAATAGAAAAGCTTCATGAAACTAGGTTACAAGCAGTAGCAGGTATTTATGCTGCTAAACGACGACAGAAAGCCTACTTTGATGCGCACATAAAGGACAAAAATTTGAAGGAAGGAGATTTAGTTTTGGTATACACCTTAAAACAACACGCTAAGAAGTTGCAGAAGAGAGGATATGGTCCATTAATCATTAATCGCATATCTACAAGTGGAGCCATTAGCTTAGCAACCTTAGATGGAGACGTGTTACCAAACTACATCAGTGGGTGTAGAGTGAAAAAATATCTAGAACCATTAACCGAAGAAACAATGTCACGATTAATCAAAGGTAAGAATAGACGCTTAGAAGAGGAAAGAATACGGGAGGAAGCAAGACAGGAAGCATTGGAAAGAATAAAGAAACGGAAAGAGTGGATGAGAGAGCGAGATGAAAGATATCGACTAGGAGAAGAACTCGTCCCAATGGCTAATTTTAGAGCCACTCAAAACCTAGGATCGCAAAGAACACAACCATATCTAAATTTGGGAGCCGGAAAAACGGAGTACCACTTGGTGGATGCTCTTATGGACACAGGAGCAGCTGTAAGCTGCATTAAGCTTTCTTTGACCCAAAAACTCAAGGAGGAAGTACGCCCATCGATGGCCCAGCTGATAGGAATAAGTGGAACAATTACTCAATGCATAGGTGAGATCACCTTACCGTTGCATCTTGGCAACAACACTATGGAACAAAAGCTGTTAGTGTGTCATGACCAAGATTTACTTGAAGAGGTAGTGTTAGGTCAAGACTGGATTTACGAATACGAGGTGACCATTCAATTGGCGTTAGGATATATCTCAGCCAGGATAGGACATCGTGAAGTATTCAGTCTGCTAGATGAACGACCACTCAAATCTGTGAGCATGGAGCAAACCGTACATTCTAATGAACAAAGTCCTGAATGTATGATCACTAGCACTATAGAAACACCTTCATCGAGTACTACATGTGCAGACACATTGAATTCTGCTTGCACACCATGTTCTAGTCTAGCAAGTCATGAGAGTGTCAATCAATCTGAACCCAACCGCACCGAAACACCATGCATTAGAGAGACTAGTCCTCAGAGTAATTCAAAATCTGTAACCATTGAAATATACCCTATTCCATATTCTAACCAATCGTGGATAAAGAAAGATCAAGTGGAGGAGTATCTTCGACGACAGAAGCACAACCGACATCAAAACAAACGATCAAAGCAAAAACCAACTCAGTCTGAACAACGAAATCATCGACAAGTTGCTACAATATGGATTCCAAAGAAAGTTGTAGCCGCTCAACATGATCGTTCACAAATATGGATTCCTAAGTCATGCACTACAAAGAAACCAAACCGAAGGGATGATCCCCAAAACAAGAAGAGCCAATATGGTCCACAGGCAAAACAACCACAGAAAAGGAGTTACTGGAGAAAGAAGGAGTCTGTAATGGCAATCCAACCCATTCTGAGATTCACAAATCAGATAAAGTAGACCCACAACAAGAAGAAAGGAGCCACATTCAGTGGAAATGGGCAACATACAACGAAGCCCAGCGCAATGAAGCAAATTTGGATACCGAAAGACAAAATGAACGGCATGCATACTCCAACTACTTCCAATTGCACACATAACGAGCTTTCGAGACCCAAAGTATGCATGATAGGGCCACATTACAAGGCCAAGCAATCGGCACATCCTTCTTCTATTTCAGGATAGTCAAGCACATTTTCCTCACGAGGAAATAGGAGAGCACTTGTACATATATTAAGAAAATACTCCAAAAAATTTAATAACCGCTTCGGCTATGAACTAACTTTTCTGTTTTCCTTTTCAGCAGAAAATATAAAAATACATAAAAATGTGAAAAATCCAGGTATTACCTTTCTCACACACACGGGAAAGGGACTACACCATTCACTCGGAGCAACATCGAACTTATAACCAACATATAGAGGAGGATTTATGAGAACATATGGATACTAATTCATACTCTATATCGAGTGCAGATGGCATCTACTGATTCCGAATCTACGCAACAAGAAGAGGTGCAACTTCTTCCATTAGAATCAGTAACAAAAGCAAGAGGTCACTGGTTCCGGGATGATCAACCAGTGGCAGAACTTATCTTCATGGCAACTATCAAGATAATGGATACAGATCATTATTTTCCTATCATGTCCCAGGATTTCAAGACAATAATACAAGGACTACCTCATATTGAGGATGTATGGGCACAAGCAGGCATAGAGGCATTCCTCAAGTTACCAATCTATGTGCCAGACTTTCAAAGATGTGCACAGGTAATGAATACCATGCAGCCTGCTGCGACGAAGATCTCAGTCCCAGAAGCACGAGTATTGGATAAAGTAGGGACATGGAAGACCATCCAATTCACACACGAGTTAATCAATAAAGCTTTTGGATGGAATCAAACAGGAATTACTAGTGTCAAAGAGGAGTGCCATGATCCCAAAAAGAGATCATTCTTGGAGATAAACAGAATTGACATTGAAGATGCTGTGCGATTGGTACATCAACATTTTTGCTTTCCCAGCATGCATAGGTACACAGCTCCACAGAAGATAATTGTACAATTATTATCGCATGCCATGAGGCAAACTGGGAACAAAGTGAACTTAACAAGCTATGTCCAAGAAAGGTTATTTGAAGCTCAGAAGAAATGGGGGCAAAAGAAGTTTTTGAACGGCAGTTCGGCTCTTACATTACTGATTTATGAAGCTTTAGAAATGAAGAACTGTTTGAGAGAGATGCCAACCTCGGAAGGGCTAGCAAGATACGCAAAATCAGCTACGGTCCCTAAGAATAAGAAATCGGTAGTTATGGTTGAAGAAGCTGGAACCAGCATACCAAAGCCCATGAGGGGTACAAAGCGATTACGGGAAGAGGAAGCCCAAGCCACACCACAATCAAAGAGAACTCATCTCTTACCGAAGATCACGACGGCTCAAATGCCAATTACAAAGCGAGATCTGGCCGCTGCACTCGAAGAGACACATCAGTACATGCAAGGGCAGGTGAACTTAAATATTCAGGGTCATCATTATAGACAAACTAGTCAAGAGAAACAAACACGAAATCCAGAGAAGACACCAAAACAAGCGGGAAGATACAAGGAACTAGGGATCGAGGACTCTAGTACAAATACGGAATCCAGCCCTGAAAAAGATACCTTGGATACGGATATATAGACCGAAACACAAGAAGATGAATGGAATGAAGTTGATCAAGTGGAAGTGACTCCACAAAATCAGGAAGAAAAGGAAAAGAGAGTCGAAGGATCTATGGAACCGGAGCATGTAATTCGATTAAATGACACTACAAGAATAAGCATAAAGGAGGATACAACCTGTGCTACACATGTACAACAACCTATTAAAGAGGAAGAACAAACTCCAGTAGGTAAGGCAACAGGGGAATTACCAATAAAAGAACAGACTGTGATCGAGGTGCCCGATGACATCCCTCAAGGAAACAAAGAAGACATAGGGGCTGAGCCGAGGATCCAGCTTCAGATTAGGCAGCCCCATGACACTACATTACATATTGCACAGGGAAAAGATGTCAATACCGGAGAAGAACCGAGCATACCAAAAACATGGCTTAACGTGGATGTTACTCAACTGAAACCGGTAGTCAAGCAGATGATTCAGACAGCCATGGACACTCAACAACAGATGATGGATATAGATGCCGACTATGATCAAGCAAGAAGAGAAAAGAATCAGTTTCAACTCATGAGTGAACAGCTATCGACACAATTGATTGCAGCACAAAAAGAATTGGCAAACAAAAGTACTGAAGTGTTGGCAATCAAGACACAACATGAAGCATCCATCGCTCAGAATCAACAGCTGCATACACAACTAAGCGAGTTGCACGAGCGAGGCTGAGAAAGAGAAAATGAAAATGAGAAGCATGCTATTAGAGCAACAACTCAAGCTGTATATGGAAGAGAACGACAGCCTCTGCAATAGAAATAAAGAACTAATGCAGTCTTTATTATATGATCAACCAATCATGCAACAGGAATCCACAGAAATCAAAGATCAAGAATTACGGGATCAGATCTCAAAATATGAAGAGCTGCTAAAGCAAGAACAAACCCAGATGGAGGAATGGAAAAGCAGATATGCCAATGAAACCAGTGAACTGAAGCGTCAATTACAAAAGGTGAATGCCAAACTGGTCCAAAGCTATAGTGAAAACATGGATCATGTAGCTGACATAGGTAAAGAATTGCTGGCCACCAAAGAAACACTCAGAGAAGCCATGCAAAAGGTAAAAGAGAAAGATGAATGCATAGAACAGCTGAAGACTCAAATAAAAGAGAAAGCACCGATCGGGACATTAGTAGTGCCAAATAAGGAACATCCTACTGACGGGGTAGAGGTAAGCCCTCTATCTCACCCGATCTATAATTCTCCAATACGTGAGCAGGTGGCGGATATACATGATGATCATCCTATGCCATATACTACAGAAATAAGTCAGAAGGAAGAGCAATAGTGGTGTCCCGATTAACAGAAAATTTTGAAAATGAAGTGGTAAAAGTCATGAAAGAGGCCAAGATCAAAGGTAAAGACCTGGACAAAATCATGAGGCCCTTCAATATTCCATATGGACTCTTGAAAGAAAAGACAAGACGTTATATAATGAAGATTACACACAAGAGTCCAGATGAGCAGCTAAATTTCAAACATGATACATTCGCATACACTCAAGAAGAGTTTGAAGCTGCGCAACCAGTGTGGCGGCGAAAGTTTTTGGAGAAACATCCCACACTACGAGTGCATTGGCAAGCAGCGCCATATGCATTCCAGGTAAACCCTTCACTTTGTCCATTACCACGCAGAAGGGATACCAGGGAATTTTTGGATTTGCAAAGAAGCGGCACTATCAATAAGCAGTGGCTCAATTATCCTATGCTTCCGAGCCCGCCACATAATTATTTGCCAACGGAGGATTATATGGTCAAAACCATAGAATTTTGGCTACAGAATTACACGACAGTACCTGATTTAGCTGTAAAAATGACAAACAAAATACTTAGCATGATCCTCACAATTTTGAAAGTATTCAAGCATGCGGCTTACACTTTTTTGAACTTCATCGGTATTAATCAGGGCACGGAGATCCTCATTTTTGATCTCTCAGTTATGCCTAGGCGCCCAACAATAATGGCATATTATTCTAGAATTATGTTCTTGCCAAGTGTATATATGCAGACTTTAGAAGAAGCTTTCTTTACAGGATTTTTTGAGATAGATTCTGAAATCTTTTTGAAGATGTCATCTAATCTAAATGCCAGATTAGTGGCATATGAACTCAGCTTCTTCGCAGATCACAGACAGCCACCCAATGATGGTGTGAAGACAGAACAATGGAAACAACTCATGATACGTGAAGCAAATCAGTTGAATGATACAGAGCAAAGAGTATATCAAACATATGCCCGTCGCTTATCAAAGCTTGTCGGGGACGACAGAGTCCAGGAGGGGGGCAGTGTTGAGGGAGAATCAAGTAAGAAGAAGAAAAAAAGAAGACAACGAAAGAAACAGCTTCACTAAGAAGCAACATTTGAAGATATATCTCTGCAAGAAGCCCCGCAGGGGCGCATTACCCATCTCTGCACAGAGCCCCGCAGGGGCCCGCATCAGGCGAAAAGAGAAAACAGCCAGGTCATGCACGGTGGAAAGAAGTAAAACAGCCTCAAAGCAATACAACAGGGTCAGATGTGTGCAACCAGGACAAATCAGAGGACCAAAAGTTATAAAGGGGTAGAGGCTGAAAAGTTTAAGAGGGTGACTAAGAACAGCACATTCCTAGTCACTGGTGGCGTGCGTGGCAACCCAAGTCAACAGGCAAAACAAGTGCAACAGGCTCTCGAGTAGTAGAGCTTGAATCGAGAAGGCCATCGAATCTGCATGTCTGTTTAACTACAGACAACACTGACCACTGGATGCGTGCGGGAAGCAAAGTCTGTTAAGGGACGACAGAGACGAAGAGGGGGAGAGTGTTGCAGAGCTAAAGAACGCACAAAGCAGAGAAAAAGACGGGCCCCAAAATTTTTCCGATTTGGACATCATATTTTTGTATCATAATCATTCTTGTAATATATTTTCCGTTGTAAAGGCACTAGAGGAGTCCTCTAGATGCATCCCCACAGAAGATTAGAAGCTTACCCATGTAAAATAGTAGAAAATTAGTCTTTTAGTGAATAAAGTGCCGGTCTCTTGTGTGAAAGGACCATTTTTAGGGCACTAGTATATAAGTCAAATGTGACTCTTTGTAAAGAACTTTTTGCCATTGTGAGAACAGAGAGCACAGAAATTCGAATTTGTGTCTTCTTCACTCCTTATCTTCTTCTTCGTGAGCTTGTATGCATGTGTATTGCTTGGAGAGAGTGCTTGTGAGTGTTGTCTATCCATGAAAGTGTTTATTTGCTGTAGGTAAGGTGTGTGCGAAGTGTAGAAAGTGCTGAAGTGTAGGAAAGTATTCCCGCGACTCAGTAATTTGCTCATAACTTGAAGTAGGAGCGTCAGAATTAAGTGAAACCACTGCCATTGGATGCGTCTTCTCGAGAGCTTCGAAACGCATATGCTATTCGCTATATTTGGAGCTCGGAGCTGGGAGAAAAGTCCAAAATACTGACGGCTGCTGCACCAAGTATCGTTTCGTCTTGACCAGCATTTGAAGCTTGGTTGGATAAGTCTTTGCCTCATTTACATTCTTTGAGTATTTCATTTGCATTGATCATTACATGATTGCATGTCCTCATACACTCGGCTAGGTTTGTATATTCTTTGGATTGATAATTAAAAGCGTGTATCCCCACTATATGCACTTGTGAGGGGATTGAGGTATAGTCTCTTTCTCCGCAAGTCCCTAAGTTGATACTTAGGCCAACACACTCACGTTGTTACATGTTTCAGAAATCTTGCTAATGGCATCAACTTTTTGTGGGTATTGCTTTCGACCATAATGGCCACATAAATGTCCAACAATAAGTACCTCGTTGACACCAAAAACAGATTTCTCTATGGAAAATGTGAGACCTACCTCTTCAAATCGTTGAAATATTCTTTCACAATCAGAGATATGGTCAAGAACAAATTTACGACATCCCGATGAATCTAAAGTAATGTCCTTTACACGTTCCTCACTCCCTTTAATTGGAATATCATCAATGAATGGCATAGTTATATGAGGGATAAAGTCATGTAAGACCATATTCATAGCACTCATCATATGAGCCACAGAATTAGTCGCTCCTTGAGGTAAAGTACACATTCGCACTAAGCCTAAAGGAGTTTTCATTGTGGTTATGTCACGACTATCAATTGCTAATTGGAATTGGTCATATCCAGAATATAGATCACCCATTGAATAGATAGAATGTCCTGAAAATGATTCAGCAAACTCATCTACAATGGGTCTTGTTCCTACATTCCTTATGGTGACTTTATTGACGGGTTGGAGATCTTGAATAAAACGTAGTTTCCCATTCTTTTTAGGCACAGTGAACCATCTGTTTGAGTAAGGTGCAAAAGATGGCTCTAAAATTCTCATGTTTATCTTCTCCTTAAGTAGTTTCATTAGCTCAGGTAAGTGAGCCTTTGGAACAGGTATAGGACGAAGATTCCATGGAATATGTGGAATAGTAAAGATTATCATGGGTGCAACTAGCTTAGGATCTACACAACCAATCTCATGAGGATACATAGTAAAGGCTTTTCCATGGCTCCGTATAACTCTCTCAAATTTATCTCTCTCTGCTGGCAAAAGAAAGTCATCATCCCTACCAATTTTCACCTGTTTGATTGTCTCATCCGTGAATGTATGTCCTATGTTTTTCTTATCCCGAAGAATTGGATCATTTTTCACATCAATAATTTTTTCATTACTTCCTTGAGGTAATGGTTGAGCTATGGGTTTGATTTTTTTGTCTATAGTTTTGTACTTTGTTTCAACTAAGGCATCATGTGTTTGGTTAAATTTTGAGCACTTGTCAACATTGAGAGCATACTCTTGGATTAGAGCATACTCATCAAGGGAAGAAATCAGAATAATATGGGAATTAGAATTTTGTTGAAGACATAACTCTAACTCCTCAAGAGTAGAGAAACAATGAGATGTCTCAATCACATGCTCAATGTTCTCATCATGTTCCATGATTTTGTTGTTTTTATAATTTTTTTGGGTTTTTTGGATAAAAGACTTGGACAATTGACTCTTATGAAGAAAATCTAATCTAGAATGTGGAAAATAAAGTGACAAACTATTGAACAGGTTGGTTGGCTGCGAGATGTCAAACCAATATCCACTGTTGTCCCGCTCAACAATGGATTCTATCCGAAATTTTGATCATATGTAGCTCCAAACATGAATCGAGGTGCACAATCACTACAAGCATGCTCATGACCCTGAGTAACAATAGGTTTCTTTCTAATTGACAATCGATTCCTAGGATGGTTCACTCCTACTGTCATGACTTGAAGTGATTGCATTCCATCCTTAGACTTAAATCTAGCATAGGTAGACCCATCATCCATGGCTTTAGTTTCCATACGACTCTCACAAATAAAGGGTTGACCTAAGAGAGCTTCATAGGAGCAATTATCTTGAATAAAAAAGTGAAACTCTTCTGTGATTCCTCCTATGGATATGGGCACACTAGCACAAGCTCCATACAGGGTACCTACACCATTATCTGCAGTTCTCACACGCCATCCACAATCTTTATCTATGGGCCATCGAAACTTATCATAGACTTCTCTTGAAATCACATTGATTTCAGAGCCAGAATCTACTAATGCATTTACAGTGATAGTGTTCTTATCATTTCCTATTTTAACATGCATCTCTGATGTACCTCTAGACCAAAATGTTCTTTTAAAGTGACTTTCAGGATTGTTTTCATGATTTTCATGGTCAGGTTGAATAGGTCCTAAGAAATTTTTATTAACATTTACTTCATCATCATCAAAGTCCTCTTCATCAGATTCATCAAAGTTTAAGGCTTCATTCATAGCTTGATCTTGATCTAGAGAATCTTGCATCTCAGTATCTAGATTAAGCGAAAACCTCTTCCTTTTAATTAGGCCGATAAAGTTATCTTTAAAAACAGGCTTTGCAATAGAGAAAACTTGTTCTAAAGACATAGTCACTTGACTCTTAAGCAAAATGTCATCTAAAATCTCCATAGGATCTATTTTTCTCTCAATTTCTGAAATCAAGATGGCTTTAGGTTTTCTCTTTGGTTTCTTTTGTTTTTGCTCAGGGTCTTGTTTTTGTTCATGTTCTCGTGTTTGGTCTTCAGTTTGTTTTGATTGTTCTTGTTTATCTAAAGGCTTTGGTTCTGTTTTTCTTTGCTTTGTCTTCCCTTTTTGTTTCTCCTCTTGTTTTTGTTCATTGGGTTCTGATTCTTGTTTTTTATCTTTGGATTGTGATGTTTCTCCTTGCTCTATTATTGTTTCTATTCCCTCTGAGGTTTGTTTTTGAGTCACTCTTCTTTCACTAGGCTCAGCTTCATCTCTTTTTCGTTTTTCTTCTACATTGGATATGTGAGAAATAAGAGATTGATCTTCTATCGGTGACTCCCAAGCCGTTATTCTCCTAATCTCATCTCGTGCTCTTACTAAAGCCTCTATGGAAAAGTCAACTTCCTTTGTGGGTTTACTTGATTCTACTTGTTTTTCATCAAGAGCTTCTAGTTTCACTCCTCTAGTTCCTACATCCGTTATAGTTATATTTTCATAATGTTTTTTCATTCCTCCCTTACCATAATTTCCTTGCAAAGGTAGCCTAGATCGATAGTCACAGATTTTCTTGTCTATGTCTATTACTAATCGTTGCTCCTTAGCATCCTTCAATAGTTCGCAATCTCTCAAAAAGTGCTCTAACGAATCACACCAAGGACACCTACGAGGGCCACGCACAAAACCATTTTGATTTTGAGGATTTTGATTAACTTGTGGTGGGAAATTTTGAAATTGAGGATTTTGTTGATAAGGTATTGCTTGAACAGGATAATTAGGATTTTGAAAATGCAATTGATGTATTTGAGGAGCTTGGGGAGCAACATGTGGTACTTGAGGTGCAAGAGGAGCTTCCATATTATACGGTTGATGATTTTGAAAATTTTGATTTTGAGGATTTTGAAAAGCTATTTGAGAAGCTTGAGGATACATGTTTTGATACATTTGAGGATTTTGCACATGAGGATGAGGATTTTGCATTGAAGGATTATGCATTGGAGGAACTTGATATGCTTGAGTAGGAGCTATTTGTGGATTTTGATTGGTAGCTATAACATGTTGATTAGGCTCTTGAAAAGTCATTGGGTTCATTTGATTTTGGAAAGTTTTGGTGTAACTAGATTGTAAAGCATCTATAGTCTTGGCCAAATTGGATTGTGTAGCAATAAGACTTTCCATTTGCTTAGTGAGAATATCCACTTGAGATTGTTCAACTACACTTTTATTTGGCTCTACTTTAAAACCTTGAGTAGGCTCCATCATTTGAGGAATAGGAGTAGAGTCAAAAAGCATAGCATGGGATTGTTCTCTAACTTGCTCCTTAGTTTGTGGAAGGCTAGCTTGAGGAAGACTAGTTTGCTCATAAAGCATGGATTGTCTTTGATGTCTATGGGCTACAGCCTCTACTACTTTACGCACTTTTTGCCAACTGTCAGTAAGACCATAGCGCTTATCTGGTTCTTCTAATCGCCGTTCAACTTCCCTACGAGTTTCAGGATGAAGAAGCTTAAGAAAATTGATCACAAGATCAGGTTCCAAAGTTATCTTATCCTCATCAGGAAGTTGTTCATAGCGTCTAATATACTCATTTTGTAAGTGAGTAATAGAGCTACTAGGCTTTGGAGAATTGACCCATCGTAAGAATCCATCTCGATTATGTTGGCTATAATCTTCAAGATAGAATTCTTTGAGCATCTCCTTTCTAAAATCACTCCAAGGAAGACTATCATATTGAGTGACACGGTTTATGATAGAGCTATCAACAATTCGTTCAAAGAATGATATCAAAAGATCTTCGGGAAGACCAAAAATCATAGCTTGCTCTTCAAACAAATCTAAGTAG
The DNA here is from genome assembly GCA_020310875.1 of Ceratopteris richardii. NCBI lineage: Eukaryota > Viridiplantae > Streptophyta > Polypodiopsida > Polypodiales > Pteridaceae > Ceratopteris > Ceratopteris richardii. The sequence continues at coordinate 104,827,045 of CM035434.1, forward strand.
CTTGTGATGTTGATGCCATTGAATTTTCCCTTCTCTCTCAACATAGAAGAGACTATTCTTTGGCCTTGTTTCTCAACAATAAGGGATTTGAATCCTTCCTCCATCTTATGTGAATAAGCAAGTGATGCACGATGCTCTAGATCTCTAACAAATGTGTTTAGTTCACGACGAAGATGTGCACGATACTGTGAGAAATCCAGTGCAACACTCAAGACTGATGATGATAATATGATGAGGATGAAAAAATATGAAACAAAGGATATGGATCACAACCTCCCAACAAGTTCAGAAGCAAATGCCACGAAGCGTTTCACGTCGGGTTCAAATGTGGAGGTGATCGCAATCCGGGTGGATCGGGTACGGTCGTGGCACACACAGGGTGTATGAAGCTAATGAATGTTGGAAGGTTTAAAGATGTGAAGGTGAAATTAATGTTGAGTATGGAGAAGAGAGAGATGTTGAAATAATTATGGGAATGGGAATGTAGGTGTGCAAGTTAGATTGATGACATGAATGATAAGAATGAAAGAGAACCATACACACGAATCAAATTTGGAAGGAAGAATGGTCCATTGGAGGAGCTTCTTAAACACTTCCTAATTCTAATCCATATGTATAGCCTTCTTTGGATGATATGTATGCATGATGAGAATAGATGGAATCCTTACACATAAATCAGTTTCGAAAGGAAGAATGGTCCAATATTGGAGCTTCTTATACACTTTCAGAAACTAATAAATATGTATGGATTTGTATGGATTATATGCATGCAAGTGAATTATGATGATGGATTTTACTCACAAGCTCAAAGAAACATCCTCACTGGTTAAACGCAATACTGCGGAGCCTTCTCACACATAGAAGAAATAGAAGACATGTAAAAATACTTAAGAGACTGAGAGAGGTGACAAGAGACAAGTGACAAGTGACATGAATTAAAAGAATTTGAATTAAGTTACATGTAAAAGATCGTCGTGGTACGTCATGCTAAGCAGTCTACTGATCAAAGGTGGTTCCGACCCTCAAACCATGACAGATCAACCGAATGTCACACGTAAGAAGGTGAGTTCCACTCTAGTGACCCTATTTCTGTCTAGGCTCGTAACGTCTAACTAAAGAAGTCTAAGACTCATTAAAATCAGCTCTAACTCACTCACACGCTCCACCGAGGGTGAGTCAAGATAGAGATGCTGGTTTCAAGAGCCTATCCTAAATTGGAGTTCTAACTTAAATTTGAAACTAGGTTCTATACTCATACTAGCTCACCTTGGATCCTCACTCGCTCAACCGAGGGTGATCGTCTCAAGGAAACCATAAGCTAGCATGAGCCCTATGGATGCCTAACAATGATGCTCTAGGAGTTTGGAGGGGGGTTTATATAGTTTTTTGAATGAATTTGGGCCCTTGGATCTAGAGAAATCAACTCTCAACTCTAGGATCACTACTTTTGATTACAACCATTTGATTAATCAAATCAATGGCTTGGAATTGTTCTTTCTATCAAATCTAGTGTAAAGGAGTGAAATTTAGGCGCCCTCATTCTCCACCATTGGATCTGGGGATGATCTGGACCGTCGGATCAGTGCTGACATCAATTCGGATAAGATAAGCCACTATTTTTGGAGAAATGCTGCATTATTGATCTTTGATTGTAAAAAAGGTCTTCTTTTATGGAAAAAATTTGTGGATCCTCCTTCCTTTATGCTTTAGTGCATCTCCACCCTTGAATATGAGCTCATCTTGACCGTACAGCATGGTTCAATCATATTTTGACATGTGGCAAACATTCAAGCCTTCAATTTTCTTAAACTAGAAAACTGCGGTGATCCTGAAAACTGGACTTTGTACTCTTTGACCCTCCAAATAGGCTTTGATGAAGATGAAACATTGTAGGACTATGTTTCCAAAGATCTCCTTCAGGAATATGCAGAAAAAACTCCCATCTGAATCTAACTTGTACAAGTTTGACTACATTTGGAAGCTTGCAAGGTGGCATTAAGGTGTCTAGGAAGCTCGGATAGCCTTGAAACTTTATACAAATATGTAGCCACATATGGTCTTTATACATGCCAAACCATATGGTTAACATAATTTTCTATACAAGAATTTGTAGGGTCAAACTAGAAAAATTACATTTTTACAAAATGAACATAGCATATCAATGTGCTACAAAATCCATTTTCTGCTGAAATTTGGGCTATAGACTGCCTTTGACAATCTTTACAAGTATATGGATTTTCATCTAATTTGGTGACAATGAAATTTTTGCCCTAATTTCCCAACTTTGATCAGCTTTGACCAGCTTTGACCGCTACCATGGACTTTCTTGATTTCTTTGAAACTTTGTATGTGACCTTCCTTTGACATCCTTGATGCATCCTGGACTTCTCGGGGAATTCTGGCTACCTTCACCAAATATGTTTTTTGTAGGCCTTCACAAGTGAGAGAGGAGAGAAAATCTCAACGATAACGCAGGGTGTTTACTGAGTGTCACTTAGGTCAAGAGATGTGGTCAAGTTTAATGAAGTGTTACTATGACCATATGGTTGTGTGGCTTGATACATAGATAGGCCATAATCATATGACTATGAGACTAAGGTTTCGCTAGTAATGCGATCTTTTATGAACTCTTCAACATGGATAATTGTGTTTTCAAATCTATTAGGGATACTACTTAATGAAATGGATGTATCATAAGGATCACCAGCATCCATTAACAGATTAGGAACTTAGACAACTGAACGAGATATTCAAAACAAGGGAAAGATAAGTGAACAAAGAGATATGATTAAGATAGAAGTAATCCTATACAAAAGAGAAATGTTTTTAGAGAATTTCTAACAAGTGACAAAACCACCAATCTAAAGCAAAAATATGGTAAAACATATACAAATAATATAATTCTAATACAATATTAAGCTTTAAGAAATTAATTTCGAAAGTTTCCGATCTCAACTGCTCGTAAGTACTCGTCAATGCCCTGAAATAGAAGAATTAGAAAAAAACATAAGTATTATTATGACAATTTAAAACACTCATGTTTTTCATTAAATACATTCAACTTTTTCTTTTATGCATAAAGACTCTTCATTTATGTATATTTACATATACCATTGCACACACACTTTTTCATATATTCATGCAGCTCATGCATTTTCACTCATTCATGTATGTTCATTTATTCATTTTTATGTGTTTGTGTACTTTACTTACATGCATGCATTTTCATGCATACATACACTCATGTACTCTTTCTCACATAAACATGTTCTTTCATATATGCAAATGCACATATCAATTTATATCCATAATATCTCACATGTATATACATGCACTCATGCATGCGCATACAATTTATATTTATGCCAATGCATAAATTCTTATTCTTACACATGCATGTTCTTATCATGCTCATGCATATATGCACACATTACCTTATATACATGCATTCTTTCACACTCACATACATACTCATGTGCAATATCATAAAGATTTACTTAGTTATATAGAGGTCTTTACTCATGCATATACGTGCATATGCATGTACACACACTCTCTTATGTATGCTCATACACATATGAATGCATTCATGCATACACTACTTACATACATGTTTGAAATTATACATATATTTAATACTCATGCATATGGATATTTAGTGTACTCTATACAATCACATATATGCACATGCATTCCTACATATTTACTCTGATACACTTGTGTTCACATCCATGTTTGTATGCATACATCCATTTACACATGCATGCTTTAACACATGCATCCATGTGTTCAACTCTCTCATATGCATGCATAATTCATATGCTCATATGCATTCCAAAACATGTACCTTATTTTATTACATTTTTATGTTCATGTTCTCTTACATGTATGCACATTATGTTTATCCACATGCATATATGAATCTTCCGATCTCATACATGTATATATGCTTTAAAATTAATTCATATTCATAAATATACATGTATCAATCATTCATTATCTAATTTATTGCATTGCTTGTGTCATTAAATCAATCAACAATGCACATATGAAATTTTTCCACACAATGTTTGAGGATATACTTCTGAATCATCTAAAGAAAACCTTGCAGAATTGCTCATAATCCAGTGTATGAAAATAGTCCTACGAAATATGTGTTAGCATGCAGCAGAGGCAACATCAGGAACTATCAAATGTTCCTGTGTAGAATTTTGATGCGTGATAGGCATGTCAAATATAGATTGAAAATCCCTTGCATGATAGTCAACATTTTCCATCCTTCTATCACATAAACTCTATGTCTTGCAGGAACAAAATGACTCAAACAACGTGCTGCAAGAATAGCTTCAAGTCTTTAAGCGCTTTAAGTGTATTATTTACTACTAATTGCACGTAGTAAAATACAACTTTATCAATAAAAATGCATATGTGTTCATACTGTCATACATATGGATTCATGTACATGAAAACACTATCACATATGCATATATTAAGCCATTAAACATGTATTTATGCACATGAGATCCTCTTGCATATATACACATGCATTTATACTAACATGTATACATTCATTCTTACATGCACATATATGCTTACTCACACATGCATCTTCTTTGAAGTACCTGCATATCCACACATTTTCATATACTTATGCACACATGCATATGTATTTGTTTATGATCATTTGCATACTTATACAATAATCCTTCCATAAGCTAATGCATGCATTCATGCATACACATTTTCTCATTCTAACACATGTTTCACATTCTCATGCATATGCATATTTCTCAAAAGCATAAAACTTTACATTCTCATGTATGCATTACTCATGTACATGCACACATGTTCATATTCTCGTACATATGCATATATAACTCGCTCGTATGCATGCTTCATTCATACACGTGCATACACATGCATCTCTGAATACTCAAGCATAATTACACATATTTATAACTTTCTTTGACTTTTGTGTACATGTACACACACTAATATTCATACTTTCATTCACATGCATAGACTTATGCACATGTATGCATTTTTATACACTTATGCACATTCATACATCTTTCTCATATGAACATGCTCTTACAAACATGCATTACTCATACATATGCACATAATTGCTCATGCATGCTCACACATGTATTCATGCAAGCTCATGCACTTACACATGTAATAATTTCATATGTCTATGCACATACACTTATGAGCATGCATGCACTTATGTAGGAGGCTAAATGCACTTTTTCATAGGATAATGTTTACAAAATCATAGGGTAGCCTACATGCATCACTCAAGTACCTAGGGTATGCTCACATATTCTTAGCCTCATATTCATATCTGCATACATGCCCCTTGAGCCTAAGTTTCTAGACACTCTCATAGGCATATATAAATATTTTATCTAATGAAGCACATACAAACATGATTGATTATCCATGCATAGATGTGTAGACAATTTTTTTTCTTTTTCTTTGATTTTTCATTTTATTTTTCTTTGTTTTTCTCATTTTTCTTTTTTTCATGTCGCAGCAACCATTTATGTATTGTGTTATGTATTTATCTTTTCTTTTTCATTGGAACTTTTTGTTAAAGGGAAAAGGGTTTACCCCTAATCAGAGCTGAGGATCTAGAGGCATGCTATAGTCAGAACTAGGATCTCATTATCAAAATGTTTCAAAAATTAAGGACTACTTGTATAAAATAGATCTAATTCTACTAAGAGTCACAAGTCAAGTTTTCCCCCCTCCTATCCTCATAACAGTCATAAGTTCCCTAACTCTTACTTGTACCTCACATACACATCCCTACTTCAATTTCTAATTCTTTGTTTACATAATTTTAATAATTTACTTTTCATATAAAAAACATGTATATTTGTAACTATGAAATGCATGAAAAAGAAATTCTGCATAAAACACAAAAATAAATAAAGATTAGAATTGTTTCACCTGATTAACATCATGCCTCATCTTCATTGTTGTCATCCAAGAAGTCTTCATCTAATTCGTAGTCGTTGTTTGATCTTCTTTTGAACAATTTAATCCTTTTACCTGCAATCACGTTTCTTAAGGAAGTCCCATCAAGTTCTCGTAAAGTATATGTACTTGTACCAAACATAAAAACAACAACATATGGACCAAACCATCATTTAATTAATTTTCATCTTGCATCATATTGGGTTTCGAAGGTACTATCATAAACAAGTGCTCGATCCCCAGACACTATGGTTCGTGGCTTAAATTGGTGTCTCTTATCAAAGTAAATTTTATTCTTTAAACGTGATTCTTTTAGTTTTTTAGTAGCCTCTTTTAAATCTTGTTTTCCTTGTTTTAATTGTTTTATTCTTAAAGCCAATAAATCTTATCATGGCAAATTATCTTCCCAATTAAGGCTCATCCAATTTAATATCTGAATGTGATTAGGAAAAATCAGCTTTTGACAATACATAAGGTCAATTGGCATAAACCCAATTGTTCTTGTGTATTTGAATTTATCAGCCCATAAAGCAAATGGTAGATATCTTGGCCATTGCTCGATATCTACATGGCATGCTTTCGAGATTACCTTCACTATGGAAGGATGACCTCGCTCAATCTTCCCATTGGCTTCTGGGTTGTCGGCTATCGTGAGAGACAAGCAAATCCCGTGGTGGTCAAAGAACTCTCTTTCCTCTCTAGCATCTAGCTCACCTTGATCTAGCACTACCTTCTCAACATATCCAAATTTGGATTCACTTCTTCTAATAGAAATAAGCATACAGTATAAGTAGTGTTGGATCGAAGTGCTCGACCTTCTACATGATTTGTCAAGCCTTCATGTGCAAGTACTATATATCTCATGCCACTACTGCTTTTAGGCATAGTCACAAGGTCGATTACCCACTTCTAATGAATACAAGGTGGATAAGATAGGTGTAAAGGGTCTGTATGTTTGACTGAGGAATGTAACTTGCATCTGGCACATGTGCTCATAAAATCTTTTACAATTACATACATCCTCGGCCACCAATAGCTTTCCCAAATTCTTTCATACATCGCTATGAAACCCTTATGACTAGTCCATAGGCTTTCATGCATATCTCTCATAAGTTGCACTTGGAAACTTCTTAATCTTGACACTCTTTGTGGATTTCTCACCTTCCCTTTAGAATGTCACCAAAGATATCCATCTTTCAAAAAGAAGTTAAAAGACTTCTTCCTGATCTTCCGGAATCGACTTGTTCACCAGCTTGGGATAGGCCGACATGTACTCAGATAATAACCTATATCTTTCCGTTCTCCTTCATATTCTTCATCTCTAAATCGCTCATATTCTTCCTCATCGTCAAATCTCGCTCATGAGAGAGTACCAACAATGGTATTATGTTTTTCGGCAATATGTACAAAGACTGGATTAATAAACTTGATAAAAGCCATCCATCTTAACATCACAATGTCAGGAGATGAATAGTTAGCAATCATTCCTATTAATGGAAGACAATAAGTTTTGACGATTAAGTTGGCTCCAACAAAATATTCATTATCTGTTTTCAAGGAAGTGACTAGCTCTCTTTTACTATGAGGATAATTTCTATGTGTATCATGCAAAATTTTTCCACCAAAGTGGACTGTGTAAGCCGCCGGATGGCATATTGTAACTTCCTACATTGTAATTCCTATTTTTCGTATTCCGCATGAATCGAAAGGTCGCTACGAAGAGTTGTATCACTTTATCAACTAATGAAAGGACACTCCGGTGATGATGCAGAGTATCGCCAGACTGTCTGTCTGGGCGATTGCGGTTGTGGAGTTGCCATAGCATAGTTTCTTCAATTCTAAGTATTATCGTTCTGGTCCTTATTTAATTACATTAAGTTGTGATTAACACCGTAAGATTAAGTGTAATAATAAGTCTGTATAACGGAAGAGAATAACTTCTGCGTTATGTACGGTGACGGGTATTAATCTGAGTAAGACAGTTAGTCGGTGAAAGAAGTAAATAGAATTCTGCGTTAGTGATTCGTGATAAGCAGAGTTGTGAGCGTTACCGTATTGCAACTTGGAATAATTAACTGGGAAAATCAAGTTACAGGGCCTCTGATTTATCAGACCCCTACCACTCCCAAGAACCCAAGATAGATCTTTAAATGCCTGTACTATAAAAGAGCATTTTAACACTGGCACCGTCTGTGGGAAGCAAAGTAGCAACCGGACTACATACAAAGTAGCAATCGGACTGACTCCTTTCAAGCTTGCTTTTGGGCTGGAAGCAATCGCTCCAATGGAAGTTGTAGTGCCTAGTTTACGCGTGGCCATCACTCAGAAGTTGCTACCCGAAGAGTCTTTACCATTTCGGTTGGACACACTCAGAGACCTGGATGAGCATCGCTGGGAAAGTTTTCGGACTCTTCAAGAAGTGCAGTTGCGGCAAGCTCGTACCCACGATCGGTTTCTCAAGACTCCAGTTTTTATGGTGGGCCAACTTGTACTGTTTTACAATGCTAAGGCAAATCGTGCGGTTGGGAAATTCAAATTACGGTGGTTTGGCCCTTACCGGATTAGTGAACAAGTGGGCCCAGCTACTTTTCGGTTGAGTACCTTGACCGGAATTCCTCTTCCTAAAGTAATCAATGGTTCAAAGTTGCGGCCGTATCAGCAAGCGCCTGACCCTCACTGACGTGTTCTTCGTTTTTCCACGTGGCATTTACCTTTCTCTATTTTTGCATTGTGATTGATAGTCGTCTGTAAATATCCTCGTTTTGATATCTAATTATGATTAAAAGCCGCCCTGTGTCATCGATTCTCCACATGCATGCACACCGTAATTATGAATGGTATCATCTCAACGCCGCGTGATGATTCAAGTTTGTCGATCGCCTCCCATTGTCGAGTATCTACTTAATCTTCTTCTTTTCGTTGTTAATCGCTATTGTGTCTGTGTGCTCTGTGCGTTGTGATTTCTGTGTTTATTGTGCATTTGTGTTTTTGTGATCTTGTGTATGCATCATGGAAGCGTTAGCTAATTTCGTTGCCTTCCGTGACGGACTCCCTCTTGATGTGGGTGAGTTTTTGCATGTCTGTGGGTTGTCCAATTTCGCTGAATTGCCTTGGCATTCAATGGAATGTCATCCGTTTTACGCCTAGATTATTGCTGCCATCGCTGCTACACCTGCTACGGAGCAGTAATGGCCGATTACGTGTTTACCATCTCGAGTAGTCATCACCTTAGAGTCCTTCGCTGCAGCGTTCCGACTCTCTCTGGCAAGACAGGAGAATGGTCCTCTTCTTCCGGTAGCCACTATGATAGAATTATTCCAAGGTACTCCTCGAATGAGTACACCATTCTCTGTCGTCCAGATCCTGAACAGACCGCCCTACAATTCTTAGTGGCCATCTTGAATTTCCAGAAATGCACTTACGGAATTTCACGGCCGTTCTATTCGATGATTGACATGGCTTCTCGGAAGCCTGTTAATTTTGCTTCATTTTATTTTCGGTGCATTCACCGTGAGTGCGTGACAGTTATTAAGCATGTTAACAAGGGAGACCTTCCGCGTTCTCGCCTTCTGCACATTCTTACTTTTCTATTTCCGGCCCTCCAAGCAGTGCAACTGCCGCTAAATGCTCCAATTTTGTTCCATGAGGAGTCTGTTCAAGTACTCGAGAATGATGAGGATGAAGGTGAAGATCTCTTCCAACTCATTCGCTGGAAATGCAGACGAATAAGCTCTTCTAACAGTCAAATGCAAGGTTCCGCCGATGGCAATGAAGAAGAAGGAAATGAAGAAGACATTTTCCATGACACTGCCACCTCAATTAACCTTGATTCGTCAACAGGACCACACTGTGTCTACTACTGATTCTAAAGAAAGCACTTCTCGAGAAGAGACTCAGCACCAGACCGACGAAGATGTACAAGATATTGTTGCGGGAATTCTTGATGCAGTGATCATCTTGGTGGAATCTGTCATTACCAGCACTGAAGCAACTAAGCAGCAACCTACCGGAACAGTGTTGGTATCCAACACTCTTATACCCATTCCTCCACCCATACCTCCGGTCGACCCCATTATACCTGTGGAGCCTACTCAAGAACCTGTCGCTTCATCCTCCTCACCTAATTACTCTCCACCGGATTCCACTCATCTCTTGTCCGCCTCTTCATCCCAGCCACTCCCTCCTCTACTTCCTCCGATTCCCATGTTCACCGAATTAGAATCCATGGGACGCATGCTTATCCAATTTTCACAGCAGCTTCCGGTGCAACTCAGAATGGTTACTGAGAATATTCGTCAGGAATTGTAGCATAAGGTTGATATCCTTGAAGCAGATATTACTCCATTACAGGAAGAAGTCGATGCGGTGAAAGCAAAAAATCATGGTTTACATTTCTAGATTCAACAGCTCCAGGATCAGCTAGTACAGAAAGATGCTTTACTATGTCAAAAAGATATTGAGATTAGCACGTTGCAATAGGAAATCATTGATAAAATAGATGCAATGACTGCTATAGGGAATGAACTACATAGCACATGGGAAGCATATAGTGTTTTAGAAGAAGCTTCGTAGTCTCTAGCTAGTAATGTTCTTAAAACTGAAGCAGAACTGCATAAAACTACGGAAACCTTGTTTAAGCGTGATCAAGAGTTACAGGAAGAGTTGGGAAAATATCTCAAGTTGAAGAAGGAACTGGAAGGCATGAAAAAGGAAATAGACGCTTACTATAAAATGATGCAGTTCCAGTCTAAAGAGTTGGAGAGAAGAGAAAAGCAATTAGTTGTTCAAGCTCACCGACTTGCAAGGGTAGATGATCAGATCAATGAGATGAGGTTACGTCGAGATGTGGCACTGGCAAATGATTTCTACTTGCAAGAGGCCTTTTTGCAGACACAAGCTGAAATTTTGATGATCCAAGTAATTGCCGCAAGTTCAGTTAGAACTGATGCTCAGCTCGTAGAACCGGAGATTCTAAAAAAGATGTTGGACTCGCTGAAGCAGAAAATTGCCAGAACATTTAAGTTAGCCCGAACAATGTATATTCAGGGTATAGTAGACGAACCATAAATTTTGTATACCTGCGGGTTCAAGTCCACCGTGCGTGCCAATGTAAGCCACCGGATGGCATATTGTAATTTCCTACATTGTAATTCCTATTTTTTGTATTCCGCACGAACCGAAAGGTCGCTGCGAAGAGTTGTATCACTTTATCAACTAATGAAAAAACACTCCGGTGATGACGCAGAGTATCGCCAGACTATCTGTCTGGGCAATTGCGGTTGTGGAGTTACCGTAGCGCAATTTCTTCAATTCTGAGTATTATCGTTCTTGTCCTTGTTTATTACATTAAGTTGTGATTAACACCGTAAGATTAAGTGTGATAATAAGTTTGTATTACGGAAGAGAATAACTTCTGCGTTACGTACTGTGATGGGTATTAATTTGAGTAAGACAGTCAGTCGGTGAAAGAAGTAAATAGAATTCTACGTTAGTGATTCGTGATAAGCAGAGTTGTGAGTGTTACCGTATTGCAACTTGGAATAATTAACTGGGAAAATCAAGTTACAAGGCCTCTGATTTATCAGACCCCTACCACTCCCAAGAACCTGAGATAGATCTTTAAAGGCTTGTACTGTAAAAGAGCATTTTAACAACTGCATATCTTTGCCTCTTCTCTTCATCCTGACCAATGACATAGCCTATACCAATAGGACTAGTATCAACGGTTAGGATTTTAGGTTTATTTTTTGAATAATCAATCCTTTTCAAAATTGGAGCATTGATAAGCAATTGCTTCAGTGTTTTCATAGTGAGGGATCCAAATTACATAGAAGACACAAGCTCCTAAGAACCTTCTCACTTCACTAATGTTGCAACATACCTCTTAAATTCTACTTCTGGAATCAACTTTCTCTAGGTATGACCTACGGCCATAATGCCCACATAAATGTCCAACAATCAAAACTTTTTTGACACCAAAAGTGGATTTCTCTAAAGAGAAACTCATTCCAACCTCCTCAAACCTTTGAAAGATCCTTTCACAGTCAAAAGTGTGGTCAGAGATAAACTTTCTACATCTAGACGAATCTAAAGTCTCATCTTTTTCCCTTTCCACACACCCTTTTATCGAAATATCATCGATAATGGGAATTCTTCAAATACTTCAAGAAGGCGCATATTATTCATTAAATATAGCCAAAATACCATGTGATTTCTAGAACATGGTGAGTCAAATTAGTGAGTCACAAGGGAGCTACAGTGGTGTCCTAGTGGAAGGTCGATGTGGCTAGTTCTCAAAGTCCATCAATACTTTGCTTATTTGAGCACTTGAGTCATGTAATATCTCCACCCAAGTGTCTACCATGAATTTAGATGTATTAGGAAGGTTTTAGGTTAGTTCCCCATGCTATAAAAAGAGGAGAGAAGTCGTGATCTTTTGGGAAGTCCAAGAGAGTCATATGTGTATCTCTACACTGATGTAGTTTTGTATGCAGAGATTGTAGAGCTGTATCTCCCTCATTATATATCCAAATTACATGTTTGATAGCTCATTTGAAATCTCTTATTGTCTACTTTCATACTGTAAATTTGCATAATCATTGGATTTGTGAGCTGAGAGTAGTACTCTCTGCAAGTAGTGTGTGTTCTCGGGTTTCACCCCTGCTTAAGATCTCCATTAAACCTCAAACTTGCAGAGGTCATATCTCCTTGTGTATTTATCCACATTGAGTGTTCTTTGGCTCATTGGAAAGCTCTTGGTCTCTAGTATATATGCTTAAAACAGTTTTAAAAAATTCTAAGCCAGTAGAGAACAGTAAGCTCTGCAAGCATGATTGGTTTTCTGTGATGGAGTTTGCGAGAAGGTCAACTTGTTCCTAGGGGGTTCCACCTACTTCCAGCTATATTTTGGAGGTCAATAAACTCCAACATTGGTATCAGAGCAAGGAATTGAAGCTTGGAGAAGGTTATAATACCTTGATGAAGAATTTGAAGCTATTGGAGTAGCGGTTCATCATCGACACTACACAAAGATAGAAGGAGATAGCAAGGAAGCATCTCAAGCAACATCCAAGCAAAGAAAGGTGCATAAACTTTATTACAAAGGTAAATCTCATACTTTTTCTTATCACATATATCCAAAAGGAGGGTTAAAGGAGGAAGTTTAGTATTTACACAATGGGTGATCAACATGCACAAATAGAGAAGCTTGATAAGAACAACTATCAAGCATGGCGATTTAGAATCACAACATACTTGCAAGGTAGAGGCTTGTATGGTTTGATTGATGGAACAAATATCAAACCTATATTACCAGAGGATCCAAATCAGCAAAAATTGAGGGTGTCTAGACTTTGGAATGAAAGAGACAAAAGGGTTATATTCATATTGTCACAAAATATTCAAGATTCAATGGTAGGACACATACAAGATCTAGACACAAGTAGAGATGTTTGGCTTGCATTGGAAAGGTTGTATGCTACAGGTACAAGAGCAAGGAAGATTCAACTCAAAAATGAGTTGAATAACATAAAGAAAGATACAAGGACATCAGTCAATGATTACTTGTTGAAGGTTAAAGAGGTTGCAGATCAATTAGGATCAATTCAAGCTCATGTGGAGGACGACGACTTGGTTGCACATACTCGCAATGGACTCAAGGATGATGAGAGATGGAAACCATTCATTACTTCAGTTTATGTTAGAGGAGAATTACCAGACTTTGATCAGCTTGTTGCTCTTATGGTCACGGAGGAGATGAATCTAAATGGCTCTACTTCAAATCAAAAAGGATCTCAAGGACAAGCTCTTTATATAGGATCATCAAGAGGTGGAAACATAGGAAGAAGATGTTCAAATAGAGTTCGAGGAAGAAGGAGCGATGATCAAGGGACTTCAAGTGGCTTCTTAAACACAAGAGGAAGAGGAAGATCAAGCGCTAGAGGTACAAGAGGCTTCTACAACTACAATCCAGGTTGCTTCATTGAGGATCCAAAGCAAAGGAGGTTAATTGCTAGAGGTCAAAACCAAGGTAGATTGTTTACATTCAAGGTAAACCCAAATCATAGAAACTATTTCTCTTATGGTATGCATTGAATAGTAGAGCTTGATCTATGGCACAAAAGGATTGGACACATGAATGTACACAGGTTAAAGGAGCTATCAAAGAAGAGGATTATTGAAGTTACCTGATCTTACTAAGCAACATATGGTGCATCTTTGTGAAGCATGTCAAATGGGTAAGCAGAGTAGACAGTCTTTCAAGGATTCAAGCTATGTAAGCAGTGGATTGCTAGATCTTATACACACGGACGTATGGGGTCCTACTAAAGAGGTATCCTTGGCTGGTAATAAGTACTATGTATCATTCTTTGATGGTCATAGTAGAATGACATTTGTGTATTTCATTAAACATAAGAGTGAAGTCTTTGATTGTTTCAAAAATTTTAAATCATTTGTCGAGAAGCAAATAGGAAGATACGTTAAGAAGCTAAGATCCGATGGAGGAGGAGAGTATTTCTCTCAAGCTTTTACTGATTTTTTGTATGATGAAGGTATCAAAAGAGAAGTTACATGCAGGTATACTCCACAACAAAATGGAGTTGCGGAAAGAAGAAACAGAATCATAACAGAAGCGTCTAGAAGCATGCTAAATGATATGTCTTTGCCTAATTCTTTTTGAGTTGAAGCTGTTAGCACAAGTGTGTACATTATGAATAGAGTACCTACTACTGGAGTTCATCATTTCACACCATATGAGGTATGGCATGGAAGGAAACCAAGTGAAAGTCATTTGAAAGTATTTGGTTGTGTATATTATGTACATGTACCTAGTGAAGTGAGATCAAAACTTGATGTGAAATCAGAAAAGTGTATATTTATTGGTTATGCAGATACTCAAAGAGGATATAGATGTTATAATCCTCATACCAATAAGGTGGTTGTTTCAAGAGATGTAAATTTTGATGAATCACTTTCATGGTATGTAGATAAGAAAAGTTTGCAGGTCATAAATGGAGATGAAGAAGATACAGGTGAAGGAGATGAGTGCTTATCTCAGCCCACAAGAAGTTTAAGTGATGAGAAAAATGGTTTGGATGAAGAAAGAGAGCTACCTTTCAATGGAAGATTAACGCAAGAGTCACCTCCAAGTGTTAAAAGTAAAGGTAAACTCAAACTTGTTGAAGTTAATGATGAAGGAGAGGAAATTAGTGATGTATGTGAGTATGGAGAATCATCAAAAGTTCCTAATAAGAAAGGAAGAGCATCTACATTGGAGGTAAGAAGAACTTCAAGAGTGAGTAAGCAACCTCAAAGGTATACTTATGAATCTTTCATGAATACTCATTATGCTTTTATGACAAAAGTTGAGCAGGAAAATGAACCCACATGTTATGATGAGGCAAAAGGAGATGAAAAGTGGGAGAAAGCAATGAGAGAAGAAATGGAAGCACTACGGGATAACAAGACTTGGAATTTAGTTCCAAAGACACCAAAACAAAAGGTAATTGGTTGCAAGTGGGTTTTTAAGATTAAAAGAAATAGTGATGGTAGTGTGTTAAGATATAAGGCTAGACTTGTAGCAAAAGGATATAATCAAATTGAAGGATTGGACTATGAGGAAACATTTAGTCCAGTAGCAAACATGGCAATGGTGAGAACTTTGTTGGCTTTAGCTGCAAGTAAAAGGTGGAATATATATCAACTTGATATAAAGAATGCCTTTCTTAATGGTGAGTTAAATGAAGAAGTGTATATGTCACAACCAGATGGTTATGTGGATGCAAAATCTCCTAATCATGTATGCAGGTTAAAGAAGGCATTGTATGGTCTTAAACACGCACCAAGGGCATGGAATGCAAGGTTGGTAAAGTATCTTATGCTGCAAGGATACACAGCGAGTCATGCTGATCCTTCACTTTATGTAAAACATGTAGATGACATGTGTGTCTATGTATGCATTTATGTGGATGACTTGTTGATTACAGGGAATGATGCAAAAGCAATTGAAGAGATAAAAGGTAATTTGGGAAAGGAATTTAAAATTTCAGATCTTGGTTTGCTTAGATACTTTCTTGGGATTGAAATTGTGTATGGCGATGAAGGTATGTGGTTGATATAGAGAAAGTATATATGTGATATGTTGAAAAGGTTTGGTATGCAGGAATGTAAATTTGTTTCTACTCCAATGGAATGTAATGTAAAGTTGAGTGAAAAGGAAGGTGATGAGTTGCATGATATGAATGCATATAGATCCATGGTAGGATCTTTGATTTATGCAACAAAAACTAGACCTAATATATGCTATGCAGTGGGAGTATTGTCACAGTTTATGCATGAACCTAGAGTACCTCATATGCATGCCCCAAAAAGAGTGCTTAGGTATTTGAAAGGTACCATGAACGAAGGATTATTCTATAGTCATGATGCTGATCTAACTCTTAAAGTCTTTAGTGATGCAGATTGGGCTGGAAGCAAAGATGATAGAAGATGCACAAGTCGATATGTGGTAATAGCAGGAAACAAGACATTAACATGGAGTTCAAAGAAACAGCCTACAATTGCTTTATCTTCTACAGAGGCTGAGTATAGAGGTTTAGCATTGGCTACTACTGAGGTTATGTGGTTTAAAACATTGTTTCATGACTTGAATGTGCAGGTTGATGTACCACTGATATATGGGATAACTTGAGCAGCATTCATATGACCTCAAATCCTATTTTTCATGCTAGAACAAAGCATATAGAGGTTCACTATCATTATGTTCGAGAGAAGGCCATAAACAATGAAGTACAAGTTTCTTTTGTGGGAACAAAGGATCAAGTTGCAGATATCTTCACCAAATCCTTGGATGGACCAAAGCTTCAAAGATTCAACTATATTCTTGGCATGAAGGAAATACCCTTTGAAACTTGAGGGGGAGAATGTTGTGAACATTTGTTTTATGTAGGGTACAAGTTTCAAATTATGTAAATACCTTTGGGAAGTCTTCAAATACTTCAAGAAGGCTCATATTATTCATTAAATATAGCCAAAATACCACGTGATTTCAAGAACATGGTGAGTCAAATTAGTGAGTCACAAGGGAGCTGCAGTGGTGTCCTAGTGGAAGGTCGATGTGGCTAGTTCTCAAAGTCCATCAATACTTTGATTATTTGAGCACTTGAGTCATGTAATATCTCCACCCAAGTGTCTACCACAAATTTAGATGTATTAGGAAGTTCCCCATGCTATAAAAAGAGGAGAGAAGTCATGATCTTTTGGGAAGTCCAAGAGAGTCATATGTGTATCTCTACACTATTGTAGTTTTATATGCAGAGATTGTAGAGCTTGGATCTCCATCATTATATATCCAAATTAAATGTTTGATAGCTCCTTTGAAAGCTCTTACTGTCTACTTTCATACTCTAAATTTTCATAATCATTGGATGTGTGAGCTGAGAGCAGTTCTCTCTGCAAGTAGTGTGTGTTCTCGGGTTTTCACCCCTACTGAAGGTCTCCATTAAACCATAAACTTGCAGAGGTCATATCTCCTTGTGTATTTATCCAAATTGAGTGTTCTTTGGCTCATTAGAAAGATCTTGGTCTCTAGTACATGTGGTTAAAACAGGTTTAAAAAATTCTAAGCCAATAGAGAACAGTAAGCTCTGCAAGCATGACTGGTTTTCTGTGATGGAGTTTGCGAGAAGGTCAACTTGTTCCTAGGGGGTTCCACCTACTTCCAGCTATATTTTGGAGGTCAATAAACTCCAACATATAAGACCAGGTTCATAATGTTCATCATATGTGCCATAGTATTTGTTGCTAATTGTGGTAAAGTACACATACATACTGGACCCAAAGGAGTTTTCATTATGGTTACATCTCTACTTTCAATGGTTAATTGAAACTGGTCATATCTTGAGTACTAGTCACCCATCGAATAGATGGAGTGTCCGACAAATGTCTTTGCAAATTCACCTACAATGGGACATGTTCCTTCATTTTTAATAGTGACTTTGTTAATAGGTTTCAAATCATGTATAAAGCATAGCTTTTCATTTTTTTTAGGTACCGTGAACCACCTATTTGAATATGGTGCTGATGATGGTTCTAAAATTGTCATGGAAATCTTCTCCTTTGACAATCTCATTAGCTGAGGTAGATGAGCCTTTGGGATTGCTATCGGTTGAAGATTCCATGGAATATGCCGTAGGGTAAATATGATCATTGGAGCTACATGCTTTGGATCAGCGCATCCTATTTCATGTGGAAATAAAGAAAATGCCTTTCCATGAAGTATGATCATCTTTCTAAACTGATATTTTTCTAATTCTGAAAGAATTTCTTCTCCAGAATTTATATATTTCATAGTCTCTTCCATAAATGTATTTCCTATCTTAGATCGATCTCTAAGAATAGGATCCTCAAAAACTCTTCTAATTATATCATAGCTCTCTTTAGGCAATGGATGAGCTACATGTTTAATTTTCTTTTCAACTGTTTTATATTTAGTATCAATCTTGACTTCATGTTCTAGAAAGAAATTAGCAATCAGCTCATATTCCTTAATAGATTCAAGAATGATAAGTTTTGATTCTAATTCCTCTTGAACAGCATTCTCAAGTTCTTCTATCAAGGTAGAACTTTTTGAAGTCTCAATCATACATTCAATACTTTCTTCAGGTGAAATTAATCCTAGTTTTTTGAAATATTTTTCATTTCTTTTTCTAAATTTAGTTGTAAGTTTCTCTTTTTTAACAAGATATAAAATAGCAGTAGGAGTGCAAACTAAAAAGTTCTCAAAACTATATACATCGTCAGGCAAGACATCAAACCATCGTCAACTATCGTCTAGCTCAATAGTAGAATCTAACAAAAATTTCGATCGTAATAGGCCCCAAATTCTCTTATAGGTGGTGAGTCTTCATACACATGATTGTATGAGTCAATGGGGTTTCTTTGTAGATTTTTCCTATTTCTTGAATGATTGGGGTAGACTGTCATTACTTGCAAGGAACCCATTCTAGATTTAGAACAAATTCTTGCATATGCCGACCCATCATTCATGGCTTTCATTTCCATTCTCATTTTTGCTATAAATGGTAGTCCGAGAATTACTTCATATGAGAATTTGTCTTGCACAAAGAAGTGACATTCCTCTCAAACACCACCTATCATAATAGGTACATGTGCACATGAACATAGCAAGTTCCTTGACCCATTATTGGTTGTTCTCATACTCCAGCCATGTTCTTTGTCAATGGGCCATCTAAATTTATCAAAGAATTTCTTTGATATTACATTTATCTCTAAGCCTGAATCAATCAGGGCCATAGCTAAACATGAATCTTTCTCATCATCAATCAGAATTTTTACATCGGAGTTCCTCTTGCCCAGAAAGTTGTATCGAATTCACTTTCACCTTTCATCATTTCATCATCAGGTTGAATTGGACCTAGAAAGTTTCTATTTACACTTCTTGTTGTAATATCCTCTTCCTCGTCATAGTCACTATCACTTAATGTCACGGCTTCATTCATTGCTAAGGTTTCTTCTGCAACAACTTTCATATCCTCATCCTGAGGTAGTGGAAACCATCTTCTTCTAATAAGTCTTATAAAGCTATCCTTGAACTCGGGTTTTGCAATTGAAAACACTTGGTCAAGGGACATAGTGACTTGGCTTTTAAGTAATATGTCATTAAGTATCTCTCTAGCATCATTTTTTTCTCAAGCTCCGAGATCATAATTGCCCTCGGCCTCTTCCACACTTTCTTCTTCCCTTTTTCCTCTCCTTGCTTCTGATCATCTTTTTTTATCATTTTTATTATTTTGACTTTGATTACTTTCAGTTATGGGTGTATTTCCCTCTTTAACAGTTCTCTTCTTTTCCTCTTTAGTTGGGTTATTTTTCCCCAATTGATAGTCAAAGGAAGTCGTGTTCTAAAGTCACATAATTTTCTATCAACTTCAACTACAACTTGATTATCCTTAGCTTGCTTTAATTCATCATAGGCATACGTCGCATGATCTTGACTACCACACCAGACACACCTTTTACTATCAGTTCCTCTTTTATCAGTATTTCTATGGAAAGCTGGTTGAATAGCAGACTGAGTAGGAGGAACCGTCTGAAAAACTGGTTGAGGAGGAGTAAATTGTGGCATAACAGGCTGAATTTGCAGGGCCATATTTGCTTGACCCAATCCACTACTACTGGCCCTAGAATCATGCAAGCTCATGGAAAACACTTTATTGTTTAACTATGCAACCTCTTTAGAGAGAGATGCTTGCATATTCATTACATTTTCCATTTGTTCGCACAAAATATCCAATTGAAATTCAATGGATGTCTTAGGGGAGACTGCAACAATAGCCATAGCCGCAATTTAAGTGTTGGCATATTGAAATAAACTCTTGTAGGTAAGTCCCTAGGCTGAATAGAAATAGGTTTTTCATAAAGTACGGATTGTCATTGCCTTATTTGCGCAACAGCCTCTATTTCATGTTTTACATTTTTCCAATCATCTGTCAAACCATATCTCTTCCCAAGCTCTTCTATTCTTTGTTCTACTTTAGTTCTATCCTCTAGGCTTAATATCTTCAAAAATTAGATGATAAGATCACGATTTAATGCATTCCTATCATCTTCAGCAAGCTAAGAAAATCATCTCATAAACTCACCACGAAGATGAGTTAGAGACTCATTAATCTTAGGGGAATTCACCCATCTCAAAAACCCTTTCTGACTATGCTGACTAAAATCCTCAAGAAAGAACATTTTATGAAGGTTTTTCCTAAGATCAGTCCAAGGTTTACTAGCATGCTCATGGATGCTTTCAAGAATGGACCAAGAGACAACATAGTCGAAGTACTATACCAGTACATCATCAAGAAATCCCTGGATATGTGCTTGCTCTTCAAACACATCCAAGTAATCAGTGATATTCAATCCAATGAATTCACCCTTTTCACGAAGGATTGATTGCACGGTCCATGCACCTTGTTTTTCTATTATTATATTTCTAAGCACTTCCTCCATCTTGCACTCTTGGTATCGCCGAGAATGGAGCATCAAATCTATAGTAACAGGCTCTAAAAGCTCTCTAAATTATCTAAAACTATCACCATATAGTATAGCCAGGAATTTAGACTTTACTAAAACCTAAGCTTTTCTACCTATCTTTTCTTTTATCTTTTTTTATTTTTTCTTAACTTTACTTTTCATCAATTCTTTTTTAAGAAAATATATTATTGTATTTCAAGTTTTTAACTCTTTTTATTTTCAAAATTTACTTTAGTCTAGAGTTTATAATTCTTTTACCTTCTAAATTACTTTAATTTGAATTAATTTTTGTTTTCGTATTTTTCTTTATAACTTTTGATTCTTTTACTCCTAAATTTACTCTAATTTAAATGGAAATTTTGGTTTTATATACTTTTTGTAAGTTTTCTTAATTTGTTTTTAGAGTTTTATCGTAGTACTAATAAAAAACAGAGAATAATAGCAAGTAACTAAATAGAGAAACTAACACTAACATTTTCAAAAATGAAAGAAAAACAAAAATCCTTTCTTGCAATAAATGCAAATAAAGTGAATTCTAATGCAAGTTATAAAGCATTTTTTTTATAAAAAATAAAAGAGACCTATAATGAAATATACAGTGACTATCTTTCTTAATGCAATGCAAAATGAAAACAACCTTTTTACATATTTTATGATTTGCAAATGCAAGTGCAATGACTATCTTTCCTAATGCCATGTAAAACGAACACAATATTTTTGCATATTTTATGATTTGCAAATGCAAGTCCAATGACTATCTTTCTTAATGCAATGTGAAAGGAAAACAATTTTTTTATGTTTAGCAAGTGCAAGTGATGTATGTACACTTTTTGTATTATGCTAAATTGAAAGAACTTTAATAAATATTACCTTTAACTTTGTTGCAGTAGAAGCTTAATCGTTTGAACTTAAATACTAAATACAAACTCCAACACTAAAAGGGTTCACCAAATGTCAAGGAGCATGATTGGAGACCACCGAGCGGATCAAAACTGAATTTACAATGGTCTCACTAGGTGACTACAGGCGGGGTGTTTACTTAGTATCACTTAGGTCAAGAGACATGATCAGGTTTAATGAAGTGTTACTATGGCCATATGGCTGTGTAGCTTGATACATAGATGGGCCATAATTATATGATTGTGAGACTAAGTTTCACTAGTAATGCGATCTTTTATGAACTCTTCAACAGGGATACTTGTCTTTTCACATCTATTAGGGATACTACTTAATGGAATGGATGTATCATAAGGATCAGCGATATCTATTCAAAACAAGGGAAAGATAAGTGAACAAAGAGATATGATTAAGATAGAAAAATCCTATATAAAAGAGAAATGTTTTATACAATTTTTAACAAGTTACACAACCACCAATCTGGACCAGAAATACAGTAAAACCTATACAAATACTCTAATTTTAATACAAGATTAAGCTTTAAGAAATTAATTTTGAAAGGTGGAGGAAGTAGTGCATATGCAACTCCAATCTCTCAATCTCAACTGCTCCTAAGTACTCATCAATGCTCCAAAAGAGAAGCTTTAGAAAAAAAAATAAGTATTTTTATGACAAATTAAAACACTCATGTTTTTAATAAAATACATTCAATTTTTACTTTTATGCATAAAGATTCTTCATTAACGTATATTTACATATACCATTGCACACATGCTTTTTCATATATTCATGCAGCTCATGCATTTTCACTCATTCATCTATGTTCATTTATTCATTATTATGTGTTTGTGTACTTACATATTTACTAATTTTCATGCTCACATTCCTACATGTTGTTGGAGTTAGACATCTACAAGAGCACACGAACAACACAAGGAAGAAGAAGAAGCTTGGAGCACAACAGACAATGTTGAATGTATTACCACTAGAATGTACAAAGATTAGAAGCCTGTTAGGGCAATAGGAATATATACAAGCTAGGGGAAAAAACCTCCTAAAGAGGAAAAAACTTGCCTCAATAGTCCTAGACTGTTCACACACATCACTACCTAAATATATAAACAAATCCCCTAGGACTCATGTAGTGAACAAGGAGTTGGCACTTACGTATAAGGAAGTGCCAAGCTATGTGGAGTCAATCCACAAAAGGAAGTAAGCCCAAAGCTTTGTGGAAAGCTTCAAACTTCTCCTTAGGTAGAGCCTTTGTAAAAAGGTCTGCATGTTCTCTTGCATGGGCACATATGCCAACTTGATCTCCCCAATAAAGAACCTCTCCCTGATATAATGATAATGCACCTCAATGTGCTTAGCATGAGCATGGAACACAGGGATCCTAGCAACTACCAATGCGCTCAGACTATCAGTGAAGATGGTGGTGGCAAAAGACTGACCAACAACCAAATCAACCATAAGGCATCTGAGCCACACACACTCAACAGTCGCTGTGAAAGCTGCCCTATACTCAGCCTCACAACTAGAAGTGGCCACAGTAGGCTGCTTCTTGCTCAACCAAGATATACAGGAGCTACCAAGCATGAAACAAAAGCCACTTATGAACACATGAGTGTCATAGCAACCAGCCCAATCACTATCAGAAAAAGCATGCAAATCTTGTGGTAGTGATTCCCCTTGGGATAAAACAATCCAAGTAGTCGGGTACCACTCAAGTAGCAAAAGATGCGCTTAACCACCTGCCAATGCTTGACACCTGTGATGGGGGATGATTCTAGCACCCCAATGCAACAATGGAAGATGGCTACCCTCCACTAGATCCACAAGCAATGATATATGCTCACTGTTCTGACCTTTTCTCTGCACCACTACCGATACTTAAAATGACATCTTGCAGACATACAATAGACTAGAGGAGCTATACAACAAGCTTAAAATAATCCAAAATGGATATTCCAGCTAAGATAACCACCCTCTACAAAAAAGGCTACTTGTTTGCAACACTCTTTGGCTATGTGCAGAGATATACCTTCACAAAGTTGGAAATTTCTCAGAACTCACTCAACCAAATAACTTGAAACTTTGGAAAAGTTCAGGGCACTATATGAGAGACCAAATGAAGTTTGAAATCAATTAAAATGAGTAGAATGAGAGAGCAAATAATGCTCTGCAATTTGGTACAATCAGATTTGGAAAAGCCTAACTGCACGTCTAGATAGAGAAGATCAAAATCATGAGAAAATGAGGTAAGCAAGCAAGGGGGCTGCTTGCTGGAGTTTATGACTTCACTAAACTAAGTGTGAAACTGATGGAATGCATACAACTCAAGAAAAAAAAGGTGGGATGATGGTTATATAGAGTTTTACTTTTCCTACAATCTAGCTAACCACCCACCAATCAATGTAGGTGAACTTTTTGGTGGCTAATTTGATGTGATTTGAATTTGATTGAGTTTGGTGGAGCTTCTAGCTTTATTCCATGACTTTGGGTCCTCTTTTTTTATTGGTCCACTTGTAAAACTCGTGATTGAGCCTTTTTGCATGATTGAGACTTGATTTTCAACACTCCCGCTCAAGTCTCAATGCCTAGGTCCTTCATTCCAATGCATGCCTTGAAGTATTGTATCTTTACTCCATCCAATGCTTTGGTAAACATATCTGCATATTGGTCCTTTGCATTGACATGCTCCACCTTGACATCCTTTGACATGATATTCTCTTTAATAAAGTGGTAATACACTTCTATATGCTTCGATCGTGCATGGAACACCGGATTTTGAGCCAAACATATGCTAGTTATGTTGTCACAAAAAATAGGTGCTTGCTTGACCTGCAAATCAAGATCAACAAACAACTTCTTGAGCCACATAAGCTCACATGAGACTTGTACTAAGCCTCTATACTCAGCTTTGGTCGATGAGAGAGCCACTGTTGGTTGTTTCTTTACATCCATGAGATGGTCTTCTTCCCTAGCATGATAACATATCCACTAGTGCTCCTCCTGTCATCTTTGGAACCTGTCCAATCAACATCACAATAAGCTTGTACATTTAATCCATCATCAAATGGATAATATAGACCTTCATTCACTGATCCTTTGAGGTATCTAAGTACCCTTTTGGCTGCAACAAGATGAGGTACTCTTGGTGCTTGCACAAATTGAGATAACACTCCAACTACATGTGCAATATCAGGTGTTGTCATAGTAGCATACAAGAGAGAAGCACTTATTGACCTATACATGGTCACATCCTTCACTTCTTCACTTTCATGAGCACTTAGTTTAACATTTACTTCTAATGGATTTGAAATGGGCTTGCAATCACACAAGCCAAACTTCTTCAAAAGATCTAGAATGTATTTCCTTTGCATCAAGTATATACCGTCCTCTTTATATAGTACTTCAATCCTAAGGAAATACCTTAAAATCCCTAAATCTGAGATTCTTTATATACTTCTCTGTTTCCTTCTCCACTAGGTTTTTGAACCTCTTAAAGTGGTCAAACACCTCTGCCTTTTACTTCATGCAATACATCCAAACAAACCTTGAATGATCATCTATAAATATGAAAAAATATCTATTATCTCCAATAGATGACTCCCTTGTAGGTCCCCATACATCTGTATGTACGAGATTCAACACTTAATTGCTCACATGTGCTCCCTTCTTTAATGGCAATCTGCTTTGTTTCCCTGACAAGCATGGCACAAATGTTGCATATTCTGAGATGTAAGATCAAGTAGACCACTCACCAAGCCCTTCCTTTGCATGTCCTTCATCCTTTCTAAGCTTATGTGTCCAATTCTTTTATGCCATAAGTCGATTTTTACAATCTGTTTATTTCCAATTGACAAGCAGACAGCGTGAGGGGTTGATGGCTTTACCTCCATGGTGAAGAGTCTTCCTTGCTTCTTTCCTTTTTCTATGAGCTTGTAGTCCTGCATGGGGTCTTCAATAAAACATCCTTGACCATTGAACCTCACTTCGTAACCTCTTTCAACCATTTGACCTACCGAAACCAAGTTCTTTGTGATGGTTGCCACATGCAACACATCCTTCAACACCTTGGAGCTTTGAGATCCATTTAACGCAACATCTCCCACATGTGTAATCTTGTGCTCACTGAGATCCCCTATCTCTACATGTCCTTGAGTGATGGGTGAGTGTAAATTAAAGAAAACATCTTTATTGCAACTCATATGGTTGCTACAACCACTATCAATGTACCATGTAAAATCAAAATTTACTCTTTCACTTGACCCATACATCATAAGCAAGTTCGCATTTTTTGAATTTGCTGAAGTACTAGCATAATTACCTTGGTTCCTTTTGTATGCTTGATTGTCTCCTCCTTTGGACCAACAATCTCTTGCATAATGGCCCAGTTTTCCACAATTGTAGAATTATCCATTTGGATGCTTCTCTTCC
Source organism: Ceratopteris richardii (assembly GCA_020310875.1). NCBI lineage: Eukaryota > Viridiplantae > Streptophyta > Polypodiopsida > Polypodiales > Pteridaceae > Ceratopteris > Ceratopteris richardii. The sequence goes on from CM035434.1 coordinate 104,853,412, forward strand.
ATGTGATCTTTCTCCTCTTCCTCTACTCCTTCCTCTTCCTCTTGATCCATAGATTTGGTTGGAGCCTTCGTGGTTGCTTGAGCTTGATTTTGAACTTCCTCTCCCTCTACCTTGGGAGTTTTGTCCACCTCTTTTGCCTTTGCCTCTACCTACATAGAATCCATATGTATATATGGAAAAGGATCTCATGTGCATAAATACATGTTTAAATGGCTTAGTATATGCATATGTGATAGTGTTTTCATGTACATGAATCCATATGTACAGCAAGTATGAACACGTATGCATTTGTATTGATAAAGTTAGTATAATTGCATGTGTATATATGCAAGAGGATCTCATGTGCATAAATACATGTTTAAATGGCTTAGTATATGCATATGTGATAGTTTTTTCATGTACATGAATCCATATGTACAGCAGTATGAACACGTATGCATTTGTATTGATAAAGTTGTATTTTACTACGTGCAATTAGTAGTAAATAATACACTTAAAGTGCTTAAAGAATTGAAGCTATTCTTGTAGCACATTGTTTGAGTCATTTTGTTCCTGCAAGACATAGAGTTTATGTGATAGAAGGATGGAAAATGTTGACTATCAAGCAAGGGATTTTCAATCTATATTTGACATGCCTATCACGCATCAAAATTTTACACAGGAACATTTGATAGTTCCTGATGTTGCCTCTGCTGCATGCTAACACATATTTCATAGGACTATTTTCATACACTGGATTATGAGCAATTCTGCAAGGTTTTCTTTAGATGGTTCAAAAGTATATCCTGAAACATTGTGTGGAAAAATTTCATATGTGCATTGTTGATTGATTTAATGACACAAGCAATGCAGTAAATTAGATAATGAATGATTGATACATGTACATTTATGAATGTGAATTAATTTTAAAGCGTATATACATGTATGAGATTGGTAGATTCATATATGCATGTGGATAAACATAATGTGCATACATGTAAGAGAACATGAACATAAAAATGTAATAAAATAAGGTACATGTTTTGGAATGCATATGAGCATATGAATTATGCATGCATATGAGAGAGTTGAACACATGGATGCATGTGTTAAAGCATGCATGTGTAAATGCATGTATGCATAAATGTGAACACAAGTGTATCAGAGTAAATATGTAGGAATGCGTGTGCATATATGTGATTGTATAGAGTACATCAAAGATGCATACGCATGAGTATTAAATATATGTATAATCTCAAACATGTATGTGAGTAGTGTATGCATGAATGCATTCATATGTGTATGAGCATACATAAGAGAGTGTGTGTACATGCATATGCACGTATATGCATGAGTAAACACCTCTATATAACCAAGTAAATGTTTATGATATTGCACATGAGTATGTATGTGAGTGTGAAAGAATGCATGTATATAAGGTAATGTGTGCATATATGCATGAGCATGATAAGAACATGCATGTGTAAGAATAAGAATCTATGCATAGGCATAAATATAAAGTGTATGCACATGCATGAGTTCATGTATATACATGCGAGATATTATGTATATAAATTGATATGTGCATTCGCATATATGAAAGAACATGTTTGTGTGAGAAAGAGTACATGAGTGGATGTATGCATGAAAATGCATGCATGTAAGTAAAGTACACAAACACATAAAAATGAATAAATGAACATACATGAATCAGTGAAAATGCATGAGTTTCATGAATATATGAAAAAGTGTGTGTGCAATGGTATATGTAAATATACATAAATGAAGAGTCTTTAAGCATAAAAGAAAAAAATGAATGTATTTAATGAAAAACATGAGTGTTTTAAATTGTCATAAAAATACTTATGTTTTTTTCTAATTATTCTCTTTCAGGGCATTGACGAGTACTTACGAGCAGTTGAGATCGGGAGATTGGAGTTGCATATGCACTACTTCCTCCACCTTTCAAAATTAATTTCTTAAAGCTTAATATTGTATTAGAATTAGATTATTTGTATATGTTTTACCATATTTTTGGTTCAGATTGGTGGTTTTGTCACTTGTTAGAAATTCTATAAAAACATTTCTCTTTTGTATAGGATTACTTCTATCTTAATCATATCTCTTTGTTCACTTATCTTTCCCTTGTTTTGAATATCTCGTTCACTTGTCTAAGTTCCTAATCTGTTAATGGATGTTGGTGATCCTTATGATATATCCATTCCATTAAGTAGTATCCCTAATAGATTTGAAAATACAACTATCCATGTTGAAGAGTTCATAAAAGATCGCATTACTAGCGAAACCTTAGTCTCATAGTGATATGATTATGGCCTATCTATGTATCAAGCCACACAACCATATGGTCATAGTAATACTTCATTGACCTAAGTGACACTTAGTAAACACCCTGCGTGTAGTCACCTAGTGAGACCATTGTAAATTTGGTTTTGATCTGCCCGGTGGTCTCCAATCATGCCCCTCGACAAAACATGATTCTGCTCACACAAATGCAAACAAATATTTTAAAACTCTATAATGGCCATATCAATGCAGTTAAACACATTCATTGCAAGCAAAATGACTCACAGATATTTACACACATGCACACACTAATTCTTCTTGTACGTTCTAATGCTCACGGAATGAAGAAAACATATGAACAATGAAAATACTTCATGAAATGGATAAATAGCGAATCAAACATATATTCAAGGATTGAATTCACTGATCTAATGACTTTCCATCTAGGTTTTCCATCTTATAATACCCATATGAATACTTGTGGTAATTCTTGGATCTTCCACCTTGTATTGTCCTTTGCTCATGGTTTTTACTCGGTTCTGGGCTTGAATTCAATTCATAACCACATCCACCCCCTCAAGCCCTATGTATTCGCTAGATGCACCAATAGTTGTCAAAATTTACCAATATTACTTGTGACCAGAGACTCAATGAACACTTGCAGGAAAAGTTTTATTTTGGTTGGTGAACTCGAAAATGAAAAATCCACTAGTCTTCTACAATTTCTTTCCTACTTCCTATCCTGACTCCTTCCACTCTCACACCTAAACTTAAAACTTTTCACACGTTAAATTATCAATCCGTGGATATAGACCATATCAAGTGTATGAGGAGATGTGCTCTAATTATGGTTAGTGGATTGAATGTGCAAACAATGCATGCAAATTAGGTCCAACTAGCTCTCACGTCACCTACCTCACTGGAAATGTGTATCACAATACTTGCTACAATAGTAAGCTCAAATTAAGCCATATCTCTTAGCTTTGAGACCCGAATATTGTCAATAGCATGTTTATTTTGAAGATCTCGTTGAGACATATCTTATTGTGGTATTTTTAGCTTAATCTGATAAATTTACTTCAAGTTATGAGCAAAATTCTGAGTGGCAAGAAACACCAAATCTTTCTCCATGACTCAATAAGCTTCACACACACACTACAATGGAGAAAAAAGTAGGGGAAATGGTAGATAACACCTCTAGGCACACATTTCATGAATCACACACACATACAAGCTCATGGAGAAGATAATACACATGCAAGGAGAAGCAAAATTTGAAGATTTTTGCTTGATTCTTCACAATGGCAAAAAGTCCTTTACAAAGTTTCACCAAGTGACTTATATACATGTGCCCTAAAAATGGTCCTTTCACATAGGTGACCGGAACTTTCTATGAATGGTGGTCATTCCGCATGGGGTTGCAAAGGTCTCATCAAAATCAGTGCCTCTCTCTTGAGCCTAACCTTTTTCTAACAAGCATAGCCTTACACCTATCAAGTGTTCCATTAGGCTTACATTTGAGCTTGTATACCCATTTAGTGCCAACGGCCTTTTTGCGTGGACACAAATAACATAATGAACAGGTACCATTCTTCATGATAGCATCATATTTTGATTGCATAGTAGCCATCCAATTTCTTGAACTTTGTGCTTCATCGAAAGAAAATGGCTCATTCTCATCAAAAGAACTAGAGGTCGCTATTGCAATATCAATCAGATGCAAACGATGCACTATGAGAGCCTAAGTGAGTATGATATGGGAGAGGGACATCTAATTTGCTATCTCTCAAAAAGTCTACACTAGCCATTTAGGCATACTTTTCTCCACCTCTATGTCAGCCTTCTCATCAACAAGTGCATCATGTAAATGTGCATAAAAAATGGAATGGTTTGCATCATCATGGAACCTGTAAAGGCTGAGAGATTTCCTTACTTGCATGAGTACTTGACCATCCACCTATACGAAGAGACAACAAAGTTTCATGCACATCACTAGATCTCACTAAAGTCTCCTTGGTACATGTAAGTAATGGCTGAATTGCATCTTCCAAAAATACAACATCATGGATAACCAAAATGTGTTTGGTTTTTGAATGATACCGAGGATAGCATTTGGTTTCAAAACTCTACACAACAAAAACACACTTCACTACTTTATCATCCAATTTCTTATGTTGTTGTTCAGGCACTAATGCACATGCCGAACAACCAAAGACATGTATAGGAGCAACAAATGGCTTGCAACCATTCCAAGTCTCATATCGAGTGATAGGTTTTAGTGCTTTGGTGGGACACCTGTTAAGTACATATGCTACATACATAATAGCCTCAAGCGAGAAGCTATGTGGCAAAGTCTAACTTTTGACCATGCATCTGTCCATCTCCGTGAGAGACCCATTCTTTCTTTCAACAACTCCATTTTGTTGAGCTCTTTTAGAAACTTTTTAAACCCAGCTATATCTAATTTGAATGGCTTGAACCCTTCTTTTCTGAATTCAAAGCACAATTAATGAATATGGACGAGTCATGTCAAAAAAAATAATCGCTACAATTGTTGATGGGATGCAACTACAGAGATGTAAATTCAAACGGATGTAAGTTCCAACCATGATGAGATGCAACTACACAAATGCTATGAATGGTGGTCGTTCGGCATGTGGTTGCAAATGTCTCATCAAAATCTATGCCTCTTTCTTAAGCCTAGTCTTTTTGTAAGAAGCCTAGCCTTATACCTTTCAAGTGTTCCAACAAGCTTAAATTTCATCTTGTTTACCCATTTAGTGCCAATGGCCTTTTTTCTGGACACAAATAACATAAAATTCAGGTACCATTCAAATTTTGATTGCATAGCAGCCATCCATTTTTTTGAATTTTGTGCTTTATCGAAAGAAAATGGTTCATTCTCATCAACATGACTAGAGGCAACTAATGCATACCAATCTGATGCAAAGGAAGCACTATGAGAGCTTGAATGAGTATGATATGAGAGAGGGGCATCTAATTTGCTATCTCTCAAAAAGTCTGCACTAGCCATTTAGGCATAGGTTTTTCCACCTCTATCTCAACCCTCTCATCGACAAGTGCATCATGTAAATGTGCATCATAAATGGAATGGTTTGCATCATCACCGAACCTCTAAAGGATGATAATTTGCCTTATTTGGACAAGTAATTTACTATCCACCTATAAAAATGTACAACAGTGTCATACACATCTCAAGACCTAGTTAAAATCTCCTTGGTACATGAAAGTAATGGTTGAATTGAATCTTCCAAAAAAACAACATCACGGAGCATCAAAATGTGTTTGGTTTGTGAATCCAAGTATCCAAGTTCCATTACAATAGCAAAAGATGCGCTTAATCACTTGCCAATGCTTGAGACCTAGGCAATGCATAAACCTGCTCATTTGAGAGACAACAAACTAAATATTAGGATGCATTATGCATAAATAAATCAAGTGTCCAACCACCATTTGATAGAGAACAACATAAAATGCATCTCCTCCATCATGAAGTCTCAACCATAAACCTGTTTCCATAGGAATGGCAATAGGTTTGCAATCTTCGATGCCAAAACACTTCAATAATGTTTCAATATATTTTATTTGACACAAAGCTATTTCCCCATCAACTTGCATTAAATGAATGCCCAAATAATGATGCAAATGCCCAAAATATGTCATCTCAAAAGAGGCATGCAAATCAGCCTTAAATTCAGCAATATGCTTCTCATCAATACTAGTGAGCAACATGCCATCAACATACACAACAATGATCAGAAGTACATTAGCTACACGCTTCATGTATAAGGTTCTCGTAGTTGAATTGTTCTCAAAACCATATGCAATGAAGTAGGCATGTATCTTTTCATACCAAGCATGTGGTGCTTGTGTTAAACCATAAGATGCCTTTATCAACCCCCACGCTTTGTTTTCATGCCTTTTGCATTCAAAAACATGAGGCTGAAATAAATATTTCTTCATGTGAATCACCATTTAGAAATGTAGTTTTAATGTCCAACTAATGTAAATTTATACCATGATAGGCTGAAGCTATGCAAATGCTATGAATGGTGATCGTTCGACATGTGATTACAAAGGTCTCATCAAAATCAATCCCTCTCTCTTGAGCCTAACCTTTTTGTAACAAGCCTAGCCTTATATCTGTCAAGTGTTCCATCAAGCTTACATTTCAGCTTGTATACCCATTTAGTGGCAATGGACCTTTTGCTTGCACACTAATAACATAAAGACCATGTACCATTCTTCATAATAGCATCATATTTTGATTGCATGGCAACCATCCAATTTCTTGAATTTTGTGCTTTATCAAAAGAAAATGGCTCATTCTCATCAAAAGAACTAGAGGTAGCTATTGCATAACAAAGGGGCATCTAATTTTCTATCTCTCAAAAAGTCTACACCAGCTATTTAGGCATAGTTTTTTCCACCTCTATGTCAGCCCTCTCATCAACAAGTGCTTGACTATCATCAACAAGTGCACAGATTTCTGTATTTGCACCAGTACTTGACTATCATCCTATATAAAAAGACCAAAAAGTTTCATGCACATCTCTAGAGCTCACTAAGGTCTCCTTGGTACATGAAACTAATGGCTGAATTGCATCTTCCAAAAAAACAACATCACGGATAACCAAAATGTGTTTGGTTTGTGAATGATACATTAATGTGTTGGATTGTAAGATCACAAGGGAGGTGTGACAAAAGTCATGCAAGACTTATGGAAAGGAAACCTCCTCAAGAAAAGAGTTTACTTAATATTGAAGCTTAATGGTCTATAAACGAAAGATACATATAAATTGCTACTAGTTTGAATGGCTTGAACCCTTGTTTTCCACATTCAAAGCACAAGAAATGAGCAAGGACAAGTCATGCTAAATCAAATAATGCAGAATTTGCTACAATTGTTGAAATTTATGTGAAGTGTGAAGTTCAATATATGGCCATCAAATATTATTATATGCATATGTTTCGAGAAGAAATATAGTCATCCACACACTAAGTTGAGATTTTCTATACAGAATACATTTTTTGAGTTACTATTTTATGAGGCTAGAGATATGCTATTATTCCTTACAAAATAGAGATGTGCTATTATTCCTTACAAAATAGGCCAGTTATGCACAAAGAACATACTTTGACTCTTCCATTCCACAATATACGCATGGCCCATGTGTAGTTGTACTAGTAAGCCGTTCATCTAGACTCTGTCTAGATCACCATCTAAGCCCCTGGAGATCGTCCCGTTTCCTTCATCTTTGTAGTGAGTTCTAGGCAACCTGTGCTCGGTGGGATTGAGGGGGTCCCATGGGTAGGAAAATTAGGATGTCCCCTATTGCATCAGCTTTAGGGCATGACATCTTCCCCCCACACTCGAGAGTTTCCACCATAATTCAACCCATATCGGAATCTTGGTGGGCTTAGGGCCATGAGGATTAGAAACAATATGCCATTTGAAAAAGGAAATAGGAATACCGTTTATGAGCCTCTGTCCCTCAGTTATTACACGGAGGGCTGTTAGAATGAGCCAAAAAAAAAGAAAGAAAGAAAACAGTTATTAGGAAAATATTGAATGTGCACCACAAATAATCTTCTTGTTTCCCAATTCGATCTAATATATTGCTTCAAGGCTTCTCGAGAAGGCCTAGGACCATGGCACCTATCACAATGCATTCACATAGTTGAGATTGCCCAATGTCTAAGGAGTTGGTGTCAATGCGAGGAGCATCGACAGTAAGATGGTGTGGGTCAACATCTACTTTCCACTTACCTTTGGCGTCGAAACGGAAAAGGGGATTGTGCGAGACACGTGTATTTTTGTGATTAAAAGAAATCGACTGTTGATTAGCATGAGATTGAGGGCGTGAGGATAAGATCGAGGGGGGAAAGCGGAGCCACTACCCCTGGAGATCGTCCCGTTTCCTTCATCTTTGTAGCGAGTTTCAGGCAACCCGTGCTCGGTGGGATTGAGGGGGTCCCATGGGTGCTAGGCCCATTCACTTGTCTTTCTGTTACGTAAAGTTTGAGAGTATAAGTAGGTTATTGCCGAACTTCCTTTTGGAAGGGGGGAAAAGAAACGAAAAAGGAAAGAAAAGAGGGGTTTAGAAGCATATCGAGTTTTTAGATCTTAAAAGTTGTCATCAATTCCAGTGAGCAACATGCAATCAACATACACAACAATGATCAAAATTACATTAGCTACATGCTTCATGTATAAGGTTCTCTCAGTTGGATTTTTCTCAAAACCATGCGCAATGAAGTAGGCTTGTATCTTTTCATACCAAGCATATGGTGCTTGTGTTAAACCATAAGATGCCTTTATCAACCTCCACGCCTTGTTTTCATGCCCTTTGCACGCAAAACCATGAGGCTGAAATAAATACACTTCTTCATGTGAATCACCATTTAGAAATGTAGTTTTAATGTCCAACTAAGAATTTGCTACAATTGTTGAAATTTATGTGAAGTGTGAAGTTCAATATATGGCCATCAAATATTATTCTATGCGTATGTTTCGAGAAGAAATATAGTCGTCCACACACTAAGTTGAGATTTTCTATACAGAATACATTTTTTGAGTTCTTATTTTATGAGGCTAGAGATGTGCTATTATTCCTTACAAAATAGAGATGTGCTATTATTCCTTACAAAATAGGCCAGTTATGCACAAAGAACATACTTTGACTCTTCCATTCCACAATATAAGCATGGCCCATGTGTAGTTGTACTAGTAAGCCGTTCATCTAGACTCTGTCTAGACCCCCATCTAAGCTCCGTATTGGGAGTGCACGAGTGGAAAACACCATCTTTGTAGCTACATTGCTCTTGGCAATTGCAGAATTTGGGTTCTCTATCTCTGAATTTTACGCCTCTCTGTGTCTTCATTTTTTTTAGATCTATCTACTAATCTATTCCAGTCTGCTATCATTTCATACAAAATAGAAGGGAGATGTGCACAAAACATAGTTTGACTCTTCCGTTCATCTATTAGGTCTCATTCAAATAGATGTGAGTGGTGCAAAGTTCCACTCGACCTCATTGATGATGCTAGAAGGACAAGAAATTGTTGTCAGGATCTTGCTCACGCACATACAGAGATTACGGACGCAGAAAAACACACAGAAAATAGAGACAACAAGAGACGAGACCGAACGCAAGATTGGGTGCAATCTCCCCCCATGCACTCTGTTTCGACAGTCCACAAAGTGCATGTATTTATAGGAATTTTGATTACGTCGAAAAGAGTGGTTGCAAGAGGGCGGCTTCGAAAAGCAGGCGTGAAACTAAAAGTTGATAACTTTTACGGAAAGCCATTGCTTTCAATAACAGAAACTACGGTCTTCAATGACCCTTATTCTGACCATTACTTTTCTAACAATAGAACCTTCTACGCGGGTTTATTTACAAGCTAAATAATAATTATTCCGATTATTGATGTTGGCCCTTTCACGCCTTGCACGCTCCTCACGAACCTTCAGCTGCTATATCAAAAACATATTAATACATTAATAATATAATACTTTAACAATGCATTGTTCAATAATATACAACATGCCTCTCATTTGACAATCAACTGACCTCAGTTGATAAAATAATTTAACACTCTAACAATTACAATACATTGTTCAACATATTCCATGTTACTGTTACAATCCAACAATGCATTGGCTAACATATTCTATGTTACAATCCAACAATGCATTGGCTATTCCATATTTCAATCCAACAATGCATTGGCCAACACCTTCCATAATACCTTAATAATTTAACACACTCCAACAATTACTTGTTCAACATACTCCATAATTCATAACATGCCCCTCAGTTGAAAAGACAACTGACCTCAGTTGATAAAATAATAAACATGGATAGCCAGTCACATGTTTCATCACTGAACGAAAAAAAACATAGGCATGTTCCATGTAAAAATACATGCATGGAAATGTTCATGGAGGTGTTAAGTTATTAAAAGTATCTGTGAGATGCGGACATAGTCTTTCTAATGAATTTGGGCAAGCAAAACTTGAATATGCTCCTATAAACTAAATTCAATATGTAAATGCATCACAATTATCAAACATGTAGGATAAACTTTAAAGGTAGAAATGAATCCCGAAACTCTTCTTGAAAATCCTTCCATGTGCGTGGACAATCTGCAATCTGAGAAAGATCATTCCACCATTGTTGCGCTCTTCCTACTAAGTAATTAGTGGCAAACTCGATTTTCTTATTTTCTGAATATAACTCATCGGAAAAGAAATCGTTGAATAGGGATAGCCATGATAAGACAAAGCGGCCATCTATTCGTCCATCGAATTGAAGCATAGCATAATGTCCTTGTATGGCTTGTTGAAGTGCTTGAAGTTCTTGGTTCATAATCTCTAACTCTTGCTCGAATGAAACTCCAGGTAAAGGTGAATTACAGAAATCTTCCATGGTGCTCTTGGATCCTTGCTCTCAACCTTGCTTGGTATCTTGAATACTCAATCAAGTTCCACCCAAGGATTTTGAAGGAATTCACACTTCCAAGCTAGCTCATTGGAAAGTTCGTTCCGAGAGCTTTCCAACGGTATATTACACGCCTCAATCCGACCTACGGATTGAAAGTTACACTTGATTCTTTGTTGGGTCCATCCTTGAAATTGCCGCGAGCGCCTTCCACAAGTAAGAGAGAGAGAGAGAGAGACTTGAGTACAACTCCAAGAAATGGTGGAGTGGTCAAAGTACTTCCCTTGAAAGTAGGAGGTTGTGGGTTCAAATCCTCCTACCTTAGGGACTCTAAACCTCTCTATTACCACTCAAAAATTAAAATTGCCTCGCGCGTAGCCAACGACTGCCAACGGTCACCAAGGGAGCCTTGGGTGCCAATGTTGCCAATGTATTGCCTAAGTTCTTTGCCTTAGTCGACGCTTGTAAACGTAGGTGTAAACGTAGGTTCTGGTTCTGGAACAGGAACAGGAACAGGAACAGGAACAGGAGCAGAAGCAGAAACCGAAACCGAAGACGGAGACGGAGACGGAGACGGAAACGGAAACGGAAACGGAAATCGGAATCGGAATCGGAATCACGAATAGAGAACAGATCTGTATTGATGCGTGTAGAGCTCTGATACCACTGTTGTCAGGATCTTGCTCACGTGCATACAGAGATTACGGACGTAGAAAAACACACAGAAAATAGAGACAACAAGAGACGAGACCGAACGCAAGATTGGGTGCTCCCCTCGTCCCGTTTCCTTCATCTTTGTAGCGAGTTTCAGGCAACCCGTGCTCGGTGGGATTGAGGGGGTCCCATGGGTGCTAGGCCCATTCACTTGTCTTTCTGTTACGTAAAGTTTGAGAGATTAAGTAGGTTATTGCCGAACTTCCTTTTGGAAGGGGGGAAAAGAAACGAAAAAGGAAAGAAAAGAGGGGTTTAGAAGCATATCGAGTTTTCAGATCTTAAAAGTTGTCCATACCTTCTTCGCCCAAATCAAATCCTCCATCTTTTTCATTCGCAAAAGGGGAAGCCAAAAAGAAAGAAAGAAAGGAAAAAAAGAAACGGCGGCGCGCGCTGAATTAATTGAAAATATAGGAAAGCGCCTAATTAATTGAAAGAGCAACACGTGTTTCTCACCGCAGCGAAGCGTCTCTCCCACATGCAGCGCACATCCCATTTTAGGCGCAGCATATATTGCGCACCGAGAAAAGTAGGCATTCATCCCACGAGGAGGGAGGGTACGCCCGTTCGCCTCTCGGAGCACCAAAGTGCGAAAAACGAGATGATGAATTGACGTGCTGTGATTGGGCGGCGGCTGCTCGCTCTTCCGGCCGATGAGTGCCGAACACTGATGATGCGTTCCCGATGAGCTCCTCCATTTTGCTCGCCAAAGCAAAGCAACGCACAGAGAAGAGACGTCGCAGCCACTTGGCACTCATCATGTGGATGGCAGATGAGTAGAAGCTTCTCTCGAAATAGACCAACGATGTGCACTTTGACTCTTCCATTCCACAACATAATTTGAGTCTTCCATTCACCTCTTACGTCTCATTCGAACAGACAGACGTTCCCCCCACACTCAAGAAATGGATTTTTGTGGTAATACCCCCCTAAAGACCTCTTGTTAGCTATGGCCACTCCTACTCCACTATCTGATATGTGGGCTTCTTTTGCCAATTGCCTAGTAGAGTTCTGATGTGGGTAGATTTTCCAAACATGCCAGTTGAATTTTATCATTGGCTTGAGAGACTGGGTGGTTTGTTAGGTAAAGTTTCAGGTCAAAAGGCTAGATGGGGTAACATTAACCCTTAATGGGATCCTCAGCTTTTCCTGTTAAATCGATTATTCCCATAAAAGATTCAGATGCCACACACCTGTATTTTTGTCAGAAAAAATCGATTGTTGATTACCGTGAGCCAGACCTTTGATGGTTTGAGCATAAGATCAAGGGTGAGAAGCAAAGCCACTACCTCCAGAGATCGTCCTCTTATCATATTAAAGCTCTCCAAAAGAACTTACAAAACTTTAGATTTACTTCAATAAGTAAACTTGTGTCTAAAACAAGCACTTTCTACATGCGAATTTTTAATGGAACCGGAATTTATTGAGATAGAAAGGGACCCTCCAAAGATTCAACATGGCTTGACAGAGGACGAGATACAGGAATCGAAACCTATTCACAAGGATTTACAACCTAGGGCTCTGGTTCTAGAAGTTGAAGGATTTATGAATATCCAAATTAAGCAGGCCTTTCTTGACAGTAATGCTTTTCTTCTATTATGCCTTGAACATTTCAATGTCTGGATTTGGAGTGCCCATGATCTAGACGAGGTCAACAAATGTATTGATACAATCTTCCGAGAGTTCAGGAGGAAATTTATGGATATTTGGGGGAGGGATGAGTGTTTTTGGAAATTTTCAATCCATTTCAAGAAAGTGGCTCATTTTTGGGACAAGAATATGCAATACGGGCCTAACAATACATTGATAATTGATACTACTGCTTACAGGTTATTTTACACCATTAGAAGATGTTGTCTAACGTTACCAAAGATGACAATCAGTGAAAGACTTAACTATCTATCAAGAACTCTTTGTGATCAACTTTGGAAATGGTTAATAAACCCAAATCGTATTGAGTATGCAGATATTATTTCCAGATTAATTCCTCTTGATGAAGAGAGTATGTCTATATATCATGGAATACATCGAGAGCATAATCGAGATTACAGACATAATCGAGATTACAGACAAAAACACTAAGTAATGCCAACTCTAGAGTGGCTATGAATGGTTCTATTTTTTAACCCTTCAATCTTTATAGATCTATCAGACACGGTTGTCCCCTTGCTCCTCTTCTGTTTGCTATTTCTAGTGATGCTTTGGGATGGTTAGTCAACGATAAAAGTGAACAAGGAATTATTAGAGGTATTTATATACCTGGACAGTTAAAGAGGGGTATACCTTAAATCCATTGTTTGTTTCTAATCTCTGGTTTTATCACAGGACTCATTATGGACTCGATGGGTGAATGCTGAATAACCTTCTCTTTTGACTGTTAAGATGAATAAGTGCAGGAAAAAAGGCTTTAACTCATGGAATAGCCTTATGTTTGGGCATGATATTGTGGATCCGTTCTTCATTCATGACATTGCTGATTTATTTCTTGGTTGTAAACAAGTGCTTATGGATCAGAGGGAGCTACTCTTGAAAGCCATGGAGAAGTGCAACCACTACAAAGAGCTTGAGCTACATACAATTGCTATGGATATGTTCCAAAATTTCAAGAAAAAAACAGGTTCCTTTCCCAAGTTGGTCAGGAGTCTGAATCAAAAGTAGAATCTCTAGTGGACTGCTCATCAATGGTCCTACAGATTTCAAGTCATTTGAGCCCTTTCTCCTGTGAATAAGCACTCCATCTTATTGTGGCTTATCACTAGGGCCTATGGACAGGGAGTAGAGCTCGTAAATTAAATTTGGGGAATGGCAATTGTAACATCTATGGCAAGTTGGAGGATCTTTCTCACCTGTTCATGGAATGCTTTCATGCTCAAAAATTATGGTCCCCTCTTTATAATCTCTGCCTCACCCTTGGCAGACCAATAATGGGTTGCACCCCTTGCTTTGGCACATATGGAGAGCACAAATATTATGGAACATCTTGGTTGGAAGAAATAAAAGATGCTTTGGAGATGGTTGTAGGAATCAAATTTACAACTGTTAGAAGGGAATGAAGTTTGCTAGACAGGCCTACCTTTCTAGTATCTCTGATGCTCCTATGCATCAAGCCATGTATTCAAAAATCATATGTAATGTTAGATACCAAGAGTGGAGAGTCACTCTCTTTAAGATGTATTGTGCCAAGAGGTTTACGATGTATCTGTACCTTTTTGGTAATTGCAGGTGAGGGCATGCCCCCTACACAGCTATATAATATTTCCTAAATTTAATTTAATCTCTATTTTCCATTAAAAAAGAAAACTTTTAAGTCTATGGTTGGATTCAAACTATTTCAATAGTACATAAATGGCATTTCCTTCCAAAATCATGCTTCCACTGAAATGGAGGTTCAATCAAAGCCTACTCCCCTGGACTTTAATTTTGAAATTGCAACTATACAAGTTAACGGGCATAGTACCCATGGGACCCCCTGTATCCCACAAAGCAAGGTTTAAAGGTTTGTAGACTACTTGAAGGTGACACACATCATAGATCTGGTTTCAACAACATACAACTGGTTTACACTAGCTTTAGACTCACATAGTGTCTTTCCATCGCCAGGGATTGAGCCCCCGCCCTCGCCTCAAGAGGTGAAGAGCCAATCCAACTGAATTGAGCCACGCTTTTTTTTTAGAGAAAAAAAAAATTGAATATTAATATAGAAGAGTTACAAACTATGCTAGGGGCAAACCCTCACCAAATACAGATAAGCACTCCACCTTTTTTTTTTTAATATAAAGGAAGTTCGGCAATAGCCTACTCTCCCGGACTTGAATTAAATAAAGAAAAGTACAAGAGGAGGGGACTAGTGCCCACGGGACCCCCCAAATCCCACAAAGCAGGGGAAGCTTTTACAGAGCTTAGATGAAATTACAAAGAAGGTTAATTACCCTCTCATCACCCTCATGTGGGGCCACTTGGGTTTAAGCTTGTTATCGATCAAAAGGAGTACTTGATGATGCCTAAAGGGGGGGGATTTTTTACAGTTGACAATCCTTTTGCCAAGGAGGAACAGCGATTTCTCAATTGACCACTCCTTGGGGGAGTCACCGAAGTTGAAAGCACATCTTTCCCGCCAGATTTTCCATAGGACCACCCCTCTGATGGCGTTCCAGAGAGTCGCGGAGCAGCCGATCGCTTCTCCCAACAGGGCTTGCTGCCAACTGAGACGTTTTTGAAGTCTGATTCTCTTTCCAACCACCTGCCAGAGTCTGTAGGAGTTGGGGCAGGTAAAGAAGATGTGTGAAACATCTTCAATAGACCGGTGGCAGCATTTGCACCAGGGAGGGATCCCACAAATTTTGCTAGCCTTTAGGTTGGTCCAGATTCCATGATGAAGGATTTGCCATAAGAGGACAGACTTTTTGATTTCTATGAGGGGGTGCCAGATAGCCATGAACTTCATGTCCCACCGAAGCCGCGTCCATGACAGGCACCACTTTTTGTTGAGGTTGGCCTGATAGTCGATCGTTTCTTTGATGTTCGGGACTTTTGATAGGCTATTCCCATTGTGCCATTTGAGACCAAGCGAGCTCGACATGTCGTGTCCCATGAGAAGGCGAACTTTGTGTCGGTCCCAGGCGAGACATCTGCTTTGCAGCGTGTTCCATTCTTCATGCGAAATGTTGATGCTAGGATCAAAATCCTCAAAGTTGATCCAGCGGTTGGTGTCTTGTTTTCAGAGATGTTTCCATTTTTTGAAGCCTTTGTTCCATAGCTTCTTGGCATTTTGAATGTTCCAAGATTCCACACTCCGGATGCCATGGATCGGAAACCAGATAGAGTCGTTTTGTCTGATACCGGCAGCCCACTTCCAGTCTTCACTTATTCTTGTGAAGCTTTTGACTTTATTCCAACTCTTCCAAAGGGAGCACACCAGATTAGAGCCTTTCGGGAAGACGGGGATCGGGGAAAACAACAAGGTCAAGATGTCAAGATTCTTCCAATTTGGGAAGCCCATGAGTGCCAACTCATTTTTGTTTCTGAAGATCAGCTTGGCCCACGAGGCCTCCCGGTTGCACCAAGCCTTAATCATCCATTTGGCCGACTGTTTGTTAGCCATGCACCCAATGTCCAAGATACCAAGTCCCCCACTATCTCTATGGCTGGTGCAGATGGACCATTTGATTTTAGGCACCCCCCTCCTATTGTGGTCGCCCGTCCAAAGGAAGTTTCTACAAATACTATCCAGTTTGGACAGATCATGCTCTTTCGGTCTCCAACAAGAAAGGAAATAAATGGTAGATGATAAGAGGAACGTGTTGATAACCATAGCACGACCAGCAAGATTGATTTGCATACCTCTCCAATAGTTAAGCTTGTTTTCGAGTTTGGCAAGCACCCAGTTCCACCGCTGTTCCATAGATACGCCAAACCCCAAGGGAATCCCAAGAAGCCGAAAAATTTGGCCCTGCGGAATGATTTGACAGCCATGATCAATGAGAAGGTCGGGCTGTGGCCCACCAATAGCTCTAAAGGCGGTCTTAGAGTGGTTGATAATGGATCCAGAGGCTTCGCAAAAAGTAGCAAGACACTTCCAGAACGTCTCAAGGCTGGTACTATCATTGTGCACAAAAGCGGGGGGCTGGTACTATCTTTGAACCCTCTGCAGCTCTTGAATTTTTGCAACATGTATCTGGCAACATCAGCAAGGTGAACATGCCTATGGGAAGTGCATTGCAGAAGCCTCTCCTATAGCACCTTTTTGTGTAGTAGCAATACCTGAAGACAAGCAAGAGATAAGTTAGTGATATCCATCATAGCAGTCCTGAATGGCCCCACCATTGACAGTGAGATCATTCCAGCTAGAGTATCCCTTCTTGCAACATTTGTGCTCTTTGATTCCCATTTTGCAATTGTTCCACAGAGATAGCCATCCAATCCAAATGCTTTCTTGAACAAAAAAGTCAGAATGAGTAAAGTACTTCTCATTAGGGCAACATGCCTTTTCAACCTCCATCCAAGCCTTCCATAATCTACAACAAAGGAAACTGCCTACAACGACAAAAGAGTGATGAGACACAGTAATATCCCATAAAGAATTATCTTGCCAGGATTTAGAGTTTTCTATATAAAAAAGTTTAGTGTTTCTTTTTATGAGGTTAGCCCATATGTCAGAAGAATCCAAGGATCTAGCTATCCATTTAGCAGCTATTAGGGAGGCAATAGATGTTCCAAGCCACCTTAGGAACTTTGTTATGATGAAGGTTGCCACCCCACCAAAATCTCCTGGCAAGGGCAATGACTTGGGAGAATTGCTTCTCATTATTAGGTATCTTGCAAGCACTCCACCATTTTGTTTTTTCGGAGAAACAGAAAACTAGATATTAATGAACAAATGTACAATTGTACAAGGGGCAGGTTCCCCCATCAGAGATACAAGGCAGAGGACAGGAAGTCCTCACAATTACAAGAGCATAATAGCAGAAGCGAGATGAAAAGGCAACAGAAAGATAACTAGAGCTATATACAATGGTAAACCATCTCCATCCTAACAACAGAGTACATAGATTGTAGGGAAACCCTCCACTGACTTAGAGGGGTGACTCTGAGGTGACCGGAGAGATTGAATGCATCTGAAGGGGCAGGCTTAATGGCTTGTATGCTCTACCTACCTATGGCTTGAATGCCTTTGACAAAAGAGTACATGAAGGAATTCTTGGAGTTTGACGGGCCTTCTTTGAGAGCAAAGCAGGCGTCTGGTTGCCATCATATCTCTATGAAGCTTGAGCACCTGCAAGCAACCAGGGGATAAATTAGTAGAATCAAAGAAATGAGTATCAGTCAGCACATCAGATCCAGCATAGAAGTCACTCCATTTGACAAAACCCTGCGCACAACATTTATGCTCTCTAATAATTAGGTTGCAATTGTTCCAAAGGGACAGCCAGCTAGCCCAAGCACTTTCTTGCATAAAGAAGTCTGTAAAAACAAAGAGTTTGTCATTTGGACTACTACGCTTTTTGATCATCATCCATGAGTGCCACAACATAAAAGTGAGGGTGCTTCCAATGGGAGAGTAGGGGTGAGGGGAAACCAAAATGTCCCACAAATTATGCTATTTCTAGGATTTATAATTAGTAAGGTAAAACCTTTTAGTGTTTCTTTTGATGAGAATGGCCTGAATGTCATTAGACTCAATAGCTCTACAAATCCATTTAGCACACATATTACTAGCCATTTTGAGAGGACAAAAAAAACCCAAACCTCCCTCCTTAGGAAGGCAACAAATATTCCAAGCTACCTTAGGAATTGTGATGGAGACTTCCACCCCACAAGAATCTTCTAGAAAATGCAATCACCTAGTTAAAATGCTTTTTGTTAGGCATCCAATAGGACAACACATAAATCAGGGAAGGGAGGATATAATGATTGAGGAAAAAAACTCTATGAGACAAAGAAGACTGGCAACCATAGGAATGGAAAATCTGGGATCTAAATCTATGCATGACCCACTCCCACCACTTGATTGAACTTCTAAGCACATAAATGGTATTGAAGAAACTAGTTTATAATTATCTAGTCAAATCGTGTACTACATAGTGCCAGACAAAAAATTTGTCCAACATCACATGGGTATTACAACTTCCAAGGCATACTATTATAAACGGCCTCATACACATCACCATTTATGGTAAACATGTATGTACAATCGTGGACTGGTGACATGAGTATTTTAATGCATCTTACAAGATGGGAATACATATAAACTGGTGTCTTGTTTCTAACAACCTATAGATAGTTTCTTCTAGTCTCTCATATAAAAAACCCACCACATAATATGTTCCTGAAGCTATTAGGTTGTTCCACACATCCATTACATTCTTTGGACTGAAGTGTTTTCCTTGTGTGCACATCCATAAATAGAAATCTACACCTTCATCATTGTCCTCTTCTGCATTGATTGCAAAGTTGTCATCCATTGCCAATGCATATGATAGGTAGCTTCCATCACCTTCAAATGTAAAATTGGAAAAGGATGAGTCTTTTGCTTCATCTGACTCACTGATAGGAGTCAAAGTATGGTTCATCCAATTTTGAATGTGGCATTTGTTGATGCATCTTTTCCACTGACCATGGATACAATGAAAGCAATAACATGTTAGTTCTCTGACACCAATGCAATGTCCACCTAACCTTGAATAGCTATGAATCAAATGCAAGGATCAAACTTGAGATATCCCCTTACAATCCCAAGCCTTCTCCCTGTTCACTTCGTCAATCTTCACTTCCTAGAAGACCCGTGTGGCATCTCTCCTTTTCGACTCTCACAAATGTCCCTTGAGAAATTTCACAACATTTGCAGCACACTTCAGCATTGCACCTTCAGGTTTAAGTTATTCATGGGTTAGCACCCTTTTACAACTGCACTTGCACCATCATGTTCTCCCTTCTCGTGACCTGACTCAAAGAAGTTCCATATCATAGTCATGCCTATTAGCCTTGGATATCTTCCTACGAAGTAAAATGGACGTTTAGCCTTAAATGAGAAGCTGCACCATCTGACCATACCCAATGTTGGCTTAATTCAAGTTTTAGCTCTCTCAACCATTGCCAATGTAATTGGAAACAATGTTGCTCAAAAAGGGTGTCATGCGTCTTGTCATCGGATATGAAGAATTGGATTACCTTTTTAGGAATACCCTCCAAAGAAAAATATGTGATATGCACAAAAATAGCTACCTGTACAAACCACCAACACATAGATTGTATTTCATTTTGCTTGCGGAATGTATAGTTTTCTGCAAAATCAACCACTGAAACCACAACATCCCTTGGAAATTCAGAGACACACATCTTAAACTAGTTTGCTTGCCATAAATAAATGAAATTGTGCTTGATAAATTTCTTTAGAGTTTTCTTAAATAATCTTGTTACAACTTTAGGACTCATCTCCCTCTTTATCAATTCTTTCCTTTTATGAACTTGTCCTTCATACATTGACTCAACATCTTCAAAGATCTTTACAAGAATATGATATTCCTCACTGCTAGTCTCTCTCGAACACCACTTAAAATCTCCTACTCCGCAATCACAGCACTCACCCATCACACATTTGTACTGGTGGAATGTGGTATCATTTTGATGTGGACATAGAATACTCTCTATAATGCTGCTAATCGATCAAAATGTAGTTGCTCAAGCATTGCACGTTGATGTCTTCCCTACTTGACAAATAGAACAATCACATTTACAAAGACACCTATGCATGACCGAGCTTGATTGACATAGGAGATTGATTGCATCCTTAAGGTATGGCATTTGAACGTGATCAATGCAGCAACATGTGAATCTGTCTTTCAATCTCTTAACAAAATATGGCTTCAATGATTCGAACTTTGGAAGCTAGATATTTATCATTGGATGCAATTTTTTGAAGCGTATAAATAGCTCCATCTACATTACACAAACAACTGGTTATTAGTATTCATTAACTAGCTAGTTATTAGTTTGTTATTACTAAGTATTTGGTGGTTAGTTATTACAAGGTGTTACATTGTTACTAGTTAGTTCTCAGTAATTGGCTATTACTAATTAGCTTGTTAGTAATTAGCTATTATTAAGTAGCTGGTTCTTGGTTAGCTCTTTGTAATTAGCTATTACTAAGTAGTTGGTTCTTAGTTAGTTCTCAGTAATTAGCTATTACTAATTAGCTTGTTAGCAATTAGCTATTACTAAGTAGTTGGTTCTTGGTTAGCTGTTTGTAATTAGCTATTACTAATTAGCTTGTTACTAATCAAATATTACTAAGTAGCTTGTTTTTGGTTAGCTGTTTGTAATTAGCTATTACTAATTAGCTTGTTACTAATTAGCTACTACTAATTAGCTTGTTAGTAATTAGCTATTACTAAGTAGCTAGTTCTTGGTTAGCTCTTTGCAATTAGCTATAAGTAATTAGCTTGTTACTAATTAGCTATTATAAATTGGCTTGTTATTAATTACCTTGTTACTAATTAACTTGTTACTCATTAGCTTGTTACTAATTAGCTATTACTAATTAGTTTGTTAGTAATTAGCTATTACTAAGTAGCTTGTTCTTGGTTAGTTGTTTGTAATTGGCTATTAATAATCAGCTTGTTACTAATTAGCTATTGCTAATTAGCTTGTTACTAACTAGCTTCTTACTCATTAACTTGTTACTAATTATCTTGTTAGTAATTGGCTATTACTAAGTAGCTAGTTCTTGGTTAGCTATTTGTAATTAGCTATTACTAATTAGCTTGTTACTAATTAGCTATTACTAATTAGCTTGTTAGTTGTTTGTTGTTAGCTATTACTACTACTAATTAGTTATTACTAAGTAGCTTGTTACTAATTAGTTGGTTAGTAATTAGCTATTACTAAGTATCTGGTTATTGGTTAGTTGTTTGTAATTAGCTATGACAAATTAGCTTGTTACAAATGGTTCTTGGTTAGCTATTTGTAATTGGCTATTGCTAATTAGCTTGTTACTAATTAGCTATTACTAAAAAGCTTGTTACTAATTAGCTATTACTAAGTAGCTAGTTCTTGGATAGCCATTTGTAATTAGATATTATTAATTAACTTGTTACTAGTAACCTATTACTAAGTAGCTAGTTCTTAGTTAGTTCTCAATAATTAGCTATAATTAGCTTGATAGTAATTAGCTATTACTAAGTAGCTGGTTCTTGGTAAGGTGTTTGTAATTAGCTATTACTAATTAGCTTGTGACTAATTTTCTATTAGAAAGTAGCTAGTTCTTGGTTAGTTGTTTGTAATTAGCTATTAGTAATTAGCTTGTTACTAGTTACCTATTACTAAGTAGTTGGTTCTTAGTTAGTTCTCAATAATTAGCTACTACTATTTAGCTTGTTAACAGTTAGTTAGTATTAAGTAGCTACTCATTGGTTAATTGTTTGTAATTAATTTTTACTAATAATCTATTACTAATTAGCTTGTTACCAATTTGCTATTACTAAGTAGCTAGTTGTTAGTTAGTTGTTAGTAATTATCTATTACTAATTAGCTTGTTAGTAATTAAATATTACTAAGTAGCTAGTTTTTGGTTAGCTATTTGTAATTAGCTATTACTAATTAGCTTCTACTAATTAGGTATTACTAAGTAGCTGGTTCTTGGTAAGTTGTTTGTAATTAGCTATTAGTAATTAGCTTGTTACTAGTTACCTATTACTAAGTAGTTGGTTCTTAGTTGTTAGTAATTAGCTATTACTATTTAGCTTGTTAAGAGTTCGTTATTATTAAGTAGCTACTTCTTGGTTAGTTGTTAGTAATTAGTTATTACAAATTATCTTGTTACCTATTAGCTATTACTAAGTAGTTGGTTCTTGGATGGTTATTAGGAATTAGCTATTACGAATTAGCTTGTTACTAATTAGCTATTACTTAAGAGCCAGTTTCTTGGTTAGTTGTTTGTAATAAGCTATTTCTAAATAGCTTATTACTAGTTAGTTATTACTATTAGCTTGTTACTAGTTAGTTATTACTATTAGATTGTTACTATAAGTTACTTGTTAGTGGTTCTTGTATAATTAGCTAAAATCGTGAACTGATGATTGAAAATAGGATTACATGAGATACATCAAGAAGGTGAACAAGGTGCTCCAAATACTGATTTCTTCCAAGTCAGGGCCTACTTATATCCTTCTTGTTTGGTGACACCCTACTCTCTGTTGTCCAAAATGTGATAATCAGATGCTTGAACTCTTGTGTGATACATGTGGTACATGTTTCCCTACGAGTTGCCTTCAAAAAACTATGACAAAACTCAACTGTACTTAACCGTCCAATTGTATCATACACGACTTTCCTGCTTACTCCCAATACCCTTGAAAGTCTTGAAATATTTATCTGATTTGTTAATGAATATGCATCACTATTTAGAGCCATCATCAATGTTGATCTCTTCAACACAAGGTCATCAGAATTCTTTCTCATACTTTGTTGTGTATTCCAAAGATTGGTGAAAAGGGCACATGTTACATGATCTTTGTTATTGCCCATTGCATCAAAAAGTTGCCCAATACATGGACTCTACATCATCCCTATTTAGTGCCTCAATTTTATCTTCACAACATAAGTCTCTAGTTTGATTGTTAAAATACTTGATGATCTTATCCACAATGCCATCCAAGTTGCTTGAACTACAATTAGCATTACTCTCCACATTAGTGCCCCACCTTGATGTTATTGTGTCTCTGTATTTCCTTTTCTTTTCATTCCAATAACATCTTAATGCTTGCTGATCACTATCCACTACTGGTATTGTATTAGCTTCCATCAATTTGCTTGTTCAAGATTGTCCTGCATCAACACACTACAAATGATGAAGAAACCATAAATACAATCACATCTACCACTCATCAATCCACTTTATTATATTGACTTTAAATTGAGTATTCTCATCTCATATCATTATGTGTTCCATCACTTACGTATGTAGACTTGTTATACCACTTTTAAACCTACAACAATCATCCAAAACCTCAGATGTTAGATACAATGAATAAACAATATGAAACTAAATGGACATTGTTAGGCATACTTGAAAACTTGCAACAATCATCCACAATCTGAGATGTTACTCTTATATAACTTCCCTTTTTTTTTAGAGAACAAGAAAAAAGTAGATTATTGAGGGAGTTGTACAAAATGTACAGGGGCCAAGAGCCCACACATCACCATAAAATCAATGTCATCAATCTTTACAACAAGAAGCTACACCAACTTACCATACCCAATGTTGGCTTAAGTCAAGGTTTAGCTCTCTCAGCCATTGCCAATGTAATTGGAAACATTGTTGCACAAAAAAGGTACAAGACAAAAATCATTGCAAATGGATTCTGGATGAAGGAGAAACAACAATTACAAGACCGGGGGGTCTGCCAAAAACATCTAGATAGATAGAGTGTGTAAAAGTGAAATTTCTGCAAAATATGCAGAGAATAGCTAGTAGGGGGTGTGCTTAAGCAAGGGGGCATCTTGGACACGTATTTCCATGACTCTAAGTCATAATACAACTCATTAGAGGTTTTAAAGACCACATACTAACCTCTTTAACCAATCAAAAGCATATACATGTCAAAAGTGAGGTCCAATCACATCAAGAGGTGAGCTAAATCTTCTCTAATCAAGTTCTTTCCATTATGGGCATGATTTGAGGCCTCCAACTCGTGGAAATCAGCCTCCTTTGATTGTGGATGATGTGGAAGGTTCAATTTGGGGCATGTCCCCACACTCTTGAGCTTGAAAAAACTTTCAACACTCCCCCTCAAGCTCAAGTCTTTTCCTTTCGTTGCTTCAGCCTATGTCTCTTATGTTGATAGCTTCCTTGAATCCTCCAAGCTTTGTACCTTCAAGAAACTTTGTCATCATGTCTGCAACCTGCATTTTAGTGTTCACATACCTTATATCTAGCTC
Source organism: Ceratopteris richardii (assembly GCA_020310875.1). NCBI lineage: Eukaryota > Viridiplantae > Streptophyta > Polypodiopsida > Polypodiales > Pteridaceae > Ceratopteris > Ceratopteris richardii. The sequence continues at coordinate 104,878,312 of CM035434.1, forward strand.
TTTTGCCATCACCTTTTCTCTAATGAAGTGGTAATGAACCTCTATGTGCTTGCTCCTTGCATGAAACATGGGATTGTTAGCTAGATAGATGCTTGAAATGTTGTCTCCATAAAGAGGAAACTCCTCCACTTCTACTTCCAAGTCCTTAAGTAGCTTCTTAAGCCATAATAGCTCACATGTAGCCAATGATAAACCTCTGTACTCAGCCTCTGTGGATGAAAGAGCAACAGGGGGTTGCTTCTTAGAGCTCCAAGAGATCACTTTTGTACCTATCATGAAAACATAACCCGATGTACTCCTTCGATCATCCTTGCTACCTGCTCAATCAGCATCACTATATCCTTTGACACTTAGATCAACATCATATGAGTAAAATAGACCTTGGTTGATGGTGTGCTTGATGTATCAAAGCACCTTTCTTGCTGCCATAAGATGATCATGAGTAGGTGCATGCAAAAATTGAGAGGGAACACCTACTACATATGCAAGATCAGGTCTAGTGAATGTAGCATAAATTAATGAACCAATTATGCTTCTATATAGTGTAATATCTTGTATAGCCTCTCCTTGACCTGCAACCAACTTTGTATTGGGCTCCATGGGCTGAGAAAGTGGCTTACAACCACTCATACCAAACCTGTATAGCACATCCAACAAGTATTTTCTTTGAATCAAGAAGATGCCATTGTGTGCATAGATTACCTCTATTCCCAAGAAGTACTTTAGTGTTCCAAGATCAGATATCTTGAACTCCTTTCCTAGCTTTGATTTGATATCTTTAATACCTGCAATATCACTTCCTATGATGATCAAATCGTCCACATAGATGCATATGTATACTGTCTTGTCTCCTTGCTTCTTCATGTAAAGTGATGGATCTGCAACACTTTCTTTGTATCCACAACTTGATAAATAATCCACTAACCTCTGATCCCAGGCCCTTGGGGCTTGCTTTAGTCCATATAATGCTTTCCTTAGCTTGCAAACATGATTTGGGTACCTCATACTAGCAAATCCTTGAGGTTGGCTCATGTAGACTACTTCTTCAAGCTCTCCATTGAGGAAGGCATTCTTCACATCCAACTGATATAAGCTCCATTTCCTTGATGTGGCCACTGCAACCAAAGTCCTAATTGTTGGCATCTTGGCTACGGATCTGAAAATTTCATCATAATCTATCCCATAGCTTTGGGAGAAGCCTTTTGCCACCAACCTTGCTTTGTACCTAGCAATGGAACCATCTAAATTTCTTTTAATTTTGTAAACCCACTTATTACCTATCACCTTCATGCCTTCTTGAGCTGGTACCAAGCTCCAAGTATGGCTCTCATCAAGTGCTTTGAGCTCTTCCTTCATTGCCTCTTGCCATTCCTTGCAATCCTTAGCTTCTTCATAACTAGTTGGTTCTTTGTCCTTGATTACATGAGTCATGTATGCATAATGTTTTGCAATGAAATTATCATATGTTAACCTTTGTACTGGATATCTTACTCTTGAAGACCTTCTTTCACTTCCTTTAGGTGTGGTTGCCATCTTCTTTCTTTGTTTTGCCACTTCTGGAGTTTGAATTTCTTCTATCTCTTCATCTTCCAACATGCTCTCGTCCACATAGCTTCCTTCTTCAACTAAAATCTTCTCTTTGCATTTGAATTTGCTTTCTTTAGAGCTGGTCTCTCTTTCCCTAAGCCTTCCACTCCATGGTGAGGGTGTCCTTGTGTTGCATGAGTTGCTTGGACCACTTAAATCCATGCTTTCTTGAACTCTATCATCATTCTTCAAATCTGTCTCACCTATGTCTTCAACCTGCAATGGACTCGTGCATGCATACCAAGGCTTCAACTCATCAAAGACAACATCCCTACTTACCTTCAGCTCCTTGGTGATGGGATTATAGCATTTATACCTCTTTTGTTCCATAGAATATCCCAAAAAAATACATCTTTCAGATTTGGCATCTAACTTTGACCTCAACTCTTGAGGTACATGTACATAGCATATACAACCAAAGACTCTAAGATGTGAAATGCAAGGTTTTCTTCCACTCCATGCTTCCTCAAGGGTTAGATGATGTATACCTGATGTAGGACATCTATTCATGATGTATGTGGCTGTATATGTAGCCTCTCCCCAATAACAATGCGGCATATTCATTTCGTTGAGCATACACCTTGCTACCTCTGCTATGTGTCTGTTCTTTCTCTCTGCTACCCCATTTTGTTGAGGGGTATACCTGCATGTAAATTGTCTTCTGATGCCATTGACCTGCAAAAATTCAGAAAATTCATGGGAGAAGTACTCTCCCCCTCTATCGGATCTCAAAGTTTTGATAAACTTGCCAGATTCCTTCTCCACCTGTGCTTTGAATTTCTTGAAGTAGTGGAACACATCTGATTTGTTTCTAATGCAATACAACCACACTTTCCTTGAAAAGTCATCAATGAAAGTTACAAAATACCTATTTCTAGCAAGGGATGCTTCTCTTGTTGGGCCCCAAACATCCGTGTGAATGAGGTCTAAAACATTTGCACTTACATAGGTACTCTTCTTGAAGGGCTGCCTTGATTGTTTTCCTTGTTGGCAAGCTACACAAATTTCATGTAACATTTTAGATGTAAAATTTGGTAGGCCTCTTACCAAGCTCCTCCTTTGCATGTCCTTGAGCTTTTTTAGGTTGATGTGAACTATTCCTTTGTGCCATAGATCCAAATCTGCTATCCTCTTGTCTCCATATGTGACATACATTGAATGGTGTGGCTGATTTATGTCCATTGTGAACATTCTCCCTTGCTTCTTTCCTTTTGCTATGAGCTTGAAACCTGCCCTTGGATCCTCAACAAAACATCCTCTTTCATTGAACCTAACTTGATAGCCTTTTTCTACCATTTGGCCTACCGAAATCAAGGTTTTGGTAATAGTAGGGACATGTAATACCTCTGATAAGCACTTTGCTCTTTCATTTCCTTCCAAACTGATATCTCCCACATGTTGAATGATATGCTCTGAGTTATCACATGTTTCCACATGCCCTTGATGCTTTGGGACCTGCAAATTACTAAAAAGATCCTTTCGACATGACATATGATTGCTACATCCACTGTCTACATACCATACATCTTCACTAGCTTGAGTTGTATCTTCACCATACCTCATGGCAAGTAAATAATCATTCCCTTGGTTGGATGATGTGTTTGGATAATTACCTTGCCCTCTATAATTTTTGTTGTTGCTTTGATTCCCTTGTCTTTAGGCTCTATGATAGCATTCATTTGCAAAATGACCGGGCTTACCACATACAAAGCATCCATTTGAAGTGGCTTGTCCTCTTCCACCAAATCTTGCACCTCTTCCTCTATTTGTGGCTCTTCCACCTCTTTGACCTGCATTTTCTTGTTGTCCTTGACCTCCTTGGTTGCTTTGATATCTTCTTCTTCCTCTTGTAGCACCTCGGTTGTGTCTTCCTCTTCCTCTACCTGCATACAACAATTGCCCTTGGCTATCCTTGGCATTATGACCACCAAGGTTCATCTCCTCTATCACCATGAGAGTGATTAGTTGATCAAAATCAGGAAGAGAGTCCCTTACATACACTGAAGTTGTGAAAGCCCTCCATTTTTCATCATCCCTAAGTCCATTTAGGGTGTGGGCGACATCGTCATCATCTAGGGCACAACCGATTGACCCTAGTGCATCTGCAAGCTCTTTAACCTTTAATATGTAATCATTAGCACCTTGAGAGGGGCTTTTCCTAAGATTATTTAGCTCATTCTTGAGCTGAATTTTTCTAGCTTTTGTGGAGGTTGAGTACAATCTCTCCAAGCACTCCCACACCTTCTTTGATGTATCCAAATCTTGAATATGCCCTACCATAGAGTTGCTAATATGCTGAGATAAAATGAAAATGACCCTTTTGTCCCTTTCATCCCACTCTCTTACTGCTCTTCTCTGGTCATTGGTTGGATTTACCTCATCTATGTAGGGTTTTGGCTCTCCACCACTCACAAGTCTGGCTTATACTAAATCGCCATGGTTGGTAGTTTCCTTTTTCGAGCTTCTCAATCTGAGCATTGAGATCAGCCATGGTGCCTCTTAACTCTTTTGAACCTCCCCCTTGATGCAATGAAGTTGAAAAGGATGGCTTTTACCTCAAAAAATAGAGCTACTCCTCTTGATGAAGCTTCGTCTTTGATTTGATGATGTATTTGCTTCCCCTTGTTGTTGACGTGCCCGTTCTTTGCTTCCTTCCTTCAAACTTTGATGAAGTCTTTACTTCACTTCAGTAGGTCCTTCTTCTCTCTTTGATACTCCATTTATAACTCTGATACCACTGTTGGAGGATAAACACTCCTATGTGCACAACAAAAGCAAATGAACCCTCCTAGGATCCTGAAATTTTTCAGACATAGGCTTTGTATTTTCTGAGTTTCTCTAAGTATATGCAGAGAATGAAAATGAAATTTTGCAGGCATAAATTAAACTTTAGGAGATTTCAAATGAGAGTAAAATCACTCCATTTGAATACTGGATGATGCCTCAACCAGCTGCAACAAAACAGATAACTTGATCTCTTCACAGAGTATGAGCTAACTAGACAGACACTGTTCTGGACATTTCTCTGCACATGTGTAGGCACTGAACCCGAGACTTATACCAAACAAGGTAGAACTTATAAGCTTTCCAACAAGACAAAAATCATTGCAAATGGATTCCGGATGAAGGAGAAACAACAATTACAAGACCGGGGGGTCTACCAAAAACATCTAGATAGATAGAGTGTGTAAAAGTGAAATTTCTACAAAATATGCAGAGAATAGCTAGTAGGAGGTGTGCTTAAGCAAGGGGGCAGCTTGGACATGTATTTCCACGACTCTAAGTCATAATACAACTCATTAGAGGTTTTAAAGACCACATACTAACCTCTTTAACCAATCAAAAGCATATACATGTCAAAAGTGAGGTCCAATCACATCAAGAGGTGAGGTAAATCTTCTCTAATCAAGTTCTTTCCATTATGGGCATGATTTGAGGCCTCCAACTCATGGAAATCAGCCTCCTTTAATTGTGGATGATGTGGAAGGTTCAATTTGGGGCATGTTCCTACACTCTTGAGCTTGAAAAAACTTTCAACAATTGGCACTAAGTGGGTATACAAGGTGAAGTGTAAACTTGATGGTATAGTTGATAGGTATAAGTCTAGGCTTGTTGCAAATGGTTATGCACAGGAAAGAGGCATTGATTTTGATGAGACCTTTGCACCTACATGCCGTATGACTACTGTTCGGAGCATCTGTGCACTTGTAGCCCATCATGGTTGGAATGTACATCGGTTTGACATTAAAAAAACATTTCTGAATGGTGAGTTGCATGAAGAAGTGTATATTTTTCAGCTTCGTGGCTTTGTGCATAAAGGGTATGAAAACCAGGTGTGCAGGTTAAAGAAGGCATTATATGGTTTAAAGTAAGCACCACGTGCTTGGTATGAGAAGATACATGCCTATCTGATTGCACATGGTTTTGAGAATAGTCCAACTGAAAGCACCTTATATGTTAAGCGTGCTAATGATGTGCTTCTGATCATTGTTGTCTATGTTGACGACATGCTGCTCATTGGTCCTATTGAGAAGCATATTGCTGATTTTAAGGCTGTTTTGCATGCCGCATTTGAGATGTTTGATTTGAGGCATTTGCATCATTATTTGGGCATTTAGTTTATGCACATTGACGGTGGAATGGCTTTGTGTCAAATGAAATATATTGACACATTATTGCAGCGTTTTGGCCTTGAAGACTATAAGCCTATTGCCACTCCTATGGAGACAGTTTTACGATTGAGTCGTCGTGATGCTGGAGATGCATTTGATGCTGTTCTCTATCAGCAGGCTATTGGATGCTTGATTTACTCATTCATTACTCAGCTAGATATTTAGTTTGTTGTCTCACAGATGAGCAGGTTTATGCATTGCCCAGGAGTCAAGCATTGGCAGGGAGTTAAGCGCATCTTTCGCTACTTGAGTGGTACTCGGCTACTTGGGTTGTTTTATCCCAAAGGGGGATCACTACTGCCAGATTTGCATGCTTTTTCTGACTCTGATTGGGCTGGTTGCTATGTCACTCGTGTGTCCACTAGTGGCTTTTGCTTCATGCTTGGTAGCTCATGTATATCTTGGTTGAGCAAGAAGCAGCCTACTGTGGCCACTTTCAGTTGTGAGGCTGAGTATAGGGTAGCTTTCACAGCTACTGTTGAGTGTGTGTGGCTCAGACGCCTTATGGCTGATTTGGGTGTTGGTTAGTCTTCTGCCACCACCATCTTCACTGACAGTGAGAGCGCATTGGCAGTTGCGAGGAACCCTGTGTTCCATGCTCGCACTAAGCACACTGAGGTGCATTATCCTTATGTTAGGGAGAGGTTCTCTGTTGGGGAGATCAGCTTGGCATATGTGCCCACGCGGGAGAACATTGCAGACCTTTTCATGAAGGCTCTGCCTAGGGAGAAGTTTGAAGCTTTTCGAAAAGATTTGGGCTTACTTCCTTTTGTGGAGTGATTTCCACATAGCTTGGCACTTCCTTATACATGAGTGCCAACTACTTGTTCACTGCATCACTCCCAGGGGGGATTTGTTGATATATTTAGGTAGTGATGTGTGTGAACACTCTAGGACTGCCACGACACTTTTTTCCCTCTTTAGGAGGTTTTTTTTCCCCCGGCTTGTATATACGCCTATTGCCCTAATGGGCTACTTATCTTTGTAGATTCTCTAGTAATACATTCAGTATTGTGTGTTGTGCTCCAAGCTTCTTGTTCTTCCTTGTGCTGTTCGCGTGCTTCCGCAGACGTCTAACTCCAACAGGTAACTTGTTAGTATCTATTACTAATTAACTTGTTACTAGCTAGCTATTACTAGGTTATTAGGTTATTACTAATTATCTTGTTAACTATTAGCTATTACTAAGTAGCTGGTTCCTAGTTGGTCGCTAGTAATTAGCTATTACTATTTAGCTTGTTACCAGTTAGTTATAACTAAGTAGCTAGTCATTGGTTAGTTGTTTGTAATTAGCTATTACTAATTAGCTTGTTACCAATTAGCTATTTTAAAGTAGGTGGTTCCTAATTAGTTGTTAGTAATTAGCTATTACTACTAAGCTAGTTACTAATTAGCTATTACTAATAACCTAGTTACTAATTATCTATTACTAAGTATATGGTTATGGTTAGTTGTTTGTAACTAATTAGTGTGTTACTAGTTAGCTATTACTAAGTTGCTAACTTTGGGTTACTTATTAGTAATAAGCTATTAATAATTAAATTGTTACCAATTAGCTATTACTAAGCAGCTGGTCATTAGTTAGCTATTAGAAATTAGTTATTAATAAATTATTTTATTACCAATTAGCTATTAATAATTAGTTATTACTAAGTAATCATTACTAAGTAACTATTACAAAATAGCTATTACTAAGTAGCTATTACTAAGTAGCTAATTCATCATAGCTATTACTAGTTAGCTATTACTAAGTAGTTATTACTAAGTAGCTAGTTCTTAGTTATCTTACTAGTAAGTTATTATTAATTAGCTTGTTACTCATCACTTATTACTAATTAGCCATTACAAATTAGCTATTATGAATTATTAATTAGTTTGTTAGTAACTAGCTATTACTAAGTAGCTATTACTAATTAGCTATAGTAATTATTTATTAATAATTAGTTGATACTAATTAGCTATTATGAATTAGCTAAAGTATTAAGTTATTACTAATTAGTTGTTACTAATTAGCTATTACTGATTATCTATCATTGATTAGCTATTATGAATTAGCTATTATGAATTAGCTATTACAAGTTAGCTATTACTAATTAGCTATGATGAATTAGCTATTATGAACTAGCTATGACGAATCAACTATTGTGAATTGGCCATTACTAATAATAGCTATTATTACTATTTAGCTATTATGAATTAGCTATTAATAAGTAGCTATTACTAATTAGCTATTATTACTATTTAGCTATTATGAATTAGCTATTAATAAGTAGCTATTACTAATTAGCTATTATTGATTCGCTATTATTGATCAACTATTAATAAGTAGCTATTACTAATTAGCTATGGAAGATTAGCTATTACGAATTAGCTATTACTAATCAGCTATGAAAATTTAGCTATTACGAATTAGCTATGATGAATTAGCTATTACTAATTAGCTATTATTAATTAGCTATTATGAATTAGTTATTACGAAATAGCTATTACGAATTAGCTATTATGAATTAGCTATTATGGATTAGCTATTGCAAATTGGCTATGACAAATCAACTATGAAGAATTAGCTAGCACGAATTAACGATTACGAATTAGCTATTACTAATTAGCTATTATGAATTAGCTATTTCTAATCAGCTATGAAAAATTAGCTCTTACAAATTAGCTATGATGAATGAGCTATTATGAATTAGCTATTACTAGTTAGCAATTATTAATTAGCTATTACAATTTAGCTATTATGAATTAGCTATTATGAATTAGTTATTACAAAATAGCTATTACGAATGAGCTATTACGAATTAGCTACGACAAATTAACTATGAAGAATTAGCTAGTACGAATTAGCTATTAATAATTTTTTATTATTAATTAGTTATTATGAATTAGCTATTATGAATTAGCTATTATGAATTAGTTATTACGAATTAGCTATTGCAAATTACCTCTAACGAGTTAGTTATGACAAATTAGCTATTACTAATTAGCTATTATTGATAAGCTATTATTGATTATTTTGTTACTAATTAGCTATTACTGATTAGCTATTATTGATTAGCTATTACTGATTAGCTTCTCTTGATTAGCTATTATGAATTAGCTTACTAATTAGCTATTAATAATTAGCTATTATTAATTAGCTATTATGAATTATCCATTACTAATTAGCTTGTTACTAAGTAGCTATTATGAAGTAACCAGTTCTTGGTTAGTTGTTCGTAATTAGCTATTACTAATTAGCTTGTTACTAACTAGCTATTACTAAGTAGCTGATTGTTTGATAGTTTTTAGTAGTAAGTTATTACTAATTAGCTTGTTACTAATTCATGATTACTAAGGATCTATTTTTTTTGTTAGTTTTTTGCAATAAGTCATCCATCAACTATCTCTTTCTTACTCTTTAACTCTCTAGCAGAACATTAATCTAGTTGGTTTCATTGTGCTAAGGAGTTGGTTGTACCTCAATAGGAATAATTACCAACAATGTTGATGCTGCATATGATAGGGAGCTTGGGACAAGTGAGAATGTTGGACGTACACCATTTGCTGAAAGTAAGACTTATGCCCAATCTTCATCATTGAAAGAGAAAGAAAATATTCCATCCTTCGTCCAAACACCGTCTGCAATGGATGCCAGTGCCGATCCTTGTCCTATTGACAACATGCATGATGCGGAGTCCACACGCATTGACTTTCATAGTGGTCTAGACAAAATGATTGAGAATGTTCTTGATCTAGTTAGCATCTCAGATATTCATCTAGATAGTCACAAGTCTGTAGTTGATAAAGAGGTTCCTCTTTCTATCCACATGTATGTTGCTACTCACTTTGAATCTAGCCTAGGGTCAAATACTGATCTTTCAAAGCAAGCTCCTCTGTCAACTAATGATCCCGTTGTTTGTTCAAAAAAAGATCATCTATAGAATCCAACTTTTGATCCTAATCAGAGTCCAAATAGAGATGTTCTTCAAATGAATGCTACAAATGAAACCTCCCTGAAGTAAAAATATTGTAACCCAGCCTCACTTTTTGACATTTGTGGATCCCCAACAAAGGCTGTAGGTGTTCATGTACAAGAGGATGCCAATCTAGCGCACTTTATGGCAAATGCAAAAAGAAATTTGCAAGCACCTATGAAATGATAGAAGAAGCCAAGCCATTTGCACCCAATTACAACGCGATAGACTACTCGGTCACACTTGAACGGAGGCATTGTACCTGATATAGAGGATCTTTTGAAAGAATAGTACCAGTGTTCACACTCTTACATCATTGTCCTTTGTAATGGTTACTATCCCCATGCGTGGCATCATCCAAATCTATTAGCTATCATCACAGTTTGTGATTAGCCTATTTTGTATTGATGTTATTAAAATATTTTGTTGTCTCTACCTCATATTATATACCCTGTACATATTTGATAGCTCAATTGTGTCATTGATTGTAATGATTTAAACAATTCTTCTTTTGGTATTATATGGGCAAAATGGCGTTTGTCCATAACTTAAACACCAATTTGGAAATAATTTGAAGTCTTAATGCCATCATAAGCATTAGGAATGCATTTGTATGAATTTTACAATCTTTCCTCTCATGATGCCTTTTCACAATGATATGATTTGGATAGTAGTAAATAGTTCCAAAGTGAGGAAACTGATTTCACTATTTAGTTCTACTATTCACCTTCTTACAACACCTCTTTGTAATGGTTACTATCCAGACATCACATTGTCCAAGTCAATTAGCTCTCATAGGATTTTGTATTTATCCTATTTTGTAATGATATTATTGATTGTAGTTATCCTATTCTGTACAATTTTTGATAGACTAACATTGTCATGGATTGTAAGTTGTAATTGTGAAGAGATGGATAGGTATGTGCTTGAAGATGAAGAGGTGTTGCAAAATCCTTGATCTACACCAGCCAATTGAACTCTAGGAGTATATGGTGGGCCCTTTTAGCTTGCCAATGGATGTATTAGACACCATATTTACCTTGGAAGATCACTCTCAAAAAGATAGATCAAAACAGATAAGTTGGAGTTAGCTCAGAGGTGAAAAACTTGCTATTTTGGTTCATACACCTGTCCACTGTTTTGCATAATTCTCTGAGCACAGCAGCAATTAGCTTAATTCCTCTTGGGGAAGTCTAGTTAACTTAAAGAGCTAACTTTCAAGAGTAAGCTCATAAAAAATAATAAACCACACACTCAGAATGAGTTTTAACAAGTGATGACATCATCCCGATTTTCACGGGCTGCTACAGTTTGAGACCAATGAGCAGAAAAATGACCATAACTCAAAATGTAGGAATCCATTGATTATGAAAATTTGTATGGTTATACTAGACAGAAGCTGAATCCAACAAGCTTTAAATCATTGAATTTGGATAAGTGACCACTGAGAAATGGCTCTGACAAGGTGAGTGAAAAAGTCGAGTACCTGATAGAGAAGTGAAAATGAACAGACATTGTTGACTTCAACTGAACATAACTGACGATTGCAACATCCAAATGACATGAAAATTTGTGAGCATATAGTAGACTTATAGAGCTAACTTTACCAAGTTAAATCACTGAAAATGATGCACCAAGCTCAGAGAAACCATCTCTGCAATCTGACTGAGAAAACTGAGAGTAATGGCAGTGAGTAGTACACTTCACAAGAACATGGAAATATGAACCCAAATGATAATGAAAATGAAAGTATATTGCTTGTACAATACAATGGACTTACTGATACATATGTGTGCCTTGGAATCACACCTTTATATGGCATAAAGCTCAGCTCTTGGAGGTCTTCACATAGGTCTCTCTAACCACGACTAAAACTACCATCTATTTATAGTTGAGTTGGGAGGCTAACTTCCCTCAATCACTCTCCAATCAATCAATGATTGATTTGATTCTCTACCTACCACAAAGCACGAATTTGTGGCTCCTCTTTCCCTTTTTGATCAAGTGGACTCAACCACTTAAGATTCTTTCACTTTTACATTAAGTAAACTCTTCAAAAGTTACAAGAGGTAGTTCACAAGTGAACTTTACATAGTCTTGATTTTAAGGCTTCTTCTATGACTTTGTGGGACTCAAGCCAATACTTAGGCTTGTCATAGACTTGCTCCAACAGCTCCCCCTCAAGCCAAGTATGCTTGAGGTCTTCAATCTTCCAAGATTACCTGTAAACCAATCATAGCCTTGAATTTGCAAAGCTTTGTACCATCCAATGCTTTGGTTAGAATATCTGCACATTGTTGATGAGTGGACACATATGATATTTGAATCTCTTTGCTTAGAACCTTCTCTCGTACATAATGATAATGAACTTCAATATGTTTAGTCCTTGCATGAAAAATAGGATTAGCAGCTAGTGAATAGAACTCATATTGTCACAAAAAATAGTTGGAGTTCCAAACTCCAATCCAAGATCTTTGAATAATGTCTTCATCCACATAGCTTCCTGATTAGCTATGGCAAGACCTCTGTATTCAGTTTCAGTAGAAGAGAGAGCAACTGTGGGTTGCTTCTTGGATGACCATGAAATAAGCTTTGAACCTGCAAAGGTAAGATAACCTAAAGTGATCCTTCTATCTTCTTTGGAGCCAGCCCAATCTGCATCAAAAAATAGCTTCAAACCTAAATCAGATACATAAGGATAATAAATTCCTTCATTTATGGTTCCTTTGAGATACTTGAGAATCCTTTTGGCAGCATCCATATGTGGTTTCCTTGGTGTGTGCATAAATTGACTTAGCACACTCACACTCTAACATATATCTACTCTTGTCAATGTGGCATAGTTGAGACTACCCACTAGACTTTGATATGATGTGATGTCCTCTATGATTTCACCTTCATGTGAGCTCAATTTGTGATTGACCTCCATTGGAGTACCTGCAATCTTACAATCTTGCATCTTGAATTTTGCCAACATGTCCTTAATGTACTTTCTTTGAGTGAGAAACAAACCATGATCTTTGTAGACAACTTCCAAACCTAGGAAGTAGGTAAGTGAACCCAAATCACTTATCTTGAACTCTTCTCTCATTTGATCTTTGATCTTCTTCATATTATCTGCATCATTTCCTGTCAATATAATATCATCTACATATACACATAGGTAGATGACCTCAGAGTTACTCTTTTTGATAAAGAGTGAAGGATCTGACTTGCTTGGTTGAAAGCCTTTGTCCTGCAAGAATGAAACAAGCCTGAAATTCCAAGCTCTTGGAGCTTGCTTGAGACCATACAATGCTTTGTTAAGTTTACACACATAATCAGGATAAACTTGATTCTCAAAACCAGGTGGTTGTGCTATATATACCTCTTCTGTTATCCAACCATTCAAGAATGCATTCTTTACATCTAGTTGAAGTATCTTCCAATTCTTGGAAGAGGTAATACTAAGCAAAACCCTAATAGTAGGCATCTTTGCCACAGGAGAGAAGGTCTCCTCATAATCGATTCCCTGAGTTTGTGCAAAGCCTTTTGCTACAAGCCTTGCCTTATACCTGTTAATGGAACCATCATAATTCTTCTTGAGTTTATAGACCCATCTTGAGCCTATTACCTTCATGGATGAAGTCTTGGGCACCAAATCCCAAGTGTTGTTTTCCTCAAGTGCTTCAATCTCTTCCTTCATTGCATGCTCCCATTCTGATTTTGCTTTGGCCTCTTCAAAGGATGATGGCTCCTCTTGGTTTATGTCTTGTGCTATGTAGATAGAATGTTTAGTTACTAATGAGGTGTCAAACCCATACCTTTCTGGTTTTTTTCTTTTCCCTCATAGATCTTCTTAGGCCATGATGTGATGATTCTGCCTCATGTCCAAGTTCCTACAATTTTGCTTTACCTTTAGACTTCCATGCTTTGATCTTTTCCATCTGAGATTCTTCATCATCCTCTGAGGTATCTTGTTCTTCAATCTTTGGTTGTTCTCTACCAAGCTTTGGAAAATCTTCTTCAAGATTATATGGAAAATTGATCTTGCTGCATGAATCTTCATACCATGAATTGTTCTCATCAAAAACTACATCTCGGCTTACCAAGAATCCTTTGTTGGTAGGGTTGTATAACCTGTAGCCCTTTTGATTGTTGTCATATCCAATAAATACACACCTTTCTGCCTTTGGATCCATCTTGCCTCTAACCTGTGAAGGAACATGAGCAAAAGCAATACATCCAAAAATTTTACAATGATCTAAGCTTGGTCTTCTTCCATTCCAAGCCTCATATGGAGTCATCCCATCAAGGGATTTTGAAGGCAACCTGTAAGGAATTGAACTCACAACCTCTTGGTTAGGAATGTGATGGGCTAACCACTTGCCCCAAAAGCCATGGTTGAGGATTACTTCCTAATCCTCTCTCTTAGGGTGTGGTTCAACCATCTCCTACCAGGATTATGTTACATTCTTCCCCCCTTGGTCGATCATTGTCCTCAATGATCTACTCTTGTATCCCTCTAGCCTCGGTGATCAGTCCCTTGAACCCCTAGGTGCCCTTGAATTGATGTCCCTCAACCTCGCATAGTTTCTTGAACCTTGTTCGCAACCTTGGTCTCTTGAACCTTTGCTCTCAACCTCGGTGTCTTGAACCTTCTTGTTCGCAACCTCGGTGTCTCGAGCCCTTGTTCTCAACCTCAGTCTTGAACCTTGTTCTCACCCATGCTTGGTATCTTGAACACTCAATCAAGTGCCACCCAAGGATTCCCAAGGAATTCACACTTCCAAGCTAGCTCATTGGAAAGTTCATTCTGAGAGCTTTCCAACGGTATATTACATGCCTCAATCCGACATACGGATTGAGAGATACACCCCAATCATTGTAAGGTCCATCCTTGAAACCGACGTGCGCGCCTTCCACAATTCCTACCCTTTCACATAGAGGATGCCCAAGCGCCTTTTTTAGAGGCCATTGGATCATTCCACTTTGCCCAAGCCTACTTCCTAGGCTCTGATACCAATGTAAGGAATTGAACTCACAACCTCTTGGTTAGGAATGTGATGGGCTAACCACTTGCCCCAAAAGCCATGGTTGAGGATTACTTCCTAATCCTCTCTCTTAGGGTGTGGTTCAACCATCTCCTACCAGGATTATGTTACACAACCTGTTAATCAAGTAAGTGGCTATAGATACAGCGTCAGCCCATAAGTAATTAGGTAAATGATTTTCATTTAACATAGACCTTGCAGCTTCAACAATTGTCCTATTCCTCCTTTCTGCCACTCCATTTTGCTCAGGAGTGTACCTTGTAGTTACCTCTCTTTTGATTCCTCTTTCTTGAAGAAAAGAATCAAACTCATGGGAGAAGTATTCTCCCCCTCCATCTGACCTTAGCCTTTTTAGAGATTTACCTGTTTGATTCTCCACAAGAGCCAAATATCTTTTGAAACATGAAAAAACTTCATCTTTGTGTTTCATAAAGAATAGGATAGTCCATCTGCTGCAATCATCAATAAAGGAGACATAATACCTTGATCCAGATATTGAAGCTTCCTTGATAGGTCCCCATACATCTATATGAACCAACTCCAAGAGATCTTCATGCATATAACCTTTCTTCATGAATGGTAACCTGTGAGACTTTCCAAATTGACATGCACTACACTTATAAATCATATGTTGTTTTGACAAATTAGGGAGTCCAAGTACACTTTGGTCCCTGCAAATTTGCTTTAATGACCTTTCACCAATATGTGCTAACCTTTTGTGCCATACTTCCAATTCTGTGAGTGTCTGACTACCATAATTAAAGAGAGCAATGTTTCTAGTGTCCTGTAATTCAAATGTGAACAATCTACCTATCTTTTCACCTTTTGCAATTTTTCTGAATCCTTGACTTGGATCTTCAAAAAATGCTCCTGCCTTTGTGAACCTGACTTGCAACCCTTTCTCTACTATCTGCCGAACACTTATCAAATTCTTTGTAATGGTAGGGACATAGAGTACCTTACTGAGTAGGTTGATGTTTCCATCAGGTGCTTTGACATTGCCTATTTTCTCCACAGGATGTTTTGTATCATTTCCTATTTGTACCTCCTGCTTATTCCTTGGATCTTCTAAATCTGATAGGAGTGCCACATTTCCTGCCACATGATTTGAACAACCTGAATCTATGTAGAAAACATGCTCACGAGATTTACCTTGTGGCATAGCCATGTTCATGATAATGAATCCTCTTTGTTTGAGTCTTCTGTATAGTTATTGTAGTCTCTCCTTCCTTTGTAGCCTCCTTGATAGTTTGAATGATTGTAGTTGTTGTAGTTGCCATGATAATTGTTGAACCTTCCTCTTGAGTAGCCATAACTTCCTCTATTGTATCCTCTGCCTCTTTGATTCCTGGAATTCCTAAATCAATTTTCACTTGTATGATTAGTTAATCCACAAATAGAACATGAGTTGGAGTCTTGGGATCTCCCCCTGCCTTGTCTACCTCCTCTTCCTCTACCTCTGCCATGTCTTCCTCTACCTGCATAGTTAGCTTGATATGTACCTGCTTCATCCTCCACTTTCTTTGCCTTTCCTTTGTTATCTTTGGACTTGCTTTTATCAGTGTATAAAGCTGAAGACTGATTACCTTTAGAGCTTTCTCCATTTTTGATAAGCTTTGCCTCTTGAGTAAGTAGTCCAATGAGTGTATTGAAATCAGGTACATGCATGTCCATGTACAAATCCATAGCTGTGGTGAATGCTTCCCACTTGTCATCTGCCTTCAAGCCATTGATGACCTGCCTTACAATTTGTTCTTCATCTATTACCTCTCCAGTGCTTCCCAACTGATCTGCTATGTCCTTGAGCTTTGTGACAAAATCAGTCACATTTTGTTTGGGAGCCTTCTTGAGAGTTGTGAAATCCAGCCATTGTTGATGCTTCCTAGCTTTGGTACTTGAAGAGAAAAAAGCTTCAAGTGCATCCCACACTTCCTGAGATGTCTTACAACTTCTAATGTGAGGCAACAAAAAATCCGAGATAGAGTTGAGGAGATAAGACCTTTGCAAGTGCATCCTTGGAGCACCATGTGCTCAATCTTTCTTGCTCTTCTTGTGTTGGTTGACTTTTGTTCCTGAAACTTGGCATAACTTCATCTCCAGCCACATAACCATATAAACTTCTACCTTGGAGATAAGCTTCCATTCTTAATGACCAAGCTGAGTAGTTAGCTCTGTCCAATTTGTCAATTGATGAAGGAAATCCATCTACCATGTTGTCCAACCTTGCTCTGATACCACTGTGAAGAGATGGATAGGTATGTGCTTGAAGATGAAGAGGTGTTGCAAAATCCTTGATCTACACCAGTCAATTGAACTTTAGGAGTATATGGTGGGCCCTTTTAGCTTGCCAATGGATGTATTAGACACCCTATGTACCTTGGAAGATCACTCTCAAAAGATAGATCAAAACAGATAAGTTGGAGTTAGCTCAGAGGTGAAAAACTTGCTATTTTGGTTCATACACCTATCCACTGTTTTGCATAATTCTCTGAGCACAGTAGCAATTAGCTTAATTCCTCTTGGGGAAGTCTAGTTAACTTAAAGAGCTAACTTTCAAGAGTAATCTCATCAAAACTAATAAACCACACACTCAGAATGAGTTTTAATAAGTGATGACATCATCCTGATTTTCACGGGCTGCTACAGTTTGAGACCAGTGAGCAGAAAAATCCATAACTCAAAATGTAGGAATCCAATGATTATGAAAAATTTTTATGGTTATACTAGACATTAAGCTGAATCCAACAAGCTTTAAATCATTGAATTTGGATAAGTAACCACTAAGAAATGGCTCTAACAAGGTGAGTGAAAAAGTCGGGTACCTGACAGAGAAGTGAAAATGAACAGACACTGTTGACTTCAACTGAACATAACTGAATATTGCAACATTCAAATGACATGAAACTTTGTGAGCATATGGTAAACTTATAGAGCTAACTTTACCAAGTTAAATCACTGAAAAGGATGCACCAAGCTCAGAGAAACCATCTCTGCAATCTCACTGAGAAAACTGAGAGTAATGGCAGTGAGTAGTTCACTTCACAAGAACATGGAAATATGAACCCAAATGATAATGAAAATGAAAGTATATTGCTTGTACAATACAATGGACTTACTGATACATATGTGTGCCTTGGAATCACACCTTGATATGGTATAAAGCTCAGCTCTTGGAGGTCTTCACATAGGTCTCTCTAACCACGACTAAAACTGCCATCTATTTATAGTTGAGTTTTGGAGGCTAACTTCCCTCAATCACTCTCCAATCAATCAATGATTGATTTGATTCTCTACCTACCACAAATCATGAATTCGTGGCTCCTCTTTCCCTTTTTGATCAAGTGGACTCAACCACTTAAGATTCTTTCACTTTTACATTAAGTAAACTCTTCAAAAGTTACAAGAGGTAGTTCACAAGTGAACTTTACATAGTCTTCATTTTAAGGCTTCTTCTATGACTTTGTGGGACTCAAGCCAATACTTAGGCTTGTCATAGACTTGCTCCAAGAGTAATGATGTTTGGCTTATAGGTCAGATAAAGAACAAAGTTCCATCCACAGCTGCCGCAAAAGACAATCTTACATCCTGAGCAAGTCAATGTCAAGCTGCAATAGAAGTTGAGCACAAAGATGCCCAAAAAGAAAAAAAAACTAAATAAAGTATCCGTTTCAACTCAAACTGATCCTATTTCAACTGAAACATCTCCTATTTCAACTCAAACCAATCTTACTGCAACAACAATTGAGCAGAAAGTATGAGTTTTAACTCAACTGATCCTATTTCAACTCAAATATGTCCTATTTCAACTCAAATTGATCTTATTGCAACGGCAGTTGAGCAGAAAGTATCAGTTTCAACTCAAACTAATCCTATACTAGTGTTTACACCAAAAGGCAGTCAAGAGCCTAAACAAATACTAGGCAAGTCAAAAAAACGAAAGAGGTTGGATCATGTGATAATGGAACCAAAATTTATTGAGATAGAAAGGGACCCTCCAAAGATTCAACATGGCCTGACAGAGGACGAGATATAGGAATTGAAACCTATTCACAAGGATTTACAACCTAGGGCTCTGATTCTAGAAGTTGAAGGATTTATGAATATCCGAAGTAAGCAGGCCTTTCTTGATAGTAATGCTTTTCTTCAATTATGCCTTGACCATTTTCAATGTCTAGATTTGGAGTGCCCATGATCTAGACGAGGTCAACAAATATATTGATACAATCTTCCCAGAGTTTAGGAGGAAATTTATGGATATTTGGGGGAGGGATCAGTGTTTTTGGAAATTTTCAATCCATTTCAAGAAACTGGCTCATTTTTGGGACAAGAATATGCAGTATGGGCCCAACAATACATTGATAATTGATACTACTGCTTACAGGTTATTTTACAACATTAGAAGATGTTGTCTAACGTTACCAAAGATGACAATCAGTGAAAGACTTAACTATCTATCAGGAACTCTTTGTGATCAACTTTGGAAATGGTTGATAGACCCAAAGCGTATTGAGTATGCAGATATTATTTCCAGATTAATTCTTCTTGATGAAGAGAGTATGTCTATATATCATGGAATACATCGAGAACATAATCGAGATTACAGAAAAAAACACTAAGTAATGCCAAATCTAGGGTGGCTATGAATGGTTCTATTCAATCTTTATAGATCTATCAGACACGGTTGTCCCCTTGCTCCTCTTCTGTTTGCTATTTCTAGTGATGCTTTGGGATGGTTAGTCAACGATAAAAGTGAACAAGGAATTATTAGAGGTATTTATATGCCTGGATGAAAGTGAAAGAGGGGTATACCTTAAATCCAGTGTTTGTTTCTAATCTGTGGTTTTATCACAGGACTCATTATGGACTGGATGGGTGAATGCTGAATAAGCTTCTCTTTTGACTGTTAAGATGAATAAGTGCAGGAAAAAAGGTTTTAACTCATGGAATAGCCTTATGTTTGGGCATGATATTGTGGATCCTTTCTTCATTCATGACATCGCTGATTTATTTCTTGGTTGTAAACAGGTGCTTATAGATCAGAGGGAGCTACTCTTGAAAGCCACGGAGAAGTGCAACCACTACAAAGAGCTTGAGCTACATACAATTGCTATGGATATGTTTCGAAATTTCAAGAAAAAAACAGGTTCCTTTCCCAAGTTGGTCAGGAGTCTGAATCAAAAGTAGAATCTCTAGTGGACTGCTCATCAATGGTCCTACAGATTTCAAGTCATTTGGGCCCTTCCTCCTATGAATAAGCACTCCATCTTATTGTGGCTTATCACTAGGGCCTATGGACAGGGAGTAGAGCTCGTAAATTAAATTTGGGGAATGGCAATTGTAACATCTATGGCAAGTTGGAGGATCTTTCTCACCTATTCATGGAATGCTTTCATGCTCAAAAATTCTGGTCCCCTCTTACTAATCTCTGCCTCACCCTTGGCAGACCAATAATGGGCTGTACCCTTGCTTTGGCACACATGGAGAGCACAAATATTATGGAACATCTTGGTTGGAAGAAATAAAAGTTGCTTTGGAGATGGTTGTAGGGATCAAATTTACAACTGTTGGAAAGAAATGAAGTTTGCTAGACATGCCTACCTTTCTAGTATCTCTGATGCTCCTATGCATCAAGCCATGTATTCAAAAATCATACGTAATGTTAGATACCAAGAGTGGAGATTCACTCTCTTTAAGATGTATTTTCCCAAGAGGTTTACGATGTATCTGTACCTTTTTGGTAATTGCAGGTGAGGGCATGCCCCCTACACAGCTGTATAATATTTCCTAAATTTAATTTAATCTCTATTTCCATTAAAAAAGAAAACTTTTAAGTCTATGGGTGGATTCAAACTATTTCGATAGTACATAAATGGCATTTCCTTCCAAAATCATGCTTCCACCCTCACATCAATTCATCTATTTCAAAGGTGCGTGTTTTGTTATGAGGGGGGTAAGTTGCCACACTTTTTTTTCTTTTGAAATGGAGGTTCAGTGGAAGCCTACTCCCCTGGACTTTAATTTTGAAATTGCAACTATACAAGTGAACAGGCATAGTACCCATGGGACCCCCTGTATCCCACAAAGCAAGGGTTAAAAGGTTTGTAGACTACTCGAAGGCGACACACATCAGTGAGCTGGTTTCAACATCATACAACTGGTTTACACTAGCTTTAGACTCACATAGTGTCTTTCCATAGCCAAGGATTGAGCCCCCACCCCCACCTCAAGAGGCAAAGAGCCAATCCAACTGAATTGAGCCACACTTTTTTTAGAGAACAAAAAAATTGAACATTAATATAGAAGATTTACAAACTATGCTAGGGGCAAACCCTCACCAAATACAGATAAACACTCCACCTTTTTTTTTGAGACAACAAGAAGATTAGATTAATGATGGTATATGTAAGTGTATAGAGGGCAGGTTCCCACACAAGGGTCCTAGATTACAATAAATACTCAGCAAATATTGCTGGAGGAGGGGGCATACATCTAGGCAGGATACAAGTTAGAGAGATACAAAGGTTCGTGATACAAAAGCTCATGTACATGAGAAAATCATGTCAAATCTGGACCTAGAGTACAACTTAAGTAATGAATCTTTCCATTGGTTGGGGGAGGTGTTATACAGATGTTTAGATAGTTGAAAATCCTCAAGTGGGGTTGTCTTGATAGCAAGAAGACACCTCACTACAATGTCTTTGAACCCTCCGTAGCTCTTGAGTTTTTGCAACATGTATCTGGCAACATCAGCAAGGTGAACAGGCCTGTGGGAAGTGCATTGAAGAAGCCTCAGCTGTAGCACCTTTTTGTGCAGCAGCAATACCTGAAGACAAGCAAGAGATAAGTTAGTGATATCCATCATAGCAGTCCTCAATGGCCCTACCATTGACAGTGAGATCATTCCAGCTAGAGTATCCCTTCTTGCAACACTTGAGCTCTTTGATTCCCATTTTGCAATCGTTCCACAGAGATAGCCATCCAATCCAAATGCTTTCTTGAACAAAGAAGTCAGAACGAGTAAAGTACTTCTCATTAGGGCAACATGCCTTTTTAACCTCCATCCAAGCCTTCCATAATCTACAACAAAGGAAACTGCCTACAACAACAAAAGAGTGATGAGACACCGTAATATCCCATAAAGAATTATCTTGCCACGATTTATAGTTTTCTATATGAAAATGTTTAGTGTTTCTTTTTATGAGGTTAGCCCATATGTCAAAAGAATCCAGGGATCTAGCTATCCATTTAGCAGCTTTATTAGGGAGGCAGCAGATGTTCCAAGCCACCTTAGGAACTTTGTTATGATGAAGGTTGCCACCCCACCAAAATCTCCTGGCAAGGGCAATGACTTGGGAGAAGTGCTTCTTATTATTAGGTATCTAGCAAGCACTCCACCATTTTGTTTTTTGGGAGAAACAGAAAACTAGATATTAATGAAAAAATGTACAATTGTACAAGGGGTAGGTTCCCCCATCAGAGATACAAGGTAGATGAAAGGAAGTCCTCACAATTACAAGAGCATAATAGCAGAAGCGAGATACAAAGGCAACAAAAAGATAACTAGAGCTAGATACAATGGTAAACCATCTCCATCCTAACAACAAAGTACAGAGATAGTAGGGAAACCCTCCACTGACTTGGAGGGTGACTTTGAGGTGACCCGAGAGATTGAATTCATATGAAGGGGCAGACTTAATGGCTTGTATGCTCTACCTACCTATGGCTTGAAAGCCTTTGACAAAAGAGTACATGAAGGAACTCTTGGAGTTTGATGGGCTTTCTCTGAGAGCAAAGCAGGAGTCTGGTTGCCAGCATATCTCTATGAAGCTTCAACACCTACAAGCAACCAGGGGATAAATTAGTAGAATCAAAGAAATGAGTATCAGTCAGCATATCAGATCCAGCATAGAAGTCACTCCATTTGACAAAACCCTATGCACAACATTTATGCTCTCTAATAATTAGGTTGCAATTGTTCCAAAGGGACAACCAGCTAGCCCAAGCACTTTCTTGCATAAAGAAGTCTGTAAAAACAAAGAATTTGTCATTTGGACTACTACGCTTTTTGACCATCATCCATGATTGCCAGAACCTAAAAGTGAGAGTGCTTCCAATGGGAGAGTAGGGGTGAGGGGAAACCAAAATGTCCCACAAATTATGCTATTTCTAGGATTTATAATTAGGAAGGTAAAACCTTTCAGTGTTTCTTTTGATGAGAATGGCACGAATGTCATTAGACTTAATAGCTCTACAAATCCATTTAGCACACATACTAGTAGCCATTTTGAGAGGAAAACAAAAACCCAAACCTCCCTCCTTAGGAAGGAAGCAAATATTCCAAGCTACCTTAGGAATTGTGATGGAGACTTCCACCCCACAAGAATCTTCTGGAAAGTGCAATCACCTAGTTAAAACGCTTTTTGTTAGGCATCTAGCAGGACAACACATAAATCAGGGAAGGGAGGATATAATGATTGAGGACAAAAACTCTATGAGACAAAGAAGACTGGCAACCATACTAATAGAAAATCTTGGATCTAAATTTATGCATGACCCACTCCCATCACTTGATTGAACTTCTGAGCACATAAATAGTATTGAAGAAACTAGTTTATAATTATCTAGTCAAATCGTGTACTACATAGTGCCAGACAAAAAAGTTGTCCAACATCACATGGGTATTAAAACTTCCAAGGCATACTATTATAAACGGCCTCATAAACATCACCATTTATGGTAAACATGTCTGTACAATCGCGGACTGGTGACATGAGTATTTTAATGCATCTTACAAGATGGGAATACATATAAGCTGGTGGTCTTGTTTCTAACAACCTATAGACATTTCCTTCTAGTCTCTCATATAAAAAACCCATCACATAATATGTTCCTGAAGCTATTAGGTTGTTCCATGCATCCATTTCATTCTTTGGACTGAAGTGCTTTCCTTGTGTGCATTTCCATAAATAGAAATCTACACCTTCATCATTGTCCTCTTCTGCATTGATTGCAAAGTTGTCATCCATTGCCAATGCATATGATAGGTAGCTGCCATCACCTTCAAATGTAAAATTGGAAAATGATGAGTCTTTTGCTTCATCTGACTCACTGATAGGAGTCAAAGTATGGTACACCCAATTTTGAATGTGGCATTTGTTGATGCATCTTTTCCACTGACCATGGATACAATGAAAGCAATAACATGTTAGTTCTCTAACACCAATGCAATCTCCACCTAACCTTGAATAGCCATGAATCAAGTGCAAAGATCAAACTTGAGATATCCCCTTACAATCCCAAGCCTTCTCCCTGTTCACTTCGTCAATCTTCACTTCCCAGAAGACTCGTGTGGTATCTCTCCCTTTTGACTCTCACAAATGTCCCTTGATAAATCTCACAACATTTCCAGCACACTTGAGCATTGCACCTTCAGGTTTAAATTATTTATGGGTTAGCACCCTTTTACAACTGCACTTGCACCAACATGTTCTCCCTTCCCGTGACCTGACTCAAAGAAGTTCCATATCATAGTCATGCCTATTAGCCTTGGATATCTTCCTACGAAGTAAAATGGATGTTTAGCTTTAAATTGAGAAGCTGCACCATCTGACCATACCCAATGTTGGCTTAATTCAAGGTTTAGCTCTCTCAACCATTGCCAATGTAATTGGAAACAATGTTGCACAAAAAGGGTGTCATGTGTCTTGTCATCGGATATGAAGAAGTGGATTACCTTTTTAGGAATACCCTCCAAACAAAAATATGTGATATGCACAAAAATAGTTACCTGTACAAACCACCAACACATAGATTGTATTTCATTTTGCTCCTGGAATGTATAGTCTTCTGCAAAATCAACCACTGAAACCACAACATCGCTTGGACATCCAGAGACACACATCTTAAACTGGTTCGCTTGCCATAAATAAATGAAATTGTGCTTGATAAATTTCTTTAGAGTTTTCTCAAATAATCCTGCTACAACTTTAGGACATTGACTCAACATCTTCAAAGATCTTTACAAGAATATGATATTCCTCAATGCTAGTCTCTCTCGGACACCACTTAAAGTCTCCTACTCCACAATCCATCACACATTTGTACTGGTGGAATGTGGTATCATTTTGATGTGGACATAGAGTACTCTCTATGATGCTGCTAATCGATCACAATGTAGTTGCTCAAGCATTGCATGTTGATGTCTTCCCTACTTGACAAATAGAACAATCACATTTACAAAGATACCTATGCATGACCGAGGTTGATTGACATAGGAGATTGATTGCATCCTTAAGGTATGACATTTGAACGTGATAAATGCAGCAACATGTGAATCTGTCTTTCAATATCTTAACAAAATATGGCTTCAATGATTCTAACTTTCGAAGCTAGATATTTATCATTGGATGCAATTTTTTGAAGCGTATAAATAGCTCCATATACATTACACAAACAACTGGTTATTAGTAGTCATTAACTAGCTAGTTATTAGTTTCTTATTACTAAGTGGTTGGTGGTTAGTTATTACAAGGTGTTACATTGTTACTAGTTAGTTCTCCGTAATTAGCTATTACTAGCTCTTTGTAATTAGCTATTACTAAGTAGTTGGTTCTTAGTTAGTTCTCAGCAATTAGCTATTACTAATTAGCTTGTTAGCAATTAGCTATTACTAAGTAGTTGGTTCTTGGTTAGCTATTTGTAATTAGCTATTACTAATAGCTTGTTACTAATCAAATATTACTAAGTAGTTGGTTTTTGGTTAGCTGTTTGTAATTAGCTATTACTAATTAGCTTGTTACTAATTAGCTTGTTAGTAGTTAGCTATTACTAAGTAGCTGGTTCTTGGTTAGCTGTTTGTAATTAGCTATTAGTAATTAGCTTGTTACTAATTAGCTATTATAAATTGGCTTGTTATTAATTAACTTGTTTAAAATTAGCTTGTTACTAATTAGCTATTACTAATTAGCTTGTTAGTAATTAGCTATTACTAAGTAGCTTGTTCTTGGTTAGTTGTTTGTAATTGGCTATTAATAATCAACTTGTTACTAATTAGCTATTGCTAATTAGCTTGTTACTAACTAGCTTATTACTCATTAGCTTGTTACTAATTAGCTATTACTAATTACCTTGTTAGTAATTGGCTATTACTAAGTAGCTAGTTCTTGGTTAGCGATTTATAATTAGCTATTACTAATTAGCTTGTTACTAATTAGCTATTACTAATTAGCTTGTTATTAATTAGCTTCTTACTAATTAGCTTGTTACTCATTAGCTTGTTACTAATTAGCTATTACTAATTAGCTTGTTAGTAATTAGCTATTACTAAGTAGCTTGTTCTTGGTTAGCTCTTTGTAATTAGATATTACAAATTAGCTTGTTACTAATTAACTATTACTAATGAGCTTGTTACTAATTAGCTTGTTACTAACTAGCTTGTTACTCATTAGCTTGTTACTAATTAGCTTGTTACTCATTAGCTTGTTACTAATTAGCTATTACTAATTAACTTGTTAGTAATTAGCTATTTCTAAGTAGGTGGTTCTTGGTTAGTTGTTTGTTGTTAGCTATTACTAATAAGCTTCTACTAATTAGTTATTACTAAGTAGCTTGTTACTAATTAGTTGGTTAGTAATTAGCTATTACTAAGTATCTGGTTATTGGTTAGTTGTTTGTAATTTGCTATGACTAATTAGCTTGTTACAAATGGTTCTTGGTTAGCTTTTTGTAATTTGCTATTGCTAATTAGCTATTACTAAAAAGCTTGTTACTAATTAGCTATTACTAAGTAGTTGGTTCTTGGATAGTCATTTGTAATTAGATATTACTAATTAGCTTGTTACTAGTAACCTTACTAAGTAGCTAGTTCTTAGTTAGTTCTAAGTAATTAGCTATTACTAATTAGCTTGATAGTAATTAGCTATTACTAAGTAGCTGGTTCTTGGTAAGGTGTTTGTAATTAGCTATTACTAATTAGCTTGTGACTAATTTTCTATTAGAAAGTAGCTAGTTCTTGGTTAGTTGTTTGTAATTAGCTATTAGTAATTAGCTTGTTACTAGTTACCTATTACTAGGTAGTTGGTTCTTAGTTAGTTCTCAATAATTAGCTACTACTATTTAGCTTGTTAAGAGTTAGTTATTATTAAGTAGCTAGTTGTTCATTAATTGTTTGTAATTAATTATTACTAATAATCTATTACTAATTAGCTTGTTACCAACACAACATATCAGGCGTATACCGAGGCTTCTATCAAGGAAAATGAACGGGCGCGATTTTGCCCCGACGTTGGTGTAAGGGTCGGTGTAGGCGTCGGAACCAAAGCGTCAGTATAAGCGTCAATATAAGCGTCGGTATAAGGGTCGGTATATGCATCGGTATAAGCGAGGGTATAAGCAACGGTATAAGCCATGGTATGCCCCTGGGCAAAATAGTCGGTATAAGCATCGGTATGTGCCTGGGGATACCGACGCTTATATCCTCGCCTATACCGACGACCATATCTACAAACTTTTTTTGGGTAGAGTGTGTTGTCTCTTGCTACATCAACATTCCCATGCTGTTGTGTAGCAAAAGACAATCCACTATGACCAAGAAAAACCCAACTACATGTGAGATGTATGACAAGCAACAAAAAAATGATTTGATAAAGTAAAACATACTGTCAAATACAAAAGACGTGAGCAAAATGAATCATGAATCGTGTACAAAGAAATGTGACACATAGACATGATATTTATGAACAACAACTAGAACACATGTATATGTGTGTCTGCCTATGTATATACATGTGTATGTGTACATGTATTATGTGTGTATATTTCTATATGTGTAAATATTTATCTACATGTGTAAAAACCATAAACCCTAATCCTAAAGACTTAAACCTAAAACAGGTGTATGTGTGTATGCTTGTATATGTATATGTGTAGGTGAATATATATATGTGTATGTGTGTGTATGCATATGTGTATCTATGTAAAAATCCTAAAACCCTAATTCTGAAGACCTAGACCTTAAACATGTATGTGTGTATGCACGTGTATATATATGTGTATGTGCATATGTATTATGTTGTTCATATGTGTATATGTGTGTATGCATGTGTGTATATATGTAAAAGCCAAAAACCCTAACCCTAAAACATGCATATGTGTGTATGTATATGTCACGTGTGTGTATGTATGCATGTGTGTGCGTGTGACTCTCTCTCTCTCTATGTGTGTGTGCGTATGTATGTATGTATGTATGTATGTATGTATGTATGTATGTGTGTCTGTATGTATGTATGCATGTGTGTGTATGTATGTGTATACAGTGTATGCATATGTGTATGTGTATGTGTATGTGTATGTGTATGTGTATGTGTATGTGTATGTGTATGTGTATGTGTATGTGTATGTGTATGTGTATGTGTATGTGTATGTGGATGTATGTATGCATGTGTATATGTGTGCATGTGTGTATGTATTATGTGTGTATATGTGTAAAAGTAAAAAACCCTAACTCTAAAACATGTATATGTGTGTTTGTGTGGATGTATATGTGATGTGTGTGTATGTGTATGTGCATGTATGCATGTGTGTGTACACGTGTGTGCATGTATATGTGTGTGTGTATGTGTGTATAAATGTAAAAGCCAAAAACCCTAACCCTAACCCTAAAACATGCATATGTGTGTATGTATATGTCACGTGTGTGTATGTATGCATGTGTGTGTGTGTGACTCTCTCTCTATCTATGTGTATGTGTGTATGTATGTATGTATGTATGTATGTATGTATGTATGTGTGTCTGTATGTATGTATGCATGTGTGTGTACGTATGTGTATGTGTATGTGTATGTGTATGTGTATGTGTATGTGTATGTGTATGTGTATGTGTATGTGTATGTGTATGTGTATGTGTATGTGTATGTGTGTGTATGTGTATGTGTATGTGTATGTGTATGCGTATGTGTATGTGTATGTGTATGTGTATGTGTATGTGTATGTGTATGTGTATGTGTATGTGTATGTGTATGTGTATGTGTATGTGTATGTGTATGTGTATGTGTATGTGTGTATGCATGTGTATATGTGTGCATGTGTGTATGTATTATGTGTGTATATGTGTAAAAGTAAAAAACCCTAATCCTAAAACATGTATATGTGTGTTTGTGTGGATGCATATGTGATGTGTGTGTATGTGTATGTGCATGTATGCATGTGTGTGTACACGTGTGTGCATGTATATGTGTGTGTGTATGTATGCACATGCATATGCATATGTGTATGTAATATGTATGCATCTCTGTGTATGTATCTCTATGTCTCTCTCTTTGCATATGCATATGTGTATGTAATATGTATACATCTGTGTGTATGTATCTCTCTCTCTTTCTCTCTATCTATATCTCTCTCTTTATCTCTCTCTCTCTCTTTCATCTCTCTCTCTCTCCCTCTTTCTCTCTCTCTCATTCTCTCTCTCTCTATCTCTATTTATAATAAATAACAAAACAATCACTTACATCGATGTAATTCTTTTGAACGATCTCATCAAAGCCCAATTGACATTGTCTCTTGTCAAATTCCAAAGAATCAATGCCAAAAATCTCCTGCAAAACAAAAGAAAAGAGAAATTCATAAACCCTAATCCTAAAACCCTAACCCTAAAACATGTATATGTGTGTATATGTGTATGTATATGTGATGTGTGTGTATGTGTATGTGCATGTATGCATGTGTGTGTATAGATATGTGAGTGAGTATACATATGTGAGTGTGTATTAATATGTGCATGTGTATGTAATATGCATGTGTGTATGTATGTATGTATGTGTGTACATGCATATGTGTGTATGTATGTATGCATATGCATGTGTGTATGCACATATGTGTGTGTATACATATGTGAGTGTGTATGTAATATGCATGTGTGTATGTATGTATGTGTGTGTGTACATGCATATGTGTGTGTATGTATGTATGCATATGCATGTGTATGCACATATGTGTGTGTATACATATGTGCATACAAAGTGTGTATTTATATGTGTGTGTGTATGTAATATGCATGTGTGTATGCATGTATGTATGTGTGTGTACATGAAAATATGTGCGCATGTATCTCTCTCTTTCTTTCATCTCTCTCTCTCTCTCTATCTCACTCTATATCAATCGAAAACAAAACACATCACTTACATCGATGTAATTGTTTGGAGCATTGTCGTCAAAGTCCACTTAATGTTTTCCTTCCTCAAATTCCAAAGAACTGATGCCAAAAAGCTCCTGCAAAACAAAAGAAAAGAGAAATTCATAAACCCTAAGCCTAAAACCCTAACCCTAAAACATGTATATGTGTGTATGTGTGTATGTATATGTGATGTGTGTGTATGTGTATGTGCATGTATGCATGTGTGTGTATACATATGTGAGTGTGTATATATATGTGTGTGTGTATGTAATATGCATGTGCGTATGTATGTATGTGTGTGTGTACATGCATATGTGTGTGTATGTATGTATGCATATGCATGTGTGTATGCACATATGTGTGTGTATACATATGTGAGTGTGTATGTAATATGCATGTGTGTATGTATGTATGTGTGTGTGTACATGCAAATATGTGTGTATGTATGTATGCATATGCATGTGTGTATGTATACATGTGTGTGTGTACACGTGTGTATGTATATGTGTGTATACATGTATGTATGTATGTGAGTATGAGAATGAATATGTGTGTGTATGTATATGCATGTGTGTATCTAATATGCATGTGTCTATGTAATATGCATGTTTGTATGTAATATGCATGTATGTATGTATATGTGTGTATGCATGTGAGTATGTAATATGTATATGTATGTATATGCATGTGTGTATGTAATATGTATGTGAGTGTATATGTAATATGCATGTGTGTATGTAATATGTATGTGAGTGTATATGTAATATGCATGTGTGTATGTAATATGTATGTGAGTATGTGTATGCATATATGTGTGTGTATGTATGTATGCATCTCTCTCTCTATCTCATTCTCTTTCTATTTCATCTCTCTCTCTCTCTCTTTCACTCTCTCTCTATCTTTCTCTTTCATCTCTCTCTCTTTCTTTCTCTCTCTCTCTCTCTCTCTCCCTCTCTCTCTCTCTCTTTATGTTTCTCTAGATCTCTCTCTTTCTTTCATCTCTCTCTCTATCTCACTCTATATCAATTGAAAACAAAACAATCACTTACATCGATGTAATTGTTTGGAGCGTTGTCATCAAGGTCCACTTAATGTTGCCCTTCGTCGAATTCCAAAGATTTGATGCAAAAAAGCTCCTGCAAAATGAAAGAGAAGAGAAATTAGAAAAGGGAAAACACAAAGAAAGAGAAAGGGTGCTACAGTATGTGCAATTCTTACCAAAATTTTAGATCTAGAGATACAGAGATGTAGAGAAAGAGAGAGAGAGAGAGAGAGAGAGAGAGAGAGAGAGAGAAAGAGAGAGAAAGAGAGAGATGTGTGTACACAGTAGGTTTGGAATGTAGTTCGCGCGTGCAAACTCGACAGTAGCAAAATTTGGTTCAAAATGCAAGCAGATGTCGAATTTTTGTTCTCAGGCCCAGTTAAAAGTTGCCTCGGTATAAGCGTCAGTATGAGCGTCGGTATAAGCGTCGGTATAAGCGTTGGTATAAACGTCGGTAACTTACAGTAAAGTACCGATGCCTATACCGGCGCTCATACCGATGCCGTGTATACTGACGATTAAATGACCGTCGGTATTGCATCCGTGGTTTTTCAAGCATTTTCAACGGTCATACCGACGCCGAGGGGTGACCGTTGGTATGGGCAACGTCGGTATGCCCCTCATATGTTGTAGTGCAATTTGCTATTACTAAGTAGCTAGTTCTTAGTTAGTTGTTAGTAATTATCTATTACTAATTAGCTTGTTAGTAATAGCTTCTACTAATTAGCTATTGCTAAGTAGCTGGTTCTTGGTAAGTTGTTTGTAATTAGCTATTACTAATTAGCTTGTTACTAGTTACCTATTACTAAGTAGTTGGTTCTTAGTTGTTAGTAATTAGCTATTACTATTTAGCTTGTTAAGAGTTTGTTATTATTAAGTAGCTACTTCTTGGTTAGTTGTTAGTAATTAGTTATTACTAATTATCTTGTTACCAATTAGCTATTACTAAGTAGTTAGTTCTTGGATGGTTATTAGTAATTAGCTACTACGAATTAGCTTGTTACTAATTAGCTATTACTTAAGAGCCAGTTTCTTGGTTAGTTGTTTGTAATAAGCTATTTCTAAATAGCTTATTACTAGTTAGCTATTACTATTACCTTGTTACTAGTTAGTTATTACTATTAGATTGTTACTATAAGTTACTTGTTAGTGGTTCTTGTATAATTAGCTAAAATCGTGAACTGATGATTGAAAATAGGATTACCTGAGATACATCAAGAAGGTGAACAAGGTGCTCCAAATATTGATTTCTTCCAAGTCGGGTCCTACTTATATCCTTCTTATTTGGTGACACCCTACTCTTTGTTGTCAAAAATGTGATAATCAGATGCTTGAACTCTTGTGTGATACATGTGGTACATGTTTCCCTACGAGTTGCCTTCAAAAAACTATGATAAAACTCACCTGTACTTAACCGTCCAATTGTATCATAGATGACTTTCCTGCTTACTCCCAATACCCTAGAAAGTCTTGAAATATTTATCTGATTTGTTGATGAATATGCATCACTATTTAGAGCCATCATCAATGTTGATCTCTTGAACACAAGGTCATCAGAATTCTTTCTCATACTTTGAAGTGTATTCCAAAGATTGGTGATTACATGATCTTTGTTACTTCCCATTGCATCAAAAAGTTTCTGAATACATGGACTCTACATCATCCTATTTAGTGCCTCGATTTTATCTTCACAACATAAGTCTCTAGTTTGATTGTTAAAATACTTGATGATCTTATCCACAATGCCATCCAAGTTGCTTGAACTGCAATTAGCATTACTCTCCACATTAGTGCCCCACCTTGACGTTATTGTGTCTCTGTATTTCCTTTTCTTTTCCTTCCAATAACATCTTAATGCTTGCTGATCACTATCCACTACTGGTATTGTATTAGCTTCCATCAATTTCCTTGTTCAAGATTGTCCTGCATCAACACACTACAAATGATGAAGAAACCATAAATACAATCACATCCACCACTCATCAATCCACATTATTATATTGACTTTGCATTGAGTATGCTCATCTCATATCATTATGTGCTCCATCACTTACGTATGTAGACTTGTTATACCACTTTTAAACCTACAACAATCATCCAAAACCTCAGATGTTAGATACAATGAATAAACAATATGAAACTAAATGGACATTGTTAGGCATAGCTTCTGGGTCGACCCTATTGTTGCCAGCGTGAAAGTTAGGGAACCTGAAGTGCAATGAGTTGAAGCAAATGCAAAACCGATTCTTTAGAGTTGATTAAACCTCCAATTTTGTGTTGCACACGCACATCTTCCATCGCCCATCAAGAAATTTGCTGAAAGATTTAGTCGTGACTCATTACAAGAGCACAGGATCAACAAAATAGCATGGCTGCCAAAGACAACAATCAGCTACGTAGAAAAACACCCAGGCGAGATGAGGTACTATGAAGGACTCTCCAACATGCAGCAAGCACAAAAACCCACGTTACGAATGCTCCATGCTCCAGCACTGTGGCCTACTCTCGCCCCACTACCTTGCTTTTAGTTCTCTTTCAATACTATTGCACGATGTTCAGATAAGAAGGATCGGGTTCTTCTAGCTAATTAACTATGTCCCAGGCATCACTTTTTTGTAAACATTAACATGCTTTCACCCAGACAACAAACTAAATATTAGGACGCATTATGCATAACTAAATCAAGGATCCAACCACCATTTGATAGAGAACAACATAAAATGCATCTCCTCCATCATGAAGTCTCAACCATAAACCTATTTCCATAGGAATTGCAATAGCTTTGCAATCTTCAATGCCACAAACACTCCAATAATGTTTCAATATATTTTATTTGACACAAAGCTATTTCCCCATCAACTTGCATTAAATGAATGCCCAAAATATGACATCTCAAAAGAGGCATGCAAATCAGCCTTAAATTCAGCAATATGCTTCTCATCAATACCAGTGAGCAACATGCCATCAACATACACAACAATGATCAGAAGTACATTAGCTACACACTTCATGTATAAGGTTCTCTCACTTGGAATGTTCTCAAAATCATGTGCAAAAAAGTAGGCATGTATCTTTTCATAGAAAGCATGTGGTGCTTGTGTTAAACCATAAAATGTCTTTATCAACCTCCACGCTTTGTTTTCATGCCCTTTGCATGCGAAACCATGAGGCTGAAATAAATACAGTTCTTCATGTGAATCACCATTTAGAAATGTAGTTTTAATGTCCAAATCATATAAATTCATACCATGATGGGTGAAGCTACACAAATGCTATGAATGGTGCTGATTCGACATGTGATTACTATTGTATTTTATGGAATCATGGAAGGTTAAATGGATTTTTAATGTTTTAAATGTCTAGAAGGTTTTAATGTGGTTGTGTTTGATCTAGAAGGTGAAGAAGCATGAGGGCATGGATACAAGTGGATGCGCGTAAATAAATAAATTTGAAGACTAAATCAAAGACTTCGAGAATAGTTATATTTAGGTTTATCTTGTTGTAAAAGTAGTGGTTCACTTTAGAAAGCAATGCCTTTTGTAAATAAAGTACTTTTTCCTAAAAGACTCTTCTAAAAGTGACGGCCCTCATGTAGCTTCTATTTTTAGGACATAATAGAAATAAACCTATAAATACGTGTACTCTGAGAGACTCATCCATCAGAGTACACGGGGGGAGATTGCACCCAATATCGCATCGATTGTTTCTTTGTTTTTGATTCCTGTTTCGTCTTTTTTCTGCCTCTATGTGTGCGTGAAGGACCTAATAACAGTGGTATCAGAGCCTATCACGTATTACTCCGGAGGGGTTTGTTTGTGTTTATCTCCGCGATTAATTCCTATTTGTGTTCTCTATTTGCGATCCGAATCCGAATCCGAATCCGAATCCACGTCCACGTCCGCTTCCGCTTTCGCTTCCGCTTCTGCCTCTATCTTTGTTCCAGTTCCAGAACCTACATTTACACCTACGTTTATACCTATGCTTACACCTACACTTACACCTATGCTTAGACCTTCACTTACTCCAAGGCATCGACGAAGGCAAAGAACTTAGGCAATACATTGGCAACATTGGCACCGAAGGCTCCCTTGGTGACCATGGGCTATGCGTGAGGCAATTTTAATTTTTGAGTGGCAATAGAGAGTTTTAGATTCCCTAAGGTAGGAGGATTTGAACCCACAACCTCCTACTTACAAGGGAAGTACTTCAACCACTACTCCATCTCTTTGAGTTATCACTCTATCTTGCTTTGTCATATTTACATCAACTTTCACCTCCCTCTTCTTTTTACAATTTCCAAGATGATCTCACACATGTGGAAGTCCCCATCAATTTTCTAGAGGAGTGCATCAAAGAATAGGGCATAATTTACAATATATAACTCGGATTTTAGCATATAATATATCATTGGAAAGCTCTCAGAACGAGCTTTTTAATTAACTCTTAGATTCAGGATCCAACATAGTTTGAAAGAGGGGTTTTTGTTCTCTAGATATGGACCCTACAACAATGGAGGATTTTGGCAATTCACCTTTACCTGGGGTCTCACTCGAGCAACAATTAGAGCTTATGCGACAAGAACTTCAAGCAACTCAACAAGCTGTGCAAGAACATGATGCTATGCTCCAGCAAGTACAAAGTGATGATCATAGCTTAATTAAAGTGGTGAAAGTGATTATTACTGCACAAGAAGAAGGTGCAAGTTCCAAGATAGGTGCTAAGAACTTCCAATTCTCTAGATTCAATGGACGAAAGGATGGCCAATTTGTCCTGTCATGGCTCTCTCAATTCGATGATTTCTACTTTGATGATTCATATTCAGAAAGTGAGAAAGTCAAGTTTTCTACCAATTATTTGGTAGGAAGAGCTCAGCTATGGTGGAATGTTTTACGGAATAGTACCAACCGTGCTACCACATGGGATGCATTTCATGCAAAAATTAAAGAGTCGTTCCTTCCTTCCTAGTTCCAACTACACGCGCATCGTGCATGGACAACTTTTGGATGGAGAGAAGGAGATAATGTATCCATTTATATTGAATGTTTTTGGCAATGTCTTTTATTACTTCGTTCACTTGAGCAGGTTCCTGAAGTAAGTTTGTAACGAAAATATGAAGATGGCTTGGAGATGGGAATCCAAGCAAAGCTCTATACCCTCTGACCTACAACCTTGTA
This sequence comes from Ceratopteris richardii, assembly GCA_020310875.1. Classification (NCBI taxonomy): domain Eukaryota; kingdom Viridiplantae; phylum Streptophyta; class Polypodiopsida; order Polypodiales; family Pteridaceae; genus Ceratopteris; species Ceratopteris richardii. The sequence goes on from CM035434.1 coordinate 104,914,445, forward strand.
TGAAGCTATCTCTTTCACACATGATGCTGAAAAGGAGTTCCAATCTATCACCAAAACACTTCGCTTACAACAAATTCGTCAACGTCAACCACTCGTCAAAGCCAATTTTCCTTTTAAGCGTCCTTTTACTATGTTCACTTCACCTACTTTCCAATGCCCTCCTCAATCCCATTTAGTACCATCCAACAAATCAACGTTTGGCTAGCCTCATAAACTTACCACGCTTCAAAATACGATGATGAATGCTCAACAAAAACGACCCTGTGTAACTTGTTGGAATTGTGGAAAGATTGGTCATACCAAAGCCGCCTGTAGGATGAGACCTACTAATAGGAAACCCATTGAAGCTCAAGTACACAACATGGAGGTTGTTCCTGCTAACACTGAACTAATTGGTCTGAAGAAGTATTAGAGCAAGAACTAAGTACCCTAGGTAACAAAATTTCTAACAATTCTCTACTCTGCATGCATGGCACCATTAATGGCGTAGTAGTAAATGTTTTACATGACGATGGTAGCTTGCATGATTTTATTTCTCATAAGCTAGTTAAAAATCTTAACCTTACTACTCATCCTTCTATGTATAAGGTTAAGGCTGTGTTGTTAGGGAATAGGTATAATGTTACGAATGAGGTGCATAATGTTCAAATTTGTATAGGCTCATATGTAGATGAACATTCATTTTTAATTGCTCCATTGCAGTCATATGATGTTATACTTGGCATGCCGTTTCGACATAATTACAACCCCTGCATTGATTATGACACACACACGATTACTTTCAAATTTCAAAATAAAGATGTTTCACTGTCTGCGATGCATGATTTTCAACCCTTCCCGTTCATTAGTCATACACAAGTGAAGCGAGCTTTTAGGAAAGGTTATAACTCATGTATTGTCATTGTGAATAATATAGCTGATTATACACATACACTTCCAAGTGCACATAATTCATTTATGGAATCGTATAAGGATTGTTTTATGGCTGATTTTCCTTCTGCAATACCACCTTCTAGGGGATCTCTTGACCATAGGATTGATTTAATTCTTGGTAGCTCTCCTCCTCATAAAGCACCTTATAAGCATGGACCTTTACACCAAAATGAAATAGTTACACAAGTTAAAGGTTTACTCAACAAAGGACTAATACGGTCTAGATCTTCTCCTTTTGGAGCCCCTATTCTTTTAGTTGAAAAGAAGAACAAGAAGTATATAATGTGCATTGATTATAGAGCACTTAATAAAATTACCATTAAGAATAGGTATCCTATCCCTAGGATAGATGACTTGCTAGATAAACTTCGTGGAGCTTGTGTCTTCAGTAAAATTGACCTCAAATCTGGGTATCATTAGATAAGAATGACATCGCATGACACTTATAAAATTGCTTTTAGAACTCAACATGGCCATTTTGAATTCATGGTAATGCCTTTTGGACTTACCAATGCACCCGCCACCTTTGCACGTATGATGAATAATATTTTCCTTGAATACCAACACTTCATTCTTGTCTTCTTTGATGATATACTTATTTATAGTAGGAATGACAGCGAACACGAAACTCATTTAGCAACACTCTTTGATTTGTTACATAAAAATAAACTTTATGCTAATTCTGAAAAGAGTTGTTTCTTCCACAACGAGATAGAGTATCTTGGACACATCGTTGCTAGTCAAGGCGTTCATGTAGATCCCAAGAAGATTAAAGTAATTGAAGAATGGCCTAAACCTCAATCAGTGAATGATGTCCATTTGTTTTTAGGATTAGCTAGCTTTTATCGAAAGTTTGTAAAGGGATTTTCTTATATAGCCCCTCCCCTTACTTTATTATTGAAGAAAAATCTAAAATTTGTATGGGGAGTAGCCCAACAACAATCTTTTGATAAACTTAAGTATGCACTTCCCCATGTGCTTGTTCTCCAATTACCGGATTTTTCACAACCATTTCATGTAGTTATAGATGCTAGTGGTTCTTGTATAGGTGTTGTTTTAATGCAAAACAATCATCCTCTTGCATTTGAAAGTAGGAAACTCAAACCTTCTGAACACAATTATAGTACATATGATAAGGAACTATTAGCTGTTGTGCATGCATTCAAAATTTGGAAACATTACCTTATGGGTTTGGAAGTTCTAATTAAAACCGACCAACAAGCTATTAAGCATTTATTACATCAACCATTGATTTCCGATAAACATATTAAATGGGCTTCGTTTCTACAAAACTTCCAACCTCCAATTCAATATCACTCAGGAAAGGCTAATGTTGTAGCTGATGCTTTAAGTTGTCTCTCATCCCCACAAACAACTACTGTTTCAATTAATAATATTTCTGCTATTCAAATTCATTCATTTCATGATATGATTTCCACTTATGCATGTGACTTGTATTTTTCACAAGCATGGATTGCTTTCAATAATTCCACATCACATCATGAGGATCATTACCCATTTCATAATGGATTCTTGTATTTCCAACATAAGTTATGCATTACACAAGTATTCAAAGAGTTTGTTATGAAAGAGATGCATGAAACACCATATATGGGTCATGGGGGCATGCAAAGTACTATTTCTACATGTAAAGATTTCTTCTTTTGGCCTAACATGGAAAAAGATGTAAGAAGCAACATATAGTTGCTTTGTCATCCACAGAAGCTGAGTATAAAGGAATGGTAGAGGCCGCAAAAGAAGTGATATGGTTGAAGACCTTATTGAAAAGTTTTGGAACTGATCAAAGTACTCCAATTATTTTTGGAGACAACATGAGTTCACTATATTTGGCAGCTAATCTTGTTTTTCATGCCAGGACTAAACACATACAAATTAAGTATCATTTCTTGAGAGAAAAGGTACTTGAAAAAGAGATTGAAGTTGTGTATACATCAACAAATGAGCAAGTTGCATATATGTTGACAAAAAGCTTAGATGGACCTAAGTTACAGAAGTTCAAAGAGATGGTAGGAATAAAGAAGATTGGTATAATCACAATTGGTGATTGAGGGGGAGTTGTTGGAACAAAGCAATCCCAAATTGATGATTATGAAGAACTTGAAGCAAGTCAAAAATCAGAATGAAGCCAAAGAAGTCATTGAAGATAGTGAAGAGATCTCATAAATGTAGCTCGTATACATATGTACATTAGAGATGAAAATTCTTGTACTATGAGTGTAGATGATCATTAGAATGATAAGGAGTAATGTAATAGATGCAGGATGAGTCTAGAATCATATGTATATAAGTCAATAATTGTTGGAGTTAGACGTCTGCGAAAGCCAGGCGAACAACACAAGGAAGAAGAATAAGCTTGGAGCACAACACACAATATTGAATGTATTACTAGAGAATGTACAAAGATAAGTAGCCCATTAGGGCAATAGGCATATACACAAGGGGGGGGGGGCAGAAACCTCCTAAAGAGGAAAAAAAGTGCCCCGACAATCCTAGAGTGTTCACACACATCACTACCTGAATATATCAACAAATCCCCCCTGGGAGTGATGCGGTGAACAAGTATCTGGAACTCATGTATAACGAAGAGCCAAGCTATGTGGAAATCACTCCACAAAAGGAAGTAAGCCCAAAGCTTTGCAGAAAGCTTCAAACTTCTCCCTAGCCAAAGCCTTCGTGAAAAGGTTTGCAATGTTCTCGTGTGTGGGCACATATGCCAAGTTGATCTCCCCAGCAGAGAACCTCTCCTTGACATAATGATAATGCACCTCAATGTGCTTACTGCGAGCATGGAACACAAGGTTCCTCGCAAGTGCCAATGCGCTATGACTGTCAGTGAAGATGGTGGTGGCAGAAGACTGACCAACACCCAAATCAGCCATAAGGCGTCTGAGCCACAAACACTCAACAGTAGCTGTGAAAGCTGCCCTATACTCAGCCTCATAACTTGAAGTGGCTAGAGTAGGCTGCTTCTTGCTCAACTAAGATATACATGAGCTACCAATCATGAAGCAAAACCCACTAGTGGACACACGAGTGTCATAGCAACCAGCCCAATCAGAGTCAGGAAAAGCATGCAAATCTGGCGGTAGTGATCCCCCCTTGGGATAAAACAACCTAAGTAGCCGAGTATCACTCAAGTAGCAAAAGATGCGCTTAACGGCCTGCCAATGCTGGACTCCTGGGCAATGCATAAACCTGCTCATCTATGAGATAGAAAACTGAATATCTGGCCGAGTAATGCATAAGTAAATTAAGCATCCAACAGCCTGCTGATAGAGAGCAACACCAAACTCATCTCCAGCATCATGAAGACTCAATCGTAAACCTGTCTCCATAGGAGTGGTAATAGGCTTACAGTCTTCAAGGCTAAAACGCTGCAATAATGTGTCAATATATATCGTTTGACACAAAGCCCTTCCACCATCAACTTGCATAAATTGAATGCCCAAATAGTGATGCAAATGCCCCAAATTAGACATCTCAAATCACGCATGCAAATCAGCCTTATAATCAGCAATATGCTTCTCAATAGGACCAGTGAGCAGCATGTCATCAACATAGACAACAATGATAAGAAGCACATCATTAGCACGCTTAACATATAAGGTGCTTTCAGTTGGACTGTTCTCAAAACCATGTGCAATCAGAAAGGCATGTATTTTCTCATACCAAGCACGTGGGTGCTTGCTTTAAACCATATAATGTCTTCTTTAGCCTACACACCTGGTTTTCATGCCCTTTCTGCACAAAGCCATGGGGCTGAAAAACATACACTTCTTCATGCAAGTCACCATTCATAAATGCTGTTTTAATGTCCAACTGATGAACATTCCAACCATGATGGGCTGCAAGTGCACAAATGCTCCGAACAATAGTCATACGACATGTACGTGCAAAGGTCTCATCAAAATCAATTCCTCTTTCCTGTGCATAACCCTTTGCAACAAGCCTAGCCTTATACCTGTCAACTATACCATCAGGTTTACACTTTTGCTTGTATACCCACTTAGTGCCAATGGCCTTCTTGCTAGGAGGCAAGTCACATAAAGACCAAGTACCATTCTTCATTATTGCATCATATTCAGATTGCATAACAGCCATCCAATTTTCTGAATTTTATGCTTCATCAAACGAAACATGCTCATTCTCATCACAAAGACTAGATGCATCCATAACATAGCAATCTGATGCAAAAGAGGCACTATGAGAGCCTGATCGAGTACGATATGATAGAGGTGCATCTAATTTACTATCATGCAAGGTCTGCACCAACCATTTTGGCATAGTTCTTGCCTGCTCAATATCAGCTCTCTCATCAATAAGTGCATCATGTACATCTGCATCAAAAATGGAATTATCTGCATCATCACATGAAACCTACAAAGGCTGAGAAGTTGCCTCATTGGAACCAACACTAGACTGTCCACTTGTGAAAAGAGGCAGCAAAGTATCATACATGTCTTTCAAGCTAACAGATGTCTCCTTAGTAGATGAAAGCAATGACTGAATAGTATTTTCCACAAAAACAACATCACGGCTAACCAGAATGCATTTACTCTGTGGATGATACAAATGATAGCCTTTACCTTCATAACTGTACCCAACAAAAATACATTTTACTGCTTTATCATCCAATTTTCTACAATGTTGTTGAGGCACTAATGCATATGCCAAACAAAAAAAAACACACACATGAGCAACAGATGGCTTGAGGTCATGCCAAGCCTCATATGGAGTGATAGACTGCAGTGCTTTAGTGGGACACCTTTTGAGTACATATGCTGCAGACATGACAGCCTCAAGCCAGAAACTATGTGGTAACCTGACTCTTGACCATACACCTTGCCATCTCCATGAGTGACCTGTTCTTTCGTTCAGCAACTCCATTCTGTTAAGGTGTATACGGCCCTGTACACTGGTGTTTTATCCCATGCTCAACTAGAAATGCATTAAAATCAGAAGACATATATTCCCCCCCTCGATTTGAATGGAGGGTGACCATTTTACATGCCGACAAACTTTCAGCCAAAACCAAAAACTGTTTAAAGCACATGAACACTTCGGACTTTGCCTTCAATGGATATACCCATGCATACCTAGAAAAATCATCGATGAAAGTCACGAAGTAAAGATAATTCCCTAAAGAAGGTGTCTGCATAGGACCACAGACATCACTATGTACAAGCTGCAATTTTTGAGTAGCCCGAACTGAACCATCTTTTGGAAAGGACGAATGCTGCATTTTGCCCAAAATACAGCCTTCACAAACATGTTTTCTAGGTGCCTCAAGTTTGGGAAACAGGACACCATTTCAGATTTCTGTAGGCGTAGCAAAGTAGAAAAATTCAGATGACCGAAGCGTGCATGCCAAAGCTTTGCATCTGACATAGCCTGAGAATCATTTACTGCACATGCCAGATCATTTACAGATCTTTCATAGCCTATGAGCTTATACAGCCCACGACATAAAATGCCAGAAGCAATAATCACATCGCCATTTGACAGATCATGAACTGTACACCTGTCATAAAAAAATTTCATAACCAAGCCAATCTTGGCTAATGTAGAAACTGATAACAGGTTCTTCTTGATCCCTTGCACAAATAAAACATCTGGGTGCATGTAACAGTATTCCCTGTAGGGGCAAGCTTGAGTGAAGAGAAGAAACTGCGCTGCGAGGTAATATGTTTGGTCGCCCCACTGTCAAAGTACCAAACATCTGAGTCTACTGCAGACATGCACTGCTCATGAGAAGATGGGTAAAAACTACAAATAGTAGTAAACACCCATTCTTCTTCCTGCACAAGATTAGCAGACTCTGTTTTTGGTGTAGAGGATTCTGCAACAACCATTCTAGCCTCTTTCTTCTTTGCCTCTTTAGCAGCGAGTTTTGGACACTTCTTTATGTTATGATCATTCCCTTTACAATACTTACAAAACAATTTCTACTTTTCTGATTTTTTTCTCATCTTTGTCTTGGTTCTTCGAATGTGCAACATTTGTAGATTTTTGCTTACTAGTAGAAGAGCTCCAGTTTCCTTTGCCCTTCTAACTAGCGAGGAAAGCTTGATTTGCAACATGCATAATGGACATGTTCTGCCTAGATTGATCTTCCTGCAAGAGAACAGAGACTAACTCCTCAAATGACAAGGCCTTTGGATTGCCTTTCATCATCAACCGAAGAGTAGAAGCAAAACTCTGATATGAATAAGGAAGACCATTCAAAACGGTCTGCACAAGTGAGCTATCTGGTATAACCTCATCAACAAAAATCAATTGTTCCTTCAAGTCTTTGATCTTTGTTAGGAAACTCTCCATAGAATCACCTACATTCATGTGCTCACTCTCCAATAGTTTTTGGAGGTAAGCAACACGAGCCTTATTCCTAGCTTGGTACAATGTGGTAAGTGTATCCCAAGCATCCTTAGCTGTTCTGCAAGAGTGAACATGAGGAATAATGGCACCTTTGATAGACAAAGCTATCAATGCATGTGCCTAGGCATCTCTGCCATCTCAACGAATCTGCTCTGCAGTAGGTGCAGTAGAAACTGCAGCACGAACAAGAATATGAAAAATACCATCATCTTCGACACCTTCTACATCAGCTTCAATACCTGCAGTTGTAACGATTGCAGGTGTGATAGGACGTTTTTCGACACCGTGCAAAATGTTCCACAGTCCTTTTGCAACCAACACATGTTGCATCATATAAGCCCATAACGGGTAGTTGGTACCATCCAACTTATCTTCAATAGCCAACATACGGAATACATCGCTGCTTTCAGCCATGGCCGGTGACTAAAATACCCTTTGGCACAAAAAGATGAAATAGCCTGCACAAGCACTACAATAGTGTGTTTGGAGGTTGAAACGAGCTGAGATTGTGATTTCGGCACCACAAAGCGAAGTTTTTTTTATCTCTGAAACACCCTGAGTATGCTCACCAAATTTTGTGCGAATCTGAGACTGCAAACGGAGGAGTGTTGACAGCGCCCTAGATGAAGCGACGACCTGCTCTGATACCAATGCGAAAGCACGTGAACAACACAAGGAAGAAGAAGAAGCTTGGAGAACGACACACAATACTGAATGTATTATTAGAGAATGTACAAAGATAAGTAGCCCATTAGGGCAATAGGCGAATATACAAGCCGGGGGGAAAAAACCTCCTAAAGAGGGAAAAAAGTGCCCCCACGGTCCTAGAGTGTTCACACACATCAGTACCTAAATATACCAACACTAATGTAAAGAAATAGTAGAGAGAGTTATTAGAAACCAAATATCCATGAGATAGAAGTGTAGAGAGTCATCTTTCTGAGTTAGCATCAAGTCTTTCTCTGATTTCTCTTAGCCTGATCAAGTGGATGAGGAAATGTTTTGTATACATCTAATCTAGAAGCTAATCACGATATGTTCAAAGTTTCATGGTCTAATTCCTTTCAGGTTGTGTGTATGATCAATAGGAACATGTATATGTAAAGTTTGCAGGTAGACCTCTCAGAGTCGTGCACTTTTTCGTGTCAATGTTTTACTTGGATCTCAGTGCACAGTGTAAAGTTTTTGATGAGTGAGCATTCAGAATCTAAGTTTGAAGGTAAGGAAGCTATGGTTAAAACCATTTAGCAAAACAGGACTTGTGCTGTGAGAAATCAACCTTAGAAGTTTTCTATGTCAAAGTTGCTTGTTCAAGAAGATAGTTTCTGACATACCTTTGATCTTAATTATAAAATGAGAGTTTTAATAATTCTTTTGAAGGTCTAATGACTTGGATGACTTGGTCACCGCCTTAGTTGTAAGCCTTGAAGAAAGAAAACACAGTACACATGGAGCACAAAGATAGACTTCTTAGGTCTTACAAATGTGGTTGAACTTTTAGTTTGTGGCTGACCAGGCCACTATATGTTTTATTAAAGAATATATACAAAGATGTGTTTGGTGGTCATTTGGCCTTTCACATGGACACTAATGATAATAGAGTATGTATGTGAGTGTGAAAGAATGCAGGTATATAAGTTAACGTGTGCATATATGCATGAGAATGATAGGAACATGCATGTGTGTAAATAAGAATATATGCATATGCATAAATAATGTTTATACACATGCATCAGTGCATGTATATACATGTGAGATATTATGTATATAAATTGATATGTGCATTTGCATATATCAAAGTACATGTTTGTGTGAGAAAGAGTACATGAGTGTATGTATGCATGAAAATGCATGCATGTAAGTAAGAGAATGTGATGTCTGCATATATGCATAAATGCATGTAATAAGTAAGCCTGAGCATGTATATGCATAAATGCAAGTAATTGATGCATGTGTACATTTATATGAGTGAGAATGCATGCTTGAAAATGAGTACATACATGTAGGAATGTGAGCATGAATATTAGTAAATATATAAGTATACAAACACATAAAAATAAATAAATGAACATAGATGAATGAGTGAAAATGCATGAGTTGCATGAATATATGAAAAAGTTTGTGTGCAATGGTATATGCAAATATACATAAATGATGAGTCTTTATGCATAAAAGTAAAAATTGAATGTATTTAATGAAAATCATGAGTGTTTTTTTCTAATGTTTCTCTTTCAGAACATTGATGAGTACTTAGAAGTAGTTGAGATTGAGAGATTGGAGTTGCATATGCACTACTTCCTCCACCTTTTGAAATTAATTTTTAAAGGCTTAATCTTGTATTAAATTAGAGTACTTGTATAGGTTTTACCGTATTTCTGGTTCAGATTGGTGGTTTTGTCACTTGTTAAGAATTGTGTAAAAACATTTCTCTTTTGTATAGGATTACTTCTATCTTAATCATATCTCTTTGTTCACTTATCTTTCCCTTGTTTTGAATATCTCGTTCACTTGTCTAAGTTCCTAATCTGTTAATGGATGTCGGTGATCCTTATGATACATCCATTCCATTAAGTAGTATCCCTAATAGATATGAAAACACAACTATCCCTGTTGAAGAGTTCATAAAAGATCGCATTACTAGCGAAACCTTAGTCTCACACTCATATGATTATGCCCTATCTATGTATCAAGCTGCACAGCCATATGGTCATAGTAACACTTCATTAAATCTGACCATATCTCTTGCCCTAAGTGACACTAAGTAACCATTTTAATTTCAGTTTTGATTTGGCCGGTTGTCTCCAATCATGCCCCTCAACATTTGGTGAAACCGACGTGAAAGCTTGATGATTGTGTGCTTAGATTATTAGATGTAATCTAATAATCTAAGCACTATTAGCTTGATGATTGTGTGCTTAGATTATTAGATGTAATCTAATAATCAAGCATTACTAGCGAAACCTTAGTCTCACACTCATATGATTATGCCCTATCTATGTATCAAGCTGCACAGCCATATGGTCATAGTAACACTTCATTAAATCTGACCATATCTCTTGCCCTAAGTGACACTAAGTAACCATTTTAATTTCAGTTTTGATTTGGCCGGTTGTCTCCAATCATGCCCCTCAACATTTGGTGAAACCGACGTGAAAGCTTGATGATTGTGTGCTTAGATTATTAGATGTAATTTAGTTTTTGATTAAAAATAAAATTCCTATATTTCTCTTGTTTTAGGTATGTTGAGCTTTTACTCTTGGAGTTCCTATTGCCTAGTTGTTGAGAGCAGAGCATAACATCAACACTTCTTCCCCCCTGTCGACAAGAAGAAAGATTTTAGAGCGTGTTATTATCGATTTGATAATCCATTCTAGGCAATATCAAGAGTGCAAGATGGAGGAAGTGTTTAGAAATATGATGATAGAAAAACAAGGTGCACGGACTGTGCAATCAATCCTACATGAAAAGGGTAAATTCACTAGATTGAATATCACTGATTACCTGCATGCTTTTGAAGAGCAAGCACATATCCAGGGATTGCCTGACGATATACTAGTACTGTACTTCGGCTACGTCATCTTTGGAGACATTCTTGAAAGCATCCACGAGCATGCTAGCAAACTTTGGTCTGATTTTAGGAACGAACTTCATAAAATGTTTTTTCTTGAGGATTTTAGTCAGCATAGTCAGGAAGGGTTTTTGAGATGGGTGAATTCCCCTAAGACTCATGAGTCTCTAACTCATCTTCATGGTGAGTTTATGAGAGGGTTTGCTTAGCTTCCTGAAGATGAGAGGAATGCATTAAACCTTGATCTTATCATCTACTTTTTGAAGATATTAAGCCTAGAGGATAGAGTTGAAGTAGAACGAAGAATAGAAGACCTTGGGAAGAGATACGATTTGACAGATGATTGGAAAAATGTAAAACGTGAAATAGATGTTGTTGCTCAAATGAGGCAATGACAGTCCGTACTTTATGAGAAACTTGTTTCCACTCAGCCTAGGGACTTACCTACAACAGGGTATTCTAATATGCCAATACCTACACATGTGGCTACGAATAATGTTGCAGTCGCCCCTAAGACACCCATTGAATTTCAATTGGATATTTTGTGCAAACAAATGGAAAATGTAATGGATATGAAAGCATCTCTCTCTAAAGAGGTTGTGTAGTTAAACAATAAAGTGAGTTCCATGAGTTTGCATGATTCTGGGGCTAGTAGTAGTGGATTGGATCAAGCAAATATGGCCCCACCAATTCACCTATTTATGCCATAATTTACTCCTGCCTAATGAATTTTTCAGCTGGTTCCTCCTACTTAGTCAGTTGTTCAACCAACTTTCCAAAGAAATATTGATAAAAGAGGAGCTCGCAGTAAAAGGTGTGTCTGGTGTGATATTTAAGGTCATGCGACATATGCCTGTGATGAATTGAAGGAGGCTAAGGATAATCAACTTGTAGTTGAAGTTCATAGAAAATTATGTGACTTTAGAACGCGACTTCCTTTGGCTGTCAATTAGGGCAAAGGAGGTATGAACAAATTATATGAAAACTTAACTATCTCAAATGCATCTACCAATACCTCGATAGCTAGACTAGAGCCATTAGAAGAAGGGGCTCATTTTGCATGGCAATCTCTTGTTGACCAATCCTCTCTATATTCTCATATTGCCAACATTGAGGAGAAGTGGGGATAGGATGACATGCAAGACAAAATAGATGAGGGAGATAGAAGAGCGACAAGAAGACAAACTAGAGAAAATGAAAAGAGAAATACTAATAATGAAAAAAGACTATAGTTTGAAGATACTACAAACCTGTCTGAGGAAGAAAAAATAAAATTAATTAAAGAAGGAAAGAAACCATTAGAAGAGGATACCTAAGCACAAGAGAATCAAAATACCCCAACTAAAGAAGAAAAGAAGAAAAATATGAAAGAGGGAAATAAACTTATAATTGAAAGTAATCAAAGTCAAAATAATAAAAATGATCAAAGAGATTATCAGAAGCAAGGAGAGGAAAAAGGGAAGAAGAAAGTGAGGAAGACTCTGAGAGCAATTATGATCTCGAAGCTCAAGAAAAAGAATGATGTTAAAGAGATTCTTAATGACATATTACTTAAAAGCCAAGTCACTATGTCCCTTGAAAAAGTGTTTTATATTGCAAAACCCAAGTTCAAGGATAGCTTTATAAGACTTATTAGAAGAAGACATTTTCCACTGCCTCAGGATGAGGATATGCAAGATGTTGCAAAAGAAACCTTAGCAATAAATGAAGCTGTGACATTAAGTGATAGCGACTATGAAGAGGAAGAGGATATCACAATTGGAAGTGTAAATACAAACTTCTTGGGTCACCAATTCAACCTAATGATGAAATGATAAAAGATGAAAGCCAATTCGATACAACTTTTTGGGCCCGAGGAACTCTTGAGGTACAAATTCGGATTGGTGATGAGAAAGATTCATGTTTAGCTCTGGCCCTAATTGTTTCAGACTCAAAGATAAACGTAATATCAAAGAAATTCTTTGATAAATTTAGATCGCCCATCGACAACGAACATGGTTGGAGAATGAGAACAGCCAATAATGGGCGAGGGATCTTGCTAGGGGCATGTGCACATGTACCTATTATGATAGGAGGTATTCGAGAGGAATTTCACTTCTTTGTGCAAGACAACTGCTCATATGAAGTAATTCTCGAACAACCATTTATAGCAGAAATGAGAATGGAAACGAAAGCCAAGAATGATGGGTCATCATATGCAAGAATTCGTTCTAAATCTAGAATGTATTCCTTGCAAGTAATGATAGTCTGTCCCAATCATTCAAGAAATAGGAAAAATCTATGAAGAAACCCCATTGACTCATACAATCACGTGTGTGAAGATTCACCACCTCTAAGAGAATTTGGGGCCTATTACAATCAAAATTTATATTAGATTCCACTATTGAGCGAGACAATAGTGGACAATGGTTTGATGCTCACTTGACGATGTATATAGTTTTAAGAACTTTTTAGTTTGCACTCCTATTGCTAGTTTATATCTTGTTAAAAAAGAGAAACTTACAAATAAATTTAGAAAAAGAAATGAAAAATATTTTAAAAACTTAGGATTAATTTCACCTGAATAAAATATTCAATGTATGATTGAGCTTTCAGAAAGTTCTACCTTGACAGAAAAACTTGAGAATGCTCTTCAAGAAGAATTAGAATCAAAACTTATCATTCTTGACTATATTAAGGAATATGAACTGATTGCTAATTTCTTTCTAGAACATGAAGTCAAGATTGATACTAAATATAAAACAGTTGAAAAGAAAATTAAATTTGTAGCTCATCCATTGCCTTAACATCTACCTGAGCTAATGAGATTGTTAAAGGAGAAGATTGCCATGAGACTTTTAGAACCATCATCAACACCGTATTCAAACAGTTGGTTCACGGTATCTAAAAAGAATGGAAAGCTACACTTTATATAGGATCTAAAACCTATTAACAAATTCACTATTAAAAATGTAGGAACAGGTCCCATTATAGATGTGTTTGCAGAGGCATTTGTCGGACACTCCATCTATTCGATGGATGAATTGTACTCAAGATATGACTAGTTTCAATTAGCCATTGAAACTAGAGATGTAACCACAATGAAAACTCCTTTGGGTCTAGTACATATATGTACTTTACCACAAGGAGCAACAAATTATGTGGCACATATGATGAACGCTATGAACTTGGTCTTACATGACTTCATGCCCAAAGTGAGTATGCCTTTTAACGATGATATTCTGATAAAAGGGTGTGTGGAAAGGGAAAACGATGAGATTTTAGATTCATTTAGATGTAGAAAGTTTGTCTTTGACCACATTTTTTACTATGAAAGAATCTTTTAGAGGTTCAAGGAGGTTGGACTGACTTTCTCTTTAGAGAAATCCACTTTTGGTGTGAACGAAGTTTTGATTGTTGGACGTTTATATGGGCATTATGGTCATAGGCCATACCTAGAGAAAGTTGATGCCATAAGTAGAATTTACGAGGTATGTCGCAACATTGAGGAGGTTCTTAGGAGCTTGTGTCTTCTATGTAATTTGGATCCCTCACTTTGCTGACGTTGCGAATCAATTGTATGATTTGTTATGAAAGAAAAAGAATTTCTTCTGGATAGAGGAACATAGTAAAACTATGAGGAGACTGAAGCAATTGCTTATCAATGCTCCAATTCTGAAAAGGATTAATTATTCATAAAATAAACCTATAATCCTAACCATTGATACTAGTCCTATTGGTATAGGCTAGGTCATTGGTCAGGATGACGAGAAGGCACAAAGATATGCAGTTCACTTTGGTGCAAAAAATTTTCATGATACACAAAGAAATTATCCTCATATTAAAAAAGAGTTATGGGGACTAGTCACTGCCTTTAAAACAGATAAAGAATAGTTTATTGGAGCCAATGTAATCGTCAAAACTGATTGTCTTACATTAATAGGAATGATTGCTAGTTGTTCATCTCCTCACATTGCGATGTTAAGATGCATTGCTTTTATCAAGTTTATTAATCCAGTCTTTATATATATTACTGGAAAACATAATACCATTGTTGATATGCTCTCACGAGCAAAATTTGACGATGACAAAGAAGCAACACATCAAGGAATAAACTTAATTAGTTATGATCCATCTACTTTTACGTATGAGCAATTTAGAGATGAAGAATATGAAGGAGAATGGAAAGATATAGGGTATTATTTGAGTACATTTCAGCCTATCCCAAGTTGGTCAACAAGTCGATTTCGGAACATCAGGAAGAAGTCTTCTAACTTCTTTTTGAAAGATGGATATCTTTGGAAACATGCTAAAGGGAAGGTGAGAAATCCACAAAGAGTGTTAGGATTAAGGAGTTTACAAGTGCAAGTTATCAGAGATATGCATGAGAGCCTATGGGCTAGTCATAAGGGTTTCATAGCGACGTATGAAAGGATTCAGGAAAGTTATCGGTGGCCAAGGATGTATGTGATTGTAAAAGATTTTGTGAGCACATGTACCACATGGTAGTTGCATTCCTCAGTCAAACATAGAGATGCTTTACGCCTTACATATCCACCCTGTATTCATTACAAGTGGGTAGTCGAACTTGTGACTATGCCTAAAAGCAGTAGTGGGATGAGGTATATGGTACTTGCATGTGAAGACTTGACAAATCATGTAGAAGGTCAAGCACTTTGATCCAACACTACTTATAATGTATGCTTACTTCTATTAGAAGAAGTGATATCCAGATTTGAATATGTCGAGAAGGTCGTGGCAGATCAAGGTGAGCTAGATGCTAGAGAGGCAAGAGAGTTCTTTGACCACCACGAGATTCGCTTGTCTCTCACGATACCCTACAACCTAGAAGCAAATGGGAAGATTGAGCAAGGCCATCCTTAGATATTGAAGGCAATCTTAAAAGCATGCCATGGAGATATCGGCAAATGGCCAAGATATCTATCATTTGCTTTATGGGCTGATAGGATGAGATACATAAGACTCGGTTTATGCCAGTTGAGCTTATGTATTGTCAAAAGCTGATTTTTCCTATTCACACTCAGATATTAAATTGGATGAGCCTTAATTGGGAAGATAATTTGCCATGAGAAGATTTATTGGCTTTAAGAATAAAACAATTAGAACAAGGAAACCATAATTTAAAAGAGGCTACTAAAAAACTAAAACAATCACGTTTAACGCATAGGTCCATAGACATCACTGTAAACAAGCTACAATTTCTTACTACCTTGAACTGAACCATCTTCTGGAAAGGAGGAATGTTGTATTTTGCCCAAAAAACAGCCTTTAGAGACATGTTTTCCACGTCCCTCAAGTTCGGGCAAAGAGCACACCATTTCACATTTTTGTAGGCATAGCAAACTAGCAAAATTTAGATGACCAAAGTGTGAATGCCAAAGCTTTGCATGTGACATAGCCTAAGAATCATGTACTACACATGCTGAATCATTAATGGATTTGTCATAGTCTATGAGCTTATACAACCCTTGACATAAAATGCTAGAAGCAATAATCATGTCACCATTTGAAAGATCATGAACTATACATCCGTTATCAACAAATTTCACAACCAAGCCAATCTTGGCTAATGCAAAAACTGATAACAGATTCTTCTTGATCCTTGGCACAAGTAAAGCATCTCACATTTTAAAATAAGTATTATCAGTAGTAGTCAGAATGATCTTACCAACTCCCATGATTGGATAAGAGGAGTTGTTGGTGCATGTGATAGTATTCCCTGTAGGGGCAAGCTCGAGTGAAGTGAAGAAACTATGCTATGAGGTAATATGTTTGCTTGCCCCACTATCAAAGTACCAAACATCTGCGTCTAGTGCACACATACACTATTAAGGAGAAGATGGGTCAAAACTGCAAACAGTAGTAAACGCCCATTCTTCATTTTGCACAGGATTAGTAGACTCTGTTTTTGGTGTAGAGGCCTCTGCAACAACCATTCTATCCTCTTTTTGCATTGCCTTTTTTACAGCTAGTTTTGGACAGCTTTTTATGGCATGATCGTTTCCTTTACAATACTTACAAAATAATTTCTGCTTTTTTGATTTCTTCTCATCTTTGTCTTCCTTCTTTGAATGTGCAGCATTTCCAGATTTTTGCTTACTAGTAGATGAGCTCCATTTGCCTTTGCCCTTCTCACTAGCCAGTAAAGCTTGATCTACAACATACATAATGGACATGTTCTACCTAGACTATGTTGATGTATAAAACAACACAAGAAATGAATTAATGTGACACTAGAACACCTCTAAGGTCACCATTAACTCATTGCCACTCCAAACTTTGAGAAATGATAGCCGAAACCAAGAACTTTGCTTCTTCAGATTTTTCTAGTTACTGAAATGACATACCTTCAGTATTTTGCTAATTTCTCTTAGCTCAAGTATTATTTCTCCAAGATCATTTTTAGGCTGAAACTAGACGAGTAGAGCTTTTCAACAAGCTATGATATGCATGAAACGGATCTATAGAACTCAAGTTATGGCCCTCACAAGATGACCCTGTATGACCTTCCAAAACTGGAAATTTTACCTGTTTTAGTAAATTTCGCTGTCTAAAAATAAAAATTCGATGCCTAGCATCGAATTGCAACCAAAGTCGATGCCGGGCATCGACTTTGAGCTTTTTTAGCCTCTTTTTCTGCACCAGAAATAGCCTCTTGAACACACACATGAAGAAGACCACTTGTATGTAGGAAGTCGATGCCGGGCATCGACTTTATGCTGAAACTCGATGCCAAGCATCGAGTTGCTCCACAAACCTCATGATTTTAAGAAATTTCATCAGTAGATAAAAGTCAGATATGAAGATAAGGACTTATCAGCTAGGATTCGATGCCAGGCATCTACTTCCCGCATAAAACTCAATCTTTCAACATACATTCGATGCCAGGCATCGACTTGCTTGAAAAACTTCAATTCTTCAAAACATTACACAGAAGACAAACACTGGAGATGGAAGAAGAAGACTTATACACAGAACTTTAACTAGTTCTTATCATAGCTATGAAAACTCAGAAGCTTACAAGTGCTTTCTCACTCAGAGAAGCCCGACTATACTCAGTCATACAAAAATGAGTTCTAACTCACTTTATCATTGTATTCTCACTTTTTTCACCGCGTCAGTTAATACAAACTAACTTATATAGATTTTCTCATTTTCGTGACTTTTTAAAAAACTTCTAGAACTAAATTGAACTAACTTTACAAGTATAATACACTTGTGAATTTGTCCCTTCACATAGGCATGTGGTTTTCTTCTAAAGCTTTGACCTTCAAATATATGTCCAATTAGTGAGTGTTTCTCCAACAGCTCCCCCTCAATCACTAATTGACATTCTCTATTCCTTCATATCTTCTGCTTTTCTTTCACTCCTGCCATGCTTTTGAATCTGCTGGTCTTCACACCATCCAAGCTCTTTGTCATTATGTCTGCTATCTGATCTTTAGTAGAAATGTACTCCACTTCAATCTCCTTCTCCATTACCTTTTCTCTGAGAAAATGATACTCTATCTTTATGTGCTTTGTCCTTGCATGAAAAACTGGATTTGCTGCAAGATAAAGTGAGCTATATTATCTCCATGTATTGTGGTGTACCTTGATCAATGCCCAAGCTTTTGAACAATGTTTGCATCCATATAACCTCATAGCTGCTTCCACAAGTCGTACTCAGCTTCAGTTGATGATAATGCTACTGTATGTTGTTTCTTTGAACACCAACTTACAAGCTTATGACCAATGTATATCATGTAACCATGAGTTGATCTTCTGTCATCCTGATTACCTACCCAGTCTGAGTCACTATATGCTCTCAACTTCAAATCTGAAGTAAAAGGATAATATAATCCTTCCTTTATAGTTCCTTTAATATATCTGAGAACTCTTTGACCTGCAATCCAATGTGGGTCCTTTGGACAATGCATGAACTGTGACAAAACTCCCACTGCATAACTAAGATCAGGTCTTGTTAGTGTAGCAAAAATCAAACTACCCACAAGAGATTGATACTTCCTCATATCTTTGTATTCTGCACCATCATATTTACTGAGCTTGTGATTAACTTCAAGTGGAGTTGAAGCTTCTCTGCAATTTTCCATATCAAACTTCTTCAATAGATTTAGAAGATACCTTTCTTGTGACACAAATATGCCATGATCTGTATAAGTGACTTCCATTCCAAGAAAGTATGACAACTTTCCTAGATCACTGATCTTGAATTCTTTTTCAAGTAATCTCTTTACCTCCTTGATTCCTTCATCCGAAGTACCTGTGATTATAATGTCATCTACATAAATACAAATGTAGATTGTACCTTCCTCTGTTCTTTTGATAAGTAGACCTGGATCTGCTTTTGAACTTTGATATCCAAGGTCATTCAGATACTTCACCAGTCTATAGTTCCATGCTCTTGGAGCTTGCTTCAATCCATAGAGTGCTCTTCTCAACCTGCAAACAAAATTTGGATACCTAGAATCTATAAACCCTTGAGGTTGTTCCATGTATACCTCATCTGATATGTATCCATTCAAGAATGCATTCTTTATATCCAATTGACTTAGGGTCCATCCTTTTGAAGCTGCAATAGCAATGATTGTCCTTATAGTTGACATCTTAGCTACAGGACTGAATGTCTCATCATAATCTATGCCATAAGTTTGGGCATAGCCTTTCACCACCAGTCTAGCTTTGTATCTGGCTATACTTCCATCTGCAAGCTTCTTCACTTTATAAACCCATTTATTTCCAATTACTTTCTTACCATTTGGTTTAGGAACAAGTTCCCATGTCTTGTTCTCCTCCAGTGCATTGAACTCTTCCTTCATTGCTTCTTCCCATTGCTTCTTACCTTTAGCTTCATCATAATTATGAGGTTCTTCATCATCTTTGACCATATATGCATAGTTCTTCTGAGTTATGTAAGAAGTATCATAAGAATACCTTTCTGGTTGTCTTCTAGTCCTGCTTGACCTTCTTCGTTCACATTCTTCATAAGTGTCTGGATACACCTCTTCATCAAATATAGGAGCTTCTTCATTCCTTCTTGTTAATCCACTTCTGGATGTACTTGCTTGCATATAGTCTTCATCTCTATTCACCTGCACAATTGATTTTCCTTTCTCACATCTTCTTACCTCTTCTTCAAATTCTTCAGCTGTATGACTTTGATCTGCATACCAACTTTTCTGTTCATCAAATGTAACATCTCTAGAAACAAGAAATTGTTTGGTTAGAGGATTCCACAACCTGTAACCCATCTGCTTTTCATCATAACCAATGAACACATATTTTTCTGCCTTTGGTTCAAGTTTATGCCTAAGCTATGATGGCACATAAGCATATGCAATTGATCCAAACACTCTACAATGATCTAGTGTTGGTTTCTTACCCCACCAAGCTTCATATGGAGTCATTCCATTTAGAGCTTCACATGGTAATCTATTCACAAGATATGTAGCTGTATTTACAGCCTCAGCCCAAAGATAATTTGGACAATTCTTCTCCTTTAGCATAGCTCTAGCAAACTCAACCAAAGTCCTGTTTCTCCTTTCTGCTACACCATTTTGTTGTGGTGTATACCTGCAAGTTATTTCTCTCTTAATACCTGCATTCAAAAGATAATCATTGAATTCTTGGGAGAAGTATTCTCCCCCTCCATCAGACCTCAGTCTCTTAAGCTTTTGACCTGTGACTCTCTCTGCATATGCATGAAAATGCTTGAAGGCTCCAAACACTTCTGATCTTTCCTTTAAAACATACAAAGTTATCCATCTTGTAGCATCATCAATGAAAAGAACATAATACCTTGAGCCACTGATAGATCCTTCTTTTGTTGGTCCCCATACATCTGTATGAATGAGCTCAAGTACTCCATCATGTTTGAATCCTTTCTTCTGAAATGGTAACCTATGTGCTTTTCCCATTTGACATGCTTCACATTTATAAACCATATGTTGACTTTGCACATTTGGTAATCCTAGTACAGACTGATTAGCAACCATAGCTTTTATTCCTCTTTCATTGAAATGACCTAATCTCTTATGCCAGAGATCAAGTTCTGTAATCACTCCTTCACCATGTGTGAGCAAAGCTTGACCAATGTTCCCTTGCACTCTTAAAGTAAAAATTCTACCTTCTTTCTTACCAGAGACAATTTGATTATATCCATTCTCTGGATCTTCAACAAATACTCCTTCATTTGTAAACCTGACTTGAAAACCTTTTTCAACTATTTGTCCCACACTAATCAAGTTTTTAGGTATTTTGGGAACATACAAAACATTGGTTAGCAAATCTGCTCCACTCTTGCATTTCACTTTTCCAATTGAATGTACACTATGTCTTGTATTATCACCTATTTGAACTATGTGACTAGAAATGCCTTTTTCCAATTCTGACATCAATTCTATGTTTCCTGACAAATGATTAGAACATCCAGAGTCAATGTAAAATACCTTTAGATCTTCTTTATCTGATGTGCTGATTGGATTCATCATCAATGATGTATGTCTTTCATTCTGTGTGTCATTTGCATAGTTGTAGTAGGTGGTGTTGTAGGATTGATTCTGTCCCCAACTTCTTCCTCCACCTCTACCATAGCCTCCTCTTTGACTTTGTCTACCTCTTTGAAAATTACTTTGATATCTTCCACCTCGTCCTCTGCTATTATTGTTTTGATTCTGGTTTGATCCTTGTTGGTTGTGCCAACAGTCATGAGCCAAATGATTACTCAATCCACATATCCAACAAGCTTTCTTGTTGTTATTCTGATTACCTCTTCCTCTTCCAAAGCCTCTTGCTCTTCCTCTACCAGTGCCTTTACCTCTTGCATAATAAACCTGAGAACTCGACTCCTCTTCATCCTTTGCTTTACCTTTATCTCCTTTCTTCTTATTCTTCATGTACATTGCAGAACTTTGTCCTTTATCTCCATCTCCCTTCAAGTCTTGCTCATGTGTGAGCATCAAACCAAGCAACTGGTTCAAATCTGGAACATAATGATTTAATGAAAGTTTTGTTGATAAGACAAAAGGTTTCCACCTTTCATCCCCTCTCAAACCTGCAAGTAGTTGAGCAATCAATCTGTGATCTTCAACATCTTCATCTATGGATCCAAGACTATCTGCTAGATCCTTCATCTTAGTGACATAATCACTAATACTTTGACTTGGCTTCTTCTTGAATGTTGTAAACTCTGACCATAGACTGGCTTTCCTTGCTTTGGTAGTACTTTGGAAATGATACTCCAATGCATTCCATATATCTTCAGATGATTCCAATCCTCTGATGTGTGGTAGCAAATGATCAGAGATTGTATTGTAGATGTAGGCTTTTGCACTTGCATCCTTCTTCTGCCAATGCTTTAAAGCATCAAGTTCTTCTTTCTTTGGTCGGCTTTCATCTTCAAATATTGGCTTCTCTTCTTCACCTGTAACATATATCATGAGATCCTTACTCATAAGTAAAGCTTCCATTCTCATTACCCATGCGGGGTAATTATCTCTGTCTAGTTTGTCAATGGAGATATGATCTGCCATACTCCTTCCCTTCTGCTGCAACCTGTGAGCTTAAAGGATAAAGGATAATACCTTTTGAAGTTCTTTGTGTATGAGGATACTTCGAAAGTAATCTTTTGATGCCTTGTGTCTTCAAATGCTTCACCTTTCAAACTTTAATGGAAAACTTTCCAAAACTTCTCGTACCTTTGCCGCCTTCTGCTCTTCAGGACGTTTCTGCTCTGTTACCACTTGTTGATGTATAAAACACCACAAGAAATGAATTAATGTGACACTAGAACACCTCTATGGTCACCATTAACTCATTGCCACTCCAAACTTTGAGAAATGATAGCCGAAACCAAGAACTTTGCTTCTTTAGATTTTTCTAGTTACTAAAATGACATACCTTCAGTATTTTGCTAATTTCTCTTAGCTCAAGTACTATTTCTCCAAGATCTTTTTTATGCTGAAACTAGAAGAGTAGAGCTTTCCAAAAAGCTATCATATGCATGAAACGGATCTCTAAAACTCAAGTTATGGCCCTCACAAGATGACCCTGTATGGCATTCCAAAATTGGAAATTTTACCTCTTTTAGTAAATTTCGCTGTCTAAAAATAAAAATTTGATGCCTAGCATCGAATTGCAACCAAAGTCAATGCCGGGCATTGACTTTGAGCTTTTTCAGCCTCTTTTTTTTGCACTAGAAATAGCCTCTTGAACACACACATGAAGAAGACCACTTGTATGTAGGAAGTCGATGCTGGGCATCGACTTTATGCTGAAACTCGATGCCAGGCATCGAGTTGCTCCACAAACCTCATGATTTTAAGAAATTTCATCAGTAGATAAAAGTCAGATATGAAGATAAGGACTTATCAGCTAGGATTCGATGCCAGGCATCTACTTCCCACATAAAACTCAATCTTTCAACATACATTCGATGCCAGGCATCGACTTGCTTGAAAAACTTCAATTCTTCAAAACATTACACAGAAGACAAACATTGGAGATGGAAGAAGAAGACTTATACACAGAACTTTAACTAGTTCTTATCATAGCTATGAAAACTCAGAAGCTTACAAGTGCTTTCTTACTCAGAGAAGCCCGGCTATACTCAGTCATACAAAAATGAGTTCCAACTCACTTTATCATTGTCTTCTCACTTTTTTCACCGTGTCAATTAATACAAACTAACTTATATAGATTTTCTCATTCTCGTGACTTTTTAAAAAACTTCTAGAACTAAAGTGAACTAACTTTATACACTTGTGATTTTGTCCCTTCACATAGGCATGTGGTTTTCTTCTAAAGCTTTGACCTTCAAATATATGTCCAATTAGTGAGTGTTTCTCCAACAGACTAATCTTGCTACAATAGAACAGAGAGTAAATCCTCAAATGACAAGGCATTTGGATTGCCTTTCATCATCAAATGAAGAGTAGAAGCAAGATTGTGATATGAATCAAGAAGACCATTCAGAATGGTCTGCACAAGTGAGCTATCTGGTATAACTTCATTAGTAGAAATCAATTGTTCCTTCAAGTCTTTGATCTTTGTCAAAAAACTATCCATAGAATCACCTTCATTCATGTGCTCACTCTCCAATTGTTTTCGGAGGTAAGCAACACGAGCCTCATTCCTTGCTTTGTACAATATGGTAAGTGTATCCAAAGCATTCTTGGCTATTCTGCAGAGCGAATATGAGGAATAATTGCACATCTTATAGACAAGGCTATCAATGTAGGTGCTTGAGCATCTCTGCTGTCGCAACAAATTTGCTCTACAATGGGTGCAACAAGAACCTCAACATGAACAAGAATTTGCAGAATATCACCATCTTCGATGCCATCTTCATTAGCTTCAATACCTCTATTTGCAGGTGTCATAGGATGTTTTTCAACAATGTGCACAATATTCCATAGTCCTTTTGTGAACAATACATGATGCATCATTTAAGCCCACAAAGGGGAATTCGTACCATCCAAGGTATCCTCAATAGGAAACATACGAAATACATCATTGCTTTCACCAATGGCCACTAACTAAAATACCTTGATGCAGAAAATTGATTGTATCTCAAAAAGTTGAATAGAATTACCCTGTCGAGTTCTGCTAAACATGTAGCAGAATTCGAGATGCTTATACTAAAAAGTGCATTCGAAGGCTGAAACGAGCTCAGATCGCCATTTTGGCATGATAGAGGAAGATGTTTTGATCTCCTTATCAGCGTGAGTATGCTCACCAAATTTTGTGTGATTCTAAGACTGTGATCGGAGACGTGTTGATGATGCCCTAGATGAAGTGGAGACTTGCTCTAATACCATTGTTGGAGTTTGAGGTCTGCGGAAGCACGCGAACAACACAAGGAAGAAGAAGAATCTTGGAACACAACACACAATACTGAATGTATTACCACTAGAATGTACAAAGATAAGTAACCTATTAGGGCTATAGGCATATATACAAGCTGAGGAAAAAAACCTCCTAAAATGGGAAAAAAGTGCCCCGGCGGTCTTCACACACATCACTACCTAAATATATCAACACTACTATCAAGGGTGAAACCCACGATGTGTTCAATTTCATATATAAATTGAGTTACTAATAATTTATCTATTTCTTCTTTGATCTTGGCTTAAATAGACATTATTGTATGTGTATCGTCATTGTTTCAAGGTTTTTGCATCTCGAGTCATTGGAATCCTATGAAAAAAATAGAGGGATCCACTCATTTCAAATCTTTATAAGTCCAAGGAAATACATCTCTATATTCTTGAATCATCTCTATATGTTCCTGCTCTTCTTCTATCGGTATGTCCTTCCCTATATACCTGCATCTCTCTTCTTTTTTAGTTTGTTCCTTGTTGTCATAAGCTACTCCTTCCTGAGCCTCTCTTTTTTCCATTTGAATAGCTATTTTCCTTTCTTCAACTTCATACCATTTGAAATATTTAGGTACCTCAAATGTTTCATGATCTAACTCTTCCTCAACTTTGTGTTTCTCCACTTTCTATTTTTCTTGATATCCCTCTATGGATAGTAATTTTGTGCTTACTTGGATATCTTCTTTTTCTATCTCTCTCAAGTATTGTTCTTTTGACTCAAATTTAGGTTCCATTTCTATACTTTCGTAGTTCTCTCTCCATTCCTTTTCTATAAATTCACCTTTTTCCACCTCTTGGAGAACTACATGTACATTCTTAAATCATATCCTTCCTCATCTATGCATTCATTCATAGTT
Source organism: Ceratopteris richardii (assembly GCA_020310875.1). Lineage (NCBI taxonomy): Eukaryota > Viridiplantae > Streptophyta > Polypodiopsida > Polypodiales > Pteridaceae > Ceratopteris > Ceratopteris richardii. Next base: position 104,940,076 of record CM035434.1, read on the forward strand.
ATAAATACCTCCTCATTCATGCAAACATCTAGGGTGGCTAATATTTACATCCATCCATGTGGCTCAAATGCTTCATCTGTTAATATTTGCAACATATAAGCAGGGTCTTCTACCGATCTGTAACTTTCATGTTCTATCGGCCAAGCTTGTAGTCTCTCTTCCTCTCGTTTTGCTTCCTTACACATCCATAGTTGCGCATCCTCATTCATCCAAGATTGGTCACATGATCCTGCACTATGGATGGACACATCATCTTCTTCTTTATGTATAGGGTTCCATTGTAGGGGTGGTACATCTCTATATGCAAATGTCTATAGGTTTATTTTTGTAGTGGCACCTTGATGTTGGAGATGTAATGCGTCTCATCCCCAATCCTGTACTACCATTAATTGTCTCACAAATGGTCATCCTAAGATCATGTCATAATTAATTACATTTCCAAATTGACAGATTGCCAACATGTGTTCAAATTTCACTCCACAAGTAGTGAGGGTTACCTTTTCTAGGATTCCTAGAGGTCTTTCAATGTGACCGTCTGCCAATGGTAATTTCATCCAAGTGTGTTGTAGGGCTGATTTTCCCCATTTTTCCCATATTACTTTGGTCGTTATTCCCACCCCCGCTCTTGTATCTAGAATGGCTTTGGTCATACAGCCTCAGAATGTGATTCGGAGCCATGGATTTCCTTCATCTCCCTCACTAAATTTTCCCACTTTGTCAATTGGAATTTTAATTGTGGGTGTTGTCTCCGCTTTTTCCTTCCTTATTGATTGGTTTGTCTCTTCCAATTTCAAATGTTTAGCTAATTTGTTCCAAAACTAGGGTTTAACTTGTAGCAACTCCTTGAGAGTTAATCAACATTGAACCTTAGTTCTTTTTAACTCAGATAAAGTGTTTGAGGTCTCGTCTTGTGATTTCTTTTCTCTTCCCATTATTGTGCATGCATGGAAAAATTTGGATCTTAATTCATATTCTCTCATGTAATTTGGAAGCATTGTCAAGCTCATTCCTTTCTCTCTATTGTGATCTAGGTTAGACAAATCCTCATAGTTCACTTCTAGTTCCAATGTCTGTTGATTCCTAGAGTCATCTAACTCTTCAAAGGGAGGGATTTCACTTTCATTCTTCTTCCACCTGTCTTCCTGGACTCTGGCCCAAAGATCATGTGGCCATTTAGCCTCTACTTCAGGAGTTAAAGAATTTCTTTCTTCATTTTCATTACTCAACTCTGTTTTCGACTCCTTCTGTTGATTATTCTTCTTTGGTCGTGGATTGAATTTTCTACACATCCCTAGGATTGTTCTTCAGATATTATGGTCTCAGGGAGGGTTGGTAAAGGTTTTTCTAGTGTGGTTTGAACAATCTCGATTAACCTTGCATATTTTAAATCATTGTCTTTCAAGATCACCTCTTGGGTAGGCCTTTTCATGTTGCTCTAGACTAGGTCATGTCTCTATCCTAGACTGATAGAATTTCAACCACATGTTCAAGTCTTCCAGCATATGATTCGCTAGAATTGATCTTGCATGTTACTTGATTTTTTTTCTTGTCACTACATTTGATTTCTTATTTGCTGAATTGCTTTCTCTATGCTCACTCTCTTTCAATGTCTCTTCTTTCTCTTGAGCATTTCTTTAAACCCACATAGTTTTAAGTTTTACTGGCCTTGCTTTCCATCTTTCATACTTTTTAAGTTTGGAGGTGTCTTCATGCTCTTTTGAGTCCTCGATAACTTGATTTGCGGATCCTAGGTCCTCCTCAATCTTTGGGCTATTTATTACTTCTCTTTTCAAGATTTCCTTAGTTTTTTTCTTTGATAGTTGCATTTAGAGGAATAGTGTATTCCTTGTTGCTTCTTGAGGACTCAGTCACCTTGATCATGTTAATTTGTGCAGATGGTGAGACCTTGTAAGGATTCTTAGGGCAATCTCTAAACAAACGTTCCTTGCAACACCCATTACAATATCCTTCTTAGAGATGTGGGGGTGGTGGATTGTAAGGGAGGGTACAATCCCTAATGAAATGATCTCCGGCACATCTATAGCATGATCCTCTCAGTGCATGGGGTCTTGCTACAGTTATGTTTGGAACAAGGACTCTTGGGGTTGTGTACATAAGGCTAGCATATTCAGGTCCATATGAGCTCTCATAACCCTCATATCCATAATGATATAACTCATGGGCCTTGTCATATTCCATAAGACTATTTTCATAAGAATAATAATATCCTTGGTTTTGATCAAATCCTTGATTAAGGTTATCAGTGTTTGTCAACATGGTGGTGGGTACAATGGATCTCTCAAGATTTTCTTCTATTTCTGCATACTTTATAGGTACTACATTTTGAGGATGTGGGGGTTGTTACCTCAACATAGATTGAGGTTGATTGTACCTTGTGTATTCATATGGTCTTGGTGCCATGGGTGGTCCTTAGTATGGGCCATATCTAGGAACCTCTTTGCCTTGATCTCGGGGGGTTATCCATAAGGCCGATACTATGGTGGTCGAGAGGTTCTAGGTTGTCTATTGAAGGGGCAATTTTCCATGCTATGGTTTGTGTATTTCTGTTCAACATGACAATACAAATTGGGTCCCTCGGCCTGCTACCGATTGTATTGATAGGGTTGTGGAGGCACTAGTCGACCTCTTACACAAGTATGACATATATGGTCGCCACCACAATGGATACATCTTCTCAACATGGGTACCCTCAAGGGAGGATTTTGGTAATTTTTCTATCCCTAGAAACCTAGTTTCTTAGCCACCAAGTCTGCCAGTTCTTTTACATCACTAGTGTGGGAGGTTGCATTACTGATCATATCTTTTGATTTTGTTGGATTCTTGGGATTTTTAAGTCATCTGCTAGGTTTTCTTTTAAGTATATACTCTCGTATATAGTCATGTACTCTGACATTGGAAGAACTGTTAAGGATCAAACCACATTTGAAGGAGAAACTAACCAGCCAATTGAAGATCAAGGTGGAAGAAAAGGAGATGTCTGATGAAGTAAACACAGTAAAAATCCCAGTCGATAAGGTTGGAGATTTTAGTGAGGGAGATGAAGGAAACACGTGCCTTCCAATTACCTATAGAGGTTACACTACTAAAGCCATCTTAGATTCTCGAGCGGGAGTAGGAATTGCTACTAGACAAATCTGGGAAAAATGGGGAAAACCAACTTTAAGACCAACACGCATGAAGATAAAAATGGTAGACGGACACACTGAACGACCTTTGGGATCATTGGAACGGGTAGTTTTTACCACTTGCGGAGTTGAGTTTGAGCACACCTTAACGATATGTCAATTTGAAAGGCCTAGCAATTATGAAATGATACTTGGAAGACCTTTCATGAGACAACTAAAGGTAGTGCAAGATTGGGGAAAAGACGTAGTATATTTACAGCATGAAGGAACCACAACAAGAATAAATCTCCATACTTATACATATCAAGATGTTCCTCCCTTACAATGGAATTAGAATCCAAAGATAACCAGTCGATTCATAGTATAGGTTCAAGTGATCAATCGTGGATGAACGAAGACACTCATCTATGGATATGCCACGCTGCGAAAAAGGAAGAGGGTAGAAGGAAAGGATGGCAGCAAAGGCAAGGAGCTGCTAGATCTATACAAGATCCAGCCTATATGCCTCAAATATTCATAGATGAAGAATTCGAACCTCATGGTTGGATGGAGATTTTAGCTACTCTCGATGTTTGTGTAAATGAAGAAGTGATAACCATGAATGAATGCATTGATGAGGAAGGATATGACGTTAGTCTATACGTGGTAGTTCTTCAAGAGGCTGAAGAAGGGGAAGTGATAGAAAACGAATGGAATGAGGACTATGAGAGCATGAAATGGAGCAAGAGCAAATGGAAATAGAAAGTGGAAATCAAGAAGTAAGTGTCATAGCTAATGAAATAAATCAAGAACCAACACAGGAAGAGGAGCTTGGGTTAGATAAAGCAAAAAATGACGAAGAAAACAAGCCACAAGATCAGTTTGAAGTGCCTGCCCACTTCAAAAAATATGAGGTAGAAGAGAGGAGAATTGCTATTCAAATGCCAAAACGAGAAGCTCAGCCAAGAATAACATATGACAACAAAGAACAGACCAAGAAAATAGTAGTAACCTTAGAGGAAGGAGGAGTACGATGTACTTTTATAGGTTAGGATGTCTCTATGGAGGAAGAACAAGAGTTAATACGCCTCATAAGGGAATACAGGGATGTCTTTGCCTGGACATATAAGGATTTGAAAGGAGTAGATCCATCTATATGTGCACATAGAATCCCTATGACATCTGAAGCTAAACCTTCCAAACAAAGACCATACACATATAACGATGTTTACTCAGCAAAGATTAAAGAAGAGATAGATAAACTGTTAGATGCTGGGTTCATTTACGAGATTGAACACACAGAATGGGTATCACCTTTGGTGGTCGTACCGAAAAAGAATGGTAAGTTAAGAGTATGCATAAATCTGAAGTTAAGAGTTAAGTTAAAAGCACATGTAAATCAATGGAAAACTCATTTAAGTGCAAACGGAACATGGCAAACATTGAGGAGACTAGGCACATATTGGCCAACCATGTAGAGGGATGCACATAACTATGTATCAGCCTACCCGACCTGTCAAGAACGGAATCCAGAAGAGAACTCTAACTTATGCTACTCCACTATAGCACCAAGATGGAGCATGCCTCCGGTGAAGTTCTTAAAGACCCAAGAGTACCCAGAAGGAGCTACTCTAGCAAGGAAACGTGCACTGGTAGAACAAAGCAAGGACTATGCTCTTATAGGAAAACAACTCTTTAAACGGGGAAGAGATAATCATTTGCGAATGTGCATTCATGAAGACGAGTATCTTGCTGTCTTAGAGATGGCACATACAGGAGCCGCAAGAGGACATTTTTTTGCAGGTAAAACTGCAAAAATGATTCTCTTTGCTGCAATGTGGTGGCCAACGCTACACCAAGATGTAGCAACATATGTGCAAAGATGTGATATTTGTCAACGAACAAAATATCCAGTTAGAAGAGACGAGATGCCACTGAAACCCATGATGAGTGCTAGAGCTTTTACTAAATGGGGAATAGACTTCATAGGACCTATTAGCCCACCAGCTAAAGGATCCCACGCTGAGTATATAATTGTAGCCACAGACTATCTAACCAAATGGGTTGAAGCCAAAGCAACCAAGAAAAATGACGCAAAAACTACGACCAAGTTTCTCTTCGAGAACGTTTTCACTAGGTTTGGACTACCGATAGAAATTGTGAGTGATAGAGGCACACACTTTGTGAATGAAGTTATAGAAGCCTTACTGAATGAATTCTTGGTAATTCATAAGAAGTCAGCCCCTTATCACCCACAAGCCAATGGACAAGCCGAAAGTTCAAATAAAATCTTGTGCACAGTTCTCACTAAAATTGTGAACAATGGTAGATCTGATTGGGATAAACAATTACATCACACTTTATGTGCATTCCGAGTAGCTTACAAGACCGCCATAGGAACTACTCCTTTTAACTTAGTGTATGGAAAAAATGCTATTTTGCCAATTGACTTCTTAATACCCACTCTCAGAGTAGCAACAACTTATGAGTGGATGGGACATGAACTCTGAGCTCAATTGGATCAAATAGAGAAGTTACATGAAACTAGGTTACAAGCAGTAGTAGGGATTTATGCTGCTAAAAGGCGATAGAAGGCATATTTTGATTCTCATATTAAAGATAAAAATTTGAAGGAAGGAGATTTAGTTTCGGTTTATACTTTGAAACAACACGCAAAGAAACTACAAAAAAGAGGATATGGCCCGTTAATCATTAATTGCATATCCACCAGCGGAGCCATCAGCTTAGCAACTCTAGATGGAGATGTATTGCCAAACTATATCAGTGGATGTCGAGTGAAAAAATATCTAGAACCATTAACTGAAGAAATAATGTCACGATTGATAATGGGTAAGAATAGACGCCTAGAGGAAGAAAGAATATGAGAGGAAGCCAGACAAGAAGCGTTAGAGCGAATAAGAAAACGAGAAGAATGGATGAGAGAGAGAGATGAGAGATATCGACTAGGAGAGGAACTCGTCCCAATGGCTAATTTTAGAGCCACTGAAAACCTAGGTCAACAAAGAATGCAACCATATTTGAATTTGGGAGCCGGGAAAAGGGAATACCACTTAGTGGATGCTCTCATTGACACAGGAGCCGCCATAAGTTGTGTCAAATTTTCATTGACTCGAAAACTCAAGGAGGATTTACGTCCATCAAAGGCACATCTGATAGGAATAGGAGGAACAATTACTCAATGTATAGGTGAGGTTACCTTACCTCTACATCTCGGAAACAACACTATGGAACAGAAACTCTTAGTATGTCATGATCAGGACTTACTCGAAGACCTAGTGTTAGGTCAAGATTGGATATACGAATATGAAGTGACTATTCAATTGGCATTAGGATACATCTCAGCCAAGATAGGACATCAAGAGGTATTCAGCATGTTAGACGAATGACCAATCAAAGCCGAGGATATAGACCCGAGAGCTCACTCAAATGAACACAGTGATGAATGTATGTTCACTAGCACTATGGAAACCCCTTCATCGAGTACTTCATGTGAGGATACACCGAATTCTGCTTGCACACCATCTTCTAATCTAGCAAGTCACAAGAGTATCATTCTATCTGAAAACAACCTTAGCGAAGAACCACGCACAAGAGAGACTAGTTCTCTGGGTAATCACAAGTCTGCACCTATTAGAATATGCCCCATTCCTTACACTAGACAGGCTTGGATAAGGAAGGATCAAGTGGTTGCATATCTTCAACAACAAAAACATTATCGACATCAGAACGACCCATCGAACCAGCGAGTAAATCACTTGGGACACGGAGTTCCACAAAGAATTGCTAGAATATTGATTCCAAAGAAAGTGGTAGCTGCCCAGCCAGCCCGCATACAAATATGGATTCCCAAGTCATGTACTCAAAGAACAATCACCAAAAAGGACAAATCAAGGAACAAGGAAAATCAGTATGGTCTAAAGGCAAAACGACAGAAGCTAAACTGCTACAGGATAGAGCAGGAGTCTACATACAAATCACACGCCATTCCACGATTCAAAAAGTAGACGAAGCAGAAGCACAAAATGAGAAGCACCGCATTCACCAGGAATGTTGGGAATACGATTTCTCCCAACAGAATAAAGCAGATTTGGATGCCGAAGGACAAGACAAGCTGTATACATCTACCAAATAATTCGAGTTGCACACATTTGGAGTTACCAAAATCCAAAGTATGCATAATAGGGCCACATTACAAGGCCAAGCATTCGACACGTTATTCTTCTATTTCAGGATAGTGAAGCACATTTTCCTGTTGGGAAATAGGAGAGCACTTGTACATGATCTAAAGAAAATTGCTGAAAAATTAATAACCGCTTCGGCTATGAACTAACTTTTCTGTTTTTCTTTCAGACAAAAACATAAACATATCTAAAAGTAGGAAAAATCCCAGGTATTACCTTTCTCACACCCACGGGGAAGGGACGACACTATTCACGCGGAGCATTGCCAATCTCATGGAAGACAAATGAAAGATGATTTTTGATACTATCTTGCCACTAATTCATACTCTATATTGAGTGCAGATGGCATCTACTAATTCCGAAGCTATGCAAGAGGAAGAGGTCCAGCTTCTTCCCTTGGAATCAGTAACTAACGCAAGAGGTCATTGGTTTCTCGATGATCAACCAGTGTTCGAGTTTCTTTTCATGGCAACCATCAAGATCACGGAGAGAGATCACTATTTCCCTATCATGTCACAAGATTTCAAGACGATCATACAAGGATTACCGCGTATGACAGATGTTTAAACACAAGTTGGAATTGATGCATTCTTAAGACTTCCAATATATTTGCCTGATTTCCAGAGATGTACGCAAGTAATGAATACACTCCAATCTGCATCGAATAAGATGTCAGTCCCAGAGGCAAGAGTACTGGATAAGGTGGGTGCATCGAAAACCATTCAATTCACTCGTGAGCTAATTAACAGAGCTTTTGGATGGAATCAAGAGGGACTCACGAATGTCAAAGATGAATGTCATGATCCAAAAAAGAGAACATTTTTGGAAATCAACAGAACCGACATTGGAGACTCTGTTAGATTAGTTCACCAACATTTTTGTTTTCCGAATATGCATAGATACACAGCACCTCACAAGATTGTTGTGCAGCTACTCTCACATGCTATGAGGCAATTAGGAAACCAAGTCAACATGACTCCATATGTTCAAGAACGCCTATTTGAAGCGAAGAAGAAGTGGAGTCAGAAAAAGTTCTTGAATGCAAGTTCGACATTGACCTTACTCATTTATGAGGCACTTGAAATGAAGGATTTCTTACGCTTGATGCCGATCTCAACTCAGATGGCCAAATACGTAAAGTCAGCAACTGTTCCAAAGAAAAAGAAAGTAGTCATTGCTGTTGAAGTAGGAACCAATTCAAAGACACCAATGAGAGGAACTAAACGCCTAAGAGAGGAAGAAGCTCAAGAGACACCACAATCAAAGAGAACACATGTGTTACCAAAGCTTCCTATGACAGAACAGCCAATAACCAAGAGAGACCTCTCTACAGCCCTGGAAGAAACACATCAATATATGCGGGGGCAAGTAAATTTGAATATTCAAGGTCACCATTACAGACAGGCAAGCCAGGAAAAGAATCAGAAGGATAAAGAACATACTCATAAAGTACCTTCCAGATACAAAGAAATAGGGTTGGAGGAATGAAGCTCTAATGAGGAATCAAGCCCTGAGAAGGACACCCTGGATACTGATATAAGGACAGAAACTCATAATGAAGAATGGACAGAGATTAATCAAGTCGAAATCACGCCAGACAACCAACAGGGACAGGCAAAGAGCCAAGAACCCACTGAACTAGAGCATGTAATTCAATTGAATGATAAGTCAAAGATCAGTATCAAGGAAGCTCCAATAACTAATAAAGATGTAGTGCCACCTATCAAAGAAGAAATACAAACTCCAGTGGACCAGGAATCAGGCGGACAACCAAGTAAGGAGCCCGTTGTGATTGAGGTACCGGATGATACACCTCAAGGTAAGAATGACCACATGGAGGCTGAGCCAAGGATCCAACTTCACATTAGGCAGCCCCATGATTCTACGTTACACGTGGCACAAGGGAAAGATGTGACAACAGGAGCAGAACCTAGCATCCCCACCACATGGTTAAATGTGGACGTAACTCAATTGAAACCTATTGTTAAGCAGATGATACAAACGGCCATGGACACACAACAACATATGATGGAAACAGATGCGGATTACGACAAGGCCATGAGGGAAAAGAATCAGTTTCAAATCATGAGTGAAAAACTATCCGCAAAGCTCATCCAGGCTCAGAAAGAGACTGCCGCCAAAGAAATGGAGTTACTTGCAGTCAAAACACAATGTCATGCATTGATGCACCAGCATCATCAGCTACAAAAACAACTTACAAAATTACAAAGATAGCATGACGCCAGTGAAGCAGACAAAGAGAGAATGAAAGCTAGAAGTAATCTACTAGAAACTCAACTAAAGGTATACATGGAAGAAAATGATAGCTTACGCGGACGCAATAAAGAATTGATGAAGTCATTGCTATATGATCAACCTATTGAAAAACAAGAGACTACAGATATTGACCAGAAAGAATTAAGAGATCGGATTGAGAAGTATGCAGAATTGTTGAAGCAAGAGGAGACCTTAAGAGACAAATGGCAACATAAGCACGCTCAAGAAACAAATGAGCTAAAAAAGCAGTTGAATACAACCCATGGAAAACTTGCAGTGAGTTATAGTGAAAATATGGATTATGTAGCAGAGATTGGTAATGAGTTACTTGCTACCAAAGAAGCACTACGGGCAGCAATGCAAGAAGTAAAAGAGAAGACTGAGCGCTTGGCACAATTAGAGGACAAAGCACAAGAGAAAGCACAAATCGGGACACCAGTAGAGCTAAGACAAGAGAATCCTACTGACAAGGAAGAGGTATGTCCTCTATCTCCCCCGATTTATAATTCTCCAATGAAAGAGCAGATGGCGAAAACACATGATGATCATCCAATGCCATACACTGCAGAAATAGGTGAGAAGGAATGGGCACTATTGGTGTCCCAGTTGACAGAAAATTTTGAAAATGAAGTCATCAAAGTTATGAAAGAAGCAAAGATTAAAGGTAAAGACTTGGAGACGATCATGAAGCCTTTCAACATTCCGTATGGACTATTGAAAGAGAAAACCAGACAATATATAAAGAAGATCACATAGAAAAATCCAGACGAACAGCTGTAGTTCAAAAATGACACGTTCAACTATACTCAAGAAGAATTTGAAGCTGCATAGCCTGTTTGGAGAAGAAATTTTTTGGAGAAACATCCTACATTATGGGTGCACTAGCAAGCGGCACCATATTTTTTACAGGTATATCCTTCTTTATGTCCAACACCACGGCGCAGAGAAGCACGAGAATTTTTGAATATGCAAAAGACTGGTGTGATCAATAAACAGTGGCTAAACTATCCACTACTTCCAAGTCCACCGCATAACTATCTACCTACGGAGGATTACATGATCAAAACCATTGAATTTTGGCTGTAGAATTATGCAACAGTACGCGATTTAACTATCAAGATGACCAATAAAATACTCAGTATGATACTTACAGTATTAAGGGTTTTCAAACACGCGGCATATACATTTTTGAACTTCATTGGCATTAATCAAGGAACAGATATTCTTGTTTTTCACTTGTCTGTTATGCCTAACCGACCAAAAATAATGGCATATTATTCTAGGTTGATGTTTTTGCCGAGTACCTATATGCAAATTTTCAAAGAAGCGTTTTTCACAGGGTTTTTTGAGATTGATTCAAAAATCTTTTTAAAGATGTCCTCCAACTTGAATGCCAGATTAGTGGCATATGAGCTAAGCTTCTTCACCGATCATAGACAACCACCACATGACGGTGTGAAAGCAGAACAATGGAAGCAACTAATGATACGTGAAGCCAATCTGCTTAATGAAACAGAGCAAAAAGTATATCAAACATACTCCCGTCGACTCCGGAAGCCTGTCGGGGACGACAGAGTTCAGGAGGGGGGCAGTGTTGAGGGAGAATCAAGCAAAAAGAAGAAAAGAAGAAGACAAAGAAAGAAGCTTCATTAAAAAGATCATATCTGAAGATACATCTCTGCAGGAAGCCTCACAGGGGTGCAACACCCATCTCTGCACAGAGCCTCGCAGGGGCACATATCAAGGAAAAAGCACGTAGGTGGAAGGAGGAACCAGGGCCAAGAAAGTATCCAAGAAGTGCAAGAAGATAATTGGCAGGTATTAATTCTTCCGCTGATAGCGTGCGATGGAAAGAAAGTAGACAGGCTCAAAGCAATACAACAGGGTCAGATGTTTGCAGCCAGGACAAATCAGAGGACCAAAAGCTAGAAAGAGGTCATTGGTGGCGTGCGTGACAACCCAACTGAATACAACAACCCAGATATGTGATATACGGAATACCAAGGGGCAAACAGAAGCAAAGGACATACCTCGGATAAGATAACCAATTGTCTGATAGTCCTTGTTGCCGCTTCGACCGCTGGGTGCGTGTATTTAGACCTCTTAAACAAGCTGAAGACAAGAAGTAAAGCTTGTCAAGGGACGACAGAGACAAAGAGGGGGAGAGTGTTGCAGAGCAAAGACAGCACAAGGCAGAGAAAAAGAAGGCCCCCAAAATTTTTCCGATTTGGACACCCAATTTTTGTATTATAACCATTCTTGTAACATAATTTCTGTTGTAAATGCATTAGGGGAGTCCTCTAGATGCATCCCCACAGAAGATTAGTAGCTTACCCATGTAAATTAGTAGGAAATTAGCCTTTTAGTGAATAAAGTGCCGGTCTCTTGTGTGAAAGGACCATTTTTACGGCACATGTATATACATCAATTTGTGACTCTTTGTAAAGACTTTTTGCCATTGTGAGAATCAAGAGCACAAAAATTCGAATTTGTGTCTTCTCCTCTCTGTATCATCTTCTATGTGAGCTTGTATGCAGGGGTATTGCTTGAAACGAGTGTTAGGAAGTGTTGTCTATCCATGAAAGAGCTTGTTTGTTGTGGTTAAGGTGTGTGTGAAGTGTAGGAAGTGTTGAAGTGTAGGAAGGTCATTCCCACGACTCCGTATTTTGCTCCTAACGTGAAGTAGAAGCATCAAAATTGAGTGAAAATACCATTATTGGATGTGTCTTCTTGAGAGCTTTGAAATGCATATGCTATTTGCTATATTTGGAGTTCGGAGCTGAGAGAAAAGATCAATTTTTTGTTGGCTGCTACACCAAGTGTCGCAACACCATGACTGACAGTTGAAGCTTGATTGGAATATTCTTTGCCTTGTTTCCACTCTTTCAGTAACTCATTTGCATTGATCGTCATTTGAATGCATGTCTTCATACACTCGGCTAGGTTTTGATACTCATCGGATTGATAATTAAAGCGTGAATCCCCACTATATGCACTTGAGGGGGATTGAGGTATAGTCTCTTTCTCCACAAGTCCCTAAGTTGGTTCTTAGGTACACATAGTCTATGAGCTTATACAGCCCAGGACATAAAATGCCAGAAGCAATAATCACATCGCCATTTGACAGATCATGAACTCTACACCTATCATCAACAAATTTCATAACCAAGCCAATCTTGGCTCATGGAGAAACTGATAACAGGTTCTTCTTCATCCCTGGCACAAATAAAGCATCTGACAAAGTGAAAGAACTACCATCAATAGTAGTCAAAATGATCTTACCAACTCCCATAAAAGGATAAGAGGAGTTGTTGGCGCATGTAACAGTATTCCCTCTAGGGGCAGGCTCGAGTGAAGAGAAGAAACTGCGGTGCGAGGTAATATGTTTGATCGCCCCACTGTCAAAGTACCAAACATCTGCGTCTACTGCAGACATGCATTGCTTATGAGAAGATGGGCCAAAACTGCAAATAGTAGTAAATGCCCATTCTTCTTCCTGCACAAGATTAGCAGACTCTGTTTTTGGTGTAGAGGCTTCTGCAACAACCATTCCAGCCTCTTTCTTCTTTGCCTCTTTTGCAGCCAGTTTTGGACAGTTCTTTATGTTATGATCATTCTCTTTATAGTACTTACAAAACAATTTTTGCTTTTCTTATTTTTTTCTCATCTTTGTCTTGGTTCTTCGAATGTGCAACATTTGCAGATTTCTGCTTACTAGTAGAAGAGCTCCATTTTCCTTTGCCCTTCTAACTAGCCAGGAAAGCTTGATCTGCGACATGCATAATGGACCTGTTTTGCCTGGACTGATCTTCCTGCAACAGAACAGAGACTAACTCCTCAAATGACAAGGCATTTGGATTGCCTTTCATCATCAACTGAAGAGTAGAAGCAAAACTCTGATATGAATCAGGAAGACCATTGAGAACGGTCTGCACAAGTGAGCTATCTGGTATAACCTCATCAGCAAAAATCAATTGTTCCTTCAAGTCTTTGATCTTTGTTAGGAAACTGTCCATAGAATCACCTTCATTCATGTGCTCACTCTCCAACTGTTTTTCAAGGTAAGCAACACGAGCCTCATTCGTAGCTTGGTACAATGTGGTAAGTGTATCCGAAGCATCCTTAGCTATTATAAAAGAGCGAATATGAGGAATAATGGCACGTTTGATAGATAAAGCTATCAATGCATGTGCCTAAGCATCTCTGCCATCCCAACAAATCTGATCTGCAGTAGGTGTAGCAGAAAACTACAGCACAAACAACAATATGCAAAATACCATCATCTTGGACACCTTCTACATCAGCTTCAGTACCTGCAATTGTAATAGTTCTAGGTGTGATAGGACGTTTTTCGACACCCTCCACAATGTTCCATAGTCCTTTTGCAACCAACACATGTCACATCATATAAGCCCATAACGGGTAGTTGGTACCATCCAACTTATCCTCAACAGCCAACATACGGAATACATCACTGCTTTCAGCCATGGCCGGTGACTAAAATACCCTTTGGCACAAAAAGATGAAATAGCCTGCATAAGCGCTACGATAGTGTGTTCGGAGGCGGAAACGAGCTGAGATCGCGATTTCGGCACCATAAAGCGAAGCTGTTTTGATCTCTGAAACACCCTGAGTATGCTCACCAAGTTTCGTGCGAATCTGAGACTGCAAACGGAGGAGTGTCGACGACGCTCTAGATGAAGCGACGACCTGCTCTGATACCAATATTTGGAGTTAGACGTCTTCGGAAGCACACAAATAGCACAAGCAAGAAGAAGAAGCTTGGAGCACAACAGACAATACTGAATGTATTACTAGAGAATGTACAAAGATAAGTAGCCCATTAGGGCAATAGGCGTATATACAAGTCGGGGGAAAAAAACTTCCTAAAGAGGGAAAAAAGTGCCCCGACGGTCCTAGAGTGTTCACACACATCACTACCTAAATACATCAACAATAATGTAAAGAAATAGTAGAGAGAGTCACTAGAAACCAAATATCCATGAGATAGAAGTGTAGAGAGTCATCTTTTTGAGTAAGCATCGAGTCTTTCTCTGATTTCTCTCAGCCTGATCAAGTGGATCAGGAAATCTTTTGTATACATCTAATTAGAAGCTAATCTCAAAAGAATTATTAAAACTCTAGTTTTATCATTAAGATCAAAGGTATGTCAAAAACTATCTTCCAGAACAAGCGACTTTGATATAGTCAACTTCTAAGGTTGATTTCTCATAGCACAAGCCCCGTTTTGCTAAATGGTTTCAACCATAGCTTCCTTACCTTCAAACTTAGATTTTGAATGCTCATTCATCAAAAACTTTAGACTGTGCACTGAGATCCAAGCAAAACATTGACAGGAAAAAGTGTGTGACTCTGAGAGGTCTACCTGCAAACTTTACATATACATGTTCCTATTGATCATACACACAATCTTAAAGGAATTAGACCATGAAACTTTGAACGTTTGCCAGTATTTTGACACTCGGGCGACCAAACATATTACCTCGCAGCGCAGTTTCTTCTCTTCACTCGAGCCTTCCCCTACAGGGAATACTGTTACATGCGCCAACAACTCCTCTTATCCTGTTATGGGAGTTGGTAAGATCATTTTGACTACTGCTGTTGGTAGTTCTTTCACTTTGTCAGATGCTTTATTTGTGCCAGGAATCAAGAAGAACCTGCTATCAGTTTCTGCATTAGCCAAGATTGACTTGGTTGTGAAATTTGTTGATGACAGGTGTACAGTTCATGATCTCTCAAAGGGCGATGTGATTATTGCTTCTGGCATTTTATGCCATGGGCTCTATAAGCTCATAGACTATGAAAGATCTATAAATGATTTGGCATGTGCAGTAAATGATTCTCAAGCTATGTCAGATGCAAAGCTTTGGCATGCATGCTTTCGTCATCTGAATTTTGCTAGTTTGCTACGCCTGCAGAAATCTGAAATGGTGTCCTCTTTTCCCAAACTTGAGGCGCCTGGAAAACATGTTTATGAAGGCTGTATTTTGGGCAAAATGCAGCGTTTGTCCTTTCCAAAAGATGGTTCAGTTCGGGCTACTCAGAAATTGCAGCTTGTACATAGTAATATCTGTGGTCCTATGCAGACACCTTCTTTTGGGAATTATCTTTACTTCATAACTTTCATCAATGATTTTTCCAGGCATGCATGGGTATATCCATTGAAGGCAAATTCCGAAGTGTTCATGTGCTTCAAACAATTTTTGGTTTTGGCTGAAAATCTATCAGCATGTAAAATGGGCACCCTCCGTTCTGATCGAGGAGAGGAGGGGGGGATATATGTCTTTTGATTTTAATGCATTTTAGCTAAACGTGGGTTAAAACACCAGTGTACAGTGTCGTATACACCTCAACAGAATGGAGTTGCTAAACGAAAGAACAGATCACTCATGGAGATGGCGAGGTGTATGGTCAAGAGTCAGGCTTTACCACATAGTTTCTGGCTTGAGGCTGTCATGTGTGCAACATATGTACTGAACAGGTGTCCCACTAAAGCACTGCAGTCTATCACTCCATATGGGGCTTGGCATGATCCCAAGCCATTTGTTGCTCATCTGCATGTTTTTGGTTGTTTGGCATATGTATTAGTGCCTGAAGAACATCGCAGAAAGTTGGATGATAAAGCAGTAAAATGTATTTTTGTTGGATACAGTTCTGAAAGTAAAGGCTATCGTCTGTATCATCCATAGACTAAATGCATTCTGGTTAGCCGTGATGTTTTTTTTGTGGAAGATGCTATTCAGCCATTGCTTTCATGTACTAAGAAGATATTTGTTAGCTCCAAACACATGTATGATACTTTGCTGCCTCTTTTTATAGGTGGACAGTCTAGTGCTGGTCCCAATGAGGCAACTTCTTAGCCTTTGCAGGTTTCATGTGATGATGCAGATCATTCCATTTTTGATGCAAATTTACATGATGCACTAGTTGATGAGAGAGCTGATATTGAGCAGGCAAAAACTATGCCAAAATGGCTGGTGCAGACTTTGCCTGATAGCAAATTAGATGCACCTCTCTCATATCGTACTTGTTCAAGCTCTCATAGTGCGTATTTTGCATCAGATTGCTATGCTATGGCTGCATCTAGTCTCTGTGATGAGAATGAGCCTGTTTTGTTTGATGAAGCACAAAATTCAGAAAATTGGATGGTTGATATGCAATCTGAATATGATGCAATAATGAAGAATGGTACTTGGTCTTTATGTGACTTGCCTCCTGGCAAGAAGCCCATTGGCACTAAGTGGGTATACAAGCTGAAGCGCTAACCTGATGGTACATTTGATAGGTATAAAGATAGGCTTGTCGCAAAGGGTTATGCGTAGGAAAGAGGCATTGATTTTGATGAGACCTTTGCACCTACATGCCGCATGACTACTGTTCGGAGCATTTGTGCACTTGCAACCCATCATGGTTGGAATGTATATTAGTTGGACATTAAAACTGCATTTCTGAATGGTGACTTGCATGAAGAAGTGTATGTTTTTCACCTCCGTGGCTTTGTGCAAAAAGGGCATGAAAACTAGGTGTGCAGGTTAAAGAAGGCATTATATGGTTTAAAGCAAGCACCATGTGCTTGGTATGAGAAGATACATGCCTATTTGATTGCACATGGTTTTGAGAATAGCCCAACTAAAAGCACCTTATATGTTAAGTGTGCTAATGATGTGCTACTGATCATTGTTGTCTATGTTGATGACATGCTGCTCACTAGTCCTATTGAGAAGCATATTGCTGATTTTAAGGCTGATTTGCATGCCTCATTTGAGATGTCTGATTTGGGGCATTTGCATCACTATTTGGGCATTCAGTTTATGCAAATTGATGGTGGAAAGGCTTTGTGTCAAATGAAATATATTGACACATTATTGCAGTGTTTTGGCCTTGAAGATTGTAAGCCTATTGCCACTCCTATGGATACATGTTTACAATTGAGTCTTCATGATGATGGAGATGCATTTGATGCTGTTCTCTACCAGTAGGCTATTGGATGCTTGATTTACTTATGCATTACTCGGCCAGATATTGAGTTTGCTGTCTTACAGATGAGCAGGTTTATGCATTGCCCAGGATTCAAGCATTGGCAGGCAGTTGAGCGCATCTTTCTCTATTTGAGTGGTACTTAGCTACTTGGGTTGTTTTATCCTAAGGGGGGATCACTACTGCGAGATTTGCATGCTTTTTCTGACTCTAATTGGGCTGGTTGCTCATGTATATGTCGGTTGAGCAAGAAGCAGCCTATCGTGGCCACTTCTAGTTGTGAGGCTGAGTATAGAGTAGCTTTCACAGTGATTGTTGAGTGTGTGTGGCTCGGACGCCTTATGGTTGATTTGGGTGTTGGTCAGACTTCTGCCACCACCATCTTCACTGACAGTGAGAGCGCATTGGCAATTGTGAGGAACCCTGTGTTCCATGCTCGCACTAAGCACATTGAGGTGCATCATCACTATGTCAGGGAGAGGTTCTCTACTGGGGAGATCAGCTTGGCATATGTGCCCATGCAGGAGAACATTGCAGACCTTTTCACGAAGGCTCTACCTAGGGAAAAGTTTGAAGCTTTCTGCAAAGCTTTGGTCTTACTTCCTTTTGTGGAGTGATTTCCACATAGCTTGGCACTTCCTTATACATGAGTGTCAGCTCCTTGTTCACCGCATCACTCCCAGGGGGGATTTGTTGATATATTTAGGTATTGATGTGTGTGAACACACTAGGATCGTCGCGGCACTTTTTTCCCTCTTTAGAAGGTTTTTTCCCCGGCTTGTATATACGCCTATTGCCCTAATGGGCTACTAATCTTTGTACATTCTCTAGTAATACATTGAGTATTGTGTGTTGTGCTCCAAGCTTCTTCTTCTTCCTTGTGTTGTTCACATGCTTCTGCAGACGTCTAACTCCAACAATTAGTAACAAGCTAACGAGTAACAAACTAATAAGTAATAAGGTAATTAGTAACAAGCTAATTAGTAATAGCTAATTACTAACAAGCTAATTAGTAACAAGTTAATGTATAACAAGCTTGTTAGTAACAAGCTAATTAGTAACAAGATCATTAGTTATAGCTAATTAGTAACAAGCTAATTAGTAATAGCTAATTATAAAGATCTAACCAAGAACAAGCTAGTTGGTAATAGCTAATTACTAACAAGATAATTAGTAATAGATAATTAGTAACAAGTTAATGAGTAACAAGCTAATTAGTAACAAGCTAATTAATAACAAGCTAATTAGTAATAGCTAATTAGTAGCAATCTAATTAGTAATAGCTAATTATAAATAGCTAACCAAGAACTAGCTACTTAGTAATAGCCAATTAATAACAAGCTAATTAGTAATAGCTAATTAGTAATAGCCAATTACAAACAACTAACCAAGAACAAGCTACTTAGTAATAGCTAATTGCTAACAAGCTAATTAGTAATAGCTAATTAGTAACAAGCTAATGAGTAACAAGCTAATTAGTAACAAGCTAATTAATAACAAGCTATGTAATAATAGCTAATTAGTAACAAGCTAATTACCAATAGCTAATTACAAACAGCTAACCAAGAACTAACTACTTAGTAATAGCTAATTACTAACAAGCTAATCAGTACTAACTAATTAGTAACAAGCTAATTAGTAACAAGCTAATTAGTAACAAGCTAATTAGTAATAGCTTATTACAAATAGCTAACCAAGAACCAGCTACTTAGTAATATCTGATTAGTAACAAGCTATTTAGTAATAGCTTATTACAAACAACTAACCAAGAACTAACTACTTAGTAATAGCTTATTGCTAACAAGCTAATTACTGATAGCTAATTATGGAGAACTAACTAAGAACCAGCTACTTAGTAATAGCTAATTACAAAGAGTTAACCAAGAACCAACTACTTAATAATAGCTAATTACTAACAAGCTAATCAGTAATAGCTAATTACTGAGAACTAACTAGTAACAATGTAACACCTTGTAACAACTAACCACCAAGTACTTAGTAATAACAAACTAATAGCTAGCTAGTTAATGACTACTAATAACCATTTTTTTGTGTAATGTAGATGGAGCTATTTATACGCTTCAAACAATTCCATCCAATGAAAAATATCTAGCTTTGAAAGTTCGAATCATTGAAGCCATATTTTGTTAAGAGATTGAAAGGCAGATTCACATGTTGCTGCATTTATCATGTTCAAATGTCATACCTTAATGATGCAATCAATCTCCTACGTCAATCAAGCTCGGTCATGCATAGCTATCTTTGTAAATATGATTGTTCTATTTGTCAAGTAGGGAAGTCATCAAGGTGCAATGCTTGAGCAACTACATTTTGATGGATTAGCAGCATTATAGAGAGTATTCTATGTCCACGTCAAAATGATACCACATTCCACCAGTACAAATGTGTGATGGGTGAGTGCTCTGATTGCGGAGTAGGAGATTTTAAGTGGTGTCTGAGAGAGACTAGCATTGAGGAATATCATATTCCTGTAAAGATCTTTGAAGATGTCAAGTCAATGTATGAAGGACAAGTTCATAAAAGGAAAGAAACGATAAAGAGGGAGATGAGTCTTAAAGTTGTAACAACATTATTTGAGAAAACTCCAAAGAAATTTATCAAGCACAATTTCATTTATTTATGGCAAGTGAACCAGTTTAAGATGTGTGTCTCTGAATTTCCAAGCGATGTTGTGGTTTCAGTGGTTGATTTTGCAGAAAACTATACATTCCGCGAGCAAAATGAAATACAATCTATGTGTTGGTGGTCTATACAGGTAACTATTTTTGTGCATATCACATATTTGTGTTTGGAGGGTATTCGCAAAAAGGTAATCCACTTCTTCATATCCGATGACAAGAAGCATGAAACCCTTTTTGTGCAACATTGTTTCCAATTACATTGGCAATGGTTGGGAGAGCTAAACCTTGAAGTAAGCCAACATTGGGTATGGTCAAATGGTGCAACTTCTTAATTTAAAGCTAAACATCCAGTTTACTTCGTAGGAAGATATCCAAGGCTAACATGCATGACTATGATATGGAACTTCTTTGAGTGAGGGCACGAGAAGGGAGAACATGATGGTGCAGGTGCAGTTGTGAAAAGGGTGCTAACCCATGAAAAACTTAAACCTGAAGGTACAATGCTGAAGTGTGCTGCAAATGTTGTGAAATTTCTCAGGGGACATTTGTGAGAGTCAAAAGGGAGAGATGTCACACGGGTCTTCTAGGAAGTGAAGATTGACCAAGTGAACAAGGAGAAGGCTTGGGATTGTAAGTGGATATCTCAAGTTCGATCCTCGCATTTGATTCATGGCTATTCAAGGTTAGGTGGACATTGCATTGGTGTCAGAGAACTAACATGTTATTGCTTTCATTGTATCGATTGTTAGTGGAAAAGATGCATCAACAAATGCCACATTCAAAATTGGGTGTACCATACTTTGACTCCTATCAGTGAGTCAGATGAAGCAAAAGACTCATCCTTTTTCAATTTTATATTTGAAGGTGATGGCAACTACCGATCAGATGCATTGGCAGTGGATCACAACTTTGCATTCAATGCAAAAGAGAAAAACGATGAAGGTGTAGGTTTCTATTTATGAAAGTGCACACAAGGAAAACAGTTCAGTCCAAAGAATGTAATGAATGCATGGAACAACCTAATAGCTTCAGGAACATATTATGTGGTGGGTTTATTTTATGAGAGACTAGAAGAAAATGTCTATAGGTTGTTAGAAACAAGACCACCAGCTTATATGTATTCCCATCTTGTAAGATGCATTAAAATACTCATGTCACCAATCCACGATTGTACAGACATGTTTACCATAAATGGTGACGTGTATGAGGCCGTTTATAATAGTATGCCCTGGAATTTGTAACACCCATGTGATGTTGGACAACTTTTTTGTCTGGCACTATGTAGTACACGATTTGACTAGATAATTATAAACTAGTTTCTTTAGTAACCATTTCTGTGTTGAGAAGTTCAATCAAGTGGTGGCAGTGGGTCATGCATAAATTTAGATCCAAGATTTTCCATTAATATGGTTGTCAGTCTTCTTTGTCTCATAGAGTTTTTGTCCTCAATCATTATATCCTCCCTTCACTGATTTACGTGTTGTCGTGCTGGATGCCTAACAAAAAGCATTTTAACTAGGTGATTGCACTTTCTAGAAGATTCTTGTGGGGTGGAAATCTCCATCACAATTCCTAAGGTAGATTGGAATATTTACCACCTTCCTAAGGAGGGAGGTTTGGGTATTTTTTGTCCTCTCAAATCGCTACTAGTATGTGTGCTAAATGGATTTATAGAGCTATTGAGTCTAAGGACATTTGGGCTATTCTCATCAAAATAAACACTGAAAGGTTTTACCTTACTAATTATAAATCCTCGAAGTAGCATAATTTGTGGGATATTTTCGTTTCTGCTCACCCCTACTCTCCCATTGGAAGCACCCTCACTTTTAGGTTCTGGCAATCATGGATGATGGTCAAAAAGCATAATAGTCCAAATGACAAATTCTTTGCTTTTACACACTTCTTTATGCAGGAAAGTGCTTGGGCTAGCTGTCTATCCCTTTGGAACAATTGCAACCTATTTATTAGAGAGCACAAATGTTGTGCGCAGGGTTTTGTCAAATGGAGTGACTTCTATGCTGGATCTGATGTGTTGACTGATACTCATTTCTTTGATTCTACTAATTTATCCCCTGGTTGCTTGCAGGTGCTGAAGCTTTATAGAGATATGCTGGCAACCAGAATCTTGCTTTGCTCTCAGAGAAGGCCTCTCAAACTCGAAGAATTCCTTCATGTAATCTTTTGTCAAAGGCTTTCAAGCCATGGGTAGGTAGAGCATACAAGCCATTAAGTATGCCCCTTCAGATGAATTCAATCTCTCGGGTCACCTCAAAGTCACCCCTCCAAGTCAGTGGAGGGTTTCCTTGCTATCTCTGTACTCTGTTGTTAGGATGGAGATGGTTTACCATAGTATCTAGCTTTAGTTATCTTTCTATTGCCTTCGTATATCGCTCATGCTATTATGCTCTTGTAATTGTGAGGACTTCCTGACCTTTGCCTTGTATCTCTGATGGGGGAACATGCCCCTTGTACAATTGTACGTTTCTTCATTAATATTTAGTTTTCTGTTTCTCCCCAAAAACAAAATGCTCGAGTGCTTGCTAGATGCCTAATAATAAGAAGCACTTCTCCCAAGTCATTGCCCTTGCTAGGAGATTTTGGTGGGGTGGCAACCTTCATCATAACAAAGTTTCTAAGGTGGCTTAGAACATCTGTTGCCTCCCTAGTAAAGCTGCTAAATGGATAGCTAGATCCCTGTATTCTTTTTACATATGGGCTAACCTCATAAAAAAACACCAAACATTTTTATATAGAAAACTATAAATCCTGGCAAGATCATTCTTTATGGGATATTATTGTGTCTCATCACTCTTTTGTTGCTGTAGGCAGTTTCCTTTGTTGTAGATTATGGAAGGCTTGGATGGAGGTTAAAAAGGCATGTTGGCCTAATTAGAAGTACTTTACTCATTCTGACTTTTTTTTTTACGAAAGCATTTGGATTGGATCGCTATCTTTGTGGAACAACTGCAAAATGGGAATCAAAGAGCACAAGTGTTGCAAGAAGGGATACCCTAGCTAGAATGACCTCACTGTCAATGGTGGGGTCATTGAGGAATTCTATAATGGATATCACTAACTTATCTCTTGCTTGTCTTCAGGTATTGCTGCTACACAAAAAGGTGCTCCAGGAGAGGGTTCTTCAATGCACTTCCCATAGGCATGTTCACCTTGCTGATGTCAAATACATGTTGCAAAAATTCAAGAGCTGGAGAGGGTTCAAAGACATTGCAGTGAGGTGTCTTCTTGCTATCAAGACAGCCCCTCCTGAGTATTTTCAACTATCTAATTATCTATATAACACCTCCCCCAACCAATGGAAAGATTCATTACTTAAGTTGTACTCTAGTTCCAGATTTGACATGATTTTCTCATGTACATGAGCTTGTGTATCAAGAACCTTTGTATCTCTCTAACTTGTGTCCTACACAGATGTATGTCCCCTGCTCCAACAATATTTGCTGAGTATTTGTTGTAATCTAGGACCCTTGTGTGGGATCATGCCCTTTGTACACTTACACATACCATCATTAATCCAATCTTCTTGTTGTCTCAAAAAAAAGGTGGAGTGCTTATCTGTATTTGGTGAGGGTTTGCCCCTGGCACAGTTTGTAACTCTTCTATATTAATATTCAATTTTTTTCTCTAAAAAAAAGCGTGGCTCAGTTCAGTTGGATTGGCTCTTCGCCTCTTGAGGTGGGGGCGGTTCAATACCTAGCTATGGAAAGACACTATGTGAGTCTAAAGCTAGTGTAAACCAGTTGTATGATGTTGAAACTAGCTCTTTGATGTGTGTCGCCTTCGAGTAGTCTATAAACCGTCTAACCCTTGCTTTTTGGGATACGGGGGGTCCCATGGGTACTACCCCTGTTCACTTGTATAGTTGCAATTTCAAAATTAAATTCTGATGGAGTAGGCTTTGACTTAACCCCCATTTCAAAAGAAAAAAAAGTGTGGCAGCTTACTCCCCTCAGAACAAAACACGCACCCTTGAAATTCTTTTTTAATGGAAATAGAGATTAAATCAAATTTAGGTTATATTATACAACTGTGTAGGGGACAAGCCCCCACCTGCAATTACCAAAAAGGTACAGATACATCATAAACCTCTTGGGACAATACATCTTAAAGAGAGTGAATCTCCACTCTTGGTATCTAACAATATATCTTACATGGCTCGATGCATAGGAGCATCATAGATACTAGAAAGGTAGGCTTGTCCAACAAAATTCAGTTCTTTCCAACAGTTGTGAATTTGATTCCTACTACCATCTCCAAAGCATTTTTTATTTCTTCCAACGAAGATGTTCCATAATATTTGTGCTCTCCTTGTGTGCCAAAGCAAGGGATACAACCCATTATTGTTCTTCCAAGGGTAAGGCAGAGATTATTAAGAGGGGACCAGAATTTCTAAGCATGAAAGCATTCCATGAACAGGTGAGAAAGATCCTCCAACTTGCCACAGCTATTACAATTCCATTCCCCAAATTTAATTTACGAGCTCTGCTCGCTGTCCATAGGCCCTGATGAGTGATAAGCCACAATAAGATGGAGTGCTTATTCACAGGAGGAAGGGCCCAAATGACTTGAAATCTATAGGACCATTGATGAGCAATCCACTAGAGATTCTACTTTTGATTCAGCCTCCTCACCAACTTGGGAAAGGAACCTATTTTTGTCTTTAAATTCTAGAACATATACATAGCAATCGTATGTAGCTCAAACTCTTTGTAGTGGTTGCAATTCTCCGTGGCTTTCAAGAGTAGCTCCCTCTAATCCATAAGCACCTGTTTACAACCAAGAGATAAATCAGCAATGTCATTAATGAAGAAACGATCCACAATATCCTACCCAAACATAAGGCTATTCCATGAGTTAAAGCCATTTTTCCTGCACTTATTTATCTTAACAGTCAAAAGAGAAGCTTGTTCAGCATTCACCCGTCCAGTCCATAATGAGTCCTATGACAAAACCAAAGATTAGAAGCAAACACTGGATTTAAGGTATACCTCTCTTTAACTTTCATCCAGGCATAGAAATACCTCTAATAATTCCTTGTTCAATATCGTTGGCTAACCATCCCAAAGCATCACTAGAAATTGCAAACAGAAGAGGAGCAAGGGGACAGCCTTATGTGATAGATCTATAAAGATTGAAGGGTTCAAAAACAGAACCATTCATAGCCACCCTAGAGTTTGCATTACTCAATGTTTTTGGTTGTAATCTTGATTATGTCTGTAATCTCGATTATGCTCTCGATGTATTCCATGATATATAGACAAACTCTCTTCATCAAGAGGAATTAATCTGGAAATAATATCTGCATACTCAATACGATTTCGAGCTATTAACCATTTCCAAAGTTGATCAAAGATCAGTATTGACCCTAGGTTAGATTCAAAGTGAGTAGCAACAGACATATGGATAGAAAGAGAACCTCTTTATCAACTACAGACTTGTGACTAGCTAGATGAATATCTGAGCTGCTAACTGGATCAAGATCATTCTCAATCATTTTGTCTAGACCACTATGAAAGTCAATGCGTGTGGACTCCGCATCATGCATGTTGTCAATTGGACAAGGATCGACACTAGCATCCATTGCACACGATGTTTGGACGAAGGATGGAATTTTTTCTTTCTCTTTCAATGATGAAGATTGGGCATAAGCCTTACTTTCAGCAAATGGTGTACGTCCAACATTCTCACTTGTCCCAAGCTCCCTATCGTATGCAGCATCAACATTGTTGGTAATTGTTCCTATTGAGGTAAGACCAACTGCCTAGCACAATGAAACCAACTAGATTAGTGTTCCACTAAAGGGTTAAAGAGTAAGAAAGAGATAGTTGATGGATGACTTATTGCAAACAACTAACGAAAAACTAGATCCTTAGTAATCATGAATTAGTAACAAGCTAATTAGTAATAGCTAACTACTAACAACTATCAAACAATCAACTACTTAGTAATAGCTAATTAGTAACAAGCTAATTAGTAATAGCTAATTACGAACAACTAACCAAGAACTGGTTACTTTGTAATAACTACTTAGTAAAAGCTAATTAGTAATGGTTAATTTGTAATAGCTAATTAATAATAGCTAATTTAATAGCTAATCAGTAAGCTAATTCATAATAGCTATTCAATAATAGCTAATTAGTAACAAACTAATGATTAATAGCTAATCAATAATAGCTAATTAGTAATAGCTAGTTCATCATAGCTAACTCCTCAGAGCTAATTTGCAATAGCTAATTTGTAGTAACTAATTCGTAATAGCTAATTCATAATAACTAATTAATAATAGCAAATTAGTAATAGCTAATTCATAATAGCTAATTAGTAATTGCTAATTCATAATAGTGAATTCCAACTAGCTAATTCTTCATAGTTAATTTGTCATAACTAATTCGCAATAGCTAATTCATAATAGCTAATTTGTAATAGCTAATTCATAATAGCTATTTTGTAATAATTGATTCGTAATAGCTAATTTGTAACAGCTAAATAGTAATAGCTAATTAATAATAGCTAAGTAGTAATAGCTAATTCATCATAGCTAATTTGTAATAGCTAATTTTTCATAGCTGATTAGGAATAGCTAATTCATAATAGCTTATTCATAATAGCTAATTAGTAATAGTTAATTCGTAATAGATAATTCATACTAGCTAATTCTTCATAGTTAATTCGTCATAGCCAACTCACAATAGCTAATCCGTAATAGCTAATTCATAATAGCTAATTTGTAATAGCTATTTCATAATAACTTATTCATAATAGCTAAATAGTAATAGCTAATTAATAATAGCTAATTAGTAATAGCTAATTGGTAATAGCTAATTCGTCATAGCTAATTTTTCATAGCTAATTAGTAATAGCTAATTCATAATCGTTAATTTGCCATAGCTAATTAGTAATAGCTACTTATTAATAGTTGATCAATAATAGCGAATCAATAATAGCTAATTAGTAATAGCTACTTATTAATAGCTAATTTATAATAGCTAAATAGTAATAATAGCTAATTAGTAATAGCTAATTCACAATAGCTGACTCGTCTGCTAATTTGTCATAGCTAATTAGTAATAGCTGATTTGTAATAACTAATTCATAATAGCTAATTCGTAATAGCTAATCAATGATAGCTAATCAGTAATAGCTAATTAGTAACAACTAATTAATAATAACTTATTACTTTAGGTAATTCATAATAGCTAATCAATAATAGCTAATTAGTATCAACTAATTAGTAATAAATAATTACTATAGCTAATTAGTAAGAACTACTTAGTAATAGTTAATTACTAACAAAATAATTAAAAATTCATAATAGCTAATTAGTTTAGTAACAAGCTAATTAATAATAACTTACTAATAAGCTAACTAAGAACTAGCTACTTAGTAATAGCTACTTTGTAATACTTACTTAGTAATAACTACTTAGTAATAGCTAATTATTAATATCTAATTGTTAACAAACTAATTTATTAATAACTAATTTCTAATAGCTAACTAATGACCATCTACTTAGTAATAGCTAATTGGTAACAATTTAATTATTAATAGCTAATTACTAACAAGTAGCCCAGATTTAGCAACTTAGTAATAGCTAACTAGTAACATGCTAATTAGTTACAAACAACTAACCATAACCATATACTTAGTAATAGCTAATTAGTAATTGGGTTATTAGTAATCACTAATTAGTAACTAACTTAGTAGTAATAGCTAATTACTCCAAATAACTAGGAACCAGGTACTTTGTAATAACTAACTGGTAACAAGCTAATTAGTAATAGCTAATTACAAACAACAAACCAAGGACTAGCTACTTAGTAATAACTAATTGGTAACAAGCTAAATAGTAATAGCTAATTACTAACGACCAACTAGGAACCAGCTACTTAGTAATAGCTAATTGTTAACAAGATAATTAGTAATAACTTAATAACCTAGTAATAGCTAACTAGTAACAAGTTAATTAGTAATACTCTCTCTCTCTCTCTCTCTCTCTCTCTCTCTCTCTCTCTCTCTTTCTGTCTCTCTCTCTGTCTCTCTTTGTCTCTCTCTGTGTCTCTCTCTCTCTCTCTCTCTCTCTCTCTCTCTCTCTCTCTTTGTCTCTCCCTCTCTCTCTCTCTCTCTCTCTCTCTCTCACTCCGCAAGCTTCTACTATAATCTGCATGAGCAATCTCTCTCTCTCTCTCTCCCACTCACTCACTCACTCCGCAAGCTTCTTCTATAATCTGCATGAGCAATCTCTCTCTCTCTCTCTCTCTGTCTCTCTCTCTCTATGCGCAAATAGCAGTAGGAAGTTTCTCTTTCTTATCGCACGTGAGTCATGATCCTTCAGAGTCTCTTTCTTGCATCATCTGCAGCCGACCTAAGACCTAAAGCATTCTTTCTCTATGTCTGTGAGGCACAAGCGTTGTAGGCTGATGGAGGAGGAGGGCGGGAAATCAGAGAAACAATCTCTCTCCCTCTATCTCTCTAGCTTCCTCGTTCATCTCTGTCCTAACTGTTCTGCATGCGCAACTATGTAGCACCGTGACCTCTCTCTACCTACGCTCAGTCTGCACACACATATGACGAAGGAGGGGAAAGGAAAGTAAAAGATCTCGCTCTCTCTCATGAAGAATTCATACCTGCAAGAAATCATTAGCAGAGAATTCATACATACACACATATATAGATACATTTAGATTACACGTGAACATGCATATACAATTAGATAACTCAACTTAGATTAACTTGACTAGTTAGTTATCATGCATACTAATGTTAACTAAGACAGTACTTACACTATTACATACGTTCAACTATTAATACATTAAATAATATGATTTAATATATAAGTTACTTATCATATAGCAATGATACATTATTTTAATAACCTTTTTATAGTGACACTAACATATATTAATTAACTCGATTAATAATTAGATAAAATATTACATATAATTGACACACGCATATAGATATTTAGAAATACTCACATATGTTTAACGTTTAAAAGGTACAAACATTTATGCTATAATAAAGTAGGATATCTTATAACCTTAAAGATACGTATATTTTTGTATTTATAAGATTATTTTATAAAGGTTAACATACCCCCATACTCATACATTTGGGTAAATAGAATTAGATGTTATCATTTACATGATCATACATGAACCTGCATGGGTACATACTCAGAGTTAATCCCACTTATCACATACAATAGAAGTAATTAAAGTGAATCATACTCAACACATTAGAGGTTTCTAGGATTTTTAAATAGGTAAACATATAGGGTTTAACCCACATATATTGTAGGGTGTTAAACATTTTTTAAGGAATACATTCACATAAATCGATTCAACTTTTCAAGCACATCTAAGGCTAAGATATCTTCTCATCAACATGAAAGTTTACATGCATAAAGATAAACATTAGGATTAACAAACATTATCATACATTCTTACCTATTCTCATGCATTTACATACATACACAAATATGCTTTTATTGTCTTTAACTAATAAGGATGAGGTCTTCACTTAATTCAGCTCTTCTTGTTTTTGTTATCTGCAGGTACTCAAGAGAAAAGGTTAGTCATTTTAAGCCAATGCTTTAAAAAATATGTGAGAGAGATATCAACTAATCAACTTTGAATCAAATTTTTTTTATTTTTCCATATGGTAACGCAAGTGAGGAAATCCTTCCGATATCTGCCCCCACCATACCTGCACATCGTCCTCGATGGGCCAACCTACAGTTCAATAGAAAGGAGTATCAACTTCTTTGGTAAAATCTAAAATTTGACTCTAAACAATGTTATAAAAAATGCTTTTAATTTCTAATCATGTTTCTGATAATAAAGAAAATTGTAAAATTACATAAATATGAATTAGAAATCATTTCAGACAATGCATATAGTCAAAAATACAAATTTAGAAAATCCTATAAAGGCTATTTAGATAATTGAGGTTATAGCTCAAGCGTAAGCACCACCTCCTTTACTTGTCAAACCGCGGAGACATGAGGACCGGTATGAAGACCACGAGCAAGTGAAGGCACAAGTGCGTGAGTGAATGCACACAAACATGCACACACATACACACACACGCGCACAAGGTAAGATCAAAGAGAGGAACAATGGAAAGCTTTGATTGCAAAAGAGTTCTCTTACAAAAGCCCTATTCTCTAACAAGCTAACCTCAAAAATGAGCTCTCTAGATCTTTTTATAGTTTTTGGACTAGTTTTGGCTCTGTCCAGACCTAATGTCCGGCCTAGTTAAAAATTAGGTTCCAGGGCTTATTTGAGGGCTCAAACGAAGTCTAAAAATTATGAAAATTGGTAGGATGATACTTCTAGTACTCCTCAAGCTCGAGGACTCCTTGGCTTGAACAAAATGGAGTTACAAAAATAGAAAAAGGTATTTACAATGGTTTTTAGTGATGGAAATCACTATTTTTGTAGGGGATTCTTCTAAAAATTTGACATGTACTTCTTGGAGCTCCCTACTTGCTCCTTCTTCTTGTGTGTGTCCACCTTTCTGATGTGCTTCCATGCTTGTGCTTGACCTTGAGTTCCAACACTCCCCCCCCCTCGAGTCTGTCGTCCCTGACAGACCCTTGTTGTAGTGGTTGTTCCAAGTAGTGCTTTGAGACGGAGTGTCCCTTCACAAAAGTCCTCTGGCTTCCAGCTGTGGCAGGGTTGGTTGTCCGGTTCTTCATCTGTCAGTGCGAGCCTTTGCAAGTTGTAGTGCCTTGGTATATACTTCTTCGTTGGATTCCAGCATGACTGTGTCGTTGTGAGTCTCCGTTGATGTCCTCTAGATCTTCCAAAGTTGATGTTCATAGTAGTCATGCTAAGTACTTATAACCCATAGTGGATGATGGGTCAATGTGTTCGTGCATGGGTTGAGGAAAATATGTGCCTTGTGCATGGCCTTGTAATGTAGCCCTATGCATGTTTACTTGAAAAATGCATCGGAAGAAGTATGGTGCAAAAAATTGGGGTTCTTGAGCTGAGTGCTCAAGGGTATGTCGACGAAGAGGTTTCCTAAGCTATCATGGTTATGATGTTTCCAAAGTAAAGATACGTACCATGGAGAAGGTCGATCGATGTTCATCTCTTCGTGTTGTACACTTGGCCTTTAGGATGGAACATTGTTGATGAATGTCCGTGTTGATGGTCCACTGATGAGATCTTTTGAATGGCTGATCATGTCTCCTCATAAGCAGGAGTCTTCTCATCCAGTATACATACAAGGATTTGCAGGGTACCAGAACTACCCCTTGCACATATCTCCCTAGATGCTCTCGTACATGCAGTAGTTAGGCATCACTCAAGTTGCGGACCTTCCAGCTCTTCACTCCTACCATGGTAAGAGGAAACCATAGTTGTGGATGCCATGTTCATGCCAAGTTCCTTACCAGATAAGGCACCAATTATATCATCTGCTAGCCGATACACACTTCTATCCAAACTGATGTTCCACCTTCAACTAAGCATGACTCATTCATGTTTCATGAGCCAAAACTGGGAACAAGTGCTTCCTCTCCCTTTTTTCTTTTTGGAACAATGTCACCAAACAAGAAGACAGATGTTAGTATCAGAAAAAAATAGTTGACATATGTCAATGTGCTCTTGTGCATGGGACTCTCAAATGTGTCTATGCACGGCCATGTAATGTGGCCCTATATTAATGCATACTTTGGAAATGCTTTACATTAGAACTAGAAAATGGCATGCTCACAAATCCAGATGTTACATCTTGTAGTTCTCCTAGGACTAATCTTGGCAAAAGAGATGTTGTATGCATCAAAAGCTCTATGTCGCAGGAGAACTCAATCATGGAAGAACAAGCTCAAAGAAAAGCGGACTCCTCCTCTGATGCAAGGACTAATGCCGCCACTACAGCTCAACCAACAAGGCAAGCACAACAGAACAGGACAACTGCTATATCAAATAGACAATGGGCTTTCCAAAGGAAAGTAGTTCTGGGCATGAAGCAGATCTGGGTACAAAAAGGAGAGCAACCACTGGCCTTAACCCCACAATTCCCCTCCAAGGACTCCCACCATGCTAGAAGAGGAAGGAAGAAGCTCGAACAAGCTCAACCACAAGGTATCCGACTAGTTTGGGTGCCTAAGAAATTAGCTGCAACTCAACAAGGTCGATTATAGATGTGGGTACCTAAGAAGCTCTTACATCCACCACAACCTATGTTCTCCCACATGCGAAGAATCTTAACAAAGAAGCCAAAATCAGAAAAGGGTAAGAACTGCGTACAGAGACCGAAAGAAGATCAAATCACCTCTTCAACCATAGGAGGAAGACATGCAAAAAGGGTATGGGTTTGGAAGCCAAAAGTACAAGTAGCCTACACCGAACCAAAGCGCCAACCACACTGGATGCCACAGTTCAGAAAGCATCCAAACATGAGGACGCCTGAAGTGATCTCTAGAGTGCCAAATGTTGTTCTAAAATGGACCCCAATAAGGAGGATTACATCATTTCGAGATCCAATGAATACCTCCACCAAAGCCAGCATCAACAACTACAAGCAACATCAAAAGCCTCGACGAGCGACAACCATGTGCTCCTTGCACAGCCTAGTCTTTTGCACCATTCAGGTCTTTTTCAATGACTTCATTCAAGAAGTGTGTGCCTCTATCGCTCACTAACTCTATTGGTAGTCCATATCTCGTGAACACATTCTCGAATAAGAACTTAGCCGTATTCTGAGCATCCTTCTTTGTTGTGGCTTTCACTTCTACCCACTTGGTAAGGTAATCTGTGGCTACAATAATATACTCTGCATGGGAGTTTCTAGCTGGGGGGTTAATAGGACCTACAAAGTCTATACCCCATTTCGAGAATGCACGTCCTCCCATCATTGGCCTCAAAGGCATCTCATCTTTTCTAACTGGATATTGTGCACGTTGGCATGTGTCACATTTCTTCACATAGGTATGTGCATCCATATGGAGAGTGGGCCACCAAAGTCCTGAGAATAGAATGGTCTTGATCACTTGGTCAGGACCAAAATGTCCACCTTCAACAACACTGTGTGCAGTCTCTAAGACCTTGAAATAGTCTGATTCATGAACGCACAGTCTTAAGTAATCATCTTTGCCTCTTCGATATAGGTTGTCTCCTACTAAGGCATAGCCTTGAGCCTCTTGCTCCATGCTTCGTCTTCTTGCTAGACTAGCCTCTTTGGGTAATCTTCCCGACCTCATAAACTCTACCAATGGAGCACTCCAATCTGGAATTAATGACACTTGATAAAGGGTCGCATGCTCCACTGGGGGTCTCTCTCTGCACATTGGACAATTCTTAATCCACTCATGTATTTCTTTGTCCATGCTAGGCCAATACACTCCTAAACGCTTCAGATTCTGCAATGTTCTTTGTTTAGAATAGTGATTTCCTGGCAATCCTTCATGAGCTTGCTGCAACCAACTACTATGTTCATCATCCTTGACACAACAAGCTAATACACCTCAGTATCTTGTTTGTACATGTTTCCTGCCAATATGTGATATTTTTGTGATTGTACAATTTCTTCTTGTGATGTTTTCACATTCTTATTTGCAGGTCCGAAGGTTAGGATTGGTACCAACTTATTTGCCCATTTAGGAACAACTTCTAAATTGAACAGATAAGCATCAGGTAGTTCATCAGACACTCCTTGAGCTGACTCTCCTGAAGTAATGCGAGAAAGGTGATCTGCCCGGAGGTGGGTTCTACCTTTCCTAACAACGACTTCAAATTCATATTCCATTAGTAAGAGGAACCATCTTACTAAGCGTCTAGTATTGCAAGGTTTATTGACCAAATATAACAAAGCTTGATGATCAGTGAAAAACTTCAATTTATTGGCCAATAAATAGTGCCTAAACTTCTTGACAGCATATACCATGCCTAAGCCTTCTCGCTCGGTTGTGGTATAATTTCTTTCAGCTGGGTTTAGTTGTCTACTAGCATATGGTATGGGCAAATCTAAATTTCCTTCACCTGTGGGTTGTGCTAGCACACATCCTATGGCGTGATTGGATGCATCCACATGGACATGGAATGGTTTATTCCAATCAGGAGTGGTCAGTATTGGTGTTGTGCACAAACGTTCCTTCAGTTCATTGAAAGAATTCTCGCATTCGTCATTCCACTCAAAATTAGACAACAAGGCATAAAGGGGTCTAGCTATGATCGCGTACATGTGGATAAACCTACAGTAATATCCACAATGACCCATAAAGGCTTGTACCTCTTTAACATTCCTTGGCCTTGGCAGCTCCGCTATGGCTCGTACCTTATCTTCATCTGTAGAGATTCCATTCTTAGAAACAATATGGCCTAAGATTTTACCTTGACGCACCATGAACACACACTTTTCTGGGTTCTAACACACTCGATATTCTCTACACTTGTTGAAGATTTGTCTGAGCTCAGGGATGTGAAATCTTCTTTCTTGGGAATGTGCACATAAATAATCCACATACACTTCTAAGCTCTTTCGCAAGACCTCTTTGAAGACATGACACATGAGCCTTTGGAATGTTGCAGGTGCATTGGTGAGCCCAAATGGCATCACACGAAATGCAAAGATTCCCCATTCTATGGCAAAAGCTATTTTGTGTTGATCTTCTGGGGCAATGGCTACTTGATAGTAACCTGAAAATCCATCAAGGAAGCAATAAACTTCCTTGCCTGCAACACGCTCCAATAGGTGTTCCGTGATTGGAAGCGGATAACTATCTCTGATCGTAGCGGCATTAACTTTTTTAAGGTTAGTACACACTCGCAACTTCCCGTTCTTCTTGGGTACCACTACAATGGGGGACACCCATTCAGTATGCTCAATCTCATAGATGAATCTAGCTTCAATCAGCCTATCAATTTCTTCTTTTATTTTGGCTGCATATGTATCATTATATGTGTAGGGCTTTTGTTTGGTGGGCTTAGCATCAGTAGTCATGGGGATAGTATGAGAGCAAATTCTTGGATCTACCCCTTTCAAGTCTCTATAGTGCCACGCAAACACATCCCTATATTCCCTTAATAGAGCTACGAGCTCCATTTCTTCTCTTGCACTTAGGTCATCTCCTATATATGTGCATCTCTCTTCGTTCTCTTCAATGATCACTACAATTTTCTTGGTCTTTTCTTTATTATCATATGATTCTCCTATGATGGCCTCTCTCTTAGGCATTTGTACCAAAATTTTGCGATCGTCAACTTCATATTTCTTGAATTTTTCTGGTACTTCAAACAATGATTCCTCCTCTTCTTGTTTCACTGCTTTTCTTTTCTTTTTCTTTTGATTGCTCTCACTTCCATCCTTTGAATTTACCTTTTTAATACTTGTGAGAGGTTCTTCTTCTTTCTGGGTGAACACTCCTATATCTTCTAGATAGTGCTACTCTGAGTTAAAGCAACTACCCATCACAATGGACTCTAGATCATTGTCATTCTCTTCCTCTTCTATGACATAACTAGGGTCACATTCTTCTAGCAAGGGCTGACACATGAACACTAAAATATCATAACCCTCCTCATCACAATGAGGTGTCCATTGTTCTTCATTGACAACAATGTCCATGGTGGCTAAGATTTCTGGCCAGCCATGAGGCTCATATTCCTCATCTGGAAAGATCATCGGTGTGTAAGCTGGGTCTCTAACTGGTCTATCTCCTGGTGAAGCTCCTTTTTCCCTCGCCTTCAAGCGTTTTTCCTCTTCCTCTGCGACCTTGAACATCCACAAATGAGTATCTTCATGCAGCCATGATGGATCAGGTGAACTTTCAGAATGCACAGAGATTGAATCTTCTTTTGCTTTCTGGATAGGATTCCACTGTAGGGGTGGTACATCTCTAAAGGAGTCATCCTTCAAATTGACCTTGGTGGTGACCCCTAAGTGTTGTAAGTACAAGGAGTTGGTTCCCCAATCTTGTACTATTTGCAATTGTCGTAGGAAGGGTCTTCCTAGGATCATCTCATAAACATTATTTTTCTCAAAGTCACATATAGCAAATGTGTGCTCAAACTCTACACCACAAGTGGTTAGAGTTATCCCTTCTAGCAATCCTAGAGGTCTTTCAAAATGACCATCTGCCATTTGAAGCTTCATTCTAGTTGGTCTTAATGTGGGTTTGCCCCATTGCTTCCACAAGGAGGTGGTCGCAATAGCAACACCAGCACCTGAGTCTATGATTGCTTTGGTTGTGTAACCTTGGTACATGATTGGAAGATAAGTAGTACCTTCTTGGCCCTCACACATGTCCCCTATTTTGTCTAGAGGTATCTCTGGTACTTTTTGCTTAGAGCCTACTTTTGGCATTTTGGAATCAAGTTCTGGAACTTGATCCTTGACATGATTCCATAGCTCAGGTTTTGCTTTGAGCAACTCTTCTACAGCGAGATCACATTGAACCTTAGTGTTCTTCACGACATCAGTGTTCCTTGGGACCACTGAGTCTTCCTATCTGACCAGTATTGTGGGAGCTCTGATCTGAAGAGATTCAGATTCCCATGGGCCTAGAAATTGAGGAAATTCTTCTAAAGTATTAGATTCAAAATCTATTCTTTCGTCTTCTTGTTGTTCTACTTCATCTCCGTAAATAGATGGAATGTCTTAGGGAAATTGATCATGAAGATCATCAATCTCACGAATAGGAGGGGAATTACCCTTCTCCTTGGTCCATTTCTCTTCTTGTATTTCCCGCAAGAACTCTTGAGAGTACTGTTGAATTGAAGGAGGTATTCCAACATCCGTGGAATTAGGAACATAAGCTCCCATTGGTGGTGAGCTTGCTCTTTCAATAACTGGTTGAGCCTGTGGAGGTAAAGAAACTTGTGGTTTGTTTACCAACTGCTCTAATCTTTCTAGTATTTCCTTTTCTCTGGTATCTTTCCATGTTCTTTTTTTCCTCTTACTAGGCTCTCCTGATTCACTTGACTCCGATTGTTCTGCTAGTTTATCTTGTTTTAAAGCTTGTGCCCTAGTAACTGCCTGTACAAGTGCCACATTACTGTTACTGGCACTTGAATCCGCCACTAAGCCTACCACATTAATGGGTGTAATCTTGGGCGCACTAGAGGGGTTTCTTGGACAATCTCTGGGGAGATGGTCTTTGCCACAATCAGGACAAAAAGCTTGTATTGTGATAGCCTGTCCTTGACTCAGAGATGGTGGGTGGGGACAATCACGAAGGAAATGGTCACCCTGGCATCTGAAACATGGTCCTCTAGGGGCTTGTGGTCTTACTTGTTTGAATTGGGGCCTAGGGTTAGCCTTTGCGTACATGACATTGGAGTATTCTGGCTCCCAATTTTGTTCCATAGGTGGTGCCTCATATTGATACGGGTAAATCTCACTATGTTCAGGTGACTCTGTGTAATAAGCATGCGGACTACCTTCATGGGAGTAGTCTGAGCTATGAGCATGAGAGTCATTATCTGGTATCAATGGGATTAGTGGCACCAATGCCCTATTTGGATTTTCCTCTCCCACAGCATACTTGACTGGAATCACGTTAGCAGGAGTTGGTGGTTGGTTTCCCAAGACTGGTTGTGGCCTATATTGTGCATGATATTGCTGTTGTGGTCGATAATATGGCTGTTGGTATTGGTTCTAATACCTCCCTTGTTGATAAGGTTGCTGATAAGTTTGTCTAACAACCTGTCTATTTTAGGGACAATCTTGAGATGTGTGGTTCGTGTATTTTCTCTCAATAGTGCAATATGGAGCATTCGTTTCTCTAATGTTTTGGTTTTGCATTGGGCATACGTTAGCCATGTGGTCCCCTCCGTAGGTATAACATCGGTTCAATGAGGTGACTCTCTATGTTTGTCTATTTTGGAGTCCCAGCTTCTTGGCAACTTGCTCAGCTATCTCATCTATTTCTGTGGAGATTTTCAAAGTATGACTAGCAGAACTATCAGAATCCTTATAGAGTTTGGACAATCCTAACTCCTCACCCAAGTTATCTTCTATGTCAATGCACGTCCGCACACACTCTTCTATGGATCTGGGCTCTTTCAAGTACACATATGATCTTAAATTTGTGCTCAGTAAGCCATCTAAGAACAAAGCCACTTGTTTGGGTAGTGTGGGTAACTCTGGAGCAGGGCATCTTTCTAGGTATTGTCTTAACCTTCTACCTGCTAGTCGTACTGTTTCTTGGGGTGTCTGCTTGAAACTGTGGATCAAAGATGATGTGTTATGCGTGATACCACTCTTGGAAAACTCTACAATGAATTCGTCTAGCAGTTGACCTATATCGCAATAGTTGCGACTAATCAGTGGTTGAAACCAAGCTAAGGCAGTGCCCTTAAGAGTCAAACCAAATGCCTCATACTGGGTGAACAAATCCTCAACTTGTTCCGCTCTTAACACTTGTTTGAACTTGGCCACATGATCATAAGGATCTCGTGTCCCGTCAAAATAATTCTTCATTGCCTTGATCACTTGAGTGGGTCTAAGGGTTCTTGGGTGCTAGGCAATGGAAACTCCTGTTCATCTTTTTGTTGCCTATTTGCTTGATGTCTCTCTCTTTCAGGGCTTTCATTTTCAAATCCTAATCTATTTTTGCCCACAATGTGTGCAAAACTTACCTCAGGTCTCTCTCTATTTCTTTCTCTCTGGGCTTCATGAGCTTGGGATGATCCTACTCCTTGGAGGCCATGGGAAACATTGGATCTTGATGGAGGGAAAATCAATTCACTCTTCCACGTATATGCATGTCTATCATGTTCTGTTACCAAGAATATCTTCTCTGATGTGTTATCCCGGTAGACAACTTTGCCTGGTATCTCAGGATCTTTGAATTCATAGATGATGACTATGCCCAGTTGGCTAGGTTGATCTGGTTTGAATCTCCAAAAGGCTTCCTCCGTATCTCTATTCAAGAGTAGTTCTATGTTTTTGTTTTCTTTGTTGGAGTTTATTGACCTCCAAAATATAGCAAGAAGTAGGTGGAACCCCCTAGGAACAAGTTGACCTTCTCACAAACTTCATCACAGAAAACCAATCATGCTTGCAAAGTTTACTATTCCCTAACGGATTAGAATTTTCTAAAACTATTTTAACCACATATACTAGACACCAAGAGCTTTACAATGAGCCAAAGAACACTCAATTTGAATAAATACACAAGGAGATATGACCTCTGCAAGTTTGAGGTTTAATGGAGACCTTCAGCAGAGGTGAAACGAGAGAACACACACTACTTGCAGAGAGTACTGATCTCAGCTCACAAATCCAATGGTTATGAAAAATTACCAGACAAAAGTAGATAGTAAGAGCTTTCAAATGAGCTATGAAACATGTAATTTGGATATATAATGAGGGAGATACAAGCTCTGCAATCTCTGCATAAAAACTACAAAAGCATAAAGATACACATATGCCTCTCTTGGACTTCCCACAAGATCACGACTTTTCTCCTCTTTTTATAGCATGAGAAACTAATCTAAAACCTTTCTAATACATCTAAATTCGTGGTAGACACTTGGGTGGAGGTATTACATGACTCAAGTGCTCAAATAAGCAAAGTATTGATGGACTTTGATAACTAGCCACATCGACCTTCCACTAGGACACCACTGCAGCTCCCTTGTGACTCACTAATTTGACTCACCATGTTCTAGAACTCACATGGTATTTTTGCTATCTTTTATGAATAATATGAGCCTTCTTGAAGTATTTGAAGACTTCCCAAAGGTATTTACATAATTTGAAACTTGTACCCTACATAAAACAAATGTTCGCAACATTCTCCCCCTCAAGTTTCAAAGGGTATTTCCTTCATGCCAAGAATATAGTTGAATCTTTGAAGCTTTGGTCCATCGAAGGATTTGGTGAAGATATATGCAACTTGATCCTTTGTTCCCACAAAAGAAACTTGTACTTCATTGTTTATGGACTTCTGTCGAACATAATGATAGTGAACCTCTATATGCTTTGTTCTAGCATGAAAAATAGGATTTGAGGTCATATGAATGCTACTCAAGTTATCCCCATATATTTGTGGTACATCAACCTGCACATTCAAGTCATGAAACAACTTTTTAAACCACATAACTTCAGTAGTAGTCAATGCTAAACCTCTATACTCAGCCTCTGTAGAAGATAAAGCAATTGTAGGCTGTTTCTTTGAACTCCATGTTAATGTCTTGTTTCCTGCTATTACTACATATCCACTTGTGGATCTTCTGTCATCTTTGCTTCCAGCCCAATCTGCATCACTAAATACTTTAAGAGTTAGATCACCATCATGACTATAAAATAATCCTTCGTTCATGGTACCTTTCAAATACCTAAGAACTCTTTTCGCTACATGCATATGAGGTACTATAGGTTCATGCATAAACTGTGACAATACTCCCACTGCATAGCATATATCAGGTCTAGTTTTTGTTGCATAAATCAAAGATCCTACCATGGATCTAAACACATTCATATCATGCAACTCATCACCTTCCTTTGCACTCAACTTTACATTACATTCCATTGGAGTAGAAACAAATTTACATTCCTGCATACCAAACCTTTTCAACATATCACATATATACTTTCTCTGTATCAACCACATACCTTCATCGCCATACACAATTTCAATCCCAAGAAAGTATCTAAGCAAACCAAGATCTGAAATTTTAAATTCCTTTCCCAAATTACCTTTTATCTCATCAATTGCTTTTGCATCATTCCCTGTAATCAACAAGTCATCCACATAAATGCATACATAGACACACATGCCATCTACATGTTTTACATAAAGTGAAGGATCAGCATGACTCGCTGTGTATCCTTGTAGCATAAGATACTTTACCAACCTTGCATTCCATGCCCTTGGTGCCTGCTTAAGACCATACAATGCCTTCTTTAACCTGCATACATGATTAGGACATTTTGCATCCACATAACCATCTGGTTGTGATATGTACACTTCTTCATTTAACTCACCATTAAGAAAGGCATTCTTTATATTGAGTTGATATATATTCCACCTTTTACTTGCAGCTAAAGCCAACAAAGTTCTCACCGTTGCCATGTTTGCTACTGGACTAAATGTTTCCTCATAGTCCAATCCTTGAGTTTGATTATATCCTTTTGCTACAAGTCTAGCCTTATATCTTGACACACTACCATCACTATTTCTTTTAATCTTAAAAACCCACTTGCAACCAATTACCTTTTGTTTTGGTGTCTTTGGAACTAAATTCCAAGTCTTGTTATCCTGTAGTGCTTCCATTTCTTCGCTCATTGCTTTCTCCCATTTTTCATCTCCTTTTGCCTCATCATAACATGAGGGTTCATTTTCCTGCTCAACTTTTGTCATAAAAGCATAATGAGTATTCATGAAAGATTCATACGTATACCTTTGAGGTTGCTTACTTACTCTTGAAGTTCTTCTTACCTCCAATGTAGATGCTCTTCCTTTCTTATTAGGAACCTTTGATGATTCTCCATAGTCACATACATCACTAATTTCCTCTCCTTCATCATTAACTTCAACAAGTTTAAGTTTACCTTTACTTTTAACACTTGGAGGTGAATCTTGCCTTAATCTTCCATTGAAAGGTAGCTCTCTTTCTTCATCTAAACCACTTTTCTCATCACTTAGACTTCTTGTGGGCTGAGGTAAGCACTCATCTCCTTCACCTGTATCTTCTTCATCTCCATTTATGACCTGCAAACTTTTATTATCTACATACCATGAAAGTGATTCATCAAAATTTACATCTCTTGAAACAACCACCTTATTGGTATGAGGATTATAACATCTATATCCTCTTTGAGTATCTGCATAACCAATAAATATGCACTTTTCTAATTTCACATCAAGTTTTGATCTCACTTCACTAGGTACATGTACATAACATACACAACCAAATACTTTCAAATGACTTACACTTGGTTTCCTTCCATGCCATACCTCATATGGTGTCAAATGATGAACTCCAGCAGTAGGTACTCTATTCATAATGTACACACTTGTTCTAACAGCTTCAGCCAAAAAAGAATTAGGTAAACACATATCATTTAGCATGCTTCTAGATGCTTCTGCTATGATTCTGCTTCTTCTTTCTACGACTCCATTTTGTTGTGGAGTATAACCTGCATGTAACTTCTCTTTTGATACCTTCATCATACAAAAAATCAGTAAAAGCTTGAGAGAAATACTCTCCCCCTCCATCGGATTTTAGCTTCTTAACATATCTCTTGTTTGCTTCTCGACAAATGATTTAAAAATTTTTGAAACAATCAAAGACTTCACTCTTATGTTTAATGAAATACACAAAGGTCATTCTACTATGATCATCAATGAATGATACATAGTACTTATTACCAGCCAAGGATGCCTCTTTAGTAGGACCCCATATGTCCGTGTGTATAAGATCTAGCAAACCACTGCTTACATAGCTTGAATGCTTGAAAGGATGTCTACTCTGCTTACCCATTTGACATGCTTCACAAAGATGCACCATATGTTGCTTAGTAAGATCAGGTAATCCTTCAACAATCCTCTTCTTTGATAGCTCCTTTATCTTGTGTACATTCATGTGTCCAATCCTTTTGTGCCATAGATCAAGCTCTGCTATTCGATGCATACCATAAGAGAAATAGTTTGTATGATTTGGGTTTACCTTGAATGTAAACAATCTACCTTGTTTTTGACCTCTAGCAATTAACCTCCTTTGCTTTGGATCCTCAACGAAGCAACCTGCATGATTAAATTATTTTCAAACCTTTTTCTACCATTTGACCAACTGACATCAAATTCTTAGTGATCGTTGGCACATAAAGTACATCGCAATTTGTCTTGCTCTTATCCTGCATAACAACATCTCCAACCTGCATAATCTTATGTGTTATATCATCTCCTGTTTCAACATGACCTTTACATGAAGGATTATGCATATTAGAAAACCATGAAGCATCATGTGACATATGATTAGAGCAACCACTATCTACATACCATACATCACTATTGCAATTCATCTTAGTTTCTACATTCATCATAAGAAGAGAATCATAATCATTTTTTTTACCTTCAACTGCATAATTTCCTTGTTGTTTACCTGTTCTTGAATAGCCTCCTCTTTGATTACCACCTTGATTATTTTCATTTTGATAGCAATCTTTGGCATAGTGTCCATACCTTCCACATATATAGCAATTGTTGTTATCTTCACTCCTTTGTCTTTGATTGTAGTTGTAGTAGCCTCTCGTACCTCTCACACTTGATCTTCCTCTTC
This sequence comes from Ceratopteris richardii, assembly GCA_020310875.1. Lineage (NCBI taxonomy): Eukaryota > Viridiplantae > Streptophyta > Polypodiopsida > Polypodiales > Pteridaceae > Ceratopteris > Ceratopteris richardii. The sequence goes on from CM035434.1 coordinate 104,983,578, forward strand.
CTCTTGTGTTGAAGAAGCCACTTGAAGTCCCTTGATCATCGCTCCTTCTTCCTCGACCTCTATTTGAACCTCTTGTTCCTCTGTTTCCACCTCTTGATGATCCTACATAAAGAGCTTGTCCTTGAAATCCTTTTTGATTTGAAGAAGAGCCATTTAGATACATCTCCTCCGTGACCATAAGAGCAACAAGCTGATCAAAGTCTGGTAATTCTCCTCTAACATAAACTGAAGTAATGAATGGTTTCCATCTCTCATCATCCTTGAGGCCGTTGAGAGTATGTGCAACCAAATCGTCGTCCTCCACATGAGCTTGAATTGATCCTAGTTGATCTGCAATCTCTTTAACCTTCAACAAGTAATCATTGACCGATGTCCTTGTATCTTTCTTTATGTTATTCAACTCATTTTTGAGTTGAATCTTCCTTGCTCTTGTACCTGTAGCATACAACCTTTCCAATGCAAGCCAAACATCTCTACTTGTGTCTAGATCTTGTATGTGTCCTACTATTGAATCTTGAATATTTTGTGATAAAATGAATATAACCCTTTTGTCTGCCAACAGAGAATCACGTTTTCACAGAATTGTGTTTTCACAGAATCGTGTTTTTGACATGAAAATCACGATTGCCAACAGAGAATTGTGTTTTAGAGAATCGTGTTCTAGAGAATCACGATTTTGTCTTGGAGAATCGTGGTTTCCAAAAGTTTAGAGAATCGCAATTTTGAGCACAACCACATAATCGTGTTTTCTCAGAATCATGTTTTTTGGCTGAAAATCGTGATTTGTGAGAATCACAATTTTGAGCACAACCACAGAATCGCGATTCTGAGAATGATCTCAGAATCGTGTTTCCTTCAGAGGGTTTTTAGGCGGGAAATAGAAAATCGTGATTTTTCAAAAAAATTTGAATTTTTCACAGAATCGCGATTTTCTTCACAGAATCGTGTTTTTTGGCGGGAAATTCAAATTTCTGAGCGCCAACAATGGCAAGCTCCATATGTGCAGAAAATCATGAAAAAACACAGGCGCTTGCTCTCCCTTGCATCTCCTAACACCTTCCCACACAGTGATGCATGAAAAATGGTATGAAAATGGTGAAAATGCACTAAAAAACAAGAAATTTCTATGAAGAAGAAGATGGAAGAAGATGGTGATGATGATGAAGATGAAGAAGAAAAATCAGAAAATGAACAAAAATGACAGTTTTTTTACCTTCCAACATCGCAAATCTACGATCTTACCATCACAACGCTCGTCCTCGAAGCTCTCTCCCCGGCAATGGCGCCAAAATTTGGTGTAGCTCAAGTGTAAGCACCACCTCCTTTACTTATCAATCCGCGGAGACGTGAGGACCGGTATGAAGAACATGAGCAAGTGAAGGCACAAGTGCGTGAGTGAAAGCACACAAACGGCACAACCTAGTGTCCGGCCTAGTTAAAAATTAGGTTCCAGGGCTTATTTGAGGGCTCAAACGAAGTCTAAAAATTATGAAAATTGGTATGATGATACTTGTAATACTCCTCAAGCTCGAGGACTCCTCGGCTTGAACAAAATGGAGTTACAAAAATAGAAAATGGTATTTACGATGGTTTTTAGTGATGGAAATCACTATTTTTGTAGGGGATTCTTCTAAAAATTTGACATGTACTTCTTGGAGCTCCCTACTTGCTCCTTCTTCTTGTGTGTGTCCACCTTTCTGATGTGCTTCCATGCTTGTGCTTGACCTTGAGTTCCAACAGAGGTCCTTACCATTCCATTAACCCTATTCTTAAGTAAAATTTAATTTATATAAGTATGTTTTCTTTTATTTCTTAGACGTCTGACATAAGATACATCTAACTAATTCTTCTGCAGCAAACCTCCGCCTCATATAGCCCGCATAGTATTTCAAAAGTGGTTTTGAGACCGCAATTGAATCATATTTTTTTCTTTTTCTTGTGTATTCTCCTTTTTCTTTTCTTTTCTTTTTCCCATCTTGTAGTAGCCATTAATATACTGCTTGATGTTCTCATTTTTCTCTTTTCTTATTTTTCTTTGCAACTTTTTTGTCTAAGGGGAAAGGCTTAACCCCTAATCAGAGCAGAGGATCTAGAAATTTGCTACAGCTAGAATTAGGATCTCATTTGCTAAACGGGTCTAGAAAGTAAAGAAGTCTACTAGTATAAAGTAAATTTCTCTCTTACTAAGGGTCGCAGTTCAAGTGTTCCTCTCTCCTATCTTCACAACGCATTATAAGTTCCCTAAATCAAACTTTCAACTTATATACATATTCCTACTTTAATTTCTCGTTCATTATTTACATAACTTTAATAAATTTCCTCTTTATATCAGAAACAAATAAAGCTTTATTTTTGAAGTGCATGAAAAGAAAAATAAATAATACAAATAATTAGAATTAAGTCACTTGGTTATTCTTCGTCTTCATCTTCGTCCTCTAGGAAGTCTTCGTCTAACTGAAATTATTGATTTCTCTTCTTTTAAATAGCTTTATTCTTTTCCCTGATCAAATTTCTTAATACAAAACCATCAAATTCTCATAATTTATAAGTACCTGTCTCAAAAACCGAAACAACAACATAAGGTCCGAACCAACGTTTAGCTAGTTTACAGCATGCATCATATTGAGTATCAAATGTACTATCATATACAAGCACCCAACCACCACTCTCTATTGGTTGCAGTCTCAGTCTATGTTTCTTATCAAAGTATATTTTATTTTTCAGTCGAGATGTTTTTAATTTCTTAATTGCTTCTTTTAGATTTTCGTTACCTTGTTTTAGTTGTTTAAGCCTAAATGCTAATAAGTCCTCTTGTGAAACATTATCTTTCCAACCTAGACTCATCCAATTAACTATCTGAGTATGTACAGGAAATATCGGTTTCTGCCAGTACATGAGTTCAGCCGGCATGAAACCAGTTGTTCTCGTGTACGTCATTCTATCAGCCCAAAGAGCAAATGGGAGATATTTTGGCCGTTGTCCAATATCTCCATGGAAAGCTTTAGAAATAGCCTTCACTATGGAAGCATGCCCTCCTTCTATTTTACCATTTGCTTCAGGGCTATAGGCAGTCGTAAGAGACAATCGAATCCCATGATGTGCAAAGAATTCTCTCGCCTCTCTAGCATCTAACTCACCTCGATCTGCTACTACTTTTTCTATATAACCAAATCTGGATAATACTTCTTCTAAAAGGAATACACATATATTATAAGTAGTATTGGAACAAAGTGCTCTACCCTCGACGTGGTTTGTCAAATCATCTCGTGCAAGAACAATGTATCTCATACCACTATTGCTTGTAGGCATGGTCACAAGGTCGACTACCCACTTGTAATGAATACAAGGTGGATAGGTCGGGTAAAGGGGGTCTCTATGCTTGAAAGAGGAATGTAATTGGCATGTACTACAAGTGCTCACAAATTCTTTAACAATTACGTACATCCTCGGCCACAGTAGCTTTCCCTAATCTTTTCATATGTAGCTACAAAGCCTTTATGACCAGCCCAAAGACTTTCATGCATCTCTTGCATAACTTGCACTTGAAAACCTTTTAAGCCTAGTATTCTTTGAGGGTTTCGAACCTTTCCTCTAGCATGCCTCCAAAGATATCCATCTTTCAAGAAGAAGTTGAAAGACTTCTCCCTGATGTTCCGGAATCGATTTGGAGACCAACTTCGGAGAGGCTGAAATGAACTCAGATAGTATCCTATATCTCGCCACTCTCCTTCATAATTGTCTTCTCTAAATCTCTCATATGCATAGATAGATGTTTCATAATTTATTAAATTTATATGATTATCTATTGCTTCACTATCATTATCAAACTTTGCTCTTGAGAGCATATCAGCAACGGTGTTATGTTTACCAGCAATATGTACAAAAGCAGGGTTAATAAATTTAATAGAGGCTATCCATCATAACATAGCTATATTTGGAGATGAAAAATTGGCTATTAAACCTATTAACAGAAGACAATCAGTCTCTACTATTACATTAGCTCCTATAAAGTATTCTTTATCTATTTTTAAAGTTGTAACTAATCCCCATAATTCTCTCTTAATTTGAGGGTAATTCCTTTGAGTATCATGTAAGATCTTCGCTCCAAAGTGAATTGCGTACCTTTGCTCCTCCTCATCATCCTGCCCAATGACCCAGCTTATACTAATAGGACTAGTGTCAACGGTTAGGATTACAGGCTTATTTCTTGTATAGTCAATACGTTTCAGAATAGGAGCATTGATAAGGAATTGCTTTAGATGCCTCATTGTTCTAGAATGCTCATCAGTCCAAAAGAATTTCTTTTTCTCAATAAATCATAAAGTGGGTTCACTATGTGAGCAAAGTGAGGGATCCAGATGACATAGAAAACACATGCACCTAAGAATTTTTAAGAATCTCCTTACTTCACTAACATTGCAACATCGCTCAGAAATCCTACTAATGGCATCAACTTTTGCTGGATAAGGCCTACGATCGTAATGACCACATAAATTTCCAACTATCAGCACTTCATTAACACCAAAACTAGATTTCTCTAGGGAGAAAGTTAGTCCAATCTCTTCAAATCTTTCAGATATCTTTTGACAATCCAAAATATAGCTGGAAACAAACTTTTTGCAACCAGATGAACCTAAACTTTCATCTTTTTCTTTTTCCACACACCCTTTTATTGGAATTTCATCAATAAAAGGCATCGTCACTTTTGGGATAAAGTCATGTAAGACCAGATTCATAGCATTCATCATGTGTGCCATAGAATTCGTCGCTCCTTGTGGTAAAGTACACATGCGTACTAAACCCAAAGGAGTCTTCATTGTGGTCACATCTCGACTCTCAATAGCTAATTGAAACTGATCATACCCTGAATACAGGTCTCCCATTGAATAGATGGAATGTCCGGCAAATGCCTCGGCAGACTCATCTACAATGGGACCCATTCCTACATTCCTAATAGTGAGTTTATTCATAGGCTGCAGATCCTGAATAAAGCATAGCTTCCCGCTCTTTTTCGATACCGTGAACCACCTATTGGAATATGGTGCTGAGGATGGTTCCAAGATTCTCATGGAAATATTCTCCTTTAACTGTCTCATTAGATCAGGTAAATGAGCCTTTGGAACTGGTATTGGACGAAGATTCCAAGGAATGTGAGGTACAGTGAAAATAATCATCGAAGCTACTAACTTTGGGTCTGCACATCCTATCTCATGTGGGAATAAAGAAAACGATTTACCATGACGAACAATCATCTTTGTAAACTGCTCTTTTTCTATTTGAGAAAGAAATTCATCACCAAATTTAATATATTTCTTACTCTCCTCTGTAAACATATGACCTATCTTAGATCGATCTCTAAGTATAGGGTCATCTGATACTCGTCGAAATATATCATGACTATCTTTGGGTAAGGGTTGAGCTACAGGATTAATTTTCTTTTCTATAGTTTTATATTTGGTTTCTATGCTAACTTGATGTTCTAGGACGATCTCTTCATCAGGCTGTATCGGTCCTAAAAAATTTCTATTTACACTTCGTTTTGTATATTCTTCATTGTCTTCATAATCACTCTCACTTAATGTGACTGCATCATTCATAGCTAGAGTTTCTTCTTCCACATCTTGCATATCCTTGTCTTGTGGCAATGGAAAACGTCTCCTTCTAATCAGTCGAATAAAACTGTCCTTGAACTCTGGTTTTGCAATTGAAAACACTTGTTCAAGAGACATTGTTACTTGAATTTTTAGAAGAATATCATTTAAAATTTCCCTAGCATCATTCTTCTTTTCAAGCTCCGAAATCATTATAGCACGTGGAGCTCTTCTACCCTTCTTTTTCCCTTTCTCTTCATTTTGTTTTTTATCATCTTTATTTTCAGTTTTAGAGTTTTCTTTTTCAGATTTCTTTTGTTCCTCTTGTGATTGAAATATTTTCAGCTATTAGCTTTTTGCCTTCCTTTATCATCTTTCTTTTCTCCTCTTGAGATAAATTTGTATCCTCAAATTGCACTTTTTTTTCAGTTTTCTTCTCATCCTCGCTCGTCTACGTCTGTCTCCTAATCACTCTCCTATCTCCTTCTTCTACATCATCCTGCATATCATCACGTCTCCGTTTTTCCTCAACATTAGCAATGTGAGAATAAACAGAGGCTTGATCTATAGGAGATTTCCATGCAGTTTTATACATTATTTCATCTCTAGCTCGTACCAGTGCCTCTATCGAATACAGACTTTGGCTAGGCGTAGGAAGAGGCCTATCATCGATTGGCTCTAATCTAGCAGCCAAAGTACTCGCAGTTGCATTAGAGACTGTTAAGTTTTCATATAGCTTTTTCATTCCTCCTTTGCCCCAATTGACGGATAAAGGAAGACGTGACCTAAAGTCACACAATCTTCTATCAATTTCTACAACTAATTGATTTTCCTTTGCGCTTTCTAATTCATCACATGCAAAAGTTGCATGCTCATACACATCGCTTGCCAGTCCCTCTTCTTTCATTATTTCTTTGAAAGGGTGGCTGAGCAGCAAACTGTAGAGCTGGCTGGAAGACTGGTTGAGGAGGAATGTATTGAGGCCTAACTGGTTGTATGGGTGGTGCTTGCCCTACACCACTACTACTAGCCCCAAGATCATTAAAGCTCATGGAGTAAACCTTGTTATTCAATTGGGAAACCTCTTTTGAAAGAGATGCCTACATGTTCATGACATTTTCCATCTACTTACATAGAATATCGAGTTGAAATTCTATTGGAGCTTTAGTGGTAACTGAATTATTAGTCATAGCCGTAGTCCTAGGCATTGGCATGTCAGTTTGCCTTGCAGTAGGTGTCCCTAGGCTGAGAAGCGTTAGGTCTAGCATACAAAACCGTTTGCCTTTGCATCATTTGAGCAACAACCTCTATCTCTTTTTTTACTTTTTCCCAGTCGTGAGTCAGCCCATACCTTTTTCCTGGCTCCTCTATACGTCTCTCAACCTGAGCCCTATCCTTAGGACTTAGTATCTTAAGGAAATATATAATTACATCTGGATTTATTGCATTTCTATCATCTTCGGGAAGTTGAGCTAAACATCTCATAAACTGACCGTGAGATGAGTTAAGCACTCATTGCTCTTTACAGAATTTATCCATTGCAAAAATCCTTCCCGATTGTGCTGGCTAAAGTCCTCAAGATAGAACATCTTATGTAATTCTTTTCTAAATTCTTCACAAGGTTTACTGGCGTGCTCTTGTATACTTTCTAGAAATGAACTAGAAACAACTCGGCCAAAATATTTGACTAAAACATCATCAGGTAAACCTTGGATTTGCACTTGCTCCTCAAATGCATCCAGGTACTCTGTAATGTTTAAGCCAGTGAGTTTGCCTTTTTCTTTTAAAATAGCTTGGACTGTGCGTGTTCCTTGCTTCTCAATCATCATATTTTTTAACATCTCCTCCATTTTGCGTTCTTGATAATGCTTTGAATGGAGTAGAAGATCCCTAATGGCAAGTTCTAATTGTTCCCTAAACTGCCTAAACCTATAACTAGTCGATAAAGCCAGGGATGTTGGTTTTACCTAATCATAGGCTTTACTATTACTAACTTCTTTTCTTAAATCTTTTTGTTTTCTAAATTTATACTTATCTCTTTGACTTGATCTTTTGAATTTATAAATAGATTTTTCTTTTACTTTATAAATTTTTAACTTTTTAGAACTTTTTAGAGCTTGAATTTTTAAACCTTTTTTAATTCAAAAGGTTTCTCTAATAAAGTAGATAAAGTTTATTTAATAGTTTTCCTTGATTTAGATCTTTTGGATCTTTTGGTTTAACAAAAATTACCATTAATTTCCTTAATAATATTTTCTTTGATTTTGGATAAAACAAGAAAGAAATAAAAGCAGTAACTTTAAATCAAAAGAACTTAAATCTAAAACCCTTTTTATGTTATGAATTTCTTTTTATGCAATGAAATAAAGCAAACAATCTTTCTGTTTCAAAATAAAATCTTTCTTTTTGGTGCTATAAAAAATAATCTTTTGATAAAACTTTCCTAAGATCTAATATGAGGATGTTTAAGTGCTTTAAACAAAACTATCTTTCCTAAATGAAAAAAAATATTTCAATGCTCTTTCAATGCAAGTATGAAAGTGCCTAATTCCTAATGCAAATGAAATCAACCTTCTTTTTTAGTGATGTGAATCAACTAAAAGGAACTTGAAAAACACCTTACTTGAAATTCGCTTGATGTAGAGGTTCTAAAGTGTACGTGATATGTTTTTACAAACTTTTTTAATAAATCCTAAATACAGAACTAAAAGTGAATGTGAAAAAGTCTTGATCTTCTTGTATGTTGATGGGAGGGGGTGAAGAGACGAAGTTCCTCCGGTTAGATATCCTTCTTCCCGTGGAGGCGCTCAGGTCATAAGACCAGCCCTCAACACCCAGGGAAAAAGTAAGCAACAAAATCTTCACGTTTCTTTGCAGCTTCTTTCTTCACTTTCCTGCATACAAGAAGAAGCTAACGTTAATTGTTGAAAATAAAACTGAAGAATACAACAAAAACCCTAAGCACACTATCATCATGCTTCACGTCGGGTTCACCAATGTTGTCGTAGAGGGGTGTGAAGGGAGGCAGACGATCATCCAACAGATTCACGCTAACCTAACCATGTGACTACATGCAGGGTGTTTCTTAGTATGCTTCGGGTTTTGGATTGAGTTTTCAGTTTATGAGTGATAAAAGCTAAAGGTTTTTAATCTATTTAAGTTTAATTTAAGAACTAAAATTCTTATGAAAGTATATTTCGAGCGTTTTGATATGCTTCAAAAGTCAATTCCTCTTCAATAATTCAATAAGGCTTCTCTTCAATAATACAATTTTTAATAATAGCTATTTTGTTGTTTTCAATTTGATTTTTCCTATTAGGGGTAGGTGGAAATAAGATTTATTTTTTGTTAGATTCAGGAAAAGCAATAGAACAAAAATTTTTAAGTCTAGATACTCTATAGTCATCAGGTGAAGTGTATAAAGTTTCAGTTACAATAAGATCTTTCACGTTTTCTACTTCTTCTATTTTATCCTTGTTTTTGTTAATTTGAGCAGTATTATTTTCTAATGGTGTAGGTAAAAGTGTATTTAAAATGAAGGACTTATCTATTTTCCTTTTAATTGGAGTTTTACTAGTGGAAGAAATATTTGAATTCATGAAAAGTAGAACACTACAGGCCGTAAGGAATTGCGTTCCTATACTTAGCTAAAGCTTCTAAATATGAAGGCAAAATTATTTCCTCCCTAGTTATTCTATCTTTCATTATTTCAACTATCACGTTTTCGTTTTGTTTTGAATTAGTATCTCTTTTTAAGTTGGGTGGAAACAAATCCTCTTTATTCTCAGGTTCCGGTAAAACTATAGAAAGTAAAGGCAAAACTCTGGATACGTTATGATCGTATTCTACCGTATGTAAAGTCTCATCAACTATTTGGTCCTTAATTATTTCTATTCCTTCACTTTTGTTACTAATTGTACTTTTAATAGGAGACGGTAGAAGTGTTCCTATAACAAAAAAGTTATCTAATTATTTATTATCAGTAACAGGTCCGCTTGTTGACGCTGAATTCTTAGACATATGAAAGCGTAATACATAAAAACTTAATTAAATCGTAAAGTGAAAGTATGAAAAACTTTAAGATCAATTCTAAACCTATACAAAAGATTATAATAAGATCTAATACAATTCTCAGAGAATGATGCTATACAAATTTATATATCTTAATATCATAAGTTGCTTCAATCTCGTAATCTCATCCAATCTTCTTCAATCCTCATCAAAATCTCTTTGCAATGATCTGCAAGAAATCATTAGCCCATATAAGTATGCTTTTAATTAACATAAAACACTCATTTGTTAACCTAAACATGTTTCTATGCACAAGTAAATATGTCTATTTAACTCATGCATACATATACTTCTACTTACATTCATATGCATATGCATTAATTCTAATGTGCACATGCACTCACATACAACTCATGCTTTATCACTCATGCATGCATATACTCCTAACATACATGCATACATTTCCAATATATATGCATACATATACTATACATATGCATGCCTATTTACATTACATATGCATATGCATTTCTTTCATATGTACATATGTATGCTCATACATCTAATGTACTTATTCACATGCATTTATATATATACTTCTAACTTCCTAATTTACATGCATATGTAAACATCTACTTGAATACATGTAAACACACATTTGTTTACATGCAAACATGCATCATACAACACTTCAACATCTCTCATGCATACATGCATATCAACATGTACAACTAACTCGTGCACACATGCATCTATCATATGCACATGCACTAACCTATACTACATATGTACATGCACACATGCATAAGTACATATGCATATATGTCTCTCACTCATGCACATGCATACATATACATCACATCTACATGCTTTCATAACTCCTCATGCATAAATACATATGCATATACTAATCTTTGCATGCATACACATCATTCATGCATTCATACATGCATACATGAACACTAATCAATCATGCATACATGTATTATTACACACTCATTAACTTACATGCATATGTTAATACATATACATGTATATCTATCACATGCATACACATGCTTAAATGCACTTGGATACATGTAAAAATCAATCATGCATACAATCATGCATCATCAGTCATGCATACATGCACTTGACATGCATACATATCATTCTACATATGCTAACTTACATGCATACATGAATACTAGTCACTCAAGCATACATGTATGACGAACTCATGCACACATGCATCTATCATATGCACATGCACTAACCTATACTACATATGTACATGCATACATGCTTCTCAACATGCTCATGAACATTCACATTCATATGTATATGCATTAACTCTAATATGTATATGCATTCTCACATGCCTCCTACATGCACATACATACCATACATGCATCACATCATATGAATACATTCTAACATATATGCATACTTTACTTATCATTTATGCATACATATGCAATCTCTCACTCATGCACACGCATCCTATATCACTCATGCACATACATGCATGTTCACACTCAGACATAAGCATACATGCACTTCTAAACAATGGCTTACTCTTTCTCTTTCTCTCTCTCTCTCTCACTCTCTCTCTCTCTCTCTCTATCTCCCCTCAAGCTTCTGCTATAATCTACGTGAGCAATCTCTCTCTCTCTCTCTCTCTCTCTCTCTCTCTCTCTCTCTCTCTCTCTGCAAGCTTCTGCTATAATTTGCGTGAGCAATCTCTCTCTCTCTCGCTCTCTCTCTCTCTCTCTCACTCCACAAGCTTCTGCTATAATCTACATGAGCAATCTCTCTCTCTCTCTCTCTCTCTCTCTCTCTCTCTCTCTTTGCAAGCTTATGCTATAATCTATGTGAGCAATCTCTCTCTCTCTCTCTCACACACACACACACACACACACACTCACTCACTCACTCACTCCGCAAGCTTTTGCTATAATTTGCGTGTGCAATCTCTCTCTCTCTCTCTCTCTCTCTCTCTCTCTCTCTCTCTCTCTCTCTCTCTTTGCGTGCAAATAGCAATAGGAAGTTTCTCTTTCTCATTGCACGTCAGTCATGATCCTTCAGAGTCTTGTTCTTGCGTCATCTGCAGCCGACCTGAGACCAAATGCATTCTTTCTCTATGTCTGTCAGGCACAAGCACTACAGGTTGATGGAGGAGGAGGGGGGGAAATCAGAGAAACGCTCTCCCTCCCTCTATCTCTCTCACTTCCTCGTTCATCTCTGTCCTAACTGTTCTGCGTGCGCAACTCTATAGCACCGTGGCCTCTCTCTACCTACGCTCAGTCTGCACACACAGATGATGGAGGAGGGGGTCTCTCATGAAGAATTCGTACCTGCTGGAAATCATTGGCAGAGAATTCATACATACACACACACACACACACATATATATATATATATATATATATATATATATATATATATATATATATATATATATATATATATATATTTAGATTACACGTGAACATGCATATACAATTACATAACTCAACTTAGATTAACTTCACTAGTTAGTTATCATGCATACTAATGTTAACTAACACACTACTTACACTATTACATACGTTCAACTATTAATACATTAAATATTTAAATTATTTATGATTTAATATATAAGATACTTATCATATAGCAATGATACATTATTTTAATTACCTTTTTTATAGTGACACTAACATATATTAACTAACTCACTTAATAATTAGATAAACTATTACATATAATTGACACACGCATATAGATATTTAGAAATACTCACATATGTTTAAGGTTTAAAAGGTACAAACATTTATGTTATAATAAAGTAGGATATCTTATAACCTTAAAGATACGTATATTTTTGTATTTATAAGATTATTCTATAAAGGTTAACATATCCCCATACTCACACATTTGGGTAAATAGATATAGATGTTCTCATTTACATGATCATACATGAACCTGCATGGGTACATACTCAGAGTTAATCCCACTTATCATATACAATAGAAGTTCTCATAATATATGTAAACAAGTACTTAGAGTGAATCATACTCAACACATTAGAGGTTTCTAAGATTTTTAAATAGGTAAACATATAGGGTTTAACGCACATATATTGTAGGGCGTTAAACATTTTTTAAGGAATACATTCACCTAAATGGATTCAACTCTTGAAGCACATCTAAGGCTAAGATATCTTCTCATCAACATGAAAGTTCACATGCATAAACATAAACATTAGGATTAACAAACATTATCATACATTCTTACCTATTCTCATGCATTTACATACATACACAAATATGCTTTTATTGTCTTTAACTAATCAGGATGAGGTCTTCACTTAATTCAGCTCTTCTTGTTTTGGTTATCTGTAGGTACTCACGAGAAAAGGCATTAGGGGAAAAAATGAACCCTTCATGGGCCTTTTAGCTTAAGGAGTGATTAGTGATGGACCAATGAGAAGAGGGTGGTGGCCACAGTCTAGTCTCTTAATCACATAGGCTAGGCATAGGCTTCCCTTGTTTTTGTGTGGTCAAAAAGTACAAAACCACCTAAAACTCATGGTTTTGGTTACTTGAATGGTTTTGAAACACTTCGGAATGAACAAGAGCCCTTGGATTGGCTCAAAGATCCAAAGGCTAAGGTTGAATGACAAAAGTCAAGGCAACCTTACATTTGGACCCTTGGATCTATTTGAAATGCATGGTTGAGATTTAAGAAAGTTTCAAAAAAGCGCCTTTTAACATGAGCCATAGGATGCATCCTTCGATCGGACGGCCTGGAGTGAATCTGCAAGATCTTGAGCACCCAAATTGAGAGCCATTAGATGCACATTTGATCCTACGACTGAGGATTCTTGGCGCCTTGTTGATCCCAAGATCCTTGCGCCTTTTAACATAGGCCATCAGATGAAGGAGCAATCCAATGGCTCATGGACATCCGCCATTGTAGATCAGCCCAAAATCTGGCTTGCTGTTAGATTACCAAAGATCAAACGCTCAGAAAACATGCAGAAGGTATGGAAAATGCGCAGTGAGATTCTCTTGTGCCCCACGACTGAAAACTCCCTCTCTCTCTAGTTTCCCATCTATTTTAATCCTAACCATTCAATTCAAGCATCTAAAGGCTAGAAATGTTTCCATTAGATAATTCAAATACACAACTCTGACAAATAATATTTTATTTGTGAATACAACTAGTGGTTTTCTATGTCTCTCTAATCCCCTAGATTAAGCATTTTAATTCCTGAAAATTAGGAATCCTTACAAGGCCCATGCAAGGCTCACTTTTTCCCCTAATGGTTAGTCATTTTAAACCAATGCTTTAAAAAATATGTGAGAGAGATATCAACTAATCAACTTTGAGTCAAATTTTTTTTATTTCTCCATATGGTAACTCAAGTGAGGAAATCCTTCCGACACCACCCTCCCACATTTCATTTTAATAATAAAAGTGCTTTTTATCCCTACTTCTTTTGTCCTTAAGCATTGTAGAGGAGGTACCGGGGTATCCACTTTCAACAATATCAAATTGTATACATTTCCAGTACTCCGTCTACTCAAGGGGGGTTCTCCTTAGGGAAGTATACCCTGTGACATTCTTGTGTGCAGGTACCTTCACTGATAACAGAGAAACCAATAGAAGTGAAAATGTACAATTATAGAGAAAGGATCAATGACAAGTGCTCTTGAGAGAGGAAATCACTTCGTAACTTTGAAAATGATTACAGAGAGCTAAAATACTACAAAAGGATGTAGCAGTGGGCTAGCATGCCATTCCAAAACTAATTAGCAAAAATACAAGAGTGAGACCAACAAAGTGAATACAATAAAGATGATGACTTGATCCTGAAGAAATTCACCGATGCATGCCAATGACTAGATCCAAGCCACTCAATCACCCTGTAATGCTAATCAGCAACTCCACTGGAGGCCCACGCTCTGTATAATCATCACAGAGTGACCTCCCACAGTGTGCCTGTAGCAACAGAGTGCAGAGAGTAGACCAAAAAAAAATAGCCTTAACTAGCATCAACAAATGATGATAGCGATGATACGCAATAGCCCACACGATTCAGATTACATCCGATTCGGCCCCCCAAATGAGTGTCAAACCTCTGTTTATATAGACCCAGAGTGGCCAAGGGTGGCCTTGCCAAATTCCAGCCTTAAATGCCGCACGCGCCAAAGTGGTGGTCCAGAGGTGGAGGATGGTAGCCAACTTCAATAAGGCCCCCAATTTTAGCTTCTGACACCGCCAAAGCCAAGTGGCAATATTCGGTGCATTACTTTTCATTCTGACACATTACTGATAAAATATGCTCCGCCCGTCATTTGCCGCCCAAGTAGATCATGGTGGCGCCCATACCAAGTGGGTAGTCGCCCAATTTGATATTCCTTCATAAAATAGTAGCCACCTGATTATGGAGTTTAGACGTCTAGGTTGATGCACTTCACATGGTCGCCTTGGTAGTAGATTGAGTAGGTGGAGGGGAAAGGTTGGAGGTGGTCGCCTTAGTTTGCACATATCTCAAAATGGTGGTCGCCCAAGTTGTTCTGGAGAAGGTTCGCCCAAGGTGGGGGGGTCGCCTAAGGGAGAAGGTCGCCCAAGGTGGGGGTCGCCCACATGGTTGAAAGGGAGTGAGTCGCCCACTTCAAGGAGATGTGGCCAATAGGAGGAGTGTCGCCTTGGGTGAGGGTCGCGCAAGGATGCATCTGGGAAGAGAGTCGCCCCATGTAGATTCGGAGGAGGGTTGCCCAAGGGTGGATTTGGAGGATGGTCGCCCAAAGTGGCCTTCAAGGATGGTCGCCATGTAGAATAATGGAGGAGGGTCGCCTAGGAGGTGGGTCGCCCAAGAGGAGGGAGGTGGTCGCCTTGGGCTAGGGTCGCCCCATGAGGAGAGAGGTGGTCGCCTTGGGCTAGGGTCGCCCCATGAGAAGAAAAGGAGGAGGCTCGCCCAAGTTTAGAGGAAGTGGTTGCCTTAATATAGTTGGCAATGCGAATGGTGGTCGCCCAACTTTGCAACAAATGCTTGGATGCTCGTTGAGATATGACTTCGCCTCAATATGTGTTCCCATAAAGGGCATGTGTCGCCCAAGTTATGCTCCTTCCCCAATCAAATGCTAGCAAGCTCACCTGCTCTACAGACCCCTACATCAAGACTTTGCACCGTCCCGGTGCAACGACTCATTTATTTGCTTATTCTATCAAACAAAATGAGTTGCAGAAAATGAAAAGAACTATGGTATGTACAGTGAGTGAATTCCATCTGCTTGCATTAATTCAAATAGCTTTTCACCCTGGAGATGTTGACCAGGGGTGTTGTTTCACCCTGCAAGTCCTCTAAATGAACTGCTCCTTGTGATAATACCTTTATCACCTTGTAGGGCCCTATCCATTTAGGTGCCAATTTGGTGGATGCTGGCGGGATCTGATGCACCAAGACCAAAGATCCTTCCTGTACCTCATTAGTCCTTAGATACTTGTCATGCAACCTTTTGCGTTCCTCTTGCTTTACCTGCAATTTCCTCATGGCTGCTTCCCTATATTCTTCCAATGCCACAAGTCTTCTAATGGGAGGCTCAATTCCAATGGTTCTGGCCCCAATTTCCTTCTTGATAATAAATTCGAATGGTGCCAAGTGAACTATTTGAGGGTTCTCTTCATCTCCAAGATTTACTTCTTGAACAAAATTTTTAGAATTGGACTCACTTGGAAATTCATCCCCACTGTATGCAGGAGCGGAGTTCAATTTATGATCCACAATCTGTTCCTTGATCCATCCTAAAGGTATATTTGAAAATGGCAGTTCTTGAAGGTCAAAATTAGCCTCCTCAGGTGCAGGCACAATTTTGTCACTTTCTGGTCCTGCAAGCATAAAATCATCCAATTTTTCATGTTTACCTGTCTTTTCCTTACATATCATTGTAGTGGCGCCTATTGCCAAATTTTGACTATCTGGGTCTACTGGCCCAATAAGTGGTTCCGGTCCTTCGGGAGGTTCCTGCAAAAGATAAGCTCGACTACCTTGCTTCAGAGAAGTAGTGAGTTCCAGAGGGAGGATTGGCCCATTTTGGCCACTATTGGCTAAGTGCACAACTTGGGCCTCCTGTCGCCCACTTGGGCCACCACCCTGGGCCTCCTGTCGCCCACTTGGGCCACCACCTTGGGCCTCCTGTCGCCCACTTGGGCCACCACCTTGGGCCTCCTGTCGCCCACTTGGGCCACCACCTTGGGCCTCCTGGTGCCCAATTTTTGCTTCTTCCTTTAGTTTCTTGCGATCACATATCTTACTCTCTTCCATACTGTTCAAGTGAAAAACATCAATTTTTTCCTCTTTCTGGCCTCCTTGGGCTGCCTCTATAAAATCCTCATTTACTTCACATATCTCCACTGTGCAGCATTCTGTACTCCCCATCATCCAGTTTAATAGGGTATCATCTTCAGAAGGCATTACCTGAGTGTCCATTGTATACCCAGTAGCCTTGTTGATGTCTGATCCTTCTTCCAAATGTATCTGTAATTGATTGTTAGTACATGTGGAAATCCATAACTTGTTCTTTCCCCAATCCTGTAGAGCCTTTGCTTGCCTTAACCAAGGCCTTCCCAAGAGTAGAGGATATGAGGTCTCCTGTGGCAGGGAAATAACAACAAAGTCTAGAACAAAGTGACAACCCTGCACTATCATAAGTACCTTTTCAACAATACCAAGTGGTGTAACCCGACGTTGATCTGCTAATGTAACTGTGAAGGGTGCTGCCTTCGTGGGATTCAATTTTAGTTTCTTCATGGTGAAATCTGGCATCAAATTGATGCCGGAACCTCCATCTATGATAACACCTGTGAGAGCTTCATCCTTTATAAAAACGGATAATCTTGAGCTTTGATAATCAGCCAGGGGTGCAGGGGGAAAGTCAACCATAAAACCATCTATGCTAGGAGGTGGGCACAAGCATGCAGAGTGTATAATCTTCAACAAATCACTTCTTACTTTTGAATCCATCTTTATAAGTTGGTACAGACTAATCTTATGATGAATACCTCTCAAGATTTCCTCAATGTTAACCTCTTGTGTTTCTTCCTGAGGACTTGTTGGTTGATCTTTTAGCAAAGTAGTCACCCTCTCATAAGCTCCTTCAATGTCTGCTTGGTCCGTCCATCCCGCCTTCTTTTCCTCATCTCTATCTTTGAGTCCTTGTTGTTCCTCCCTATAGGCTATTGCCGCTTGCCTGGCTCTAGTCATCCTTGGCATTGAAGAAGATGAAACAGCATAAGACTGAGTGGTCATACCTTCTACTTGTGGGGAGACTGCAATCATGTGAATTGGAGGAGGGCGGCTCCTTGGGCAATCTCTGGTGTAGTGATCTTTAGCATCTGGACAATGCTGACAGGGAGGTGCACCTTCTGGTAGGGAGCACTTGTTCTGCATATGGCCATACTCACCACAACGATAACACATGAGTGGCCTATTATATCTAGGCCGAGTTGGACGGGTCTCTTCTCTATTAGGTGCATTCGAAGTACTAGCATAATATGAATCCAAAGCTTGATGGTTACCTCGTTGTTGTGCTCCCTTGAGGTAGTAGCAGTCTCTAGCTTCATGACCATCTTTGCCAGAGAATTGACAACTGACCTTGTTAGGACAATTAACATTGGAATGTCCACTATTGTTGCATATTGTACACCAAACCTGTCTTCGTATGTCCTGTGTAGTCCGCAAATCTTCGAGCTCACGACGAAGTTGAGCTACTTCATCAATAGTGTGGGGTGGGGGCGGCGGCACAACCTTCTCTTCTTGGCGACTTTGCTGCATTCTTAAGGCTTCCAACTCCTTCCTGAGTTGCCCGATAGGATCCAAGTCTGATGCATAATTTGGTTGGGTCTCCCCTTCAAAATGTAGTCTAGCCTCCTCAATGCGCGATGCAGTTGCAACAAAATCATCAAGTGTTGCATCCAATCTAAGAGATTCACGAAGCTTCTGCTGAGATGACTTGGGCAGAGCTTTCTCTATCCATTTTTTTACCAAGAAATCACCTGGAGCATGTGGCAGACGTGAAACAAGTGCTTTTGTTCTAGTGTGAAGTTCATAAAAGGATTCACCTGATCTCAATTTTAGGTTCTCCAGCTGATCTAGAGCTCTTTCAGAGGAGTTGCTTGGCCGGAATGTCTGCGAGAATGCCGTCTTCAGTGCCTCCCATGTAGTGAAGTGTCCATCTGCATATTGACTATACCATTTGTCTGCAAGGCCTTCCAATGTAGATGGAAAGAGTACCAACATTGCATCCTCTCGGTTCTGCAATCCTTGTCCGCGGCATAATGAGACGAATCTCCTCACGTGGTCATCCGCATCCTCATAAGCCAATCCCTTAAATGTAGGGAACTTGATGTTCAACCTAGAGAGTACATGAAAAAGTTCCTCCATTGGCACTGGTGCTTCTTCTGAAGTATCAGAGGAAAAATCTAACGTCCTCCTCAGCTTCTCTTTTGAAAGCGGGGTTGAAGCCAAATCGATGGAAAAATTTAAGGGTAGAGGGGTACTAGCCGAAGGTAGAGCTGACTTCTTGAGGCTCTTTTGTACACGAAGGGGTTCTCTGTCTACTCGAGTGTGGGTCATGTACCCACTCACAGAATGAAAAAATCAAGAAATTAATGCAATGACAACTATATAGTGCACACTAGATACTTCACACAAAAATGCAAGTGTCCCACCGGGCGTGCCAAACTGTAGAGGAGGTACCGGGGTATCCACTTTCAACAATATCAAATTGTATACATTTCCAGTACTCCGTCTACTCAAGGGGGGTTCTCCTTAGGGAAGTATACCCTGTGACATTCTTGTGTGCAGGTACCTTCACTGATAACAGAGAAACCAATAGAAGTGAAACTGTACAGTTATAGAGAAAGGATCAATGACAAGTGCTCTTGAGAGAGGAAATCACTTTGTAACTTTGAAAATGATTACAGAGAGCTAAAATACTACAAAATACTACAAAAGGATGTAACAGTGGGCTAGCATGCCATTCCAAAACTAATTAGCAAAAATACAAGAGTGAGACCAACAAAGTGAATACAATAAAGATGATGACTTGATCCTGAAGAAAGTCACCGATGCATGCCAATGACTAGATCCAAGCCACTCAATCACCCTGTAATGCTAATCAGCAACTCCACTGGAGGCCCACGCTCTGTATAATCATCATAGAGTGACCTCCCACAGTGTGCCTGTAGCAACAGAGTGCAGAGAGTAGACCAAAAAAAATAGCCTTAACTAGCATCAACAAATGATGATAGCGATGATACGCAATAGCCCACACGATTCAGATTACATCCGATTCGGCCCCCCAAATGAGTGTCAAACCTCTGTTTATATAGACCCAGAGTGGCCAAGGGTGGCCTTGCCAAATTCCAGCCTTAAGTGCCGCACGCGCCAAAGTGGTGGTCCAGAGGTGGAGGATGGTAGCCAACTTCAATAAGGCCCCCAATTTTAGCTTCTGACACCGCCAAAGCCAAGTGGCAATATTCCATGCATTACTTTTCATTCTGACACATTGCTGATAAAATATGCTCCGCCCGTCATTTGCCGCCCAAGTAGCTCATGGTGGCGCCCATACCAAGTGGGCAGTCGCCCAATTTGATATTCCTTCATAAAATAGTAGCCACCTGATTATGGAGTTTAGACGTCTAGGTTGATGCACTTCACATGGTCGCCTTGGTAGTAGATTGAGTAGGTGGAGGGGAAAGGTTGGAGGTGGTCGCCTTAGTTTGCACATATCTCAAAAT
The DNA here is from genome assembly GCA_020310875.1 of Ceratopteris richardii. Taxonomy (NCBI): domain Eukaryota; kingdom Viridiplantae; phylum Streptophyta; class Polypodiopsida; order Polypodiales; family Pteridaceae; genus Ceratopteris; species Ceratopteris richardii. The sequence continues at coordinate 105,003,950 of CM035434.1, forward strand.
GGTGGTCGCCCAAGTTGTTCTGGAGAAGGGTCGCCCAAGGTGGGGGGGTCGCCTAAGGGAGAAGGTCGCCCAAGGTGGGGGTCGCCCACATGGTTGAAAGGGAGTGAGTCGCCCACTTCAAGGAGATGTGGCCAATAGGAGGAGTGTCGCCTTGGGTGAGGGTCGCGCAAGGATGCATCTGGGAAGAGAGTCGCCCCATGTAGATTCGGAGGAGGGTTGCCCAAGGGTGGATTTGGAGGATGGTCGCCCAAAGTGGCCTTCAAGGATGGTCGCCATGTAGAATAATGGAGGAGGGTCGCCTAGGAGGTGGGTCGCCCAAGAGGAGGGAGGTGGTCGCCTTGGGCTAGGGTCGCCCCATGAGGAGAGAGGTGGTCGCCTTGGGCTAGGGTCGCCCCATGAGAAGAAAAGGAGGAGGCTCGCCCAAGTTTAGAGGAAGTGGTTGCCTTAATATAGTTGGCAATGCGAATGGTGGTCGCCCAACTTTGCAACAAATGCTTGGATGCTCGTTGAGATATGACTTCGCCTCAATATGTGTTCCCATAAAGGGCATGTGTCGCCCAAGTTATGCTCCTTCCCCAATCAAATGCTAGCAAGCTCACCTGCTCTACAAGCATATCCTTCATTCTTATGCCCATGTGTTTGAGCATTCGTTCTCATTAATTTCTTAATCTTTATCATCATGGAGAATTCAAGGATATCACGTGATTCATGCATTTGAGTATGTTAGCTTAAGTAAATAACAACCAAGTATGTTTTCATTGAACTCGTAATGAGCATTGAGATTCTATGACATGCTGTCGCAAACAATAAAGAGAGTGGATTCAACAAGGAAGTTTTAGAACAATAAAACTGGGTCTATAGTGAGCTGACACCATTGCCGAGATCTCGAGCTATGTCCACAGATGTTTATCGAGTGCAAGCACAGAGAAATGGTTGCTCCAACCAAGGAGCACACAGAGCACATATAATGTGCACCTAATTTGTTCGCTAAAGAGAGAATGTTTCTTCAACCAAGGAGCAAAACGAAACTACTGATGGTGCTGCGATGCGCCACAAGACAAGATCCAAGGCCACCGGCATACTTAAGCTCCAGCGCCTGTGTGTGTATATGTAACAGAGAGAAAGAGAGGAGTCTGAAGGCTACTGTTAATGCAGTTCAATCCATCGCATTTTTTGTCCTCTGAAAGAAGGTTCTGCACATCAAGCAAGTAACAATCTCTCTTGAAGTCATGTGCGCCACGATTCTATTTGTGAGAGTTCCAAATAATTCAAACCTTCTAACAGGCACACACCATTGCCTCAGAGAGAGAGAAAGGCACCCTGTAGGCTGGAATGAAGAGAGGGAAAGTGTTCAATGTCATACTTGTGCACACATAGATGGAAGACGAACATAGGCAGTGGCGCCTTCACACCTTTGTACAACATCAGAATGGAGGAGCACTGTGCATGAAAGAGCACTGTCGAAAGACATGGAATCTGCAAATGCTCTAGTTGTGAAGCCATCCAATGCATGCAAGAAGATTGTTTTGAAGAGAAAGGCGGAAACAGAAGGTCTTGGCACACTGTGGCAATATCTAGTACAACGAGTCCTCAGGACTTTGCCAATGCATGTGCAATTAAGGATGGACCCAACTCAGCACTCATCACGTGAAGCTTTCTATTAATAGAACAATCAATGAGGGAGATGGGCAGCATTGCCCATATCTAAATGCTTTCATTTTTATTTGTGGAAACTGCCAAGCATTCATTATTTTGCGAATGGCTTTCAAGTGAACGTGTTTTTGAATTCACACGGTGGTATTTAGAAGGGGTGCACAATCAGAGCACTACAACTTACAAGCATGTTCTTATTGACATAAAATGGTTTCATATTGTACCTTGATATACCATATGTACAATGTTCTCAAGGCAGACAAAAACCGTCATTATGAAGCATACATTTTGTATTATTTCAAGCCGCATGTAAAGGGACTAGACACTACTCTTTAAAAGAGTAAGACCTTCCCTATGGCTTGAACAAATGACACTCAAAGCCCACTACAAGGCCATGAAGCTCACAAGACAAAGGCTACACCAACAACCAAAGACCCAAGAAAAGAAAAATGCTCAAAAGGTGGCAAATGGTTCCATAAGCACTACCTACCCCATGATGTAAACCCTTGTACATGTCTAGGGATCCCATATGTCCCTAGATCCCCTTAAAAACCAACTTGGATCCCATATGTCCAAGTTATGTCTAAGGATCCCATATGTCCTTAGATCCTAAAAACCAATGGACTAAGTGATCCCATATGTCACTAGTCCCCCATATTAAAAACAAAAGGGTCATCACATGGAGGGGGGGTCTTGAGAGTTCCATGCTCCATCCTTTTGTCCAAGTCTACTTCCATTCTCATGCAAGCACATATATCCCACATGCAAGGGAATTCTCCCAAAATCCATATAAGCAAGGCCTCCCTTCACTCCTCTTAAGCCATTCCACTCTAGCTCATTGCCAAGAGTGTGCATCCTCTCCTCATGGAGCCACCATGCTCATAGAGCATCTATTGTAAGTTATTTCCATTTCTATTTTAATTCATTCATCATGTTTTGTTATCTTTTGTTCCTTCCTCCTTAGCTTGTTAGATGTGTGCATGTGTGCTAGCTTTGAACCCTTGATCTTGAAGATATGTAACCAACCTGTAATTCCAAGCTCTAGGAGCTTGTTTCAATCCATACAATGCTTTCTTAAGTGTGCAAACATAAGATGGATGATTAGGGTTTTCAAAACCTAGTGGTTGTGACATGTATACCTCTTCATTTATCCAACCATTTAAGAATGCATTTTTCACATCAAGTTGGAGGAGTCTCCAATTCCTTGCAACAACTACACTTATCAATGTCCTGATTGTAGTCATCTTTGCAACTGGTGAGAATGTTTCCTCATAGTGTATACCATGAGTTTGTGAGCATCCTTTGGCAACTAATCTTGCCTTGTACCTACAAACTGATCCATCTGAGTTTCTTTTAACTTTATATACCCATCTGCAACCAATTACCTTTTGATTCGGCGACATTGGAACCAACTCGCAAGTGTCCATTTCCTTCAATGCATGTATCTCTTCTTTCATGGCCTTTTCCCAATTAGGGTTTCCCTTTGCCTCTTCATAGGTTGAGGGTTCCTGTGAAATAGAGTCTTTTGCCAAGTATATTGAATGCTTTGTAACAAATGTGGAATCATATCCATACCTTTCTGGTTGTTTCTTCTCTCTTGCTGATCTTTTAGGTACTTGTTTGGAGCATTCTCCAACCTCTTGCATCTTTGCTTTGCCTCTTGATTTCCATAGCTTGTAATCCTTTTCCCTTTCATCTTGGTCATTGTCTGTATCACTTCTTGGATCCTAGACCTGTGTATCATGCTTGCTTCCTAATTGATGAGAGTCAGAATCAAGATCATATGGTAGTGTTACCTTTTGTTTGTCTTCATCATACCAAGACCTGTGTTCTTCAAACACAGCATCTCTACTTGTAGTGAATTGCTTGGTTGAAGGATTGAAGAACATGTAACCCATCTTAGTTGAATCATATCCAATAAACACTGCCTTTGTTGCCATATCTTACCTCTTATTTGTGATGGTACATGAACATAAGCTAAACAACCAAAAACCTTGCAATGTCCAAGACTAGGTTTTCTTCCATGCCATGCTTCATAAGGAGTCATACCTTGAAGTGATTTGGATGGTAGTGTATTGACAAGGTACACAGTAGTTGAAATAACTTCTGCCCATAGATAATGTGTCAACTTCTTCTCTTCAAACATTTTTCGGGCTGATCCAACCAGTGTCTTGTTTCTCCTCTCTAGAATTCCATTTAGTTGAGGAGAGTACCTACTATTCACTTCCCTTTTGATACCTTTTTCCTGCAAGAAATCATCAAACTCTTAGAAGTATTCTCCCCCTCCATCAGATCTAGGATTCTTTAGTGATCTACCTGTATGATTCTCCACATGTGCAAGATACTTCTTGAAGCAATCAAACACTTCATTCTTACTCTTGATAAAATATAGAACAATCCATCTACCATGGTCGTCAATAAATGAGACATAATACCTTGATCCTGCCAATGAAGGTTCTTGACTTGGTCCCCATACATCGGTATGTACTAAGTCCAATAAGTTGTTGTGGATGTAGCCTTTGTGGTTGAATGGTTGTCTTTGTGCCTTCCCAATATGACATGCATCACACCTGTTGATCATGTGTTGCTTTGATATGTTCGGCAGTCCTAGAACACTTTGATCCCTGCATATATCCTTCAAGCTCCTTTCATTCACATGAGCAAGTCTCTTATGCCACACTTCAAGCTCACTTAGGGTTTGAGACCCAGAGTTGAATAGACCTATGTTTCTGGTTTCTCCTACTTCAAAAGTAAAGAGCCTACCATGCTTCTCACCTCGGGCTATCTTTTTGAAGCCTTGACATGGATCTTCCACAAAAGCTCCATGTTGGGTGAACCTAACTTGCAAGCCTTTTTCAACTATTTGGCCTACACTTATTAGGATTTTAGTGATAGTGGGTACATAGAAAACCTTACTCAGAATGTTTGTCCTTCCATTGGAAGCTTTGACATTACAATCTTCTCCACATTGTGTTTTGTGTCATCCCTTGTTTGCACTTCATGTCTATGCTTTGGACTTTCCAAATCAGATAGAAGAGCAATATTGCCTGCAACATGATTCGAGCATCCTGAATCTATGTAGAACAAATGATCATCTTTTTTACCTTCTTTGTGTCTTAGATTCATAAGAAGCAATGAGTCTTCATGTGGTTGATCTTCTGAATAATTGTTATAGTCCCTTCTATTATAGCGTCTATTGTTATTGTTGAAGTTGTGTCCACCTCTACCTCTATTGCTGCCATATCCGCCTCTTCCACTTCCTTTCTAGGTCTTCCCATTGAACCAACAATTCTGAGTGGTGTGGTTGGTCTTATCCCATATGGCACAATGTTGAACATTCTGACCTTTGGCTTTGTCTTGCTTTTGTCCTTTCTTCTTTCCTTTCCACTTGCTCTTACTTGCGAAGTTAGCTTGGGAGGTCTCTTTTTTATCTTCTTCCTTCTTCTTGCCTTTTTGCTGCTTATCCTTCTTATCTGCATATAGAGCACTAGTTTCTGGAGTTTGCACATCCATGATGAGATCATAAGCCGTCGTGAAGGATTGCCATTGCTTATCACTTCGAATGCCATTGAAAATTTTCTTCATGATGACCTCTTCTTCAATCAACTCTCCAATGGATGCTAATTGATCTGCAACCTCCTTGACCTTGGTAAAAAACTCTGTGATGGTTTTTTTAGATGTCTTCTTCATTTGGTTGAACTCGTTCCAAAGATGATTCTTTCTTGCTTTGGTACTAGCAGAAAAGAAAGTCTCGAGGGCATCCCAAGTCGCTTGAGATGTCTTTCATCCTCTAATATGTGGTAATAGAAAGTCAGAGATAGATTTTAGTATGTACGACCTTTCTTGAGCATTCCTTGCGCACAAAAACGTGAGCTTATATGTCTCCTCTTGTGTAGGTCCTCCTTTGGATCTTGGAATAGGCATAGCTTTATCACCTGCTCCAATTCCATAAAGATTTCTACCTTGCAAATAGGCCTCCATTCTGATTTTCCAAGCCGCGTAGTTGTGTCGATCAAGCTTCTCGATCATTGAGGGAAAGCCATCACCCATCTTGATCTAGCTTTGATACCACTGAAAGAACTTGGAGAAGCTTGTGGAAGGTAGAAAAATGCATTTCGAAGCGACGAAGTTTCGTCTAGCCAACCGGCATAAGACCAGCCCTTGAGCTTATGGAGACTTAAATAGAGCTTATAGGCATGTGATAAGTGCAAAGAAATACAATATTTACTTTGGAGCATCAAGGAGAATGAGTTCATACAAGACACATAGGTTCGCGGGTCGACTAGCTAAAAAAACTTATTATCTATGGAAGAGAGAATGAACTTCAAATGCCCATAGCGACCAGTGTGATTACAATTTGAAAAAATCCTTTTATGGGAGTGATACACATAGGGTTGAGTGTATATAATGCACAAAATTATAAGGAATAAGCAAAATATGCTATAGGAATGAATGTGACCTTCACCGGTGGTACTTTCTATTTCTCAGGAATATGCAGAGATTGACCCTCAGATAGAAAAACTCAAATTTCTCCCAATCTATGAACTAAATGCTATGAAAATATATCGGCATAAACTAGACACTAATACCTTTCCAATGAGCAATCTTGCACTCAATTTGGAGCTCTGGAGAGAGAGCAGTAGCCTCTGCAAGATTACTGTTGGCGAAGAAGATGATGCAGAGAATTGGAGCAAGACAATGATGGTCACAAGTGTATGTATATTGCTTCCATGTAATGTAAAAGTGATTTCAAGCCTTTAAATAGACTCTAGGAGTGTTCCATGACTTCTACAAGTGAAATTTGAATTCAAATGAAGGTGGGAATGGTTGTTGGAGGGAGTCAATTCACTTTCCTACAATCTAGGAAAAGTGAAGATCTAGTTTGATCTACTTTTAGGTGATTGATTGCTTGATTGAATGCAACTTCAACCACCACAAATTCGTAAGATTTGGGCTTTATCTTTCTACCTTTACATGTGTAAAGCTCAAGGCTTTTACAACAATAAATGAACCATCAAAAATCTCTCAAAAAATACAATAAATGAGCATAAGAAAAAGAAGTCTCCAACGGATATTCTTTCGATGCGATAGCCTTTGATATAGATCAAATCCACCTCAAGCATAGTGTAAGCTTGATGTTCCAACAAAAGGGTGAATAAAACTATTCAATATAGAGTAGTTTCTATGTTGCATCATGCAAATCTCTCACAAGGCTTTTGGGTAGAAGCATTATTGACTCCAGTTCATGTGATTAACCTTTCACCTAGTATTGCCAAAGGTCTGAAAGTGGGACAAGAGTTATGGACAAGGAAGCCACCATATTATGATCATCTTCGCGTTTTTGGGTGTGAAGCATATGTTCATATACCCAAGAGTCTTAGAAAAAAGTTGGACCATAAGTCAAAGAAATGCATTTTTCTGGGATATGGTCGAGAAGGACAATTCAGATATTGCTTACGGGATTTTGAAACACCGGTACGAATTACCCATTGTGGGCTTATATGATGCATCATGTATTGGTTGCAAATGGATTAGGAATATTGTGCAAGGTGTTGAAAAATGTCCTACCACACCTTCAAATGGAGGTATTGAAGCTGATGTAGATGGCATCCAAGATGGTGATATTCTGCAAATTCATGTTTGTGTTGTGGTTCTTGTTGCACCCACTATAGAGCAAATTTGTTGGGATGGCAGAGATGCTCATGCACATGCATTGATAGCCTTGTGTATCTAACATGCCATTGTTCCTCATATTCACTCTTGCAGAATAGCTAAGGATGCTTGGGATACACTTACCACATTGTACCAGGAAAGGAATGAGGCTCATGTTGCTTACCTCTGAAAATAGTTGGAGAGTGAGCACATGAATGAAGGTGATTCTATGGACAGTTTTCTGACAAAGATCAAAGACTTAAAGGAACAATTGATTTTCGCTAATGAAGTTATATGAGATAGCTCACTTGTGCAAACTGTTCTGAATGGTCTTCCTAATTCATATAACAATTTTGCTTCTACTCTTCGTTTGATGATGAAAGGCAATCCAAATGCCTTGTCATTTGAGGAGTTAGTCTCTATTCTATTGTAGCAAGATCAATCTAGGTAGAACATGTCCATTATGCATGTTGCAGATCAAGCTTTCCTGGCTAGTCAGAAGGGCAAAGGTAAATGGAGTTCATCTACTAGTAAGCAAAAATCTAGAAATGTTCTACATTTGAAGAAGGAAGACAAAGATGAGAAGAAATCAAAAAAGTAGAAATTCTATTCTAAGTATTGTAAAGGAAACTATCATGTCATAAAGAACTGTCCAAAACTAGCTGCAAAAGAGGCAAAACAAAAAGAGGATAGAATGGTTGTTGCAGAGGCCTCTACACCAAAAACAGAGTCTGCTAATCTTGTACAGAATGAAGAATGGGCATTTACTACTGTTTGCAGTTTTGACCCATCTTGTCTTGAGTAGTGTATGTGTGTAGTGGACTCAGATGTTTGGTACTTTGATAGTGAGGCAACCAAACATACTACCTTGCAGCACAGTTTCTTCACTTTAATGAAGCTTGCCTCTATAGGGAATACTGTCACATGCACCAAAAACTCCTCTTATCCGATCATGGGAGTTGGTAAGATCATTCTAAATACTACTGATGGTAGTTATTTTACATTTTTGGATGCTTTATTTGTGCCAGAGATCAAGAAGAATCTGTTATCAGTTTTTGCATTAGTGAAGATTGGCTTGGTTGTGAAATTTGTTGATGACAGATGTATAGTTCATGATCTGTCAAACAGTGACATGATTATTGCTTCTGGCATTTTATGTTGAGGCATGTATAAGCTCATAGACTATGAAAAATCCATTAATGATTCACATGATTCGCAAGCTATGTCAGATGCACAGCTTTGGCATGCACGCTTTGGTCATCTGAATTTTGCTAGTTTGCTACTCCTGCAAAAATCTGAAATGGTGTTCTCTTTGCCCAAACTTGAGACACATAGAAAACATGTCTGTGAAGGCTGTATTTTGGGAAAAATGCAGCGTTCCTCCTTTCCAAAAGATGGTTCAGTTTGAGCGAGTCAGAAATTGTAGCTTGTTCACAATGATGTTTCTGGTCCTATGCATACATCCTTTTTTGGAAACTATCTTTACTTCGTGAATTTCATTGATGATTTTTCTAGGCATGCATGAGTATATCCACTAAAAGCAAAGATTGAAGTGTTTATGTGCTTCAAACAGTTTTTGGTTTTGGTTGAAAATCTCTGAGCATGTAAAATGGGCACCCTCCATTTTGATTGAGGCGGGGAATATATATCTTTTGAATTTAATGCATTTTTGGCTGAACGTGGGATAAAACTTCAGTGTCGAGTGCCATATACACCTCAATAGAATGGAGTTGTTGAACGGAAGAGCAGGTCACTCACAGAGATGGCGAGGTGTATGGCCAAGGGTAAGTATTTACCACATATTTTTTGGCTTGAGGTTGTTATGTGTGTAGCATATGATCTTAGCAGGTGTCCCACTAAAGCACTACAGTCTATCACTCCATATGAGGCTTGGCATGGTCGCAAGCCATCTATTGCTCATTTACGTGTTTTTGGTTGTTTGGCATATGCATTAGTGCCTAAACAACAATGCAGAAAATTGAATGATAAAGTAGTGAAACGTATTTTTGTTGGGTACAATTCTAAAAGCAAAGGTTATTTTCTGTATCATCCATAGACTAAATGCATTTTGGTTAGCTATGATGTTGTTTTTGTGGAAGATGCTATTCAGCCGTTACTTTCATGTACTAAGGAGACATCTATTAGCTCCAAAGACATGTATGATACTTTGCTACCGCTTTTTATAGGTGGAGAGTCTAGTGCTAGTCCTAATGAGGCAACTTCTTAGCCTTTACAGATTTCATGTGATGATGTAGATCATTCCATTCTTCATGCAAATTTGCATGATGCACTTGTTGATGAGAGAGCTGAATTGAGGAGGCAAAAACTATGCCAAACTCGCTAGTGCAAACTTTGCATGAAAGCAAATTAGATGCATCTTTATCATATTGTGCTCAATCGGGCTCTCATAGTGCCTCTTTTGCATCAGATTGCCATTTTATGGCTGCCTCTAGTCTCTGTGATGAGAATGAGCTTATTTTGTTTGATGAATCACAACATTTTGAAAATTGGATGGTTGTCATGCAAGTAGAATATTATGCTATCATGAAAAATGGTATTTGGTCTTTATGTGACTTGCCTCCTGGCAAGAAGGCCATTGGCACAAAGTGGGAATACAAGTTAAAGCATAAGCCTGGTCAAACAATTGACAGGTATAAGGCTAGTCTTGTTGCAAAGGGTTATGCACAGGAAAGAGTCATTGATTTTAATGAAACCTTTGCACCTACATGTTGAATGACTACTGCTCATAGTATCTGTGCACTTGTAGCTCATCATGGTTGGATTGTACATCAATTGGACAATAAAATAGAATTTCTGAATGGTGACTTGCATGGAGAATGTATGTTTTTCAGCTCCGTGGCTTTGTGCAGAAAGCGCATGAAAACCAGGTGTGCAAGTTAAAGAAGGCATTATATGGTTTAAAGCAAGCATCACGTGCTTGGTATGAAAAGATACATGCCTATCTGATTGCACATGCTTTTGAGAACATTCCAAATGAAAGCACCTTAGATGTTAAGCGTGCAAATGATGTGCTTCTGATCATTGTGGTGTACATTGATGACATGCTACTCACTGGTCCACATGAGAAGAATATTGTTGATTTTAAGGCTGATTTGCATGCCTCATTTGAGATGTCTGGTTTGGGGCATTTGCATCATTATCTAGGCATTCAGTTGATGCAGGTTGATGGCGGAATAGCTTTGTATCAAATGAAATATATTGACATATTATTGCAACATTTTGTCCTTGAAGACTATAAACCTATTGCCACTCCTATGGAGATAGGTTTACGATTGAGCCTTCATGATGATGCAGATGCATTTGATGATGTTTGCTATCAGCAAGCTATTGTATGCTTGATTTACTTATGCATTACTCGACCACATATTTTGTTTGTTGTCTCACAGATGAGCAGGTTTATGCATTGCCCAGGAGTCAAGCATTGGCAAGCAGTTAAGCACATCTTTTGCTACTTGAGTGGTACCGAGCTACTTGGATTGTTTTATCCCAAGGTGGATCATGGCCGCTAGATTCACATGCATTTTCTAACTCTAACTGGGTTGGTTGTTATGACACTCTTGTGTCCACTAGTGGTTTTTGCTTCATGATTGGTAGCTCATGCATATCTTGGTTGAGCAACAAGCAACCTATTGTTGCCACTTCTAGTTGTGAGGCTGAGTATAGGGCAGCTTTCACAATAAATGTTGAGTGTGTTTGGTTTAGATGCCTTAGGGTTGATTTGGGTGTTGGCGAGTCTTGTGCCACCACCATCTTCACTAACAGTCAGATCGCATTGGCAGTTGCGAGGAACCCTGTGTTCCATGCTCGCACTAAGCACATTGAGGTGCTAGGGAGAGGTTCTCTGCTAGAGAGATCAGCTTGGCATATGTGCCCACACAAGAGAACATTGCAGACCTTTTCATGAAAGCTCTCCCTAGGGAGAAGTTTGGATCTTTTCGCAAATCTTTGGGCTTACTTCATTTTGTGGATTGATTCCACATAGCTTGGCACTTCCTTATACATGTGTGCCAAATCTTTGTTCACCGCATCACTCCCAGGGTGGATTTGTTGATATACTTAGGTAGTGATGTGTGTGAACATAGTAGGACCATCGGGGCACTTTTTTCCCTCTTTAGGAGGTTTTTTCCCCCCAGCTTGTATATACGCCTATAGCCCTAATGAGTTACTTATCTTTGTCCATTCTAGTGGTAATACATTTAGTATTGTGTGTTGTGCTCCAAGCTTCTTCTTCTTCTTCCTTGTGGTGTTCGCATGCTTCCGCAGATCTCGAACTCCAACAAGTAGTGCAAAAGAAAAACAAACAAATTAAGGTTTCATTTTTCTTTTATTGATATTTTTGCTTCTTGACTAATGAAACACATTGGACTGAGGGGAATCCTTCTTCTGATTTTCACCTTTGCTAATAGTCTCAATCGGAATTGAGTTAGAATTATCTTTTTCAATTAGGGGAAAGTCTTTTATTAAATGCCCTTTTTTATAACATCTAAAATAGGCATTGGGCAAGTTTATATAGATAATCTTTTGTTCATGTAATAACACACCATTTGAATCTTTTATGGGAATAATAGATTTAACAAGTAGAGCTACATCAATTTCTATCATTAATTGAGGATCCCATTTAGGGTTAATGTTACCCCATCTAGCCTTTTGATATGAAACTTTACCTAACAAACCACCCAGTCTCTCAAGCCAATGATAAAATTCAACTAGCATGTTTGGAAAATCTACCCACATTAGAACTCTAGTAGGTTTTGGCCCACTCAGGTTGAACCCTGCATGGACCTAGGCCTTCTCAGGATACTCTCAAGAACTAGATTAAAGTTAACTGGGAGGCTAGAGGGCTGATGGTTAAATAGATTCAATTTCTTGCTAATGGATATGTTCTTTTTTTTTACGATAATAAGAGTGATTTGTAGATATTATCTCAAGGTCATTTAGGTGCTCTTTATTTCTTTCCCTCATGTGTGGAAGATCTTCACATGTTTTGGGTGGAATATTTTCATATGTTTTGGCTGGCAATGAGGGTTGTAGCTTTAAAGCCTGGAGGTCTCTCCACTGCTTTAAAGCCCCGTTCCCATGTGCACCCTGAAAAGATGAATTTCAAAAGAAGCTTTGATGAATTTCGAAAGAAGCTTCTACTCATCTGCCCTCATTAACACTTTGGTGCTCTGAGAGGCGAACATGTACCCTCCTTCCTCCCTCATCAATAATAAATTCTGTCATCGATGCACAACATATGCTGTCGAAAATTCGGAAATCCATTGCATTTGGGACAAATGCTTGTGATCTGAAAATTTTACCCTCACAAATTCCCCTTTTGCAGGAATAAAACAAAAAAGGGAGGGGCGACAAACTTCCTCCATTTTCCTTTTTTTTTGTTTCCTTTTTGCTTTCACGAATTAAAAAAAGGGAGGACTAAGATCAAACATTTTAGGGGAAAAAGCCATCGAGCATGGACTATAAACCTACATGACAAGTTTTAAGATCTAAAAATTGAGTGGTTTTAAATCCTTCTTTTCTCTTTCTAAGAGGAAGTTCGGCAATAGCGAACTCTCCAAAACTTTAATTAATAGAGAGAAACAATTGTAAAAGTGAATGGGCCTATCACCCATGGGACCCACCGAATTCCACAAAGCAAAGGTTGCTTAGAACTTGCTAGAAAACATTATAGAGGAGGTCAATAACCCTTTCGTCCCTCTCGGGGGTCCACTTACTTTTAATCTTGTTGCTCTAAAGAAAAAAAACTCTATGTTGTCTAAAAGGCGGGGGCTTCTTACAATTGGAAATTCTTTTGCCTAGAAGGAAAAAAGATTTTTCGATCGACCATTCTTTAGGAGGGCTACCAGAGTTGGCAGCACACCTCTGTTTCTAGATCTTCGAAAGGGTCTCATCTCTTATAGGATTCCATAGTGATGAGGAACAACCCATCGCTTCACCCAATAACACTTCCTTTCAAACATGAAAGTCTACATTCTTCTTGAATCTTGGAATTTAATCTTCTTGAATTCCCTCTTTTTTTGGTGAGAGAGGACTACAAGATGATTAAGAGGTTTCAACAACGATGGGGGAGGACCAGGATTTGTTGTAAGCTTTTGTTGCATGCTTCCATGTCTTGCTTCATTCCTCCCTTTACACACTACTATCTATTATTGCATCCTTGAGGTTTTTTTCTAGGTTGCACTCTTTCTCAATCCACTATCTCTCCCCAAAGGGGAGACCATGCCACTTCATGAGGCTCTTCGGAATGGGCTTATGCACCCTGAAGTGGACAAGGACGATCTTCGGAGGTAGTGGCTCTGCTTCTCACCCTTGATCTTTGTTGATATATTTAGGTAGTGATATGTGTGAACACTCTCGGATTGCTGGTGCACTTTATTCCCTCTTTAGGAGGCTTTTTTCCCCTGGCTTGTATATGCCTATTGCCCTAATGGGCTACTTCTCTTTGTATATTCTCTCGTAATACATTCAGTATTGTGTGTTGTGCCCCAAGCTTCTTCTTCTTCCTTGCACTGTGTGTGTGCTTTCGTAGACATCTAACTCCAACAATTGGTATCAGAGAAGGTTGTTGCTTCATCTAGGGCGCCATCGACACTCCTCCGGTTGCAGTCTCATAATCGCACACATTTTTGCCGAAATCGTGATCTGAGCTCGTTTCGGCCTCCGAATGCACTATCGCAGTGCTTATGTAGGATATTTCATCTTTTTGTGCCAAAGGTATATACTAGTTTTTGTTCACCAGTATAGGCTTCTCGAAGTCTGCTATAGGTCTAGCGGAATTTGTCTGGGCAGTTATGTTCAACTTTTTGAGATATAGTCAATTTTTTGCATCAAGGTATTTTAATCACCGACCATGGCTGAAAGCAGTGATGTATTCCGTATGTTGGCTATTGAGGATAAGTTGGATGGTACCAACTACCCGTTATGGGCTTATATGATGCAACATCTGTTGGTTGCAAAAGCACTGTGGAACATTGTGCAGGGTGTCAAAAAACGTCCTATCACACCTACAACTGTTACAACTGCAGGTACTAAAGCTGATGCAGAAGGTGTCGAAGATGATGATATTCTGCATATTCCTATTCGTGCTGCGGTTTTTGCTGCACCTACTGTAGAGCAGATTCGCTGGGATGGCAGAGATGCCCAGGCACATGCATTGATAGCTTTGTCTGTCAAACGTGCCATTATTCCTCACATTCGCTCTTGTAGAACAGCTAAGGATGCTGGGGATACACTTACCACATTGTACCAAGCTAGGAATGAGGCTCATGTTGCTTACCTCCAAAAATAGTTGGAGAATGAGCACGTGAATGAAGGTGATTCTATGGATAGTTTCCTAACAAAGATCAAAGACTTGAAGGAATAGTTGATGTCTACTGATGAGGTTATACCAGATAGCTCACTTGTGGCTCTGCTTCTCGCCCTTGATGTTATGCTCAAACCATCAAAGTTCTGGCTCACGGTAATCAACAATCGATTTTTTGTGACAAAAATACAGGTGTGTCGCACAATCCCCTTTTCCACTTCGATGTCAAAGGTAAGCAAAAAATAGATGTTGAGCTACATCATCTTAATGTTAATACTATTGAAAATGAGCAAGACAATGAATCCCTTGTTATTGATAGGAATTCTTTAGACATCTAGCAAACTCAATTGGTTGAATGCCTTGCGATAGGGTTATGCCATGGTCCTAGACCTTCTCAAGAAGCCTTGAAGCAATGGATTAGATCTAATTGTAAAATAAGAGGATTATATGTGAGGCACATTCAATATTTGCCTAATATCTTGCTTTTGATGATTCTAATAGTGCCCCCTAGGTAATAACTAACAGACAATGGCTCATAAACAGTAATCCTATTCCCTTTTTTAATCCTTGTGGCGCTAAGCCCACCAGGATTGCGATATGGGTTGATTTCCCTGATCTACGAGTAGAATTCTATCCTTGGGCATATAAATTGGGTGGTATTCTAGGAAACGTTTTAGGTCAAAATGCAAGGGGAGGAAGTATTAATCCTAAATGCAACCCACAAATTATGGTGGAAATTGATGTAGCTAAGCCAATTGAACCCATTATCTTAAAAGACTATGATGGAAGAAAGTGAGGTGGTGCAAGGGCGATGCACCAACGTGGATTCTCCTTTGCAAGAGATATGCAACGATGCCCTCACAGCAGAGAATCGAGCTCCAGATGCTAACCACAGTACTCCGCATGAGACCTACAAAATACACAGAAACTAACAAGCTAATTAGTAATAGCTAATTAGTAACAAGCTATTGAGTAATAAGCTAATTAGTAACAAGCTAATTAATAAAAAGCTAATTAGTAATAGCTAATTAGTAACAAGCTAATTACTAATAGATAATTAAAAATAGCTAACCAAGAATGAGCTACTTAGTAATAGCCAATCACTAGCAAGCTAATTAGTAATAGCTAATTAGTAACAAGCTAATGAGTAAGAAGCTAGTTAGTAATAAGCTAATTAGTAATAAGCTAATTAGTAACAAGCTAATAAGCAATAGCTAATTAGTAACAAGCTAATTAGTAATAGCCAATTACAAATAACTAACCAAGAACAAACTACTTAGTAATAGCTAATTACTAACAAGCTAATTAATAATAGCTAATTAGTAACAAGCTAATGAGTAACAAGCTAATTAGTAACAAGCTAATTAATAACAAGCTAATTAATAATAGCTAATTAGTAACAAGCTAATTACTAATAGCTAATTACAAACAACTAACCAAGAACCAGCTACTTAGTAATAGCTAATTACTAACAAGCTAATTAGTAATAGATAATTGTTTATATATTTAGGTAGTGATGTGTGTGAACACACTAGGACCACCGGGGCACTTTTTTCCCTCTTTAGGAGGTTTTTTTCCCCCGGCTTGTATATACGCATATTGCCCTAATGGGCTACTTATCTTTGTACATTCTCTAGTAATACATTCAGCATTGTGTGTTTGTGCTCCAAGCTTCCTCTTCTTCCTTGTGTTGTTCACATGCTTTTGCAGACATCTATCTCCAACAATTGGTATCAGAGCAGGTCATCGCTTCATCTAGGGTGCCGTCGACACTCCTTTGTTTGTAGTCTCAAAATCGTACAAATTTTGGTGAGCATACTCAGGGTGTTTCCGAGCTGGTTTCGGCCTCCGAACGCACTATCGTAGTGCTTGTGCAGGCTATTTTGTCTTTTTGTGCCAAAGGTATATACCTGTTTCTGTTCGCGAGTATAAGCGTCTCAAAGTCTGCTACAGGTTTAGCAAAACTCGTTTGGGCAGTTCCGTTCAGCTTTTTGAGATACAGTCAATTTTCTGCATCAAGGTATTTTAGTCACCGGCCATGGCTAAAAGCAGTGATGTATTCCGTATGTTGGCTATTGAGGATAAGTTGGATGGTACCAATTACCCATTATGGGCTTATATGATGCGACATGTATTGGTTGCAAAAGGATTGTGGAACATTGTGCAGGGTGTTGAAAGACGTCTTGTTACACCTGTAACGATAGGTACTGCAAATACAGGTGCTGGAGCTGATGAAGATGGTGTCGAAGATGATATTCCGCAGATTCCTCTTCGTGTTGCCATTTCTGCTGCACCTACTACAGAGCAGATTCGATGGGATGGAAGAGATGCCCAAGCACATGCATTGATAGCTTTGTCTGTCAAACGTGCCATTATTCCTCACATTCGCTCTTGCAGAATAGCTAAGGATGCTTGGGATACACTTACCACATTGTACCAAGCTAGGAATGAGGCTCTTGTTGCTTACCTCCGAAAATAGTTGGAGAGTGAGCACATGAATGAAGGTGATTCTATGGAGAGTTTCCTAGCAAAGATCAAAGATTTGAAGGAATAGTTGATTTCTACTTATGAGGTTATACCAGATAGCTCACTTGTGCAGACTGTTCTTAATGGTCTTCCTTATTCATATCAGAGTTTTGCTTCTACTCTTCGGTTGATGATGAAAGGCAATCCAAATGCCCTATCATTTGAGGAGTTAGTCTCTGTTCTATTGCAGGAAGATCAGTCGAGGCAGAACAGGTCCATTATGCGAGTTGGAGATCAAGCTTTCCTGGCTAGTCAGAAGGGCAAAGGAAAATGGAGCTCTTCAACTAGTAAGCAGAAATCTGCTAATTCTGCATATTCGAAGAAGGAAGATAAAGATGAGAAGAAATTAGAAAAGCAGAAATTATTTTGTAAGTACTCTAAAGGGAATGATCATATCATAAAGAACTATCCAAAACTAGCTGCAAAAGAGGCAAAGAAGAAAGAGGCTAGAATGGTTGTTGGAGAGGCCTCTACACCAAATGCAGAGTCTGCTAATCTTGTGCAGGAAGAAGAATGGGCGTTTACTGCTGTCTACAGTTTTGACCCATCTTCTCATGATCAGTGCATGTCTGCAGTAGACTCAGATGTTTGGTATTTTGACAGTGGGGCAACCAAACATATTACCTCGCAGTGCAGTTTCTTCTCTTCACTCGAGCTGATGGTAGTTCTTTCACTTTGTCAGATGCTTTATTTGTGCCAGGGATCAAGAAGAACTTGTTATCAGTTTCTGCATTAGTCAAGATTGGCTTGGTTGTGAAATTTGTTGATGACAGATGTACAGTTCATGATCTGTCAAATGGCGATGTGATTATTGCTTCTGGCATTTTATGTCGTGGGTTGTATAAGCTCATAGACTATGAAAGATCAGTAAATGATTTGGCATGTGCAGTAAACGATTCTTAGGCTATGTTAGATGCAAAGCTTTGGCATGCACGCTTTGGTCATCTGAATTTTGCTAGTTTGCTACGCCTGTAGAAATCTGAAATGGTGTCCTCTTTGCCCAAACTTGAGACACCTAGAAAACATGTTTGTGAAGGCTATATTTTCGGCAAAATGCACTGTTCCTCCTATCCAAAAGATGGTTCAGTTCGGGCTACACATAAATTGCAGCTTGTACATAGTGATGTTTGTGGTCCTATGCAGACACCCTCTTTTGGAAATTACCTTTACTTCGTGACTTTCATTGATGATTTTTCCAGGCATGCATGGGTATATCCACTCAAAGCAAAGTCCGAAGTGTTCATGTGCTTTAAATAGTTTTTTGGTTTTGGTTGAAAATTTGTCAGCATGTAAAATGGGCACCCTTCGTTCTGATCGAGGGTGGGAATATATGTCTTCTGATTTTAATGCATTTCTGGCTGAACGTGGGATAAAACACCAGCGTACAGTGCCGTATACACCTCAACAGAATGGAGTTGTTGAACGAAAGAACAGGTCACTCATGGAGATCGCGAGGTGTATGGTCAAGAGCTAGGCTCTACCACATAGTTTCTAGCTTGAGGCTATCATGTGTGCAGCATATGTACTGAACAGGTGTCCCACTAAAGCGGTGTAGTCTGTCACTCCATGTGAGGCTTGGCATGACTGAAAGCCATCTGTTGCTCATCTGCGTGTTTTTGGTTGTTTGGAATATGCATTAGTGCCTGAACAACATCGCAGAAAATTGGATGATAAGGCACTAAAATGTATTTTTGTTGGGTACAGTTTTGAAAGTAAAGGCTATCGTCTGTATCATCCACAGACTAAACGCATTCTGGTTAACTGTGATGTTGTCTTTGTGGAAGATGCTATTCAGCCATTGCTTTCATGTACTAAGGAGACATCTGTTAGCTCCAAAGACATGTATGATACTTTGATGCCTCTTTTTACAGGTGGACACTCTAGTGCTGGTCCTAATGAGGCAACTTCTCAGCCTTTGCAGGTTTCATATGATGATGCAGATCATTCCATTTCTGATGCAGATTTACATGATGCACTTGTTGATGAGAGAGCTGATATTGAGCAGGAAAAAACTATGCCAAAATGGTTGGTGCAGACTTTGCGTGACAGCAAATTAGATGCACCTTTGTCATATCGTACTCGTTCAGGCTCTCATAGTGCCTCCTTTGCATCAGATTGCTATGCTATGGCTGCGTCTAGTCTCTGTGATGAGAATGAGCCTGTTTCTTTTGATGAAACATAGAAATCAGAAAATTGGATGGCTGCTATGCAATCTGAATATGATGCGATAATGAAGAATGGTACATGGTCTTTATGTGACTTGCCTCCTGGAAAGAAGGCCATTGGCACTAAGTGGGTATACAAGCTGAAGCGTATACCTGATGGTACAATTGACAGGTATAAGGCTAGGCTTGTTGCAAAGGGTTATGAGCAGGAAAGAGGCATTGATTTTGATGAGACCTTTACACCTACATGTTGTATGACTACTGTTCGGAGCATTTGTGCACTTGCAGCCCATCATGGTTGGAATGTACATCAATTGGACATTAAAACAGCATTTCTGAATGGTGACTTGCATGAAGAAGTATATGTTTTTCAGCCCCGTGGCTTTGTGCAGAAAGGGCATGAAAACCAGGTGTGCAAGTTAAAGAAGGCATTATATGGTTTAAAGCAAGCACCACGTGCTTGGTATGAGAAGATACATGCCTATCTGGTTGCACATGGTTTTGGGAACAGTCCAACTGAAAGCACCTTATATGTTAAGCGTGCTAATGATGTGCTTCTGATCATTGTTGTCTATGTTGACGACATGCTGCTCACTGGTCCTATTGAGAAGCATATTGCTGATTTCAAGGCTGATTTGCATGCCTCATTTGAGATGTCTGATTTGGGGCATTTGCATCACTATTTGGGCATTCAATTTATGCAAGTTGATGGTGGAATGGCTTTGTGTCAAATGAAATATATTGACACATTATTGCAGCATTTTGGCCTTGATGACTGTAAGCCTATTGCCACTCCTATGGAGACAGGTTTACGATTGAGTCTTCATGATGCTGGAGATGCATTTGATGCTGTTCTCTATCAGTAGGTTGTTGGATGCTTCATTTACTTATGCATTACTCGGCCAAATATTCAGTTTGTTGTCTCATAGATGAGCAGGTTTATGCATTGCCCAAGAGTCACGCATTGGAAGGCGGTTAAGCGCATCTTTGCTACTTGAGTGGTACTCGGATACTTGGGTTGTTTTATCCCAAGGGGGGATCACTACCGCCAGATTTGCATGCTTTTTCTGACTCAGATTGGGCTGGTTGCTATGGCACTCGTGTGTCCACCAGTGGTTTTTGCTTCATGCTTGGTAGCTCATGTATATCTTGGTTGAGCAAGAAGCAGCCTACTATGGCCACTTCCAGTTGTGAGGCTGAGTATAGGGCAGCTTTCATAGCGATTGTTGAGTGTGTGTGGCTCAGACGCCTTATGGATGATTTGGGTTTTGGCCAGTCTTCTGCCACCACCATCTTCATTGACAGTCAGAGCGCATTGGTAGTTGCGAGGAACCCTGTGTTCCATGCTCGCACTAAGCATATTGAGATGCATTATCACTATGTCAGGGAGAGGTTCTCTGGTGGGGAGATCAGCTTGGCATATGTGCCCACGCAGGAGAATATTGCAGACCTTTTCAAGAAGGCTCTGCCTAGGGAGAAGTTTGAAGCTTTCCGCAAAGCTTTGGGCTTAGTTCCTTTTGTGGAGTGATTTCCACATAGCTTGGCACTTCCTTATACATGAGTGCCAGCTCCTTGTTCACCGCATCACTCCCAGGGGGGATTTGTTGATATATTTAGGTAGTGATGTGTGTGAACACACTAGGACCGTCGGGGCACTTTTTTCCCTCTTTAGGAGGTTTTTTCCCCCGGCTTGTATCTACGCATATTGCCCTAATGGGCTACTTATCTTTGTACATTCTCTAGTAATACATTCAGTATTGTGTGTTTGTGCTCCAAGCTTCTTCTTCTTCCTTGTGTTGTTCGCGTGCTTCTGCAGACATCTATCTCCAACAATAATTAGTAATAAGCGAATTAGTAACAAGCTAATTAGTAATAGCTAATTACAAACAGCTAACCAAGAACTAGGTACTTAGTAATATATTATTAGTAACAAGCTAATTAGTAATAGCTAATTACAAATAGCTAACCAAGAACCAGTTATTTAATAATAGCTAATTGCTAACAAGATAATTAGTAATAGCTAATTACTAAGAACTAACTAAGAACTAGCTACTTGGTAATAGCTAATTACAAAGAGCTAACCAAGAACCAGCTACTTAATAATAGCTAATTACTAACAAGCTAATTAGAAATAGCTAATTACTGAGAACTAACTAGTAACAATGTAAGACCTTGTAACAACCAACCACCAACTACATAGTAATAACAAACTAATAACTAGCTAGTTAGTCACTACTAATAACCACTTGTTTGTGTAATATAGATGGAGCTATTTATATGCTTCAAACAATTTCATCCAATGATAAATATCTAGCTTCGAAAGTTCGAATCATTGAATCCATATTTTGTTAAGAGATTGAAAGATAGGTTCACATGTTGCTACATTTATCACATTCAAATGTCATACCTTAAGGATGCAATCAATCTCCTACATCAATTAAGCTCGGTCATGCATAGCTGTCTTTGTAAATGTGATTGTTCTATTTGTCAAGTAGGGAAGACATCAAGGTGCAATGCTTCAGTAACTACATTTCGATCGATTAGAAGCCCTATAGAGAGTATTCTATGTCCACATCAAAATGATACCACATTGCACCAGTACAAATGTGTGAGGGGTGAGTGCTCTGATTACAGAGTAGGACATTTAAAGTGGTGTTCGAGAGAGACTAGCATTGAGGAATATCATATTCTTGTAAAGATCTTTGAAGATGTCAAGTCAATGTATAAAGGACAAGTTCATAAAAGGAAAGAATTGATAAAGAGGGAGATGATTCCTAAAGTTGTTCAGGATTATTTGAGAAAACTCTAAAGAAATTTATCAAGCATAATTTCCTTTATTTATGGCAAGCAAACTAGTTTAAGATGTGTCTCCCTGAATTCCGAGACAATATTGTGGTTTTAGTGGTTGATTTTTCAGAAAACTATAGATTTTGTTAGCAAAATGAAATACAATCTATGTGTTGGTGGTCTGTACAGGTAGCTATTTTTGTGCATATCACATATTTTCATTTGGAGGGTATTCCTAAAAGGGTAATCCACTTCTTCATATCCAATGACAAGAAGCATGACACCCTTTTTGTGTAACATTGTTTCCAATTACATTGGCAATGGTTGAGAGAGCTAAACCTTGAATTAAGCCAACATTGGGTATGGTTAGATGGTGCAACTTCTCAATTTAAACCTAAACATCCATTTTACTTTGTAGGAAGATATCCCGGGCTAACAAGCATGACTATGATATGGAACTTCTTTGATCACAGCATGGAAAGGGAGAACATGATGGTGTAGGTGTAGTTGTGAAAAGGGCGCTAACCCATGAACAACTTAAACCTGAAGGTGCAATGCTGAAGTGTGCTGCAAATGTTGTGAAATTTCTCAGGGGACATTTGTTAGAGTCAAAAGGTAGAGATGTCACACGGGTCTTCTGGGAAGTGAAGATTGATGAAGTGAACAAGGAGAAGGCTTGGGATTGTAAGGGGATATCTCAACTTTGATCCTTGCATTTGATTCATGGCTATTCAAGGTTAGGTGGACATTGCATTGGTGTCAGAGAACTAACATGTTATTGCTTTCATTGTATCCATGGTCAGTGGAAAATATGCATCAACTAATGCCACATTCAAAATTGGGCGTACCATACTTTGACTCCTATCAGTGAGTCAGATGAAGTAAAAGACTCATCATTTTCAAATTTTACATTTGAAGGTGATGGAAACTACCTATCAGATGCATTGGCAGTGGATGACAACTTTGCAGTGAATGCAGAAGAGGACAATGATGATGGTGTAGATTTCTATTTATTAAAGTTCACACAAGGAAAACAGTTCAGTCCAAAGAATGTAATGGATGTGTGGAACAACCCGATAGCTTCAGCAACATATTATGTGGTGGGTATATTTCATGAGAGACTAGAAGAAAATGTCTATAGATTGTTAGAAACAAGACCACCAGCTTATATGTATTCCCATCTTGTAAGATGCATTAAAATACTCATGTTACAAGTCCACGATTGTACAGATATGTTTACCATAAATGGTGATGTGTATGAGGCCGTTTATAATAGTATGCCCTAGAATTTGTAATACCCATGTGATGTTGGACAACTTTTTTGTCTGGCACTATGTAGTACACGATTTGACTAGATAATTATAAACTAGTTTCTTCAGTAACCATTTCTATGCTGAGAAGTTCAATCAAGTGGTGGGAGTTGGTCATGCATAAATTTAGATCCAAGATTTTCCATTAGTATGGTTGCCAATCTTCTTTGTCTCATAAAGTTTTTGTCCTCAATCAATATATCCTCCCTTCCTTGATTTATGTGTTGTCCTGCTGGATGCCTAACAAGAATAATTCTAACTAGGTGATAGATCTTTCCAAAAGATTCTTGTGGGGTGGAAGTCTCCATCACAATTCCTAAGGTAGCTTTGAATATCTGGTACCTTCCTAAGGAGGAAGGTTTGGGTATTTTTTGTCCTCTCAAAATGGCTACTAATCTGTGTGCTAAATGGATTGTAGAGCTATTGAGTCTAATGGCATTCAGACAATTCTCATCAAAAGAAACACTGAAAGGTTTTACCTTACTAATTATAAATCTTGAAAATAGCATAATTTGTGGGAAGTTTTGGTTTCCCCTCACCCCTACTCTCCCATTGGAAGCACCCTCACTTTTAGGTTCTGGCAGTCATGGATGATGGTCAAAAAGCGTAGTAGTGCAAATGACAAATTCTTTGCTTTTACAAACTTCTTTATGCAGGAAAGTGCTTGGGCTAGCTGGCTGTCCCTTTGGAACAATGGCAACCTAATTATTAGAGAGCATAAATGTTGTGTGCATGGTTTTGTCAAATGGAGGGACTTCTGTGCTGGATCTGATGTGTTGACTCTCTCGAGTCACCTCAAAGTCACCCCTCCAAGTCAATAGAAGGTTTCCCTGCTATCTTTGTACTCTATTGTCAGGATGGAGATGGTTTACCACTATATCTAGCTCTGGTTATCTTTCTGTTGCCTTTGTATCTCGCTCCTGCTATTATGCTCTTGTAATTGTGAGGACTTCCTGTCCTCTGCCTTGTATCTCTAATGGGGGAACCTGCCCCTTGTACAATTGTACATTTCTTCATTAATATCTAGTTTTCTATTTCTCCGAAACACAAAATGGTGGATTGCTTATTGGATGCATAATAATAAGAAGCACTTCTCCCAAGTCATTACCCTTGCAAGGAGATTTTGGTGGGGTGGAAACTTTCATCATAACAAAGTTCCTAAGGTTCTCACTAAGTGACTACACGCAGGGTGTTTACTGAGTGTCACTTAGGTCAAGAGATGTGGTCAAGTTTAATGAAGTGTTACTATGACCATATGGTTGTGTGGCTTGATACATAGATAGGCCATAATCATATGACTATGAGACTAAGGTTTCGCTAGTAATGCGATCTTTTATGAACTCTTCAACATGGATAATTGTGTTTTAAAATCTATTAGGGATACTACTTAATGAAATGGATGTATCATAAGGATCACCAGCATCCATTAACAGATTAGGAACTTAGACAACTGAACGAGATATTCAAAACAAGGGAAAGATAAGTGAACAAAGAGATATGATTAAGATAGAAGTAATCCTATACAAAAGAGAAATGTTTTTAGAGAATTTCTAACAAGTGACAAAACCACCAATCTGAAGCAAAAATATGGTAAAACATATACAAATAATATAATTCTAATACAATATTAAGCTTTAAGAAATTAATTTCGAAAGGTTGAGGAAGTAGTGCATATGCAACTCTAGTCTCCCGATCTCAACTGCTCGTAAGTACTCGTCAATGCCCTGAAATAGAAGAATTAGAAAAAAACATAAGTATTATTATGACCATTTAAAACACTCATGTTTTTCATTAAATACATTCAACTTTTTCTTTTATGCATAAAGACTCTTCATTTATGTATATTTACATATACCATTGCACACACACGTTTTCATATATTCATGCAGCTCATGCATTTTCACTCATTCATGTATGTTCATTTATTCATTTTTATGTGTTTGTGTACTTTACTTACATGCATGCATTTTCATGCATACATACACTCATGTACTCTTTCTCACATAAACATGTTCTTTCATATATGCAAATGCACATATCAATTTATATCCATAATATCTCACATGTATATACATGCACTCATGCATGCGCATACAATTTATATTTATGCCAATGCATAAATTCTTATTCTTACACATGCATGTTCTTATCATGCTCATGCATATATGCACACATTACCTTATATACATGCATTCTTTCACACTCACATACATACTCATGTGCAATATCATAAAGATTTACTTAGTTATATAGAGGTCTTTACTCATGCATATACGTGCATATGCATGTACACACACTCTCTTATGTATGCTCATACACATATGAATGCATTCATGCATACACTACTTACATACATGTTTGAAATTATACATATATTTAATACTCATGCATATGGATATTTAGTGTACTCTATACAATCACATATATGCACATGCATTCCTACATATTTACTCTGATACACTTGTGTTCACATCCATGTTTGTATGCATACATCCATTTACACATGCATGCTTTAACACATGCATCCATGTGTTCAACTCTCTCATATGCATGCATAATTCATATGCTCATATGCATTCCAAAACATGTACCTTATTTTATTACATTTTTATGTTCATGTTCTCTTACATGTATGCACATTATGTTTATCCACATGCATATATGAATCTTCCGATCTCATACATGTATATATGCTTTAAAATTAATTCATATTCATAAATATACATGTATCAATCATTCATTATCTAATTTATTGCATTGCTTGTGTCATTAAATCAATCAACAATGCACATATGAAATTTTTCCACACAATGTTTGAGGATATACTTCTGAATCATCTAAAGAAAACCTTGCAGAATTGCTCATAATCCAGTGTATGAAAATAGTCCTACGAAATATGTGTTAGCATGCAGCAGAGGCAACATCAGGAACTATCAAATGTTCCTGTGTAGAATTTTGATGCGTGATAGGCATGTCAAATATAGATTGAAAATCCCTTGCATGATAGTCAACATTTTCCATCCTTCTATCACATAAACTCTATGTCTTGCAGGAACAAAATGACTCAAACAACGTGCTGCAAGAATAGCTTCAAGTCTTTAAGCGCTTTAAGTGTATTATTTACTACTAATTGCACGTAGTAAAATACAACTTTATCAATAAAAATGCATATGTGTTCATACTGTCATACATATGGATTCATGTACATGAAAACACTATCACATATGCATATATTAAGCCATTAAACATGTATTTATGCACATGAGATCCTCTTGCATATATACACATGCATTTATACTAACATGTATACATTCATTCTTACATGCACATATATGCTTACTCACACATGCATCTTCTTTGAAGTACCTGCATATCCACACATTTTCATATACTTATGCACACATGCATATGTATTTGTTTATGATCATTTGCATACTTATACAATAATCCTTCCATAAGCTAATGCATGCATTCATGCATACACATTTTCTCATTCTAACACATGTTTCACATTCTCATGCATATGCATATTTCTCAAAAGCATAAAACTTTACATTCTCATGTATGCATTACTCATGTACATGCACACATGTTCATATTCTCGTACATATGCATATATAACTCGCTCGTATGCATGCTTCATTCATACACGTGCATACACATGCATCTCTGAATACTCAAGCATAATTACACATATTTATAACTTTCTTTGACTTTTGTGTACATGTACACACACTAATATTCATACTTTCATTCACATGCATAGACTTATGCACATGTATGCATTTTTATACACTTATGCACATTCATACATCTTTCTCATATGAACATGCTCTTACAAACATGCATTACTCATACATATGCACATAATTGCTCATGCATGCTCACACATGTATTCATGCAAGCTCATGCACTTACACATGTAATAATTTCATATGTCTATGCACATACACTTATGAGCATGCATGCACTTATGTAGGAGGCTAAATGCACTTTTTCATAGGATAATGTTTACAAAATCATAGGGTAGCCTACATGCATCACTCAAGTACCTAGGGTATGCTCACATATTCTTAGCCTCATATTCATATCTGCATACATGCCCCTTGAGCCTAAGTTTCTAGACACTCTCATAGGCATATATAAATATTTTATCTAATGAAGCACATACAAACATGATTGATTATCCATGCATAGATGTGTAGACAATTTTTTTTCTTTTTCTTTGATTTTTCATTTTATTTTTCTTTGTTTTTCTCATTTTTCTTTTTTTCATGTCGCAGCAACCATTTATGTATTGTGTTATGTATTTATCTTTTCTTTTTCATTGGAACTTTTTGTTAAAGGGAAAAGGGTTTACCCCTAATCAGAGCTGAGGATCTAGAGGCATGCTATAGTCAGAACTAGGATCTCATTATCAAAATGTTTCAAAAACTAAGGACTACTTGTATAAAATAGATCTAATTCTACTAAGAGTCACAAGTCAAGTTTTCCCCCCTCCTATCCTCATAACAGTCATAAGTTCCCTAACTCTTACTTGTACCTCACATACACATCCCTACTTCAATTTCTAATTCTTTGTTTACATAATTTTAATAATTTACTTTTCATATAAAAAACATGTATATTTGTAACTATGAAATGCATGAAAAAGAAATTCTGCATAAAACACAAAAATAAATAAAGATTAGAATTGTTTCACCTGATTAACATCATGCCTCATCTTCATTGTTGTCATCCAAGAAGTCTTCATCTAATTCGTAGTCGTTGTTTGATCTTCTTTTGAACAATTTAATCCTTTTACCTGCAATCACGTTTCTTAAGGAAGTCCCATCAAGTTCTCGTAAAGTATATGTACTTGTACCAAACATAAAAACAACAACATATGGACCAAACCATCATTTAATTAATTTTCATCTTGCATCATATTGGGTTTCGAAGGTACTATCATAAACAAGTGCTCGATCCCCAGACACTATGGTTCGTGGCTTAAATTGGTGTCTCTTATCAAAGTAAATTTTATTCTTTAAACGTGATTCTTTTAGTTTTTTAGTAGCCTCTTTTAAATCTTGTTTTCCTTGTTTTAATTGTTTTATTCTTAAAGCCAATAAATCTTATCATGGCAAATTATCTTCCCAATTAAGGCTCATCCAATTTAATATCTGAATGTGATTAGGAAAAATCAGCTTTTGACAATACATAAGGTCAATTGGCATAAACCCAATTGTTCTTGTGTATTTGAATTTATCAGCCCATAAAGCAAATGGTAGATATCTTGGCCATTGCTCGATATCTACATGGCATGCTTTCGAGATTACCTTCACTATGGAAGGATGACCTCGCTCAATCTTCCCATTGGCTTCTGGGTTGTCGGCTATCGTGAGAGACAAGCAAATCCCGTGGTGGTCAAAGAACTCTCTTTCCTCTCTAGCATCTAGCTCACCTTGATCTAGCACTACCTTCTCAACATATCCAAATTTGGATTCACTTCTTCTAATAGAAATAAGCATACAGTATAAGTAGTGTTGGATCGAAGTGCTCGACCTTCTACATGATTTGTCAAGCCTTCATGTGCAAGTACTATATATCTCATGCCACTACTGCTTTTAGGCATAGTCACAAGGTCGATTACCCACTTCTAATGAATACAAGGTGGATAAGATAGGTGTAAAGGGTCTGTATGTTTGACTGAGGAATGTAACTTGCATCTGGCACATGTGCTCATAAAATCTTTTACAATTACATACATCCTCGGCCACCAATAGCTTTCCCAAATTCTTTCATACATCGCTATGAAACCCTTATGACTAGTCCATAGGCTTTCATGCATATCTCTCATAAGTTGCACTTGGAAACTTCTTAATCTTGACACTCTTTGTGGATTTCTCACCTTCCCTTTAGAATGTCACCAAAGATATCCATCTTTCAAAAAGAAGTTAAAAGACTTCTTCCTGATCTTCCGGAATCGACTTGTTCACCAGCTTGGGATAGGCCGACATGTACTCAGATAATAACCTATATCTTTCCGTTCTCCTTCATATTCTTCATCTCTAAATCGCTCATATTCTTCCTCATCGTCAAATCTCGCTCATGAGAGAGTACCAACAATGGTATTATGTTTTTCGGCAATATGTACAAAGACTGGATTAATAAACTTGATAAAAGCCATCCATCTTAACATCACAATGTCAGGAGATGAATAGTTAGCAATCATTCCTATTAATGGAAGACAATAAGTTTTGACGATTAAGTTGGCTCCAACAAAATATTCATTATCTGTTTTCAAGGAAGTGACTAGCTCTCTTTTACTATGAGGATAATTTCTATGTGTATCATGCAAAATTTTTCCACCAAAGTGGACTGTGTAAGCCGCCGGATGGCATATTGTAACTTCCTACATTGTAATTCCTATTTTTCGTATTCCGCATGAATCGAAAGGTCGCTACGAAGAGTTGTATCACTTTATCAACTAATGAAAGGACACTCCGGTGATGATGCAGAGTATCGCCAGACTGTCTGTCTGGGCGATTGCGGTTGTGGAGTTGCCATAGCATAGTTTCTTCAATTCTAAGTATTATCGTTCTGGTCCTTATCTAATTACATTAAGTTGTGATTAACACCGTAAGATTAAGTGTAATAATAAGTCTATATAACGGAAGAGAATAACTTCTGCGTTATGTACGGTGACGGGTATTAATCTGAGTAAGACAGTTAGTCGGTGAAAGAAGTAAATAAAATTCTACGTTAGTGATTCGTGATAAGCAGAGTTGTGAGCGTTACCGTATTGCAACTTGGAATAATTAACTGGGAAAATCAAGTTACACGGACTCTGATTTATCAGACCCCTACCACTCCCAAGAACCCGAGATAGGTCTTTAAATGCCTGTACTGTAAAAGAGCATTTTAACACTGGCGCCGTCTGTGGGAAGCAAAGTAGCAACTGGACTGCATACAAAGTAGCAACCGGACTGACTCCTTTCAGGCTTGCTTTTGGGCTGGAAGCAATCGCTCCAATGGAAGTTGTAGTGCCTAGTTTACGCGTGGCCATCACTCAGAAGTTGCTACCCGAAGAGTCTTTACCATTTCGGTTGGACACACTCAGAGACCTGGATGAGCATCGTTGGGAAAGTTTTCTGACTCTTCAAGAAGTGCAGTTGCGGCAAGCTCGTACCCAGGATCGGTTTCTCAAGACTCCAGTTTTTATGGTGGGCCAACTTGTACTGTTTTACAATGCTAAGGCAAATCGTGCGGCTGGGAAATTCAAATTACGGTGGTTTGGCCCTTACCGGATTAGTGAACAAGTGGCCCAGCTACTTTTCGATTGACTACCTTGACCGGAATTCCTCTTCCTAAAGTAATCAATGGTTCAAAGTTGCGGGCGTATCAGCAAGCGCCTGACCCTCACTGACGTGTTCTTCATTTTTCCACGTGGCATTTACCTTTCTCTATTTTTGCATTGTGATTGATAGTCGTCTGTAAATATCCTCGTTTTGATATCTAATTATGATTAAAAGCCGCCCTGTGTCATCGATTCTCCACATGCATGCACACCGTAATTATGAAGGGTATCATCTCAACGCTGCGTGATGATTCAAGTTTGTCGATCGCCTCCCGTTGTCGAGTATCTACTTAATCTTCTTCTTTTCATTGTTAATCGCTATTGTGTCTGTGTGCTCTGTGCGTTGTGATTTCTGTGTTTATTGTGCATTTGTGTTTTTGTGCTCTTGTGTATGCATCATGGAAGCGTTAGCCAAATTCGCTGCCTTCCGTGACGGACTCCCTCTTGATGTGGGTGAGTTTTTGCGTGTCTGTGGGTTGTCCAATTTCGCTGAATTGCCTTGGCATTCAATGGAATGTCATCCGTTTTATGCCCAGATTATTGCTACCATCGCTGCTACACCTGCTACGGAGCAGCAATGGCCGATTACGTGTTTACCATCTCGAGTAGTCATCACCGTAGAGTCCTTCGCTGCAGCGTTCCGACTCTCTCTGGCAGGACAAGAGAATCGTCCTCTTCTTCCGATAGCCACTATGATAGAATTATTCCCAAGGTACTCCTCGAATGAGTACGCCATTCTCTGTCGTCCAGATCCTGAACGGACCGCCCTACAATTCTTAGTGGCCATCTTGAATTTCCAGAAATGCACTTACGGAATTTCACGGCCGTTCTATTCGATGATTGACATGGCTTCTCGGGAGCCTGTTAATTTTGCTTCATTTTATTTCCGGTGCATTCACCGTGAGTGCGTGACAGTTATTAAGCATGTTAACAAGGGAGACCTTCCGCGTTCTCGCCTTCTGCACATTCTTACTTTTCTATTTCCGGCCCTCCAAGCAGTGCAACTGCCGCCAAATGCTCCAATTTTGTTCCATGAGGAGTCTGTTCAAGTACTCGAGAATGATGAGGATGAAGATGAAGATCTCTTCCAACTCATTCGCTGGAAACGCAGACGAATAAGCTCTTCTAACAGTCAAATGCAAGGTTCCGCCGCTGGCAATGAAGAAGACATTTTCCATGACACTGCCACCTCAATTCACCTTGATTCGTCTACCCAGTCTTCTCCCATCCGGCAACAGGACCACACTGTGTCTACTGCTGATTCTAAAGAAAGCCCTTCTCGAGAAGAGACTCAGCACCACACCGACGAAGATGTACAAGATATTGTTGCGGGAATTCTGGATGCAGTGATCATCTTGGTGGAATCTGTCATTACCAGCACTGAAGCAACTAAGCAGCAACCTACCGGAACAGTGTTGGTATCCAACACTCTTATACCCATTCCTCCACCCATACCTCCGGTCGACCCCATTATACCTGTGGAGCCTACTGAAGAACAAGTCGCTTCATCCTCCTCACCTAATTACTCTCCACTAGATTCCACTCATCTCTTGTCCGCCTCTTCATCCCAGCCACTCCCTCCTCTACTTCCTCCGATTCCCATGTTCACCGAATTAGAATCCATGGGATGCATGCTTATCCAATTTTCACAGCAGCTTCCGGTGCAACTCAGAATGGTTACTGAGAATATTCGTCAGGAATTGCAGCATAAGGTTGATATCCTTGAAGCAGATATTACTCCATTATAGGAAGAAGTCGATGCGGTGAAAGCAAAAAATCATGGTTTACATTTCTAGATTCAACAGCTCCAGGATCAGCTAGTACAGAAAGATGCTTTACTATGTCAAAAAGATACTGAGATTAGCACGTTGCAACAGGAAATCATTGATAAAACAGATGCAATGACTACTATAGGGAATGAACTACATAGCACACGGGAAGCATATAGTGTTTTAGAAGAAGCTTCGCAGTCTCTGGCTAGTAATGTTCTTAAAACTGAAGCAGAACTGCATAAAACTACGGAAACCTTGTTTAAGCGTGATCAAGAGTTACAGGAAGAGTTGGGAAAATATCTCAAGTTGAAGAAGGAACTGGAAGGCATGAAAAAGGAAATAGACGCTTACTACAAAACGATGCAGTTCCAGTCTAAAGAGTTGGAGAGAAGAGAAAAGCAATTAGTTGTTCAAGCTGACCGACTTGCAAGGGTAGATGATCAGATCAATGAGATGAGGTTACGTCGAGATGCAGCACTGGCAAATGATTTCTACCTGCAAGAGGCCTTTTTGCAGACACAAGCTGAAATTTTGATGAGCCAAGTAATTGCCGCAAGTTCAGTTAGAACTGATGCTCAGCTCGTAGAACCGGAGATTCTAAAAAAGATGTTGGACTCGCTGAAGCAGAAAATTGCCAGAACATTTAAGTTAGCCCGAACAATGTATATTCAGGGTATAGTAGACGAACCATAAATTTTGTATACCTGCGGGTTCAAGTCCACCGTGCGTGCCAGTGTAAGCCGCCGGATGGCATATTGTAATTTCCTACATTGTAATTCCTATTTTTCGTATTCCGCACGAACCGAAAGGTCGCTGCGAAGAGTTGTATCACTTTGTCAACTAATGAAAGGACACTCCGGTGATGACGCAGAGTATCGCCAGACTATCTGTCTGGGCAATTGCGGTTGTGGAGTTACCATAGCGCGGTTTCTTCAATTCTGAGTATTATCGTTCTGGTCCTTGTTTATTACATTAAGTTGTGATTAACACCGTAAGATTAAGTGTGATAATAAGTTTGTATAACGGAAGAGAATAACTTCTGCGTTACGTACTGTGATGGGTATTAATTTGAGTAAGACAGTCAGTCGGTGAAAGAAGTAAATAGAATTTTGTGTTAGTGATTCGTGATAAGCAGAGTTGTGAGTGTTACCGTATTGCAACTTGGAATAATTAACTGGGAAAATCAAGTTACAAGGCCTCTGATTTATCAGACCCCTACCACTCCCAAGAACCTGAGATAGATCTTTAAAGGCTTGTACTGTAAAAGAGCATTTTAACAACTGCATATCTTTGCCTCTTCTCTTCATCCTGACCAATGACACAGCCTATACCAATAGGACTAGTATCAACGGTTAGGATTTTAGGTTTATTTTTTGAATAATCAATCCTTTTCAAAATTGGAGCATTGATAAGCAATTGCTTCAGTGTTTTCATAGTGAGGGATCCAAATTACATAGAAGACACAAGCTCCTAAGAACCTTCTCACTTCACTAATGTTGCAACATACCTCTTAAATTCTACTTCTGGAATCAACTTTCTCTGGGTATGACCTACGGCCATAATGCCCACATAAATGTCCAACAATCAAAACTTTTTTGACACCAAAAGTGGATTTCTCTAAAGAGAAACTCATTCCAACCTCCTCAAACCTTTGAAAGATCCTTTCACAGTCAAAAGTGTGGTCAGAGATAAACTTTCTACATCTAGACGAATCTAAAGTCTCATCTTTTTCCCTTTCCACACACCCTTTTATCGAAATATCATCGATAATGGGAATTCTTCAAATACTTCAAGAAGGCACATAGTATTCATTAAATATAGCCAAAATACCATGTGATTTCTAGAACATGGTGAGTCAAATTAGTGAGTCACAAGGGAGCTACAGTGGTGTCCTAGTGGAAGGTCGATGTGGCTAGTTCTCAAAGTCCATCAATACTTTGCTTATTTGAGCACTTGAGTCATGTAATATCTCCACCCAAGTGTCTACCACGAATTTAGATGTATTAGGAAGGTTTTAGATTAGTTCCCCATGCTATAAAAAGAGGAGAGAAGTCGTGATCTTTTGGGAAGTCCAATAGAGTCATATGTGTATCTCTACACTGCTGTAGTTTTGTATGCAAAGATTGTACAGCTTGTATCTCCCTGATTATATATCCAAATTACATGTTTGATAGCTCATTTGAAATCTCTTATTGTCTACTTTCATACTGTAAATTTTCATAATCATTGGATTTGTGAGCTGAGAGTAGTACTCTCTGCAAGTAGTGTGTGTTCTCGGGTTTCACCCCTGCTTAAGGTCTCCATTAAACCTCAAACTTGCAGAGGTCATATCTCCTTGTGTATTTATCCACATTGAGTGTTCTTTGGCTCATTGGAAAGCTCTTGGTCTCTAGTATATATGGTTAAAACAGTTTTCAAAAATTCTAAGCCAGTAGAGAACAGTAAGCTCTACAAGCATGATTGGTTTTCTATGATGGAGTTTGCGAGAAGGTCAACTTGTTCCTAGGGGGTTCCACCTACTTCCAGCTATATTTTGGAGGTCAATAAACTCCAACATTGGTATCAGAGCAAGGAATTGAAGCTTGGAGAAGGTTATAATACCTTGATGAAGAATTTGAAGCTATTGGAGTAGTGGTTCATCATCGACACTACACAAAGGTAGAAGGAGATAGCAAGGAAGCATCTCAAGCAACATCCAAGCAAAGAAAGGTGCATAAACTTTATTACAAAGGTAAATCTCATACTTCTTCTTATCACATATATCCAAAAGGAGGGTTAAAGGAGGAAGTTTAGTATTTACACAATGGGTGATCAACATGCACAAATAGAGAAGCTTGATAAGAACAACTATCAAGCATGGCGATTTAGAATCACAGCATACTTGCAAGGTAGAGGCTTGTATGGTTTGATTGATGGAACAGATATCAAACCTATATTACCAGAGGATCCAAATCAGCAAAAATTGAGGGTGTCTAGACTTTGGAATGAAAGAGACAAAAGGGTTATATTCATTTTGTCACAAAATATTCAAGATTCAATGGTAGGACACATACAAGATCTAGACACAAGTAGAGATGTTTGGCTTGCATTGGAAAGGTTGTATGCTACAGGTACAAGAGCAAGGAAGATTCAACTAAAAAATGAGTTGAATAACATAAAGAAAGATACAAGGACATCGGTCAATGATTACTTGTTGAAGGTTAAAGAGATTGCAGATCAATTAGGATCAATTCAAGATCATGTGGAGGACGACGACTTGGTTGCACATACTCGCAATGGACTCAAGGATGATGAGAGATGGAAACCATTCATTACTTCAGTTTATGTTAGAGGAGAATTACCAGACTTTGATCAGCTTGTTGCTCTTATGGTCACGGAGGAGATGAATCTAAATGGCTCTACTTCAAATCAAAAAGGATCTCAAGGACAAGCTCTTTATATAGGATCATCAAGAGGTGGAAACATAGGAAGAAGATGTTCAAATAGAGTTCGAGGAAGAAGGAGCGATGATCAAGGGACTTCAAGTGGCTTCTTCAACACAAGAGGAAGAGGAAGATCAAGCGCTAGAGGTACAAGAGGCTACTACAACTACAATCCAGGTTGCTTCATTGAGGATCCAAAGCAAAGGAGGTTAATTGCTAGAGGTCAAAACCAAGGTAGATTGTTTACATTCAAGGTAAACCCAAATCATACAAACTATTTCTCTTATGGTATGCATCGAATAGCAGAGCTTGATCTATGGCACAAAAGGATTGGACACATGAATGTACACAGGTTAAAGGAGCTATCAAAGAAGAGGATTATTGAAGGATTACCTCATCTTACTAAGTAACATATGGTGCATCTTTGTGAAGCATGTCAAATGGGTAAGCAGAGTAGACAGTCTTTCAAGGATTCAAGCTATGTAAGCAGTGGATTGCTAGATCTTATACACACGGACGTATGGGGTCCTACTAAAGAGGTATCCTTGGCTGGTAATAAGTACTATGTATCATTCATTGATGGTCATAGTAGAATGACATTTGTGTATTTCATTAAACATAAGAGTGAAGTCTTTGATTGTTTCAAAAATTTTAAATCATTTGTCGAGAAGCAAATAGGAAGATATGTTAAGAAGCTAAGATCCGATGGAGGAGGAGAGTATTTCTCTCAAGCTTTTACTGATTTTTTGTATGATGAAGGTATCCAAAGAGAAGTTACATGCAGGTATACTCCACAACAAAATGGAGTTGCGGAAAGAAGAAACAGAATCATAGCAGAAGCGTCTAGAAGCATGCTAAATGATATGTCTTTGCCTAATTCTTTTTTAGCTAAAGCTGTTAGCACAAGTGTGTACATTATGAATAGAGTACCTACTACTAGAGTTCATCATTTCACACCATATGAGGTATGGCATAGAAGGAAACCAAGTGAAAGTCATTTGAAAGTATTTGGTTGTGTATGTTATGTACATGTACCTAGTGAAGTGAGATCAAAACTTGATGTGAAATCAGAAAAGTGTATATTTATTGGTTATGCAGATACTCAAAGAGGATATAGATGTTATAATCCTCATACCAATAAGGTGGTTGTTTCAAGAGATGTAAATTTTGATGAATCACTTTCATGGTATGTAGATAAGAAAAGTTTGCAGGTCATAAATGGAGATGAAGAAGATACAGGTGAAGGAGATGAGTGCTTATCTCAGCCCACAAGAAGTTTAAGTGATGAGAAAAATGGTTTGGATGAAGAAAGAGAGCTACCTTTCAATGGAAGATTAAGGCAAGAGTCACCTCCAAGTGTTAAAAGTAAAGGTAAACTCAAACTTGTTGAAGTTAATGATGAAGGAGAGGAAATTAGTGATGTATGTGAGTATGGAGAATCATCAAAAGTTCCTAATAAGAAAGGAAGAGCATCTACATTGGAGGTAAGAAGAACTTCAAGAGTGAGTAAGCAACCTGAAAGGTATACTTATGAATCTTTCATGAATACTCATTATGCTTTTATGACAAAAGTTGAGCAGGAAAATGAACCCACATGTTATGATGAGGCAAAAGGAGATGAAAAGTGGGAGAAAGCAATGAGAGAAGAAATGGAAGCACTACAGGATAACAAGACTTGGAATTTAGTTCCAAAGACACCAAAACAAAAGGTAATTGGTTGCAAGTGGGTTTTTAAGATTAAAAGAAATAGTGATGGTAGTGTGTTAAGATATAAGGCTAGACTTGTAGCAAAAGGATATAATCAAATTGAAGGATTGGACTATGAGGAAACATTTAGTCTAGTAGCAAACATGGCAATGGTGAGAACTTTGTTGGCTTTAGCTGCAAGTAAAAGGTGGAATATATATCAACTTGATATAAAGAATGCCTTTCTTAATGGTGAGTTAAATGAAGAAGTGTATATGTCACAACCAGATGGTTATGTGGATGCCAAAACTCCTAATCATGTATGCAGGCTAAAGAAGGCATTGTATGGTCTTAAACACGCACCAAGGGCATGGAATGCAAGGTTGGTAAAGTATCTTATGCTGCAAGGATACACAGCGAGTCATGCTGATCCTTCACTTTATGTAAAACATGTAGATGACATGTGTGTCTATGTATGCATTTATGTGGATGACTTGTTGATTACAGGGAATGATGCAAAAGCAATTGAAGAGATAAAAGGTAATTTGGGAAAGGAATTTAAAATTTCAGATCTTGGTTTGCTTAGATACTTTCTTGGGATTGAAATTGTGTATGGCGATGAAGGTATGTGGTTGATACAGAGAAAGTATATATGTGATATGTTGAAAAGGTTTGGTATGCAGGAATGTAAATTTGTTTCTACTCCAATGGAATGTAATGTAAAGTTGAGTGAAAAGGAAGGTGATGAGTTGCATGATATGAATGCATATAGATCCATGGTAGGATCTTTGATTTATGCAACAAAAACTAGACCTAATATATGCTATGCAGTGGGAGTATTGTCACAGTTTATGCATGAACCTAGAGTACCTCATATGCATGCCCCAAAAAGAGTGCTTAGGTATTTGAAAGGTACCATGAACGAAGGATTATTTTATAGTCATGATGCTGATCTAACTCTTAAAGTCTTTAGTGATGCAGATTGGGCTGGAAGCAAAGATGATAGAAGATCCAAAAGTGGATATGTGGTAATAGCAAGAAACAAGACATTAACATGGAGTTCAAAGAAACAGCCTACAATTGCTTTATCTTCTACAGAGGCTGAGTATAGAGGTTTAGCATTGGCTACTACTGGGGTTATGTGGTTTAAAAAGTTGTTTCATGACTTGAATGTGCAGGTTGATGTACCACAGATATATGGGGATAACTTGAGCAGCATTCATATGACCTCAAATCCTATTTTTCATGCTAGAACAAAGCATATAGAGGTTCACTATCATTATGTTCGAGAGAAGGCCATAAACAATGAAGTACAAGTTTCTTTTGTGGGAACAAAGGATCAAGTTGCAGATATCTTCACCAAATCCTTGGATGGACCAAAGCTTCAAAGATTCAACTATATTCTTGGCATGAAGGAAATACCCTTTGAAACTTGAGGGGGAGAATGTTGTGAACATTTGTTTTATGTAGGGTACAAGTTTCAAATTATGTAAATACCTTTGGGAAGTCTTCAAATACTTCAAGAAGGCTCATATTATTCATTAAATATAGCCAAAATACCACGTGATTTCAAGAACATGGTGAGTCAAATTAGTGAGTCACAAGGGAGCTGCAGTGGTGTCCTAGTGGAAGGTCGATGTGGCTAGTTCTCAAAGTCCATCAATACTTTGCTTATTTGAGCACTTGAGTCATGTAATATCTCCACCCAAGTGTCTACCACAAATTTAGATGTATTAGGAAGTTCCCCATGCTATAAAAAGAGGAGAGAAGTCGTGATCTTTTGGGAAGTCCAAGAGAGTCATATGTGTATCT
The DNA here is from genome assembly GCA_020310875.1 of Ceratopteris richardii. NCBI lineage: Eukaryota > Viridiplantae > Streptophyta > Polypodiopsida > Polypodiales > Pteridaceae > Ceratopteris > Ceratopteris richardii. The sequence continues at coordinate 105,043,398 of CM035434.1, forward strand.
CCACACTGCTGTAGTTTTATATGCAGAGATTGTAGAGCTTGGATCTCCATCAATATATATCCAAATTAAATGTTTGATAGCTCCTTTGAAAGCTCTTACTGTCTACTTTCCTACTGTAAATTTTCATAATCATTGGATGTGTGAGCTGAGAGCAGTTATCTCTGCAAGTAGTGTGTGTTCTCGGGTTTTCACCCCTACTGAAGGTCTCCATTAAACCATAAACTTGCAGAGGTCATATCTCCTTGTGTATTTATCCAAATTGAGTGTTCTTTGGCTCATTAGAAAGCTCTTGGTCTCTAGTGTATGTGGTTAAAACATGTTTAAAAATTTCTAAGCCAGTAGAGAACAGTAAGCTCTGCAAGCATGACTGGTTTTCTGTGATGGAGTTTGCGAGAAGGTCAACTTGTTCCTAGGGGGTTCCACCTACTTCCAGCTATATTTTGGAGGTCAATAAACTCTAACATATAAGACCAGGTTCATAATGTTCATCATATGTGCCAAAGTATTTGTTGCTAATTGTGGTAAAGTACACATATGTTGTGGTGGCTTTGTCTTCAGATGCAACTTTGTCTTTGTTCAATTCCCTAATTATTGATTCTTGATTTTCATCCACTTGAGCCTTCCCCTTGCTTCTTGTCTGTACTGCAAAAGATTCAAGTTCTTCTAATTGTACCACCCTGGTAGACGGTGAGGGTTCATTGACCTGAGGTAATGTTTCCTCCTTGAATACAGAGATCATTTGGAGATGGGGTCCGGAAGTAGAGGCTTGATTCTTAGGACAACAGTTTGTATAGTGATCCCTGGCCTCTGGACAGTTCCTGCAAGGAGGGGCATTTTCTGGGAGAGTTCACCTAGATTGGTAGTGCCCGCACTCTCCACATCTGAAGCAAATGATGGGCCTTCTAGGCCCATTTGCAAAATTATTCCTTGGTCTAGGATTATAGTTGTTACCTTGGTTTGCTGCGGCTGCCATTACATTTGCTGGTGGCAGAGGTCCTCCCTGTGTCTAGTATGTCGTTGCAGGCATTCCCCTGGATTGGCATTCATGGGCCTCATGGCCAACTTTCCTGCATAATTGACAAGTCACGTTTAGCAGAGGACATTCACTTACTATGTGCCCTTGCTTGCTGCACATGGAGCACCAGAGTCCACTCTTGATACCGCCTCCTTTGAGTTCTTGCAATTCCTGCCTCAGCTGAGCTAATTCTTTTGCTTGGGCCTCCTCCTCCTTTTGGAGCTTGAGTGCTTCAATCTCCCTTCTCAGCTGAGCCACAGCAGTCTCCTCTTATGTGTAGGGCTTATTCCTTTTCAAGCCCTCCATCTCCCTTCTTAACTAGATCATTGGGTCCTCCAGTTCTGCATCATAGGTTGGTTGGGAAGAAGTTGCACCATACTGGTGCCTTATCTGCTCCAAGCGTGTGGCCGTATTGATGAACTCCTCAACAGAGGCAGTAGGTAACACTAACTCTTTTATTTTGCATTGGGTGACCACAGGTAGGGGTTTGGCTAACCACTTCTTGACAAAGAAATCATGCGGTGGATCTGGTAGTTTAGCCATTAGTGCTTTGGCCCTGGTCACAAACTCTGGGAATTTTTCTCCTGGACCTAATCTCAAGTTTTCTAGCTCTTCTATAATGATCTCCGAAGTGTTGCCATGCTGAAACTGATTTTTGAAGGCCTCTTTCATCAAATCCCAAGAGGTAAAGTGGTTTTCAGCAAACTGGCTAAACCACTTGTCTGCCAATCCTTCCAATGTGGCCGGAAAGAGTATCAAGAAGGCATCTTCATACCCATTAGACCTCTAGTCTTGCTTAATGCCAAAAATCTTCGAATGTGCTCATCTGGATCCTCATGAGCTAAACCTCTGAAAGAGGGAAATTTTATGTTTAATCTGGAGATTAAGGTTTCTAGGTCCACCTGTCCTGCCATGCTTCTTACCGATGAAGTTCATGAAAGTGGACTCGATGATCTTCTGATCGCCTTTCTTCTTGTCTGCTTGCGCGTGACCCTCAAGGTTTGTGACCGGGTCGTGGTCATGAGCTGTTCATAGTTCACTTAATATGAGACACTTGATATAAGTATGTACCTCTTTAGTCAACTGGAGTATTAGTGTCGACACTGGAATATTGTTCTCCAAGTGCAATAGATCTTCTCCTATGCTCAATTCTCCTTGGATGTCCCACCGGGCGTGCCAAATTTGTTGGGGGATTCTTGGACGAGAAGGAGTTTGAGGGTTTGTAGGAGAAAAAGGAAAGAATAAAGAAAGAAATGAGCTGGGAAACTTCACAGAGGAAATAACCTTGGAAGCTTCTGCACAAGCACACCTTGGAATCTTGAGTTTGATTACAGTAATACAATTACAATGTTTGAGCACAATCCGAGTCAATACTTCTGTGCGCACTACAGAGGGTGCTTAATTACAAAATACCAATTATCCCGAAGTCTTCTTGCAGTCGGCCTCCTCTGCACCAGCCCTCTACTTGCTTCAAGCTTATCCTTGTGCACACCTTGCACCAAGCTTCCACCAAGATGAGGAATGAGTATCTTCTGTCGGCATGCACACTACATAGAGACCTTGAGGTCCTTGGGGTCTAGCTTCGCACTCTCTGCCTTCTTCCTTAGCCACCTTTCTTGCACTCTTCACTTCCACCTCTCTGTGTCGTCGTACCCTGGTGTCTCATGCACTTCTCTCTCTTTCTTACTTCCAGTGTGTCACCAAGAATAGCCTTTGTCTTTCTTTGTTGAGTGCGCCGGTTCCGTGCACTCTAATTGTAATACAATCTTGGTGCCCTTTCAATGTCCCAAGATTGTCTTTTGAACTGGCAGCCAACGACTCACTACTTTGTCATGTACTGACTTTAGACTTAAAGCAAAATTTTGATTGGGTGGCCCTATTTCCACCTTTGCGTACACGGGCGCTTCCCATACCTTCACCTTTTCCTTTTAATTCTTTACTTTTTGCACCTAAGACTTTAAATTCACCCTTTGAACCTTAAGAGAATTAGAAAAATACTTCTGCAATACTTCCCCAATTTAATACCTCTTGTCTGTGAACAATTAAATACCTTTTATATGAACAATTGAAGGTGCACTACCTGTGCACTTTGACCCTGGAATTTTGATACTTTACTCTTGCCTATGCATAGCTGTGACCTTGACTTTGCTAGTTTCAACCGGTTAGGGCTCAACAGATGCCCACCACCTAAAGTTCTCCCCGTCCCGGAGAGACCACAATGACACAATGTAGGGAGGCTTCAATAACAGAGAGAAAACATCAGAAGAACCACAGAGGAAACGGAGGTAAGGAAATAGAGAAAGATGGCGATTATTGATGAAGCATAAAAAAAACAACAGATAAAGAGTGCTACTAATATTTATTGACCGGGATCATGACAAAAGGAGAAGTATGATGAGATGTGTTGAATTTCTAGAATTGAAGCTGAAGCCCTAAATGCGAAGTGAAGTAATTTATTGCGAAGGGGGAGTGGGATCGGCAGTTGAGGGTTGGGGAGAGGATGGCAGTGGAGCAGAAGCTTGCTCAATCATATTTTGGAGAGAACTAAGGCACTGCCTAAGGTGGTCCCTTTCGCGTTTGATACGACGGCACGTAGCATTATCACATAACCCTAAGGAAGAGCGATTTTGAAGATCGGATAAGTTCTGTAATGCGGATTCGGCCATATCTCGGTATTTGTCGCGCTCATCTTTGAGTAAGCGGGCCGTTTCATTGAGCGATTGCCATTGAGAGTGAGCTATTCGATTGATGTTGTCTATGGTATTAATGTATTGTTGATGAATAGAAGCGGTGGCTGATACAGAATCCAAAGACACTTCGGAGGCATGAGCACTGCCAAAAGCAGCTTGACTGGCATCGCGGAGCAATTGTAAAAAGGAAGGGGCGGAAGGAAGATCAATTGGAGGGGAGGGTGCAACAGGTGGATCGGGATGAGGGAGAGGAGATGCAGGCGGATTGGGTCGCTGGAATGGAATCGCAGTGGTCGGAGTTGGGGCGGAAAGGGGAGGACGTGGTGGTGTATAGGTCGGGTTGTGGGTGTTGAGCTGCGTTTGCACGAGCGGCTGGAAAGCTGGTGTGGAAGAAGGGCCATGTGCCGGAGCAGGATCAGGGGAAGGAATAGGCGCGATATCCGGAGAGGTGGAAAAGATATGCGAAGAAGAGTGTGGAGGGAGGGAAGTGAGATCAGGGGGAGCGGATAGCGGTGTGGAAACGGAAGCCGAGTCGATGGAGATTGGGGGGGAGGGGGGAGGATTTGAAGTGGAAGGTATATAGGGATGACTATGCCGTTGGCTAACGGGGTTGGGTTGCGACGGAAGTAGAGGGAAATTAGGGTCAGAGTTCGATGGTATTTGATAAAGCCAAGCTATGAAGGGACCAGAATATAAGGAGAATGTGCGAGAGCCCCTGGAGACAGCTTCACGAAGGCGACGAGTGCGCAAATTTAAGGAACCATAGATGAGGGCGGCGTAAGGGTATGGGCGGCTATTTAGGAAGCAAAAAAGCGGATCAGCAAGACGAATATCGGACCATGGGAGTGAAGATGTGGGACTACGAAGCAAAAAGAAGAAAATGAATGCATTAAGAATGGATGTCATGCGGATGGAAAATCGAGCATTAGTGTCGAAGCGATCTCTACAAAAGGCAATTGTGGCAGAGGCTGACAATCCAGAATATAAGAACGGAGGATTACGGAAATCGACGGGGCAGGAGCCGAGGCTGGCAGCAAGAGCGGAAATGGAGAGAGGACCTGTGCGAAAATTAGGAAAGAGGCGGATAGCTTCATAGACATCACTATAATTGGAGGGATCATTCAGGACAACGTTGGCCAAGCCCCAGAGACCCGCCTGTTGAAGATTTTCAATAGAGAAAAGGCGACGGAGTTCAATGGTTGGGAGAGATAAATGAATACGAATCTGCATATCTAAATCAGGCGGACGAAAAAGTCGTATATAATCTCTTGAGGGCGAATTTGGTTGCGAGGTATGAGAAGCGGAAGGAGAAGGAGAAGGAGGGCGAGGGAGTGGAGGTGGAGAATATATATCCGTGGAATCAGATTGAACCGAATAAGTGGGAATATGTAGGATGGCAGGAGGAAGTGAGGAAGGCGATGCATCATTTTGTGGGTCAGTGGAAACGGGCAACGTAGGGAACTGGGAGTGGAGGCCGGTGGTGGGTGTGGAAGACGCAGGAGGAGGGTAATTTGGATTGGGTGTATGCAGTGCTGAAGGAGTGAGCTCCGAGATGTCGTCCGGTGTGGTGGGATCAGCCATAGAGGTCTGCGTAGAAAGGACCCGGTAGAGAGATTGCAAGGAGCTGCAAGCTGTTGAACTTTTTGCGTTGAAGGAGTCGTATCACATCAAGGAGATGATCGTGGATGGCGTGGGAACGAGAACCAGTACCGCCAGGCTGCCTGTGTGAATGGCAGGCAGGGATGCAGAAGAGATAGAGGAGGATGGAGGGGGGAAGGAGGGGAGTGTGGAGGGGAATGGATGGAGGGGGGGCGGGGGAGGGTGGTTCGAGTGGGCGGGGAAGGTGGAGGGGGAGTGGAGGGGAGGCGGGAGTGGAGTGGAGGGGGAGGCGTGGAGTGAGAGGGAGGGTGGGCGGGTGGGTGGGTGGGAGGGGGTGTGGAGAGGGAGGGTGGGCGGGTGGGTGGGTGGGAGGGGGTGTGGAGGGGAGGCGGGAGTGGATGGAGGGGGAGGCGTGGAGTGAGAAGGAGGGTGTGCGGGTGGGAGGGGGATCGAGGAGTTTGGTGGGCGGGTGGGTGGGTGGGTGGGAGAGGGTGTGGAGTGGAGGCGGGATTGGAGTGGAGGGGGAGGTGAGGATCGAGGGGGGGTGGGCGGGTGGGAGGGTTTGTTATTTGGGCGGGTGGGCGGGTGGGAGAGGGTGTGGAGCGGAGGCGGGAGTGGAGTGGAGGGGGAGGCGTGGAGTGAGAGGGAGGGTGGGCGGGTGGGTGGGTGGGAGGGGGTGTGGAGAGGGAGGGTGGGCGGGTGGGTGGGTGGGAGGGGGTGTGGAGGGGAGGCGGGAGTGGAGTGGAGGGGGAGGCGTGGAGTGAGAGGGAGGGTGGGTGGGTGGGTGGGTGGGAGGGGGTGTGGAGGGGAGGCGGGAGTGGAGTGGAGGGGGAGGCGTGGAGTGAGAGGGAGGGTGGGCAGGTGGGTGGGTGGGAGGGGGTGTGGAGAGGGAGGGTGGGCGGGTGGGTGGGCGGGATAGGGTGTGGAGGGGAGGCGGGAGTGGAGTGGAGGGGGAGGCGTGGAGTGACAGGGAGGGTGGCAGGTGGGTGGGTGGGAGGGGGTGTGGAGAGGGAGGGTTGACGGGTGGGTGGGCGGGGTGGGAGAGGGTGTGGAGTGGAGGCGGGATTGGAGTGGAGGGGGAGGCGAGGATCGAGGGGGGGGGTGGGCGGGTGGGAGGGGTGGAGGGTTTGTTATTTGGGCGGGTGGGCGGGTGGGAGAGGGTGTGGAGGGGAGGCGGGAGTGGAGTGGAGGGGGAGGCGTGGAGTGAGAGGGAGGGTGGGCGGGTGGGTGGGTGGGAGGGGGTGTGGAGAGGGAGGGTGGGCGGGTGGGTGGGTGGGAGGGGGTGTGGAGGGGAGGCGGGAGTGGAGTGGAGGGGGAGGCGTGGAGTGAGAGGGAGGGTGGGCGGGTGGGTGGGTGGGAGGGGGTGTGGAGGGGAGGCGGGAGTGGAGTGGAGGGGGAGGCGTGGAGTGAGAGGGAGGGTGGGCGGGTGGGTGGGTGGGAGGGGGTGTGGAGAGGGAGGGTGGGCGGGTGGGTGGGCGGGAGGGGGTGTGGAGGGGAGGCGGGAGTGGAGTGGAGGGGGAGGCGTGGAGTGAGAGGGAGGGTGGCGGGTGGGTGGGTGGGAGGGGGTGTGGAGAGGGAGGGTGGGCAGGTGGGTGGGCGGGAGGGGGTGTGGAGGGGGAGGGTGGGCGGGTGGGTAGGCGGGAGGGGGTGTGGAGGGGAGGCGGGAGTGGAGTGGAGGGGGAGGCGTGGAGTGAGAGGGAGGGTGGCGGGTGGGTGGGTGGGAGGGGGTGTGGAGAGGGAGGGTGCGCGGGTGGGTGGGCGGGAGGGGGTGTGGAGGGGAGGCGGGAGTGGAGTGGAGGGGGAGGCGTGGAGTGAGAGGGAGGGGGGCGGGTGGGTGGGTGGGAGGGGGTGTGGAGAGGGAGGGTGGGCGGGTGGGTGGGCGGGAGGGGTTGTGGAGGGGAGGCGGGAGTGGAGTGGAGGGGGAGGCGTGGAGTGAGAGGGAGGGTGGCGGGTGGGTGGGTGGGAAGGGGTGTGGAGAGGGAGGGTGGGCGGGTGGGTGGGCGGGAAGGGGTGTGGAGGGGAGGCGGGAGTGGAGTGGAGGGGGAGGCGTGGAGTGAGAGGGAGGGTGGCGGGTGGGTGGGTGGGAGGGGGTTTGGAGAGGGAGGGTGGGCGGGTGGGTGGGTGGGAGGGGGTGTGGAGAGGGAGGGTGGGCGGGTGGGTGGGCGGGAGGGGGTGTGGAGGGGAGGCGGGAGTGGAGTGGAGGGGGAGGCGTGGAGTGAGAGGGAGGGTGGCGGGTGGGTGGGTGGGAGGGGGTTTGGAGAGGGAGGGTGGGCGGGTGGGTGGGTGGGAGGGGGTGTGGAGAGGGAGGATGGGCGGGTGGGTGGACGGGAGGGGGTGTGGAGGGGAGGCGGGAGTGGAGTGGAGGGGGAGGCGTGGAGTGAGAGGGAGGGTGGCAGGTGGGTGGGTGGGAGGGGGTGTGGAGGGGAGGCGGGAGTGGAGTGGAGGGGGAGGCGAGGATCGAGGGGGGGTGGGCACAGATGTTATTGCTCTAGCCTCGGGAGTCAACGACTGAAAAGCCACGCAAGCTTTTGAAGAGGTGGGCAGCCCTGTAGACTCGGGCATTGCAGACTTCTGAGTTCAGTTGAGATGATCTTGCAGCAAGATGGAGTTGAAGGCGGAATGAATGAGGTTTCCCATTATATAGCAAGGAGGATTAAGGGCTCACCTCACAGCAAGGGATGGTTTAGCATAAAAGAGTGTTCAAAAGAGAGGAGAAGCCAACTTTAATCTCATCCATCCAAGAGATAAACAAAGAAAAGGCTAGCATTAAAAGCTTCTACGTAGAACTAAGAGCCATCCAAAAAAATTTGCGCCAAAACTTTGTGTATTTGAGCAACATATTTTTTAGCAATTATTAGCAATGATTAAAGGGACACAATAGAAAAACAAAATGACCTAAGAACTATGGAGTGGGATGTTAGAACTTTTTATGATAGGCTTTGAGTCTAGAAATATTTACTAGCGGCAGGGTGGCTCCATTGAGTGTTTCTAACTGCACAACACCCCAATGCAACGTATTCAGAACATGAAAAGGGCCTTCCCAATGAGGGATCCATTTCCCTTTTGCATTCGTATGAGGGTTAGGTTTATGGAGAAGAACTAACATGCCTGCTTCAATGTTGTTGTTCCACAGATATCGATCATGTGCCTCCTTCCTCTTCATCTGAGTCTCTATCAATTGTTTGGTCGCTAGTAGACGAATCTCCTCCACTTTATGTAGTGCTCCTAGCCTGTGAGAGACATCACAATCCTTCTTTCCCTGCATGAATGCTATCTTAGGCGATCCATGTAAAAATTCAAAGGGCTCGATGGGTAATATGCCATAAACCAGTTGGAATGGGGAATATCCGGTGGCCTCTTTGTAGGCTAACCTGTATGCCCAAAGTGTACCTTGGTAAGCAATGCCCCATGAAGTGGGCTGCAACATACACTCCTTTCTTAACATTGAGATTAAAACCTTATTTGTCGATTCAGCCTGTCCATTTGCTCTTGGATAGTAAGCACAAGAGGTCCTATGAAGAATTCTATACCTGTTGAAGATTTCTTGCAGGACTTTATTGACAAAATGGGTACCCTGATCAGTACAAATTTCAAGTGGACAACCAAACCTACCCTGTACTGCAAAAGATTCAAGTTCTTCTAATTGTACCACCCTGGTAGACGGTGAGGGTTCATTGGCCTGAGGTAATGTTTCCTCCTTGAATACAGAGATCATTTGGAGATGGGGTCCGGAAGTAGAGGCTTGATTCTTAGGACAACAGTTTGTATAGTGATCCCTGGCCTCTGGACAGTTCCTGCAAGGAGGGGCATTTTCTGGGAGAGTGCACCTAGATTGGTAGTGCCCGCACTCTCCACATCTGAAGCAAATGATGGGCCTTCTAGGCCCATTTGCAAAATTATTCCTTGGTCTAGGATTATAGTTGTTACCTTGGTTTGCTGCGGCTACCATTACATTTGCTGGTGGCAGAGGTCCTCCCTGTGTCCAGTATGTCGTTGCAGGCATTCCCCTGGATTGGCATTCATGGGCCTCATGGCCAACTTTCCTGCATAATTGACAAGTCACGTTTAGCAGAGGACATTCACTTACTATGTGCCCTTACTTGCTGCACATGGAGCACCAGAGTCCACTCTTGATACCGCCTCCTTTGAGTTCTTGCAATTCCTGCCTCAGCTGAGCTAATTCATCTGCTTGGGCCTCCTCCTCCTTTTGGAGCTTGAGTGCTTCAATCTCCCTTCTCAGCTGAGCCACAACAGTCTCCTCTTCTGTGTAGGGCTTATTCCTTTTCAAGCCCTCCAGCTCCCTTCTTAACTGGATCATTGGGTCCTCCAGTTGTGCATCATAGGTTGGTTGGGAAGAAGTTGCACCATACTGGTGCCTTATCTGCTCCAAGCATGTGGCCATATTGATGAACTCCTCAACAGAGGCAGTAGGTAACACTAACTCTTTTATTTTGCATTGGGTGACCACAGGTAGGGGTTTGGCTAACCACTTCTTGACAAAGAAATCATGCGGTGGATCTGGTAGTTTAGCCATTAGTGCTTTGGCCCTGGTCACAAACTCTGGGAATTTTTCTCCTGGACCCAATCTCAAGTTTTCTAGCTCTTCTATAATGATCTCCGCAGTGTTGCCATGCTGAAACTGATTTTTGAAGGCCTCTTTCATCAAATCCCAAGAGGTAAAGTGGTTTTCAGCAATCTGGCTAAACCACTTGTCTGCCAATCCTTCCAATGTGGCCGGAAAGAGTATCAAGAAGGCATCTTCCTACCCATTAGACCTCTAGTCTTGCTTAATGCCAGAAATCTTCGAATGTGCTCATCTGGATCCTCATGAGCTAAACCTCTGAAAGAGGGAAATTTTATGTTTAATCTGGAGATTAAGGTTTCTAGGTCCACCTGTGCTGCCATGCTTCTTACCGATGAAGTTGATGAAAGTGGACTCGATGATCTTCTGATCGCCTTTCTTCTTGTCTGCTTGCACGTGACCCTCAAGGTTTGTGACCGGGTCGCTGTCATGAGCTGTTCATAGTTCACTTAATATGAGACACTTGATATAAGTATGTACCTCTTTAGTCAACTGGAGTATTACTGTCGACACTGGAATATTGTTCTCCAAGTGCAATAGATCTTCTCCTATGCTCAATTCTCCTTGGATGTCCCACCGAGCATGCCAAATTTGTTGGGGGATTCTTGGACGAGAAGGAGTTTGAGGGTTTGTAGGAGAAAAAGGAAAGAATAAAGAAAGAAATGAGCTGGGAAACTTCACAGAGGAAATAACCTCGGAAGCTTCTGTAGAAGCACACCTTGGAATCTTGAGTTTGATTACAGTAATACAATTACAATGTTTGAGCACAATCCGAGTCAATACTTCTGTGCGCACTACAGAGGGTGCTTAATTACAAAATACCAATTATCTCGAAGTCTTCTTGCAGTCGGCCTCCTCTGCACCAGTCCTCTACCTGCTTCAAGCTTATCCTTGTGCACACCTTGCACAAAGCTTCCACCAAGATGAGGAATGAGTATCTTCTGTCGGCATGCACACTGCACAGAGACCTTGAGGTCCTTGGGGTCTAGCTTCGCACTCTCTGCCTTCTTCCTTAGCCACCTTTCTTGCACTCTTCACTTCCACCTCTCTGTGTCGTCGTACCCTGGTGTCTCTTGCACTTCTCTCTCTTTCTTACTTCCAGTGTGTCACCAAGAATAGCCTTTGTCTTTCTTTGTTGAGTGCGCCGGTTCCGTGCACTCTAACTGTAATACAATCTTGGTGCCCTTTCAATGTCCCAAGATTGTCTTTGAACTGGCAGCCAACGACTCACTACTTTTTCCTGTAGTGACTTTAGACTTAAAGAAAAATTTTGATTGGGCGACCCTATTTCCACCTTTGCGTACACGGGCGCTTCCCATACCTTCACCTTTCCCTCTTAATTCTTTACTTTTTGCACCTAAGACTTTAAATTCACCCTTTGAACCTTAAGAGAATTAGAAAAATACTTTTGCAATACTTCCCCAATTTAATACCTCTTGTCTGTGAACAATTAAAGACCTTTTATATGAACAATTGAAGGTGCACTACCTGTGCACTTTGACCCTGGAATTTTGATACTTTACTGTTGCCTATGCATAGCTGTGACCTTGACTTTGCTAGTTTCAACCGGTTAGGGCTCAACAACATACATACTGGACCCAAAGGAGTTTTCATTATGGTTACATCTCTACTTTCAATGGTTAATTGAAACTGGTCATATCCTGAGTACTAGTCACCCATCGAATAGATGGAGTGTCCGACAAATGTCTTTGCAAATTCACCTACAATGGGACATGTTCCTTCATTTTTAATAGTGACTTTGTTAATAGGTTTCAAATCATGTATAAAGCATAGCTTTTCGTTTTTTTAAGGTACCGTGAACCACCTATTTGAATATGGTGCTGATGATGGTTCTAAAATTGTCATGGAAATCTTCTCCTTTGACAATCTCATTAGCTGAGGTAGATGAGCCTTTGGGATTGCTATCGGTTGAAGATTCCATGGAATATGCCGTAGGGTAAATATGATCATTGGAGCTACATGCTTTGGATCAGCGCATCCTATTTCATGTGGAAATAAAGAAAATGCCTTTCCATGAAGTATGATCATCTTTCTAAACTGATATTTTTCTAATTCTGAAAGAAATTCTTCTCCAGAATTTATATATTTCATAGTCTCTTCCATAAATGTATGTCCTATCTTAGATTGATCTCTAAGAATAGGATCCTCAAAAACTCTTCTAAATATATCATAGCTCTCTTTAGGCAATGGATGAGCTACATGTTTAATTTTCTTTTCAACTGTTTTATATTTAGTATCAATCTTGACTTCATGTTCTAGAAAGAAATTAGCAATCAGCTCATATTCCTTAATAGATTCAAGAATGATAAGTTGTGATTCTAATTCCTCTTGAACAACATTCTCAAGTTCTTCTACCAAGGTAGAACTTTTTGAAGTCTCAATCATACATTCAATATTTTCTTCAGGTGAAATTAATCCTAGTCTTTTGAAATATTTTTCATTTCTTTTTCTAAATTTAGTTGTAAGTTTGTCTTTTTTAACAAGATATAAAATAGCAGTAGGAGTGCAAACTAAAAAGTTCTCAAAACTATATACATCGTCAGGCAAGACATCAAACCATCGTCAACTATCGTCTAGCTCAATAGTGGAATCTAGCAAAAATTTCGATCGTAATAGGCCCCAAATTCTCTTATAGGTGGTGAGTCTTCATACACATGATTGTATGAGTCAATGGGGTTTCTTTGTAGATTTTTCCTATTTCTTGAATGATTGGGGTAGACTGTCATTACTTGCAAGGAACCCATTCTAGATTTAGAACAAATTCTTGCATATGCCGACCCATCATTCATGGCTTTCATTTCCATTCTCATTTTTGCTATAAATGGTAGTCCGAGAATTACTTCATATGAGAATTTGTCTTGCACAAAGAAGTGACATTCCTCTCGAACACCACCTATCATAATAGGTACATGTGCACATGAACATAGCAAGTTCCTTGACCCATTATTGGTTGTTCTCATACTCCAACCATGTTCTTTGTCAATGGGCCATCTAAATTTATCAAAGAATTTCTTTGATATTACATTTATCTCTAAGCCTGAATCAATTAGGGCCATAGCTAAACATGAATCTTTCTCATCATCAATCAGAATTTTTACATCGGAGTTCCTCTTGCCCAGAAAGTTGTATCGAATTCACTTTCACCTTTCATCATTTCATCATCAGGTTGAATTGGACCTAGAAAGTTTCTATTTACACTTCTTGTTGTAATATCCTCTTCCTCGTCATAGTCACTATCACTTAATGTCACGGCTTCATTCATTGCTAAGGTTTCTTCTGCAACAACTTTCATATCCTCATCTTGAGGTAGTGGAAACCATCTTCTTCTAATAAGTCTTATAAAGCTATCCTTGAACTCGGGTTTTGCAATTGAAAACACTTGGTCAAGGGACATAGTGACTTGGCTTTTAAGTAATATGTCATTAAGAATCTCTCTAGCATCATTTTTTTCTCAAGCTCCGAGATCATAATTGCCCTCGGCCTCTTCCACACTTTCTTCTTCCCTTTTTCCTCTCCTTGCTTCTGATCATCTTTTTTTATCATTTTTATTATTTTGACTTTGATTACTTTCAGTTATGGGTGTATTTCCCTCTTTAACAGTTCTCTTCTTTTCCTCTTTAGTTGGGTTATTTTTCCCCAATTGACAGTCAAAGGAAGTCGTGCTCTAAAGTCACATAATTTTCTATCAACTTCAACTACAACTTGATTATCCTTAGCTTGCTTTAATTCATCATAGGCATACGTCGCATGATCTTGACTACCACACCAGACACACCTTTTACTATCAGTTCCTCTTTTATCAGTATTTCTATGAAAAGCTGGTTGAATAGCAGACTGAGTAGGAGGAACCGTCTGAAAAACTGGTTGAGGAGGAGTAAATTGTGGCATAACAGGCTGAATTTGCAGGGCCATATTTGCTTGACCCAATCCACTACTACTGGCCCTAGAATCATGCAAGCTCATGGAAAACACTTTATTGTTTAACTATGCAATCTCTTTAGAGAGAGATGCTTGCATATTCATTACATTTTCCAATTGAAATTCAATGGATGTCTTAGGGGAGACTGCAACAATAGCCATAGCCGCAATTTAAGTGTTGGCATATTGAAATAAACTCTTGTAGGTAAGTCCCTAGGCTGAATAGAAATAGGTTTTTCATAAAGTATGGATTGTCATTGCCTCATTTGCGCAACAGCCTCTATTTCATGTTTTACATTTTTCCAATCATCTGTCAAACCATATCTCTTCCCAAGCTCTTCTATTCTTTGTTCTACTTTAGTTCTATCCTCTAGACTTAATATCTTCAAAAATTAGATGATAAGATCACGATTTAATGCATTCCTATCATCTTCAGCAAGCTAAGAAAATCATCTCATAAACTCACCACGAAGATGAGTTAGAGACTCATTAATCTTAGGGGAATTCACCCATCTCAAAAACCCTTACTGACTATGCTGACTAAAATCCTCAAGAAAAAACATTTTATGAAGTTTTTTCCTAAGATCAGTCCAAGGTTTACTAGCATGCTCATGGATGCTTTCAAGAATGGACCAAGAGACAACACAGTCGAAGTACTATACCAGTACATCATCAAGAAATCCCTGGATATGTGCTTGCTCTTCAAACACATCCAAGTAATCAGTGATATTCAATCCAATGAATTCACCCTTTTCACGAAGGATTGATTGCACGGTCCATGCACCTTGTTTTTCTATTATTATATTTCTAAGCACTTCCTCCATCTTGCACTCTTGGTATCGCCGAGAATGGAGCATCAAATCTATAGTAACAGGCTCTAAAAGCTCTCTAAATTATCTAAAACTATCACCATATAGTATAGCCAGGAATTTAGACTTTACTTAAACCTAAGCTTTTCTACCTATCTTTTCTTTTATCTTTTTTTATTTTTTCTTAACTTTACTTTTCATCAATTCTTTTTTAAGAAAATATATTATTGTATTTCAAGTTTTTAACTCTTTTTATTTTCAAAATTTACTTTAGTCTAGAGTTTATAATTCTTTTACCTTCTAAATTACTTTAATTTGAATTAATTTTTGTTTTCGTATTTTTCTTTATAACTTTTGATTCTTTTACTCCTAAATTTACTCTAATTTAAATGGAAATTTTGGTTTTATATACTTTTTGTAAGTTTTCTTAATTTGTTTTTAGAGTTTTATCGTAGTACTAATAAAAAACAGAGAATAATAGCAAGTAACTAAATAGAGAAACTAACACTAACATTTTCAAAAATGAAAGAAAAACAAAAATCCTTTCTTGCAATAAATGCAAATAAAGTGAATTCTAATGCAAGTTATAAAGCATTCTTTTTATAAAAAATAAAAGAGACCTATAATGAAATATACAGTGACTATCTTTCTTAATGCAATGCAAAACGAAAACAACCTTTTTACATATTTTATGATTTGCAAATGCAAGTGCAATGACTATCTTTCCTAATGCCATGTAAAACGAACACAATATTTTTGCATATTTTATGATTTGCAAATGAAAGTGCAATGACTATCTTTCTTAATGCAATGTGAAAGGAAAACAGTTTTTTTATGTTTAGCAAGTGCAAGTGATGTATGTATACTTTTTGTATTTATGCTAAATTGAAAGAACTTTAATAACTATTACCTTTAACTTTGTTGCAGTAGAAGCTTAATCGTTTGAACTTAAATACTAAATACAAACTCCAACACTAAAAGATCTACATAAATGAAATAAGAGAAATACAAGAATTTAATTTTTAATCAAAAACTAAATCACATCTAACAATCTAAGCACACAATCATCATGCTTTCACATAGGGTTCACCAAATGTCAAGGGGCATGATTGGAGACCACCAAGCGGATCAAAACTGAATTTACAATGGTCTCACTAGGTGACTACAGGCGGGGTGTTTACTTAGTATCACTTAGGTCAAGAGACATGATCAGGTTTAATGAAGTGTTACTATGGCCATATGGCTGTGTAGCTTGATACATAGATAGGCCATAATTGTATGATTGTGAGACTAAGTTTCACTAGTAATGCGATCTTTTATGAACTCTTCAACAGGGATACTTGTCTTTTCACATCTATTAGGGATACTACTTAATGGAATGGATGTATCATAAGGATCAGCGATATCTATTCAAAACAAGGGAAAGATAAGTGAACAAAGAGATATGATTAAGATAGAAAAATCCTATACAAAAGAGAAATGTTTTATACAATTTTTAACAAGTTACACAACCACCAATCTGGACCAGAAATACAGTAAAACCTATACAAATACTCTAATTTTAATACAAGATTAAGCTTTAAGAAATTAATTTTGAAAGGTGGAGGAAGTAGTGCATATGCAACTCCAATCTCTCAATCTCAACTGCTCCTAAGTACTCATCAATGCTCTAAAAGAGAAGCTTTAGAAAAAAAAATAAGTATTTTTATGACAAATTAAAACACTCATGTTTTTAATAAAATACATTCAATTTTTACTTTTATGCATAAAGATTCTTCATTAACATATATTTACATATACCATTGCACACATGCTTTTTCATATATTCATGCAGCTCATGCATTTTCACTCATTCATCTATGTTCATTTATTCATTATTATGTGTTTGTGTACTTACATATTTACTAATTTTCATGCTCACATTCCTACATGTTGTTGGAGTTAGACATCTACAAGAGCACGCGAACAACACAAGGAAGAAGAAGAAGCTTGGAGCACAACAGACAATGTTGAATGTATTACCACTAGAATGTACAAAGATTAGAAGCCTGTTAGGGCAATAGGCATATATACAAGCTAGGGGAAAAAACCTCCTAAAGAGGAAAAAAAGTGCCTCGATAGTCCTAGAGTGTTCACACACATCACTACCTAAATATATAAACAAATCCCCCATAGGACTCATGTAGTGAACAAGGAGTTGGCACTTACGTATAAGGAAGTGCCAAGCTATGTGGAGTCAATCCACAAAAGGAAGTAAGCCCAAAGCTTTGTGGAAAGCTTCAAACTTCTCCTTAGGTAGAGCCTTTGTAAAAAGGTCTGCATGTTCTCTTACATGGGCACATATGCCAACTTGATCTCCCCAATAAAGAACCTCTCCCTGATATAATGATAATGCACCTCAATGTGCTTACCATGAGCATGGAACACAGGGATCCTAGCAACTGCCAATGCGCTCAGACTATCAGTGAAGATGGTGGTGGCAAAAGACTGACCAACAACCAAATCAACCATAAGGCATCTGAGCCACACACACTCAACAGTCGCTGTGAAAGCTGCCCTATACTCAGCCTCACAACTAGAAGTGGCCACAGTAGGCTGCTTCTTGCTCAACCAAGATATACAGGAGCTACCAAGCATGAAACAAAAGCCACTTATGAACACATGAGTGTCATAGCAACCAGCCCAATCACTATCAGAAAAAGCATGCAAATCTTGTGGTAGTGATTCCCCTTGGGATAAAACAATCCAAGTAGTCGGGTACCACTCAAGTAGCAAAAGATGCGCTTAACCACCTGCCAATGCTTGACACCTGTGATGGGGGATGATTCTAGCACCCCAATGCAACAATGGAAGATGGCTACCCTCCACTAGATCCACAAGCAATGATATATGCTCACTGTTCTGACCTTTTCTCTGCACCACTACCGATACTTAAAATGACATCTTGCAGACATACAATAGACTAGAGGAGCTATACAACAAGATTAAAATAATCCAAAATGGATATTCCAGCTAAGATAACCACCCTCTACAAAAAAGGCTACTTGTTTGCAACACTCTTTGGCTATGTGCAGAGATATACCTTCACAAAGTTGGCAATTTCTCATAACTCACTCAACCAAATAACTTGAAACTTTGGAAAAGTTCAGGGCACTATATGAGAGACCAAATGAAGTTTGAAATCAATTAAAATGAGTAGAATGAGAGAGCAAATAATGCTCTGCAATTTGGTACAATCAGATTTGGAAAAGCCCAACTGCACGTCTAGATAGAGAAGATCAAAATCATGAGAAAATGAGGTAAGCAAGCAAGGGGGTTGCTTGCTGGAGTTTATGAATTCACTAAACTAAGTGTGAAACTGATGGAATGCATACAACTCAAGAAAAAAAAGGTGGGATGATGGTTATATAGAGTTTTACTTTTCCTACAATCTAGCTAACCACCCACCAATCAGTGTAGGTGAACTTTTTGGTGGCTGATTTGATGTGATTTGAATTTGATTGAGTTTGGTGGAGCTCCTAGTTTTATTCCATGACTTTGGGTCCTCTTTTTTTATTGTTCCACTTGTAAAACTCGTGATTGAGCCTTCTTGCATGATTGAGACTTGATTTTCAACACTCCCGCTCAAGTCTCAATGCCTAGGTCCTTCATTCCAATGCATGCCTTGAAGTATTGTATCTTTACTCCATCCAATGCTTTGGTAAAGATATCTGCATATTGGTCCTTTGCATTGACATGCTCCACCTTGACATCCTTTGACATGATATTCTCTTTAATAAAGTGGTAATACACTTCTATATGCTTCGATCGTGCATGGAACACCGGATTTTGAGCCAAACATATGCTAGTTATGTTGTCACAAAAAATAGGTACTTGCTTAACCTGCAAATCAAGATCAACAAACAACTTCTTGAGCCACATAAGCTCACATGAGACTTGTACTAAGCCTCTATACTCAGCTTTGGTCGATGAGAGAGCCACTGTTGGTTGTTTCTTTACATCCATGAGATGGTCTTCTTCCCTAGCATGATAACATATCCACTAGTGCTCCTCCTGTCATCTTTGGAACCTGTCCAATCAACATCACAATAAGCTTGTACATTTAATCCATCATCAAATGGATAATATAGACCTTCATTCACTGATCCTTTGAGGTATCTAAGTACCCTTTTGGCTGCAACAAGATGAGGTACTCTTGGTGCTTGCACAAATTGAGATAACACTCCAACTACATGTGCAATATCAGGTGTTGTCATAGTAGCATACAAGAGAGAAGCACTTATTGACCTATACATGGTCACATCCTTCACTTCTTCACTTTCATGAGCACTTAGTTTAACATTTACTTCTAATGGATTTGAAATGGGCTTGCAATCACACAAGCCAAACTTCTTCAAAAGATCTAGAATGTATTTCCTTTGCATCAAGTATATACCGTCCTCTTTATATAGTACTTCAATCCCAAGGAAATACCTTAAAATCCCTAAATCTGAGATTCTTTATATACTTCTCTGTTTCCTTCTCCACTAGGTTTTTGAACCTCTTAAAGTGGTCAAACACCTCTGCCTTTTACTTCATGCAATACATCCAAACAAACCTTGAATGATCATCTATAAATATGAAAAAATATCTATTATCTCCAATAGATGACTCCCTTGTAGGTCCCCATACATCTGTATGTATGAGATTCAACACTTAATTGCTCACATGTGCTCCCTTCTTTAATGGCAATCTGCTTTGTTTTCCTGACAAGCATGGCACAAATGTTGCATATTCTGAGATGTAAGATCAAGTAGACCACTCACCAAGCCCTTCCTTTGCATGTCCTTCATCCTTTCTAAGCTTATGTGTCCAATTCTTTTATGCCATAAGTCGATTTTTGCAATCTGTTTATTTCCAATTGACAAGCAGACAGCGTGAGGGGTTGATGGCTTTACCTCCATGGTGAAGAGTCTTCCTTGCTTCTTTCCTTTTGCTATGAGCTTGTAGTCCTGCATGGGGTCTTCAATAAAACATCCTTGACCATTGAACCTCACTTCGTAACCTCTTTCAACCATTTGACCTATCGAAACCAAGTTCTTTGTGATGGTTGCCATATGCAACACATCCTTCAACACCTTGGAGCTTTGAGATCCATTCAACGCAACATCTCCCACATGTGTAATCTTGTGCTCACTGAGATCCCCTATCTCTACATGTCCTTGAGTGATGGGTGAGTGTAAATTAAAGAAAACATCTTTATTGCAACTCATATGGTTGCTACAACCACTATCAATGTACCATGTAAAATCAAAATTTACTCTTTCACTTGACCCATACATCATAAGCAAGTTCTCATTTTTTGAATTTGCTGAAGTACTAGCATAATTACCTTGGTTCCTTTTGTATGCTTGATTGTCTCCTCCTTTGGACCAACAATCTCTTGCATAATGGCCCAGTTTTCCACAATTGTAGAATTCTCCATTTGGATGCTTCTCTTCCATGTGATCTTTCTCCTCTTCCTCTACTCCTTCCTCTTCCTCTTGATCCATAGATTTGGTTGGAGCCTTCGTGGTTGCTTGAGCTTGATTTTGAACTTCCTCTCCCTCTACCTTGGGAGTTTTGTCCACCTCTTTTGCCTTTGCCTCTACCTACATAGAATCCATATGTATATATGGAAGAGGATCTCATGTGCATAAATACATGTTTAAATGGCTTAGTATATGCATATGTGATAGTGTTTTCATGTACATGAATCCATATGTACAGCAAGTATGAACACGTATGCATTTGTATTGATAAAGTTAGTATAATTGCATGTGTATATATGCAAGAGGATCTCATGTGCATAAATACATGTTTAAATGGCTTAGTATATGCATATGTGATAGTTTTTTCATGTACATGAATCCATATGTACAGCAGTATGAACACGTATGCATTTGTATTGATAAAGTTGTATTTTACTACGTGCAATTAGTAGTAAATAATACACTTAAAGTGCTTAAAGAATTGAAGCTATTCTTGTAGCACATTGTTTGAGTTATTTTGTTCCTGCAAGACATAGAGTTTATGTGATAGAAGGATGGAAAATGTTGACTATCAAGCAAGGGATTTTCAATCTATATTTGACATGCCTATCACGCATCAAAATTTTACACAGGAACATTTGATAGTTCCTGATGTTGCCTCTGCTGCATGCTAACACATATTTTGTAGGACTATTTTCATACACTGGATTATGAGCAATTCTGCAAGGTTTTCTAAAGATGGTTCAAAAGTATATCCTGAAACATTGTGTGGAAAAATTTCATATGTGCATTGTTGATTGATTTAATGACACAAGCAATGCAGTAAATTAGATAATGAATGATTGATACATGTACATTTATGAATGTGAATTAATTTTAAAGCGTATATACATGTATGAGATTGGTAGATTCATATATGCATGTGGATAAACATAGTGTGCATACATGTAAGAGAACATGAACATAAAAATGTTATAAAATAAGGTACATGTTTTGGAATGCATATGAGCATATGAATTATGCATGCATATGAGAGAGTTGAACACATGGATGCATGTGTTAAAGCATGCATGTGTAAATGCATGTATGCATAAATGTGAACACAAGTGTATCAGAGTAAATATGTAGGAATGCGTGTGCATATATGTGATTGTATAGAGTACATCAAAGATGCATACGCATGAGTATTAAATATATGTATAATTTCAAACATGTATGTGAGTAGTGTATGCATGAATGCATTCATATGTGTATGAGCATACATAAGAGAGTGTGTGTACATGCATATGCACGTATATGCATGAGTAAACACCTCTATATAACCAAGTAAATGTTTATGATATTGCACATGAGTATGTATGTGAGTGTGAAAGAATGCATGTATATAAGGTAATGTGTGCATATATGCATGAGCATGATAAGAACATGCATGTGTAAGAATAAGAATCTATGCATAGGCATAAATATAAAGTGTATGCACATGCATGAGTTCATGTATATACATGTGAGATATTATGTATATAAATTGATATGTGCATTCGCATATATGAAAGAACATGTTTGTGTGAGAAAGAGTACATGAGTGTATGTATGCATGAAAATGCATGCATGTAAGTAAAGTACACAAACACATAAAAATGAATAAATGAACATACATGAATCAGTGAAAACGCATGAGTTTCATGAATATATGAAAAAGTGTGTGTGCAATGGTATATGTAAATATACATAAATGAAGAGTCTTTAAGCATAAAAGAAAAAATTGAATGTATTTAATGAAAAACATGAGTGTTTTAAATTGTCATAAAAATACTTATGTTTTTTTCTAATTATTCTCTTTCAGTGCATTGACGAGTACTTACGAGCAGTTGAGATCGGGACATTGGATATGCACTACTTCCTCCACCTTTCAAAATTATTTTCTTAAAGCTTAATATTGTATTAGAATTAGATTATTTTTATATGTTTTACCATATTTTTGGTTCAGATTGGTGGTTTTGTCACTTGTTAGAAATTCTATAAAAACATTTCTCTTTTGTATAGGATTACTTCTATCTTAATCATATCTCTTTGTTCACTTATCTTTCCCTTGTTTTGAATATCTCGTTCACTTGTCTAAGTTCCTAATCTGTTAATGGATGTTGGTGATCCTTATGATATATCCATTCCATTAAGTAGTATCCCTAATCTACAATTTCTTTCCTACTTCCTATCCTGACTCCTTCCACTCTCACACCTAAACTTAAAACTTGTCACACGTTAAATTATCAATCCATGGATATAGACCATATCAAGTGTATGAGGAGATGTGCTCTAATTATGGTTAGTGGATTGAATATGCAAACAATGCATGCAAATTAGGTCCAACTAGCTCTCACGTCACCTACCTCACTGGAAATGTGTATCACAATACTTGCTACAATAGTAAGCTCAAATTAAGCCATATCTCTTAGCTTTGAGACCCGAATATTGTCAATAGCATGTTTATTTTGAAGATCTCGTTGAGACATATCTTATTGTGGTATTTTTAGCTTAATCTGATAAATTTACTTCAAGTTATGAGCAAAATTCTGAGTGGCAAGAAACACCAAATCTTTCTCCATGACTCAGTAAGCTTCACACACACACTACAATGGAGAAAAAAGTAGGGGAAATGGTAGATAACACCTCTAGGCACACATTTCATGAATCACACACACATACAAGCTCATGGAGAAGATAATACACATGCAAGGAGAAGCAAAATTCGAAGATTTTTGCTTGATTCTTCACAATGGCAAAAAGTCCTTTACAAAGTTTCACCAAGTGACTTATATACATGTGCCCTAAAAATGGTCCTTTCACATAGGTGACCAGAACTTTCTATGAATGGTGGTCATTCTGCATGGGGTTGCAAAGGTCTCATCAAAATCAGTGCCTCTCTCTTGAGCCTAACCTTTTTCTAACAAGCCTAGCCTTACACCGATCAAGTGTTCCATTAGGCTTACATTTGAGCTTGTATACCCATTTAGTGCCAACGGCCTTTTTGCGTGGACACAAATAACATAATGAACAGGTACCATTCTTCATGATAGCATCATATTTTGATTGCATAGTAGCCATCCAATTTCTTGAACTTTGTGCTTCATCGAAAGAAAATGGCTCATTCTCATCAAAAGAACTAGAGGTTGCTATTGCAATATCAATCAGATGCAAACGATGCACTATGAGAGCCTAAGTGAGTATGATATGAGAGAGGGACATCTAATTTGCTATCTCTCAAAAAGTCTACACTAGCCATTTAGGCATACTTTTCTCCACCTCTATGTCAGCCTTCTCATCAACAAGTGCATCATGTAAATGTGCATAAAAAATGGAATGGTTTGCATCATCATGGAACCTGTAAAGGCTGAGAGATTTCCTTACTTGCATGAGTACTTGACCATCCACCTATACGAAGAGACAACAAAGTTTCATGCACATCACTAGATCTCACTAAAGTCTCCTTGGTACATGTAAGTAATGGCTGAATTGCATCTTCCAAAAATACAACATCATGGATAACCAAAATGTGTTTGGTTTTTGAATGATACCGAGGATAGCATTTGGTTTCAAAACTCTACACAACAAAAACACACTTCACTGCTTTATCATCCAATTTCTTATGTTGTTGTTCAGGCACTAATGCACATGCCGAACAACCAAAGACATGTATATGAGCAACAAATGGCTTGCAACCATTCCAAGTCTCATATCGAGTGATAGGTTTTAGTGCTTTGGTGGGACACCTGTTAAGTACATATGCTATATACATAATAGCCTCAAGCGAGAAGCTATGTGGCAAAGTCTAACTTTTGACCATGCACTGTCCATCTCCGTGAGAGACCCATTCTTTCTTTCAACAACTCCATTTTGTTGAGCTCTTTTAGAAACTTTTTAAACCCAGCTATATCTAATTTGAATGGCTTGAACCCTTCTTTTCTGAATTCAAAGCACAATTAATGAATATGGACGAGTCATGTCAAAAAAAATAATCGCTACAATTGTTGATGGGATGCAACTACAGAGATGTAAATTCAAACGGATGTAAGTTCCAACCATGATGAGATGCAACTACACAAATGCTATGAATGGTGGTCGTTCGGCATGTGGTTGCAAATGTCTCATCAAAATCTATGCCTCTCCATTAAGCCTAGTCTTTTTGTAAGAAGCCTAGCCTTATACCTTTCAAGTGTTCCAACAAGCTTAAATTTCATCTTGTTTACCCATTTAGTGCCAATGGCCTTTTTTCTGGACACAAATAACATAAAATTCAGGTACCATTCAAATTTTGATTGCATAGCAGCCATCCATTTTTTTGAATTTTGTGCTTTATCGAAAGAAAATGGTTCATTCTCATCAACATGACTAGAGGCAACTAATTCATACCAATCTGATGCAAAGGAAGCACTATGAGAGCTTGAATGAGTATGATATGAGAGAGGGGCATCTAATTTGCTATCTCTCAAAAAGTCTGCACTAGCCATTTAGGCATAGGTTTTTCCACCTCTATCTCAACCCTCTCATTGACAAGTGCATCATGTAAATGTGCATCATAAATGGAATGGTTTGCATCATCACCGAACCTCTAAAGGATGATAATTTGCCTTATTTGGACAAGTAATTTACTATCCACCTATAAAAATGTACAACAGTGTCATACACATCTCAAGACCTAGTTAAAATCTCCTTGGTACATGAAAGTAATGGTTGAATTGTATCTTCCAAAAAAACAACATCATGGAGCATCAAAATGTGTTTGGTTTGTGAATCCAAGTATCCAAGTTCCATTACAATAGCAAAAGATGTGCTTAATCACTTGCCAATGCTTGAGACCTAGGCAATGCATAAACCTGCTCATTTGAGAGACAACAAACTAAATATTAGGATGCATTATGCATAAATAAATCAAGCGTCCAACCACCATTTGATAGAGAACAACATAAAATGCATCTCCTCCATCATGAAGTCTCAACCATAAACCTGTTTCCATAGGAATGGCAATAGGTTTGCAATCTTCGATGCCAAAACACTTCAATAATGTTTCAATATATTTTATTTGACACAAAGCTATTTCCCCATCAACTTGCATTAAATGAATGCCCAAATAATGATGCAAATGCCCAAAATATGTCATCTCAAAAGAGGCATGCAAATCAGCCTTAAATTCAGCAATATGCTTCTCATCAATACTAGTGAGCAACATGCCATCAACATATACAACAATGATCAGAAGTACATTAGCTACACGCTTCATGTATAAGGTTCTCGTAGTTGAAATGTTCTCAAAACCATATGCAATGAAGTAGGCATGTATCTTTTCATACCAAGCATGTGGTGCTTGTGTTAAACCATAAGATGCCTTTATCAACCCCCACGCTTTGTTTTCATGCCTTTTGCATGCAAAACCATGAGGCTGAAATAAATATTTCTTCATGTGAATCACCATTTAGAAATGTAGTTTTAATGTCCAACTAATGTAAATTTATACCATGATAGGCTGAAGCTATGCAAATGCTATGAATGGTGATCGTTCGACATGTGATTACAAAGGTCTCATCAAAATCAATCCCTCTCTCTTGAGCCTAACCTTTTTGTAACCAGCCTAGCCTTATATCTGTCAAGTGTTCCATCAAGCTTACATTTCAGCTTGTATACCCATTTAGTGGCAATGGACCTTTTGCTTGCACACAAATAACATAAAGACCATGTACCATTCTTCATAATAGCATCATATTTTGATTGCATGGCAACCATCCAATTTCTTGAATTTTGTGCTTTATCAAAAGAAAATGGCTCATTCTCATCAAAAGAACTAGAGGCAGCTATTGCATAACAAAGGGGCATCTAATTTGCTATCTCTCAAAAAGTCTACACCAGCTATTTAGGCATAGTTTTTTCCACCTCTATGTCAGCCCTCTCATCAACAAGTGCTTGACTATCATCAACAAGTGCACAGATTTCTGTATTTGCACCAGTACTTGACTATCATCCTATATAAAAAGACCAAAAAGTTTCATGCACATCTCTAGAGCTCACTAAGGTCTCCTTGGTACATGAAACTAATGGCTGAATTGCATCTTCCAAAAAAACAACATCACGGATAACCAAAATGTGTTTGGTTTGTGAATGATACATTAATGTGTTGGATTGTAAGATCACAAGGGAGGTGTGACAAAAGTCATGCAAGACTTATGGAAAGGAAACCTCCTCAAGAAAAGAGTTTACTTAATATTGAAGCTTAATGGTCTATAAACGAAAGATACATATAAATTGCTACTAGTTTGAATGGCTTGAACCCTTGTTTTCCACATTCAAAGCACAAGAAATGAGCAAGGACAAGTCATGCTAAATCAAATAATGCAGAATTTGCTACAATTGTTGAAATTTATGTGTGAAGTTCAATATATGGCCATCAAATATTATTATATGCATATGTTTCGAGAAGAAATATAGTCATCCACACACTAAGTTGAGATTTTCTATACAGAATACATTTTTTGAGTTACTATTTTATGAGGCTAGAGATATGCTATTATTCCTTACAAAATAGAGATGTGCTATTATTCCTTACAAAATAGGCCAGTTATGCACAAAGAACATACTTTGACTCTTCCATTCCACAATATACGCATGGCCCATGTGTAGTTGTACTAGTGAGCCGTTCATCTAGACTCTGTCTAGATCACCATCTAAGCCCCTGGAGATCGTCCCGTTTCCTTCATCTTTGTAGCGAGTTTCAGGCAACCCGTGCTCGGTGGGATTGAGGGGGTCCCATGGGTAGGAAAATTAGGATGTCCCCTATTGCATCAGCTTTAGGGCATGACATCTTCCCCCCACACTCGAGAGTTTCCGCCATAATTCAACCCATATCGGAATCTTGGTGGGCTTAGGGCCATGAGGATTAGAAGCAATATGCCATTTGAAAAAGGAAATAGGAATACCGTTTATGAGCCTCTGTCCCTCAGTTATTACACGGAGGGCACTGTTAGAATGAGCCAAAAAAAAAAAAGAAAGAAAGAAAACAGTTATTAGGAAAATATTGAATGTGCACCACAAATAATCTTCTTGTTTCCCAAGTCGATCTAATCCATTGCTTCAAGGCTTCTCGAGAAAGCCTAGGACCATGGCACAAGCCTATCACAATGCATTCACATAGTTGAGATTGCCCAATGTCTAAGGAGTTGGTGTCAATGCGAGGAGCATCGACAGTAAGATGGTGTGGGTCAACATCTACTTTCCACTTACCTTTGGCGTCGAAACGGAAAATGGGATTGTGCGAGACATGTGTATTTTTGTGATTAAAAGAAATCGGCTGTTGATTAGCATGAGATTGAGGGCGTGAGGATAAGATCGAGGGGGAGAAGCGGAGCCACTACCCCTGGAGATCGTCCCATTTCCTTCATCTTTGTAGCGAGTTGCAGGCAACCCGTGCTCGGTGGGATTGAGGGGGTCCCATGGGTGCTAGGCCCATTCACTTGTCTTTCTGTTACGTAAAGTTTGAGAGAGTAAGTAGGTTATTGCCGAACTTCCTTTTGGAAGGGGGGAAAAGAAACGAAAAAGGAAAGAAAAGAGGGGTTTAGAAGCATATCGAGTTTTTAGATCTTAAAAGTTGTCATCAATTCCAGTGAGCAACATGCAATCAACATACACAACAATGATCAAAATTACATTAGCTACATGCTTCATGTATAAGGTTCTCTCAGTTGGATTTTTCTCAAAACCATGCGCAATGAAGTAGGCTTGTATCTTTTCATACCAAGCATATGGTGCTTGTGTTAAACCATAAGATGCCTTTATCAACCTCCACGCCTTGTTTTCATGCCCTTTGCACGCAAAACCATGAGGCTGAAATAAATACACTTCTTCATGTGAATCACCATTTAGAAATGTAGTTTTAATGTCCAACTAAGAATTTGCTACACTTGTTGAAATTTATGTGAAGTGTGAAGTTCAATATATGGCCATCAAATATTATTCTATGCGTATGTTTCGAGAAGAAATATAGTCGTCCACACACTAAGTTGAGATTTTCTATACAGAATACATTTTTTGAGTTCTTATTTTATGAGGCTAGAGATGTGCTATTATTCCTTACAAAATAGAGATGTGCTATTATTCCTTACAAAATAGGCCAGTTATGCACAAAGAACATACTTTGACTCTTCCATTCCACAATATAAGCATGGCCCATGTGTAGTTGTACTAGTAAGCCGTTCATCTAGACTCTGTCTAGACCCCCATCTAAGCTCCGTATTGGGAGTGCACGAGTGGAAAACCCCATCTTTGTAGCTGCATTGCTCTTGGCAATTGCAGAATTTGGGTTCTCTATCTCTGAATTTTACGCCTCTCTGTGTCTTCATTTTTTTTAGATCTATCTACTAATCTATTCCAGTCTGCTATCATTTCATACAAAATAGAAGGGAGATGTGCACAAAACATAGTTTGACTCTTCCGTTCATCTATTAGGTCTCATTCAAATAGATGTGAGTGGTGCAAAGTTCCACTCGACCTCATTGATGATGCTAGAAGGACAAGAAATTGTTGTCAGGATCTTGCTCACGTGCATACAGAGATTACGGACGCAGAAAAACACACAGAAAATAGAGACAACAAGAGACGAGACCGAACGCAAGATTGGGTGCAATCTCCCCCCATGCACTCTGTTTCGACAGTCCACAGAGTGCATGTATTTATAGGAATTTTGATTGTCGAAAAGAGTGGTTGCAAGAGGGCGGCTTCGAAAAGCAGGCGTGAAACTAAAAGTTGATAACTTTTACGGAAAGCCATTGCTTTCAATAACAGAAACTACGGTCTTCAATGACCCTTATTCTGACCATTACTTTTCTAACAATAGAACCTTCTACGCGGGTTTATTTACAAGCTAAATAATAATTATTCCGATTATTGATGGTCGCCCTTTCACGCCTTGCACGCTCCTCACGAACCTTCAGCTGCTATATCAAAAACATATTAATACATTAATAATATAATACTTTAACAATGCATTGTTCAATAATATACAACATGCCTCTCATTTGACAATCAACTGACCTCAGTTGATAAAATAATTTAACACTCTAACAATTACAATACATTGTTCAACATATTCCATGTTACTGTTACAATCCAACAATGCATTGGCTAACATATTCTATGTTACAATCCAACAATGCATTGGCTATTCCATATTTCAATCCAACAATGCATTGGCCAACATCTTCCATAATACATTAATAATTTAACACACTCCAACAATTACTTGTTCAACATACTCCATAATTCATAACATGCCCCTCAGTTGAAAAGACAACTGACCTCAGTTGATAAAATAATAAACATGGATAGCCAGTCACATGTTTCATCACTGAACGAAAAAAAACATAGGCATGTTCCATGTAAAAATACATGCATGGAAATGTTCATGGAGGTGTTAAGTTATTAAAAGTATCTGTGAGATGCGGACATAGTCTTTCTAATGAATTTGGGCAAGCAAAACTTGAATATGCTCCTATAAACTAAATTCAATATGTAAATGCATCACAATTATCAAACATGTAGGATAAACTTTAAAGGTAGAAATGAATCCCGAAACCCTTCTTGAAAATCCTTCCATGTGCGTGGACAATCTGCAATCTGAGAAAGATCATTCCACCATTGTTGCGCTCTTCCTACTAAGTAATTAGTGGCAAACTCGATTTTCTTATTTTCTGAATATAACTCATCGGAAAAGAAATCGTTGAATAGGGATAGCCATGATAAGACAAAGCGGCCATCTATTCGTCCATCGAATTGAAGCATAGCATAACGTCCTTGTATGGCTTGTTGAAGTGCTTGAAGTTCTTGGTTCATAATCTCTAACTCTTGCTCGAATGAAACTCCAGGTAAAGGTGAATTACAAAAATCTTCCATGGTGCTCTTGGATCCTTGCTCTCAACCTTGCTTGGTATCTTGAACACTCAATCAAGTTCCACCCAAGGATTTTGAAGGAATTCACACTTTCCAAGCTAGCTCATTGGAAAGTTCGTTCCGAGAGCTTTCCAACGGTATATTACACGCCTCAATCCGACCTACGGATTGAAAGTTACACTTGATTCTTTGTTGGGTCCATCCTTGAAATTGCCGCGAGCGCCTTCCACAAGTAAGAGAGAGAGAGAGAGACTTGAGTACAACTCCAAGAAATGGTGGAGTGGTCAAAGTACTTCCCTTGAAAGTAGGAGGTTGTGGGTTCAAATCCTCCTACCTTAGGGACTCTAAACCTCTCTATTACCACTCAAAAATTAAAATTGCCTCGCGCGTAGCCAACGGCTGCCAACGGTCACCAAGGGAGCCTTGGGTGCCAATGTTGCCAATGTATTGCCTAAGTTCTTTGCCTTAGTCGACGCTTGTAAACGTAGGTTCTGGTTCTGGAACAGGAACAGGAACAGGAACAGGAACAGGAGCAGAAACCGAAACCGAAGACGGAGACGGAGACGGAGACGGAGACGGAAACGGAAACGGAAACGGAAATCGGAATCGGAATCACGAATAGAGAACAGATCTGTATTGATGCGTGTAGAGCTCTGATACCACTGTTGTCAGGATCTTGCTCACGTGCATACAGAGATTACGGATGTAGAAAAACACACAGAAAATAGAGACAACAAGAGACGAGACCGAACGCAAGATTGGGTGCAATCTCCCCCCATGCACTCTGTTTCGACAGTCCACAGAGTGCATGTATTTATAGGAATTTTGATTACGTCGAAAAGAGTGGTTGCAAGAGGGCGGCTTTGAAAAGCAGGCGTGAAACTAAAAGTTGATAACTTTTATGGAAAGCCATTGCTTTCAATAACAGAAACTACGGTCTTCAATGACCCTTATTCTGACCATTACTTTTCTAACAATAGAACCTTCTATGTGGGTTTATTTACAAGCTAAATAATAATTATTCCGATTATTGATGTTCGCCCTTTCACGCCTTGCACGCTCCTCACGAACCTTCAACTGCTATATCAAAAACATCAAAAACATATTAATACATTAATAATATAATACTTTAACAATGCATTGTTCAATAATATACAACAGAAATTGTAGTAGGAAAATTAGGATGTCCCCTATTGCATCAGCATGAGGGCATGACATCTTCCCCCCACACTCGAGAGTTTCCACCATAATTCAACCCATATTGGAATCTTGGTGGGCTTAGGGCCACGAGGATTAGAAGCAATATGCCATTTGAAAAAGGAAATAAGAATACCATTTATGAGCCTCTGTCCCTCAGTTATTACACGGAGGGCACTGTTAGAATGAGCCAAAAAAAAAGAAAGAAAGAAAACAGTTATTAGGAAAATATTGAATGTGCCCCACTAATAATCCTCCTGTTTCCCAATTCGATCTAATCCATTGCTTCAAGGCTTCTCGAGAAGGCCCGGGACCATGGCACAAGCCTATCGCAATGCATTCACATAGTTGAGATTGCCTGATGTCTAAGGAGTTGGTGTCAATGCGAGGAGCATCAACTGTAAGATGGTGTGGGTCAACATCTACTTTCTGCTTACCTTTGGCGTCGAAACGGAAAAGGGGATTGTGCGAGACACGTGTATTTTTGTGATTAAAAGAAATCGGCTGTTGATTAGCATGAGATTGAGGGTGTGAGGATAAGATCGAGGGGGAGAAGCGGAGCCACTACCCCTAGAGATCGTCCCGTTTCCTTCATCTTTGTAGCGAGTTTCAGGCAACCCGTGCTCGGTGGGATTGAGGGGGTCCCATGGGTGCTAGGCCCATTCACTTGTCTTTCTGTTACGTAAAGTTTGAGAGATTAAGTAGGTTATTGCCGAACTTCCTTTTGGAAGGGGGGAAAAGAAACGAAAAAGGAAAGAAAAGAGGGGTTTAGAAGCATATCGAGTTTTCAGATCTTAAAAGTTGTCCATACCTTCTTCGCCCAAATCAAATCCTCCATCTTTTTAATTCGCAAAAGGGGAAGCCAAAAAGAAAGAAAGAAAGGAAAAAAAGAAACGGCGGCGCGCGCTGAATTAATTGAAAATATAGGAAAGCGCCTAATTAATTGAAAGAGCAACACGTGTTTCTCACCGCAGCGAAGCGTCTCTCCCACATGCAGCGCACATCCCATTTTAGGTGCAGCATATATTGCGCACCGAGAAAAGTAGGTATTCATCCCACGAGGAGGGAGGGTACGCCCGTTCGCCTCTCGGAGCACCAAAGTGCGAAAAACGAGATGATGAATTGACGTGCTGTGATTGGGCGGCGGCTGCTCGCTCTTCCGGCCGATGAGTGCCGAACACTGATGATGCGTTCCCGATGAGCTCCTCCATTTTGCTCGCCAAAGCAAAGCAACGCACAGAGAAGAGACGTCGCAGCCACTTGGCACTCATCATGTGGATGGCAGATGAGTAGAAGCTTCTCTCGAAATAGACCAACGATGTGCACTTTGACTCTTCCATTCCACAACATAATTTGAGTCTTCCATTCACCTCTTACGTCTCATTCGAACAGACAGACTTTCCCCCCACACTCAAGAAATGGATTTTTGTGGTAAATACCCCCCTAAAGACCTCTTGTTAGCTATGGCCACTCCTACTCCACTATCTGATATGTGGGCTTCTTTTGCCAATTGCCTAGTAGAGTTCTGATGTGGGTAGATTTTCCAAACATGCCAGTTGACTTTTATCATTGGCTTGAGAGACTGGGTGGTTTGTTAGGTAAAGTTTCAGGTCAAAAGGCTAGATGGGGTAACATTAACCCTTAATGGGATCCTCAGCTTTTCCTGTTAAATCGATTATTCCCATAAAAGATTCAGATGCGACACACCTGTATTTTTGTCAGAAAAAATCGATTGTTGATTACCGTGAGCCAGACCTTTGATGGTTTGAGCATAAGATCAAGGGTGAGAAGCAAAGCCACTACCTCCAGAGATCGTCCTCTTATCATATTAAAGCTCTCCAAAAGAACTTACAAAACTTTAGATTTACTTCAATAAGTAAACTTGTGTCTAAAACAAGCACTTTCTACATGCGAATTTTTAATGGAACCGGAATTTATTGAGATAGAAAGGGACCCTCCAAAGATTCAACATGGCTTGACAGAGGACGAGATACAGGAATCGAAACCTATTCACAAGGATTTACAACCTAGGGCTCTGGTTCTAGAAGTTGAAGGATTTATGAATATCCAAATTAAGCAGGCCTTTCTTGACAGTAATGCTTTTCTTCTATTATGCCTTGAACATTTCAATGTCTGGATTTGGAGTGCCCATGATCTAGACGAGGTCAACAAATGTATTGATACAATCTTCCGAGAGTTCAGGAGGAAATTTATGGATATTTGGGGGAGGGATGAGTGTTTTTGGAAATTTTCAATCCATTTCAAGAAAGTGGCTCATTTTTGGGACAAGGATATGCAATACGGGCCTAACAATACATTGATAATTGATACTACTGCTTACAGGTTATTTTACACCATTAGAAGATGTTGTCTAACGTTACCAAAGATGACAATCAGTGAAAGACTTAACTATCTATCAGGAACTCTTTGTGATCAACTTTGGAAATGGTTAATAAACCCAAATCGTATTGAGTATGCAGATATTATTTCCAGATTAATTCCTCTTGATGAAGAGAGTATGTCTATATATCATGGAATACATCGAGAGCATAATCGAGATTACAGACATAATCGAGATTACAGACAAAAACACTAAGTAATGCCAACTCTAGAGTGGCTATGAATGGTTCTATTTTTTAACCCTTCAATCTTTATAGATCTATCAGACACGGTTGTCCCCTTGCTCCTCTTCTGTTTGCTATTTCTAGTGATGCTTTGGGATGGTTAGTCAACGATAAAAGTGAACAAGGAATTATTAGAGGTATTTATATACCTGGACAGTTAAAGAGGGGTATACCTTAAATCCATTGTTTGTTTCTAATCTCTGGTTTTATCACAGGACTCATTATGGACTCGATGGGTGAATGCTGAATAACCTTCTCTTTTGACTGTTAAGATGAATAAGTGCAGGAAAAAAGGCTTTAACTCATGGAATAGCCTTATGTTTGGGCATGATATTGTGGATCCGTTCTTCATTCATGACATTGCTGATTTATTTCTTGGTTGTAAACAAGTGCTTATGGATCAGAGGGAGCTACTCTTGAAAGCCACGGAGAAGTGCAACCACTACAAAGAGCTTGAGCTACATACAATTGCTATGGATATGTTCCAAAATTTCAAGAAAAAAACAGGTTCCTTTCCCAAGTTGGTCAGGAGTCTGAATCAAAAGTAGAATCTCTAGTGGACTGCTCATCAATGGATTGGCAGACCAATAATGGGTTGCACCCCTTGCTTTGGCACATATGGAGAGCACAAATATTATGGAACATCTTGGTTGGAAGAAATAAAAGATGCTTTGGAGATGGTTGTAGGAATCAAATTTACAACTGTTAGAAAGGAATGAAGTTTGCTAGACAGGCCTACCTTTCTAGTATCTCTGATGCTCCTATGCATCAAGCCATGTATTCAAAAATCATATGTAATGTTAGATACCAAGAGTGGAGAGTCACTCTCTTTAAGATGTATTGTCCCAAGAGGTTTACGATGTATCTGTACCTTTTTGGTAATTGCAGGTGAGGGCATGCCCCCTACACAGCTATATAATATTTCCTAAATTTAATTTAATCTCTATTTTCCACTATCTGATATGGGCTTCTTTTGCCAACTGCCTAGTAGAGTTCTGATGTGGGTAGATTTTCCAAACATGCTAGTTGAATTTTATCATTGGTTTGTTAGGTAAAGTTTCAGGTCAAAAGGCTAGATGGGGTAACATTAACCCTTAATGGGATCCTCAGCTTTTCCTATTAAATCGATTATTCCCATAAAAGATTCAGATGCGACACACCTGTATTTTTGTCAAAAAAAATCGATTGTTGATTACCGTCAACCAGACACACCTGTGATGGTTTGAGCCACTACCTCCGGAGATCGTCCTCTTACCATATTTTGCATTACCCATAGGCTTGTCTGCTTCAGGTTGCATAAGCCCATTCCAAAGAGCCTCATGAAGTGGCATTGTCTCCCCTTTGGGGAGAGATAGTAGATTGAGAAAGAGTAGTGCAACTTGGAAAACAACATCAAGGATGCAATAATAGACAGTAGTGTGTAAAGGGAGGAACGAAGCAAGACATGGAAGCATGCAACAGAAGCTTACAACAAATCGTGGTCCTCCGCGTCGTTGGTGAAACCTCTTAATCATTTTTGCATCCCCTCATCCAAGTTATGAAATCGGTTGTTATGTGTCAAATTCTCCACTAGGGAATTCGGACCAATGTAGAAGCTAAACACATTTTTGGACCCCCTCCATGGTGTAAACGATGGCTTCATGGTATTGAGGACTAGGGACAACTCTTCTTTTCATGCTCTAAATCAATGATTATCTAGCGAGCCCTTGGGAGAATCATGTTGCTACAGGGACAAATCAGCTGAAAGAAAGTGTTATTGGGTGAAGCGATCGGTTGCTCCTCATCATTATGGAATGCTATAAGAGGTGAGACCCTTTGGAAGTTGTGGAAAGAGAGGTGCGCTACCAACTCTGGTAGCACTCCTAAAGAATGGTGGATCAAAAAATCTTTTTTCCTTCTAGGCAAAAGAAATTCCAATTGTAAGAAGTCCCTGCTTTTAGATATCATAAAGTGTTTTTCCTTTAGAGCAACAAGATTAAAAGTAAGTGGACCCACCATGAGGGGGACGAAAGGGTTATCAACCTTCTCTCTAATGTTTTCTAGAAAGTTTTAAGCAACCCTTGCTTTGTGGGATTTGGGGGGTCCCATGGGTGCTAGGCCCATTCACTTGTACAATTGTTTCTCTCTATTAGTAGTTTTGGGAGAGTAGGCGATCACCGAACTTCCTTTTGGAAAGAAAAAAGAAGGGTTTAGAGCCACTTAGTTTTCTGATCTTAAAACTTTTCATGTAGCTTTATAGTCAATGCTCGATGGCTTTTCCCCCTCAAATGTTTGATCTTAGTCCTCCCTTTTTTTAATTTGTAAAAGCAAAAAGGAAACAAAAAAAAAAACAAAAAAGGAGGAAGTTTGGTGGCCCCTCCCCCTTTTTTTTAACTCCGGCAAAGGAGAATTTGCGAGGGTCAAAATTCAGATTTGGCCTGGGTGATACACGATATTGAATATTTACAATACGACAATTGCCTCATGTTTGGCATGATCGATGATACCTATCCTTCTCGCGATACATTATACTTGCACAGTATCGAGGATACACGATACTAGATGGTCATGATACTCAACCCGACAATACATGATACCTAGGTATCGTGATACATGGGGAGTATAAGGTATCGCGGATAGATGATACCTGCCAAGAATCATGTGATGGCGATGATTAATCTCCAAAAGACAAGCTACACTTGAGTTTAGAACACCTCTATGTCAACTATAGCTCAAAACTTTCACCAATTTTGAAATCTTTTACCAAAATATGAACACTCATCTTCTCTATGAAAACTAGCTTCACTCAGAAAAGTCTACTTCACAAAATTCACTCATTGACTGATGAAATGATTAAATTTTTCTATGAAAAATTGATACAAGACTATCCTAGTGTTTATGCAACTACTCTTAATTAAAGTTCTCAAAAAGAACTTATAAAACTTTAGATTTACTTCAATAAGTAAACCTATGTCTAAAACAAGCACTTTCTACAGGCGACTTTTACATATGCAACTTTAAACAGTTGATTCTCACAAAATGTAACCCGTTTAATGAAATGCTTTTAGAAATAGATGGCTTACCTTCCAACTTAGATTTTGACTCCTCATTTTTGTAGAACTTTACACTATGCAGTGAGATCTGATCAATTCTTTAATCATTGAGATTGCACCTGTTTTAGAAGACGTTTATCACTTCTTCACAACAAATGTTCCTACTTACAATTCTCTCAGCGTGATTACAATTAGACTCTCAAATCTTGACCGTGGACTTAGAAATCTACCAAATGATTTCTGAAATGATCAAACAAAGAAGGAGAAATGGAGAAAAGATCGCGACATTGATTCCAAAAGTTTTCTTCTATTCTCATGGAAAACATCTCATTGATGAATCTCATACATTCATCACACTAAATCTTCTTCTACTCATCTATATTTGTTCTATATCTCTTCTCCCTCTTATGTCCCGACTCTATAATAGTAAATATAGGTATATATGTACAAACTCATCACCATTACAAAGGCATAAGTGAACTAATTACATGCTTAATGTACATGCTTGGATTCACCCCAAACATAAAAAAGGCGCCTTCAAATTGTAGCCACTAGATGTGCATCACATCTGACGGCTGGAATGCATCCGAAAAAGAGGCTCAGCCGCCTTTGCACACATCTATTAGATTTGGGATGATCCGACGGCTGATGTTTTTACCGAGAAAGTTCGAAATCTTGTCCCCACTCCCACAAGTTCTCTTGTATTCTCTCTCTACATTAAAGTGTACTTTGATGTACACCATTGATTCGATCAATCTAAAGGCTCAGAGATGCTCACATATGAGAGAAAAAAGAAGATATTTCATCTACATTATTATATTATGCAATACCACTGGTAGTTTCACGTAGTTCCTTAAACTCATGGATTAAGCATTTTAATCCCTAAAAATTAGGGATCCTTACAATGCCCATGCAGGGCTCACTTTTTCCCCTAATGGATTACTTGCCTTTTCTTTATACCTACCATTTCTTTAAACCTCTACAACTTAGGTCCATCCAAACTCTTTGTCAACATATGTGCAACTTGATCTTTTGTAGGAGTGTACATGATCTCCATCTCTTTGTCAATTACCTTTTCTCTCAAAAAATGATCTTGGATCTCAATATGTTAGTCATCGCATGAAACAAAGGATTAGATGCCAAATGTAAAGAACTCATATTATCTCCACAAATAATTGGAATACTATGATTGATGTCAAAACTAGTCATGAGAGTTTTCAACAATATCACTTCCTTTGCAGCTTCAACCATGCCTTTATACTCTGCTTCTGTAGATGATAAAGCAATTTTGTGTTGCTTCTTAGAACACCAAGGAATCAATTTATCTCCCACATAACACAAATACCCATGTGTTGATTTTCTATCATCAAAGTTACCTACCCAATCTGCATTACTAAAAATCCTGATCCTTGTATCTGGTGTGAACCCATAATACAAAACTTCTTCAAGTGTACCCTTCATATATCTTAGTACCCTTTGTCCTACAATCGAATGTACCTTTCTTGGGCAATGCATGAACTCAGATAAAAATCCAATTGCATATGATAGGTGAGGCCTTGTTAATGTAGCATAAATCAAGCTACCCACCAAACTCTGATAAAGCTTCATGTCTTTGAATTCTTCTCCTCCTTATCCACTCAATTTGTGATTCATCTACATTGGAGTTGGTGCTATTCTGCAATCTTCCATTTTAAATTTGATTAGCAAATTCTTCAAATACC
Organism: Ceratopteris richardii; assembly: GCA_020310875.1. Lineage (NCBI taxonomy): Eukaryota > Viridiplantae > Streptophyta > Polypodiopsida > Polypodiales > Pteridaceae > Ceratopteris > Ceratopteris richardii. Next base: position 105,082,043 of record CM035434.1, read on the forward strand.
TATCTTGAGTTAGATATACTCCATGTTGAGTATATAAAATCTCCATTCCTAGAAAATATGACAAATCTCCCAAGTCACTAGTCTTGAATTCTTTCTCCATTTTCCTTTTAAGATTTGAATGCCTTTGTCATCTGTACCTATAAGTATTATGTCATCAACATAAATACAAACATATATAAATCCATTTTCACTTGCTTTGACTAGCAAGCTACTATTTGCCTTTGATGCTTGAAAACCAAGTTCCTTCAAGAACTTTACAAGCCTATAATTCCATGCCCTTGGGGCCTGCTTCAAGCCATACAAAGCTCTCTTGAGCTTACACACATAATCTGGATAAAATTGATCTTTAAAACCATATGGTTGTTCCATGTAAACTTCATCTGAAATGTAACCATTCAAAAATGCATGCTTCACATCTAATTGAGATAATTTCCAACCTTTGCAAGCAACAATAGCTAGGAGAGTCCTTATGGTTGTCATCTTTGCAACAAGACTATAAGTTTCATCATAGTCCACACCATATGTCTATGCATATCATTTTACAACAGGTCTGGCTTTGTACCTAGACACACTTCCATCTACAAATCTTTTTGTTTTTTAAACCCATTTACATCCAATTACCTTCTGATTAATTGGTTTATGTACCAATTCCCAAGTCTCATTCTCAATGAGTGCATCATACTCATCCTTCATAGATTTTTCCCAATTCTCCTTTACTTTGGCTTCATCATATGTGGATGGGTCTTCATCTGCTTTTATCATGTAAGCATAATCTTTAGTAGTCAAGAATGAAGTATCATAGCTATACTTTGTGGGTTGCAGTTTGTGCCTTGATGATCTTCTGAGTTCTCCACTTCTTGAAGTTTCTGGTTCATCACATTTTGGATCAAACCTTGCCATTTCTTCAACTTCAACTTGTGCTTCATTGTTCTCTTCTTCTTCAAAGTTTGAACCTTTTATTTACCTTTCTTCTAATTCAATGTTTGTTCAAGACCTGCATAAGTATTCTTTGTACGTGAATACCAAGTACTTTTCTCATCAAATGTGACATCCTTTGATACAAGAAATTGCTTTGTAGATGGACTCCACAACCTGTATCCCATTTGCTTATCATCATAACCAATGAACACATATTTTTCAACCTTTGGTTCCAATTTATGCCTTAACTGGAAGCAACCAAATACTTTACAATGATGTAATTGTTAGAGATGCTCAATACTCCACCCTCATGTGACCACAAACAATCCATGGTGCTCTAAGTTGTAAGGCCCCCATTATGAGGAGAAGCCATTATGAGAGCCTGGACATTTGTGGAACCCTAACTTCCAAGTTAGATGAGTTCTATGTGTGACTATTGATGGGTGCAGATGATCTTTGTGAGCCTAGCCGTTAAGTTAGGTAGGGCACAAACTCCCAAGCCATTAGGTTGCCATTTAAGGTGAAAATAAAGGCCATCTAGTGTCGCACAGTTTCCCACATAGAACCTCAATGGGGGGAGTGCAGAGGGGGGCTTGCCCCCTTCTACGGAGTCCGAGAGATATTGTCGGATCATATATTTTACTGACTATTTTGTATCTCCCAACTACGTTTATCTATACAGAACCGCCTTGTAAAAGCTATATAAGCACGGCCCAGGTTGAGCTTTACATAGCATTGCGCACTAGTAAGCCCTTCATCTAGAGTCTGTCTAGATTGCCATCTAAGCTCCACATTGGGAGTGCACGGGTGGACAACACCATCATTGTAACTGCATTGCGCTCGACAATATGAGAATTTGAGTTCTCTATCTCTCACTTTACATCTATCCTTGTCTGCGTTTTTCTCTCAACTCTGTCTACAGGTCTATTCCGCTGTGCTATTATTTTCTTACATGGTATTAGAGCTCACGAGGCTCTGAGTGGGGCAGAAGTAGAAACCCAAAAGGTTGTAGAGGTCTAAACGACAAAAGAGAGAAGATGTCAAGTGGTGCATCATCATCTACGACTAGAGGTCAAGGTGGTTCATCAACAGGAGTAGGTGGCGTACAAGTAGGAGCAGCAATGATGCCGATCATCCCAATGTTGCAGATATGGCCACCAGCCTTCACAGAAGGTAAACTTGATGGTATAAACTACACCCTGTGGAAGTTCAAAATCACTTCTATTCTTGATTTATATGAGCTTCTAGAGACTGTTCTTGGGACTGATCATGAGCCCCAAGAAAGACCTCATCCAAATAATCATGGTCGAATGATTCCTCCTGATGCTGATCTCCTATGTGCTTGGAAACGTAGAAATGCAGATGCACTCTGTGCTCTAGTTACAAGTACTTCTGATAGTGTTTTGACTCTCATTCAGCATACTATGAAGGCATGTGAAGCATGGAACATATTGAGAAATCGATATGAAACTCGTAATCAGACACAAATTCACAACTTGGAGAATCAGCTTGCCGCAGAACGGTTTGTTGATGGGGAGACTACAAAGGTGTTTATCACTCGTATAAAGAATCTACGAGATCAAATGGTAGGAGTAGTTGTTCAAAAGTCAAGTGAGGAGCTAGCTCGTTGTTGTCTTCGAATCTGTCCACCTAAGTTTGATGGTTTGGTAACTGCTCTTAACACTCAAATCAGACCTCAACCACTAACTTTTGAAGAATTTAGTGCCTTACTCATGGAGGAGGAGCTGTGGCTCATAGGCAAGGAGTGGTCGTAGCAAAGGAGATGCTGCATTCACTGCAAATGCCAAAGGAGGCAAAACAGACTCTTCAAAAGATGGAGACAAAAAGAAGAATGACAAAAAGAAGTTCAAGGGAGAGTGTTTCCATTGCAAGAAGAAAGGAACCGAATCCAAGATTGTCGCAGCAAGAAGGCAGAAGAGAAGAGTGGCTCTTCAAAAGGTGGGAAGGGCAAGGAGTCTGCCAACACAACAGAAACAAAGCTTGAGTTATTTGTTACGATAGAGGAGGTGTGTTCCTCGGTTGAAGATTCAGGAACAAATGACTCATGGGTGTTGGACAGTGGTGCATCTCATCACATGACGAGTAGAAAAGACCTTTATAATTCCTTACAGCCTCTAAAGGAACCCATCACAGTAAAGGTAGGGAACAATGCAAGATGTCCTATAGAGGGAAAAGGTACAATTTCTTTCATTAACTCTAATTGTGATATCAGAAAGCTTTCAAATGTGTTGTATGTTCCACAAATAAAACAAAATCTACTTTCAGTAGCTTCTATAGCTGATCAAGGTCATCAAGTATCTTTCAGTAAGACAGGAGCTAAGATTATGGATGGTAACAACAACATTGTTGGGACTGGCATAAGGAGGAACAACCTGTATGAGTTGTGTTCTCTTACAGCCACTACAAATGTGTTGGAGTTAGATGTCTGTGGAAGCACGCGAACAGCACAAGGAAGAAGAAGAAGCTTGGAGCATCAAATGCATCTCCAACATCATGAAGACTCAATCGTAAACCTGTGTCCATAGGAGTGGAAATAGGCTTACAGTCTTCAAGGCCAAAATATTGCAATAATGTGTCAATATATTTCGTTTGACACAAAGCCATTCCACCATCAACTTCCATAAACTGAATGCCCAAATAGTGATGCAAATGCCCCAAATCAGACATCTCAAATGAGGCATGCAAATCAGCCTTGAAATCAGCAATATGCTTCTCAATAGGACCAGTGAGCAGAATGTCGTCAACATAGACAACAATGATCAAAAGCACATCATTAGCACGCTTAACATATAAGGTGCTTTCAGTTGGACTGTTCTCAAAACCATGTGCAATCAGATAGGCATGTATCTTCTCATACCAAGCACGTGGTGCTTGCTTTAAACCATATAATGCCTTCTTTAACCTGCACAACTGGTTTTCATGTCCTTTTTGCACAAAGCCACGGGGCTGAAAAACATACACTTCTTCATGCAAGTCACCATTCAGAAATGTTGTTTTAATGTCCAACTGATGTACATGCCAACCATGATGGGCTGCAAGTGCACAAATGCTCCGAACAGTAGTCATACGGCATGTAGGTGCAAAGGTCTCATCAAAATCAATGCCTCTTTCCTGTGCATAACCCTTTGCAACAAGCCTAGCCTTATACCTGTCAACTATACCATTAGGTTTACGCTTCAACTTGTATACCCACTTAGTGCCAATGGCCTTCTTGCCAGGAGGCAAGTCACATAAAGACCAAGTACCATTCTTCATTATTGCATCATATTCAGATTGCATAGCAGCCAACCAATTTTCTCAATTCTGTGCTTCATCAAAAGAAACATGCTCATTCTCATCACATAGGCTAGATGCAGCCATAGCATAGCAATCTGATGCAAAGGAGGCAGTATGAGAGCCTGAACGAGTACGATATTACAAAGGTGCATCTAATTTGGTGTCACGCAAAGTCTGCACCAGCCATTTTGGCATAGTTTTTGCCTGCTCAATATCAGCTCTCTCATCAACAAGTGCATCATGTAAATCTGCATCAGAAATAGAATGATCTGCATCATCATATGAAACCTGCAAAGGCTGAGAAGTTGCCTCATTAGGACCAGCACTAGACTGTCCACCTATAAAAAGAGGCCTCAAAGTATCATACATGTCTTTGGAGCTAACAGATGTCTCCTTAGTACATGAAAGCAATGGCTGAATAGCATCTTCCACAAAGACAACATCACGGCTAACCAGAATGCGTTTAGTCTGTGGATGATACAGACGATAGCCTTTACTTTCAGAACTGTACCCAACAAAAATACATTTTACTGATTTATCATCCAATTTTCTGCGATGTTGTTCAGGTGCTAGTGCATATGCCAAACAACCAAAAACATGCAGATGAGCAACAGATGGCTTGCGGTCATGCCAAGCCTCATATGGAGTGATAGACTACAATGCTTTAGTGGGACACCTGTTAAGTACATATGTTGCACACATGGCAGCCTCAAGCCAGAAACTATGTGGTAAAGCCTGACTCTTGACCATACACCTCGCCATCTCCATGAGTGACCTGTTCTTTTGTTCAACAACTCCATTTTGTTGAGGTGTATACGACACTGTACACTGGTGTTTTAGCCCACGTTCAGCCAGAAATGCATTAAAATCAGAAGACATATATTCCCCCCCTCGATCAGAATGCAAGGTACCCATTTTACATGCTGACAGATTTTTAGCCAAAACCAAAAACTGTTTGAAGCACAAAAACACTTCGGACTTTGCCTTCAATGGATATACCCATGCATGCCTGGAAAAATCATCAATGAAAGTCACGAAGTAAAGATAGTTTCCAAAAGAAGGTCTCTGCATAGGACCACAGACATCACTATGTACAAGCTGCAATTTCTGCGTAGCCCGAACTGAACCATCTTTTAGAAAGGACGAATGCTGCATTTTGCCCAAAATACAGCCTTCACATACATGTTTTCCAGGTGCCTCAAGCTTGGGCAAAGAAGACACCATATCAAATTTCTACAGGCGTAGCAAATTAGCAAAACTGAGATGACCAAAGCGTGCATGCCAAAGCTTTGCATCTGACATAGCCTGAGAATCATGAACTGCACATGCCGAATCATTCACAGATCTTTCATAGTCTATGAGCTTATACAGCCCATGACATAAAATGCCAGAAGCAATAATAACATCGCCATTTGACAGATCATGAATTGTACATCTGTCATCAACAAATTTCACAATGAAGCCAATCTTGGCTAATGCAGAAACTGATAACAGGTTCTTTTTGATCCCTGGCACAAATAAAGCATCTGACAAGGTGAAAGAACTACCATCAGTAGTAGTCAGAATGATCTTACCAACTCCCATAACAGGATAAGAGGAGTTGTTGGCGCATGTGATAGTATTCCCTATAGGGGCAGGCTCAAGTGAAGAGAAGAAACTGCGCTGTGAGGTAATATGTTTGGTCGCCCCACTGTCAAAGTACTGCAAACATCTGAGTCCACTGCAGACATGCACTGCTCATGAGAAGATGGGTCAAAACTGCAAACAGTAGTAAACGCCCATTCTTCTTCCTGTACAAGATTAGCAGACTCTGTTTTTGGTGTAGAGGCTTCTGCAACAACCATTCCAGCCTCCTTTTTCTTTGCCTCTTTTGCAGCCAGTTTTGGACAGTTCTTTATGATAAGATCGTTCCCTTTATAGTACTTGCAAAACAATTTCTGCTTTTCTGATTTCTTCTCATCTTTATCCTGGTTCTTCGACTGTGCAGCATTTGCAGATTTCTGCTTACTAGTAGAAGAGCTCCATTTTCCTTTGCTCTTCTGACTAGCCAGGAAAGCTTGATCTGCAACACGCATAATGGACCTGTTTTGCCTGGACTGATCTTCCTGCAACAGAACAGAGAGTAACTCCTCAAATGATAAGGCATTCGGATTGCCTTTCATCATCAACCGAAGAGTAGAAGCAAAACTCTGATATGAATCATGAAGACCATTCAGAACGGTCTGCACAAGTGAGCTATCTGGTATAACCTCATCAGTAGAAATCAACTGCTCCTTCAAATCTTTGATCTTCGTTAGGAAACTGTCCATAGAATCACCTTCATTCATGTGCTCACTCTCCAACTATTTTCGGAGGTAAGCAACACGAGCCTCATTCCTAGCTTGGTACAATGTGGTAAGTGTATCCCAAGCATCCTTACTATTCTGCAAGAGCGAATAGGAGGAATAATGGCACGTTTGACAGACAAAGCTATCAATGCATGTGCCTGGGCATCTCTGCCATCCCAACGAATCTGCTCTGCAGTAGGTGCAACAAAAATAGTAGCACGAGCAGGAATCTGCACAATATCATCTTCGACACCATCTTCATCAGCTCTAGCACCTGTATTTGCAGTACCTGTTGTTACCGGTGTAACAGGACGTCTTTCAACACCCTGCACAATGTTCCACAATCCTTTTGCAACCAATACATGTCGCATCATATAAGCCCATAATGGGTAGTTGGTACCATCCAACGTATCCTCAACATCCAACATACGGAATACATCACTGCTTTCAGCCATGACCGGTGACTAAAATACCTTGATGCAGAAAACTGACTGTATCTCAAAAAGTTGAAGGAAACTGCCCAGATGAGTTCTGCTGAACTTGTAGCAGACTTCAAGATGCTTATACTGGCGAATCGAAACAGGTATATACCTTTGGCACAAAAGGACGAAATAGCGTGCACAAGCACTACAATAGTGCGTTCGGAGGCCGAAACGAGCTCAGATTGCGATTTCGGCACCACGTAGCAAAGCTGTTTTGATCTTTGAAACACCTTGAGTATGCTCACCAAAATTCGTGCGAATCTGAGACTACAAACGAAGGAGTGTCGACGGCACCCTAGATGAAGCGACAACCTGCTCTGATACCAATTGTTGGAGTTAGACGTCTGCGGAAGCACACAAACAGCACAAGGAAGAAGAAGAAGAAGCTTGGAGCACAAACACACAATACTGAATGTATTACTAGAGAATGTACAAAGATAAGTAGCCCATTAGGGCAATAGGCGTATATACAAGCCGGGGGAAAAAAACCTCCTAAAGAGGGAAAAAAGTGCCCCGGCGGTCCTAGTGTGTTCACACACATCACTACCTAAGTATATCAACAAAATGTGGGCACAACTAAGCTATGGCATGAGAGATTCGGCCACATTGGATACCCTATACTGAAGGAGATGCATCGCAGAGGTATGGTTGCACACCTACCATCGACTGCAAAAATGAAGGAACCATGTGAAGCTTGCATGATGGGCAAGCAACAGAGGAAGGCATTTCCACAAGAAAGCAAGAACAGGGCAAGCTATCCTCTAGAGTTGGTGCATGTATGGACTTGTGCGAAAAAATGCCTACACACGCCTTGGGCAGATCTTCCTACTTCATGTTACGTGTCGATGACTATAGCAGGAAGATATGGGTGTACTTCCTTCGCGATAAGGCTCAAGATTTTGGTAAGTTTAAAGAATGGCTTCAACTTGTTGAAACTGAAACAAGGAAGAAGATGAAGAAATTCAGGACAGATGGTGGTGGTGAGTTCACATCAATAGAGTTTGAAGATTTCTGCAAGAGTAAGGGAATCAAGCATCAACTCACAGTGGCACATAGTCCTCAACAGAATGGTGTTGCAGAACGTCGAAATCGAACTAGCATGGAGATGGCAAGGTGCATGTTGAAAGGAAAGGGTTTGCCTAATCATATTTGGGCAGAGGCTCTCAACACTGATGTCCACATCTTGAATCAAAGCTACACCAAGACACTTGATGAAAAGACTCCACAAGAAGCCTACAATGGTAAAAAACCTTCTGTTTCCCATTTCAAAGTATTTGGAAGTGAATGTTATGTACATATTCCAGATAGGGAGAGAAACAAAATTCAACCAAAAAGCATCAAATGTATCTTCCTAGGGTACAACAAAGATAAGAAGGTTTATAAGCTTTGTGACCCTAAGGCTAAGAAGATCATGGCAAGTTGTGATGTGGTGTTCAAGGAGGAGCAGCCACATGCAGTGGAGGAGGAAAAGAGAGCTTCCACTTTATCATCAGGCGAAGGGGCAATCCACTATGAAGGTGGCCCAAGAGCTATCCCTTCTACACAAGAGAAGAAAGCATCATCTTCAGATGATGAGTCTGAAAGTCACCAACCTGCCGACACCCAAGTGGAAAAGCCATTTCCACATTGGGTGAGGCAACTCTATAATTCTGCAAACCCCATCCTAGAGTCACTAGAACAGGTTGCAGATGGACCGAGGTGATCACAGAGAATAGAGGAATAGAAACGAGCAAACGCCCATATTGTAAACACACCCTTAATGGCTGATCTCATCCAAGAAGAAGCAAAGGAAGCAACCAATGTGGAAGAGGCACTCCATGATCCGAATTGGAGGGCTGCCATGCAAACAGAATACAACAATATCATGAAGAATGGAACTTGGAAGCTAGTGGATCGACCCCCTAAGCATAAAGTCATTGGCACCAAGTGGGTCTGGAAGCTAAAGTACAAGGCTGATGGTACTCTAAAAAAGTATAAAGCAAGACTTGTTGCACAGGGCTACTCACAAGTTGAAGGCATTGACTATTGTGAATCATTTGCCCTGACTGCAAGAATGACTACTATCTGAGTAGTACTAGCTGTGGCTGCACATAACCGTTGGCCAATCTAGCACATGGATTCAAGTCAACATTCCTGAATGGGGACCACAAGGAGGAGGTATATGTGTGTCAGCCACTAGGGTTTGAGGATCCCGATTCAAACAACAAGGTATGTAAGCTGAAGAAGGCATTATATGGGCTAAAACAAGCCCCTAGAGCATGGTACCAACGGATAGATAAGTATCTCTTGGACCTAGGTTTCAAAAGATGTGCTTCTGATGCTAACTTGTATGTTCTAAAGAAAGGAGGGAAGACAATTGTGCTTGTACTCTATGTAGATGACCTTGTGATTACAAGAATTGATGATGTTCTTCTTCAACACACAAAAGATGCCTTGAGTTCAGAATTTGAAATGACAGACTTGGGCTTAATGCATTATTGCTTAGGTCTTGAAGTTTGGCAGGAACCAGGGAAGATTTTCATCTTGTTAAACGCTTGTTCTAACTGTCAGAAGCGCGTTTAAATGAGTCTTGGATTCTTGGGAGTGGAAGGGGTCTGTAAAGACAGAGGCCCTATACTTGTTTCCCAAAATTACTTCACACCCAAATCCTTCAAGATTTCTATCAAAACTTGGTATACCCTTCTCAATCCTTACGATTCGTCCTTTTAACTCTTCCAGAGTCTACCGAACACACTGTATCCGACTATCAGTATCGTAGTATCGAATTACCTCAGAACCCCTTTTTTTTTTAATACACACTACTGTAACGTTTAAGAGTAATTCAACCTTCAACGAATAGGTGCTCACAATCAGACAAACCGAAGACACCGAAGACTCAACGGTTCAGACACACAATGCTTGGAAGACTAATACACACTGGGGATAACCATTACTGTAGCCTAATCTCACCGTACAAGTATAGATTCTCAATACTGGGAACAATACAATCCTGCTCAACATCTTAGGGACACTACCACAGTTGCACAGACTTCAAAATTTTCTGAACATTCCAAGAAAGAGGGTCACCAGGATATACGTAATTCATAGAACAATCACCACAGAGACCCGCGGATGACTCTCTCAGGCAACAGTGCGACGATCCCCTGGATGTAAACAAAACTCGCAGCCGCAACAGCGATCGATAGACAACGAATACGGATACACACAATATACTCAGAATACTCAGAAATTAGACAAGCAAACACTACAGCACCCGAACAAGTGTCAATAATACAACACAGAAATGGACACAGTACTCCAAATTAGCTAACTCGACACACCGTAACGACCACGACAATCACCCAGACAGACAGTCTGATGATTCCACGAATCGTCACCCTGCATCTCTTTTACATTGCTATATATAAAGATTACAAATGTCTTTGTAACAACTTTTCACGCATGCGAAACAAGATCCAGTTCCAGCGGCCGACTAACACTCTGGCATGCACGGTGGACTCGAACCCGCAGGTTTTTACAAAATTACTGCTCGTCTATAATGCCTTCCAAATACATGCTTCTGGCTAACCTAAAGGTTCGGGCAATTTTCTTCTTTAAGGTTTCTAACATCTGTTTGAGAGTGTCCGGTTCTACTAGTTGTGCATCTATTCTTGCAGAACTTAATGAAATAGCTTCGGTCAGCAAAATTTCTACTTGCGTCTGCAGAAAGGCTTCTTGTAAATAAAATTCATTCGAGAGTGCCGCATCTCTAGAAACTTTCATTTCTGCCACTTGTTGCTCCATTTTGCTTATCCTTTCTTTCTGATTTTCCAGCTGATTCTCCCTTCTTTTGATTTCTTGATTCTAAAAATTTATGGTTCTGGAGTATGCATCCTTTTCGCTTCGGAGATGTGTTATTAACTTCTGTGTTTGAGCTTCCTTGGTCAAATAGTGTTTGAGCATGTTGTTGACATCTGATAAATTTTTGTTTGTTCTTTGAAGTTCTTCTTCTATTTTCCTAGCCTGCCTCTGCTGTTCTTGGCTTTGCTGTAATACTTCATGTAGCTGAACTCTGGTTTCTTCTAATAAATTGCCTAAGGCGACTCTGGCATCTTCTTTATATTGTAGGTCTTGCTTCAGCTGAATTATTTCGGCATTTGCAACATCTATTAACTTATCTTTTTCATTGAGCTCCGCCAGCGTTGCATCTCTCTGACTGATAATCACTTCTTGTTCGGCAATTTTGGCCTGTAATTCTCTAATCTGTTCATGTAGAATATGGTTTTCTGATTTGACTGCATCAATCTCTTCCTGTAGTGGAGTGATGTCTGCTTCTAGCATATCGACCTTATGTTGGAAATCATTTTTGATAGTATTGGTTGCCTCTTTCAATTGTATTGGTAATTGTTGCGATAGATTGATCAGCATCTGTCCCATATTTGCAAGCTCTGAAAATACCGAGAGTGTTGGAAGCGAAAGAATAGGACGATGTTGAGAAGAGGATTCTGTGAGAAGCTGTTGTGAGTTCGGTGGAGAATAGTTTGGGGATGAGGAAGAAGAGGCAGTGGGTTCTTCAGTGAGGATGGGTGGAGTAGTGATAATGGGGTTAAGCGGAGGTTCCGGTGGTGGAGTGGGGAGAACAGAGTGAGGTTCTGTTACCTTTTCTGTTACTTGTTGTGTTTCACCATTGTCAGTAGCTATGGACTCAACTGCTTTCAAAATTTCATCCAAAACGTCTTTAATGATCTGTTCTTCATTTCTTTGGTTTTCTGGCTCCGATTGTTGCTGCGATGCCTCTTGTGACGAGCTTGTTTCGGATTCAGTGTGATCTTCCTGTTCTTGTTGTCCTTCAGAAGATTGTGCAGATGATTCGTGCTGCATAGACGTTGTGGTATCATGGAAAGTGTCTTCGTCCTGCTTCTCTTCTTCTTGGTCATCTTCTTTATTTCCTTCGGATGAACCCTGTGCTTCGCTTTCAGAGGAACCGATTCTAATTCGTTTCCGGCAGAAGAGTTGATTGAGTTCCTCTTCGTCTTCTTCATCATCTTCTAATAATTGGGCCGATTCTTCATGGTGCAGGACCGGGCCTCTGGGTGGTGGTTGTGCTGCAAGTATGGCCGGAAAAAGGAAAGAAATGATGTGTGGCAATCGCGACTTTGGCATTCCTCCCTTGTTTACCTTTTGATTATTGAAGCGCATTCCTTGTGAATGCAGTGGAAGAAGTAGGATGCAAAATTGACGGGTTCTCCAGCAGCTAAATCAATAGCGGAGTAGAAAGGCCTAGAGATGCCATAAGTTCTCTTCTGGAGGTTAAGAATGGCTACGAGGAATTGTAGTGCGGATCTCTCAGGTTCCGGTCGACATAGGATCGCGTATTCGTTTGATGAATACCTAGAAAACAATTCTATCATTGTGGCAATTGTCAGACTCGGGCCATTTTCTCGACCTTGTCGAGGGAGTCTAAATGCTTTAGCAAAAGCTTGGAAGGTGATTACGGTTTGGGAGGGTAGGGATGTGATAGCCCAACTTTGCTCGTTGGCAGGTGTTTTAGTGATATCGGTGATAATCTGGGCAAAAAATGGGTGGGATTCCACTGAATGCCATGGCAGTTCAGCGAAATTGGATAACCCACGGGTGCGCAGAAACTCTCCTACTTTGGTAGGGAGTCCATCACGGAAAGCGGCATAGTTTTCCAGAGCTTCCATGGCACACACAGAAACCGCAAGCACAAGACACGAAGCACAGGGTTTACAGACTCACACAAATCACGCAAACACAATAGCGATTTTTGGCGAAACGGAGAAGGTTAAGTAGATGTTCGGCAGTGGGGAGCAAACAAAATCACTAATAATCATTCGTCGTTGAGATGATATCTTCTTAACTTCGGTGTGCATGTATGAGTAGCTGGAAAGGGCAGGGCGGCTGTTGACATAATTATGTATCAAAACACGGATATTTACAGGATTATTATTTTAAGTGTGCAAAAACAAAAGGAAATAAAGGAAAAGAAAAAGAAAGAAAAGAGAACGCCAAAAGACGTGACCAACCGCGAAACGTTTCAGTGCGGGTTAGATGTTTGTTGATACGGCCGTAGCTTCAAACCGTTGATAACTTTCGGAAGAGGACTTTTGGTCAAAGTAGTCAATCGAAATGTTGCGGGGCCAACTTGTTCAGAAACCCGATAGGGGCCAAACCATCGTAGCTTGAATTTGCCAGCAGAGCGATTCGACTTTGCATTGTAAAATAGTACAAGTTGTCCCACCGTAAAAACTGGGGTCTTTAGATAGCGATCATGTGTTCGAGCTTGTCTTAGCTGTACTTCCTGCATAGTTAGAAAACTTTGCCATCGGTGCTCATCCAGTTCTCTGAGTGTATCTAGCCGAAATGATAAAGAATCTTCTGGTATTAATTTCTGAGTGAGAGCCGCACGTAAGCTTGGCACAATAATTTCCATGGGTGCTATGGCTTCCAATCCATAAGCTAGTTTGAAGGGTGTTAGACCTGTTGCTACCTTATAGGTAGTTCCGTATGCCCACATGACTGCAGGTAACAGTTGGTCCCATCTTTCCGGTGCTTCCAAAATGAGTTTTCGAAGCATATTCAGCAGGGTCTTGTTTGTACTCTCAACCAAACCATTTGCACGAGGATAATATGGTGAGCTGAATTTATGCGTGATCTGACAAGAATGTGTGAGTACTTTCATTAGATTGTTAACAAAATGAGTGCCCTGATCTGTAACAAGCTCCAGAGGTAATCCAAAGCGCGGAAAGATATCTTTCATAAAGCAATTTGCCACCGAAACAATTGTGGCATATTTTAAAGCCCATGCTTCTGCCCATCTGGTTGCATAGTCTGTACAGGTTAGAATAAAACGATTATTGCTGAGTATTGCTGGCGGTGTAATAGGTCCGATAAAGTCTAGACCCCACTTCTGGAAAGGCTCCAATGGCAAGATAGGTTGTAGAGGGAAGAAATGACGTTGTAGTGGCTGTCCAGACCTCAGACAATTATCACATTTTTTGACAAGCTGCAATACATCCCTGTACATAGTAGGCCACCAAAGTCTTCATGTGGTGGAATACAACGTAGTAGAACTCTTGTGTAATCCATATAGTATAATTCTCCAGCAATTAACCGAAATTTGTGACTGTATACTGCAATTTTCCTACGCATTGCACGAGAAGCCTGAGAAGGAAGGCATCCATCAGTAAGGAATGTCAATATCTGATCATAATATGTAGATGGCGTAGGTGGGTCTGCAATTTCATCATTGGTTGGTTCAGAAACATAAATTGCTGGTATTGTGTCATCTATACCAACTGGAGCTTCACCGGAATCTAAACGAGAAAGGAAATCTGCTAAGGCATGTGAACTGCCTAGCCGATGAATAACTTCGTAATCAAATTCTTGTAAAAGCAGAACCCATCGCACTAATCGACCACCTAAATGTTGTTGCCGAACTAGATAGACAAGTGCAGCATGATCTACATGAAAAGTAAATTTGCGGCCAAGTAAATAATGCCTGAATTTCTTGACAGAGTATACTAAACCCAGACATTCCCTTTCGGTTACAGAGTAATTCTTTTCAGCAGGAGTAAGCCTTCAGCTGGCATAGTACACAGGCCGAAACCACTTATCTGTTTGTTGCATTAGAACGCTCCCAATTGCTATATCTGAAGCATCAACAAATATATGAAATGGACGATCCCAGTCAGGAGGCTGTAGGATTGGAACCTGTGTTAGTAATCCCTTTAGACGATCAAAAGCAATTTGACATTCCTGAGTCCATTCAAATTGTCGAGGAGTCTTGGTTATTAACTTGTTCAGTGGTATTGCCAAATGAGCAAGCCACCATAAGTGCCAACCATGCCATCTTACTTGGCCCATGAAGCGCATCACTTCCTTAGGTGTAGTGGGCACATGTGCTTCTAATACAGCTGCAATTTTATCTAGATCCACCTGTATACCTTGTGCAAATACGATGTGGCCAAGTAGCCTTCCACATGAAACCGCAAACATGGATTTGTTTGGGTTTAAATAGAGTCTGTATTCTCTGCACTTCTCAAAGCAACACCATAAATGGAACAAGTGTGCTACCATTTTTCCAAATAACGAAAAATCATCAAGATAAAATTGCATAAATGAGGTAAGGTAAGGGGAGAATATTTCCTGCATACACCTCTGAAAAGTACTTGGGGCATTTCTTAATCCAAACCACATTATGGTACAAGCAAAAACACCCCAATGGGTAATAAAAGCGGTCTTTGGTATATCCTGTTCAGCCATTCTAACTTGATTATACCCACTGTATCCATCTAGGAATGAATACATTTCATGTCCTGCTACTCTATCAAGCATCGTGTCAAGAAAAGGTAGAGGAAATGGATCAGGCACCGTAGCTGCGTTCAGTTTCCGGTAGTCGACACAAATTCGCAGTTGCTTATTCTTTTTAGGAACAATAACAATTGGTGAGATCCATTCAGCATGCTCTACTGGTACAATGAATCCGACTTTGAGTAGCCTATCAAGTTCTGCTTTTACCTGTGATGCATAGTTCGGATTCATCCGGTAGCTGGGTTGCTTGATTGGTTTTGCTTCCGGCTTCAACATGACCCTGTGTTGATAGATGTGCGGGTCCAAACCTTTCATATCTTTGTAATCCCATGCAAAGACGTCAGAGAATTCTCAGAGTAGCTGGATTAAGTCTTCTTGAAATACTCCCGGTAGGCTTTCCTTTATCTTGATAGGACGCGGATGGTCCTCATCTCCTAAATTATAGGTGATCAATTGATCCTCTGGGACATAAAATTGTCGGGGCTTCTTTGTATCGTCAGCTGACTTAAAAAGTTGTTGTAGATCAGCATCATCTGTAGCAGTGGTATCTTCTTTCTTATCTTCTTTTGTTATAGGCATCACCGTATAAACTGCGGGATTCCAATTATCTACAACAGATTGTAGATCAACAGTTCCTAGGGGGATCAAGTCAGTGTTATTCTTTAAAAACTCTTCTTCTTCATCATCTGACAACCCATCTAACATATGAACTAGTTCTACAAAATACAGTCTAGCATGCAATTCGCAAGGCTGTATAGCATCTAGTTTTACAACATATTTTTACGATTATTATCTTTGAAAGTGAGTTCCTGTGCAGACCAATCTTGTATGACCTTAGCTTGCTTCAGTCAAGGACGGCCAAAAAGAAGATTATAATCAAGGGTGGATTTCGGTAATTCTAGGACGACAAAGGTCATCTTAAATGTGGTACCCTGCAAAGTTATTGGTACATTCCATACAATTCCTACTGGATGGACTCTTGACTAGTCAGCCATTCTGACAAAGAACTGAACTGGTTCGATTTCAGTCCATCCTAACTTCTTACAAAGTGCAGCAGTAGCAATGTTGACACTAGATCCTCCATCAATTAGTACCTGTGTATTTTTATGATTTTTATACCATACCGTAATTAAAGGAACTGAATGATCGACCGTAGAATCAGGTTCCGGTTGCACTGTGGCTGTTGCTGGAATACAGGCAGACTCAGGACTAAACTGTTGCTGGAATTGTTGTCAAACTCCTGGTACTAGTGCAAGTAATTGGCCAAGAGGAAGAGTAATGGACGCTTTAGATAAAATCTCCCAGGCCTTATGTGATTGAATTGTGCTTTCCACGGATTCTGAAGATGATGCACCGGCTGAAGAGGATGTATCTGTTGAAGATGATGTGCCTGCTACTGAATTAGAATCTTGTTTTTGTGTTCCTTCCTTGGTTAGCGGAGCCTGGGTCACCAGAATAGGATCTGGAAACACTGGAGGTTCGGCGGTGGTCCATTGACTTGCCTTATGATACATCCTTTGTTGTTCACGTATGCCTGGTTCAAAGACTTCTGCCACTGGTTGCAGTTGCTTACCAGATCGGGTCTGAATTACTGCAGCTTGCGTTTCTATGGGTGTGATTTGTACCATATTAGTCATTGGGTTTTGTCGTTCTTTCTTCCTTTGATCATACTCAGCTGCATCCTTACAAAATCTTCTAATGTGACCAAATTCACCACAAAAATGGCAGCGCGGTGGTGGCAAATTGGGATTTTCCTGTGCTGGTCTAGCCTGCCAGCGATTTGCATCGTAGTTATTATTTCTCTGTCCTCTGTAATTTCGATAGCCTTGTTGCTGGTTGTTTCTCATTTGCGGAGGTACATAATGAATGGTTGGCTGTCCTGGTTCTTGTATAATAGCATTGACAGTTGCGGTTCCCTACACTTTGGCATTGTATGCACATTTTTCGGTAGTAGTCCGGTCGTGTTGCAGATAGCGCAAAACAACTGATTAAGTGCACAAGTGGCACTAGTGTGCCCTGAATTCTTGCATGTGGTGCAAAACATTTGTCTGGTCGGGTCTTCTGCAACATTTTTGTTTGCCTTTAACCATTCCAAGTCTTCTATAAATCCTCCAACCTTGTTTTCCAGCTGCAAAGCCATTGCAATCACTGCATCTAGCGTCATAGCTCCTACACAGCGTATGATCATAATCTGTTTAAGTTGCGGAGTCAATCCATTGATAAACCATTGAGTGATAACGTCATCCGGTAGGTTGGCATGTGCTGGTGGTAACTGCCTCAAATGAGTCCTGAATAGAGTGGCGTATTCCTGCACTATTTGATTTATCTTCTGTCTATTGTTTTGCAGGTAGTCGAAAATTTTGGCTGGATTCTTCTTTAGCCTGAATCTCAGCAAAAATGCATCCCTTACTGCTTCATAGGTGCCAAAGTGGTTAATATCATATTCTATAAGCCATCTGGCTGCTTCGTTAACCAATGTTGACTGGAAGACAATAGCCTTATACGCCGGATCAGGTGGATGGTTGAGCACTGCGTAACTTATCTCAAATGTGCGTACATGAGCATCTGGGTCATCTCCTGGAAATCCACCAAATTTAGTGTACGTTACTCCGGTTGGAGTCGGCCTTGGTGGGCATAGTTGTTGTTGTTGCCCATTCATGGTGCTGATGGTTGTATTGTGACTATCTTCTGTACCTCGAGGCTGAATATCTAGATCGTCAAAATCTGTATCGTCAGCCTGTGCACTTTCCGGTTCGATAATCTGGTTCAGTATGTTTCGAATCTCAGTTTCGAACAAGCTACCTTCCTTCTTGATGTCAAATGTAGGAAAGCTAACTCCCAATAACGGTGACTGGACTGAAGATTCACCAAGAAAGGGCAAATCGTCACCGGAAAATTGTGAACTTTCAACAACTGGTACCGGAATAACATTGGAAGGTGTCGATTTTTCACCAAAACAAGGTGCTTTTTCTCCGTCATAGATTTCTTTGACTAAGGCGTTTCTAGTCGTATACAAATTCGAATCTTGACCCAATGGTGCTAAATTAACTTCATGCTGCGTCCCGATAGATTCTGAAGTTACTATATCTTCGACAGACTGTGCCGAAATCGCACGGGAATCTGCCAGAAATGTAGTACGTTCCACCAGAATATGGCCGGAATCACTACTAACGTTCTTCACTTTCTTGAAAACTAGGTTAGACCTATCTGTTCTTCTACCTCCTGGAGGCGTCCTTAGCAAATTAGGTACCCAAGGTTGTCAGTTCTTTGGATACGTTTCACCGGATCTAGTAACCGGCATGTATCATCTTTTGTACTAGTCGTGTACTATTACTGTCGATTTACAATCTACAGTCGCGTTTCCACAATCGATTTTGCAACAATCTGATCTGTTGCCACCTTCCCACAGACGGCGCCAGTGTTAAACGATTGTTCTAACTGTGAGAAGCGCCTTTAAATGAGTCTTGGGTTCTTGGGAGTGGAAGGGGTCTGTAAAGACAGAGGCCCTATACTTGTTTCCCAAAATTACTTCACACCCAAATCCTTCAAGATTTCTATAAAGACTTGGTATACCCTTCTCAATCCTTACAATTCGTCCTTCTAACTCTTCCAGAGTCTACCGAACACACTGTATCTGACTATCAATATCGTAGTACCGAATTACCTCAGAACCCCTTTTTTTCCGAATACACACTACTGTAACGTTTAACAGTAATTCAACCTTCAACGAATAGGTGCTCACAATCAGACAAACCGAAGACACCGAAGACTCAACGGTTCAGACACACAGTGCTTGGAAGACTAATACTCACTGGGGATAACCAATAACTGTAGCTTAATCTCACCGTACAAGTACAGATTCTCAATACTGGGAACAATACAATCCTGCTCAGCGTCTTAGGGACACTACCACTGTTGCACAGACTTCAAAATTGTCCGAACATTCCAAGAAAGAGGGTCACCACGATATACGTAATTCACAGAACAATCACCATAGAGACCCGCGGACGACTCTCTCAGGCAATAGTCCGACGACCCCCTGGATGTAAACAAAACTCCCAGCCTCAACAACGATCGATAGACAACGAATACAGATACACACAGTATGCTCAGAATACTCAGAAATTAGACAAGCAAACACTACAGCACCCGAACAAGTGTCGATAATACAACACAGAAATGGACACAGTACTCCAAATTAGCTAACTCGACACACCGTAACGACCACGACAATCACCCAGACAGACAGTCTGGTGATTCCGCAAATCGTCACCCTGCATCTCTTTTACATTGCTATATATAAAGATTACAAATGTCTTTGTAACAACTTTTCGTGCGTGCGAAACAAGATTCAGTTATACAGTTTCCAATCCGGCGGTCGACTAACAATCTCTCAAAAAAAGTATGCAAGGTAGATATTGAAGGCATTCGACATAGAGGATTGCAAGGAAATCTCTACACCTATGGAGGTCAACACAAAATTATCTATTGAAGATACTTCACCTCGAGTGGATATTGGAAGATACAGGAAATTAGTTGGAAGTCTCATCTACTTGTGCAATAGCAGACCAGCCATCTCTTATGTTGTTGGAGTAGTAAACATGTTCTCTAATAAGCCTTGCCAAACTCACTGGAAGGCAATCATGCGGATACTCAGGTATGTGAAAGGAACCACTGATTATGGTATTCTTTATGAAGAAGGATCATCTCTAGTGGGATATTGTGACTCAGATTGGGCAAGAGATATTGATACCAGAAAATCAATTTTTGGATATTGCTTTTCTTTAGGATCAGGGATTTTCTCTTGGATTAGTAAGAAGCAATCGACTGTAGCATTATCTTCTACTGCGGCTGAATACAAAGCTGCATGCACTGTAGCATGTGAAGGTTGAGGAGGATCTTATGGCACATAGGAATACAAGGATAGGAGGCTACAGAGTTGAAGTGTGATAACCAAAGTTGCATGGCCATCGCCAAAAATCCTGTTTTCCATGCACGTACTAGGCACATAGAAATCCAATATCACTATGTGCATGATTTGATTGAGGACGGGGTCGTGGAGATAAGCTATTGTCCTAGTCAAGAAAATGGAGCATACATCTTCACCAAAGCTCTTTGGAGAGAGCAACTTCTTCAACACTTTCCAAACCTTGGGATTGGACCAAGGAGGTAGTTCACTGTAGGGTGGACATTGAGGGGGATGTTAGATATGCTCAATACTCCACCCTCATGTGACCACAAATGATCCATGGTGCTTTAAGTTGTAAGGCCCCCATTATGAGGAGAAGCCATTATGAGAGCCCGGACATTTGTGGAACCCTAACTTCCAAGTTACATGAGGTCTATGTGTGACCGTTTATGGTTGTAGATGATCTTTGTGAGCCTAGCCATTAGGTTAGGTAGGGCATAAAGTTCGATGCCATTAGGTTGCCATTTTAGGTGAAAATAAAGGCCCTGTGGCCTCACGTAGTTTCCCCATAGAACTTTAATGGGGGGAGTGCAGAGGGGGGCTTGCTCCTTTCTACGGGGTCCGGGGGGCCTATCCCCCCGGCCCATAGGGCCGAGACGGTAGGACTTATGGTCGTGGAGATATTGTCAGATCATATATTTTACCGATTATTTTGTATCTCCTAACTACGTTTATCTATACGGTACCGCCTTGTAAAAGCTATGTAAGCACGGCCCAGGTTGAGCTTTACATAGCATTGCGCACTAGTAAGCCCTTCATTTAGAGTCGGTCTAGATCGCCATCTAAGCTCCACATTATGAGCGCACGGGTGGATAGCACCATCATTGTAATTGCATTACGCTCAGCCATCTGAGAATTTGAGTTCTCTATCTCTTAGTCTGCATCTATCTTTGTCTGCGTTTTTCTCTCAACTCTGTGTATAGGTCTATTCCGTTGTGCTGTTATTTTCTTATAGTAATGTAGGTCTCTTACCCCACCAAGATTCATATGGTGTCATACCTTGCAAAGCTTTACATGGTAGCCTATTAACCAAGTATGTAGCTGTATTTATAGGCTCGGCCCACAAATAATTAGGGCAATTCTTTTCTTTCATCATTGATCTTGCAAAATCAACAAGAGTTCTATTTCTCCTTTCTACTACACCATTTTGTTGAGGAGAGTACATGCAAGTAACTTCTCTCTTTATACTTGCATTCCACAAATATTCAGTGAATTCATTTGAAAAATACTCTCCCCCTCCATCTGACCTCAATTTCTTCAACTTTTGTCTTGCAAATCTTTCTGGATATACATGATAATGTTTAGATGTAGTAAACACTTCTGCCTTATCTTTGATCACATAAATAGTGATCCACTTGGTAGCATTATCAACATATATGACATAATATCTTGAACCATTTATGCTAAATTCCTTTGAAGGACCCCACACATCTGTATGTACCAATTCAAGTCTTTCTAAATACATGAAACCATGCTTATTATATGATTGCTTATGAGCCTTACCTAATTGACATGCTTCACATCTGTATGTCATGTGTTGACCTGCATTATTCGGTAATCCAAGTACTAAACCATTATTAATCATCTCTTTGATACCTCTTTCATTGAAGTGTCCAAGCCTTTTGTGCCAAAGATCCAACTTAGATATCTTTTGGTCTCCATATGTGAACAAGGCATGTCCAACATTACCTTGTCCAACATTACCTTGTACCATCAATGTGAAGAGCCCCTTCTCTCTTTCATGTAACAATTTGTTTATACCCTTGGCTAGGGTCTTGAACATGAACTCCATCATTAGTGAACCTCACCTCATATCCTTTTTCCACAATTTGTCGTACACTAATCAAATTCTTTGGAATTGTAGGAACACACAAAACCTTACTCAAGAGAGTACTTCCATCTTTGGCTTTAACTGATCCAATAGACTTCACCTTGTGCTTTGTATTATCACTTGTTTCAGCTGTACGATTAATCACTTTATTCTCCAAATTAGTCATTAAAGCAATGTTACCACTCAGATGATTGTTGCATCCTGAGTCAATGTAAAACACTCTTTGATCTTCACTTGAAACTTCACATGTTGCATTCATGATTAGAGTTGAATCCTACTTTTGGTCTGATGCATAATTGTAGTAGGTATTTTTGTAGGACTGACTCTGAAAGTTTCTTCCACCATTTCTTCCAAAGAAGTCTCTACTAGCTCTACCTCTGAAACTTCCTCTCTGATTTCTTCCACCTCTGCCTCTTTGATTATAACTCTGATTAAAGTTACTAAAACCTTGATTGTTATGGAAACATCATGAGCTAGATGATTAGTCTTACATTATCCTTGTTGTTTTTTCCTCTTCCTCTACTTCTGCCACTTCCTCTTCCTCTTAGGAAGTTTTCTTGGCTTCGAGTACCTTCATCTTCAACTAATTGTTGCTTTCCTTTGATAGCTTTCTTCTTGTCTTTAGAATACATTGCATGACATGCACTCTTATCAACATCTCCTTTGATATCATTCTCAAAAGTTAGCATATGTCCTAACAATTGATTCAAATTAGGAGTGAAATGATCTAACGAAAGTTCAATTGACAGGATGAAAGGGTTACACTGCTCATCTCCTCTTAGACCTGTGAGAATTTGTCTTACCAATTTATCTTCTTCAATGTCTTCATCAACTGCACCTAAAGAATCAACAATGTCTTTCATCTTTGTCCCATAGTGATGCTTTCCTTGAATTTGTTGTATTCTGAAAATGCTCCTCCAAAGCATTCCATATATCACTTGCACTTTCAAGTCCTCTAACGTGAGGAGGCAAGTAATCATTTACTACCATATAAATTATGCTCCTTGTTTAAGCATCCTTCTTCATCCAAAGCTTTAAGTCTGCAAGCTCTTCCCTAGTAGGACCACTAGGGTCTTTCAATTTTGGCTTTTCTTCTTCTCCTATAATATATCCTATTAGCTCTTTGCTCTTTATATGAGCTTCCATCCTCATAGACCACGCTGGATAGTTCTCTCTGTCCAATTTCTCAACTTGAAGACTATCTCCCATCCTTTCTTCACCTGTACTATCAAATCTTCAACCTTATGAGTAATGAATGTATGTTAACTTCCGAATTTACTCCTTTCGATCCTTTTGATTGCTGTCGTGTGTCTCCCTTTAGCTTTTCCTTCACACTTTGTCCTTCTGAATCTTCAAATGTTGTATTTTGTATGTCTGCAGTAGTCGGAGTCTTCCTTTCCATCAAATCTGATTATTCCTGCTCTGATACTACTGATGGAGATGATTAATCTCCAAACGACAAGCTAAACTTGATTTTAGAACACCTCTATGTCAAGTATAACTCAAAATGTTGGAATCTTTTACCAAAATTTGAACACTCAGCTTCTCTATGAAAACTAGCTTCACTCACAAAAGTCTGCTTCATAAAATTCACTCATTGACTGATGAAATGATTAACATTTTCTATGAAAATTTGATACAACACTCTCCTAGTGTTTGCACAACTACTCTAAGTTAAAGTTCTCCAAAGAAACTTACAAAAATTTAGATTTACTTCAATAAGTAAACCTGTGTCTCAAACAAGCACTTTCTAGAGGCGACTTTTACATATGCAACTTTTAACAATTTGTTCTCACAAAATATAAACCATTTAATGAAATTCTTTTAGACATAGAGGACAACTTCATGTTTGTCATCTTATGCCCTTTTGACCTTCACCTCTCTTTAGATGTATGAAACCCACTTCCCTACAAATGATCTTGCAAGAGGCTATTGAAACATAATAATACGAAAGAGACCTTGCTTCTATAGTAAAATCAAATAGATGTGAGAACAAAATCGAATTCCTTTCAATTGATCTCCAAGTTCATAATAGAAGAACAATCAAAGTAAAATGCATCTGCGAGTGTCCAGTGATAACTTCTAGATCAAAAAAATCAATCCTCTACATGATCATGCCCATATTTTCTTATATAGGTCTGCATTGTGTGCACAACAACATTGATTGCACTGTGTGCTATGTTTTTCTTTTCATTACGTTCCACTCATCTCTGCATGTACAGTGACTCAATGTAGCAGACTCATGTAAAAAAATGGCATGAACTCTACCACTTTCAAGTGAGAAGCACTATACTATAGTTTTCTCTGAATCTACTGGTTATAGTCAAAATTGTCTTAGATATCCTTATAGCTTTCAATGATGATGATTAACAAGTGGCTGCTCTTTCTCCTCCATGTATTCACATTTTTGATAGAGAGAGTGTTTCAATAAAGATGAATCTTCTCAGAGGTTGTACAAAGAACCAAATAAATTGAGGAAGGAACAATTGATCTGGCAGACGCTTAACTCTCCATGTCATCACTAATCTTTCCTCTACATTGAATCTTGATCCCACACATGCAGAACTCTCCATGTCATCACTAATCTTTCCTCTACATTGAATCTTGATCCCACACATGCAGAAGAGCTAGTTGTTGTTGCTTTTCCACCTATTCTCATAGCTTACTAGCTTGCCTTCTAATTTCATTCATGGCATCAGATATTATCGTACGCATTAGAAAGAGGGAAAGCATATACTGAAGTCATTACTCTAAAGAGTTGGACACAAATGCTAAGTTGCAATGGAAAGCTTCAAGTTGTGCAACTCTTGCCGAAGATGCCCCTATGATCATTCAAAAGACCCCGTAGAAGCTGCGTATGTATAGAAGTGAACTGCCTGCCCCCTTTAGCTGATGTGCATCCTTTTGATCTCCTAGTTCCCCCTGAGTCCTTCCCTGAATCAGCCACCTTACTAGATGATCCTTCCCAAACTAAAGAAACCCTTTTGGATCTGCCCCTTTAGGGCATTACGTTCTGTCATTGAAAAAGGGAAACAAAAACTTCCTCTCTCCATGTTATCCTTATTTTGACTCTTGTTTGATAGAGAAGAGTATGGCAACAATCTCCATGCATTCACATGATACACATGCTGTCGGAAGGATTTCATCACTTTGACCGGCATTCAAAAAAAGTAAAAATTTCTTTTCAAATTGGTCATTCCTAAACTCTCAAACAACTTCTTTGATATGATTTATTGAACTGATTTACCTCTCTTTTGAGTATCTGCACGTTGAAGAAAATATATATCTGATCGAAATAAGAGAGGATCATTGAACCTTCATTAGAATTTTTTACTTTATTTCTATTTACATCCTCTTTCATATAACCTTTTTGTGTTTCTATTTTAAGTAATTGTGTTTCCTTCTATATGTTCTTGTGAGTAACTTGAGAGGATGTAAGCAGTTAAGCTAATGTGAATGTATTTCTGTCTATACATCCATGCATGGATAATCATTGATGTTTGTATGTGCTTCATAAGAGTAAATATTTATATATGCCTCTGAGAGTGTCTAGAAACTTAGGTTCAAGGGGTATGTATGTGGATATGAATATGAGCCTAAGAATATGTGAGCATACCCTAGGTACCTGAGTGATGCATGTAGGGTACCCCATGATTTTGAAAAAATTATCCTATGAAAAAGTGCATTTAGCCTTGTACATATGTGCTTATGAACAATTGAACATATACCCACGTATATACATGTGCATTGATATTAGATGCATGGGTAAAATTGAATTGTATCTATGTCCATATGTTCTTGTCTATCCGTGTTTATGTGTTTGAAAAATAAGAATGTGTGTTTTTGAATTTATATATGACTACCTATGTGTATATGCGCTAAAGTGGAGGTTATGCTTAAATGCATGTTTTCCATGTATGGTTATAAATATGTGTGTATGATTTAATATATGTTACTATATGATCCTAATTGGTTTAAAATATGTTGATATATGATTAATAACTGAATTGATATATGTTAATATATGTTAGTATGTGTGGATATATTTAACTTAGTATATATGGTTAGGTAACATGAAAATGAATTGATGTAGCTAGTGATTAATATATGCAATTCATTATAAGCTAATAGATAGTATATAATTCATATTTGGTTTAATGTGTATGTAGATAATATAAATTTAGCTTCAAATTAGACAGTATTTACGTATGTAGACAGTATGCACACGAGAATAGAAGAAAGTGTGAAAGTGGTTTTGTTCTTTTTTTCTAATGCTTCTCTTTTAGGTACATCGAGAGCGAGCCGGAGAGAGAGCGAGAGAGCTTCTTTCTGTTGTGGGTTATAGAGGAAAGAGAAGAGAGGAAGGGAGAGTGTGAAGAGGAGATTATGCCATGTCTCCTCCCTTTGATCCTTCTCTCTTTGACAGAGCCTACTTCCCCTTTGTTTTTTTGTTTGCATGCTTATCCTTGGAGCACAAGGCTTTCCCCTTGCCTTGGAAACAATGAAGAATTCTGTAGCAGCGATCTAGAAGACTGTTTGTTGAGCTCAACTTTTGCTTGTGTGCTGCACGCTAAAAAACGTGCATACACGTAGAGTGAGAAAGAAAAGTCTGGCCTATGCAATGAGAGAGAGGGAGAGAGTCTGTTTGTTTGCCTTTCTTCTGGACAACTAAGACAAAGCTAGATGTGCGTGACTTGTAGCAGAGAGAGGGAGCCTTGTTCTATGCTTCCTAAGCTTTTGCAAGCATCGGTGTGCATTTGCACACAGGATCTGAAAGAAATGTAGATCTATAATAGAGAAAGGGAGAGAGAAGGAGCTCTATTTCTTTCCCCCTCCTGGGATTTGTGGAATGCTTCAGTCATGTCCATCCTTTTGATGACATCGTTCTTTTCGAGCTATAAGATCATGCATGAAAGATCATTCGATTATGTGTGTGCTTATGTTCAGAAAGAGAATTCTGTGGCACCTTCACCATATGGATATGTATCAACCCAGCTCAATTATCGAGGACAGTGGAATACAAACTTCAATACAAATCACTGGCAAATGGGAACATCACAGGATGGTACTTCTTTACCGCCACCTCGCTGTCATTTTTGCGGTGAATTGGGTCACATTCAAAGATTCTGTAAAGATGCAGCCGAATATGATAAGAGGAAGAAAAAGCGTCAGAACCCGATGACCAATATGGTCTATATTTCACCAGTGGAAACTCAAGCGGCAATGGTCTAGACAAGATCTGGTAAGCAGTTGCAACCAGCAGCTAAGGTGTTTGAACCGGGCATCCGTGAACAGCAGAGAATGTATAACAAAGCTAGCCAATGGACCACCAAAGAGCCTACAGTGTTCCCAGATCCAATTCCGGTGACACAAGTTCCGCTGCCAAAGGAAGGATCACAGGAACAAGATTCTACCCCAGTAACAAGCGCATCATCTTCAGAATCGATGAAAAGTACAATTCAAGCAGATCAGGCATGGGAAATTTTATCTAAGGCATCCATTACTCTCCCTCTTGGATAGTTACTTGCACTAGTGCCGAGAGTTCGGTAGCAATTCCAGCAACAACTCAGTCCTGGATCTTCCTGCATTCCAGCGACGGCAACAATACAACTGGAGGCTGACTCTACGGTGGATCATTCGGTCCCCTTAATTACGGTATGGTACAAAAATCAAAAGATTACTTAAGTACTAATTGATGGTGGGTCTGGTGTAAACATAGCCACTGCAGCGCTTTGTAAAAAGTTAGGGTGGACGCAAATCGAGCCTGTCCAATTTTTTGTAAGAATGGCCGACCAATCCAAAGTCCATCCGGTGGGACTCGTATGCAATGTTCCAATCACTTTGCAGGGTACAACGTTTAAGATGACTTTTGTAGTCTTAGAACTATCGGAGGCTAAAGTCATACAGGATTGGTCCGCACAGGAATTGACTTTTAAGGATAACCACCGTAAATATATTGTCAAACTGGATGCCATTCAGCCTTGCGAACTTCATGCTAGACCATATGTAGCAGAGCCGGTCCACATGTTGGATGGCTTATCTGACGATGAAGAAGAAGCCTTTCTGAAGAACAATGAAGATCTGATTTCCTTAGGTATTGTAGATCTGCAATCTGTTGTAGACAATTGGAGTCCGACAGCTTGTACGGTGGTGCCTGTAACCGAAGAAGTGGAGATAGAAGATACTATTGCTATGGATGAAGCCACTCTACAACAATTTTTACAGTCAACTGACGATCCAGGGAAACCTCGTCAATTCTATGTTCCAGAAGATTAGTTACTCACCTATAATTTGAGAGATGAAGTTAATCCGCGACCTGTCAAAGTAAAGGCAGGATTGGCCGAGGCATTTCAAGCAGATTTGATCCGACTATTGCGGGAGTACTCTGATGTTTTTGCATGGGACTATCGTGATATGAAAGGTCTGGATCCTCGAATCTATCAACATAAGGTCGTGCTTAAACCAGAAGCAAAACCAATCAAACAACCCAATTACCAGATGAATCCTAACTATGCAGCACAGGTCAAGGTAGAGCTCGATCGGTTACTAAGGGTCGGATTCATCGTACCAATAGAACACGCTGAATGGATATCACCAATTGTTATTGTTCCTAAGAAAAATAAGCAGCTCCGAATCTGTGTGGATTACCGGAAACTGAATGCGGCCACAATGCCTGATCCGTTTCCTCTTCCTTTTCTTGACACAATGCTTAACAGAGTGGCCGGACATGAGATGTACTCCTTTTTGGACGGTTATAGTGGTTATAACTAGGTCAGAATGGCTGAACAAGACATCCTGAAAACAACTTTCATTACCAACTGGGGTGTTTTCGCTTGTACAGTCATGTGGTTTGGGTTAAGAAATGCTCCTAGCAGCTTTCAACGGTGTATGCAGGAAATCTTCTCACCCTATCTCACTTCTTTTATGCAAGTATATCTAGATGACTTCTCTTTATTCGGTGAGATGGTAGCACACCTGTATCATTTACGGTGTTGCTTTGAGAAATGTCATGAATACCGACTCTGCCTGAACCCCACCAAATCTATCTTTGCGGTTTCTTGTGGTAAGCTCCTTGGCCATATTGTATTTGCACAGGGCATACAAGTTGACCCAGACAAAGTTGCAACTGTGTTAGAAGCACCTGTGCCTACTACGCCGAAAGAAGTGATGCGCTTCCTAGGTCAAGTCCGGTGGCATTGTCGACATTTACGGTGGCTTGCCCATTTGGCAATACCCCTAAATCGGCTAATAACTAGTACTCCTCGACAGTTTGATTGGACTCCGGAATGTCAAACTGCATTTGATCGTCTAAAAGGATTATTAACGCAGGTTCCAATTCTACAACCTCTTGATTGGGAACACCCATTTCATGTTTTTGTAGACGCATCGGATATAGCCATTTGAAGTGTTTTAATGCAGCAAACTGATAAGTGGTTTCGGCCTGTCTATTATGCAAGTCGACGGCTTGCTCTTACTGAAAAGAATATTCAGTAATTGAAAGAGAATGTCTCGGTTTGGTGTATTCTGTAAAAAAATTCCGGCATTATTTGCTAGGCTGAAAATTCATCTTTCATGTAGACCATGCTCCGTTGGTGTATCTGGTCAGATAGCAGCATTTAGGTGGTCGTTTGGCACGTTAGGTTTTATTGTTACAAGAGTTCGATTATGAAGTAATTCATCGACCTGACACTGCACATGCATTAGCAGATTTTCTCTCTCAATTGGATTTCGGTGAAGCTCCGGTCGGTGTTGATGATACCACACCAGCAATTTACATTACTGAACCAACTAGTAATGAATCGGCAAAACCTCCTATGCCACCTACTTACTATGATCAGTTATTAACCTTTCTTACTGATGGATGTCTTCCCCCTCAAACTTCTCCTGCAATGAAGCGGAAAATTGCAGTTTACAATCGCAGATTCCGGTTGATTGCCAGACAGTTGTATTATATGGATCACACTGGGATCTTGCTTCGTTGTATTCCTCCACATGAAGTAAACTCGGTTATCTCTCTGGCACATTCAATACCTTCCGGTGGACATTTTGCAGCAGATTTAACACACCGAAAAATTCTGCAAAGTGGGCTCTGGTGGCCTACTATGTACAGAGATGTATCTCAGTTTGTGCAACAGTGTGACACTTGTCAGCGATCTGGACAGCCTTTACAAGGCCACTTCTTCCCTCTACAACCTGTATCACCTTTGGAACCTTTTGAGAAATGGGGTCTTGATTTTATTGGACCAATTACACCTCCAACAATCCTTAGCAACAATCGCTACATTCTGACA
Organism: Ceratopteris richardii; assembly: GCA_020310875.1. Classification (NCBI taxonomy): domain Eukaryota; kingdom Viridiplantae; phylum Streptophyta; class Polypodiopsida; order Polypodiales; family Pteridaceae; genus Ceratopteris; species Ceratopteris richardii. The sequence continues at coordinate 105,112,471 of CM035434.1, forward strand.
TGTACAGATTATGCTACTAGATGGGCAGAAGCTTGGGCTTTACGGTCCGCTACAACTATTTCAATAGCCAAATGTCTAATGAAGGATGTATTCCCACGATATGGATTGCCTTTGGAACTTGTGACAGATAAAGGAACGCATTTTGCTAACAATTTAATTCAAGTGCTAACAGATACTTTTCAAATTCTGCATAAATTCAGTTCTCCTTATTATCCTCGTGCTAATGGCTTAGCTGAAAGTACCAACAAGACCTTGTTGAGTATGCTTTGAAAATTGATTGTGGAATCACCAGAAAGATGGGATCAGTTACTACGTGCAGTATTATGGGCATACCGGACTACCTACAAAGTGGCCACCGGACTGACTCCTTTCAAGCTTGCTTATGGATTGGAAGCAATTGCTCCAATGGAAGTTGTAGTGCCCAGTTCACGCGTGGCCATAACTCAGAAGTTGATACCCGAAGAGTCTTTGCCATTTCGGTTGAACATACTTAGAGAACTAGATGAGCATTGCTGGGAAAGTTTTCTGACTCTTCAAGAAGTGCAGTTGCGGCAAGCTCGTACACATGATCAGTATCTTAAAACTCCAGCTTTTACGGTGGGACAACTTGTGCTATTTTACAATGCTAAATCAAATCGTGCGGCTGGAAAATTCAAATTACGATGGTTTGGTCCTTACCGGATTACTGAACAAGTGGGCCAAGGTACTTTTCGGTTGACTATTTTGACCGGAGTTCCTCTTCCTAAAGTGATCAATGGTTCAAAGTTGCAGCCGTATCATCAAGCATCTGATTCTCGCTGACATGTTCTGTGGTTGCCTGCGTGTCTTTTTTCTTTTTCTTTTTTCTTTTGCGTGTTAGTTGAATAATAACCATAAACTCCTCGTTTTGCTACATAACCATGAATAATCACCGCCTTTTGTTATTGATTCTGCTCATGCATGCACACCGTAGTTATGAAGGTTATCATCTCAACATCGCGCAATGATTAACAATTTTGATCGCCTCCCGCTGCCAAGTATCTACTTAATCTTTTTCATTTCGCTGTTAATCGCTATTGTGTCTGCATGTTCTGTGTGCTTTGCGTTTTCTATCATCACGTAAGTGAATTCTTGCGTGTCCGAGGTTTGTCCAACTTCGTTGAATTGTCGTGGCATTCAGTGGAGTGCCATCTGTATTATGCTCAGATAATCGCTGCTATTGCCGCCACACCTGCTACGGAGCAGAATTGGCCTATTACGTGTTTCCCATCTCGTGTTGTAATCACCCTGCAGTCATTTGCTGCTGCTTTTCGACTCTCTTCGAAAGGACGAGAGAATGGTCCTAACCTTCCAATCGCTACTATGATTCAATTGTTCCCCAGGTACTCTTCGAATGAGTATGCTATACTCTGTCGCCCTGAGCGTGAAAGAACAACTCTGCAATTTTTAGTAGCCATATTAAACTTACAAAAGCGCACTTATGGGATTTCTCACCCATTCTACTCGGTGTATGATATGGCTGCTAGAGAGCCTATCAATTTTGCTTCTTATTATTTCCGGTGCATTCACCGTGAATGCGTTACGGTCATAAAACACGTTAACAAAGGTGATCTCCCACGTTCATGTTTACCGCACATCCTTAATTTTTTGTTTCCTGCCCTCCAAGCAGCGCAACCGCCTCCACGAGCTCCAATTTTATATCATGAGGAATCTGCTCAAATACTTGAAGACGACGAAGAAGATGATGAAGAAATCTTCCAGCTCCTCCGCCGAAAACGAGTCCGGATAAGTTGGTTTGACAGTCAAGTGCAAGGGTCTGCCGCTGGAAATAAAGCAGACAAAAATGAAGAAGAGATTTTCCACGACACTGCTACCTCCATTCACCATGATTCATCCGCTCAGTCATCTCCAAACCAGCAACAAGATCAGAGTGTTACTGCTGATTTTGAAGACAGATCTTCTAAGGAAGAGTCTCAGCAGCAGTTCAAACAAGATGTGCAAGAGGATATGCAGATTATTGTTGCAGAAGTTTTGGCAGCTTTGATTGCGGCAGTAGATTCTGCAGTTGTTCAACCTCACGTGACTACGTAGCAATCCACCGAAAAAGCATTGGTGGCTAACACTCTGCAACCCACTCCTCCACCCATACCTCCACCCATACCTCCACTTAAACCTATTGTCCCCATTCCACCGATTGTACCTGAAGCACCAGATTCATCATCCTCTTCACCTAACTATTCTCCACCCAATTCCCATCAACTCCTGACAGCTTCTTCATCTCAACCACATCCTCCTCTTCTGTTTCCTTCAATTCCTATGTTTATTGAGCTCGCATCCATGGGTCATATGTTGATCCAACTATCGCAGCAACTACCAGCACAGATGAAAGAGGTTACTGATAATCTCAGAGAAGAATTCCAGCATAAAGTCGATGTGCTTGAGGCAGATATTAATCCACTCCAGGAAGAGATCGATGTAGTAAAGGCAGAAAATCATGCTCTGCACAAAGAGATATTACAACTCCAGGCTACACTTACTGAACAAGAATTATTAATCAACCAGAATAATGCTGCATTAGCTGAGATTTAGGTTAAAGATGATTTATTAAGTGCTCCCGATGCTGAGATTGTCCAGTTAACACAGTTAGTACACGATAAGGAGGATGCACGAGCTGCCCTTGGAAATTTATTGGCCGAAACACGAGTTCAACTTGATGAAGCATTGCATACAGGAAAAGAGATGGCGGATTTAGCCAAACAGAAAAACAGAGAACTTCAGCTTGCTAATCATAATTTGTTTGAATCCAATTCTGCTCTTAAAAACCAGATGACATTGGTCACTCAACTCCAGAAAGAAGTCGCCGGTATTCGAAGAGAGCGAGATGCTTACTATTAGACCAGCCAATTTCAGAATCAAGAACTAGAGAGAAGTGAAAGGCAACTTGGAGCTCAAGCAGAACGTTTATCACGAATAGATCAACAGATTGCAGATATGAAATTGAGACGTGACGTAGCACTGGCAAATGACTTTTACCTGCTGGAAGCGTTTTTGCAGACACAGGCGGAAATATTAATGAGCTAACTAATTTCTTTAAGTTCAGTAAGAACTGATGCTCAACTCGTAGGACCAGAGATTTTGAAAAAAATGATAGACTCACTAAAGCAAAAAATTTCCAGAACATTTAAGTTAGCCCGAACAATGTATCTTCAAGGTATAGTTGATGAGCCATAAAATTTTGTATCTCTGTGGGTTCAAGTCCACCGTGCGTGCTAGTGTAAGCCGCCGGATTGGCATTTGTAATTCTTTACTTTTCATATTCCACACGAGCTGAAAGGTTGTTAGAATTGTAACTACTTATACATCAATGAAAGAACGCTTCGGGGACGACCAAAAGAATTGCCAGACTGTCTGTCTGGGCGATACATTCTGTGGGGTTCCCGTAGTGTTGTGTTTGAGAATTCTGAGTAATACTCTGTCTTTCTATCTTTGTTTGATTATTTGCACGGTAAAGACTGGGTTACGATTATGTTTATAGTAAGTTAAGTATTGAATCACTGTTCCGTTAAGTTAATTATTGTAAGTCTGTACTACAGTAGTGTTTACCTTGTGTGCCGGGTACTGAGAAAGTATTAATTCGTGTACGAGTCGGAAGTCTGTGAGAGAACCCATCGGAGTATTGGTAGTAATTTGTATCATCAGAGCTTTTAATATTATTGTACTGAGAAGTGAATGATTTAATTGGGAAAATCAAGTTATAGGGCCTCTGTTTAGCAGACCCCTTCCACTCCCAAGAACCCGAAAGAGCTTAAACGTGTCTTCGACAGCAAAGCATGTTTAACAGATCTCAGAATGAAGACACAGAGAGGCATACACTCAGAGATAGAGAACCCAAATTCTGTAGTTGCCAAGAGCAATGCAGGTACAAAGATGGTGTTTTCCACTCGTGCACTCCCAATGTGGAGCTTAGATGGGGATCTAGACAGAGTCTAGATGAACGGCTTACTAGTACAGCTACACATGGGCCATGCTTATATTGTGGAATGGAAGAGTCAAAGTATGTTCTTTGTGCATAATTGGCCTATTTTGTAAGGAATAATAGCACATCTCTAGCCTCATAAAATAGTAACTCAAAAAGTCAAAGGATGAAAGAGATCCCATTTCTATATGAGGCATGCCCAGCCCATAAAGCAATCATAGGCTTCACAAGAAAAACTAACAAGCTTTCTCTTTTTGGCAACTTTATTGCCTTCAAGAATAGCCACCTTTCCTTTGGATATTCAGCATGAATGAGCATAGAAACTTCCACTTTTTATCTAATTGCTAACCAATGGACACCAAACTATATGAAAGTCGAGGAGCCAAGAAGACTTCGACATGCTCCAAGGCATGAGACTAAGTCTGTTAAAAAATGCTCTTAAAATGTGTCCTAGAGAGCAAAAAAAAAGATCTCCAACTAATGGTTTTTCTCCAATCACAAAACCCAAAGACCTCGAGACAAGTTTAAAAATGCATAGGTTTCACAACACGAAATCTTAATGTATTGTGTATAGAAAATCTCAACTTAGTGTGTGGATGACTATATTTCTTCTCGAAACATACGCATAGAATAATATTTGATGGCCATATTGAACTTCACACTTCACATAAATTTCAACAATTGTAGCAAATTCTGCATTATTTCATTTAGCATGACTTGTCCTTGTTCATTTCTTGTGCCACATAACTTCTCGCTTGAGGCTATTATGCATGTAGCATATGTACTTAACGGGTGTCCCACCAAAGCACTAAAACCTATCACTCCATATGAGACTTGGAATGGTTGCAAGCCATTTGTTGCTCATCTACGTGTCTTTGGTTGCCCGACATATGCATTAGTGCGAACAACAACACAAGAAATTGGATGATAGAGTAGTGAAATGTTTTTTTGTTGTGTAAAGTTTTGAAACCAAAGGCTATCATTGGTATCATTCACAAACCAAACACATTTCGGTTGTCCATGATGTTGTTTTTTTGGAAGATGTAATTGAGCCATTAGATTCATGTACCAAGGAGACTTTAGTGAGCTCTAGAGATGTGCATGACACTTTTTGTCTCTTTATATAGGATGATAGTCAAGTACAAGTGCAAATACAGAAATCTTTGAGCCTTTACAGGTTCCATGATGATGCAAACCATTCCATTTCTAACGCACATTTACATGATGCACTTGTTGATGAGAGGGTTGACATAGAGGTGGAAAAATCTATGCATAAATGGCTAGTGTAGAATTTTTTATTGATAGCAAAGTAGATGCCCCTCTCTCATATCATACTCATTCAGGCTCTCATAGTGCTTCCTTTGCATCAGATTGTTATGCAATAGCTGCCTCTAGTTCTTTTGATGAGAACGAGCCATTTTTTCGATGAAGCACAAAATTCAAGAAATTGGATGGCTACAAGGAAATCAAAATATGATTCTATTATGAGGAATGGTACCTGGTCTCTATGTTATTTGTGTCCAAGCAAAAGGTCCATTGGCACTTAATGGGTATACAACCTAAAATGTAAGCCTGGTGGAACATTTGATAAGTATAAGGCTAGGCTTGTTACAAAAAGGTTAGGCTCAAGAGAGAGGCATTGATTTTGATGAGACCTTTGTAATCACATGTCGAATGACCACCATTCATAGCATTTGTGTAGCTTCAACCCATCATGGTATGAATTAACATCAATTGGACATTAAAACTACATTTCTAAATGGTGATTCACATGAAGAAGTGTATTTATTTAAGCCTCATGGTTTTGCATGCAAAGGGCATGAAAACAAAACGTGGAGGTTGATAAAGGCATTTTATGGTTTAACAGAAGCACCACATGCTTGGTATGAAAAGATACATGCCTACTTCATTGCACATGATTTTGAGAACAGTCCAACTAAGAGAACCTTATACATGAAGTGTGTACATAATGTACTTCTGATCATTGTTGTTTATGTTGATGGCATGTTGCTCATTGGTATTGATGAGAAGCATATTGCTGAATGTAAGGCTAATTTGTGTGCCTCTTTTGAGATGTCATATTTTGGGCATTTGCATCATTATTTGGGCATTCATTTAATGCAATTTCATGGGAAAATAGCTTTGTGTCAAATAAAATATATTGAAACATTATTGGAGTGTTTGTGTCATTGCAAAGTGCAAAACTATTGCAGTTCCTATGGAAACATGTTTATGGTTGAGACTTCATGATGGAGGAGATGCATTTTATGTTGTTCTCTATCAAATGGTGGTTGGATGCTTGATTTAGTTATGCATAATGCATCCTAATATTTAGTTTGTTGTCTGGGTGAAAGCATGTTAATGTTTACAAAAAAGTGATTTCTGGGACATAGTTAATTAACTGAAAGAACCCGATCCTTCTTAGCTGAACATCGTGTGATAGTTATTGAAAGAGAACTAAAAGCGAGGTCGTGGCTCGAGTGTAGGCCATAGTACGTATGCTGGAGCGTGGAGCAGTCGTGACATGGGTTTTTCTACTTACTGCATGTTGGAGAGTCGGTCACAGTACCTCATCTCACCTAGGCGTTTTTCTGCATAGCTAATGTTGTCTTTGGCGGGCATGCTATATTGTTGATCATGTGCTTTTGTAACAAGTCAGGATTGAATCCTTGAGCGATTGTCTTGATGGGCGATGGAAGACATACTTGTGCAACATAAAATCAGAGGCTTTAATCAACTCTAAAGAATCAGTTCTGTCATCACATTTGCTTCAACTCATTGCACTTCAGGTTCCCTAACTTTCATGCCGCCAAGAATAGGGTCGAACCAGAAGCTCTGCATTGGATATTATTAGCCCAAGTTGAAGTGGAAATCGACTCTGTTAAGAGCCAGAAATAGACTTTGGAAGCCATGAGCAGCATGTATCCTTGGGACAGAAAAGACATTACAAAGCTTGATGTGATTTCTATGCATTGCAGAGTAGGAATGCCTTTCCAACTCCCTACTCTTTTGGATGGTGGGTGAAAGCATGTTAATGTTTACAGAAAAGTGATGTTCGAAACATAGTTAATTTGTTGGAAAAACCCGATCCTTCTCAGCTAAACGTTGTGCAAAGCTAGGTCTAAAAAGTTTCCAAAAGAGCTCAACAAAATGGATTTGTTGAAAGAAAGAAGGGGCCTCTCATGGAGATGGCGAGGTGTGTCATCAAAAGTTAGGATTTGCCACATAACTTCTTGCTTGAGACTATTATGTGTGTAGCATATGTACTTAACAGGTGTCCCACCAAAGCACTAAAACCTATCACTCCATATGATACTTGGAATGGTTGCAAGCCATTTGTTGCTCATCTACATGTCTTTGGTTGTTCGGCATATGCATTAGTGCTTGAACAACAACATAAGAAATTTGTTGATAAAGCAGTGAATTGTTTTTTTGTTGTGTACAATTTTGAAACCAAAGGCTATCATCGGTGTCATTCACAAACCAAACACATTTTGGCTCTCCATGATGTTGTTTTTTTTGGAAGATGCAATTCAGCCATTAGTTTCATGTACCAAGGAGACTTTAGTGAGCTCTAGAGATGTGCATGACACTTTTTGGTCTCTTTATACAGAAATCTCTGCACTTGTTGATGATAGTCCATTCGCACTAAATGGGTATACAAGCTGAAATGTAAGCCTAATGGAACACTTGATAGGTATAAGGCTAGGCTTGTTACAAAAAGGATAGGCTCAAGAGAGAGGGATTGATTTTGATGAGACCTTTGTAATTGTGAAGAGATGGATAGGTATGTGCTTGAAGATGAAGAGATGTTGCAAAATCCTTGATCTACACCAACCAAGTGATCTAGGACTATATGGCGGGCCCTTTTAGCTTTCCAATGGATGTATTAGACACCCTATGTGCCTTGGAAGATCACTCTCAAAAAGATAGATCAAAACAGATAAGTTGGAGTTAGCTCAGAGGTGAAGAACTTGCTATTTTGGTTCATACACCTGTCCAGTGTTTTGCATAATTCTCTGAGCACAACAACAATTAGCTTAATTCCTCTTGGGGAAGTCTAGTTAACTTAAAATCTAACTTTCAAGAGTAATCTCATCAAAAATAATGAACCACACACTGAGAATGATGTTTAACAAGTGATGACATTATCCCGATTTTCACGGGCTGCTATAGTAATAAGACCAGTGAGCAAAAAAATGAACATAACTCAAGATTTAAGAATCCAATGATTATGAAAATTTGTATGCTTATACTAGAAATTATGCTAAATCCAACAAGCATTAAATCATTGAATGTGGGTAAGTATAAACTAAGAAACAGCTCTGACAAGAGGAGTAAAAAAGTCGGGTACCTGACAGAGAAGTGAAAATGAACAGAGAGGGTTGACTTCAACTGAACATAACTGAAGATTGCAATACCCAATTTAAATGAAAATTGGTGAGCATATATTATGCTGTTAGAGCTAAGTTTAACAAGTTAAATCACTGAAAATGATGCACCAAACTCAGAGAAACCATCTCTGCAATCTGACTAAGAAAAGTGAGGGATATGGCAGTGAGTAGTACACTTCACAAGAACATGGAAATATGAACTCAAATGATCATGAAAATGAAAGCATATTGATTGTACAATACAATGGACTTACTGATACATATGTGTGCCTTAGAATCACACCTTGATATGGCATAAAGCTCAACTCTTGGAGGTCTTCACATAACCACGACTAAGACTACCATGTATTTATAGCTGATCTTGGGAGGGCAACTCCCCTCAATCACTCTCCAATCAATTAGTGATTGATTTGATTCTCTATCTACCACAAATCACAAGTTTGTGGCTCCTCTTTCCCTTTTTGATCAAGTGGACTCAACCACTTAAGATTCTTTCACTTTTACATTAAGTAAAGTCTTCAAAAGTTACAAGAGGTAGTTCACAAGTGAACTTTACATTGTCTTCATTTTAAGGCTTCTTCTATGACTTTGTGGGACTCAAGCCAATACTTAGGCTTGTCATAGAATTGCTCCAACATCTCCCCCTCAAGCCAAGTATGCTTGAGGTCTTCAATCTTCCAAGATAACCTACAAACCAATCATGGCTTTGAACTTGCAGAGCTTTGTACCATCCAATGCTTTGGTTAGAATATATGCACATTGTTGATGAGTGGAGACATATGATATTTGAATCTCTGTGCTTAGAACCTTCTCTCTTACATAGTGATAATGAACTTCAATATGTTTAGTCCTTGCATGAAAACTAGGATTAGCAGCCAAATGAATAGAACTCATATTGTCACCATAAATAGTTGGAGTTCCACACTCCAATCCAAGATCTTTGAATAATGTCTTCATCCACATAGCTTCCTGAGTAGCTATGGCAAGACCTCTATATTCAGCTTCAGTAGAAGAGAGAGCAACTGTGGGTTGCTTCTTCGATGACCATGAAATAAGCTTTGAACCTGTAAAGGTAAGATAACTTGAAGTGCTCCTTCTATCTTCCTTGGAGCCAGACCAATTTGCATCACAAAATAGCTTCAAAACTAAATCCGATACATAAGGATAATAAAGTTCTTCATTTATGGTTCCTTTGAGACACTTGAGAATCCTTTTGGCAGCATCCATATGTGGTTTCCTTGGTGTGTGCATAAATTGACTTAGCACACTCACACTGTAACATATATCTACTCTTGTCAATGTGGCATAGTTGAGACTACCCACTAGACTTTGATATGATGTGATGTCCTCTATGAGTTCACCTTCATGTGAGCTCAATTTGTGATTGACCTCCATTGGAGTACCTGCAATCTTACAATCTTGCTTCTTGAATTTTGCCAACATGTCCTTAATGTACTTACTTTGAGTGAGAAACAAACCATGATCTTTGTAGACAACGTCCAAACCTAGGAAGTAGGTAAGTGAACCCAAATCACTTAACTTGAACTCTTGTCTCATCTGATCTTTGATCTTCTTCATACCATCTGCATCATTTCCTGTCAATATAATATCATCTACATATACACATAGGTAGCTGATCTTAGAATTACTCTTTTTAATAAAGAGTGAAGGATATGCCTTGCTTGGTTGAAAGCCTTTGTCTTGCAAGAATGAAACAAGCCTGAAATTCCAAGCTCTTGGAGCTTGCTTGAGACCATACAATGCTTTGTTAAGTTTACACACATAATCAGGATAAACTTGATTCTCAAAACCAGGTGGTTGTGCCATATATACCTCTTCTATTATCCAACCATTCAAGAATGCATTCTTTACATCTAGTTGAAGTATCTTCCAATTCTTGGAAGAGGCAATACTAAGCAAAACCCTAATAGTAGGCATCTTTGCCACAAGAGAGAAGGTCTCCTCATAATCAATTCCGTGAGTTTGTGCAAAGCCTTTTGCCACAAGACTTGCCTTATACCTGTTAATGGAACCATCAGAATTCTTCTTGAGTTTATAGACCCATCTTGAGCCTATTACCTTCATGGATGAAGTCTTGGGCACCAAATCCCAAGTGTTGTTTTCCTCAAGTGCTTCAATCTCTTCCTTCATTGCATGCTTCCATTCTGTTTTTGCTTAGGTCTCTTCAAATGATGATGGCTCCTCTTGGTTTATGTCTTGTGCTATGTAGATAGAATGTTTAGTTACTAATGAGGTGTCAAACCCATACCTTTCTGGTTTTTTCTTTTCCCTCATAGATCTTCTTAGGCCATGATGTGATGATTCTGCTTCATGTCCAAGTTCCTGCAATTTTGCTTTACCTTTAGACTTCCATGCTTTGATCTTTTCCATCTGAGATTCTTCATCATCCTCTCAGGTTTATTGTTCTTCAATCTTTGGTTGTTCTCTACCAAGCTTTGGAAAATCTTCTTCAAGATCATATGGTAAATTGACCTTCCTACATGAATTTTCATACCATGAATTGTTCTCATCAAAAACTACATCTCTGCTTACCAAGAATCCTTTGTTGGCAGGGTTGTAAAACCTATAACCCTTTTGATTGTTGTCATATCCAATAAATACACACCTTTCTGCCTTTGGATCCATCTTGCCTCTAACCTGTGAAGGAACATGAGCAAAAGCAATACATCCAAAAATTTTACAATGATCTAAGCTTGGTCTCCTTCCATTCCAAGCCTCATATGGAGTCATCCCATCAAGGGATTTTGAAGGCAACCTGTTAATCAAGTAAGTGGATGTAGATACAGCTTCAACCCATACATAATTAGGTAAATGCTTTTCATTTAACATGGACCTTGAAGCTTCAACAATTGTCCTATTCCTCCTTTCTCCCACTCCATTTTGCTCAGGAGTGTACCTTGTAGTTACCTCTCTTTTGATTCCTCTTTCTTGAAGAAAAGAATCAAACTCATGGGAGAAGTACTCTCCCCCTCCATCTGACCTTAGCTTTTTTAGTGATTTACCTGTTTGATTCTCCACAAGTGCCAAATATCTTTTGAAACATGAAAAAACTTCATCTTTGTGTTTCATAAAGAATAGGATAGTCCATCTGCTGCAATCATCAATAAAGGAGACATGATACCTTGATCCAGATATTGAAGCTTCCTTGCTAGGTCCCCATACATCTGTATGAACCAACTCCAAGAGATCTCCATGCATATAACCTTTCTTCATGAATGGTAACCTGTGAGACTCTCCAAATTGACATGCACTACACTTATAAATCATATGTTGTTTTGACAAATTAGGGAGTCCAAGTACACTTTGGTCCCTGCAAATTTGCTTTAATGACCTTTCACCAATATGTGCTAACCTTTTATGCCATACTTCCAATTCTGTGAGTGTCTGACTACCATAATTAAATAGAGCAATGTTTCTAGTGTCTTGTAATTCAAATGTGAACAAACTACCTGTCTTTTCACCTTTTGCAATTCTTCTGAATCCTTGACTTGGATCTTCAACAAATGCTCCTATTTTTATGAACCTGACTTGCAACCCTTTCTCTACTATCTGCCCAACACTTATCAAATTCTTTGTAATGGTAGGGACATAGAGTACCTTACTGAGTAGGTTGATGTTTCCATCAGGTGCTTTGACATTGCCTATTTTCTCCACAAGATGTCTTGTATCATCTCCTGTTTGTACCTCATGCTTATTCCTTGGATCTTCTAAATCTCATAGGAGTGTCACATTTCTTGCCACATGATTTGAACAACCTGAATCTATGTAGAAAACATGCTCATCAGATTTACCTTGTGGCATAGCCGTGTTCATGATCAATAATGAATCCTCTTTGTTTGAGTCTTCTGTGTATTTATTGAAGTCTCTCCTTCCTTTGTAGCCTCCTTGATAGTTTGAATGATTGTAGTTGTTGTAGTTGCCATGATAATTGTTGAACCTTCCTCTTGAGTAGCCATAACTTCCTCTATTGTATCCTCTGCCTCTTTGATTCGTGGAATTCCTAAATTAATTTTCAGTTGTATGATTAGTTAATCCACAAATAGAACATTAGTTGGAGTCTTGGGATCTCCCCTTGCCTTGTCTACCCTTCTTCCTCTACCTTTGCCATGTCTTCCTCTACCTGCATAGTTAGCTTGATATGTACCTGCTTCATCATCCACTTTCTTTGCCTTTCCTTTGTTATCTTTGGACTTGCTTTTATCAGTGTATAAAGTTGAAGATTGATTACCTTTAGAGCTTTCTCCATTTTTTATAAGCTTTGCCTCTTGAGTAAGTAGTTGTCCAATGAGTGTATTGAAATCAGGTACATGCATGTCCATGTACAAATCCATAGTTGTGGTGAATGCTTCCCACTTGTCATCTGCCTTCAAGCCATTGATGACCTGCCTTACAATTTGCTCTTCATCTATTACCTCTCCAATGGTTCCCAACTGATCTACTATGTCCTTGAGCTTTGTGACAAAATCAGTCACATTTTGTTTGGGAGCCTTCTTGAGAGTTGTGAAATCCAGCCATAATTGATGCTTCCTAGCTTTGGTACTTGAAGAGAAGAAGGCTTCAAGTGCATCCCACACTTCTTGAGATGTCTTACAACTTCTAATGTGAGGCAACAAAAAATCTGAGATAGAGTTGAGGAGATAAGACCTTGCAAGTGCATCCTTGGATCACCATGTGCTCAATCTTTCTTGCTTTTCTTGTGTTGGTTGACTTTTGTTCCTGAAATTTGGCATAACTTCATCTCCAGCCACATAACCATATAAACTTCAACCTTGGAGATAAGCTTCCATCCTTAATGACCAAGGTGAGTAATTACCTTTGTCTAATTGGTCAATTGATGAAGGAAATCCATATGCCATGTTGTCCAACCTTGCTCTGATACCACTGTGAAGAGATGGATAGGTATGTGCTTGAAGATGAAGAGATGTTGCAAAATCCTTGATCCACACCAGCCAAATAAACTCCAAGCGTATATGGTGGGACCTTTTAGCTTTCCAATGGATGTATTAGACACCCTATGTACCTTGGAAGATCACTCTCAAAAAGATAGATCAAAACAGATAAGTTGGAGTTAGCTCAGAGGTGAAGAACTTGCTATTTTGGTTCATACACCTGTCCAATGTTTTGCATAATTCTCTGAGCACAACATTAATAGCTTAATTCCTCTTGGGGAAGTCTAGTTAACTTAAAGAGCTAACTTTCAAGAGTAATCTCATAAAAAATAATGAACCACACACTGAGAATGATGTTTAACAAGTGATGATATCATCTCGATTTTCACGGGCTGCTATAGTAATGAGACCAGTGAGCAGAAAAATGCACATAACTCAAGATTTAAGAATCTAATAATTATGAAAATTTTTATTCTTATACTAGACAGTATGCTGAATCCAAGAAGCTTTAAATCATTGAATTTGGGTACATACGAACCGCGAAACAGCTCTGACAAGAGGAGTAAAAAAGTCGGGTACCTGACAGAGAAGTGAAAATGAGCAGACAAGGTTGACTTCAACTGAACATAACTCAATATTGCAATACCCAAATGAAATGAAAATTGGTGAGCATATAGTATATTTTTAGAGCTAACTTTAACAAGTTAAATCACTGAAATGATGCACAAGCTCAGAGAAACCATCTCTGCAATCTGACTAAGAAAACTGAGGGATATGGCAGTGAGTAGTACACTTCACAAGAACATGGAAATATGAACTCAAATGATCATGGAAATGAAAGTATATTGATTGTAGAATACAATGGACTTACTGATACATATGTGTGCCTTAGAATCACACCTTGATATGGCATAAAGCTCAGCTCTTGGAGGTCTTCACATAACCAGGACTAAGACTACCATGTATTTATAGTTGATCTTGGGAGGCCAACTCCCCTCAATCACTCTCCAATCAATTAGTGATTGATTTGATTCTCTATCTACCACAAATCATGAATTTGTGGCTCCTCTTTCCCTTTTTGATCAAGTGGACTCAACCACTTAAGATTCTTTCACTTTTACATTAAGTAAAGTCTTCAAAAGTTACAAGAGGTAGTTCACAAGTGAACTTTACGTTGTCTTCATTTTAAGGCTTCTTCTATGACTTTGTGGGACTCAAGCCAATACTTAGGCTTGTCATAGAATTGCTCCAACATTAATCACATGTGGAATGATCAACATTCATAGCATTTGTGTAGCTTTAGCCTATAATGGTATGAATTTACATTAGTTGGACATTAAAACTACATTTCTAAATGGTGATTCACATGAAGAAATATTTATTTCAGCCTCATGGTTTTGTGTGCAAAGGGCACGAAAACAAAGCTGGGGGTTGATAAAGGCATCTTATGGTTTAATACAAGCATCACATGCTTGGTATGAAAAGATACATGCCTACTTCATTGCTCTCAAATGATGGTTGGATGCTTGATTTAATTATGCATAATGCATCCTAATATTTAGTTTTTTGTCTCTCAAATGAGCAGGTTTATGCATTACCTAGGTCTCAAGCATTGGCAGGTGATTAAGCAATCATCTTTTGCTACTGTAATGGAACTTGGATACTTGGATTCACAAACCAAACACATTTTGGTGCTCGGTGATGTTGTTTTTTTGGAAGATACAATTCAACCATTACTTTCATTTACCAAGGAGATTTTAATTAGGTCTTGAGATGTGTATGACACTTTATTGTATATTTTTACAAGTAGATAGTAAATTACTAGTCCAAATAAGGCAAATTATCATCCTTTACATGTTCCGTGATGATGCAAACATTCCATTTATGATGCACATTTACATGATGCACTTGTTGATGAGAGGGTTAACATAGAGGTGGAAAAAACTATGCCTAAATGGCTACTATAGACTTTTTGAGAGATAGCAAATTAGATGCCCCTCTCTCATATCATACTCATTCAAGCTCTCGTAGTGATTCCTTTGCATCAGATTGGTATGCATTAGCTACCTGTAGTCTTTTTGATGAGAATGAGCCATTTTCCTTTGATAAAGCACAAAATTCAAAAAATTGGATGACGGCTATGTGTGTTCAACTCTCTCATATGCATGCATAATTCATATCCTCATATGCATTCCAAGACATGTACCTTATTTTATTACATTTTTATGTTCATGTTCTCTTACATGTATGCACATTATGTTTATCCACATGCAAATATGAATCTACCAATCTCATACATGTATATACGCTTTAAAATTAATTCACATTCATAAATGTGCATGTATCAATCATTCATTATCTAATTTATTGCATTACTTGAGTCATTAAATCAATCAACAATGCACATATGAAATTTTTCCACACAATGTTTCAGGATATACTTATGAATCATCTAAAGAAGACCTTGTAGAATTGCTCATAATCCAGTGTATGAAAATAGTCCTACGAAATATGTCTTAGCATGCAGTAGAGGCACCATCAGGAACTAGCAAATGTTCCTGTGTAAAATTTTGATGCGTGATAGGCATGTCAAATATAGATTGAAAATCCCTCGCATGACAATTAACATTTTCCATCCTTCTATCACATAAACTCTATGTCTTGTAGGAACAAAATAACTCAAACAATGTGCTGCAAGAATAGCTTCAATTCTTTAAGCCCTTTAAATGTATTATTTACTACTAATTGCACATAGTAAAATAAAAATTTATCAATACAAATGCATAGGTGTTCTCTATCAATTGGAATGTACATCAATTGGACATTAAAACAACATTTCTGAATGGTGACTTGCATGAAGAAGTGTATGTTTTTCAGCCCCGTGGCTTTGTGCAGAAAGGGCATGAAAACTAGGTGTGCAGGTTAAAGAAGGCATTATATGGTTTAAAGCAAGCACCACGTGCTTGGTATGAGAAAATACATGCCTATCTGATTGCACATGGTTTTGAGAACAGTCCAACTGAAAGAACCTTATATGTTGAGTGTGCTAATGATGTGCTTCTGATCATTGTTGTCTATGTTGACGACATGCTGCTCACTGGCCCTATTGAGAAGCATATTGTTGAATTTAAGGCTAATTTGCATGCCTCATTTGAGATGTTTGATTTGCCGCATTTGCATCACTATTTGGGCATTTAGTTTATGCAAGTTGATGGTGGAATGGCATTGTGTCATATTGACACATTATTGTAGCGTTTTGGCCTTGAAGACTGTAAGCCTATTGCCACTCCTATGGAGACAGGTTTACGATTGAGTCTTCATGATGCTGGAGATGCATTTCATGTTGTTCTCTATCAGCAAGCTGTTGGATGCTTGATTTACTTATGCATTACTTGGCCAGATATTCAGTTTGCTGTCTCATAGATGAGCAAGTTTATGCATTGCCCAGGAGTCAAGCATTGGTAGGCAGTTAAGCGCATCTTTCACTATTCGAGTGGTACTCGACTACTTGGGTTGTTTTATCCCAAGAGGGGATCACTACCGCTAGATTTGCATGCTTTTTTTGACTCTGATTGGGCTATTTGCTATGACACTCGTGTGTCCACTAGTGGCTTTTGCTTCATGCTTGGTAGCTCATGTATATCTTGATTGAGCAAGAAGTAGCCTACTATGGCCACTTCCAGTTGTGAGGTTGAGTATAGGGCAGCTTTCACAGCGACTATTGAGTGTCTGTGGCTCAGACGCCTTATGGCTGATTTGGGTGTTGGTCAGTCTTCTGCCACCACCATCTTCACTAACAGTCAGAGTGCATTGGTAGTTGCGAGGAACCCTGTGTTCCATGATCGCACTAAGCACATTCAGGTGCATTATCATTATGTCAGGGAGAGGTTCTCTGCTGGGGAGATCAGCTTGGCATATGTGCCCACACAGGAGAACATTGGAGACCTTTTCATGAAGGCTCTACCTAGGGAGAAGTTTGAAGATTTCCGCAAAGCTTTGGGCTTACTTCCTTTTGTGGAGTGATTTCCACATAGCTTGGCACTTCCTTATACATGAGTGCCAACTCCTTGTTCACCGCATCAGTCCCAGGGGAGATTTGTTGATATATTTAGGTAGTGATGTGTGTGAACACACTAGGATTGTCTATTTTTTCCCTCTTTAGGAGTTTTTTTTCCCCGAGCTTGTATATACGCCTATTTCCTTAGTGGGCTACTTATCTTTGTACATTCTCTAGTAATACATTCACTATTGTGTGTTGTGCTCCAAGCTTCTTCTTCTTCCTTGTGTTGTTCGCGTGCTTCCGTAGATGTCTAACTCCAACAATTTTATATCCTCTCCAAACATTAGTTATTACTTACTTTCACCTAGGAGTGGTCACAGTGTCTCCACTATGGGGTCTAGTAGGGTTCTCTAATTCCTCTACCTCCCCTCTTTCATTCGTTCTCTACAGGTGCTCCGTGATTGTATATATGTGTTCTAATTTGTCCATGTAATATCATCCTTCATATTTTATGGCCGTTCTTGGGACAATCTCTCAATCTATAGAAGTTTTCATTCTAGCCATAGACCCACTGAGGCCGTTAAGGTAGATAGGCAATCCATGCACATTAGTGGACATGTATTGCATGGATGTCCTATATTCCCCTTTTATTACTAACATAAGCCCGACCAATGACATTGAGTTGTGCATCTCTTTTGAAGCCATGATAGGATCTCCTTGAGAGTCAGTAGATGTATCCGAGTAGAAGAATGGGTACTATTTTGTGTGACACTTTCAATCAATGATATGACACTTCTTCAACTCCTTGGATCTCATCCAGGTCGTAGGTTTATTCACCACTTAAGGTCTTTGGTCTTCTTGAGGTCATCTAGCAAGTCTAGGGTGTAGTTAAAATATGTATTTCATCACTGGAAAAATTTACTTTTCACTTTTGAGCCCTTTTGTAGTTCTTCCTTTTTCCCATGATACATGATACTTGCCTTTACATGATATATGATACTTATCACCACTACGATACACAATATTTCCAAGTTGCAATACATGATACTTGAGTGATTAACATATTTAATTTATTATAAGCTAATAGGTAGTATATAATTTATATTTGGTTTAATGCGTATGTAGATAATATAAATTTAGCTTCAAATTAGAGTATATACATAAATGTATTTACGTATGTAGCCAGTATGCACATGAATATAGAAGAAAGTGTGAGGTGTAGTGGCATGTGTAAAGTTAGTAAGGATGAAAAGAGAAACCACGTGAAAATGTATGCCTGTATATATGCAAGTATGGTATTGTTTTTTTTTCTAATGTTTCTCTTTTAGGTACATCGAGAGCGAGCTAGAGAGAGAGAGGGAGAGAGCTTCTTTCTATTGTGGGTTGTAGAGGAAAGAGAAGAGAGGAAGGGAGAGTGTGAGTAAGAGAAGACTGTTTGTTGGGCTAAACTTTCCCCTATGTGTTGCATGCTCAAAAATGTGCATACGTGCAGAGTGAGAAAGAAAAGTCTCCTCTATGCAATGAGAGATAGGGAGAAAGTTTGTTTGTTTGCCTTTCTTCTAGATGACTAAGAGAAAGCTATATGTGCATGACTTGGAGCAGAGAGAGGGAGCCTTGTTCTGTGCTTCCTAAGCTTCTGCAAGCATCAGTGTGCATTCACACACGAGATCTGAAAGAAATGCAGATCTGTAATAGAGAAAGGGAGAGAGAAGAAGCTGTATTCCTTTGCCCCCTCTCAGCTTCTATGGAACACTTCCGTCATATCCATCTTTTTGATGACATTGTTCTTTTTGGGCTGTAATATCATGCATGAACAATCATCCGATTCTGTGTGTGCTTGTGTATAGAGAGAGGATTCTATGGCACCTTCACCATATGGATATGTATCAACCGAGCTCAATTATGCTTATCAGATTACTCTAAGGTCTATCAAGCACACGGTACTACCACAACACGATATTACATAGACGCGATTCAAAAGTAATAGTTATCCCACTGTATGTTATTAATGGTGTTGAGCTCGAGTGCTAGCATGGAAATGAATATCGTGTTTATTTTGAAGATCTCGATGAGATGCATCTTATAACGGAAATCTAATTTATGAGCAAAATATTGAGTGGTAGGAAACACCAACTCTTGCTCCACAACTCACCAGGCTTCACACACACACTACAATGGAGAAAATAGTAGGGGAAGGGGTATACAACACCTCTAGGCACACATGTCATGCATCACACACACACATATAAGCTCATGGAGAAGAAGATACATAGGCAAGAAGAAGCAAATTCAAAATTTTCAGCTTGATTCTTCACAATGGCAAAAATTCCTTAACAAAGTGTCACCAAGTGACTTATATACATGTGCCCTAGAAATCATCCTTTCACATAGGTGACCGGCACTTTCTCTAAAAATCACTAAATTCCTACTATTATACAAGGCTAATATTACATTCTCCATGGATCATGCAACTAGCGGACTCCTCTAGAGCATTTACATGGCTTTTTGAAGTTTTACAAAGGATTTTTGAAAAGAAAAATGGGCTAAAGCATGAAAACTTTGGGGTCTGCTTTTTTTTTCACTTGTTTCTCTTGCAACACTTGGCAATGTCCATAATTCTCTTCCACGTGGAAGGAAACATATACGTTAATGTGTTGGATTGTAAGATCACAAAGGTGTGATAAATGTCGTGCAAAACTTATGGAAAGAAAACTTCTTCAAGAAAAAAAGTTTACTTAATAATGAACCTTTATGGTCTATAAATGAAAAATACATATAAAATTGCTACTCGTTTGAATGCCTTGAACCCTTCTTTTCCCAATTCAAAGCACAGTTAATGAATATGGACGAGTCATGTCACATAAATAATCACTACAATTGTTGATGGGTTGCAACTACACACATATAAATTCAACCTGATGTAAATTCCAACCATGATGGGATGCAACTACACAGATGTTATGAATGGTGTTCATTTGGCTTGTGGTAGCAAATGTCTCATCAAAATCAATGCCTCTCTTTTGAGCCTAACCTTTTTGTAACAAGCCTAGCCTTATCCTTATCAAGTGTTCCATTAGGCTTACATTTCAGCTTTTATACCCATTTAGTGCTGATGGCCTTTTTGGATGAACACAAATAACATCAAATTCAGGAACCATTCTTCATAATAGCATCAAATTCTGATTGCATAGTAGCCATCAAAATTTTTGAATTTTTTGCTTTATGGAAAGAAAATGGCTCATTCTCATCAAAAGGACTAGAGGTAGCTATTGCATACCAATCTGATGCAAAGGAAGCACTATGAGAGCCTAAATGAGTATGATATGAGAGAGGGGCATCTAATTTGCTATCTCTCAAAAATTCTACACTAGTCATTTAGACATAGCTTTTTCCACCTCTATATCAACCCTCTGATCAACAAGTGCATCATGTAAATATGCATCGTAAGTGAGATGGTTTGCATCATCATGGAACCTGTAACAGATGATAATTTGCCTTATTTGGACTAGTAATTGACTATCCAACTGTAAAAATATACAACAAAGTGTCATACACATCTCAAGACCTAATTAAAGTCTCCTTGGTACATGAAAGTAATGGTTGAATTGCATCTGCAAAAAAAACAACATCAAGGATAACCAAAATGTGTTTGGTTTGTGAATCCAAGTATCCGAGTTCCATTCAAGTAGCAAAAGATGTGCTTAATGGCCTACCAATGCTTGAGACCTAGGCAATGCATAAACCTGCTCATTTGAGAGGCAAAAACGAGCTCAGATCATGATTTCGACACCACATAGGGAAGCTGTTTTGATCTCGAAAACACGCTGAGTATGCTTGCCAAAATGTATGCGATTCTGAGACTGCAACCAGAGGAATGTCGATGGTGCCCTACATGAAGCGACAACCTGCTCTGATACCAATTATTGGAGATAGACATCTACGGAAGCACGCGAACAACACAAGGATGGAGAAGACGCTTGGAGCACAATACACAATACTGAATGTATTACTAGAGAATGTATAAAGATAAGTAGCCCATGAGGGCAATAGGCGTATATACAAGCCGAGGGGAAAAAACCTCCTAAAGAGGGAAAAAAGTGCCCCAACGGTCCTAGTGTGTTCACACACATCACTACCTAAACATATCAACACGAGAAGGCAGAACATGATGGTGCAGGTGCAGTTGTGAAAAGGGTGCTAACCCATGAACAACTTAAACCTGAAGGTGCAATGCTGAAGTGTGCTTCAAATGTTGTGAAATTTCTCAGGGGACATTTGTGAGAGTCAAAATGAAGAGATGTCACACGGGTCTTTTGGGAAGTGAAGATTGACGAAGTGAGCAAGGAAAAGGCTTGGGATTGTAAGTGGATATCTCAAGTTTGATCCTTGCATTTGATTTCTGGCTAATCAAGGTTAGGTGGAAATTGCATCGGTGTCAGAAAACTAACATGTTATTGCTTTCATTGTATCGATTGTCATTGGAGAAGATGCATCAACAAATGCCACATTCAAAATTGGGTGTACCATACTTTGACTCCTACTAGTGAGTCAGATGAAGCAAAAGACTCATCCTTTTCCAATTTTACATTTGAAGGTGATGGCAACTACCTATCAGATGCATTGGTAGTGGATGACAACTTTGGAGTCAATGCAGAAGAGGACAATGATGAAGGTGTAGATTTCTATTTATGAAAGTGCACACAAGGAAAACAATTCAGTCCAAAGAATGTAATGAATGTGTGGAACAACCTAATAGCTTCAGGAACATATTATGCGGTAGGTTTATTTTATGAGAGACTAGAAGAAAATGTCTATAGGTTGTTAGAAACAAGACCACCAGCTTATATGTATTCCCATCTTGTAAGATGCATTAAATTACTCGTGTAAGTATGCCCTGGAATTTGTAATACCCATGTGATGTTGGACAACTTTTTTGTTTGGCACTATGTAGTACATGATTTGACTAGATAATTATAAACTAGTTTCTTCAGTAACCATTTCTGTGCTAAGAAGTTCAATCAAGTGGTGGGAGTGGTTCATGCATAAATTTAGATCCAAGATTTTCCATTAGTATGGTTGCCAATATTCTTTATCTCATAGAGTTTTTGTCCTCAATCATTATATCCTCCCTTCCTTGATTTATGTGTTGTCCTCCTGGATGCCTAACAAAAAGCATTTTAACTAGTTGATTGCACTTTCGAGAAGATTCTTGTGGGGTGGAAGTCTCAATCACAATTCCTAAGGTAGCTTGGAATATCTGCTGCCTTCCTAAGGAGGGAGGTTTGGGTATTTTTTGTCCTCTCAAATCGCTACTAGTCTGTGTGCTAAATGGATTTGTAGAGCTATTGAGTCTAATGACATTCGAGCCATTTTCATCAAAATAAACACTGAAAGGTTTTACCTTACTAATTATTAATCCTAGAAATAGCATAATTTATGGGACATTTTTGTTTTTGCTCACCCCTACTCTCCCATTGGAAGCACCCTCACTTTTAGGTTCTGGCAATCATGGATGATGGTCAAAAAGCGTAGTAGTCCAAATGACAAATTCTTTGCTTTTACAGACTTCTTTATGCAGGAAAGTGCTTGGGCTGGCTGGTTGTCCCTTTGGAACAATTGCAACCTAATTATTAGAGAGCATAAATGTTGTGCGCAGGGTTTTGTCAAATGGAGTGACTTCTGTGCTCGATCTGATATGCTGAATGATACTCATTTCTTTGATTCTACTAATTTATCCCCTGTTTGCTTGCAAGTGCTAAAGCTTTATAGAGATATGCTGGAAACCAGACTCTTGCTTTGCTCTCAGAGAAGGCCTGTCAAACTCCAAGAACTCCTTCATGTACTCTTTTGTCAAAGGCTTTCAAGCCATGGCTAGGTAGAGTAGACAATCCATTAAGTCTGCCACTTCAGATGAATTCAATCTCTCGGGTCACCTCAAAGTCACCCTTCCAAAGTCACTAGAGGGTTTCCCTGCTATCTCTGTACTCTTTTGTTAGGATGGAGATGGTTTACCACAGTATCTAGCTCTGATTATCTTTCTATTGCATTTGTATCTTGCTCTTGTAATTGTGAGGACTTCCTATCTATTATGATGGATTGGGAGAACCTTATGATCATATTGCTGAATTTAAACAAGTTTTAAGAGCGGAACAAGTAGACGACTTCTTCGCGCAGTATGAGTCTTTTGGACTCACCCTCACAAGAACAGCTCTGACTTGGTTCCAGCCATTAGACCCCAAACAATTTGGAAATATGGAGCAATTCTTTCTAGAATTCATTGGAGAATTCACTAAGAGAGGGATTAAACACAACTCTCCATCTTTAATCCATAACTTTAAACAGAACCCTAATGAAACTGTGAAAACAGCCGCCCGAAGATTCAATCACTATGTTGATAGATGTCCAGCAACAGAGAGACCCACTCAGCAAAATTCATTATTCTTGGATGGATTAACAAACCGAACCTTAAGAATGCTACTATACGTAAAGAGGCTACATACATTGAGTGAATGCCTACAGGAATGTATTGACTAAGAGGACAACCTAGCGGATGATCTGAAGAGTACGCCCAGCCCCACTAAATCAGAAGACTCTCGGAGTATAATTACGTCCAACTTCAGTAATGTGGAGGAATTAGCGGAGCTAGTAGCAAAGAAATTGGGAGTCCAAGGACAGAGAAATTACCAACCCCCAGCTTTAAGAGTGTGTATGTTACGAAGATGTAGTCTATGTGGAGGAGATCACCCCACGCACCTGTGTGTACGAGAGGAACTGGTGTACCTCAGACATATCCTTACAATAGACAGCCCCATCAAGGAGTTTACCAATCACACCACGGAAAACTGCCCATTCAGTAGGCATGCACAACCCCTACAACCACCTCAATATCGACCATATAGATATCCACCTAGAGAGTCAGGTAGAGATATGCCCAGATACAATTCCTACCCAACACAAGAAGGATCTCCCAGGCCATATGAACCAGCACAATTTGGAAACCCTCAACCGGTGTTAGGACCACAACCTCCACTTCCTCAACATGTGATACCGGTTAAGTATGCTCAACCAGAGGAAAACCTAGAAAGAGCCATTGTACCAGCATCACCTATGACTAACATGGAATCGACAAACTCAAGTTACGAGCAATCTCAGGGAGAGTACTATCCCTATGACACTAACATGTCTGAGTATGAACAAACCTATGATCCACACTACTGCGGATACGAAGGATACGAATATGCATATGGGCCAGAAGTGGCAACATTAATGTACACCGCACCTAAAGCGCAACCACCCGTGAGACCACCCATTAGACCGCCTACGCCGAGAGGACCATGTTATAGATGCGGAGGAGATCATTTTATTAGAGAATGTACTCGACCTTACAATCCACCACCTCTTAGAACTTGGGAAGGGTATTGCAATGATTGTGGGAAGGAACATCGTTTTAGAGACTGCCCAAAGAATCCCACCAAAGTCCAAGACACTGCACCTATTAATGTAATTGAAGTGATAGAAGCACCTGGAGATGATAAGGAATACACCGTGCCCTTAAAGGCCATTACACGAGCTCAAATGAAGGGATGAAAGGAAAAAACAACCGGATCGGGAACAAGAGAACAATAGAACCGTAAATCCCAAAATTCAGATAGTAGAAGATTTAGAGGACCCACATGAGAATACCCAAAACATAAAAGCGCAAAAATGGAAGGAAAGAAGAGAGAAGCTCAAAGAAAAATGGATGAAAAACAAAAGTCAAGAAAATAAGAAAAACACAAGAAGCAGTAAGGAGCATAAAGAACTAGAGATTCGGGAAGAAGTTCCCATTCCATCGCTTATCCGAGAAGTAGAGAAACCAGGATCAATTCTAGCTGACCCAAAACCAGATGAGTTGGACATGTGGTTGAAAGCTTACCAAGCTACAATTAAGACTCGACCAACTGTGGAACAACACGAAAAGCTTTACCCACAAGGAGAATTAGAAAAAGAGAGGCTTGCTATATGCAGGAAACTAATAGAGGTTGCACAAGCAACCCTAGAAAAGACTATCCCAACCCTTCCAGAGACAAGGATAGCAGAGGAGCAATACAAGGAATGTGTTAAAGCCAAGGATAAAGAACTTAAAGGGAAGGATGACAAGTGTTAGCGAGTGAAAATCTAGGACGAACCTATGTCAACAATACCTGACTTAGAGGCTGATTGGCCAAAAGAATTATGGAATAGAATCCGAGAAGAACAATGGAAGAGGAATGGAGTGACTAAGCCTCCCTTTGAGGAATTAGATGTGGAAGTTTACCAACCGAATCCCAACATGGAAGAAGTATATGAGGAAGTATCAAGATTAGACGGAAATAGAGAAGAAGCGCAGAGCATTTCAACCCTACCAAATTACATGGGAGAATACGAAAAGGAATCCATGATAATTCGAGCACCCACAGTCCAAGGAAAAGGAAAAGGAAACTTAAATAAGGATTCATATAATCTAACGGAACTTAAGAAGTTGAAGGTACAATGCAAACTGATGGTAGAAGATACAAATCCCAGTAGATATGGTGGGAGAATATAGTGAAGGAGACGAAGATAATACATGTCTACCTGTCACTTATAATGGGTACATGACCAAGGCTATACTAAACACAGGAGCAGGAGTAGGAATTGCCACCAAGGAGATTTGGGAGAAATGGGGAAAGCCTGCATCACGACCCACACGTATGAAGCTCCTATTAGCAGACGGTCATGTGGAGAAACCCTTAGGAATATTAGAAAGGATCAAATTAACCACCTATGGAGTTGAATTTGAACACACATTAGCCATTTGTAAGTTCGAAAAGGCTAACAATTACGAAATGATATTAGGACGACCTTTCATGCGACAAATGCGGATCGTGCAAGACTGGGGACGAGATTCATTATACCTGCAACATCAAGGAAATACAACCAAGATAAACTTGCATACATTTCATATAGAGATGTACCCCCACTACAGTGGAATCCCATACACAAGGAGGAAGATGACCTATCTATTCATAGCATTGGATCAAGCGATCAATCATGGAAGTATGGCGATGCCCAATTATGGATGTGTAAGGAGGCCAAGAAGGAGGACAATAAAAGGTAGCTGTGGCCAATAGGACATCCTAACTACCGACCTGTAGAGGACCCAAGGTATATGCCTCAAATCTTTCCTGACGAAACATTTGAACCGCATGGATGGATGGAAATCTTAGCCACCTTGGATGTATGTGTGAATGAGGAAGTTCTGACAATGAACGAATGCATAGACGAAGAAGGCTATGATGTAAATTTGTACATGGTTGTCCTTCAAGAAGTAGAAGCAGGGGAAATCTTAGAAAAAGAGTGGAAAGAGGAATATGAGAGTATAGAAAGGGAACCAGAATTTGATTCAGAAGAAAGCTATCTAGACACCATTCGAACTAAAGATAAGTAGGAACCGACCAGGATCTTGGCAATAGAAGCCACCCCCCTAGTACAAGAGCAAGAGGAGAGCATGAGTAAAATCGGACCAAATCCAAATCTTTTTGGGGTTCCGGAGCATTTCAAAAGGTACAAAGTAGAAGAGAGAAAGATAGCCATCCAGATGCCTAAGAGAGAGGCTAGAGAAGGAGAAGCGTACAATAACAAAGAGCAAACAAAAAAAAATCATAGTAACAATGGAGGATGGAGAAGAACGATGTACATACATAGGTAAAGATATGTCAACTGAGGAGGAACAAGAACTAATACAATCGATCCGAGAATATCGAGATGTATTCGCATGGACATATAAGGATCTCAAGGGGGTGGAACTCTCAATTTGTTCTCATAGAATACCAATGATGGTGGAGGCAAAACCATCTAAACAACACCCTTATATATACAATGAGATCTATGCTGCTAAAATTAAAGAAGAAATAGACAAACTACTAGCAGCAGGATTCATATATGAAATAGAACACACAGAATGGGTATCACCCCTAGTGGTTGTGCCCAAGAAGAATGGAAAACTCACAGTATGCATTAACCTGAAAAAAGTGAATGCAGCCACAATTCGCGATAGCTACCCTTTACCCATTACTGACCATCTATTGGAAAGAGTTGCAGGAAAAGAAGTCTATAGCTTCTTAGACGGATTCTCTGGATACAACCAAGTAGCTATTGCTACCGAGGATCAACATAAGACCGCATTCGCATCTGAATGGGGAGTCTATGCTTTTTGAGTGATGCCTTTTGGACTCACTAATGCGCCTACCACTTTCCAATGATTGATGTGTCATGTTTTCAAAGAATTCCTGAAGAAGAGCATGGAAGTGTATGTGGATGACCTATGTACATATTCAAATCAACGACAAGACCACATCCTTGAATTGCGGAAGATATTTAATAAATGCCAACAACATAGAGTTTTCCCAAACCCAGAGAAGTGTGTCTTCATGGTAAGAGAAGGGAAGATCTTAGGACACATAGTCTCTAGAAATGGAATATCTACAGACGAAGACAAGATTAAGGTCATTTTGGAGCTTCCTAGACCTAAGAATGCAAAAGAGGTGCAAGCATTTATGGGACATTGTGGATACTACCACCGATTTAGCCACATGTATGCCATAATTGCCAAACCCTTGTATGGACTTTTGACTCAATTCACGTGGAAAGAGGAATGCGAGAAGACATTCAATGAGTTAAAGAAGCGGCTTAGCACAACCCCAATTTTGAAAACTCCGAATTGGAACAAACCTTTTCATATTCATGTGGATGCTTGAAATTACGCAATAGGATGCATATTAGCTCAGTCGGCAGACGAAGGAAAGTTAGATCACCCAATTGCCTATGCGAGTAGATAATTGAATCAGGCTGAGAGGAACTATACAACTACAGAGCGAGAGGGGTTAGGAATGGTCTATGCAGTGAAAAAATTCAGACACTATCTCTTAGCCAACAAGTTCAAGTTCTTCATAGACCATCAGGCATTATTATACTTAGTCAATAAGCCCTGTAACACGGGAAGACTGGTAAGATGGTTTCTACTATTGATGGAGTTTGACTTCGAAGTAATAGTGAAAAAGGGAAATACCCATGTAAGAGCAGATCACCTTTCTAGGTTAACACACGGAGAACCACCAAGTGGAGTACCAGACGAATTGCTAGACACTTATTTGTTTAATCTGGAAGTGTGTCCAAGGTGGGCAGAGAAACTAATTCTGATACTCACGCATGGTCCACAACACTCAATCAATAAAGAGAGTAAAAAGGAAATTCAGTAGTCAAGGAATTGCACATTATAGCGGGAACTGTGTACTATAAGGAACCCAATGGTGTACTACTAAGATGTGTTGAGGAGGAAGAGCAAAGGATGCTGATTGAACAAGCTCATGTGAACAAATGGAGGACACACAAAGGGACTCATGGAACTATTAGGGAGTTAAAGCGATTAGGAGTAGGCCAGACATGCCTAAGGATGTCCATGACTATGTGACTAACTGCGCAGAATGCCAAGAGACTATCCATGAGGATCATAGATCCATACCTTTCTCAACGATAGCACCCAATTGGATCAAAACGTGGTAAAATTCCTAAAGACGAGAACATGAGGAAGGAGTTAGCTTGGCAAGAAAACGATCCCTAGAGGACATGAGCAAGGATTATGTACTCATGGGAAGACACTTGTCTAGGAGAGGAAAAGACAACCAATTACGACTATGCGTGCATGAAGGAGAATATTTACCAGTATTTGAGATGGCACACACAGGTGCGGCAGGAGGTCATTTCTCAGCTGAGAGATCTGTGAAAATGATCCTCTTTGCAGGCTTCTGGTGGCCAACTTTATATATGGATGCGGAGACCTATGTACGAAGCTCCGAGACATGCCAAAGGGCTAAATATCCGATTCGGAGAGATGACATGCCATTGAGACCTATGGTTTGTGCCAGAGCCTTTTCTAAATGGGTTATAGATTTCAGAGGACCCATTAACCCACCGGCCAAAGGGTCACATGCTTAGTCGCCATCGATTATTTGACAAAATGGGTAGAGGCAAAGGCTACTAGAAAAAACGATGCTCAAACCACTGCTAAGTTTCTTTTTGAGCATATATTCACTCGTTTTGGATTACCAATTGAGATTGTGAGTGAGCGAGGAATACACTTCATTAATGAGGTAATAGAGTCTCTAATGAATGAGTTTTTAGTGATCCACAAAAAATGAGCCCCATACCACCCTCAAGCCAATGGTCAAGCGAAAAGTTCCAATAAGGTGTTATGCACAGTTTTGACAAAAATTGTCAATAATTGGAGGTATGACTGGGACAAACAATTGCATCATGCAATTTGGGCCTTCAAAGTCGCATAAAAGACTGCCATTGGAACTACCCCATTCAATCTAGTATACGAGCAGAATGCAATTCTACCAATTGATTCTTTTATACCCACTTTGAGAGTAGCCCAGTAGAATGAATGGACCGGGCATGAATTATCCCAACAACTAGACCAAATAGAGAAGCTGCATGAAACTCAGTTGCAGGCTGTTGTAGGAATCTACACGGCCAAGAGAAGGCAAAAGGCATATTATGATGCACACATAAAAGACAAAGGACTAAAAGAAGGAGACCTAGTCCTGGTCTACACCTTGAAGCAACATGCCAAGAAATTACAAAAACGTGGATATGGATCTCTAATCATTAATAGAATCTTGACAAGTGGAGCAGTTAATCTAGCCACTTTGGATGGACATATTCTTCCTAACTACATAAGCGGATGTAGAGTGAAACAGTTTATGGAGCCATTGACGGATCAATTATTAGCACGTCTTGTAGGTTTGCAAAACAGGAAGAAGGAGGAAGAACGAGTTAGAGAAGAAGCAGGGCAAGAAGCCCTAGAACGCATTAAGAAATGGAAATAATGGATTAGGCAACGAGACGAACATTATCTCCAAGGAGAGGAGCCTATCCCCATGGCTAATTACCAGGTCCATAAGTCGGACATGACTAATGTCAACATGTCCCAACCCTATTTAAACCTAGGAATTGGAACAACGGAGTACCGATTGATAGATGCCTTGATAGACTCAGGAGCAGGACTCAGTTGCATACGAAATACGGTCATGAGAGATCTTCAAACAGTTATGACACCCACGAAAGCTCGTATGATAGGAATTGGAGGTCAAGCCATAGAATGCATTGGAGAAGCCATAGTATCCCTCCACATAGGAAATTCAACTATGGAACAACGAGTCTTAGTGTGCAAAGATGAAGACTTAATAGAAAATTTGATACTAGGACAAGACTGGATCATTGAGAATGAAGTAAGCATCCACCTCGCGCAAGGATACATTTCAACCAAGATAGGGCACAAGGAAATTTTTAGTCTATTAGGGGAGAAACCCTCACAGAGACCAGAAGTAATCAAAAATGTGGAAGAACTCAAAGAAGAGAACGGAGAACATGATTCCAGCCCCAATCTCTTAGAAGCAGGTCCGAAAGAAGAAGAAATTTCAAACCCTAACCTATCCACAGTAGAAGTGGATTCATCATATTCAATTGATGAACAGAAAGAAACCAAGAAGATCAACACTCTTAGAGTTGCTCACACAACAAAAGGATTACCAACTTGGCAAACCATCAAATACTCGCATCCAGGAAAGGTCAACTTCAAATGGGTACGCAAGGATCAAGTGAAGAAATCAGAGATCGCAACACCAGCTCATAAGGAGAAAAAGGAGGACAAGAATTCTTCTTACCGAAATCCAAACCTAAACAACTCTGGCAAGTATGGCTTCCTAGGTTTTTGATTGAAGCTCAACAAGCACGACAACAAATATGGATTCCCAAGAAGGTCAGAAAAGTAGCCAATCAAGAGATAAGCAAACAGGAGGACGCATTACACCGACACGTTCGGACAACGAAGCCAAGACAGACTCATCATAGAAACATGAAGAGAAAGACCTCTATCACTAGGACAACAAAAAAACAAAATAAACACGTGCAACTCGAGGAACCAAAGAGAAGACACTGCCTAACACCGCAAAAATGAAATGGATTTGGAATCCCAAGCAACTTTGAGGAATGGAACACCAGAACAACGAAGATTTCTGTTGCACGCATGAAGATTCCAATGCACCTAAAGTATGCATAATAGGGCCACATTACAAGGCCAGGCATCCGGCACTTGAAGTACATAATAGAATTAGTGGTGCACATTCTCCAATGGAGAATAGGTCATAGCTTCAACTTCCTTAGGAATGGACCTACTATGTAAATAAATAAATGCTTCGACTATACTAATCCTTGTTTTCTTTTAGAAAAGAAAATGAAAAATATGTGGTAAGAGATCTCACTTATACAAGCAAGGGGAATGGAGTGACGAAATCACAACATGCCACTACATGTAGAGCACACTTGCTATATCTTCTATTGAAGCTAATGCACTTTTTATTACAAGTGCAGATGGCTTCGGAAGATTCTGAAGCAACAATTCAGGAAGAAGTGATGGAATTCCATCCACAAAACGTGACTAAAGCAAAGGGACACTGGTTTAGAGAAGATCAACCGGCTGGGGAGTATCTCTTCTGATGACTATCAAAATCATGAACACGGATCATCAGTTCCCAATCATGTCCCAAGATTTTAAGGTGGTGCATGAGCTCCCATCTACCATTGACGTCATGAAGAAAGCGGGCATCCATAAATATTTTGTATTACCAATCTAGAAACCCGACTTTCAAAGGTGCACCCAAGTCATGATACATTACAGCCAGCACTACATGATCCATTGGTGCCAGAGGCCAGAGTCATGGATGCAGTAGGTGAATGGGTCGTGATACAGTTTACACATGAGTTAATCAAAGAATCTTTTGGATGGGAGAAGGATGGCATTGACATTGAAGAAGAAGTAAGACTTATACATCAACACTTTTGTTTCCCTAACATGCATAGATACACTGCTCCTCAGAAGATCATAGTACAGATGTTGTCTCAGGCTATTAAATAAATTGGGAATCAAATTAATCTGGCTCCTTATATTCAAGAGAGGCTATTCTAGGCAAAGAAGCAGTGGAATCACAAGAAGTTTCTAAACGGCAGTGTAGCTCTGACCATATTGATCTATCATGATTTAGGTATTAGAGAGCACCTCCAAGAAATGACCTCATCAACATCCATGGCTAAGTATGCCAAGGTCGCCACAGTCCCAAGAAAGAAAAAAGGAGTCAAGATTGTTGAGGAGGCAGAAACTAGCTTTCAACCCAAAATGAGAGGTACATAGTGATTAAGGGAAGTAATGCAAGTAGAAGCTGAAGTTCTAGCTACAAAAAGGGTACACGTGCTCCCGAAGCCTAAAATTGAAGAGCACTGACCAATTATAGAAGAGGAATTAACTAGAGCATTGGAAGACACACATCAATACATAGAGGGCCAAGCTAATCTACTAGTGCAAGGGCACCATTACCAGCAAAACCACAAAGATACGGAAGCGAAAAAGAAGCTAACCAAAGTACATTGATACAGAGAAATAGGGTTGGATAACTCAAGCTCCTCTTCCGATACACACGAAGAGCCTGACACTTCCCTATTAAATACAGACATTCGAAGTGAATCCAAAGACGATGCACAATGGGAAGAATTAAATGAAGTAAACTACACTATAGAAGAAGAGGGCATGAAGGTGAATGACAACCCCATCAACCCCAATCAAGACACCGCAGGCCAAGAGGTACCCCAAGAAGGAATCCATGTCATCGAAATAAATGAGACCTCAACCATTCAAATACAAGAGACTAAGTGGTGTAGCTCAGTGATGAGTAGCACCTCCTTTAATGTCAATCCGAGAAGACGTGAGGATGGTATGATGACCTCGAGCCAGTGAAGGCACAAGTGCGTGAGTGCGAAGCACACTAACATGCACACACATACACACACACGCACACACAAGGCAAGACAAAGAGTGAGAAGCAATGGAGTTCTTTAGATTACTTTCAACAAGCTCATACAAGTTCAAATCAATTACAAGCTAACCCCAAAAATGAGCTCTCTAGCTCTATTTATAGTTTTTGACTAGGTTTTGGCCTTGTCCAGACCTAGTGTCCGGCCTAGTTAAAAATTAGGTTCTCTACCCTATTTGGAGGTTCAAACGGAGTCTAACAAATGTGAAAACTGATAGGTAGGTACTTCTAAAGCTCCTCAAGCTCAAGGACTCCTTGGCTTGCACAAAATGGAGCTACAAAAATATGAAATGGTATTTACAATGGTTTTTAGTGATGAAAATCACTATTTTTGTAGGGATTTCTTCTAACATTTTGACATACATTTCCTGGAGCTCCCTACTTGCTCCTTCTTCTTCTGTGCCCAACTCTTTGATGCCTGGAAAATTTAAATGGCCTACTTGCTAGATCTTCTTTGACTACTGTGTCTGCTTGTGCTTTCTCTTTGTTCCGACTCCCTACGTAGGCTTCCTTGTCTTGTGACTCCTTCAGTTCCTTGACTACTGCCAACACCCCCCCTCTCTCGCATCTGTCGTCTCTGAGAGACCCTTGTCTAGCTGTGCGTTGGACATAATATTGAACAACATCGGCAGCGAGGTGGTGTTCTTCTAATCGTAGCCCCCGTGCTAGGTCTGTTAACAATGCATCCCAATTCCTGATCCTGGGGCGTCCGGATGTGGCACCCGTAATTGTTCTGAATGGATGGTTCTTTCCACAGCGAATAAGTGGAGGAGATGTGAGGGCTTGGGTACAAATATTTCTGAGTGATATTCCCAGAATCCTGTTACGAACATCTCCTCGAATGTCTGATTAAAACAAGCTGGGAGGTACTTGATTCTGGCATGCCAAGCATATATTACCTCTATTGATGGGGTGGTGCTCATGTCGTATACAAGATCTTGGTTTCCTGTAAGGAAGCCGACCCCTGAGAAGTGGGGGTCTTTAATATTCTTGAATGTCCTAAAAGTGATCAACATTAATTCAAAGATTTTCATGCACATTTGGGCCATCACATCGGGGGTATTCCGTAGTCGAATGCTCCAGTGACGGATGGTAGAAATCATATAATTCATAGTGGGAGGTCCTTGTGGGGGTGCTAGATAAACATAACTTAACCACTTTGCACAGCCTTTGATGTTCTTGACAGCAATGGTAAACTCGGGCTAGGTGCGTCTGCGGAAGACTGGAACATAACAGGGATTGTATTTAATAAAGAGTGGCATGTTAGTCCAAGTACGAACCATCTCTGGGTAGGTCTCAAGAAGACGGATCCTCGAGGTGGGTTGATGAATGGATCCTTTTTTAGCACTCTCTGGGATATCATCGGGCCCAAATTGTGTGGCAAAAGTTGGAGGTTTGCCACATCGGTGTTGGATCTCCATGTTGTAATCTGCCAGGAGTACACAGTATGGCACATACTGATCGTCGTTGGTGCCGATCCATCTATGATGAGACATACTGCGGAAATATTCTGACTTTATGATGGTGTCTTCTAATTTGGCCATTGATTGGATTTGGATTGCCACTCAATCTTCATGGGTTGTAGCTGTCTTTTCTAATGTCTGGAGCCATTCGGGTACTTTGACTTCCAAGGTGTCCATTCCTTCTGAGGTTTGCTGACCACCTGGCATCGGCATAGGAACATATGGTTCCTCATACGTTTCATCCACCTCAATGGGTACCAATTCATCTGGCTCTGGTTCTACAACTAGAGAGGGCTGCCTTTCATATTCTAGTAACTTCTTCTACAGTTCTGCCACCTGCTCTGTTAATGCCTTTACTTCCGCTGAAGTCGAGGTCGTCTATGACTTTGGGTTGTGCCTCCTGTTCCCTGAGCTGGCGACGTAGTTCATCCCGTTCCCTTTCCAAATCGTCATGTGCTTCTAATAAATCAGCATAGCTTTCAAAGATTGTTTTCATTGTTTCTGAGGGAACTGCTTTGAATTGTTATGGGTCGATTTCATGGGGAGAGCCTTCCATGGCAGCTTCTAGGTTTTCTTCGTTTTGTTTCTGCAGACGCTTGTTTTCTTCAAGGGCTGTAGCCATGTGTTTTCTGAGTAGAGTCAAATTTCGCTGGACTCTCAGATTATCTGTTTGGTAAACCTCCAGTAAGGCTTCGAGTTGTTTGACACCTGATTCTTGTGATGGTTGGGGTGTCTCCAGGAGGGTTTGATGAGCTTGGTCGAGAGTGGTGTAGCGTTGATTGAGGTCTGCATTTTCTTCTTCTATACTTGTAAGCCGTCTCTGTAGTTGTTGATGACTCGTCTTTAGTTGATGATGACGGTCTTCGAGAGCCTGATACTCACTCTGAAGTTTATACACGCATTGATGTAATGCCATGAATATACTATGTACATTAAACGATGCAGGGAAAGATGAAGATGCAAGGGGAATGGGAAAGGGGAAGGGAGTTGTGAATGCTGTGGAGTCAAGTGGTGAGGTAGGTGGAGGGGGTATGGGAGATTGAGGTTGCGTGGGGGGTGGGAGTGGTGCTGTGGCGGGTGATGTTTCCATTGTGTCGAACGTGTGTGTGACTGTGTAGATGGGAACAGTGGGTGGGGTGGATGTGATATTTGTGAAGAGTGTTGTGTAGGTGGGCATGGTAACTCCTCCGAATTGGATGCCGGGAGAGAGAGGAATTCCCATGACGACTGTGGTAGTGGCAGAAATAGGTGTGGTAGTACCAGGTGGTGAGGTGACTTGTGTAGTGAGAGGTGAGGCGGGTGGTGAGAGTGGTTCCTCCTGATGTTCTTCTGTCTGTGTGTTACCTCCTGGTTCTGATACATTGATGTGGATTTGTTTGCCAGATCGCATGGGATGGGTAGGCACTCGTTTCTCAAATCGATGAATATAAGTCATGGCTGCATGAACAGCCTCATCTAAGCCTACTGGGTCAGCATGCAGGTTCATTGATTCGATAAACATGTCATCCACACCTTCCTCGGCTAACATTTGGCTCACGATCATCTTTCCTGTCTCGAGCGACAGTTTGTGTTGCTCTTGGACCCGCTTCATGGTTTTGTATAATCTTTTTATTTGGGCCGAGTATGCCGGGGCACTTGCTAGTTCTGAAAGTTCTTCATATTCTTGATCATACTCCTCGTTTGCCTCTTGTTCTTCTGTCTCTTCTTCATCCTCTTCTACTTCTACTACTCCCGGTTGGGTCGGGGCTGAAGTTGTAGTCGTGGGTTGTTGTCCTTGGGTCTGCTCTGCTTCTGTCTCCAGGTTAGACTCATTGATCAAACGGGCAATTTCTTCATCTGTCAAATCAGCAAGGGTGTAACCTTGAGGGAACTCCAAGTCTGATGGAATCGGAGGGAACACTAGGTTGGGCCCTTCTGCACTTGGTCTGGGTAGGCAAATGGTAAATGGTCAGACATGCCTCGTTTGTGGAGGAGTCACCTCAGGTGTGGTAGTGGCTCCCCTTGGTTGAGCACATGGTAATTGAACTCCCTCTCTCATCTTCTTCGATGGAGGGCCCGCCGTTGATAGTCGTCTTTGGAACTCTTGGGCCCTGGACCATACTAGTGCTCTTTGAATGGGCACGTCGTACGCTAAGCACCTGTAAATTATTCTTGTGAGAGCACAGCATCCATGAAGTACATTTTTCTGTTTCTTATTCCACCGTTGATGGGCTAGGTGTATTTGATCGATGATCTAGTGCGGTATGTTGATGGTGAGATTCTCTGTCTCCGCCAAGTACAAGCTGAACCATATCTTTTTTGGTGGCATAGTGAATCGTTCTTGGGTGGGAAAAGCAAAATGTTGCATAATAGTTCGTAGGTGTAGAGCAATGGTAGGTGTCATTGCTACCATGTCCTTCAATTTGTGGAGATCCTTATGCTTCATCCTGCCTGGAACCATTGTTTCTTTCTTAGTGAGAATATACATTCCTTGCATGTTCAATGCTGCCCGTACCAAATTGAGGGTCAGTTTGAATCTCTTGAGTTCATGGCTTGGCAATAGTGAGGGTAGCACAAAAGTACTATCGCCTCCCTTGGCCCTGCTAGGAGTGATGATACTGATAAAATAGGAGCAGCGTAGGAAATCTAGCTTAGGCAAATGTGCTCTGAAATAGCTATCCAATCCCGCTTTGGTCCAAACCGATCGCATTACTTCTGCATTCTGATAGTTCTCAAATTTGCGAGTGAAGAAATGGTAGTGTCCCCATTTGCCATTGAACTCAATTTTTGCCATTGAACTCAATTTTTGCTTCCCAGAAGTAGGTGCCATCACCCAATGGCCCTGCGACATCACTAAACCAATGAGCGTGTTTCCCCACTTGAGAAGTGTGTCCCTGAGGAGGGTCCTGAATACGGAGAACATGCACCGCTTGAAGTTCTTGAGGCCTCTCGGTGAGTGGTGGTTCCAGGAGGAGGGTTTCAAAATCTGTGCGCTAGACCCTGCCTGGGAACTGGTGCCTCCTGCTTCTGCCATTGTTATTGCTTGCTTGCTGGTTCTGTGAGAATATAGATCATGCGTTAATATTGTAATGGACAAGATAGAACACTTTTTGTCCCCGTTACAACAGTATCATGAGGTGAGTAATGGGTTAGTGGGTCAGTGAGTGCTCAATGATTGTGTGTGTAGTTAATGAATGGATAGTCCTACGAGCTAGATGGAAAGATGCAGTGTACGAGTGATGTAGTTAGCAAATGAGGATGAATTTACACATGGGGTTCGGGGGTTTTATTACAAGTTTTAGGCTGCCAAACACAATGAATGGCTTTCGGTTTTGGTTTAGTGGAGACTCTAGAGGGCTTTATGAGTATGTCTGCTTGGGAATGAGGCATTTTTGGGACCCATTTACCAGTGAGTCTGTGCGTGCTTCTGGGCGACTGTGTGTTCGTGCGGATTAAACAAGAGTGGGTAACGGCTCCTTGAGTGAGTGAACCCTGTCGTGTATGATGTGATTCGTGCGTGACTAGTTGAGCCTGCAAGCAAGCCTTATGCACCCAAATTTGTCTTGATTGTGGGCCAGCCTTCATCGACTTCTTGGGCACCCAGATAGATTTCACTTTCTCAAAAGAAGTTTTGGAAGTCTTCTTATTAGTATCATGTCGTTGATTACTAATAGGAAGTTGAGATGATTGTTGTCGCTTGACTGTAATAGGCCACTCGCCTTTTCGCACCCACAATTGCTTCAATGGCTGCATCATTCTGCTTTGCACGTTCTTTTGGCCTCCATCATAGGTTGTCTTCAATAATTGATCTGCCTTTGGTTGCTGCCTCCCTCTGGCCTTTGGAAAAGAAGGGAGTTCCGTTGAGGCCTTGACTTCTTTATTGAGATCACCATTCCTCTGCATCACATAGCTTTGGACAAGAATAGCATGGTCAACTTCATGTGTACCCCTGGAAGGAC
Organism: Ceratopteris richardii; assembly: GCA_020310875.1. Lineage (NCBI taxonomy): Eukaryota > Viridiplantae > Streptophyta > Polypodiopsida > Polypodiales > Pteridaceae > Ceratopteris > Ceratopteris richardii. The sequence continues at coordinate 105,151,057 of CM035434.1, forward strand.
CAGGAGTCTGTGCCTTTTCTAGTTCCTTGAGTGCTCCATTATCTAACTCAACTGTAATTCGACTCTGATTTACCCATACCTGAAGAAGTCCACTTCTTAGGTTTAAGTTGACTGCATGGTCATAGATCCAGTCTTGGCCCAAGACCAGAGGCTCAGTGAGATCCTCATCTTGACACACTAGTACCTTAACTGTCATTGGAACATCTTGAATAGAGAGGAGAAGTTCCACCTCGCCCATGCAAGGGGTTTCCACACCTCCCAATCCTATGAGATATGCTTCTATAGGATTGACTTTTAATTTCAATTCTCGACAGTAAGAAAGTCTCACCGCACTAGTGGCTGCACCTGAGTCAATCAATGCTCGCACAATTTTTGCACTAACTCCTTGTCCTATCTCTAAGGTCACAAAAGGGCGTCGATCTATTATTCTTTGGGGACTTATTCCTGAGACTTCACACATTGCCACATGATATCCTGGATCCTCATAGGCATCTGTCCTAGGTTGATCCCTACCCTGCCGTCTCAACTTCATCCTTTTGATGCGTTCTAAAGCTTCTACTTGAGCTTCTTCTCGAACTCGTTTTTCTTCTTCTTTGTGTTTCTTAGCAGTGTTGAGTCTACTGAGCATTTCTTCTGTGAGAGGTTCCTAATACAACTTGACTCTGCACCCGCTGATGTAGCTCGAAAGAATATCACCTTCCAAGGTGGCTAGTTGTACTGCTCCACTCGTTGAGATCCTATTTAGGATCATAGGTCCATAGCCACGTTTCTCTAATTTTCTTGCATGTTGCTTCAAAGTGTAGACTAAAACTAGGTCCCCTGCTTTCAATCCTTTATCCTTCACATGAGCATCAAAATACGCCTTCTGCCTTTTCTTAGCTGCATATATTCCTGCTGCAGCTCTTAGTCTTGTTTCACCTAATCGTTCAAGGTCAAAAATTCTCGAAGAGAGTTCATGGCCTGTCCACTCATGCTCCTGTGCTATTCTCAATGTGGGAATCAAGAAGTCCAAAGGTAGCACAACATTTTGGCCAAATACCATTTGAAAGGGTGTGGCTTGGAGTACCGTTTTATAGGCCACTCGGTATGCCCAAACAGCATGGTGTAGCTGTTTGTCCCAATCAGAGTGTTTATTATTCACCAATTTGGTAAGCACATTGCATAGAATCTTGTTTGTGCTTTCGGCCTGGCCATTAGCTTGTGGGTGATAGGGGGCAGACTTCTTATGTACTACCAAGAACTCTTGGAGCAGATTTTCAATAACTTCATTCAAGAAGTGAGTGCCTCTATCACTTACCAGCTCTATAGGTAGCCCATATCTTGTGAACACATTCTCAAATAGGAACTTAGCAGTTGTCTGAGCATCGTTCTTTGTCGTAGCTTTTACCTCTACCCACTTTGTTAGATAGTCTATGGCCACAATGATATATTCAGCATGTGAACCCTTGGCTGGGGGATTAATAGGATCTACAAAGTCTATTCCCCACTTAGAGAATGCACGTCCACCCATCATGGGTTTCAGTAGCATCTCATCCTTGCGTATAGGATACTGAGTTCTTTGACAAACATCACACCGTTTCACATAGGTATGTGCATCCATGTGAAGGGTCGGCCACCAGAAGCCCGCAAATAGTATTGCCTTGATCACCCGATCTGGTCCAAAGTGTCCTCCTGCTACACCTTGGTGAGCAGTTTCCAAGATCTTGAGATATTCACTCTCATGGGCACATAGTCTCAGGTAACCATCTTTACCATGCTTGTATAGATTATCACCAATGAGTGAGTAATCTAGGGCTTCTTGTTCTAGACTTCTTTGTCTCGTCAGGGTCATATCTTGAGGGAATGTTTTCATCCTCAAGGAGGCTACTAATGGTTCACTCCAATCTGGCACTATGGACACTTGATAAAGAGTGGCATGTTCCACAGGTGGTTTAGTGCAACAGATTGGGCATTCTTTACACATCTTATGTACATCAGCTTCCATAGTAGGCCAATGCACTCCGAGTCTCCTTAGTGTCTGTAGGGTTCGTTGTTTTGAGTAGTGTTGCTCTAATGCACCTACATGTGCCAATTGCAACCATTTAGCGTACTCCTTTTCTTCCACACAACAAGCCAATATCCCTTGATCTGTCTATTTGTACATGCTTCCTGCCATGATGTGGTACTTCTGGGCTCTTACTACCTCTCTACCTTGAGTGTTTATGACTGGGTGGTTAGGCCCGTATGTCAATACTGGCACTAATGGCTTAGCCCACCGAGGTACAACTTCCAAATTAAACAAGTAAGCATCAGGAAGGTCATCTGATACTCCTTGTGGGGCTTCTCCCGATGTGAGCCTAGAGAGATGGTCTGCTCTCAAGTGGGTCTTCCCTTTCCTCACCACAACCTCGAAGTCGTATTCCATTAGTAAGAGAAACCATCTTACTAATCTACCTGTATTGCATGCCTTGTTTACCAAGTACAACAGTGCTTGATGATCAGTAAAAAATTTAAACTTATTTGCAACAAATAGTGTCTAAAATTTTTAACTGCATATAACATGCCTAATCCCTCTCGTTCAGTGGTGGTATAGTTTCGTTCAGCTGCATTCAACTGTCTACTAGCATAGGCAATTGGAAGATCCATATTGCCTTCGCCCGTAGGTTGTGCAAGTACACATCCAATAGCATAATTGGATGCATCCACATGAACATGGAAGGGCTTATTCCAATCCGGTGTGGTCAAGATTGGTGCTGAACACAATCTTCTTTTAAGCTGCTTGAAGGAGTTTTCACATTCATCAGTCCACTCGAAGTTAGTCAAAAGTCCATATAGAGGCTTTGCTATGATGGCATACATGTGTATAAACCGTCCGTAATAACCACAATGCCCCATGAAAGCTTGTACTTCCTTGACATTCTTTGGCCTAGGTAACTCGGCTATGGCTCGTACTTTCTCTTCATCGGTGGATATGCCATTCTTTGACACTATGTGTCCTAGAATCTTGCCTTGCCTGACCATGAAAACACACTTTTCTGGGTTCAAGCAGACTTGATACTCTCTACATTTGTCAAAGATTTGCCTGAGTTCTGGTATATGTGTCTGTCTAATGTTGGAATGAGCACAGAGGTCATCAACATAGACTTCCAAATTCTTCCTCAAGAACTCTTTAAACACGTGGCACATCAGTCTCTGAAAGGTTGCAAGAGCATTGGTAAGCCCAAATGGCATTACTCGAAAGGCAAATATACCCCACTCTGTGGCAAAAGCTGTCTTATGCTGATCTTCTGGAGCTATGGCTACTTGATTGTAGCCCGAAAATCCATCAAGGAAGCTGTACACTTCCTTGCCTGCTACTCTTTCTAAGAGATGTTCTATGATAGGAAGCGGATAGTTATCTCGAATTGTGGCTGCATTAACCTTCTTCAAGTTAATGCATACATGCAGCTCTCCATTCTTCTTGGGCACCACTACAATGGGGGATACCCACTTAGTGTGCTCAATTTCATAGATGAATCCAGCTTCTACCAGTCTATCTATCTCCTCTTTGATCTTAGAAGCATAGTTATCATTATATGTGTATTGCTTTTGCTTAGAGGGTTTCGCATCTGAGGTCATGGGAATTGTGTGTGAGCATATGTCTGGGTCAACACCCTTCAAATCCTTGTAGCTCCAAGCGAATACATCTCTGTATTCTCTTAGCAAGGCTATCAATTCACGCTCTTCTTCTTCCGTCAGGTCATGTCCTGTATAAGTACATGTCTCCTCTCCTTCTTCTAGGGCTACCACTATTTTCTTGGTGGTTTCTTTGTTATCATAGGCCTCTCCTGATTGTGCCTCTCGTTTAGGCATTCTGATCATGACTCTCCTGCCATCTATCTCATACTTCTTAAAATTTTCCGAGACCTCAAACAAAGATTCTTGCTCTTCTAGTGTGACTTCTCTCTTCTTTTGTTTCTTTCCTTCTTCCTTCGGGGTCACATGTGTGGCTAGCCTTACATCATTTGTAAGCTCTCTGTGCCTCTGGGGTTGAAATTCTATTTCATAGAAGTATTCTTTATCTGATGCAAAAGGTGGGTCCATAATGATTGACTCTAGATCGGAGTCGCTCACATCCTCAAATGCATCAGGGCTAGGTTCACATTCTTCTAGAACTACCTCTCCCATGATTGGCTCTATGGAGAAAACTGAAATGTCATAGCCATCCTCATCACAGTGGGGTGTCCATTGTTCTTCATTGATGGCTACATCCATGGTTGCTAGGATTTCTGCCCAGCCGTGGGGTTCAAATTCTTCATCAAGAAATACCACAGGGGCATAGGTTGGGTCTTGAATGGATCTATGTGTTTCTTTTGCACCTATCTCTCTGGCTTTTTCTCTCTTCTCTTCTTCTACTGCCACTTTACACATCCATAAGTGAGTGTCTTCATGCATCCATGAGGATCCTGATCCTATGGAGTGCACTGACTTTGTATCATCTTTAGCTCTATGGATGGGATTCCATTGAATAGGAGGGACATCTCTATGAGAGTAATCTTTGAGATTGACTTTGGTCGTAACACCTAAGTGTTGCAACTACAAGGAATTGGTTCCCCAATCCTGGACCACTTGCAACTGTCGCATAAATGGTCTTCCCAAAATCATCTCATAGGCATGGTTCTTGCTAAAATCACATATGGCAAAAGTATGCTCAAACTCAACACCGCATGTAGTGAGAGTTATTCCTTCCAGCAAGCCTAAGGGTCTTTCTATGTGGCCATCAGACATTTGCAATTTCATCCTCGTGGGCCTGAGTGCTGGCTTGCCCCACCGCTTCCATAGGGAAGTGGTAGCAATAGCAACTCTTGCACCTGAGTCTAGAATTGCCTTAGTTGTGTACCCCTGATGGGTAATGGGAAGATAGGTGTTTCCTTCTTCACCTTCACTCATATCTCCTATCTTGTCTAGAGGAATTTCTGGCACTGTCCTATGCGAACCTACCTGAGAACGAGGTTTTGCTATCTCTGGTACTTGTTTGGATACATGTTTCCATAACTCTGTACTAACTTTGAGTAGCTCTTCTAAGGTGAGGTTGCACTGCACCTTAGTGTTTTTCACTACCTCCGTATTCCTAGGTATGACTGAGTCTTCGTTTCTTACCATGACCGTGGGTGCTCTCATACAAGTAGACTTGGCTTCACATGGGCCTGTGAAATGGGGTAATTCCTGTAGGGAGTTAGACTCGAAGTCTAACCTCTCTTGATTTTGTGCACTCTTCTGCTCTCCATAAATGGAAGGAATATCTTGTGGTAATTGATCATGTGTGTCATCCACAAGTTCAATGGGAGGAGGGGCTTCACTTTCATTAGCCCGTTTGTCTTCTTGAATCTCTCATAGGAATTCTGGAGTGAACCTATTCATAGAAGAGGAGGTGTCTGGTTCAGTGGAATTGGGCACAAAAGCTTCCTGTGGGGGAAGGCTTATTCTTCTGCTTGCCTCCTCTCTTCCTTGATTTTTTTCTTCCTTGGCAGATCTTGCAATTATGTTCTCTAACTTCTCTAGGAGTCCATCCAAGTGCAATTGTGTCTTAGCTAATCGAGAGTAGTTGAAGAGACGACTGGCTTCAAACATGGTATGAGCCAATGCGACCATTTTCGTGCAAAGCTTGGTTCTTTCTATCTCTAGGTCAGCTCTAGGGTAGCACTTGTCATGATCTCTCACGTTTGGTCCTTCTTGGATTCTGGCGTGATATGCCTTAAGCATCATGTCTATGTCTTCAGGAGTGGGGTCAGCTAACACTGATCCTACTCTAGGGGGTGGTGGGATGGTCTGAGGTAGGTGAACAGATGGTGGGTTAGATGGTGATGGAAGTGAGAGTGGTGGTGGTATGCGAGAGTTTGTTTGAGAGGTGAGTTCAACAATTTTGGATTTTGTTTCTCTTATGCCTTCTTCTAAGTCGCTCATTTTTTTAGACCATTGTCTTTTCATTCTTTCTCGACTATCCCTCTAGGTTCTCGACCGTTTCTTGGCTATGCTCTCAGTTTCACTACCTTCTGCACTCTTCTCTTGACCTATTCTTGGGTTCTGTTGCAAAGCCTGGGCTCTAGTGACCACTTGCACGGGTGCAGTGGAAGTGACACTTCCTGCCAAGTCTACAACTAACCCAATAACGTTAACTGGAGTTATTTTTGGCATATTATTGGGATTCTTAGGGCAATCTCGTAAGAGATGCTCCTTCCCGCAGTCTTGACAAAAGCCTTGTATTGTTACTGACTGGGGTTGTGTAGGTGCAGGCATGGGGCAATCACGAATGAGGTGATCTCCCTGACATCTGTAGCATGGCCCCCTTGGGAATGAGGGTCTTACTTGCCTAGGTTGAGGTCTAGAGTTGGGGTTTGCGTACATGACGTTTGTGTAATCTGGCTCCCAACTAGGTTCATTCGGTTCTTCACTATAGTAAGACTCACCATGTTCAGGAGACTGCATATAGTAAGCTTGGAGGCTATCAATGTGAGTAGAATCAAAACTATGATCACTTGGGTCACTTTCTGAGAGCAATGGAGTCACTCGGACTATGGCTCTATTCAAATTTTCCTCAGCAACTGCATACTTTACAGGAATCACATTAGCGGGGGTTGGAGGTTGTTGAGCTAACACAGGTTGTGGCCTTTGTTGGTTTTGGTAGGGTTGCTGCGGTCTGCCATAGTGTTGTGGAGGGTAGTGGTTCTGATACCTTACTTGTTGTGGATAGGGCTGAGGGTAGGTTTGCCTAACTGCTTGCTTATTGTATGGGCAGTCTTGTGCTGTGTGATTTGTGTATCTCCGTTCTATGGTGCAGTATTGGCTACTAGGATTCACTTGGGGTTGGGCCATAATGGGACATACATTCGCCATATGGTCACCTCCACAAGTATAGCACCTCTTTACTGGGGCAAATCTAGGAATTTGTTTACTAGAGACACCTAGTTTTTGAGCTACTTTCTCTGCTAATTCCTCGATTGATGTGGATTGCGAGGAAGAGAGGCTAGAAGCACTATCGGAATCTTTGTAGATTTTTGAAAGCTCTAGTTCCTCCCCTAGTTTATCCTCAATGTCAATGCACATGCGTACACACTCTTCTATGGTCCTAGGGTCCTTCAAGTACACATAGGACCTCAATTTGGTACTTAGCAATCCATCCAAGAATAAAGCCACTTGTTTGGAAGGTGTGGGTAACTCAGGAACAGGGCATCTCTCAAGGTACTGCCTAAATCTTCTTCTTGCAAGTCTCACAGTCTCTTGAGGGGTCTGCTTGAAGCTGTATATCAATGAGGAAGTATTATGCCTTATGCCACTTTTAGAGAATTCGGTGATGAAAGCCTTTAAGAGTTGGTCTATGCTCCTGAACTGTCTCTCATTCAATGGTTGAAACCACGTAAGGGTTGTGTTCCTAAGTGTTAGACCAAAGGCATTATATTGCGTGAATAGGTCCTCAACTTGTTCAGCTCTCAAGACTTGCCTAAACTCGGCCACATGATCATATGGGTCTCCTGTGCTATCGAAGTAATTCTTCATGGACTTAACTAACTGAGTCGGTCTCAAAATCTTGGCGTGTTCCCTAGGCCTTGATAGAGGGAAATCATCAGCATTCCTCTGGTTCCTTGGGGCTCTAAGTCCCTCAGGTTCCACTCTATTTGTTTCCGTTCTCGTTCTGTCTCTTCCCACTAGGTTGGCAAAGCTTACCTCCGGTCTATCTCTATGTCTGTCTCTTTGAGTTCCATGAGTGTGGGAGGTTCCAGCTCCTTGGTGACCAAAGGACACATTCGATCTTGGTTGGGGGAAAATGAATTCACCTTTCCAAGTGTAAGCATGCCTATCATTTTCTGTAACCACAAAGATCCTCTCTGAAGAGTGATCTAAGTAGGTCACTCTACCTGGGCTATCAGGATCTTTAAACTCATATATCATGGTTATTCCTACCTCATTCGGCTGATTAGATCTATATCTCCAAAAGGCTTCATCAGTCTCTCGGTTCAGGAGTAGATCTATGCTCTTATTGTCTTGGGGAATCCACTCTGGTGCGATAATCCTAGTGAGAACAGATTTGCCTCGGGATGTTCTAGGTTCTACACCCATGTTTCCTTGCTCCAGGTCACCTAAATCCGCTTCTGAGATCACATTCCCAAATTCATCTGTCCTATCTGGGTGACTGGTGACTACATATATTGTCCCTTCCTTGTCTAGGTATGCTCCGTTTTCAAACTTGACAGCTGGGTGCTCTAGTCCAATGGATTGGTCAGGGTTTTTAATCTGGACCACAGATCTTCATAGGCCGTCCTCATAGATGCTAGCACCTAATCGGTTGGTCCTAAGGTATTTGAGTTGCGTCTTGTAAGGGCCTTCCACCCTATGTAAATATGGCACTCCAGAACTTCCTGAGGTCTCTCCATACCGTGGGACATCTCAGACTCGCTAGTCTCAGAGGTAGGGTAATACGAATGATGGCTCAATTGCTGGGCCCAAGACCTAGCAGTATGATTGACACTAGCCTCTGAAGATCTAAGGCTTTGTCTCTCTCCCTAGGTGTCGTCCTGATCTAAGGTTCATATGCCCAATTGAATGATCTCAAATTTTCCCAAGTACACTTTGCGTTGCTGAGTTCTTTTGTATCAGTCACTTGTTCTTTTTAATTTGCTCTTAGGGTGTCACTTCTTGTCCAATTAATCTTTGTCGCAAGGAACACTTAAGTTTTTATCGTACTTTGAGTGTGGTCGCTCAATTTCATTTCTTTTCCCTTAGGTTGTTTCGCAATTGTAATCTCCTAGCACTTGCACTTGAGTGATTAGAGTTCTTGGACTTGGTTGTTCTTAACGTGTTCCTAATTAATCAAAACCTCTATCTGTACTTAGCCTATGCTAAGGATTGACAGAGGGTGTTGAGAATTTCCAACCTTAAGTTTCTTCCCTTGGTTGCCCTTGTATGCCTAGGAAGCGTGTTCCCAAGCTCGCACTTACTCTTGCTTCGAGTACCCTTCGATGCTCTCAAAGAACCTGAAAAAAAAATCCACAATTAGCTCAAGAATTGAATTCAGTTGACAGACAGATCACTTTCATGCATGTAATTCACAGACCCAATTGCCTTTTGTCTTTATGAAGAACAATCCCAAGGGAAACTTAGTTTTCCTACCCCGGGATATGATCACTTCAAATTACCCTATCTAATAATCCTAACATTAATTCTGCCGTAACCAGTGGAAGTTTTGGTTGTACTCCCCATGAGCTTCCCAACACAACAGAAATCACCGCAATCAGATTTTGTATGAGGAGGTTATGTCCATTCAGGGTTTTGGGGCCAATTCAGGATTTTAAACAGCTTAACAGGTAGACAGGACTTCTCGAAATGCTTTGGGTATAGGCCTCACAAAGCAATGATGAGCCCTAGTATTTGTTCCACAATTTGTCAAAAATAGACCACTTTTGCCCTAAAAAATTAGCCAAATTTGCCCGTCTATCACGTTTGCAAGCTCTGTCAGTCGCGATTGATAGGTCAATCGTAATCGACGTATCGGTCGCGATTGACAGGTCCGCCGTGGCTGTCAGTCGCAATTGATGGGTCAATCGCGATTGACACGTGGCCCAAAAATTCAATCAGTCATGGTCAAAGGATCGTGGACTCTATCAGTCGCAATTGATGGGTCGATCGCGATTGATAGGTCCGTCGCGACAGTCTGTCCGTCGTGGTCAAGCAATCGTTGACTGGGTCGATCGCGATTGACAGGTCCGTCGGGGCTGTCAGTCGTGATTGACTGGTCGATCGCGATTGATGGCTCGATCACGATTGACACGTATCACGCATAGGTTCTGTCAGTCGTGGTCAGTCGGTCGTTGACTCTATCGGTGGCGATTGACGTGTCGGTCGCGATTGGCAGAGCCGTCGGCATGTGTCCGTCGTGGTTTGTCGATCGCGATTGAGAGGGCGATCGCGATTGACAGAAATCTGAGGAATTTTAAAATTTTAAACACACATTTGGGAAGCTCTAGGCCTGTAGATTATGGTTATGTACTTTGTTTAGCAAAAAGATCATTTTTTCTGTCGGTCGCGATTGACAGAGATCAACGCCTCGAGACCTGCACAGTCAAATTTTTTTACCTGCTGGAGCTGGTGCAGCTGCTGGGGATGCTGATTCCTGCAGAAATTCTCAAAAAACACAGAAAATCACAGACACACAAACGCTCTCTCGCTCTCTCTCACAAGTGAAATGAGGGGAATGGTATGGGTGGGGTGATATGACCAAAAATTGAAATTTTTCGCGATGATGGAGATGAATGTGGGAGATGGTGAGGATGATGATGGTGATGAGAAAACAAGAGAAAATAGGAAAAAGGTGAAGAAAATACCTATAACTCCAACGCGTCAACTCTACGTCTTACCATCACACGCTCGTCCTCAAAGCTCGATCCCCAGCAACGGCGCCAAATTTTGGTGTAGCTCAATGATGAGTAGCACCTCCTTTAATGTCAATCCGGGAAGACGTGAGGATGGTATGATGACCTCGAGCCAGTGAAGGCACAAGTGCATGAGTGCGAAGCACACTAACATGCACACACATACACACACACGCACACACAAGGCAAGACGAAGAGTGAGAAGCAATGGAGTTCTTTAGATTACTTTCAACAAGCTCATACAAGTTCAAATCAATTACAAGCTAACCCCAAAAATGAGCTCTCTAGCTCTATTTATAGTTTTTGACTAGGTTTTGGCCTTGTCCAGACCTAGTGTCCGGCCTAGTTAAAAATTAGGTTCTCTACCCTATTTGGAGGTTCAAACGGAGTCTAACAAATATGAAAAATGATAGGTAGGTACTTCTAAAGCTCCTCAAGCTCAAGGACTCCTTGGCTTGCACAAAATGGAGCTACAAAAATATGAAATTGTATTTACAATGGTTTTTAGTGATGAAAATCACTATTTTTGTAGGGATTTCTTCTAACATTTTGACATACATTTCCTGGAGCTCCCTACTTGCTCCTTCTTCTTGTGTGCCCAACTCTTTGATGCCTGAAAAATTTAAATGGCCTACTTGCCATATCTTCTTTGACTACTGTGTCTGCTTGTGCTTTCTCTTCGTTCCGACTCCCTACGTAGGCTTCCTTGTCTTGTGACTCCTTCAGTTCCTTGACTACTGCCAACACTAAGCTTACGGGTGAAGGTTCATTCAAGAATCCAAAGGAAGAACCAAAAGAAGCTACGGTGGAAGAATCAGTACCCTTCACTCCAATAAGGGTTGTGGCAGAACCCTCCCCCATGGACGTTACATTTCAAGGGAGTGCCACGAAAATTATCGATCTAGATGAAGAAAGAAAAGAACCAGAAGTACAACTACAAATCAGACAACCACATAACGAGACTATCCATGTGGAGCACGGAAAGGATGTACAAACAGGAGAAGCTCCAAGCATTCCAAAAACGTGGTTGAATGTCGACGTCGCTCAGCTCAAGCCAGTGGTGCACAACAATTGATGCTTGAGGCCGATGAGGACTATGACAAAGCGATGCAGGAAAAGCATGAACTTCAAGAAAAGGGTAAGAACCTTTCAGCACAATTAAGGCTAGCAAAAGAACACACAACACATAAAGAAAAGGAAGTTCAAGAGGCCAAGTAGCAGTGCAAAGCTTTAGAGACAGAAAATGAAAACTTAAAAGAACAACTGCAGGAGTTACAAAAGAGATATGATGCAAGCGAGACCGAGAAATGCAAGAAGCAAAATATTGGAACCTCAAATCAAGATATACATGGATGAGGCAGAGATCTTAAGGAACAGAAACAAGGAGCTCATGACAGCTCTCTTGAGTAATCAACCTATAGAGGCTCAGGAAGTACCACAAACAAACATAAAGGAAATGGAGGAAAAGATAGCCAGGTATGAAGATCAGCTCAAGCAGAAGCAGGCAGTCATTGCCGAATGGGAAAAGAGGTATATGGATGATACCGCGGCTCTAAGGACAAAATGGAAAAAGGTCGAGAATAGATATATGGCACAATGTAAAGAAGACATTGATCAACTTGCTGTCGTGGCAGAAGAAATACAAAAGAATAAGGAAATGATTTTTAAGGCCAATGAAGAAATCAAGCAAAAGAATGAGATGATAAAGGAGCTACAAGAGCAGCTAGAGCAGCAGGCAGTAGAGGGGACACAAGTAGTTCCAAAATCCACAACGGCTACTAAGGAGATTGAGGTATGTCCTCTCTCTCCCCCCTTACATCATTCGCCGATAAGGGAGGAAATGGAGATCCAATTTGAACGTAATCATCAGGATATTGCAGAACTGAGCAGACATGAGAGGGCACTACTGGTGTCCCAGCTCACTGCAGAAATTGAAGATCAATTAGTACAGATCATGAAGGAAGCTTAGATTGAAAGAAAAAATTTGGAACAAATGATGAAACCATTTAAGGTACCATATGGACTCCTTAAACAGCAAACACGGCAATATATAAAGAAAACGACAAATAAGGAGCCTCACAAGAACCTCCAGTTCAGCAATAATACTTTCAACTATACTCAACCAGAATTCGAAAGGGCTGATCCTATATGGAGGTGAGAACTGTTGGAAAAGAACCCTACATTGTGGGTACAATGGGAAGCATCGCCATATGCACTTCAGGTGAATCCATCTTTTTGTCCAGTACCCCGCAGACGCTCTTGGTCGCATTTTTGGGAAGGACAGCGTCAGGGTAGCATAAATAATCAATGGCTCAATTATCCACTATTACCAAGTCCACTGCATAATTACCTACCAACGGAAGAATACATGGTGAAAACCATGGAATTTTGGATTGCTAGATATGCCACTATACCGGATTTAGCAGTCAAAATGACTAATAAGATTTTTAGCATGCTACTTACAATTATTAAAGTCTTCCAACATGCCAAATATACCTTTTTGAACTTCATCGGCATTACACAGGGATCCGAAGCACTCATTTTTATCTTTCCACCATTTTGAGCCGATTAACACTTATGGCATACTATTCATGGCTTATGTTCTTGCCGAGCACATATATGCAGACTTTTGAAGAAGTATTTTTTACGGGCTTCTTTGAAATTGATTCAGAAATTTTTGTTAAAATGACTTCAAATCTTAATGCAAGACTGGTGGCTTATGAAACAAGCTTTTTTGCAGATCACCGACAAGCACTAGAGGATGGAGTAAAGTCAAGCCAGTGGAAAGAGTTCATGATATGTCACACCAATTTGCTTAATCAACGAGAGCAAGCTGCCATACAAACGTACTCACGTCACCACAAAAAGCCTGTCGGGGACGACAGAGTTCAGGAGGAGGGACATGTGGAAGGGGAATCAAGTAAGAAGAGAAGAAGAAGAAAATCAAAGACCAAAATTGCTCAGTAAAGAATGAAGATAATAAAGCAAAAGAACCACCCTCTGCCCAAAGCCCTGCAGGGGCACGCAACAGGCAACAACGCCAAACACCCAGGTCCTGAGGAATGGAATTAAAGAATAATAACAACCAGGACATTTCACGGGAAGGACGGACCAGGGCCAAAAAGTATCCATGAAGAAGTGCAAGACAATACTTGGCAGGTAATAATCCTCCCGCTGATAGCGTGCGATGGCAGAAAATGAACAGGCTCAAAGCAATACAACAGGGTCAGATATGTGAAGACAAAGACATATTAGAAGACCAAAAGCTAAAAAGGGGAGAGGTTGAAAAGTTGAAGCGGGTGACTAAGAATATCACATTCTTACTCACTGATGGTGTGCGTGGAAGCCCGACTGAATACATCAACCCAGATTTGTGATGTACAGGATATCAAGGGGCAAACAAAAGCAAAGGACATATATCGGATAAGATAACCAATTGTCTGAGAGTCCTTGTTGCTTCTTCGACCACTGGGTGCGTGTATTCAAAAATCTTAGACGAGCAGAGCAAAGAGAATTAAAAGCCTGTCAAGGAATGACAAGTACAAAGAGGGGGAGAGTGTTGCAGAGCAAAGAGGCACAAAAGGGGAGCCCCAAAATTTTCAAATTAATGGGCATATTTTTCTTCTTCAAAGTCTTAGGAAATTCCCTCCAGCCATGTAAATGCACTAGAGGAGTCCTCTAGATGCATAATCCCAAATCATTGTAATATATTCCTTGTAAAATAATAGGAAAATGCAGATTAGTTAATAAAGTGCCGGTCACTTGTGTGAAAGGACCATTTTTTAGGGCACATGTATATAAGTCACTTTGTGACTCTTTGTAGAGACTTTTTGCCATGGTGAAGAAGGAGAGCTCTTGATTTTCGAAATTGCTTCTTTCTTGCACATTTTCATCTTCTCTTTGATCTTCTATGTGTGTGTAATGCTTGGAATGTGTGTGTAGGACTCTTTTTTACCCCTCCCCACTGTTTTTGAGCTACTGTAGTGTGTGTGTGTGAGCTAGTAGAAGTTGTGGAGTGAGCGTGGGTGTTTCTCACCATTCACTGTTTTAGTCATAACTTGAAGCAGGATTGTCAGAATTGAGTGAAACTACCTTGAGTAGATGCGTCTCATCAAGAGGTTCAAAAGGAACTTGCTATTGCCCATATTCATAGTTTGGAGTTAGGAGAAATCCTCGATTTAGTGAAAACTATTGTAAGTGGTACCGCGACAGACACTTTTAGTAATTGAGTGAGTTAGAGGGCTGGATTAGTCTTTTCTCATGCATATAAGCTGATCCACTTCATTTCCCATCACGTGTGCACATGTCCTCATACACTTGGTTAGATCAGTTCATCAGATTGACAAATAAGCGTGTGTCAATTCTCCGCTATACGCACTTGTGTGGCAAATGAGATTTAGTCTCTTTGGCACAAGTCCCTAAGACTCATTGACTTAGGTACACAAAAGACTTTTGCTATAAGTCGTGCCTTATACCTGTTAATGGAACCATCAGAATTCTTCTTGAGTTTATAGACCCATCTTGAGCCTATTACCTTCATGGATGAAGTCTTGGGCACCAAATCCCAAGTGTTGTTTTCCTCAAGTGCTTCAATCTCTTCCTTCATTGCATGCTTCGATTCTGATTTTGCTTTGGCCTCTTCAAGGGATGATGGATCCTCTTGATTTGTGTCATGTGGTATGTAAATAGAATGTTTAGTTACTAATGAGCTGTCAAACCCATACCCTTCTGGTTTTTTTCTTTCCCGTATAGATCTTCTTAAGCCATGTTGTGGTGATTCTGCCTCACATCTAAGTTCCTGCAATCTTGCTTTACCTCTAGACTTCCATGCTTTGATTTTTTCCATATGAGTTTCTTCATCATCTTCTGAAGTATCTTGCCCTTCAATCTTTGGTTGATGTTCTCTGCCAAGCTTTGGGAAATCTTCTTCAAGGTCATATGGCAATCTGACCTTCCTACATGAACATTCATACCATCAATTGTTCTCATCAAAAACTACATCTCTGCTTACCAAGAATCCTTTGTTGGTAGGATTGTATAATCTGTAACCCTTTTGATTGTTGTCATACCCAATAAATACACACCTTTCTGCCTTTGGATCCATCTTGACTCTAACCTATGAAGGAACATGAGCAAAAGCAATACGTCCAAAAATTTTACAATGATCTAAGCTTGGTCTTCTTCCATTCCAAGCCTCATATGGAGTCATCCCATCAAGGGATTTTGAAGGCAACCTGTTAATCAAGTAAGTGGATGTAGATACAGCTTCAACCCATACATAATTAGGCAAATGCTTTTCATTTAACATGGACCTTGCAGCTTCAACAATTGCCTATTCCTCCTTTCTGCCACTCCATTTTGCTCAGGAGTGTACCTTGTAGTTACCTCTCTTTTGATTCATCTTTCTTGAAGAAAAGAATCAAACTCATGGGAGAAGTACTCTCCCCCTCCATCTGACCTTAGCTTTTTTAGTGATTTACCTGTTTGATTCTCCACAAGTGCCAAATATCTTTTGAAACATGAAAACACTTCATGTTTGTGTTTCATAAAGAATAGGATAGTCCATCTGCTGCAATCATCAATAAAGGAGACATAATACCTTGATCCAGATATTGAAGCTTCCTTGCTAGGTCCCCATACATCTGTATGAACCAACTCCAAGAGATCTCCATGCATATAACCTTTCTTCATGAATGGTAACCTGTGAGACTCTCCAAATTGACATGCACTACACTTATAAATCATATGTTGTTTTGACAAATTAGGGAGTCCAAGTATACTTTGGTCCCTGCAAATTTGCTTTAATGACCTTTCACCAATATGTGCTAACCTTTTGTGCCATACTTCCAATTTTGTGAGTGTCTGACTACCATAATTAAATAGAGCAATGTTTCTAGTGTCTTGTAATTCAAATATGAACAATCTACCTGTCTTTTCACCTTTTGCAATTCTTCGGAATCCTTGACTTGGATCTTCAACAAATGCTCCTGTTTTTATGAACCTGACTTGCAACCCTTTCTCTACTATCTGCCCAACACTTATCAAATTCTTTGTAATGGTAGGGTAAATCTGATAGGAGTGCCAGATTTCCTGCCACATGATTTGAACAACCTAAATCTATGTAGAAAACATGCTCATCAGATTTACCTTGTGGCATAGCCATGTTCATGATCAATAATGAATCCTCTTTGTTTCAGTCTTCTGTGTAGTTATTGAAGTCTCTCCTTCCTTTGTATCCTCCTTGATAGTTTGAATGATTGTAGTTGTTGTAGTTGCCATGATAATTGTTGAACCTTCCTCTTGAGTAGCCATAACTTCCTCTATTGTATGCTCTGCCTCTTTGATTCCTGGAATTCCTAAAGCAATTTTTAGTTGTATGATTAGGTAATCCACAAATAGAACATGAGTTGGAGTCTTGGGATCTCCCCCGACCTTGTCTACCTCCTCTTCCTCTACCTCTGCCATGTCTTCCTCTACCTGCATAGTTAACTTGATATGTACCTGCTTCATCATCCACTTTCTTTGCCTTTCCTTTGTGATCTTTGGACTTGCTTTTATGAGTGTATAAAGCTGAAGATTGATTACCTTTAGAGCTTTCTCGATTTTTGATAAGCTTTGTCTCTTGAGTAAGTAGTTGTCCAATGAGTGTATTGAAATCAGGTACATTCATGTCCATGTACAAATCCATAGCTGTGGTGAATGCTTCCCACTTGTCATCTGCCTTCAAGCCATTGATGGCCTGCCTTAAGATTTGCTCTTCAGTCTTCTTGAGAGTTTTGAAATTCAGCCATAGTTAATGCTTCCTAGCTTTGGTACTTGAAGAGAAGAAGGCTTCAAGTGCATCCCACACTTCCTGAGATGTCTTACAACTTCTAATGTGAGGCAACAAAAAATCTAAGATAGAGTTGAGGAGATAAGACCTTGCAAGTGCATCCTTGGAGCACCATGTGCTCAATCTTTCTTACTCTTCTTGTGCTGGTTGACTTTTGTTCCTGAAACTTGGCATAACTTCATCTCTAGTCACATAAACATATAAACTTCTACCTTGGAGATAAGCTTCCATTCTTAATGAACAAGTTGAGTAGTTACCTCTGTCCAATTTGTAAATTGATGAAGGAAATTCATCTACCATCTGTTGCAGAGCAAAGAGGCATGAAATAAGAGCCCCCAAAATTTTCAAATTAATGGGCATATTTTTCTTCTTCAAAGTCTTAGGAAATTCCCTCAAGCCATGTAAATGCACTAGAAGAGACCTGTAGATGCATAATCCTAAATCATTGTAATATATTTCTTGTAAAATAGTAGGAACATAGAGATTAGCCAATAAAGTGTCGGTCACTTGTGTGAAAGGACCATTTTTAGGGGCACATGTATATAAGTCACTTGGTTACTCTTTGTAAAGACTTTATGCCATTGTGAAGAAGGAGAGCTCCTGATTTTTGAATTTTCTTATTTCTTGCAGATTTTCATCTTCACTTTGATCTTCTATATGTGTGTAATGCTTGGAATGTGTGTGTAAGACTCTTTTCTACCCCTCCCCACTATTTTTGAGCTACTGTAGTGTGTGTGTGTGAGCTAGTGCGAGTTGTGGAGTGAGTGTGGGTGTTTCCTGCCACTCACTAATTTGGTCATAACTTGAAGCACAGTTGTATGAATCGAGTGAGACTACCCCCAATAGATGCGTGTTGTTGAGAGCTTCGAAAGGAATCTGCTATTGCCCATATTCGGAGTTTGTAGCTGGGAGAAATCCTCGATTTAGTGAAAACTACTCTAAGTGGTATTGCGGCAGACACTTTCAGTAGTTAAGCGAGTTAGAGAGGTCGGTTAGTCTTTCCGCATGCATGAGAGCTGAACCACTTCACTTTCCTTCACGTGTGCACATGTCCTCATATGTTTGGTTAGGTCGGTTCGTCGGGTTGATAAGTAAGCGTGTGTCAATTCCCCACTATACGCACTTGTGTGGAAAATGAGATTTAGTCTCCTTGGCACAAGTCCCTAAGGGTTCGTGACTTCGGTACATGACATACACCTGCTAGAAAAATTGAACACTACTCTCAACCTGGTACGAATTAGACAATTCCTTTTGGGCATATCAAATAGACTTACCAAGCTTCTCAATCCAAGTTAAAACACTTCAAATGATGGAGTGAGCAGTGAGAACAAGATTTATCAATTTCTGGAACATGCCCACAATTCTCGGGGCTATGCAGAGATAGAGCAGTGAGCAGTAAAATGCAGATATCTCCACCATTGTAAATTTAATGAGCTTGAAAATGTACATGCAGAAAGAAGACAGTAAGAGCTATTCAACGCACATTAAAACACTGAAAACAATTGCGTAGAACTCGAGATATGACCTTCTGAAGTTACTGCTCCGAGTGAGTATAGCAAAGAACAAAACAGAGAAGTAGATGATGATAAATGTATAGATTCACATATGATTACAACCACATTGGCAATGAATCTTTGCACAATTAGATTAAAATGATAGAGCTATGGAGTAAGCTCTTCAATCTCTACAAAATGACATGAAGTGGTCACGTACAAGGCTTGCTAATCGCCTCTTCCTTCTTTCTCTTTTCATAGTTATTCTTGGAGGGAGTTTTGAATTCGAATTCGAATGGCTCCACCTAAAAGTGATCCCCAAAGTTAGGAGATATTCCTTCAGCTTAAAAAGTCATGGTTTTAGGTAGTTAGAGCCATGAGTTTGCTTTTACATCATGGATGAGGTAAGCCATCGTTTTCCTTTTTTCTTTTTTCAATTACAAGAGATAAAATGTACTCTTTTACAAGAGGTGTTCACATGACTACACATGTGACTTACAAATGATCATAATATCAATCATATCAAGCATGTAGGCTTAAGTAAAAATGCACCAACAGCTCCCCCTCAAGCCTAACATGCTTGGCCTCCAAATAAGTCTTCAATTGTCCTTGATTTTCTGCAAGCCAATCATCAACTTGAATCTACTTAACTTTGTACCATCAAGAGTTTTAGTCAACATGTCTGCACATTGCATATCTGTAGAGACATAGGATAGTTGAATATCCTTGCTCATTAGCTTCTCCCTTACATAATGGTAGTGGACTTCAATATGCTTGGTTCTAGCATGGTATACCAGATTAGCTGCTAGATGTAGTGAGCTTGTGTTGTCACCAAAAATGTGAGGTGCTGAAGAATGAAGTCCAAGATCTGTGTACAAAGACTTTAACCACATGATTTCTTGAGTTGCATTAGCCAAACCTCTATATTCAGCTTCAGTAGAAGATAATGCCACGGTTGGTTGCTTCTTGGATGACCAAGAAATGATTTTTGAACCTGCAAGCGATATATACCCGGATGTGCTTCTTCTATCATCTCTAGATCCGGCCGAATCTGCATCTGAGTAGACCTTTAGCTCAATATCTGAAGTAAATGAATAAAACAAACCTTCATTCATGGTCCCCTTTAGGTACTTGAGGACTCTCTTGGCCGCTTCCATATGTGGTCTTCTCGGCTTATGCATAAACTGACTCAATATGCTAACACTATAGCATATATCCACCCTTGTGAGTGTTGCATAGTTCAAACTTCCAACCAAGCTTTGATAGCTTGTGATGTCTTCAATTGGCTCTCCTTCATAAGCACTAAGCCTATGATTTTGCTCCATAGGTGTACCTACACACTTGGTATTTTCCATCTTGAACTTGACGAGCATGTCATGGACATACTTCCTTTGTGTGATGTATATACCTGAATCTGTGTAGATCAAATCCAATCCAAGAAAATAAGTGAGTGATCCGAGGTCACTTATTTTGAATTCCTCCTTTATTTGAGTCTTTACCTGTTTGATTCCTTCAAGATTATTGCCTGTGATAATAATATCATCAACATACACACATAAATAGATCACTTCAGATCCATTCCTCTTTATGAACAAAGAGGTATCCACCTTGCTAGCTTTGAATCCTTGGTCCTGCAAATAAGTCACCAATCTGAAATTCAAAGCTCTTGGAGCTTGCTTCAATCCATACAAAGCTTTCTTTAGTTTGCATACATAGTTAGGATGATGTACATCCTCATATCCAGGAGGTTGTACCATATAGACTTCCTCAGAAATCCATCCATTCAAGAAAGCATTCTTTACATCAAGTTGATAGAGATTCCAATTTCTAGATGCAACAAGACTAATGAGAACCCTAATTGTAGGCATTTTTGAAACAGGAGAGAAAGTCTCCTCATAATCAATACCATGGGTTTGAGCAAACCCTTTAGCAACTAACCTTGCTTTGTGTCTATTTATACTTCCATCTGGATTCCTCTTGATTTTGTATATCCATCGAGTCCAATTACCTTCATAGATGGCTTGTTAGGTACAAGCTCCCAAGTGTCATTCTCCTTCAAGGCTTCCATTTCTTCATCCATTGCATCTCTCCAAGCTTTCTTGCTTTGTGCTTCTTCGAATGTGGTAGGTTCTTCATTGGTTGAATCCTTTGCAATGTAGATTGAGTGCTTGGTGACCAAAGAAGTATCATAACCAAACCTCTCTAGTTTCTTCTTCTCCCTTGAAGACCTTCTAAGTGGTTGATGTGAGCTCTCGGGTCCATATGTAGCATCCTGCATCTTTGCTTTACCTTTGTAGCTTTAGTCTTTCCAAGTCTTCTAGGTCAATATCCGAATCACTTTCTTCAATCTGCTTTGGCTCCTTTGGTTGAAGTGATGGAAAGTCTTCATCCAAGTCATATGGCAGCTTCACTTTCCTGTCATCATCAAACCATGATTTGTTTTCATCAAAAAATATATCTCTACTCACAAAAAATCCTTTGTTGGTCGGATTGTACAATCTATATCCTTTTTTGTTTTGATCATAACCAATGAATACACACTTCTCTGCCTTGGGATCCAGTTTCCCTCTAACTTGAGAAGGAATGTGAGCATAGGCTAAGCATCCAAAGATTTTACAATGCTCTAGACTAGGTCTTCTTCCATTCCATACTTCATATGCAGTGGTTCCATCTAGTGACTTAGATGGAAGTCTATTTATGAGATATGTGGCTGTAGACATAGCCTCTGCCCATAGGTAGTTTGGAAATCCCTTTTTGTTGAGCATGGACCTTGCAGCTTCGACAATAGCTCTGTTCCTCCTCTCTTCTACACCATTGAGTTCGGGTGTATACCTTGTAGTGACTTCCCTTTTAATGCTTCTTTCATGCAAGAAGGCATCAAATTCAGAAGAGAAGTATTCTCCTCCACCATCTGATCTGAGTCTTTTCAAAGTCCTACCTGTTTGGTTTTCAACAAGAGCAATATACTTCTTAAAGCAATTAAACACTTCATCCTTGTGCTTCATGAAAAACAGAATGGTCCACCTGCTACAATCATCTATGAAAGACACATAATATCTTGAGCCTGATATAGATGGCTCCTTACTTGGACCCCACACATCCGTGTGCACCAGATCCAAAGGATTTTGATACATATATCCTTTCTTATTGAAAGGTTGTCTATGAGCCTTGCCAAGTTGACAAGCTTCACACTTATAAATCATGTGTTGCCTTGTGATATTAGGCAAACCAAGTACACTTTGGTCCCTGCAAATTTGTTTGAGTGTCCTCTCACCAATGTGAGCAAGCCTTTTGTGCCATATCTCCAACTCTGTAAGAGTTTGAGATCCATAGCTAAACAAAGCTATGTTCTCTGTATCTTCCACTTCAAAAGTGAAGAGCCTTCCTGTCTTTTCTCCTTTGGCAATCCTTCGAAAGCCTTGCCTTGGGTCTTCAACATATGCTTCAAATCAGTTCAATCTAACCTGCAATCCTTTTTCAACAATCTGTCCAACACTTATTAAATTTCTGGTAATTGTAGAGACATACAAGACTTTGCTTAAGAGGTTCATATTCCCATTTGATGTCTTCACATTACCTATCTTCTCCACTGAGTGCCTTGTGTCATCTCCTATCTGCACTTCATGCTTGTTATGAGGACCTTCCAAATCAGAAAGTAAAGCCACATTTCCTGCTACATGGTTTGAGCATCCCGGATCAATGTAAAATATGTGATCATCATCTTTACGCTTCTTCACTGATAGATTCATAATCAATCATGAATCTTCTTGACTTTGGCCCTCTGCATAGTTATTGTAATCTCTTCTTCCTCTATGGCCACTTTGATAGTTGTTATTGTTGTAATTGTTGTTGTAGTAGTTGTTGTTGTTGTAGCCTCCATTGTATCTGCCTCTATTTGATCCATAGCCACCTCTATTGAATCCTCTTCCTCTTGAATTCCTCGGGTTTCTGAAACATTCTTCAGTAGTATGATTAGATAAGCCACATATATTGCAAGGTTGAGATGATTGGAATCTCCCCCTGCCTTGCTTTCCACTTCTGCCTCTTCCTCTAGCTCTTCCTCTACCTGCAAAGTTTACTTGGAAAGAGCTACCTTCATCTTCATTCTTCCTATTCTTTGACTTGTCCTTGACCTTAGCTTTATCAGAATATAAGGCAAAAGTTTGATTACCTCTTGAGGACTCACCACCTTTGCTAATCTTTGCTTCATGAGTGAAGAGTTGGCCCTTGAGTGTGTTGAGGTTGGGTACATGCATATCCATGTATAAATCCATGGCTGTTGTGAATGACTCCCACTTGTCGTCTGCTTTGATTCCATTTATGATTTGTCTAATGATTTGCTCCTCTTCAATTACCTCTCCAATGCTTCCAAGTTGGTTGGAAATCTCCTTCATCTTTGTGACATAATCAATCACATTTTGCTTCGGGCTTTTCTTCATTGTTGTGAACTCCATCCACAATTGGTTCTTCCTTGCTCGAGTGTTGGAAGAGAAGAAAGAAGCAAGTGCATTCCAGGTCTCTCTTGATGTCTTGCATCCCTTGACATGAGGTAAAAGAAAATCAGAGATTGAGTTTAGAGTATAGGACCTTTCAAGTGCATCGTTCAAACACCAATTTGAAAGTCCTTCCACTTCTTCATGTGATGGTTGCCTTTGTTCCTCATGGTTGGCATTGCTTCATCTCCGGATATGAATCCATATAGATTCCTCCCTTGAAGGTATGCCTCCATCCTTAGAGACCATGCCAGGTAGTTGTTTCGATCCAATTTGTCAATTGTTGATGGAAATCCATCTCCCATGTTGCTTGACTATGCTCTGATACCACTATGAAGAGAGATGGTGGATGCAATCCAAAGATGAGTTGGTGCTGCTACAACCAACTTCACACCAGCCAACTGAGACTTCAAAGTTGATTAGTAGACCCTTTGAGCTTCCTAAATCCACAAAAGTATCAGGCAAGTACTTTGGAACATGTATTCCAAAAGTTTAAGTCAAGACAGACTAGTTGCAAAATGACTAGCTCCCAAAACGTGTTATTTTTGGACATACACCTGCTAGAAAAACTGAACAGTGCTCTCAACGTGGTAAGAATTAGACAAATTCCTTTTGGGCATATCAAATAGACTTAGCAAGCTTCCCAATCCAAGTTAAAACACTTCAAATGATGGACTGAGCACTAAGAACAAGATTTATCAATTTGTGGAACATGCCCACAATTCTCTGGGGTCTGCAGAGATAGACCAGTGAGCAGTAAAATGCAGATATCTCCAAAATTGTAAATCCAATGACTCTGAAAATTTTTATGCAAAAAGAATATAGTACAAGCTATCCAATACATGTTAAAACACTGAAAAAGATTGTGTAGAACTTGAGATATGACCTTCTGAAGTTACTGCTCTGAGTGAGTATAGCAGAGAACAAAACAGAGAAGTAGATGATGATAAATGTATAGATTCACATACGATTACAACCACATTGGCAATGAATCTTTGCACAATGGGAGTAGAATGATAGAGCTATGGAGTAAGCTCTTCAATCTCTATAAAATGACATGAAGTGGTCACGTACAAGGCTTGCGAATCGCCTCTTCCTTCTTGCTCTTTTTATAGCTATTCTTGGAGGGAGTTTTGAATTCGAATTCGAATGGCTCCACCTAAAAGTGATCCCCAAAGTTAGGAGATATTCCCTTAGCTCAAAAAGTCGTGGTTTTAGGTAGTTAGAGCCACGAGTTTGCTTTTACATCATGGATGAGGTAAGCCATCCTTTTCCTTTTTTCGCTTTTCAATTACAAGAGATAAAATGTAGTCTTTTACAAGAGGTGTTCACATGACTACACATGTGACTTACAAATGATCATAATATCAAGCATATCAAGCATATCAAGCATGTAGGCTTGGGTAAAAATGCACCAACAGTACACACGTTTTTGGCGCCATTGCCGGGGAACACACTCAACCAAGGTGCCTTCGTGATGGTTATAGCTCAAGAGTGATGAAATCATACTTGTAGGAGTGAATTCGTTCAGTGGCAAAGAGTTCGATGCTTCAGCACTTGTTACTTCACATCCCCGAGGTGTGTGTAATGAGTTTTTAGGTTTAGGGTTTGGAGAGAGAGACAGGGAAAAGAGTTAGGGTTAGGCTAGGAAGAGAAGTGGAGTAGGAGTAAGTCAAAATTATCAAGAAAAATTTCCAAAAAAAAATTGCCAAATTAGTGTAGTTAGGCTTCAGTCACTAGAAACTATAAAAACCAAAAAAATTGTAGTCATTTCTCACTTGCTCAGTGTTGGTATCATCTGCAACCAACGACTGGTATTGCCTGAGTGGTATCGCGCATTTCAAGCCTCCAAATCTACTTAGTGAGCTCAAGGCCTAAGCATAACCACCTCAAGGTAAACTACATGCAAATATTAATCTCAAAGATGTTGAAAAATTGCACTTACACGTGATTAAAGGCCCGCACGGTATCGCGGGGTGGGACAGAGTGATTGGAGGAGTGCTATTTGTGAAACAGGGGTCTAGAAGTGAAGAGCGGTGAGAGAAGAGCCAGGGGGTAAAACATTTTTTGAATTTGGGGGTGATTTGGTTGGAGTTTCACGATCGTTTGAGTTTTGGTATCAAGATACCAAAAATTCCCTTGTATTGTGATACTCACCGAAGTATCATATCGCGGGTTACTAGCTGTGGTATCGCGATACCATTTCTGGTATCGTATCGCCTAGTTGGTATTGTGATCACGAGTTTCCTAGTGGTATCGTATCGTGGTCCACTGTGGTATCGTATTGCTGACATAGCAAGATCGTATTGTCTCACTTTCCAGTATCGTATCGTGCAAGTTTGCAGTATCGTATCATGACTTGTACTAGTATCGTATCGTGCAGTTCCATGGTATCGTATCGCCAGCTGCACTGGTATCATATCGCGTGACTTGCTAGTATCGTATCGCGTGACTTGCTAGTATCGTATCGCGTGACTTGCTAGTATCGTATCATGCAATATTCAAGTATCATATCGTGTCAAATTTCAGTAGCATATCACGGCTGATTTTGGTATCGTATTGCCCTCAGAGTTGGTATCGTATCGTGCACCCAAGATCGTATCACCGATTCTTGAGATATCGTATCGCCTAGTGCAGTGATATCGTATCCTCAGAATTCCCGATATCATATCGCGTTATGTAGATGTATCGTATCGCCTATTGCTTTTAGTCTCGTATCGTCTAGTCTTCTGGAATCATATCGTGACAAAGTCAGGGATCGTATCGTGTGACTCTCCAATATCCTATTGTGCTCTCAAGGAGTATCGTATCGTCGACAACCTGGTATCACCTAGGGCAGTATCGCCAAAGTGGTATTGTCCAGATCACTTTGAGCATTTCCTAGGGTGATTTTGAGACATTTGAGGAGCCACTTAGGGAGAGTTTTAGAGGTCAAGAGAGCCCCAGGAGGGTGAATGAACTTGAGGTCAGGAAGAGTTCTGAGTAGCCGGAGAAGTGTCATATCATCCATAGGAAGTACCGCTCAGGTCAGTCACCGCTCTACCTATTCAGATACCTCTAGTGACTCAGAGGAGGAAATACCCATGGCCTTGGAAGACATGCAAGGTCCTGCTCCCGGGAGAAACTTCATGACTGCTGTAGAAGGAGAATACCGCACCTCCTTGCAATACGTTTCCACTAATGCCTAGGAGATTCCCATCTATCTGGACGGTTTAAACAGATTTGTGGCTAGGATGGTGACTTCCCTAGATGCAACAATTGTGCCCAGACCTGTTGTCAAGTATGAAGGTGGAGCATACATGGACAAGTTGGGTCACATCTATGTGGTAACAGAATACTCGGATTTGATCAATGAGAGGGGAGAGTTAGTAGGATGAGAGAACTCAGAAAGACCGAGCCCTAACGAGTTAGTGACTACCCCTAGAGGCAAGTCAATAGTAACGCGAGTCCTGAGAGGGGACTTGATATCTCAAGATGACTACTTACTGGAAGTTTATTTGATCCACGAGTCAGACTTGTTACTCCAAACTGACTCACCCCCTCAAGGAAGGGAAGAAAGTACGATGACATTTTATGAACTAAAGGATCGAGAGCTCGAGTCGAGAGTAACCTACCTAGACAAGAATCAAAGAAGGTATTGGCTGGTAGATGCCATAGACAGATATCGACTAAAGTATATGGGTTTGCCTCTATTCCCTCAGAGAGAGCAGGCAACCACCTCTCAGAACCCCTTCGGAACACAAGAGGCAGAGCACACAATGTCGGGACGAACAAGCCAACGGAGTGTTCTGAACTAAACTCATGTGCAATTCGCAACACCCGGAGTGCAAACACACAATCAGACCCACCCTGGAGTAGGTAATCAATACCGACCACCAGTAAGGCCACGACCACCAATAGGAATGCAGCCCGGAATGCCCCCAATTAGACAGCCATCCCCGCCTTCCCAGTAATGCCTAGACAGCCAGAACCAATGAGAAGATTGAGACCTATTCAGGTGGCTAAATGTGTGAGGAATCATTATGATGGATTGGGAGAACCCTACGACCACATTGCCAAATTTAAACAAGTTCTAAGGGCAGAACAAGTAGACGACTTCTTTGTGCAGTATGAGTCTTTTGAACTCACCCTCACAGGAAGGGCTCTAACTTGGTTCCAGCCATTAGACCCCAACAAATTTGGAAATATGGAGCATTTCTTTCAAGAATTCATAGGGGAATTTAGTAAAAGAGGGATTAAACACAATTCTTTGTCTTTTATCCATAGTTTTAAACAGAACTCTAATGAAACCGTGAAAACAGCTGCCCGAAGATTCAACTAGTATATGGATAGATGTCTTGTAGCAGAAAGACCTACGCAAAAAAAAATGTTATCATTGTTTTTGGATGGATTAACGAATGGGACTCTAAGAATGCTAGTCTATGTGAAGAGGTTACAGACCCTGAGTGAATGTCTTCAAGAGTGTATCGACCTAGAAGACAATCTAGTGAAAGATCTCAAGAGCACGCCCAACCCCACTAAATCAGAAGACTCTCGGAGTACGGTTACATCCAACTCCAGTAATGTGGAGGAATTAGCGGAGCTGGTAGCAAAGAAATTAGGAGTCCAAGGACAGAGAAATTAGCAGCACCCACCCCTAAGAGTACCTATGTTGCGAAGATGTAGTTTATGTGGAGGAGATCACCCCACTCAGGTGTGCCTGCGAGGAGGAATGGGAGTGCCTCAGGCCTACCCCTACAATAGATAGCCTTATCAAAGAACGGCCTCGTATTGTCACTTAGAACAAAAATACACCAATCACACCACGAAAATTGCCCATTCAATAGGCAGACTCGACCTCTACAACCACCTCAGTATCGGCCATACGGATATTCACCAAGAGAACCAGGAAGGGAGATCCCTCGGTATAATTCTTACCCAGGACTAGCAGGAGCGCCTAGGCCATATGAATCAGCACAATTTGGAAATCCTCAATCGGTGTTAGGACAACAACCGCCACTTCCTCAACATGTGGTACCAATCAAGTACGCTCAACCAGAGGAAAACCTAGAAAGAGCCATCGTGCCAGCATCACCTATGACCAGCTTAGAGTCGACAAACCTAGGTTACGAGCCATCCCAGGGAGAGTACTATCCCTATGACGCTAACATGTCTGAGTACGAACAAACTTATGATCCACACTACTACGGGTATGAAGGGTATGACAATGTCTATGGACCAGAGGTGGCAACATTAATGTACACCACACCTAAGACTCAAGCACCCTTAAGACCACCCCTCAGACCACCTATGCCAAGAGGACCATGTTATAGATGTGGAGGAGACCACTTCATCAGAGAATGCACTTGGCCATACAACCAACCACCTCTTAGGACATGGGAAGGATATTGTAGTGAGTGTGGGAAAGAACATCTCTTCGGAGATAGTCCTAAAAATCCTAATAAGACCTAGGACACAACACCTATTAATGTGATCAAAGTCATAGAAATAGAAGGAAGTGACAAGGAATACACGGTACCATTGAAGGCGATCACACGAGCGCAAACAAAAGAGCAAGAAAAATCACAAGCAAAACTAGAACAGAGGAAGGGTAAAAACCTAGAACCCAGAATTCAAGTTGTGGAAGATTCAGAGGACCCACACGAGAATACCGAAACAAGGAAGAGTCAAAAGTGGAAAGAAAGGAGAGAAAAACTTAAGGAAAAATGGATGAAAAACAAAAACAAGGAAGACAAGAGACATACACACAACAATAAGACATCAAAAGAACCTGAGATTTAGGAAGAAACTTCTATTCCACCACACTCACGAGAGCGAGAGAAACCAGGATCAATTCTAGCTGACCCAAAACCGGATGATTTAGACATGTGGTTGAAATCTTACCAATCTAGAATCACGAATGGACCAAACTTAGAACAATATGAAAAACTTTACCCACAAGGGGAACTAGAAAAGGAGAGGCTTGCCATTTGCAGAAAACTCATAGAGGTAGCTCACGCCACCCTAGAGAAGACCATCCCGGCCCTCCCTAAATCAAGAATGCCTGAAAATCAATATCAAAGTTGTATGGAAACCAAATACCTGGAACCAGAAGAAAGGAGTGAAGGAAAAGAATTGCCCAATACATAGGGAAAAGCTACATCCACCATCCCGGACTTAGAAGCCAATTGGCCAAAAGAACTGTTGAAAAGAATTCAAGAAGATCAATGGAAAAGGAATGGATTTTTAAAACCCCCTTTCGAGGAATTAGAAGTGGAAGACTATCAACCCCAACTAAACTTAGAGGAAATATATGAAGAAGTTGCGAAACTAGACCAAAACAGAGAGGAGACTCATAGCATTTCCACCTTACCTAACTACATGGGAGAATACAAAAAAGAGTCATTAATCTTCCATGCACCCACAATACGAGGAAAAGGAAGGGGAAACTCAGATAAGAATTCACACAATCTAACAAAAGTTAAAAAGACAAAAGCGCAATGCCAACTGACTGTGGAAGAACTACTCCGTGTTAAACCGCAATTATGAAAACAATTAGCAAGTCAACTAGAATTAGGGCAGGAGAAGGACGAAAAGGAAAACAAGGGAAAGGAAAGCCTACCTAACGTACAAATCCCTGTGGACAAGATCAGAGAATTTAGTGAAGGAGACGAAGGTAACACGTGTCTACCTGTCACTTACAATGACTATATGACCAAAGCCATCCTAGACACAGGAGCAGGAGTAGGTATTGCCACCAAAGAGATTTGGGAGAAATGGGGAAAGCAGGCCTTACGACCCACTCGCATGAAGCTTCAATTAGTAGATGGTCATGTTGAAAAACCATTAGGAATATTGGAAAAGATCAAATTAACCACTTGTGGAGTTGATTTTGAACATACTTTAGCCATCTGTCAATTCAAAAAAGCAAACAATTATGAGATGATATTAGGATGACCCTTCATGAGACAGCTTAGGGTAGTACAAGATTGGGGAAGAGGCTCAATATACCTTCAACACCAAGGAAACACTACCAAGATAAATTTGCATACATTTGCATACCGAGATGTACCCTCACTACAATGGAACCCCATACACAAGGAAGAGGATGGTTTGTCTGTCCATAGTGCCCGATCAAGTGATCAATCATGGATGCATGAGGATGCCCAATTATGGGTGTGTAGAGAAGCCAAGAAAGAGGATAATAAAATGCAGATGTGGCCAATAGGACATCCTAGTTACTGGCCCATAGAAGATCCAATGTACATGCCTCAAATCTTCCCTGATGAAACATTTGAACCACATGGGTGGATGGAAATCTTAGCAACCTTGGACGTATGTGTGAATGAAGAAGTCCTCACAATGAATGAATGTGTGGATGAAGAAGGTTATGATGTAAACTTGTATATGGTGGTCTTACAAGAAGTCGAAGCAGGAGAAATACTAGAAAAGGAATGGAAAGAAGAATACGAGAGCATAGAGATGGAACTAGAGTTTGATTCAGAAGAACATTACTTAGAAGCCATTCGAACCGAAGATAAGCAGGAAATGGCCAAAATTTTAGCAATAGAAGTTGTCCCCATAGTACCAAAGCAGGAGGAAGGTGTGAGTAAGATCGAACTAGACCCCGACCTTTTTGAGGTTCCAGAGCATTTTAAAAGGTATGAAGTAGAGGAGAGAAAAATAGCTATCCCAATGCCTAAAAGAGAGGCAAGAGAAGGAGAAGCTTACGACAATAAGGAACAACCAAAGAAAATCATAGTGTCAATAGAAGATGGGGAAGAACGATGTACCTACATAGGAAAAGATGTGTCCCAAAATGAGGAAGAAGAATTGATACAGTTGATTCGAGAATATCGAGACGTATTTGCCTGCACATACAAGGATCTCAAGGGTGTAGATCCCTCCATTTGTTCTTATAGAATACCAATGATATCAGAGGCAAAACCATCAAAACAACGCCCTTACACATACAATGACGTCTATGTCGCTAAAATAAAAGAAGAAATAGACAAGCTATTAGCTGCTGGATTCATTTATGAAATAGAACATACCAAGTGGGTATCGCTACTAGTGGTTGTGCCTAAGAAGAATGGGAAAATCAAAGTATGCATTAACCTGAAGAAAGTCAATGCAGCCACAATTGTGATAGCTACCCATTACCCATCACTGATTACCTATTGGAAAGAGTTGTAGGAAAAGAAGTCTATAGCTTCTTAAAGATTATCTGGATACAACCAAGTAGCTATTACTACTGAGGATCAACATAAGACAACATTTGCGACTGAATGGGGAGTCAATGCTTTCCGAGTGCCTTTTGGAGTCACTAACACGCCTGCTACTTTCCAAAGATTGATGTGTCATGTTTTCAAAGAATTTCTAAAGAAGAGTATGGAAGTGTATGTAGATGACCTATGTACATATTCAAATCAAAGGCAAGACCACATTCCTGAATTGCAGAAGATATTTGATAAATGCCGACAATATAGAGTTTGCTTGAATCCCGAAAACTATGTCTTCATGGTAAGACAAGGGAAGATCTTAGGACACATAGTGTCTAGGAACGGAATATCTACAGATGAAGACAAGATTAAGGTCATTTTAGAACTTCCTAGACCAAAGAATGCAAAAGAAGTGCAAGCATTTATGGGACATTGTGGATACTATCATCGATTTATCCACATGTACACCATAATTGCCAAACCCTTGTATGGAATGCTGACACGATTCATGTGAACTGAAGAATGCGAAAAGGCATTTAACGAGTAAAAAGGCAACTTAGCACGGCCCCAATTCTGAAAACACCGAATTGGAACAAGCCTTTTCATATTCATGTGGACACTTCAAATTACGCAATAGGATGCATCTTAGCTCACCCGACAGACGAAGGAAAGTTAGATCACCCAATTGCCTATGCCAGTAGACAACTGAATCAAGTTGAAAGGAACTATACAACTACAGAGCGAGAGGAATTGGGAATGGTCTATAAAAATTTAGACACTATCTCTTAGCCAACAAGTTCAAGTTCTTCATAGATCATCAAGCCTTATTGTACCTAGTCAATAAACCTTATAACATGGGAAGACTTGTGAGATGGTTTCTGCTATTGATGGAGTTTGACTTTGAAGTAATAGTGAAAAAGGGAAATACCCATGTAAGAGCAGATCACCTCTCTAGGTTAACACATGGAGAACCACCAAGTGGAGTAACAGACGATTTGCCAGACACTTACCTGTTTAATTTGGAAGTGTGTCCAAAGTGGGCAGAGAAACTAATTCCGATACTCCCTCATGGCCCACAACACTCAATCAATAAAGAGAGTAAAAATGAAATTCTGTAGTCAAGGATTTGCACATTATTGCGGGAAGTGTGTACTATAAGGAACCCAATGGTGTACTACTAAGATGTGTTGAGGAAGACGAAAAAATGAAGCTGATTGAACAAGCCCATGTGAACAAATGGAGGACACACAAAGGAATTCGCAGAACTCTAAGAGAATTGAAACGATTAGGAGTATACTGGTCTGATATGCCTAAAGATGTCCATGATTATGTCAGTAATTATGCAGAATGCCAGGAGACCGTTCCAATGGATCATTCGTCCTAACCTTTCTCTACAATAGCACCCAAATGGAGTGAAACCTTAGTGAAGTTCCTACAGACACAAAAACATGAGGAAGGAGTTAGCGTGGCAAGGAAACGATCCCTAGAAGAAATGAGCAAGGATTATGTAATCATGGGAAGACAATTGTTCAAGAGGGGAAAAAATAATCAGTTACGGTTGTGCGTGCACGAAGGAGAATACTTACCCATATTAGAGATGGCACACGCAGGCGCGGCAGGAGGTCATTTCTCAGTCGAGAAAACTATAAAAAGGATCCTATTCGCGGGCTTGTGGTGGCCAACTTTACATATGGATGTGAAAACCTATGTACGGAGTTGTGAGACATGCCAAAGGGCTAAATACCCAATTTGGAGAGATGACATGCCATTGAGACCTATGGTCTATGCTAGAGCATTTTCCAAATGGGGTATAGATTTCATAGGACTCATTAATCCACCAGCCAAAGGGTCTCATGCCGAATATATCATAGTAGCCACATATTAGTTGACAAAATGGGTGGAGGCAAAGGCTACTAGAAGGAACGATGCTCAAACCACTACTAAGTTTGTTTTTGAGCATATATTCACTCGATTCGGGTTACCAATTGAGATTGTGAGTGACCGAGGAACGCATTTCATTAATGAAGTGATAGAGTCTTTAATGAATGAGTTCTTAGTGATCCATAAAAAATTAGCCCCATACTACCCTTAAGCAAATGGTCAAGCAGAAAGTTCCAATAAGGTGTTATGCATAGTATTGACAAAGATAGTCAATAATGGGAGGTCTGACTGGGACAAACAATTGCATCATGCAATTTGGGCCTTCCAAGTCGCTTACAAGACTGCCATTGGAACTACCCCATTCAATCTAGTATACGGATAGAACGCTATCCTACTGATTGATTTTTTTAGTGCCCACTTTGAGAGTAGCCCAACAGTATGAATGGACAGGACATGAATTATCCAAGCAACTAGATCAAATTGAGAAGTTGCATGAGACTAGAATACAAGCAGTTGCAGGGATTTATGTGGCCAAGAGAAGACAAAAGGCATATTATGATGCACACATAAAAGACACAGGACTAAAAGAAGGAGACTTAGTGCTAGTCTACACCTTGAAGCAACATACCAAGAAATTACAGAAACGCGGATATGGACCTCTAACCATCAATAGGATTTCCACTAGTGGAGCAGTGAATCTAGCTACTCTGGATGGAAATATTCTTCCTAACTACATAAGTGGATGTCGAGTAAAACGATATATGTAGCCATTGATGGACCAAATGTTAGCGCGCCTTGTGGAGGTGCAAAATAGGAAGAAAGAGGAAGAACGGATTAGAGAGGAAGCACGGCAAGAAGCCCTAGAGCGTATCAAGAAACGGAAAGAGTGGATAAGACAAAGAGATGAACGGTATCTACAAGGAGAAGAGCCTATTCCCATGGCTAATTACCAGGTTCATAAGTCTGACACGACTAATGTCAACATGTCCCAGCCTTACTTAAACCTAGGAATTGGAACAACGGAGTACCGGCTGATAGATGCCTTGATATACTCAAGAGCAGGACTCAGTTGCATACGAAATACGGTCACCTGAGATCTTCAAAAGATTACGACATCCACGAAAGCACATATGATAGGAGTTGGAGGTCAAGCTATAACATGCATCAAAATCATGGACATGGATCATTAGTTCCCGGTGATGTTCCAAGATTTTAAGGTGGTACATGAGCTCCCATCAACCATTGACATCATGAAGAAAGCAGGCATTCACAAATACTTTGAATTGCCAATCTACAAACCCGACTTTCAAAGGTGCACGCAAGTTATGAATACGTTATAGCCAACACTACACGATCCATTGGTGCGAGAGGCTAGAGTCATGGATGCAGTAGGTGAATGGGTCATAATTCAATTTACACATGATTTAATCAAGGAAGCATTTGGATGGGAGAAGGATGGCAATACAATATTAAAGGAAGAAAGCCGAGGGGCAAAGACCACAACCTTTACCAACATTAATCGCATTGATATTGAAGAGGAAGTCAGACTCATTCATCAGCACTTTTATTTTCCTAACATGCATAGATACACTGCCTCTCAGAAGATCATAGTCCAGATGCTATCACACACTATTAAACAAATTGGGAATCAAATCAATATGACTCCTTATATTCAAGAGAGGCTATTCGAGGCAAAGAAACAGTGGAATAACAAGAAGTTCCTGAACGGCCGTATAGCTATGACCATATTGATATATCATGCCTTGGGCATTAGAGAGCATCTGCAAGAAATGCCATCATCAAAAGCCATGGCTAAATACGCCAAGGTAGCTACAGTCCCGAGGAAGAAAAAAGGGGTAAAGATCATTGAAGAGGCAGAAACGAGCTCCCAACCTAAAATGAGAGGTACAAAAAGACTACGAGAAATGATGCAAGTAGAAGTAGAAGTCCCAGCCTCAAAAAGGGCACATGTGCTTCCGAAGACAAGAATTGAAGAGCACCGACCAATTATCGAAGAGGAATTAACAAGAGTCCTAGAAGAAACACATCAATACACTGAAGGTCAAGTCAATCACCAGTGCAAGGACACCATTACCAGCAAGCCCACCAAGATATGGAAGTAAAAAAGAGGCTAACCAAGGTGCATCGGTACAAGGAATTAGGTTTGGTAAATTCAAGCTCATCTTTAGATGCACAAGAGGAACCAGACACTTCCTTATTGAATACGGACATTCGAAATGAGTCAAAAGATGATGGGCAATGGGAGGAATTAAATGAAACAATGCAGAAGAAGAGGGCATGAAGGTAAATCGCACTCCCATCAACCACAATCAAGACACCACAGGCAAAGAGGTACCCCAAGAAAGAATACATGTCATCACAATAAATGAAACATCTAACATTCAAATCCAAGAGACTAGGCCTGCAAGAGAGTGTTCATTCAAGAATCTCAAAGAAGAACCAAAAGACACTACGGTGGAAGAGCTCGAACCCTTCAAACGATTAAGGGTTGTGGCAGAACCCTCCCATATGGATGTTACATTTCAGGGGAGTACGACGAAGATTATCAATCTAGAAGAAGAAAGCAAAGAACCGGAAGTACAACTACAAATCAGACAACCACATGACGAGACTATCCATGTGGAACATGGAAAGGATGTACAAATAGGGGAAGCTCCAAGCATCCCAAAAACATGGTTGAATGTAGATGTCGCTGTTCAACATATGATCAAGACTACTATGGATACGCAACAATAAATGCTTGAAGCTGATGTTGACTATGACAAAGCGATGCAAGAAAAGCATAAACTTAATGAAATGGGTAAGAATCTTTCAACCGAATTGCATCTAGCACACGAGCACATAACACATAAAGAGAATGAAGTTCAAGAGGCCATGGAGCTATGTAAAACACTAGAGACGGAAATGAGCAAATAAAAATATACATGGATGAGGTCTTCTTGAGGTGATCTAGCAAGTCTAGGGTGTAATTAAAATATGTATTTTTAGCACTGGAAAAGTTTACTTTTCACTTTTGAGCCCTTTTGTAGTTCTTCCTTTTTCCCATGATACATGATACTTGCCTTTACATGATATATGATACTTATCACCACTATGATACACAATATTTCCAAGTTGCAATACATGATACTTGAGAGAAAATGATACATGGTAACTGAGTTATACGATACATGTCCCAAAGGATACATGATACATTGTATTGGGTGATACATGATATTCAATCTTTACGATACAAAAATTCCCTCAGGCCTTACAAATGATACACAACTCTCCACGATACGATACTTTGTCAACATGATGCACGATACAAGATGGGGCCCACGATACACAATACATGTTTGGCATGATCCATGATACCTATCCTTCTCGGGATACATGATACGTGCACAGTATCGAGGATACATGATACTAGATGGTCGTGATACTCAACTTGACGATACACGATACCTAGGTATCATGATACACAGGGAGTAAAAGGTATCAGGGATAGATGATACCTGCCAAGAATTGTGACACACGAGAATTCTGGTATTGTGATACCAAAACTCAACCGATCATGATACTTGGGCTTTGTGAAGTTTGAATTTAATAATTTTTGGGAATATGTGCACATTGTGACCTTCTTGTCACCCCTTTCTGACTATTGTAGAAAAATCTCTAAGCTATCCCATAATATCACACTTACGATATCTCTTGGGTGTCGTTTCAAGTCCTATGAGTGTTCAATCAAATTTTTTAGCTTTGCATATTTAGTACTCACCTCAAAGAGTATTTCCTCAGGTTTTTGTGGATAACCTCTTGCTACACTCTGCATTGTCAAAGGGTTTCATAGAAAGGAGGGAGAATTTTGGATAAAGTTCTTGAATCAGAGAAATCCAAGCTTATTCATAAACTAAGAGAAATTGATAGAAAAGATATGTATCATGGAGGCTTTAAATTTAAGTATCTCCTTAGCTTGAGCCATTAATGCAATAAAGTCGTACACAAATTGAAGTTTTCATCAAAGGCTAAGGCCAAAAGCTTCACCTTAATTCAAGAATGTGCCACCTTCAAATTTTGATTTTCGTTTGATAGAGAAGAGTATGGCAACAATCTCCATGCATTCACATGATACACATGCTATCGGAAGGATTTCATCACTCTGTCTACCATTCAGAAAGATTAAAAATTTCTTTTCAAATTGGTCATTCCTAAACTATCAAATAACTTCTTTGATATGATTTATTGAACTGATCTACCTCTCTTTTGAGTATCTACAGGTTGAAGAAGATGAATGTATATTTGATGGAAATAAGAGAGGATCAATGAACCTTCATTAGAATTGTTTACTTTATTTCTATTTACATCCTCTTTCATATAACCTTTTTGTGTACTTCAATTTTAAGTAATTGTGTTTCTTTCTATATGTTCCTGTGCGTAACTTGAGAGGATGTAAGCAGCTAAGCTAATGTGAATGTATTTCTGTCTATACATCTACACATAGATAAACATTGATGTTTGTATGTGCTTCATAAGAATAAATATTTATTTATGCATATGAGAGTTTCTAGAAACTTAGGTTCAAGGGGTATTTATGCGGATATGAATATCAGCCTAAGAATATGTGAGAATACCCCAGGTACCTGAGTGATGCATGTAGGGCACCCCATGATTTTGTAAAAATTATCCTATGAAAAAGTGCATTTAGCCTTTTACATATGTGCTTATGAATAATTGAACATATACCCACGTATATACATGTGCATTGATATTAGATACATGGGTAAAACTGAATTGTATATGTGTCCATATGTTCTTGTATATTTATGTTTATGTGTTTGAAAACTAATAATGTGCGTTTCTGAATTTATATATGACTACCTATGTGTATATGCGCTAAAGTGGAGGTTATGTTTAAATGCATGTTTCCCATGTACGGTTATAAATATATGTGTGTGATTTAATATATGTTACTACATGATCCTAATTGGTAATATGTTGATATATAATTAATAATTGAAGTGATATATGTTAATATATGTTAGTATGTGTGGCTATATGTAACTTAATTTATATGGTTGGTTAACATGAAAATGAATTAATGTAACTAGTGATTAACATATTTAATTTATTATAAAATAATAGGTAGTATATAATTTATATTTGGTTTAATGTGTATGTAGATAATATAAATTTAGCCTCAAATTAGAGTATATACATAAATGTATTTACGTATGTAGCCAGTATGCACATGTGAGGTGTAGTGGCATGTGTAAAGTTACTAAGGATGAAAAGAGAAACCACGTGAAAATGTATGCCTATATATATGCAGGTATGGTATTGTTTTTTTGTTCTAATGCTTCTCTTTTAGGTATGTTGAGAGCGAGCTAGAGAGAGAGGGAGAGAGTTTCTTTCTATTGTGGGTTGTAGAGGAAAGAGAAGAGAGGAAGGGAGAATGTAAGGAGGAGATTATGCCATGTCTCCTCGCTCTGCTCCCTCTCTATTTGAAAGAGCCTACTTCCCCTTTGTTTTTTTGTTTGCATGCTTCTCCTTGGAGCACAAGGCTTTCCCCTTGCCTTGGAAACAATGATGAATTCTATAGCAGTGATCTAGAAGACTGTTTGTTGGGCTCAACTTTCCCCTATGTGTTGCATGCTCAAAAACGTGCATACGTGCAGAGTGAGAAAGAAAAGTCTGCTCTATGCAACGAGAGAGAGGGAGAGAGTCTGTTTGTTTGCCTTTCTTGTAGATGACTAAGAGAAAGCTAGATGTGCAACAGAGAGAGGGAGCCTTCTTCTATGCTTCTACAAGCATCAGCGTGCATTCACACACAGGATGTGAAAAAATGCAGATCTGTAATAGAGAAAGGGAGAGAGAAGGAGCTGTATTCGTTTCCCCCCTCCCGGCTTCTATGGAACGCTTTAGTCATATCCATCTTTTTGATGACATTGTTCTTTTTGGGCTGTAATATCATGCATGAACAATCATCCGATTCTGTGTGTGCTTGTGTACAGAGAGAGAATTCTATGGATATGTATCAACCGAGCTCAATTATGCTTATTAGATTAGTCTAAGGTCTATCAAGCACACGGTACTGCCGCAACATGATATTACATAGACCCGATTGAAAATTGATAGTTATCCTATTGATTTTTGGTGCATACGCATTGTTGATCTGTATCTTACTCTAGTTCAACAAGATTGAGGTACCATTCGAAGCTTTTGTAGATTGCACACTCATGGTGTTCAACAGAGAGAAACAAGTTGCACTGTATGTTATTAATGGTGTTGAGCTCGAGTGCTAGCATGCCAATTAATATCGTGCTTCATCCATGTCTTCAAATCTAAGAGTTCATCCCTAGTTGGAACACTAGGATCTCTGAATTCTGGTTTTTCTTCTTCACCTATGATGTAACATATTAGGTCTTTGCTCATGAGATGAGCTTCAGTCAATAAATCAATCAACAATTCACATATGAAATTTGTCCACACAATGTTTCAGGATATACTTCTGAATCATCTAAAAAAACCCTATAGACTTGCTCATAATCCAGTGTATGAAAAACAATCCTATGAAATGTGTGTTAGCATGTGGCAGAGGCTCTCTCTCTCTCTCTCTCTCTCTCTCTCTCTCTCTCTCCCTCTCTCTCTCTCTTTCTCTGTCTACCTCTCTCTCTCTCTCTCTCGCTGTGTGTGCTTTCCTTTGACCTGTAGTCAACCATGGCCCTCTCTCTCTCTCTCTCCCTCTCTCTCCAACACTTTCTCTCTTTGTGTGCTTTCCTTCGACCTACAGTTGAGGACGACCCTCTCTCTCTATATATGCATCTTCTCTATCATAGTAGCATCCATAGTAGCTGACCATTAATCTCTCTCTCTCTCTCTCAGAGTTCTATGTACTCTTGCCTCTCAACGATCTCTTTTCCTCCTTCCTCTTAATGCTCTCTTCTACGTGTTGTGTGCTTGCAGCCATGGGAGGGGGGAAAGAAAAGATCTCTGTCCCTCTGCGCATGCACTAACATTTCAAAGAAGACCTCCTCATCCAAATAAGGCATGCAGCTTAGTATTCAGAGGTATTGCCTAGAGAGCTCGCCTACGAGGGACCATCGATAACCAGGATCGAGGAGCATGATGTGACAACATGCTTAGCAATTTCATATCAATTGGCAAGATAGCACGCGAGCTCAACACCATTAATAACATACAATGCAACCTATTTCTCTCAGTTGAACACCATGACTGCGCAATCTGCAAAAGCTTAGAATGGTACCTCAATCTTGTTGAGCTAGATCGAGATACAAATCAACAATGCGTATGCACCAAAAATCAGTAGGATAACTATCAATTTTGAATCCGGTCTATGTAATATCGTGTTGTGGTAGTACCGTGTGCTTGATAGACCCTAGATTAATCTGATAAGCACAATTGAGCTTGATTGATACATATCCATATGGTGAAGGTGCCATAGAATTCTCTCCATACCTTACACATTTTCACGTGGTTTCTCTTTTCATCCTTAGTAACTTTACACATGTCACTACACCTCACACTTTCTTCTATTCTCATGTGCATACTGACTACATACGCAAATACATTTATGTATAAACTCTAATTTGAAGCTAAATTTATATTATCTACATACACATTAAACCAACTATAAATTAAATATATCAACACATACTAACATATATTAACATATATCAATTCAATTATTAATCATATATCAACATATTTTAAACCAATTAAGATCATGTAGTAATATATTAAATCACACACACATATTTGTAACCATACATGGGAAACATGCATTTAAACATAACCTCCACTTTAGCGCATATACACATAGGTAGTGCCATATAAATTCAGAAATGCACATTCTTAGTTTTCAAACACATAAACATGGATATAAAATATGGACACAGATACAATTCAATTTTACCAATGTATCTAATATCAATGCACATGTATATACGTGGGTATATGTTCAATTATTCATAAGCACATATGTACAAGGCTAAATGCACTTTTTCATAGGATAATTTTTACAAAATCATGGGGTACCCTACATGCATCACTCAGGTACCTGAGGTATTCTCACATATTCTTGGGCTCATATTCATATCCGCTTACATACCCCTTGAACCTAAGTTTCTAGACACTCTCATATGCATACATAAATATTTATTCTTATGAAGCACATACAAACATCAATATTATCTATGTGTAGATGTATAGACAGAAATACATTCACATTTGCTTAATTGCTTACATCCTCTCAAGTTACTCACAAGAACGTATAGAAGGAAACACAATTACTTAAAACTGAAGTAAATAGAAAGGTTATATGAAAGAGGATGTAAATAGAAAATAAAGTAAAAAAATCTAATGAAGGTTCATTGAACTTCTTCACTTGTGATGTAACCTATCAGGTCTTTTCTCATGAGATGAGCTTCAGTCATTAAATAAATCAATAATGTGAAATTTGTCCACACAATGTTTTAGGATATACATCTAAGAAAAACCCTACAGACTTGCTCATAATCCAATGTATGAAAACAATCTTATGAAATGTGTGTTAGCATGTGGCAGAGGCAACACTAGGACTATCAAATGTCGCTATGTAAAATTTTGGCACGTAATAGGCATGTTCAGTTATGATGGAGAGTGTTAATCTCCAAAAGAAAAAGCTATCCTTGATGTTAGAACACTTTTATATCAAGAATAACTCAAAACCCTTGATCAATTTTGGAAGACCAATGTCAAACTATCAAGATTTGCACTAACTATGAAGAGAGTTACTATTAAAAAAAGTCTATTACACATAACTCACTCATTGACTAATAAAATGTGTAAACTTTTCAATGAAACTTTGTATGAGGTGTTGTTGCATACCTTCCCCAAGTTAAATATTCTCAAAAGACTCAGTAGATCTTGAGAAATGATTCAAACAATCTACCTATGTCTGAAATTGTCCTCCTATATAGTCGACTTTGACACCTGCAACTTCTAATGCATGGTTCTCCCAAAATACAACTCGTTTAATCAAATGCTTTTAGCCATAGATGGCTTACCTTCCAACTTAGATTTTGACTCCTCGTTTGTGTAAAAATTTACACTATGCAATGAGATCTGATCAATTCTTTGACCATCGAGATTGCACCTGTTTTAGAAGACATTTATTACTTCTTCACATACAAATGTTCCTACACATAATTCTCTCAGCTTGTTTACACTTAGGCTCTCAAAACTTAACCATAGAAGCATTACCTATGGAATTAGATATCTACAAAAGGATTCATAAAATGACCAAACACAGAAGGAGAACACAACAAAATATCGGGTGCAACTTTCATTCTATTAAGAAAATTTTCCATCTCAATTATAAGAGAGTTCTTCTTCACTTCTAAAGTGTCTAATGACTCTTACAACTTCTAATTCTTCTCATCTCGTGCTCTCTCATACTTGCCCCAACTTTCTACTTGTATATATAGGCATCTGTGTACAAGCTCATGACCATAATAAAGATATAAGTGAGCTAACTACAAGTTTAATGTACATATGTATACAAGTCTTCATTTCTTGAATATGCCCTATCTTCAAACTTCATTTGTTGATCTTTTCTTCATCTTTTGACTTCAAGTCTTTATCCAAGACATAGATTGATGGTTGACTTGCACCAACAAATTATTGACTGAAAATCCCTCGCATGACGGTCAATGTTCTGCATCCTTCTA
The DNA here is from genome assembly GCA_020310875.1 of Ceratopteris richardii. Lineage (NCBI taxonomy): Eukaryota > Viridiplantae > Streptophyta > Polypodiopsida > Polypodiales > Pteridaceae > Ceratopteris > Ceratopteris richardii. The sequence continues at coordinate 105,194,070 of CM035434.1, forward strand.
TCACATAGATTCTACGTCTTGCAGGAATGGAATGACTCAAACAATGTGCTGCAAGAATAGCTTCAATTATTTAAGCGCTTTAAATGTATTATTTATTGCTGATTGTAGGAAGTAAAATAAAAAATTATCAATACAAATGCATACATGTTCATACTCCCATACATATGCACTCATGTACATGAAACCACTATCACATATGCATAAACTCAGTCATTTAAAGATGTATTTATGAAAATGAGATCCTCATGCATATATACACATGCACTTATACTAACATGTATACATTTATTCTTATACACTGTTGGCAGCAGTCAGGGAACCGAAGGAGCCACAAGACGAAGAGAGTCAGAGCGAAGGGACAGCACAAGCAGACATGGCAGTCAAAGAAGATCTGGCAAGTAGGCCAATAATTTTCTTCATGAAGAAGAAAGTACGAGCATTCACGCAGATCTAGCACTAAGGCAACCTTTAATTTTTCAAAACCTTTATACCAGTTAAAAGTGATTCTCATCACTAACAACCCCTGTAAATACCATGTTCACCTTTTTGTAGCTCTATTTTGTGCAAGCCAAGGAGTCCTTGAGCTTGAGGAGCTTTAGAAGTATCTACCTGCCAATTTTCATATTTTTTAGATCTCGTTTGAGCCCTCTAATAAGCCCTGGAACCTAATTTTTAACTAGGCCGGACACTAGGTCTGAACAGGGCCAAAGCTAGTCAAAAACTATAAAAGGAGCTAGAGAGCTCATTTTTGAGGCTAAATTGTAATTGAAACGAACTTATAAGAGCTTTTTGAAAGTAATCTAAGAACTCCATTGCTTCTCACTCTTTGTCTTGCCGTGTGTGCGCGTGTGTGTGTATGTGTGTGCATGTTTGTGTGCTTCTCACTCACGCACTTGTGCCTCCACTTGCTCGAGGTCTTCATACCATCCTCACGTCTTCCCGGATTGACATTAAAGGAGGTGCTACTCATCACTGAGCTTCACCAAATTTTGGCGCCGTTGCCGGGGAACGAGCTTTGAGGACGAGCGTTTGATGGTAAGACGTAGATTGGAGACGTTGGCGTTGTAGGTAATTTCTTTACTTTTCCTATTTTTCTCTTTCTTACCTTACCACCATCATCACCATCATCATCACCACCATCTCCCACCCCCAATTCCATCATCGCGAAAATTTCAATTTTTTGATCATATCACCTTCTCCACCTCATTTCCGTCATTTCACTTGTGAGAGAGAGCGAGAGAGCAAAATTGTGTGTGCTGTTTTTGCATGTTTCTTGAGCTGTCTTGCAGGTACAGGTCACATCATCGTCCCCAACACTCTGCGCAGGTACGGAATTCGAAGTAACTGTCTGTGTGTCGTCGACCTCTGTCAATCGCGACCGACAGAAAAAACACTCAAACTACCAAACAAAGTGCAAAACCATGATCTACAGGCCTAGAGCTTCCCAAAAATGTGTTTAGTTTCTTGAAATTCCTCATATTTCTGTCAATCGCGATTGCTCTGTCAATCGTGACCGACAAACCACGACGGACAGACCTGTCAATCGCGATCGACCAGTCAATCGCGATCGACAGCCCACGACGGCTCTGTCAATCACGACTGACAGAGTCAACGACCGATTGACCACGACTGACGGACCATACGCGTGACACGTGTCAATCGCGATCGGGCCATCAATCGCGATCGACTCATCAATCGCGACTGATAGCCCACGACGGCTCTGTCAATTGCGACCGACACAGTCAACGATTGTTTGACCACGACGGACAGACCCTCGCGACCGACTTGTCAATCGCGATCGACCCATCAATCGCGACTGACAGAGTCAACGACCCTTTGACCACGACTGATTGACTTTTCGTAACCCCTATCAATCGCAACTGACCAGTCAATCGCGACTGACAGCCACGACGGACCTGTCAATCGCGATCGACACGTCGATCGCGACTGACCTGTCAATCGCGACCGATAGACTTTGCGAACACGTTAGAAGGGCAAATTAGGTCAAATTTTTAAGGCAAAAATAGTGGTCTAAATTTTGGCCAAGTGTGGGACAAACACAAGGGTGTAGTATTGCATTACGAGGGCATGACCCAAGTAACTCGAGAATTCCTGTTTGCCTGTTAACCTAGTTTAATCCTATTTTAGCCCAAAACCCTGAACTGGCATAACTTTCTCATACGAAATCCGTTTGCCGTGATTTTTGTTTTGTTGGAAAGCTCGCAGGGAGTACAACAAAAACATTGACTGGTTATGGTTAAATTAAGATCAGAAATATTAGATAGGGTATTTTGAAGTTGACCATACCCAGGGGGAACAAAGTTCAGGAATCTCTAGAGTTGTGTCCAAAAAATCATAGTGCAAATTGGTGAAGTGTTACATGAATGGAAGTGCTTGGTTCGGTCTTTTGAATTTAAGTCTTGAGCTAACGGTGGGCCTTTTACAGGTCCTTTGAGAGCCGCGAAGGGTGCACAAAGCAAGAGTAAGTGCAGGCTTGGGAACACGCGTCCTGGGCACACCAGGGCAACAATACAAGGAAAGGAACTCAAGGTTGGAAAACCCGCAACACCATTTGTCAATTCTTAGTTTAGGCTAAGTGCGGGTAGTGTTAGAAGTAATTCCAGGCAACGATAGGCACGAGATAAATCAAAGACTATCTAAGAAATCAAGTGCACGTCAAGAGATAACCTGTGTGTGTGTTAACGACAACTTTAAAGGTAAAGAACCTAACGTGAAACGAGCAAACTCAAGTGCGAAATTAAACTCAAGTATTCCTAACGACGTGATATCAGACAAGAGTATAAACATGATAATCAACATAAAAAGAACCAAGTAACGGATACAAAAGGACTCAGAAACATGGTTGTACCTGGGAGAAATTGGGTTAATCAGTTAGGCATATGAACCTTAGATCAGGACGACACCTAGTAAGAGAGAGACAAAGCCTTAGGTCTTCAGAGGCTAGTGTCAATCATACTGCAAGGTCTTGGGCCCAACAGTTGAGTCACCACTTGCATTACCCTAGCTCTGATACAAGTGATTCAGAGATGTCTCAAGGCATGGATAGACCTACGGGAAGTTCAGGTGTGCCATACTTGCACAGGGTAGAAGGCCCTTACAAAACACAGTTGGAATACCTTAGGACCAACCGATTAGGTGCTAGCATCTATGAGGACGGCCTAGGAGGATCCGTGGTCCAGATTAAAAACCCTGACCAATCCATAGGACTAGAGCACCCAGCTGTCAAGTTTGAAAGCGGAGCATACATGGACAAAGAAGGAACCATATACGTAGTCACCAGTCACCCAGATAGGACAGATGAATTTGGGAATGTAATCTCAGAAGCAGTCTTAGGTGACTTGGAACAAGGAAACATGGGTGTAGAACGTAGAACCCCCCGAGGCAAATCTGTTCTCACTAGGATTATCACACCTGAGTGGGTTCCCCAAGACAACAAGAGCATAGATCTGCTTCTAAACCGAGAGACTGACGAAGCCTTTTGGAGGTATAAATCTGATCGGCCAATGGATATAGGAACTATCATGATCTATGAGTTTAAGGATCCTGATAGCCCAGGCAGAGTGACCTACTTAGATCACGCTTCGGAGAGGATCTTTGTGGTTACGGAAAATGATAGGCATGCTTACACTTGGAAGGGTGAATTCGTTTTCCCCCAACCAAGATCTAATGTGTCCTATGGTCACCCTGGAGCTGGAACATCCCAAGCTCATGGAACTAAAGAGACAGACATAGAGAAAGACCGGAGGTGAGCTTTGCTAACCCAGGAGGCAGAGAAAGAACGAGGACGGAAACAAATAGAGTAGAACCTGAGGTACTTAGAGCTCACAGAAATCAAAGAAATACGGATGAGTTCCCTCTACCACGACCTAGAGAGCACACAAGGACTTTGAGACCAACTCAGCTAGTTAAGTCCATGAAGAACTACTTCGATGGCACGGGAGATCCATACGATCACGTGGCTGAGTTTAGGCAAGTCTTGAGAGCTGAACAAGTGGAGGATCTATTCACGCAGTACAATGCCTTCGGTCTGACCCTTAGGAACACTGCCCTGACATGGTTTCAGCCACTAAATGAGAGGCAGTTCAGGAGCATAGACCAACTCCTAGAGGCTTTCATTATTGAATTCTCTAAGAGTGGCATAAGGCATAATACCTCCTCGCTGATTCACAGCTTCAAGCAAACCCCGCAAGAGACCGTGAGACTTGCAGGAAGGAGATTTAGACAATATCTTGAAAGATGCCCTGTTTCGGAGTTACCCACACCAGCCAAGCAAGTGGCTTTATTCTTGGATGGATTGCTAAGTACCAAATTAAGATCATATGTGTACTTGAAGGACCCTAGGACCATAGAAGAGTGTGTACGCATGTGTATTGACATTGAGGACAACCTAGGGGAGGAGTTAGAGCTTTCCAAGATATACAAAGATTCGGATAGTGCCTCTAGCCTCTCTTCCATGCAATCCACATCAATCGAGGAACTTGCAGAGAAAGTAGCTCAGAAATTAGGTGTAACTAGCAAACAAATCCCAAGGTTTGCCCTTGTGAAAAGGTGCTATACTTGTGGCGGCGACCACATGGCGAATGTATGTCCCATTATGGCTCAACCCCAAGTTAATCCTAGTAGCCAGTACTGCACCATAGAACGAAGGTACACCAATCACACCGCGCAAGACTGCCCCTACAATAAGCAGGCTGTTAGGCAACCCTACCCTCAGCCATACCCTTAGCAGGGAAGATACCAGAACCCGTACCCTCCACAACCATATGGCAGGCCACAACAACCTTATCAGCAACCATACCAAAACCAACAAAGGCATCAGCCAGTGTTAGCTCAACAACCACCTGCCCCAGCTAACGCAATCCCAGTGAAATATGCAGCAGTAGAAGAAAACCTGAATAGAGCTATAGTCCCTGTAACACCACTGCTTTCTGAAAGTGACCCCAGTGACCATAGCTTTGATTCTACACATGTCGATAGTCCCCATGCTTACTACATGCAATCTCCTGAGCATGGTGAGTCCTACTATAGTGAAGAGCCAAATGAACCTAGTTGGGAGTCAGATTACACAAACGTCATGTACGCAAACCCCAATCCTAGACCTCAACTTAGGTAGGTAAGACCCCCATTCCCTAGAGGACCGTGCTACAGATGCCAAGGAGATCACCTCATTCGTGATTGTCCCTTACCTCCACCTACGCAACCCCAGTCAGTGACAATTCAGGGCTTTTGCCAAGAATGTGGAAAGGAGCATCTCTTACGAGATTGCCCTAAGAATCCTAATAATATGCCAAAAATCACTCCTATTAACGTTATTGGGTTGGTGGTAGACTCCACAGGAAGCGTGACGTCCACTGCACCAGTACAGGTCGTGACTAGAGCTCAGGCATTGTAGCAGAACCAAGGGGTAGACCAGGATAAGAACCCAGAGGCTAGTGAACCCGAGAGCGTGACAAAGAAAAGGACTAGAGCATGGAAAGATAGTTGGGAAAGAATGAAAAGACAATGGGCTAAAAAGATGAGTGAACTTGAGGAAAGCATAAGAGAAACCAAAGCTAGGATAACTGAACTCACATCTCAAACTCCCTCTCACACTATCCCACCACCACCATTCCCATCGCCATCCGACCCGCCACCTTCCAATCCACCTCATATGATTCCACCACCCCCTAGAGTAGGATCAGTATTAGCTGATCCCACTCTTGAAGATATAGACATGATGCTTAAAGCATATCAGGCCAGAATCCAAGAAGGGCCAAATGTCACGGATCATGACAAGTGTTACCCTAGAGCTGACCTAGAGATAGAAAGAACCAAGCTTTGCGCGAAAATGGTCGCATTGGCTCAGACTATGTTTGAAGCCAGTCGCCTTTTCAATTACTCGGGCTCAGCCAAGACGCAATTACACTTGGATGGACTTCTAGAGAAGTTAGAGGGCATAATTGCAAGATCTGCCAAGGAAGAAAAAAATCAAGAAAGGGAAAATGTAAGCAAAAACATGACCCATCCCCCATCAAAAGTTTATGTGGCCAATTCCACTGAACCAGACAACCCCCCCTCCCTAGAAAGAATAGAGAATCTAATGGCACAATCACAAAAGGAACCAGCCTCTCAACACAAGGGCAAGGCAAGTGAAAGAGTAAGCATTCCTGCTCAAGAAGCCTATGTGCCTGAAGCCTATGTGCCTAACTCTACGGAGCCGGACACATCATCTTCTATGAATCGGTTCACACCAGAATTCCTACGCGAGATTCAAGAAGACAAATGAGCTAAGGAAAGTGAAGTCCCTCCTCCCATTGAACTTGTGGATGATGCACATGACCAATTCCCACAAGACATCCCATCCATTTATGGAGAGCAGGAGAGTACCCAATCTCAAGAAAGATTAGACTTCGAGTCTAATTCTTTACAAGAACTACCCCATTTCACAGGCCCATGGGAAGCAAAGTCCACCTGCATGAGAGCACCTACAGTCATGGTAAGAAACGAAGATTCAGTCATACCTAGGAACACAGAGGTAGTGAAGAACACCAAAGTGCAGTGCAATCTCAAGTTAGAAGAGCTACTTAAGACCTGAATTATGGAAACATGTCGCCAAACAAGTACCAGAGATAGCAAAACCTCGTTCCCAGGTAGGATCACATAGGACAGTGCCAGAGATACCCTTGGACAAGATAGGAGACATGTGTGAAGGTGAAGAAGGGAACACCTATCTTCCCATTACCTACCAGGAGTACACCACCAAGGCAATTTTGGACTCAGGTGCAGGAGTTGCAATTGCTACCACTTCCCTCTGGAAGCGTTGGGGCAAGCCAGCACTCAGGCCAACGAGAATAAAATTGCAGATGGCCGATGGTCATATTGAGAGACCCTTAGGATTGCTAGAAGGAATAACTCTCACCACTTGTGGTGTCGAGTTTGAGCATACATTTGCCATATGTGACTTCAGCAAAAATCATGCCTATGAGATGATTTTGGGAAGACCATTTATGTGACAGTTGCAAGTGGTACAGGACTGGGGAACCAATTCCTTGTACCTACAGCACTTGGGTGTTACGACCAAAGTCAATCTTAAAGATTACTCTCATAGAGATGTACCTCCTATCCAATGGAATCCCATCCATAGAGCCAAAGATGATACGGAATCGGTGCATTCCATGGGGTCAGGATCCTCTTGGATGCATGAAGACACCCACTTATGGATGTGCAAGGTAGCAGTAGAAGAAGAGAAGAGAGAGAAAGCCAGAGAGGTAGGTGCAAAAGAAAACCATAGACCAATTCAAGACCCAGCCTATGCACCTGTGGTCTTTCCTGATGAGGAATTTGAACCTCACGGCTGGGCAGAAATTTTAGCAACCATGGATGTAGCCATCAATGAGGAACAATGGACACCTCACTGAGATGAAGATGGCTATGACATTTCAGTCTTCTCCATAGAGCCAATCATGGGAGAGGCAGTGTTAGAAGAGTGTGAACCCAGCCCTGATGCATTTGAGGATGCAAGTGACTCCGATCTAGAGTCAATCATTATGGGCCCACCATTTGCATCAGATGAAGAATACTTCCATGAAGTAGAATTTCAACCCCAGAGACATGGAGAGCTTACAAACGATGTAAGATTAGCCACACATGTGACCCCGAAGGAAGAAGGAAAGAAACGAAAGAAGAGAGGTCTCACCCGAAGAGGAAGAATCTTTGTTTGAGGTCCCGGAAAATTTTAAGAAGTATGAGATAGATGACAGGAAGGTCATGATAAGAATGCCTAAACGAGAGGCACAATCAGGAGAGGCCTACGATAACAAAGAAACCACCAAGAAAATAGTAGTGGCACTAGAAGAAGGAGAGGAGAGATGCACGTACATAGGCCATGACCTAACAGAGGAAGAAGAGCATGCGTTGATAGCCTTGCTAAGAGAATACAGAGATGTATTCGCTTGGAGTTACAAGGATTTGAAAGGTGTTGACCCTAATATATGCTCACACACTATCCCCATGACCTCAGATGCTAAACCCTCTAAGCAAAAGCCCTATACATATAACGATAATTACGCTAGTAAGATCAAAGAAGAGATAGATAGGCTGGTTGAAGCTGGATTTATCTATGAAATTGAGCACACTGAGTGGGTGTCCCCCATCGTAGTGGTGCCCAAAAAGAATGGTAAATTACGTGTGTGCATTAACTTAAAGAAGGTCAATGCAGCCACAATCCGAGATAACTATCCGCTTCCCATCACAGAACATCTCTTAGAAAGAGTGGCAGGCAAGGAAGTGTACAGCTTCCTTGATGGATTTTCGCGCTACAATCAGGTAGCCATAGCTCCAGAGGATCAGCATAAGACAGCCTTTGCCACAGAATGGGGCATTTTTGCCTGTAGAGTAATGCCATTTGGGCTTACGAATGCACCAGCTACCTTCCAGAGACTAATGTGCCATGTATTTAAGGAGTTCCTGAGCAAGAACTTAGAAGTCTATGTTGATGATCTTTGTGCTCATTCCAACATTAGACAAACCCATATTCCTGAACTCAGACAAATCTTTGACAAATGTAGAGAATATCAAGTCTGCCTAAACCCAGAAAAATGTGTTTTCATAGTGATTCTAGGGCACATAGTGTCAAAGAATGGCATATCTACTGACGAAGAGAAAGTGAGAGCTATAGCAGAGCTACCTAGGCCAAAGAATGTCAAGGAAGTACAAGCTTTCATGGGGCATTGTGGTTACTACCGCCGGTTCATTCACATGTATGCTGTCATTGCAAAGCCCATGTACGGACTTCTGACAAACTTTGAGTGGACGGATGAATGTGAGAATTCCTTCCAGGAGCTTAAACGGCGATTATGTTCAGTACCAATCTTAACCACACCAGATTGGAATAAGCCATTCCATGTTCACGTGGATGCATCCAATTATGCCATTGGATGTGTGCTTGCACAACCTACTGGTGAAGGTAACATGGATCTTCCAATTGCCTATGCCAGTAGACAATTGAATGCAGCTGAACGGAATTACACCACTACAGAGAGAGAAGGCTTAGGCATGGTATATGCAGTCAAGAAATTTAGACACTATTTGCTTGCAAATAAGTTTAAATTTTTTACTGATCATCAGGCATTGCTATACCTCGTAAACAAGCCATGCAATACAGGAAGATTAGTGAGATGGTTTCTCTTACTAATGGAATATGATTTCGAGGTTGTGGTAAGGAAAGGGAGAACTCACCTGAGAGCAGATCATCTCTCTAGGCTCACATCGGGAGAAGCCCCACAAGGAGTATCAGATGACCTTCCTGATGCTTACTTGTTTAATTTGGAAGTTGTACCGCAGTGGGCTAAGCCATTGGTGCCAGTACTAACATATGGGCCTAACCATCCAGTAGTTAACACACGGAATAGAGAGGTTGTGAAAGCCCAAAAGTACCACATCATGGCAGGAAGCATGTACAAGCACACAGATCAAGGAATCTTGGCTTGTTGTGTGGAAGAGGATGAGTACACTAAATGGTTGCAATTAGCACATGTAGGTGCATTAGAGCAGCACTACTCAAAACAACGAACCCTACAGACACTAAGGAGACTCGGAGTGCATTGGCCAACTATGGAAGCTGATGTCCAAAAGTTGTGCAAGGAATGCCCAATCTGTTGCACTAAACCACCTGTGGAACACGCCACTCTTTATCAAGTATCCATAGTGCCAGATTGGAGTGAACCACTAGTATCCTTCTTGAGGACGAAAACATTCCCTCCAGACATGACCCTGGCTAGGAAAAGGAGTTTAGAACAAGAAGCCCTGGATTACTCACTCATTGGTGACAATCTATATAAGCGTGGTAAAGATGGTTACCTGAGGCTATGTGTCCATGAAAGTGAATATCTTAAGATCTTGGAAACTGCTCACCAAGGTGTAGCAGGAGGACACTTTGGACCAGATCGGGTGATCAAGGCAATACTATTTGCGGGCTTCTGGTGGCCTACCCTTCACATGGATGCACATACCTATGTGAAACGATGTGATGTCTGTCAGAGAACTCAGTATCCTATACGTAAAGATGAGATGCCACTGAAACCTATGATGGGTGGACGTGCATTCTCTAAGTGGGGAATAGACTTCGTAGGTCCTATTAATCCCCCAGCTAAGGGTTCCCATGTAGAATATATCATTGTTGCAACAGACTATCTAACTAAGTGGGTAGAGGTAAAAGCCACGACGAAGAACGATGCTCAAACAACTGCTAAATTCTTGTTTGAGAATGTATTCACAAGATATGGGCTACCTATAGAGCTTGTAAGTGATAGAGGCACTCACTTCTTGAACGAAGTGATTGAGAATCTACTCCAAGAATTCTTGGTAATACATAAGAAGTCTGCCCCCTATCACCCTCAAGCTAATGGACAAGCTGAGAGCACTAATAAGATCTTATGCAATGTACTGACGAAATTAGTGAACAATAAACGCTCTGATTGGGACAAACAGCTACATCATGCTGTTTGGGCATACCGAGTCGCCTACAAAACGGTACTCCAAGCCACTCCCTTTCAAATGGTGTTTGGTCAAAATGTTGTGCTACCTTTAGACTTTTTGATACCTACATTGAAAGTGGCACAAGAGCATGAATGGACGGCTCATGAACTCTCCTCCAGACTTTTTGACCTTGAAAGATTAGGAGAAACAAGACTGAGAGCAGCTGCAGGGATATATGCAGCCAAGAAGAGACAGAAGGCATACTTTGATGCCCATGTGAAGGATAAGGGTATAAAGGCAGGCGACTTAGTTTTAGTCTACACATTGAAGCAACATGCAAGGAAGCTAGAAAAGAGAGGCTACGGACCTATGATCATCAACAGGATTTCCACGAGTGGAGCAGTACAACTAGCCACTTTAGAGGGTGATGTTCTCCCAAACTATATTAGCGGATGCAGAGTCAAGTTGTATCAGGAACCCCTCACGGAGGAAATGCTAAGTCGACTCAATACTGCTAAGAAACGCAAAGAGGAAGAAAAGCGAATCCGAGAGGAAGCTCAAGCAGAAGCCTTAGAGCGCATACGGAGAATGAAATTAAGAAGACAAGGTAGAGAGCACGTTAGGCAAGATGCATATGCAGATCAAAGATATGACATGGCTATGTGTGAAGTTTCAGGTGTTAGCTCACATAAGATAACCGATCGACGTCCTTTCATAACCTTAGATATAGGACAAGGAAAGAGTGCAAGGACTGTAAGAGCCTTGATTGACTCAGGTGCAGCCACTAGTGCTGTTAAATTGTCTTACTGTCAAGAGTTGCAATTAACTGTCAATCCTGTGGAAGCATATCTCATAGGATTGGGAGGCGTGGAAACCCCTTGCATGGGCGAGGTGGAACTTCCCCTCTATATTCATGATGAAGCAATGACAGTTAAAGTACTACTGTGTCAAGATGAGGACCTCACTGAGCCCCTTGTCTTGGGTCAAGACTGGATCTATGACCAAGCAGTCAACTTAAACCTAAGAAGTGGACTTCTTCAGGTATGGGTGAATCAGACTAGAATTACAATTGAGCTAAATAATGGAGCACTTAAGGAACTAGAAAAGACACGGACTCCTGGTCCCTCCAGGGGCACACATGAAGTTGACTATGCTGTTCTTGTCCAAGGCTATGTGATGCAGAAGAATGAAGATCTCAAAAAAGGAGTCAGAACCACAATGGAACTCCCTTCTTTTCCAAAGGCCAGAAGGAGGCAGCAACTAAAGGCAGATCAATCATTGAAGACTCTCCGGGCGAGAGATCAAAAGAACGCGCGAAGCAGAACAACTCAGCCGATGAAACAAATGTGGGTGCGGAAAGACGAGCTGCCGACCGTAACGAAGCCGCAACAACGGTCTCAACTTCTTATTAGTAATCAACGACTTGATGCTAATAAGAAGACTCCTAAAACCTCTGTTGAGAAAGTGAAATTCATTTGGGTACCCAAGAAGTCGATGAAGGCTGACCCACAATCAAGACAAATTTGGGTGCCTAAGGCTTGCTTGCGAGCTCAACTAGTCCCACACAATTCACATCTTACACGACATAGTTCACTTGCTCACGCAGCCGCCACCCACTCTTGTCTGATACACTCGAACACACTGCCGCCTAGAAGCACGCACAGACTCACTCGTAAATGGGTCCCGATGACACAACAACTCCCAGTAGAATTACTCATGCAACCCTCCCGAATCTCCACAAAACCAAGACCAAAAGCCATTCATGGTGTTTGGCAACCTAAGACTTGTAATAAACCCCCCGACCCCAATCTGTGAATTCATCTCCACTTACTAACTGCATTAGTCAGACAGCGCACCTTTCCATCTAGCTCCTAGGACTAACCAGGCATTAACTACACACACTGTCATCGTGCACTTACTAACCACTGACTCATCATCTACCTCATGTTAATGTTGTAAGAGGGACAACAACGGGTTTATTCTATCCATTACAATGTTAACACCTGGTTCTATATTCTCACAGAACCAACAAGCAAGCAGGGCCATGGCAGAAGCCGGAGGTGCCAGTTCTCAAGCCGGATCCAGTGCACAGATTGTGGATATAGAAACACTCCTCCTCGAACCCCATCTCACCGAAAGACCGCAAGAACTTCAAGCTGTGCATGTGCTCCCAATTCAAGACCCTCCCCAGGGGCACACCTCTCAAGTGGGCAAACACGCTCATTGGTTCAGTGATGTTGCTGGACCATTGGGTGATGGAACCTATTTCTGGGAAGCTGAATTGGAGTTTAATGGTAAATGGGGACGTTACCATTTTTTCATGCGCGAGTTTGAGAGCTATCAAAACGCCGAAGTCATGCGTTCAGTATGGATCAAAGCCGGCTTGGACAGTTATTTCAGGGCCCACTTACCAAAACCGGATTTCTTATGTTGTTCCTATCTTATCAGTACCATCACGCCAAGTAGGGCCAAGGGAGGCGACATCACCTTTGTGTTACCCTCACTGCTGCCGGGTCATGAGCTTAAAAGATTCAAGCTGACCCTCAATCTGGTACGAGAAGCATTGGGCATGTATGGCATGCACATCCCCACGGAAAAGGAAACAATGGTCCCAGGCAGAATGAAACATAAAGATCTTAATAAGCTGAAGGATATGGTAGCGATGACACCGACCATTGCTCTTCACCTACGGACCGTCATGCAGCATTTTGCTTTCCCCGCCCATGAAAGATTCACCATGCCCCCAAAGAAAATATGGTTTAGCTTGTATCTGGCAGAGACAGAAAGCCTCCCCATCAATGTACCACATTGGATCATAGATCAGATTCACCTAGCCCATCAAAGGTGGAACAAGAAGCAGAAAAATGTGCTTCACGGATGTTGTGCTCTAACCAAGATAATCTACCGATGTCTGGCCTATGACGTGCCTATTCAGTGGGCACTCATATGGCCCCGGGCCCAGGAATTCCAGAGAAGGCTATCAGCGGCAGGTCCCCCATCAAAGAAGATGAGAGGGGGAGTACAATTACCCTGCGCTCAACCAAGGGGAGCCACCACTACACCAGAAATTACCCTCCCCAGACACGACGCATTAGGCCATTCACCATCCGGCTACCAAGACCAAGTACAGATGGACCCAATCTGGTATTTCCACTCGTCCCATCAGATTTGGAATTTCCACAAGGCTTTACTCTCAACGATCTCACTGATGAAGAAGTGGCTAGACTAATCTACGACTCTAATCTCGAAACGGAAACAGAGCGAGCTCAGGAACCACAACCCCATACAACAACAGCAGCCCCCACCCGACCAGAAGTGGTAGAAGTCGACGTCGAGGAACAAGCGACCGAACAAGAGGAAGAAGCCTACGAGGAACAAGAGTATGACGAACTTTGAGAGTTGGCAAGTGCCCCTGCGTATTCGGCACAAATAAAAAGACTATATCGAACCATGCAACTAGTTCAAGAACAGCATAAAATGTCACTGGAAGCGGGCAAGAAACTCATGAACCAGTTGCTCGCGGAGGAAGGCGTGGACGATATGTTCATTGAGTCCATAAACCTACATGCCGATGCAGTAGGATTGGATGAGGCCATTCATGAGGCAATGGCCTACATTCACAGATTTGAGAAAAGGGTTCCCGCTCGTCCCATGAGGTCCGGGAAACAAATTCATATCAATGTGTCAGCACCGGGAAATACAAGGCAAGCAGACGAACATCAGGAAGCACCACTGTCACCGCCGTCCCCACCTCTCACTACACAACTCACTCCACCACATGACACTAGCACCACCACGTCCACTACCATCACAATCGTCATAGTAATTCCACTCTCTCCGGGAATCCAATTCGGGGGAGTCACCATGCCCACTTTCACCACTCTCTTCACTAACGTCACATCCACCCCACCCACAATCCCCATCTACATGGTCACTCAAACAGTTGACACTATGGAAACATCTCCTGCCACTGCACCGCTCCCTCCCCCCATGCCACCTCCATCTTCCATACCCCCTCCACCCACATCTCCACTTGCATCCACATCATTCACAACTCCCTTTCCCGCTCCCATTCCCCCTGCATCTTCACCCCTCCCTCCATCATTTAATGTAAATAGTATATTTCTAGCGTTAAATCATGTGTATATCAGCTTCAGAATGAGTACAGAGCTCTGGACGGCCGGTATCAACAATTGACAACACAGCACCAGAACTTACAAAGGCAATTCAAAATTCTGGAAGAGGAAAATGTAGATGTGAATCAACGTTATACAACGCTTGAGCAGGCTCACCAAACACTATTGGAGGCACCCCAACCTTCGACAGAATCAGGCGTCAAACAATTAGAAGCCTTGCTCGAAGTATACCAGGCCGATAACCTACGAGTCAGACGTAACTTGGCGCTACTCAGGAAACATATGGCCACAGCACTGGAAGAGAACAAAAGACTGCAAAAACAAAATGAAGAGAATCTAGAAGCGGCAATGGAAGGCTCTCCCCACGAGATAGATCCAGAGCAGTTCAAAGCAGTTCCCACGGAGACGATGAAAACCATTTTGGAAAGCTATGCAGATCTCCTGGAAGCCCATGATGACTTGGAAAGAGAACGTGACACACTACAGAGCAGACTTAAGGAACAGGAAGAACAACCGAAGAGTGTCCCATCAATCTCTACCTCCGACGAAGTAAAAGCCTTAACTGAGCAGGTAGCAGAATTACAAAAGAGGTTACTGACATACGAGAGGCAGCCCTCTCCGGTAGTAGAACCAGAGCCAGAAGAGTTGGTCCCTATTGAGGTAGATGATTCGTACGAAGAACCGTATGTTCCTATGCCAATGCCAGGCGGGCGACGAATCTCAGAGGGACTAGACACCTTGGAAGTGGAAGCACCCGAGTGGCTTCAGACACTGGAAAGGACGGCAAACACCCACGAAGAACGGGTGGCCATTCAGATCCAATCACTAGCAAACCTAGAAGAAACTGTCATAAAGTCAGAATATTTCAGAAGCATGTCTCATCATAGATGGATCGGCACCAATAATGACCAATATGTACCATACTGCATACTTTTGGCCGATTACAACGCTGAGATTCAACGACAATGTGGCAAGCCTCCCACATTTGCTACACAATTTGGTCCAGACGATATACCGGAAAGTGCTACGCGTGGGTCCATCCATCAACCCACCTGGAGAATCAGGCTTTTGGAAATATATCCTGAAATGGTCCAAACCTGGAATAATATGCCGTTGTTTATTAAATATAATCCTTGCTACATTCCAGTTCTTCGACGACGCACCTGGCCTGAATTCACTATTGCCGTCAGAGACATCAAAGCCTGCGCAAAATGGTTAAATTACGTTTATCTAGCACCTCCACGAGGACCCCCCACGGTGAACTACATGATTTCTACAATCTGTCATTGGAGTATTCGGCTACGCAATAATCCCGATGTGATGGCCCAGATGTGTATGAAAATATTCGAATTAATGCTGATCACTTTCAGGACGTTTAAGAACATTAAGGACCCCCACTTCTCAGGAGCAGGCTTTGTGACAGGAAACCAGGATCTAGTGTACGATATGAGTACCACCCCATCAATTGAAGTAATATATGCTTGGCACGCCCGAATCAAGTACCTCCCAGCTTGCTTTAAACAGACATTTGAGGAAATGTTCATCACAGGATTCTGGGAATACCACTCCGAAATCTTTATACCCAGGCCATCACATCTCCTCCAATTATTTGCTGTGGAGAGAACTATTTACTCAGAACAATTGAGGGTGCCTCATCCATATGTTCCCGGACCTGTGAATTGGGATGATTTGCTCACAGATCTAGCACGCGGCTTGCGACTCGAAGAACACCACCTAGCCTCCGATGTCGTCCAATATTATGTTCAAAAATCCTCTAGACAAGGGTCTGTCAGGGGCGATAGACGCGAGAGTGGGGAGGGTGTTGGCAGCAGTCAGGGAACCGAAGGAGCCACAAGACGAAGAGAGTCAGAGCGAAGGGACAGCACAAGCAGACATGGCAGTCAAAGAAGATCTGGCAAGTAGGCCAATAATTTTCTTCATGAAGAAGCAAGTACGAGCATTCACGCAGATCTAGCACTAAGGCAACCTTTAATTTTTCAAAACCTTTACACCAATTAAAAGTGATTCTCATCACTAACAACCCCTGTAAATACCATGTTCACCTTTTTGTAGCTCTATTTTGTGCAAGCCAAGGAGTCCTTGAGCTTGAGGAGCTTTAGAAGTATCTACCTGCCAATTTTCATATTTTTTAGATCTCGTTTGAGCCCTCTAATAAGCCCTGGAACCTAATTTTTAACTAGGCCGGACACTAGGTCTGAACAAGGGCCAAAGCTAGTCAAAAACTATAAAAGGAGCTAGAGAGCTCATTTTTGAGGCTAGATTGTAATTGAAACGAACTTATAAGAGCTTTTTGAAAGTAATCTAAGAACTCCATTGCTTCTCACTCTTTGTCTTGCCGTGTGTGCGCGTGTGTGTGTATGTGTGTGCATGTTTGTGTGCTACTCATCACTGAGCTACATACACACATATGATTACTCACACATGCATCTTCTTTGAAGTACCTACATATCCACAAATTTTCATATACTTATGCACACATGCATATGTATTCATTTATGATCATTTGCATACCTATAGAATCATCCTTACATAAGCATGCATATATGCATAATTAAGCACATGGTCAAATACACATGTGTGCTTCCATTTGTTACGCATACATACTAACTTATGGTCATACACACGCATTCATTCATGCATATGCATTTTCTCATTCTAACGTGCATACACATGCAAATTTTTGCCACTTTCCTAGTGAAAACTCTACACAAAAATCATAAAATCAATCAACTTTGAAAAAAAACAGGCACACTTCCGTTGGGAATTTCTTCCCGACATTCGCCCCCACTAAACTTGCACATCGTCCTGATGGGCCAACCTGCAAGATCCAACAGAAGCGTATCAGGGTTCTTTTTGAAATACTCTTTTTACTTTTTATGTTCTTCTTTTCAAAATTCAAAGCGTAATCTCATGCAGTTCATGCAATTTTATAAAGATTAGTACAAATTTTAGAAAATTACGCAGATTCAAGCTTCACAAACATCATACTATGTTTCTGCGTCTGTAATCTGACAAGTAATCACATGAATAAACCGTTGGCTTTCTAGTTCTTTTGTTTGTTCAACTGGTTCAGATCCATCGACTCATTCTAAGTACTAGCATTACTTATGTTTCTACTAACTCTCTTTGTAGAATATACCTCGATTCCCACTATTTATCTCCTACTGTCCAACTCTCCATTAGATCTCTTTTCTTTTCTTTTTCTTCTTCAGTTTTCTTTTTCTCTTTCTTTTCTTTTTCACTTCATCTTAGCTCAACATTTATTCTTTTTATCTTTATTTCACAAATCGGCCTATGTCGAAATCGGGTGCGACTCATGGACTTGTCCGCCCGGCCAAGTTTACCCCACCTGTCTGCCGATCCGAAATAGCACACGACATACACAACGTCAGCCCATAAGTCAGGCCTACGATGAAACTAGCTACGGCTCGTGACCTTGATCACCCAACCAAGGTGGCTCCATCGGCCTACTAGCCCATCGCAGTGCACTAACAACATGCACACACATATAAGCTAGCTTAAGTATGAAGGTTTTTCATAAATCATGATACATATGGAGATAAGATCTCGCAAGAAGCAAATAGTAGGACCCAAAGAATCCCACTCACTAAGCGTTCAAATCAAATAGCATATACATGCACTTAGTATAAGCATGCCATCACATTCCCAAGCTTTCACTCCCAAAAGTCTCTAGTATGCTAACCGATTCCATTCATATAATTCCCAGTCACTCATGCTTCATGCAAACCCATAATAGATATTTTCTATCTTTATTCTACATGATTTTCATAAATTCATACATATCTTTATCACTCTCATGAATGCAATGCATATGCTCAAATTGGAAACATTTCACCTGGTCATTTTGCCTCATCTTCTTTATTGATTGATCCAGTTTTTCTTCAACTTTATGTTCTATCATTCTTCATCAGCATCAGCATCACTATCATCAGCATCCTCCAACATCATCATCATCGTAATCATGATCATCAATGATCATAAACCATCATCATCAATCATCTTTAACATCAATCATTATCTTTCATCATCATCCATCATCAATCATCAATCACCAATCATCATTCCACATCATCAATCATCATCATTCATCAATCATAAACCATCATTCATCAATCATAAACCATCATTCATCATCATAAACCATCATTCATCAATCATAAACCATCATTCATCATCATAAACCATCATCATCATCGTCAATCATTATCATTTATCAATCATCAATCACCAATTATCATTATCATAATTTATCAATGATCAATAATCATCATCATCATAATTAGTCATCGTCATCAATCATCAGTCATCCTCATCATCATTCATCATTATAAACCATCATTATCATCAATCTATTATCAGCATTCATCATCATCATTATCAATCATCATCTTTCATCATCATCAATCATTCATCAATCATTCATCAATCATTCATCAATCATTCATCAATCATTCATCAATCATTCATCAATCACCGAATAATATCAATCATCATCATCATCCATCATCATAAACCATCATCATCATCATCAACCATCAATAATAATCATCATCATAAATCATCAACCACAATCATCATCATTATCAATCATCTAAACCATCATTATCAATCATTTTCAACATCAATCATCATCATCGTTCAATTACTCTTGATCATTCTCATACATTTTTATTATGGTTCTTCTTCAATCATCATTCAATATTTGCAAATATATCTTGAAAAGTTAGATTTCTAGCTCTCTTATTCTTCTTCAAACTCTTAGAAGTCTTTGAAGTTATCTTTACACTCTCCTTGATTTGCTTGATAATATCATCAAGCAACTGTTTTTCCGCTTTGTTAACTCGTTTATCAGATTTTGTATCTTCTTGAATTTCTTCTTCATCCTTTTCTCGTTCAATTTGTTTATCAAGGTTTAATTGGGATTGTAATTTCGTAATTTTCTCTTGATCAAAACTTGCTGATCTTCTAGGTGCTTGTTTGGAGCATTCTCCAACCTCTTGCATCTTTGCTTTGCCTCTTGACTTCCATAGCTTGTAATCCCTTTCTCTTTCATCTTGGTCATCGTCTGTATCACTTCTTGGATCCTGGACCTGTGTATCATGCTTCCTTCCTAATTGATGAGAATCAGAATCAAGATCATATGGTAGTGTTACCTTTTGTTTGTCTTCATCATACCAAGACCTGTGTTCTTCAAACACAACATCTCTACTTGTAGTGAATTGCTTGGTTGAAGGATTGAAGAACCTGTAACCCATCTGAGTTGAATCATATCCAATAAACACTGCCTTTGTTGCCCTTTCATCTAGCTTACCTCTTATTTGTGATGGTACATGAACATAAGCTAAACAACCAAAAACCTTGCAATGTCCAAGACTAGGTTTTCTTCCATGCCATGCTTCATAAGGAGTCATACCTTGAAGTGATTTGGATGGTAGTCGATTGACAAGGTACACTGCAGTTGAAATAGCTTCTGCCCATAGATAATGTGGCAACTTCTTCTCTTCAAGCATTGTTCGAGCTGATCCAACCAATGTCTTGTTTCTCCTCTCTGCAATTCCATTTAGTTGAGGAGAGTACCTAGTAGTCACTTCCCTTTTGATACCTTTATCCTGCAAGAACTCATCAAAATCTTTGGAGAAGTATTCTCCCCCTCCATCAGATCTGAGCTTCTTTAGTGATCTACCTGTATGATTCTCCACATGCGCAAGATACTTCTTGAAGCAATCAAATACTTCATTCTTACTCTTGATAAAGTATAGAACAGTCCATCTACTATGGTCGTCAATAAATGAGACATAATACCTTGATCCTGCCAATGAAGGTTCTTGACTTGGTCCCCATACATCTGTGTGTACTAAGTCCAGTAAGTTGTTGTGGATGTAGCCTTTGTGGTTGAATGGTTGTCTTTGTGCCTTCCCAATCTGACATGCATCACACCTGTTGATCATGTGTTGCTTTGATATGTTCGGCAGTCCTAGAACACTTTGATCCCTGCATATATCCTTCAAGGTTCTTTCATTCACATGAGCAAGTCTCTTATGCCACACTTCAAGCTCACTTAGGGTTTGAGACCCAAAGTTGAATAGAGCTATGTTCCTGGTATCTCCTACTTCAAAAGTAAAGAGCCTACCATGCTTCTCACCTCGGGCTATCTTCTTGAAGCCTTGACATGGATCTTCCACAAAAGCTCCATGTTGGGTGAACCTAACTTGCAAGCCTTTTTCAACTATTTGGCCTACACTTATTAGGTTTTTAGTGATAGTGGGTACATAGAGAACCTTACTCAGAATGTTTATCCTGCCATTGGAAGCTTTGACATTACCAATCTTCTCCACATTGTGCTTCGTGTCATCCCCTGTTTGCACTTCATGTCTATGCTTTGGACTGTCCAAGTCAGATAGAAGAGCAATGTTGCCTGCAACATGATTCGAGCATCCTAAATCTATGTAGAACAAATGATCATCTTCTTTACCTTCTTTGTGGCTTAGGTTCATAAGAAGTAATGAGTCTTCATGTGGTTGATCTTCTGAATAATTGTTGTAGTCCCTTCTATTATAGCTTCTATTGTTGTTGTTGAAGTTGTGTCCACCTCTGCCTCTATTGCCGCCATATCCACCTCTTCCACTTCCTTTCTGGGTCTTCCCATTGAACCAGCAATTCTGAGTGGTGTGGTTGGTCTTATCGCATATGGCACAAGGTTGAACATTCTGACCTTTGGCTTTGTCTTGCTTTGATCCTTTCTTCTTCCCTTTCCACTTGCTCTTGCTTGTGAAGTTGGCTTGGGAAGTCTCTTCTTCGTCTTCTTCCTTCTTCTTGCCTTTCTGCTTCTTATCCTTCTTATCTGCATATAGCGCACTAGTTGAACTACCATGATAAGAGTTACCTTCCTTTATGCTATTGTTGGCTTCTTGATTGAAGAGTTGTCCAAGAAAGATGTTGAAGTCTGGAGTCTGCACATCCATGATGAGATCATAGGCCGTCGTGGAGGATTGCCATTGCTTATCACTTTGAATGCCGTTGAGAATTTGCCTCATGATGACCTCTTCTTCAATCAGCTCTCCAATGGATGCTAACTGATCCGCAACCTCTTTGACCTTGGTAACAAACTCTGTGATGGTTTGTTTAGGTGTCTTCTTCATTTGGTTGAACTCGTTCCAAAGATGATTCTTTCTTGCTTTGGTACTAGCAGAAAAGAAAGTCTCCAGGGCATCCGAAGTCTCTTGAGATGTCTTGCATCCTCTAATATGTGGTAATAGAAAGTCAGAGATAGAGTTTAGTATGTACGACCTTGCTTGAGCATCCCTTGCGCACCAAAGTGTGAGCTTATCTGTCTCCTCTTGTGTAGGTCCTCCTTTGGATCTTGGAATAGGCATAGCTTCATCACCTGCTACAATTCCATAAAGATTTCTACCTTGCAAGTAGGCCTCCATTCTGATTTGCCAAGCCGCGTAGTTGTGTCGATCAAGCTTCTCGATCATTGAGGGAAAGCCGTCACCCATCTTGAACTAGCTCTGATACCACTGAAAGAACTTGGAGAAGCTTGTCGAAGGTAGAAAAGTGCGTTTCGAAGCGATGAAGTTTGGTCAAGCCAATCGGCACAAGACCAGCCCTTGAGCTTTTGGAGACTCAAATATACCTTATAGGCATGCTATAAGTGCAAAGAAACACACTATGTACCTTGGAGCATCAAGGAGAATGAGTCGATACAAAACAGATAGGTTCATAGGTCGACTAGCTCAAAAACTTACTATCTATGGAAGAGACAATGAACTTCAAATGCCCATAGCGACCAGCGTGATTACAATTAGAAAAAATCCTTTTATGGGAGTGATACACATAGGGTTGAGTGTATGGAATGCACAAAAGTATAAGGAATAAGCAAAATATGCTATAGGAATGAATGCGACATTCACCGGTGGTACTTCCTATTTTTCAGGAATACGTAGAGATTGACCCCGAGGCAGAAAAACTGAGATTTCTCCAAATCTGCTGAACCAAAAGCTTTGAACATTTACACGCATAAACTACACACTGATACCTTTCCAATGAGTCCTTATGCACTCAATTTGGAGCTCTGAGGAGAGAGGAGCAGCCTCTGCAAGATTACTGTTGGTGAAGAAGATGATGCAGAAATTGAAGGAGCAAAACAATGATGGTCACAAGTGTATGTATATTGCTTCCATGTAATGTACAAGTGATTTCAACTCCTTATATAGCCTCGAGGAGTGTTCCACGACTTTTTACAACTTGAATTTGAATTCAAATGAAGGTGGGAATGGTTGTTGGAGGGAATCAATTCACTTCCCTACAATCTAGGAAAAGTGAAGATCTTGATTGATCTACTTTTAGGTGATTGATTGCTTGATTGAATGCAACTTCAACCACCAAAATTTCGTGGGATTTTGGCCCTATATTTGTACCTTTACATGTGTACAACTCAAGGCTTTTACAACGGTAAATGAGCCATCAAAATATTCTCAAAAAATACAATAAATGAGCATATGAAAAAGAACTCTCCAACGGATATTCTTTCGACGCGATAGCCTTTGATGTAGATCAAATCCACCTCAAGCATAGTGTAAGCTTGAGGTTCCAACAGCTCCCCCTCAAGCTAAAGTATGCTTGAGTCTTCATTCTCTGATAGGTTGAATACCTGCCATAGCTTTGAATCTACAAAGCTTTATTCCATCAAGTGCCTTTGTCATCATATCTGCTACTTGCTTTTCAGTCGGAACAAAAGAAATGTCAATCTCCTTTGCCATGAACTTCTCCCTGATGAAGTGGTAATGGACTTCTATATGCTTGGTTCTCGCATGAAAAATAGGATTTGCCGCTAGATGCATGGAACTTACATTATCTCCAAATATGTGAGGTTTGGAACTCACAAGTCCCAAATCTGTATACAATGCTTTTAACCATATTGCCTCTTGAGTTGCTATGGTCAAGCCTCTGTACTCTGCTTCAGTTGAGGATAAAGCAACTCTTGGTTGCTTCTTGGAACTCCATGACACTAGCTTCGAACCTGCAAATGCTAAGTAACCAGATGTACTTTTTCTATCATCCTTAGCTCTTGCCCAATCTGCATCTGAGTAGATTTTGATATCCAAATCGGAAGAGTAAGGATAGAATATACCTTCGTTGATTGTACCTTTGAGATACTTAAGTACTCTCTTAGCCGCATCCATGTGTGGTCTTCTCGGTGAGTGCATGAACTGACTAAGCACTCCCACACTATATGAGATGTCTGCCCTTGTGTGAGTAGCATATATCAAGCTACCTACCAAGCTTTGATACTCTTTAATGTCTTCAATTTTCTCACCTTCATAAACAATAAGTTTATGATTCATCTCCAAAGGTGTACCTGCAGGTTTAGTGTTCTCCATTTTGAACTTGAGAAGAAGCTCCTGAATGTATCTTCTTTGAGTCAAATACATTCCTTCATCTGTGTATATCACCTGCATACCTAGGAAATATGTGAGCTCACCTAGGTCACTGATTTTGAACTCCTCTTGCATGTGTCTCTTGATCCTTTGAATGCCATTTAGATCATCACCTGTCACAATAATATCATCTACATATACACATAGATAGATAACCTCATTGTGATCCCTTTTGATGAATAGAGAAGGATCTGAGCTGCTAGCTTTGAATCCTTGGTCTTGAAGATATGTAACCAACCTGTAATTCCAAGCTCTTGGAGCTTGTTTCAATCCATACAATGCTTTCTTAAGTCTGCAAACATAAGATGGATGATTAGGGTTTTCAAAACCTGGTGGTTGTGACATGTATACCTCTTCACTTATCCAACCATTTAGGAATGCATTTTTCACATCAAGTTGGAGGAGTCTCCAATTCCTTGCAGCAGCTACACTTATCAATGTCCTGATTGTAGTCATCTTTGCAACTGGTGAGAATGTTTCCTCATAGTCTATACCATGAGTTTGTGAGCATCCTTTGGCAACTAATCTTGCCTTGTACCTGCAAACTGATCCATCTGAATTTCTTTTAACTTTATATACCCATCGGCAACCAATTACCTTTTGATTCAGTGACATTGGAACCAAATCCCAAGTGTCCATTTCCTTCAATGCATCTATCTCTTCGTTCATGGCCTTTTCCCAATTAGGGTTCCCCTTTGCCTCTTCATAGGTTGAGGGTTCCTCTGAAATAGAGTCTTTTGCCAAGTAGATTGAATGCTTTGTAACAAATGTGGAATCATATCCATACTTTTCTGGTTGTTTCTTCTCTCTTGCTGATCTTCTAGGTGCTTGTTTGGAGCATTCTCCAACCTCTTGCATCTTTGCTTTGCCTCTTGACTTCCATAGCTTGTAATCCCTTTCTCTTTCATCTTGGTTATCGTCTGTATCACTTCTTGGATCCTGGACCTGTGTATCATGCTTCCTTCCTAATTGATGAGAATCAGAATCAAGATCATATGGTAGTGTTACCTTTTGTTTGTCTTCATCATACCAAGACCTGTGTTCTTCAAACACAACATCTCTACTTGTAGTGAATTGCTTGGTTGAAGGATTGAAGAACCTGTAACCCATCTGAGTTGAATCATATCCAATAAACACTGCCTTTGTTGCCCTTTCATCTAGCTTACCTCTTATTTGTGATGGTACATGAACATAAGCTAAACAACCAAAAACCTTGCAATGTCCAAGACTAGGTTTTCTTCCATGCCATGCTTCATAAGGAGTCATACCTTGAAGTGATTTGGATGGTAGTCGATTGACAAGGTACACTGCAGTTGAAATAGCTTCTGCCCATAGATAATGTGGCAACTTCTTCTCTTCAAGCATTGTTCGAGCTGATCCAACCAATGTCTTGTTTCTCCTCTCTGCAATTCCATTTAGTTGAGGAGAGTACCTAGTAGTCACTTCCCTTTTGATACCTTTATCCTGCAAGAACTCATCAAAATCTTTGGAGAAGTATTCTCCCCCTCCATCAAATCTGAGCTTCTTTAGTGATCTACCTGTATGATTCTCCACATGCGCAAGATACTTCTTGAAGCAATCAAATACTTCATTCTTACTCTTGATAAAGTATAGAACAGTCCATCTACTATGGTCGTCAATAAATGAGACATAATACCTTGATCCTGCCAATGAAGGTTCTTGACTTGGTCCCCATACATCTGTGTGTACTAAGTCCAATAAGTTGTTGTGGATGTAGCCTTTGTGGTTGAATGGTTGTCTTTGTGCCTTCCCAATCTGACATGCATCACACCTGTTGATCATGTGTTGCTTTGATATGTTCGGCAGTCCTAGAACACTTTGATCCCTGCATATATCCTTCAAGGTTCTTTCATTCACATGAGCAAGTCTCTTATGCCACACTTCAAGCTCACTTAGGGTTTGAGACCCAAAGTTGAATAGAGCTATGTTCCTGGTATCTCCTACTTCAAAAGTAAAGAGCCTACCATGCTTCTCACCTCGGGCTATCTTCTTGAAGCCTTGACATGGATCTTCCACAAAAGCTCCATGTTGGGTGAACCTAACTTGCAAGCCTTTTTCAACTATTTGGCCTACACTTATTAGGTTTTTAGTGATAGTGGGTACATAGAGAACCTTACTCAGAATGTTTGTCCTGCCATTGGAAGCTTTGACATTACCAATCTTCTCCACATTGTGCTTCGTGTCATCCCCTGTTTGCACTTCATGTCTATGCTTTGGACTGTCCAAGTCAGATAGCAGAGCAATGTTGCCTGCAACATGATTCGAGCATCCTAAATCTATGTAGAACAAATGATCATCTTCTTTACCTTCTTTGTGGCTTAGGTTCATAAGAAGTAATGAGTCTTCATGTGGTTGATCTTCTGAATAATTGTTGTAGTCACTTCTATTATAGCTTCTATTGTTGTTGTTGAAGTTGTGTCCACCTCTGCCTCTATTGCCGCCATATGCACCTCTTCCACTTCCTTTCTGGGTCTTCCCATTGAACCAGCAATTCTGAGTGGTGTGGTTGGTCTTATCGCATATGGCACAAGGTTGAACATTCTGACCTTTGGCTTTGTCTTGCTTTGATCCTTTCTTCTTCCCTTTCCACTTGCTCTTGCTTGCGAAGTTGGCTTGGGAAGTCTCTTCTTCGTCTTCTTCCTTCTTCTTGCCTTTCTACTTCTTATCCTTCTTATCTGCATATTGCGCACTAGTTGAACTACCATGATAAGAGTTACCTTCCTTTATGCTATTGTTGGCTTCTTGATTGAAGAGTTGTCCAAGAAAGATGTTGAAGTCTGGAGTCTGCACATCCATGATGAGATCATAGGCCGTCGTGAAGGATTGCCATTGCTTATCACTTCGAATGCCGTTGAGAATTTGCCTCATGATGACCTCTTCTTCAATCAGCTCTCCAATGGATGCTAACTGATCCGCAACCTCTTTGACCTTGGTAACAAACTCTGTGATGGTTTGTTTAGGTGTCTTCTTCATTTGGTTGAACTCGTTCCAAAGATGATTCTTTCTTGCTTTGGTACTAGCAGAAAAGAAAGTCTCCAGGGCATCCCAAGTCTCTTGAGATGTCTTGCATCCTCTAATATGTGGTAATAGAAAGTCAGAGATAGAGTTTAGTATGTACGACCTTGCTTGAGCATCCCTTGCGCACCAAAGTGTGAGCTTATCTGTCTCCTCTTGTGTAGGTCCTCCTTTGGATCTTGGAATAGGCATAGCTTCATCACCTGCTACAATTCCATAAAGATTTCTACCTTGCAAGTAGGCCTCCATTCTGATTTGCCAAGCCGCGTAGTTGTGTCGATCAAGCTTCTCGATCATTGAGGGAAAGCCGTCACCCATCTTGAACTAGCTCTGATACCACTGAAAGAACTTGGAGAAGCTTGTCGAAGGTAGAAAAGTGCGTTTCGAAGCGATGAAGTTTGGTCAAGCCAACCGGCACAAGACCAGCCCTTGAGCTTTTGGAGACTCAAATATACCTTATAGGCATGCTATAAGTGCAAAGAAACACACTATGTACCTTGGAGCATCAAGGAGAATGAGTCGATACAAAACAGATAGGTTCGCAGGTCGACTAGCTCAAAAACTTACTATCTATGGAAGAGACAATGAACTTCAAATGCCCATAGCGACCAGCGTGATTACAATTAGAAAAAATCCTTTTATGGGAGTGATACACATAGGGTTGAGTGTATGGAATGCCCAAAAGTATAAGAAATAAGCAAAATATGCTATAGGAATGAATGCGACATTCACCGGTGGTACTTCCTATTTTTCAGGAATACGCAGAGATTGACCCCGAGGCAGAAAAACTGAGATTTCTCCAAATCTGCTGCACCAAATGCTTTGAAAATTTAGGGGCCTAAACTACACACTGATACATTTCCAATGAGTCCTCTTGCACTCAATTTGGAGCTCTGAGGAGAGAGCAGCAGCCTCTGCAAGATTACTGTTGGCGAAGAAGATGATGCAGAAATTGAAGGAGCAAGACAATGATGGTCACAAGTGTATGTATATTGCTTCCATGTAATGTACAAGTGATTTCAACTCCTTATATAGCCTCTAGGAGTGTTCCACGACTTTTACAACTTGAATTTGAATTCAAATGAAGGTGGGAATGGTTGTTGGAGGGAATCAATTCACTTCCCTACAATCTAGGAAAAGTGAAGATCTTGATTGATCTACTTTTAGGTGATTGATTGCTTGATTGAATGCAACTTCAACCACCAAAATTTCGTGGGATTTTGGCCCTATATTTGTACCTTTACATGTGTACAACTCAAGGCTTTTACAACGGTAAATGAGCCATCAAAATATTCTCAAAAAATACAATAAATGAGCATATGAAAAAGAACTCTCCAACGGATATTCTTTCGACGCAATAGCCTTTGATGTAGATCAAATCCACCTCAAGAATAGTGTAAGCTTGATGTTCCAACAATATGCATTGTGTATGTGTGTATGTGTGTATGCATATGCATTGTGTATGCATATGCATGTGTGTATGCATATGCATTGTGTATGCATATGCATTGTGTATGCATATGCATGTGTGTATGCATATGCATGTGTGTATGCATATGATTGTGTGTATGCATATGCATTTGTGTGTATGCATATGCATTTCTGTATGTGTGTATGCATATGCATTGTGTATGCATATGCATGTGTGTATGCATTTATATGTGTGTATGCATATGTATGTGTGTATGCATATGCATGTGTGTATGCATATGTATGTTTGTATGCATATGATTGTGTGTATGCATATGCATTTGTGTGT
The DNA here is from genome assembly GCA_020310875.1 of Ceratopteris richardii. NCBI lineage: Eukaryota > Viridiplantae > Streptophyta > Polypodiopsida > Polypodiales > Pteridaceae > Ceratopteris > Ceratopteris richardii. The sequence goes on from CM035434.1 coordinate 105,222,959, forward strand.
ATGCATGTGTGTATGCATATGCATGTTTGATGTTTGTATGCATATGATTGTGTACGCATTTGTGTATGCATATGCATTGTGTATGTGTGTATGTGTGTATGCATATGCATGTGTGTATGTATATGCATGTGTGTATGCATATGCATGTTTGAATGCATATGCATTGTGTGTAGGCATATGCATTTGTGTGTATGCATATGCATTTGTGTATGCATATGCATATATGTATGCATATGCATTGTGTATGTGTGTATGTGTGAATGTGTGTATGCATATGCATGTGTGTATGCATATGATTGTGTGTATGCATATAATTGTGTGTATGCATATGCATTTGTGTGTATGCATATGCATTTGTGTGTATGCATATGCATTTGTGTATGTGGGTATGTGTGTATGTGTGTATGTGTGTATGCATATGCATGTGTGTATGCAAATGCATGTTTGTATGCATATGCATTTGTGTGTATGCATATGCATTGTGTATGCATATGCATTTGTGTATGCATATATATGTGTATATGCATATGTATGTGTGTATGCATATGCATGTGTGTATGCATTTGCATATGTGTTGTGTATGTGTGTATGCATATGCATGTGTGTATGTGTGTTTGTGTGTATGCATATGCATTGTTTATGCATATGTATTTGCGTGAATGCATATGCATTGTGTGTATGCATATGCATATGTGTATGCATATGCATATGCATTGTGTATGTGTGTATGTGTGTATGCATATGCATTGTGTATGCATATGCATGTGTGTATACATATGATTGTGTGTATGCATATGATTGTGTGTATGCATATGCATTTGTGTATGTGTGTATGTGTGTATGCATATGCATTGTGTATGCATATGCATGTGTGTATGCATATATATATATATATATATGTGTGTATGCATATGTTTGTGTGTATGCATATGCATGTGTGTATGCATATGTATGTTTGTATGCATATGATTGTGTGTATGCATATGCATTTGTGTGTATGCATGTGTGTATGCATGTGTGTATGCATATGCATGTTTGTATGCATATGATTGTGTATGCATTTGTGTATGCATTTGTGTATGCATATGCATATGCATTGTGTATGTGTGTGTGTGTATGCATATGCATGTGTGTATGTATATGCATGTGTGTATGCATATGCATGTTTTTATGCATATGCATTTTGTGTGTATGCATATGCATTTGTGTATGCATATGCATATGTGTATGCATATGCATATGCATTGTGTATGTGTGTATGCATATGCATTGTGTATGTATATGCATGTGTGTATGCATATGCATGTGTGTATGCATATGATTGTGTGTATGCATATGATTGTGTGTATGCATATGCATTGTGTATGTGTGTATGTGTGTATGTGTTTGCATGTGTGTATGCATATGCATGTTTGTATGCATATGCATGTTTGTATGCATATGCATTTGTGTGTATGCATATGCATTTGTGTGTATGCATATGTATGTGTGTATGCATGTGCATGTGTGTATGCATATGCATATGTGTTGTGTATGTGTGTATGTGTGTATGCATATGCATGTGTGTATGTGTGTTTGTGTGTATGCATATGCATTTGTGTGTATGCATATGTATGTTTGTGTGCATATGATGGTGTGTATGCATATACATTTGTGTGTATGCATGTGTGTATGCATATGCATGCATGCATGTGTGTATGCATATGCATGTCGGTATGCATATGATTGTGTATGCATGTGTGTATGCATATGCATTTGTGTATGCATATGCATGCTTGTATGTGTATATGCATATGCATGCTTGTATGCATATGCATGCTTGTATGCATATGCATGCTTGTATGCATATGCATGCTTGTATGCATGCTTGTGTGATTGCATATGCATGCTTGTATGCATATGCATGCTTGTATGCATATGCATGCTTGTATGCATATGCATGTGTATGTGTATTCATATGCATGTGTGTATGCATATGCATTGTGTATATGTGTATGCATATGCATGTTTGTATGCATATGTATGTGTGTGTTTATACATATGTGAGTGTGTACGTATATGTATCTCTCCCTCTCTCTCTTTCACTCTCTCTCTCTCTATGTCAATCGAAAACAAAACAATCACTTACATCGATGTAATTGTTTGAATCAAGGTCGTCAAAATCCACTTGAAGTTCTGCTTCATCGAATTTCCAAAGATTTGATCCCAAAATCTCTTGCAAAACTAAAGAGAGAAGATGTTAGAAAAACAAAAACATAAAGAAAGAAAAAAGAGTGCTCCAATATGTGTGATCTACTTACCAAAACTTCAGATCTATAAAAATAGAGTTGTGCTTAGAGAGAGAGAGGGAGGGAGGGATAGAGAGAGAGAGAGAGAATTGTTTGAATCAAGGTCGTCAAAATCCACTTGAAGTTCTCCTTCGTCGAATTTCCAAAGATTTGATCCCAAAATCTCTTGCAAAACTAAATAGAGAACATATTAGAAAAGCAAAAACATAAAGAAAGAAAAAAGAGTGCTACAATATGTGCGATCTACTTACGAAAACTTTAGATCTAGGAAGATAGAGGTCTGCTTAGAGAGAGAGAGAGAGAGGGAGGGAGAGAGAGAGAGTGAGAGAGGGAGAGAGGGGGAGAGAGAGAGAGAGAGAGAGAGAGAGAGAGAAAGAGAGAGTGAGAAAGAGAGAAAGAGTGACAAACAGAGATCTGTTGTTCGCGCGCGCAATGCCAACAGTAGAAGATGTAGATTCAAAACGCTCAGAATGACGAATTTTGGTTTCGGGCTTGGTTAAAAAGATACCGTCGGTATAAGCGTTGGTAATTGCAGTAAATTACCAGCACTTATACCAACACTAATACCGACGCAGTGTTTTCGAGGCTAAGCGGATTTCCCAAATTGTCTGAGGGTCATACCGACGCCGACACCTGACCGTCGGTATGCTAACCATCGCTATTCCCTCGATATGTTGTAGTTCGCCTAAGACCGTAGGCATCGGGAGCGAAAGAATCCAAGTACCATGCTTAAACACAGAAGTCAATGGATCGCTGTGCAGACAAGCTCAATGATACAATGCTGAAGTCGTCCAATAGAATCTCAATGATACAAAGATTCCCGCTACAGTGCGGGTCGGTAATACAAAAATTTGCTACAGTGCAGAACAGGTGAATACAAATATATGCTGCCGCTACAGTGCAGATTGGCCAAATATAATGTAGGCCTCCTGCTACAGTGCAAAAAGTTGCCCTCGAGTCTCGGCAGTCTTTAGAATCTTTCTTTTCTTTGGTCTTCGGTTAACGCTTTACTTCAAGTGCTCGACAATAGATTTTCTTCTCTTTACTTCAGATTCCCGCAATCACTTCATATAATATCTCCAAAATCAATCGCAACCTGGAAAGAAGTTCCACACAGGAGATCCACGGGATAGGGCAAATCATACATTAGTATCATTTGAAATAAAAAATATCGCTTCATAGACTTTAATTTCTCTAACAAAGTGGTACTTCAAGTCAACTATCAATCTCAAAAATAGTAGAAAATTTTGAATTCGGTTTCACTTTAGTGAGGTATTGATTTATGAGTAATGAAAACCAATCTTTCATATTAATCAATGCTCTCTATTGATACTCGAATCTTTCATATGAATGCATTTTCTAACCATTTTGCACCGTAATGTTCTTAATGTAAACAAAGACTCCAATCTAACTATCACGGATATTGAAATGTCAAGGTTTCATCACCTCGTTAGGAAAAACGTTTTCAATACCATCATTGCTATTGAATACAAGAAATAAGGAACACCTCTGTATTCTTTTAAAGTCAAAATTCAGCATCATATAACGATCAAGGACAACTCCTTATGCCGTCATACGTTTTCACTACAAAGGCTAGTTGGATTTTCGTACAGTATAATAGATGGGTGCAAAGTTTTTGTAAATCATAACATATACATAACAAAACTATTGACCCCAATTTTACTCTTACTGCATAGTTTTAAAAACAACGCTTTAGTTCTTCATAAATCTGGATTTTCAAATGTACTTCGATCATTTAATTCATTACGCATCAGCATTCATGATATCTTATAACTTAAATGCTCGATCTGTCTGTGTTTGGCTGATGCACGAATCATACATCCAAATTACTTAGATCCAAATGAGTCTTTGAATTTCAATTCTGTCTGTAAAATATTGAGATGCCTTTGAACGATCTTTTCTCTCACATCATACTACGTGCATTGAACTTCATCGCTTTTCGTTGTCCCAACCTCCTTCGATTGAGGTAGCCGAAACATATGCAAATCACTAAACCTTATACGCAGCGCTTATGGATTACACACTACAGTGTGTCATTTATATACAAAAATCAAATCCCATTACTTACGCATGCCGAAACCATATTAAACTTCATGATTTACTTTCTCATAACAACCACCAAGACAAATAAGCGCTCTCTTTCTCTCTCTCATTCACCGACTTAACCATCATCATTTGTCACTTGTTGCCCCATTCTTCTCAGCACCGTGCAACTTCTCTCTCTCTCTCTCTGGTGCCGCCATAACCTCTACGTGCATCTAGAAGCCACCATCTATCTCATTCTCTCTCTGTAGCAGCGTGCAAGTTCTCTCTCTCTCTCTACGGTGCCGCCATAACCTCTACGTGCCTCTAGAAGCCACCATCTATCTCATTCTCTCTCTGTAGCGCAGGAGCGCTTCTTCCGCAGCTGCCGCCTCTATCCACATGGTCAATCCTCTCTCTCTCTCTCTAGGAGATTTCTGCTACCCGACATAGCCAGAAGGCTTTCTCTCTCCTCCATGAGAATCTTTGCACGTCTCCAACATCTCCCCAGAATCTGCCACCCTCTCTCTCTCTCTCTCCACGTAAAATTTGCATCTCCGATTCTCTTCGTAGCTCTCTCTCTCTACCTGTCTGATGTATTGCACTGTCGCTAGAGCATCGAGACCAGCGTATCCGCGTGCCTGTCTCTCTGACTCACGTGAACTACACACATCACAACCTCTGCAGGTCTGTCGCCGCCGTCGATGCCCTTCTAACCACAAATCTCTCTATCCGCCATCCACATCAGCGCGATCTCTCTCTCTCTCTCTTTCTCTCACTCTATCTTCCACGTGCACCAACAGCTGCAACTCTCTCTCCGCCTCCAAAATTCATCTGCGCTCTAATCAGCAGCCTATAAGCTCGCAAGTCTCTCTCTATTCCTGTGAATGCAGCGCCCGACAAACTCTCTCTTCCTACGACACGCAGCGGCCGACAAACTCTCTCTCTTCCTGTGACACGCAGCGGCCGACAGGAACTCTCTCTCTGCCAAGCGATTCTATCTACAGCGTGCGGAAGCATCACCATGACTCATCGGTGCAGCAACCCAAATTTCTCTCCCTATCGGTGCATAGAGCCGTCCACAACGCCGCCACTCCTGCCCCTCTATCACTCCAATCAAAATCTATTGCGTGTGCTGTTGTCGACACCATTTGACTCTCGCTCTCTCTCTCTCTCTCTCCGACTCAGCCACCATGGCGTAAGCAGTCGGTCAACAACATCGTATCTCTCTCTTTCTCCGATCGTATACATTACTATTAACGAAAAATAGAACATAAAGCAACATGTTCATAAGCAGTCGGTCAACAACATCGTATCTCTCTCTTTCTCCGATCGTATACATTACTCTTAACGAAAAATAGAACATAAAGCAACATGTTCATGACGAAATAGAACATAAAGCAACATGTTCATGCTGCAAGGAAAACCAAATAAGAATCGATAAATATCTATGCCGCAGGGAACCTAATCAGAATCGATGAATATCTATGCTTGTTTTTTACCTTGCAGAAATTAAGAATGGAAAGGGGTTTATTAAGACATTCTCTCTGTCACGTGCCTAAGGGTTCCATAGCGTCTCCCTCTCTTGGCATGGTAATGAAGAGCATGGGCGAGAACATGAAAAACATGAATGAACAGAAATAGACAAGGAGCATATCTGGAAAGAAGTTCCACATAGGAGATCCACGAGATGGGGAAGAAACAAATGAATTTGCACTTATTTATAGGCCCCCTTCCCGTGGACTTTCCTCTAGAAACTTCTAACCTCCTTACTCAACTTTCTAATTCCAGATAACCTTGCATATACATTTGCTATTTTAGAAAAATTCCATCTCTTATTTCTATTTCTAGTTTTTCTCTTTTTTTTCCAATTTTCTTCTTTCTATTTTTGGTTCTTTTTCTTTTCTCTTTTTATTTTTCTTAAACTAAGGTTTGCTTTCACACTTCATACACAAATTAAATAAATTTCAAGTGCTAGACTTATAGTAAATGACAAAACTAAGGTTCCAACCTAGGGTTTTCATGGGGCTAGACTTAGTTTCATGGACTATTTACAAAATCACATGGTTTCGCATCTCACAGTCAATCAAATTGGCCAAAATATGTACAATTTTTGCCACTTTCCCAGTGAAAACCCCACACAGAAATCATAAAATCAATCAACTTTGAAAAAAAACAGGCACGCTTCCCTGGGGAATTTCTTACTGACAATGGCATATCCACTGACGAAGAGAAAGTGAGAGCTATCGTAGAACTACCTAGGCCAAAGAATGTCAAGGAAGTGCTGCTTTCATGGGGCATTGTGGCTATTACCGACGTTTTATACACATGTATGCCATCATAGCAATGCCTCTGTATGGACTTTTGACCAATTTTGAGTAGACTGATGAATGTGAGGAATCCTTCAGTGAGCTTAAATGGCAATTATGTTCAGCATCAATCTTGACCACACCAGATTGGAACAAGGCATTCCATGTCCATGTGGATGCATCCAATTATGCTATTGGATGTGTGCTTGCACAACCTACGAGCGAAGGTAATATGGATCTTCCAATTGCCTATGCTAGTAGACAGTTGAATGCAGCTGAGCGAAACTATACAACCACTGAACGAGAAGGATTAGGCATGGTATATGCGGTTAAAAAGTTTAGACACTATTTGCTTGCAAATAAGATTAAATTTTACTGATCATCAAGCACTATTGTACTTGGTAAACAAGCCATGCAATACAGGTAGATAAGTAAGATGGTTTCTCTTACTAATGGAATGTGACTTTGAGGTTGTGGTCAGGAAAGACAAGACTCATTTGAGAGCAGACCATCTCTCTAGGTTCACATCTAGAGAAGCCCCACAAGGAGTATCACATACCTATGTGAAGCAGTGTGATGTTTGTCAGCGAACTCAGTATCCTATACGCAAAGATGAGATGCCACTGAGACTTATGATGGGTGGACGTGCATTCTCTAAGTGGGGAATAGACTTTGTTGGTCCTATTAATCCCCCAGCTAAGGGTTCCCATGCTGAATATATTATTGCGGCCACTGATTATCTAACCAAGTGGGTAGAGGTAAAAGCTACGACAAAGAACGATGCTCAAAAGATAGCTAAGTTCTTATTTGAGAATGTGTTCATGAGATACGGACTACCTATGGAGCTATTAAGTGATAGAGCCACTCACTTCTTAAATGAAGTCATTGAAAATCTTCTTCAAGATTTCTTGGTGATACACAAGAAGTCTCCCCCTATCATCCACAAGCTAATGGGCAAGCTGAAAGCACAAACAAGATTCTATGCAATGTGCTGACCAAAGTAGTGAATAATAAACGCTCTGATTGGGACAAACAGCTATACCATGTTGTTTGGGCATATCGAGTTGCCTATAAAACGGTACTCCAAGCCACACCCTTCCAGATGGTGTTTGGTCAAAACACAGTGCTACCATTGGACTTCTTGATACCTACACTGAAACTAGCACAGGAGCATGAGTGGATAGCTCATGAACTCTCTTCGAGGATCTTTGATCTTGAACGGCTAGGAGAAACAAGACTGAGAGCTGCCACAGGGATATATGCAGCTAAGAAAAGATAGAAGGCGTACTTCGATGCCCACGTTTATCCCCTGAAACAACATGCAAGAAAGCTGGAGAAGTGTGGGTATGGACCTATGATCATAAATAGGATATCAACCAGTGGAGCAATCCAATAAGCTATACTAGAAGGTGATGTTCTCCCTAGTTACATTAGCAGATGCAGAGTCAACCTCTATCAAGAACCCAATGCTCAATCGACTCAACACTGCCAAGAAACGTAAGGAAGAAGAAAAACGAATCCGAGAAGAAGCACAAGCAGAAGCATTGGAACGCATCCGAAGAATGAAATTGAGAAGATAGGGTAGTGATCAGCCTAGGACAGATGCCTATGTAGATCCAGGATATCATATGGCTATGTGTGAAGTCTTAGGTGTAAGTTCCCATAGAATAATTGATGGATGTCCTTTTGTAACCTTAGAGATAGGACAAGGAAAGAGTGCAAGGACTATACGGGCTTTGATTGACTCAGGTGAAGCCACTGGTGTGGGTAAACTTTCTTACTGTCAAGAATTGGACTTAGGTGTCAATCCTATGAAAGCATACCTCATAGGATTGGGTGGGGGGGAAACCCCTTGCATGGGCGAGGTGGAACTTCCCCTCTACATTCAAGATGTTTTTATGTCAGTGAAGGTGTTAGTGTGTCAAGACAAGGATCTCACTGAGCGTCTCATCTTGGGTCAAGACTGGATCTATGATCATGCAGTCAACCTAAACCTAAGAAGTGGACTTCTTCAGGTCTGGGTAAATCAAAACTACATTACAATTGAGTTAGAAAGTGAAGCACTCAAGGAACTAGGAAAGCCATCAACTCCTGGTCCTTCCAGGAGTACACATGAAAATAAAGATGTTGTTCTTGTCCAAAACTTGGTGATGCAGAGAGATGATGTTTTCAACCATGAGGTTAAAGATACGATGGAACTCCCTTCTTTTCCAAAGGTGATCAAGACATGGCAACCGAAGGAGTATGGAATGCAGAGGAAGCAGGCAACATATCCTCGAAGCCAAAAGAAAGTACTAAGCAAAGTGTCTCAACCACCTATACAAGTATGGGTACGAAAAGGCGAGCATCCTGATGCGGTCAAGTCACCACCACTGACTCAATGTCACATTAGTGATCAACACAGGATACTAATAAGAAGTCTTTCAAAAATACTTCTACAAAAGTAAAGTCCATCTGGGTACCTAAGCAGTCGATGAAGGCCGACCCTCATCAAGACACATCTGGGTGCCTAAGATATGCTTGAGGGCTCAAGTGGCTGCCCTTCAGCTTCACGAGACCAAGCTCTATTCACACATAATTACACATGCTCCAACCGGCACTAACCGGACCACCTATAAATGGGTCCCTAAAAGGCCCCATTTTCAAGTAGTCACTTTTGTAAAGTCTCCCATAGCCCACCGACGATCCCATTGTAAAACCATGCATTACATTTGTCTAGCAAAAGCTTGTAATAAACCCCCAAACCCCATTTGTAAATGCATCTCCACCTACTAACTGAATCATCCTCACACTACATCTTTCTATTTAGTTCATATGACTTTTTGTTCACTAACTACACACACAATCACCGAGCACTCATTGACATGCATGTGCATACACTTTAAATTTATGCATATACATATATTCTTATTTACACACATGCATGTTCCTATCATTCTCATGCATATATGCGCACATTACCTTATATACCTACATTCTTTCACACTCACATACATACTCATGCGGATTATCTTAAATATTTACTTAATTATACACAGGTGTTTACTCATGCACATACCTACATATGCATGTACACATACTCTCTTATGTATGCTCACACACACATATGAATGCATTCATGCATACACTACTTACATACATGTTTGAAATTATACATATATTTAATACTCATGCATATGCATCTTTAATGTACTCTATACAATCATATATATGCACATACATTCCTACATATTTACTCTAATACACTTATGTTCACATGCATGATTCTATGCATATATGCATTTACACATGCATACTTTAACACATTCATCCATGTGTTCAACTCTCTCATATGCATGCATAATTCACTCGATATGCTTTTAAACCCCTCTTTTCTTTCCTTTTTCTTTCCCCCCTTCCAAAAGGCAGTTCGGCAATAAGCTACTTACTCTCTCAAACTTTACGTAACGTAACAGAAAGAGCAGGTGTACAAGTGAATGGGCCTACCACCCATGGGACCCCCTCAATCCCATCGAGCGCGGGTTGCCTAAAACTCGCTACAAGATGAAGGAAATGGGATGATCTCTAGGGGTAGTGGCTCCACTTCTCCCCCTCGATCTTATCCTCACACCCTCAATCTCATGCTAATCAACAGCTAATTTCTTTTAATCACAAAAATACACATGTCTCGCACAATCCCCTTTTCTGTTTCGATGCCCAAGGTAAGCAGAAAGTAGGTGTTGACCCACACCATCTTATTGTCGATGCGCCTCGCATTGACACGAACTCCTTAGACATCGGGCAATCTCAACTATGTGAATGCATTGCGATAGGGTTATGTCATGGTTCCTAGGCCTTCTCAAGAAGCCTTGGAGCAATGGATTATATCGAATTGGGAAACAAGAGGATTATTTGGGGGGCACATTCAATATTTGCATAATAACTATTTTCTTTCCTTTTTTTTTCCTCATCCTAACAATGCCATCCATGTAATAACTGAGGGAGAGAGGCTCATAAAAGGTATTCCTATTTCCTTTTTAAAATGGTATATTGATTCTAATCCTCGTGGCCCTAATCCCACCAAGATTCTGATATGGGTTGATTTCCTTGATCTACCCATACGACTCTATCCTTTGGTAGATAAATTGGGGGGGGGGGGTACTCTAGGAAAAGCTTTAGGACAAAATGGGAGGGGAGGAAGCATTAATCCTAAATACGGCCCACGAATTATGGTGGAAACTCTCGAGTGTGGGGGAAGATGTCATCCCGTGATAGATCTCAGAAAAAATGAAGACATAGAGAGGCATAAACTCAGAGATAGAGAACCCTGTAAATTCTGCAATTGCCAAGAGCAATGCAACTACAAAGATGGTGTTTTTCACTCGTGCACTCCCAATATGGAGCTTAGACGGGGATCTAGTACAACTACAAATGGGCCATACACATAGAATAATATTTGATGGCCATGTTGAACTTCACACTTCACATACATTTCAACAATTGTAGAAAATTCTGCATTATTTGATTTAGCATGACTTGTCCATGTTCATTTCTTGTGCTTTGAATTGTCAAAACAAGGGTTCAAGCCATTTAAACTAGTAGCAATTTTATATGTATCTTTCGTTTATAGACCATTAAGCTTCAATATTAAGTAAACTCTTTTCTTGAGGAAGTTTCCTTTCCATAAGTCTTGCATGATTTTTGTCACACCTCCCTTGTGATCTTACAATCCAACACATTAATGTACTAAGCTCTTCATAATCGCCATAATCCATATCAATGGGGCTTCATTTGAAGATACCCAATGGGCTTTTATCATAGGGTAGACCCATTGAACTTTCAAATCGTAAGGCTATTTTTCGCTTACAAATTATGATCTTTCTTTTAGTGACTTCTACGACCCGTTGACCCATGAGATGGCTATCAAGCTTTTCATTCCATAATATGAAGCGTTGACCCATGAGATGGCTATCAAGCTTTTCATGCCATAATATGAAGCGCATCTAGATTAGAATTGATATGTCAAATTAAATATAGCTGGGTCCAAAGAGTTTCCAAAAAAATGGAGTTGTTGAAAGAAAGAATAGGTCTCTCATGGAGACGGCTAGGTGTGTGGTCAAAAGTTAGGCTTTGCCACATAGCTTCCCACTTGAGGCTATTGTGTGTGTAGCATATTTAGTTAACAGGTGTCCCACCAAAGCACTAAAACCTATCACTCCATTTGAGACTTGGAATGGTTGCAAGCCATTTGTTGCTCATCTATGTGTCTTTGGCTGTTTGGCATATGCATTAGTGCCTGAACAATAACACAAGAAATTGGATGATAGAGTAGTGAAATGTTTTTTTGATGTGTAAAGTTTTGGAACCAAAGGCTATCATTGGTATCATTCAAAAACCAAACCCATTTTGGTTATCCATGATGTTGTTTTTTTGGAAGATGCAATTCAGCCATTAGATTCATGTACCAAGGAGACTTTAATAAGCTCTAGAGATGTGCATGACACTTGTTTGTCTCTTTATATAGGATGATAGTCAAGTACTAGTGCAAATATAGAAATATCTCCACCTTTATAGGTTCTAGGATGATGCAAAACATTCCATTTCTAACGCACATTTATATGATGCACTTGTTGATGAGAGGGCTAACATAGAGGTGGAAAAAACTATGCCTAAATGCCTAGTGTAGACTTTTTGAGAGATAGCAAATTAGATGCCCCTCTCTCATATCATACTCATTCAGTCTCTCATAGTGCTTCCTTTGCATCAGATTGTTATGCAATAGCTGCCTCTAGTTCTTTTGATGAGAATGAGCGATTTTCTTTCGATGAAGCACAAAATTTTCAAGAAATTGGATGGCTGCCATCCAATCAAAATATGATGCTATTATGAAGAATGGTACCTGGTCTTTATGTTATTTGTGTCCAAGCAAAAGGTCCATTGGCACTAAATGTCAAATAAAATGTATTGAAACATTATTGGAGTGTTTCGGCATTGAAGATTACAAACCTATTGAAATTCCTATGGAAATAGGTTTATGGTTGAGACTTCATGATGGAGGAGATGCATTTTATGTTATTCTCTATAAAATAGTGGTTGGATGCTTGATTTAGTTATGCATAATGCATCCTAATATTTAGTTTTTTGTCTCTCAAATGAGCAGGTTTATGCATTGCCTAGGTCTCAAGCATTGACAGGTGATTAAGCACATCTTTTGCTACTATAATGGAACTTGGATACTTGGATTCACAAGCTAACAGATTTCGGTGCTTCGTGATGTTGTTTTTTTGGAAGATACAATTCAACCATTACTTTCACGTACCAAGGAGATGTTAAGTAGGTCTTGAGATGTGTATGATACTTTGTTGTCTATTTTTACAGGTGGATAGTCAATTACTAGTCCAAATAAGGCAAATTAGCATCCTTTACAGGTTCCATGATGATGCAAACCATTCCATTCATGATGCACATTTACATGATGCACTTATTGATGAGAGCATTGTTATAGAGGTGGAAAAAACTATGCCTAAATGGCTAGTGTAGACTTTTTGAGAGATAGCAAATTAGATGCCCCTCTCTCATATCATACTCATTCAGGCTCTCATGGTGCTTCCTTTGCATCAGATTGGTATGCATTGGCTGCCTCTTATCCGTTTGATGAGAATGAGCCATTTTCTTTTGATAAAGCACAAAATTCAAAAAATTGGATGGCTGCTATGCAGTGAAACTTTGATGCTATTATGAAGAATGGTACTTGAATTTTATGTTATTTATGTCCAGGAAAAAGGTCATTGGCACTAAATGGGTAAACAAGCTAAAATGTAAGCTTGATGGAACACTTGATAGGTATAAGGCTAGGCTTGTTACAAAAAGGTTAGGCTCAAGAGAGAGGCATTGATTTTGATGAGACATTTGCAACCACATGCCAAATGACCACCATTCATAGCATTTGTGTAGTTGCATCTTATCATGGTTGGAATTTACATCCGTTTGAATTTACATCTCTCTAGTTGCAGCCCATCAACAATTGTAGCGATTATTTTATTTGACATGACTCGTCCATATTCATTAATTGTGCTTTGAATTTAGAAAATAAGGGTTCAAGCCATTCAAATTAAATATAATTGGGTCTAAAAAGATTCAAAAAGAGCTCAACAAAATGGAGTTATTGAAAGAAAGAATAGGTCTCTCACAGAGATGGAGAGATGCGTGGTCAAAAGTTAGACTTTGCCACATAGCTTCTGGCTTGAGTCTATTATGTGTGTAGCATATGTACTTAACAGGTGTCCCACCAAAGCACTAGAACCTATCACTCCATATGAGACTTGGAATGGTTGCAAGCCATTTGTTGCTCATCTACATGTCTTTGGTTGTCCAACATGTGCATTAGTGCCTGAACAACAACATAAGAAATTGGATGATAATGCAGTGAAGTGTTTTTTGTTGTGTACAATTTTGAAACCAAAGGTTATCCTCGGTATCATTCACAAACAAAACGCATTTTGGTTATCCATGATGTTGTTTTCTTGGAAGATGCAATTCAGCCATTACTTACATGTACCAAGGAGACTTTAGTGAGATCTAGTGATGTGCATGATACTTTGTTGTCTCTTTGTATAGGTGGATAGTCAAGTACTCATGCAAATAAGGAAATATATTAGCCTTTACACGCTCCATGGTGATGCAAACCATTCCATTTCTGAGGCACATTTACATGATGCACTTGTTGATGAGAAGGCTGACATAGAGGTGGAAAAAAGTATGCCTAAATGGTTAGTGTAGACTATTTGAGAGATAGCAAATTAGATGTCCCTCTCTCATATCATACTCATTTAGGATCTCATAGTGCATCCTTCACATCAGATTGCTATGCAATAGCTGCCTCTAGTTCTTTTGATGAGAATGAGCCATTTTCTTTCGATGAAGCACAAAGTTAAAGAAATTAGATGGCTGCTATGCAATCAAAATATGATGTTATTATGAAGAATGGTACGTGTTCTATATGTTATTTGTGTCCAAGCAAAAAGGCCATTGGCACTTAATGGGTATACAAGCTCAAATGTAAGCTTGATGGAACACTTGATATGTATAAGGCTAGGCTTGTTACGAAAAGGTTAGGCTCAAGAGAGAGGCACTGATTTTGATGAGACCTCTATAACCACATGCTGAATGACCACCATTCATAGCATTTGTGTAGATTCAGCCCATCATGGTTGGAATTTTCATCAATTGGACATTAAAACTACATTTCTAAATGGTGATTCACATGAAGAACTGTATTTATTTCAGCCTTGTGGTTTCTTGTGCAAAGGGCATGACAACAAAGTGTGGAGGTTGATAAAGGCATCTCAAGGTTTAAGACAAGCACCAAATGCTTGGCATGAAAAGATACGTGCCTACTTGATTACTAATGGCTTGAGAACATTCCAACTGAGAGAACCTTATACGTTAAGCATGTATTTGATGTACTTCTAATCATTGTTGTGTATGTTGATGGCATGTTTCTTAGTAGTCTTATTGAGATGCCATATTTTGGGCATTTGCATCATTATTTGGGCATTCATTTAATGCAAGTTGATGGGGAAACAACTTTGTGTCAAATAAAATATATTGAAACATTATTGGAGTGTTTTGGCATTGAAGATTGCAAACCTATTGCCACTCGTATGGAAACAGGGTTATGGTCGAGTCTTCATGATGGAGGAGATGCATTTTATGTCGTTCTCTATCAACAGGTGGTTGGATGCTTGGTTTACTTATGCATAGCTCAACCTAATATTCAGTTTGTTGTCTCTCAAATCAACAAGTTTATGAATCGCCTAGGTCTCAAGCATTGGCAAGTCGTTAAGCACATCTTTTGCTACTTGAATGGAACTCAAATACTTGGATTCATAGACCAAACACATTTTGGTTATTCGTGATGTTGTTTTTTTGGAAGATGCAATTCAATCATCACTTTTATGTACCAAGGAGACTTTAATTAGGTCTTGAGATGTGTATGACACTTTGTTGTCTATTTTTACAGGTGGATATTCAATTACTAGTCCAAATAAGGTAAATTATCATGCTTTACAGGTTCCATGATGATGCAAACCATTCCATTTATGATGCACATTTACATGATACAGTTGTTTATGAGAGGTTTGATATAGAGGTTGAAACAACTATGCCTAAATGGCTAGTGTAGAGTCTTTGAGAGATAGCAAATTAGATGCCCCTCTCTCATATCATACTCATTGAAGCTCTCATAGTGCTTCCTTTGCATCAGATTGGTATGCATTAGCTACTTCTAGTCCCTTTGATGAGAATGAGCCATTTTCTTTCGATAAAGCTCTAAATTCAAAAAATTGGATGGCTGCTATGTAATCTCAATTTTATGCTATTATGAAGAATGGTACCTAAATTTTATGTTATTTGTGTCCATAAAAAAAGGCCATTGGAACTAATGGGTATAGAAGCTAAAATGTAAGCCTAATGGAACACTTGTAAGGCTAGGCTTGTTACAAAAAGGTTAGGCTCTAGAGGAAGGCATTGCTTTTGATGAGACATTTGCAACCACATGCCGAATGATGACCATTCTTAGCATAGCATCTGTGTAGCTGCATCGCATCATGGCTGGCATTTACATAAATTTGAATTTACATCTGTATAGTTGTAGCCCATTAACAATTTTAGCGATTATTTTAATTGACATGACTCGTCCATATTCATTAATTGTTCTTTGAATTTGGAAAAGAAGGGTTCAAATCATTCAAACTAATAGCAATTTTATATGTATTTTCTGTTTATAGACCATAAAGCTTCAATATTAAGAATTTTTTCTTTTGAAGAAGTTTCCTTTTCATCAGTGTTGCATGACTGTTGTCACACCTCCTTTGTGATCATAGAATCCTCCAAATTCACCAACCAAAACAAAAATTTTCTTGCAAGTGTTCATTGAGTCTTTCATCACAGGTAATAGTGGTAAATTTTCACAAATATTGGTGCATCTAGTGAATACATAGGGCTTGAGGTGGTGGATGTTGTCATGAATTGAAGTCAAGCCCAAACCCGAGTTAAAACCATGAGTAGAGGACAGTACAAGGTGGAAAATTTAAGAACTACCACAAGCATTCATATGGGTATTATAAGTTGGAAAACCCAAATGGAAAGTCATTAGATCAGGTGAATTCAATCCTTGAATATATGTTGATTGGCTATTTATCCATTTCATGAAGTATTTTCATTGTTCATATGTTTTCTTCATTTCGTGAGCATTAGAACATACAAGAAGAATTAGTGTGTGCATGTGTGTACATATGTATGAGTCATTTTGCTTGCAATGAATGTGTATAAGTGCATTGATATGGCGAGTACAGAGTTTGAAAATATTTGTCTGCATCTATGGGAGCAGAATCATGGGTTGTCAAGGGGCATGATTTGAGACCATCAGACAGATCAAAACCGAATTTACAATGGTCTCACTAGGTGACTACACGCGGGGTGTTTACTGAGTGTCACTTAGGTCAGGAGATGTGGTCAGGTTTAATGAAGTCTTACTATGACCATATGGCTGTGTGGCTTGATACATAGATAAGCCATAATTGTATGATTGTGAGACTAAGGTTTCGTTGGTAATGTGATCTTTTATGAACTCTTCAACATGGATAGCTATGTTTTTAGATCTAGTAGGGATACTACTGAATGAAATGGATGTATCATAAGGATCAGAAGTAATCCTATACAAAAGAAAAATGTTTTTATAAAATTTCTAATAAGTGACAAAACAACCAATCTGAACCAGAAATATGGTAAAACATATACAAGTACTCTAATTCTCATACAAGATAAAGATTTAAGAAATTAATTTCTAAAGGTGGAGGAAGTAGTGCATATGCAACTCCAATCTCCCGATCTCAACTGCTCGTAAGTACTCACCAATGGTCTGAAAGAGAAGAATTAGAAAAAAACATAAGTATTTTTATGAAAAATTAAAACACTCATCTTTTTCATTAAATAGATTCAAATTTTTCTTTTATGCATAAAGACTCTTCATTTACGTATATTTATAATACCATTGCACACACACTTTTTCATATATTCATGGAGCTCCTGCATTTTCACTCATTCATCTATGTTCATTTATTCATTTTTATGTGTTTGTGTACTTACATATTTACTAATATTCATGCTCACATTCCTACATGTATGAACTCATTTTCAAGCATGCATTCTCATTTTCAAGCTTGATTCATAGATAGGCCATAATCGTATGACTGTGAGACTAAGGTTTCACTAGTAATGTGATCTTTTATGAACTTCTCAACAGGGATAGTTGAGTTTTCAGATCTATTAGGGATACTACTTGATGGAATGGATGTATCATAAGGATCACCGACATCCATTCATAGATTAGGAACTTAGAAAAGTGAACGAAATATTTGAAACAAGGGAAAGATAAGTGAACAAAGGGATATAATTAAGATAGAAGTAATCCTATAAAAAAGAGAAATGTTTTTATACAATTTCTAACAAGTTACAAAAACACCAATTTGAACTAGAAATATGGTAAAACCTATACAAAGACTCTAATTCTAATACAAGATTAAGCTTTAAGAAATTAATTTCGAAAGGCGGAGGAAGTAGTGCGTATGCAAATCCAATCTCCTGATCTCAACTGCTCGTAAGTACTCATCAATGATCTGAAAGAGTAGCATTAGAAAAAAGCATAAGTATTTTTATGAAAAATTAAAACTCTCATGTTTTTAATTAAATACATTCAATTTTTACTTCTATGCATAAAGACTCTTCATTTGCGTTTATTTACATATACCATTGCACACACACATTTTCAAATATTCATGCAGCTCATGCATTTTCACTCATTCATCTATGTTCATTTATTCATTTTTATGTGTTTGTGTACTTACATATTTACTAATATTCATGCTCACATTTCTACATGTATGTACTCATTTTCAAGCATGCATTCTCACTCATATAAATGTACACATGCATCAATTACTTGCATACATGCTCATGCTTACTTATTACATGCATTCATGCATATATGCAAACATCACATTCTCTTACTTACATGCATGCATTTTCATGCATACATACACTCATGTACTCGTTCTCACACAAACATGTTATTTCATATATGCAAATCCACATATCAGTTTATATACATAATATCTCACATGTATATACATGCACTCATGCATGTGCATAGACTTTATATTTATGCATATGCATATATTCTTATTGTTACACATGCATGTTCTTATCATTCTCATGCAAATATGCACACATTACCTTATATACCTCCATTCTTTCACACTCACATACATACGCATGTGCATTATCATAAACATTTACTTAATTATATAGAGGTGTTTACTCATGCATATGCATGTACACATACTCTCTTATGTATGCTCATACACATATGAATGCATTCATGCATACACTACTTACATACATGTTTGAAGTTATACATATATTTAATACTCATGCATATGCATCCTTGGTGTACTCTATACAATCACATATATGCACATGCATTCCTACATATTTACTCTGATACACTTCTGTTCACATCCATGTTTTTATGCATATCTGCATTTACACATGCATGCTTTAACACATTCATCCATGTGTTCAACTCTCTAATATGCATGCATAATTCATATGCTCATATGCATTCCAAAACATGTACCTTATTTTATTAGAATTTTTATGTTCATGTTCTCTTACATGTATGCACATTATATTTATCCACATGCATGTATCCATCTACTGATCTCATACATATATATATGCTTTAAAATTAGTTCAAATTCATAAATGTACATGTATCAATCATTCATTATCTAATTTATTGCATTACTTGAGTCATTAAATCAATCAACAATGCACTTATGAAGTTTTTCCACACAATGTTTCTGGATATACTCCTCAATCATCTAAAGCAAACCCTGCAAAATTGCTCATAATCCAGTGTATGAAAATAGTCCTACAAAATGTGTGTTAGCATCCAATAGAGGCAACATTAGGAACTATCAAATGTTTGCGTGTCAAAATTTTGACACGTGATAGGCATGTCAAATATAGATTGAAAATCCCTCGCATGAGAGTTAACGTTTTGCATCCTTCTATCACATAAACTCTATGTCTTGCAGGAACAAAATGACTCAAACAATGTGCTGTAGGAATACGAATTGTTGGAGTTAGATGTCTACGGAAGCATGCGAACAACACAATGAAGAAGAAGAGGCTTGGAGATCAGCACACAATATTTAATGTATTACCACTAGAATGTACAAAGATAATTAGCCCATTAGGACAATAGGCGTATATACAAGCCGGGGGAAAAAACCTCCTAAAGAGGAAAAAAGTGCCCCGATAGTCTTACTATGTTCACACACATCACTACCTAAATATATCATCATTCTCTTCATCCTGACCAATGACCCAACCTATACCAATAGGACTAGTATCAAAAGTTAGGATTACATGTTTATTTTTTGAACAATCAATCCTTTTCAAAATTGGAGCATTTATAAGCAATTGCTTCAGTCTTTTCATAGTTTTACTATGTTCCTCTATCCGGAAGAATTTCTTTTCCTTTTGTAACAAATCATACAATGGATTGGCAACATGAACAAATTGAGGGATCCAAAATTACATAGAAGACACAAGCTGCTAAGAACCTCCTCACTTCACTAATGTTGTGACACACCTCTTAAATTCTACTTATGGCATCAACTTTCTCTAGGTATGGCCTATGGCCACAATGCCCACATAAATGTCCAACAATAAAAACTTTGTTGACACCAAAAGTGGATTTCTTTAAAGAGAAAGTCACTCCAACCTTGTCAAACCTCTGAAAGACTCTTTCACAATCAAAAGTGTGGTCCGAGATAAACTTTCTACTTCTAGATGAATCCAAAGTCTCATCTTTTTCCCTTTCCACACACCCTTTTATAGGAATATCATCGATAAAAGGCATAGTCACTTTGGGGATGAAGTCATGTAAGACTAGGTTCATAGCATTCATCATAAGTGCCACAGTATTTGTTGCTCCTTGTGGTAAAGTACACATATGTACTATACCCAAAGGAGTTTTCATTGTGGTTACATCTCTACTTTCAATGGCTAATTCAAACTGGTCATATCCTGAGTACAAGTCACCCATCGAATAGATGGAATGTCCGGCAAATGCCTCTACAAACCCATCTACAATGGGACCTATTCCTACATTTTTAATAGAGACTTTGTTAAGAGGTTGTGGATCCTGTATAAAGCGTAACTTTCCGTTCCTTTTAGGTACCGTGAACCACCTGTTTGTATATGGTGATGATGATGGTTCTAAAATTCTCATGGAAATCTTCTCCTTTAACAATCTCATTAGCTCACATAGATGAGCCTTTGGGACTGGTATTGGTTGAAGATTCCATGGAATATGCCGTATAGTAAATATGATCATTGGAGCTACAAGCTTTGGATCAACCCATCCTATTTCATGTGGAAATAAAGAAAATGCCTCTCCATGATGCATGATCATCTTTCTAAATTGATCTCTTTCTAATTCTGAAAGAAATTCTTCTCCAAACTTTATATATTTTATAGTCTCTTTTGTAAATGTATGTCCTATCTTAGATCGATCTCTAAGAATAGGATCCTCCGAAACTCTTCTAATTATATCATAGCTCTCTTTAGGCAATGGATGAGCTATAGATTTAATTTTCTTTTTAGCTGTTTTATATTTAATCTCAATCTTGACTTCATGTTCTAGAAAGAAATTAGCAATTAGCTCATATTCCTTAATAAAGTCAAGAATGGTAAGTTTTGATTCTAATTCTTCTTGAAGAGCATTCTCTAGTTATTCTATCAAGGTATAAATTTTTGAAAGCTCAATCATACATTCAATATTTTCCTCAAGTGAAATTAATCCTAAGTTTTTGAAATATTTTTCATTTCTTTTCAAATTTAGTTGTAAGTTTCTCCTTTTTAACAAGATATAAACTAGCAGTAGGAGTGCAAACTAAAAAGTTCTCAAAACGATATACATTATTATGTGAGATATCAAACCATCGTCAGCTATCGTCTTGCTCAATAGTGGAATCTAACAAAATTTTGATCATAATAGGCCCAAAATTCTCTTACAGGTGGTGAATCTTCACACACACGATTGTATGAGTCAATGGGGTTTCTTCATAGATTTTTTCTATTTCTTGAATGATTAGGAGAGACTGTCATTACTTGCAAGGAATCCATTCCACATTTAGAAGGAATTCTTGCATATGTTGACCCATCATTCATGGCTTTTGTTTCCATTCTCATTTTTGCTATAAATGGTAGTCCAATAATTACTTCATATGAGCAGTTCTCTTGCACAAAGAAGTGAAATTCCTCTCAAATACCTTATATCATAAAAGGGACATGTGCACACGCACCTAGCAATAGCCCTAACCCATTATTGGTTGTTCTCATTCTCCAGCCATGTTCTTTGTCAATGGGCCATCTAAATTTATCAAAGAATTTCTTTGATATTATGTTTATCTCTGAGCCTGAATCAATCAGGGCTAATGATTTTCTTCTGATCATTGTTGTCTATGTTGATGACATGCTGCTCATTGGTCCTATTGAAAAGCATATTGCTGATTTTAAGGCTGATTTGCATGCCTCATTTGAGATGTCTGATTTAGGGCATTTGCATCACTATTTGGGCATTCAATTTATGCAAGTGGATGGTGGGATGGCTTTGTGTCAAATGAAATATATTAACACATTATTACAGCGTTTTGGCCTTGAAGATTGTAAGCCTATTGCCACTCCTATGGAGAAAGGTTTACGATTGAGTCTTCATGATGCTGGAGATGCATTTGATGCTGTTCTCTATCAGCAGGCTATTGGATGCTTGATTTACTTATGCATTACTCAGCCAGATATTCAGTTGTTGTCTCACATATGAGGAGGTTTATGCATTGCCCAGGAGTCAAGCATTGGAAGCGGTTAAACACATCTTTTGCTACTTGAGTGGTGCTCGACTACTTGGCTTGTTTTATCCTAAGGGGGGATCACTACCGCCATATTTGCATGCTTTTTGTGACTCTGATTGGGCTGGTTGCTATGACACTCATGTGTCCACTAGTGGTTTTTGCTTCATGCTTGGTAGCTCATGCATATCTTGGCTAAGCAAGAAGTAGCCTACTATGGCCACTTCTAGTTGTGAGGCTGAGTATAGGGTAGCTTTCACAACGACTGTTGAGTGTGTGTGGCTCAGATGCCTTATGGCTGATTTGGGTGTTGGTCAGTCTTCTGCCACCACCATCTTCACTAATAGTCAGAGCGCATTGGTAAATGCGAGGAACCCTGTGTTCCATGCTCCTACTAAGCACATTGAGGTGCATTATCATTATGTCAGGGAGAGGTTCTCTACTCGGGAGATCAGCTTGGCATATGTGCCCACGCAGGAGAACATTGCATAACTTTTCACGAAGGCTCTACCTAGGGAGAAGTTTGAAGCTTTCCGCAAAGCTTTGGGCTTACTTCCTTTTGTGGAGTGATTTCCACATAGCTTGGCACTTCCTTATACATGAGTGTCAGCAACTTGTTCACCACATCACTCCCAGGGGGGATTTGTTGATATATTTAGGTAGTGATGTGTGTGAACACTCTAGGACTGCGGGGGTACTTTTTTCCCTCTTTAGGAGGTTTTTTCACCCGGCTTGTATATACGCCTATTGCCCTAATGGACTACTTATCTTTGTACATTCTAGTGGTAAGACATTCAGTATTGTGCATTGTGCTCCAACCTTCTTCTTCTTCCTTGTCCTGTTTGCATGCTTCCACAAATGTCTAACTCCAACATACGTGCTCACATACATATGCATCATTTACAAATATAGATGCACATGCCTATTTACTAAGATTTATGCATTTATGCATTCCTACTAACACATGCTCATGCACATATTTGTACATACTTATGCACATGCATTTTTCGATACACATAAATATGCATGCACATAATACACATAATCATTTATTTAACGACATTCATATTCACATGCATTAAACACAAATGCACATGCACTTAAATTCACATATGCATGCATACCTAACTCTCTCTCTCTCTATCTCTTTATCTTTTTGTTTGTTTTTCTCTCGTGTGTTCCTTTTCATTTTTCTCTCGTGTGTTCCTTTTCGCATTCTCTTCTCCTTCTCTCTCTCTCTCTCTCTCTCTCTATCTATCTCTCTCTCTTTCTCTCTCTCTCTCTCTCTCTCTCTCTCCCTCTCTCTCTCTCTCTTTGTCTCTCTCTCTCAGACACTTTCTCTCTTTGTGCGCATTCCTTCGACCTAGAGTTGACCACCGCTCTCCCTCTCTCTCTCTGTGCATCTTCTCTATCGTAGCAGCATCCATAGTAGTTGACCATTCATATCTCTCTCTCTCTATCTCTCTCTTTCTCTCTCTCTCTTAGCATTCTATCTGCTCCCACCTCTCAGCGCTCTCTTCTGCCTGTGGTGCACTTGCAACAATGGAGGGGGGGGGGGGGGAGAAGAGATCTTTGTCCCTCTATGCATGCACTAACATCTCAGAGAAGAACTCCTCATCCAAATAAGGCATGTCTCTTAGTATTCAGAGGTATCGCTTGGACAGCTTGCCTAGGAGGGACCATCGATAATCAGGATCGAGGAGCCATGGTAGCACTCGAGCTCAACACCATTAATAACATACAATGCAACTTGTTTCTCTCTGTTGAACCCAATGACTGCAAAACCTACAAAAGCTTAGAATGGTACCTCAATCTTGTTGAACTAGAGCGAGATACAAATCAACAATGTGTATGCACTAGAAATTAGTAGGATAACTGTCGATTCTGAATCGGGGCTATGTAATATCATGTTGCACTAGTACCATGTGCTTGATAGACCCTAGAGTAATATGATAAGCACAATTGAGCTGGGGTGATACATATCCATATGGTGAACGTGCCACATAATTCTCTCTCTGTGTACACAAGCACACACATAATCAGATGATTGTTCATGCATGATCTTATAGCCTGAAAAGAACGATGTCATCAAAAAGGTGGAAATGATTGAAGCATAGATCACATGCGCAAATGACACCGATGCTTGTAGAAGCTTACGAAGCATAGAACAAGGCTCCCTCTATCTGTTGCAAGTCATGCAAATCTAGCTTTGTCTTAATCATCTAGAAGAAAGGCAAACAAACAAGGCTCCTACAGAATCTGGCAGACGGTTGGAATGAAAATCAGACTTCAAAAACAGCTTAGTTGGAAACAAGTCCTTTTGGGAGAAGCGATCGGCTGCTCTGCGACACTCTGGAACGCCATCAGAGGGGAAGTCCTGTGGAAAATTTGGCGGGAGAGGTGTGCTCTAAACTTCGGCGATCCCCCCAGGGAGTGGTCGATTGAGAAATCACTATTCCTCTTGGGCAAAAGGATTGTCAACAGCAAGAAGTCCCCCCCCTTCAGACACCATCAAGTTCTCCAGTTGATCAACAACAAGCTTAAACCCAAGTGGGCCCCGCATGAGGGCGATGAGAGGGTGATTACCCTTCTCTGTAATGCAACCTAGGATTCAATCAAGCTTCCCCTGCTTTGTGGGATTTGGGGGGTCCCGTGGGCACTAGTCCCCTTCTATTGTACCTTTGTTTCTTAATTTAATTCAAGTCCGGGAGAGTAGGCCATTGCCGAACTTCCTTTATGTTAAAAAACAGACTCTCTCCCTCTCTCTCATTGCACACACCACACTACGTGTATGCACATTTTTGAGTGTGCAGCACACAGGGGAAAGTTGAGCCCAACAGAAAGTCTTCTAGATTGCTGCTACGGAATTCCTCATTGTTTCCAAGGCAAGGGGAAAGCCTTGTGCTCCAAGGAGAAGCACGCAAACAAAAAAACAAAGGGGAAATAGGCTCTGTCAAAGAGAGAGGGAGGAGACATGGCATAATCTCCTCCTCACTCTCTCATTTCCTCTCTTCTCTTTCCTCTATAACCCACAACAGAAAGAAGTTCTCCCGCTCTCTCTCCGGCTCGCACTCAATGTACCTGAAAGAGAAGCATTAGAAAAAAAGAACAAAACCATACTTGCATATATATAGACATACACTTTCACGTGGTTCTTACACATGTCACTACACCTCACACTTTCTTCTATTCTCGTGTGCATACTTGCTACACACATAAATAAACTTATGTATATACTCTAATTTGAAGCTAAATTTATTTTATCTACATACACATTAAACCAAATATAAATTATATAATGTCTATTAGCTTATAATAAATTAAATATATTAATCAATAGCTACATTAATTCATTTTAATGTTAACCAACCATATCTACTAAGTTAAATATATCCACACATACTAGCATATATCAATTCAATTATTAATCATATATCAACATATTTTAAACCAATTAGGATCATATAGTAACATATATTAAATCACACACTCATATTTATAACCATACATGGAAAACATGCATTTAAGCATAACCTTCACTTTAGCGCATATACACATAGGTAGTCATATATAAATTCAGAAACACACATTCTTAGTTTTCAAACTCATAAACATGGATAGACAATAACATATCGACATAGATACAATTCAATTTTACCCACGCATCTAATATCAATGCACATGTATGTACGTGGGTATATGTTCAATTGTTCATAAGCACATATGTACAAGTCTAAATGCACTTTTTCATAGGATAATTTTTACAAAATCAAGGGGTACCCTACATGCATCACTCAGGTACCTCGGATATGCTCACATATTCTTAGCCTCATATTCATATCCACATACATACCCCTTGAACCTAAGTTTCTAGACACTCATAGGCATATATAAATATTTACTCTTATGAAGCACATACAAACGTTAATGATTATCCATGCATGGATGTATAGATAGAAATACATTCACATTAGCTTAACTTCTTACATCCTCTCAAGTTACTCAAAAGAACATATAGAAGGAAACACAATTACTTAAAATAGAAGTACACAAAAAGGATATATGAAAGAGGATGTAAATAGAAATAAAGTAAACAATTCTAATGAAGGTTAAGTGATCCTCTCTTATTCCGATCAAGTATATATTCATCTTCTTCAACCTGCAGATACTCAAAAGAGAGGTAAATCAATTCAATAAATTATATCAAAGAAGTTATTTGAGAGTTTAGGAATGACCAATTTGAAAAGAAATTTTTAATTTTCTGAATGCCGGTCAAAGTGATGAAATCCTTTCGATAGCATTTGTGTACAACTCTCTAGAGTCATGACTTTAGTATATGCTTTCCCTCTTTCTAATGCGTACAATAACATCTGATGTCATGAATGAAATTAAAAGGCAAGCTCGTAAGCTATGAGAATAGGTGGTGAAGCAACAATAGCATGGATATGTAGAGGATATGGATATGCAGTTCGGTATGGATATGCAGAGGAAAGAGCAGTGATGGCATGGAGAGTTAAGTGTCTACCAGATCAATTGTTCCTTCCTCGATTTATTTGGTGCTTTGTAAAACCTCTGAGAATATTCATCTTTATTGGAACATTCTCTCTATAAAAAATGTGAATACATGGAGGAGAGAGAGCATCCACTTGCTTATCATCATTATTGAAGGCTATAAGGATATTTAAGACAGTTTTGACTATAACTAGTAGATTCTGAGAAAACTATGGTGAAGTGCTTCTCACTTGAAAGTGGCACAGTTCATGCCATTTGTTTACATGAGTGAGTAGAAGGTAATGTTAGGGGATTCTTGGACAAGAAGGGATTTGAGTGTTTGTAGGAGAAAAGGGAAAGGAAAGAAGAGAAAATACACACTGGAAGCCTCTGCCGATTGATTATAATAAAACAATTACAATGGGGATGCACAATACATTGAAATGCTTTTGTGCAAAATCCCACAGAGTGCTCAAGTACAAAATACCAAATACCTAAATTCTTGTGAAGTCTTGTTGCTGCCGGACTCCTCTGCACCAAACCTCCACCTTCTCCAAGCCTGCACTTGTGCACACCTTGCACCAAGCTTCCAATAAGGGGGAGGGCTGGACACCTTCTGTCGGCACGCACACACTGCAATGAGACCTTGGGATCCTTGGGGCTAGCTTAGCACTCTCTGCACACTTCCTTAGTCACTCTCAATGCACACCATGCACTTCACTTCTCTACGTTGCACACAAGTGTCTCTTGCACTTCTCTCTCTTGCTTCATTTAGACTATGCTCCCTCTTGCTTACACTTGAATAGTCCAAGAATAGTCCTTGCCTTGATTTGAGTGTGTCGATTCACGTATGCTCCTAACTGCAAGAGTATCTTGGTACTCACTTTGATGTCCCAAGATTCTCTTAAAAAGTCGCAGCCAACGACTCCCTGTTTTGTCGTGTAGTGACTTTAGTCTAAAACAAAATTTTTAATTGGGGGGACATACTTTCACTTCTTCATACATTGCCGCTTCACATACCTTCGCATTTTCCTTTTAACTCTTCAAAAGTGCACACAAGGGAGGGTTCACCTGAACCTTCCAAAACACCTTAAAAACACTTTGAACCTTAGGGAATTAGAGAAATACCCCTACAACCTGCAACCCACTTTCTCCAATTTACCCTTTGTGGACAATTAGTTGTGCACTACCTGTGCACTTTGACAACTGCACTTTAGCACTTTGACTTTGCACCTGTTGTCTTTGACCTTGACTTTGTTGACTTTGACCAGTTTGACTTTGACCTTTTGACTTTGACTACAGTTGACTTTGACCAATATGACTTGTATGGGCTCAATAGTTGCCCACCACGTAATGTGCTCTCCATCTCGGAGAGCTATAGCCAAAACTCTGAGAATATAGGACACCATGATTATGGAGCTGCAAAATCTTGAAGAGGACCCTTGAGCAGCAACCAATTCCACCAAACGCAAGATAGAACAAGCACCAGAGAAGAATCAAAAGTTGTATTTTTCCATGGAAAAGCAAAAGGGGGAAATGGGAGGGTAGAAAGGAGGTGGAGGGTAGGGCTAAGGGGTGGAGATGGAAGGGGTTGGGAGGGTTAAGGATGTGGCTGGGCAGATTGGTAAAGGGAGGGATTGGGGTTATGATCATGGGGACTGAAGAGGGTAAAAATGATCAAACAATAGAGTTACAGATGGTGCGTATGGGAAATTATGAAACATAAGGTAATACAAGGTGAGAATAGACCATGTGGACAATGTGGGGAAATAAAACCATGTGATAAATGTGCTCAGAACATGTGGGTTTTGATCGAAAGTCAGAGAAAAGTGTGGATTTTGGAAACATTAAGTCAAAAAATGAATCCAAAGGTGCCAAAATACATGAAAATGACTCCAAAATTGAGAAAAATGGCCATCCGAGGTACGATCCAAAACCAAAAGGGTTGAACCATACAAATTAAATAAATAAATATATATATATATATATATATATATATATATATATATATATATATATATATATATATATATATATATATATATATATATATATATATATATATATATATATATATATATATATATATATATATATATATATATATATATATATATATATTATAACGCCTGCGTTGCCAAGTCTCAATAAATAAACTCAATAAAACAAAAATAAATAAATAAGAAAATAAAAGTAATACAATAAAATAAAATAAATTAAATTAAAATAAAATAAGTAAAAATAAAAATTAATTTAAAAAAATTAGGAGGGGGGTTGTCAGAACCGGGGTGGGGGGAGGGTTGTCAGAACGGGGGGGGGGGGGGGGGGGTGGTGTCAGAACGGGGGGGGGAAAAGGGGGGTGGTGTCAGAACGGGGGGCGGGGGGGTTTGGTGTCAGAACAGGGGGCGGAGGGAGGGAGAGAGAGAGAGAGGGGGGGATTTATTTTATTTATTTATTTTTTAATCCTCAAACCCAAAAAATCTAGGGGGGCCTTTTTTTTTGGAAAATTTATCCAAAAATAGAGAAAATTAGAGAAAAATCCAAAAAAAATGACAAAAAATAAAAAAAACTCTGAAAATATTCTCATAAAACTTTCTACAGGGCTAGGCCCAATTTCCTTACTCAAAACCACAGAGAGCTTTCTTCATTCCTCCTATTTGGCAAGAAAATGATATCGAAAATGGATAAAAAATGCTAGAAAAATGATAAAAATACTAGAAAAAATTCCCAAAAATATTCAAAAATTATACTTTTGTAGAGGTTATGGAATGCCTTCTAGGTTTGCTAAAAACTCAAGGAACAAGCATGAAATGGATAAAGAAAACTACTAAAACTGAGCAAAATGAAATGAGAGGGCTATGTACAACTTGGGCAAATTTTGCAGGTTCTAGGTGATCTAGAATTCTTCACTTGGCTTGTTGACAGGTCTTTAGCCATGATCTTTATATGTTGACCCCGAGAAACTCCTCCATAATCTCCAATTGTGTTGCACTTCATTTGTTTTATCTTTTTGTTGGGCACACTGATGATCTGATAGGGGTAATATGAATCCTTTAGTAAAATATTATCTCCTCCATACTGCAACCTTTGTACCTTTGTGTCAGCAACTATATAGCTTAATCTGTGAAATTTCATTTTCACTATTCCAGCTTCTTCATCAAATGGAACCCTTTGTTTCCAAAGACTTGTAGGTACTCCTTCCACATTCTTGTCAAGCCCTACACTTGCTATCATTAAAATTGACATAACAGATGATATCCATACCATTATCCATAAAAAAGTGGCCATTGACATATGATTTGGAGTAGCTTCGTCACGGTTGCACTTAAGGGCTTTGCTTTTCTTCTCTTTGCTATGGCCTTTGATTGAGACTGTTTCAACCTGAGTGATTTCCTCTTTTTCTTCATATGCTTCTTCTCTACTTGAGTTTGCAAAAATTCCATAGCACGAAGATGGGTCTTCTGCATGGAGCCAAGCCAACATGTTTTCATCTTCATATAAATCTGCTCCTTCAAATAGGTTTGCTTCTCGGTTGTCCAACAATTCTTCTTCCATACAAATACCAATTGTCTGCATCATGCTAGTATTTCTCTGATTGTCCGGTCCTTGTAAAATTATCTGCTGCAACTCTTTTCCCTCTTGCTTTACCCACATTGTGTCCTTGCCCCAGTCATGCAGCACATTGGCATGCCTTAACCAAGGTCTCCCAATTAACAGGGGGAAGCTTCCTTCTACCTGTGGCAGCCTTAAAACAACAAAGTCCAAGTTAAAGATGGTACCTTGTATCTTGACTGGAACTCCAGGGACCACTCCCATAGGCCTTACTATGCTTTGGTCTGCCATTGTTACAGTGAAGTTGGCAGGACTTGAAGAGTATAGTCCAATCTTTTTCATGGTATATTCAGGCATCAAGTTAATGCTAGAACCACCATCCACAATAACTCCTTGAAACTCATGACCTTTGATAGAGACTGTTAGCCGAGGGCTCTTGTAATCTGTGAGGGGTGCTTCCCCTACACTTTTATCTTTAGGCATAACAGTAGCTTTTGCCACTAAACTTGTTGTGGACATTTCATCAATTATCTGCAAGAGTTCTGACCTGAACTTCCCATCCATTTCTATTAAATAAAAAATACTAACCTCCTTTTTCATGGACTTGAGTAGTCTGGAAGCTTCTGATTCCTTAAGAGCCTGGGCTCCATTTGACTTATCAAACTCCTCATGAGCCCTGTTGAATGCATGTCCAATGGCATCACTGGTACCTATGATATTTTCCTTTTGCCTTGTATCTGCACATGTGGTGGCTTTGTCTTCACATGCAACTTTGTCTTTGTTCAATCCATTAATCATTGGTTCTTGACCTAAGTCCACTGGAGCCTTCCCCTTGCTTCTTGTTTGCATTATAAAAGATTCAATTTCTTCTAAATGCACCACCCTGGTAGATGGTGATGGCACATTGACTTGATCTACCCTTTCTTCTTTGCTCACAGAAATCATTTGAATGTGAGGCCCAGATGAAGATGCTTGGTTCTTAGGACAACAATTAGTATAGTGGTCTCTAGCCTCTGGGTAGTTCCTGCAAGGAGGGGCATTTTATGGGAGAGTGCACCTACTTTGATAGTGCCCACATTCTCCACATCTGAAACAAATAATTGGTCTTCTAGGCCCATTTGCAAAGTTATTCCTCTGTCTAGGGTTGTAAGTGTTACCTTGATTGGGTGCAGCAGCCATCACATTTGCTGGTGGTAGGGGTCCTCCTTGTGTCCAATATGTTGTTGCATGCATTCCTCTTGATTGGCATTCCTAGGCCTCATGGCCAACTTTCCTGCATATTTGGCAAGTCACACTTAACAGAG
Organism: Ceratopteris richardii; assembly: GCA_020310875.1. NCBI lineage: Eukaryota > Viridiplantae > Streptophyta > Polypodiopsida > Polypodiales > Pteridaceae > Ceratopteris > Ceratopteris richardii. Next base: position 105,254,905 of record CM035434.1, read on the forward strand.
GACATTCACTTACTATAAGCCCTTGCTTACTGCACATGGAACACCAACGTCCGCTCTTGATGCCACCCCCTTTGAGTTCCTGCAGCTCCTGTCACAGTTGGGCCAATTCCTCTGCTTGGGCCTCCTCCTCCTTTTGGAGCTTTAATGCTTCAATCTCCCTTCGCAACTGAGCAATAGCATTCTCCTCCTCTTTGTGGGGCTTATTCCTTTTTAAGCCCTTCAGCTCCTTCCTTAGCTGGATTACTGGATCCTCCATCTCTGTGGAATATGGTAGTTGAGAAGAAGTTGCTCCATACTGTTGCCTTATCTGTTCCAATCTTGTAGCTGTGCTGATGAATTCCTCTACGGAGGCTGTAGGCAACACTAATTCTTTGATTTTGCATTGGGTGGCCACTGAAAGGGGCTTAGCTAACCATTTCTTAACAAAAAAATCATGTGGTGGGTCTGGTAATTTAGCCATTAGTGCCTTGGCCCTAGTCACAAACTCTGGGAACTTTTCACCTTGACCTAATCTCAAATTCTCTAATTCCTCTATGATGATCTCTACAGTATTTCCATGCTGAAATTGATTTTTGAATGCATCTTTCATTAGGTCCCAAGTTGTAAAATGGTTCTCAGCAAACTAGCTGAACCACTTGTCGGCTAATCCTTCTAATGTGGCAAGGAAGAGTATCAAAAAGGCATCCTCCCTACCCATTAAGCCTCTAGTTTTGCATAGTGCCAAAAATCTTCTAATATGCTCGTCCGGATCTTCCTGAGCTAGGCCTTTGAAAGAAGGAAATTTTATATTTAATCTTGAGAGTAAGGTTTCCAAGTCTACCTGTCCCGCCATGCTCCTTACTGATGAAGTTGATGAAAGTGGACTAGAGGATCTTCTAAGAGCCTTCTTTCTTGTTTGCTTGCAGCTGACCCTCAATGTTTGGGACCGGGTTGCGGTCATGGGCTGTTCATAGTCCTCTTAGTATGAGATAATTGATAAGAATATGTACCTCTTAGTCCACTGAAGTAGTACTGTCGATACTTGAATATTGCTTCTCCAACTACAATATATCTTCTCCTATGCTCAAATCTCCTTGGAGTCCCACCGGGCGTGCCAAATTTTGTTGGGGGATTCTTGGACAAGAAGGGATTTGAGTGTTTATAGGAGAAAAGGGAAAGGAAAGAAGAGAAAATACACACTGGATGCCTCTGCCGATTGATTATAATAAGACAATTACAATGGGGATGCACAATACACTGAAATGCTTCTGTGCAAAATCCCACAGAGTGCTCAAGTACAAAATACCAAATACCCAAAGTCTTGTGAAGTCTTGTTGCTATCGGACTCCTCTGCACCAAACCTCCACCTTCTCCAAGCCTGCACTTGTGCACACCTTGCACCAAGCTTCCAATAAGGGGGAGGGCTGGACACCTTCTGTCGGCACGCGCACACTGCAATGAGACCTTCGGATCCTTGGGGCTAGCTTAGCACTCTTTACACACTTCCTTAGTCACTCTCCATGCACACCTTGCACTTCACTTCTCTGCGTTGCACACTGGAGTCTCTTGCACTTCTCTCTCTTGCTTCACTTAGACTATGCTCCCTCCTGCTTACACTTGAATAGTCCAAGAATAGTCCTTGCCTTGATTTGACTGTGTCGATTCACGTACGCTCCTAACTGCAAGAGTATCTTGGTACTCACTTTGATGTCCCAAGATTGTCTTCAAAAGTGGCAGCCAACGACTCCCTGTTTTGTCCTATAGTGACTTTAGTCTTAAATAAAATCTTTAATTGGGGGGACATACTTTCACTTCTGCGTACGTTGCCGCTTCACATACCTTCACATTTTCCTTTCAACTCTTCAAAAGTGCATACAAGGGAGGGTTCACCTGAACCTTCCAAAACACCTTAAAAACACTTTGAACCTTAGGGAAATTAGAGAAATATCTCTGCAACCTGCAACCCACTTTCTCCAATTTACCCTTTGTGGACAATTAGTTGTGCACTACCTGTGCACTTTGACACCTGCACTTTAGCACTTTGACTTTGCACCTATTGTCTTTGACCTTGACTTTGTTGACTTTGACCAGTTTGACTTTGACCTTTTGACTTTGACTATAGTTGACTTTGACTGTAGTTGACTTTGACCAATATGACTTGTATGGGCTCAACAAGTAATGAAAAACAAAAATATAGCACACAGTGCTAGACCTATATTAGAAAATATGGGCATCGTCATGTAGAGGATTGATTTTTTTGCTCTAGAAGTTATCAGTGGACACTAGGCAGATGCAGGTTACTTTGATTGTTCTTCCTTTATGAACTTGGAGATCAATAGAAAGGAAGAACAATCAAAGTAAGAACTCAGAATTTTATGAAGAGAGTAAACAGTAAAGGAAGAACAATCAAAGTAACAATCAAAGTAAGAACTCAGAATTCTATGAAGAACAATCAAAGTAAGAACTCAGAATTGTTTCTCTGGTGTGTCACTTGTACCAAACAATTTTCTCTGACTTGGATGCTTCACTGCAATGCGCTTCATTTGATTGATATTCACTGCAATGTGCTTGATTTGATTGATTATGTAATTTTCCGAAGTTTGTTTGATTGTTTTGTCTCGGTGTGTGTGTGTGTGTGTTATAATCATTGGTGTTGCTAAATTACACTTTAAAATTTTAAACCCACATTTTCATATTACAACAAAAAAGTGAGTAACACGTCTTCAATACTAATGCTATGAAATTCATCTTGTCAGCAAACTGATGAATAAAGAAAATCACACCCATGGCAATTTAGTGACAATTGTTCAATGAAAATGAAATTTGAAGGTGACACATTCTTGAATTAAGGTGAAGCTTTTGGCCTTATCCTTTGATGAGAACTTTAATGTGTGTATTACTTTATTTAATTAATGACTCAAACTAAGAAGATGCTGAAATTTAAAGCCTCCATGATACATATATTTTCTATCAATTTCTCTTAGTTTATGAATAAGCTTGGATTTCTCTGATTCAAGAAGTTCATCCAAAATTCTCCGTCCTTTCTATGAAACCCTTCGACAATGCAGAGTGTAGCAAGAGGTTAGCCACAAAAACTTGAGGAAATACTCTTTGAGGTGAGTACTTGACTATCCAAAGCTCAAAAATGTGATTGACCACTCATAGGACGTGAAGCAACACCCAAGAGGTATCATAAGTGTGATATCATGGGATACCTTAGAGATTTTTATGCTCCGGCCACAAAGAGGTGACAAGAAGGGCACAAGGTGCACATATTACCAAAAATGATTAAATTTGGACTTCACAAAGTCCAAGTATCATGACCGGTTGAGTTTTGGTATCACAATACCAGAATCCCCGTGTGTCATGATTCTTGGCAGGTATCATCTATCCCCAATACCTTGTACTCCCCGTGTATCACGATACCTAGGTATCGTGTATTTTTGGGTTTTATCATGACCATTTAGTATCGTGTATCCTTGATACTATGAAAGTATCATGTATCGTAAGAAGAATAGGTATCATGGATCATGCCAAACATGTATTGTGTATCGTGTGCTCCATCTTGTATCGTGTATCATGTTGACATAAAGTATCATATCATGGAGAGTCGTTTATCGTGTATAAGGCCTAAAGCAATTGTCGTATTGTAAATATTGAATATCGTGTATCACCTAGACCAATGTATTGTGTATCGTTTGGCACATGTATCATATAGCTCAGTTACCATGTATCATTTTCTCTCAAGTATCATGTATCGCAACTTGGAAGTGTATCGTAGTGGTGATAAGTATCATATATCATGTAAAGGCAAGTATCAAGTATCATGGGAAAAGGTAAGAACTACAAAAGGTCTCAAAAATGAAAATTAAACCTTTCCTCTCCTAAAATACATATTTTAATTACACCCTAGCCTTGCTAAATCACCTCAAGAAGACCCAAGACCTTAAGTGGTGAATGAACCTAAGATTCCGATGAGCGCGAGGGAGTTGAAGAAGTGTCATATCGTTGATAGGAAGTGTCACACAAAAGAGTACCCATTCATTCCACTCAGATACATCTAATGACTCTCAAGGAGATCCTATTATGGCTTCAAAAGAGATGCACAACTGAGTGCCATTGGTCAGGCTCATGTCAGTAATAGAAGGGGAATATAGGACATCCCTGCAATGCATGTCCACTAATGTGCATGGATTGCATATCTACCTTGACAGCCTCAATACGTCTGTGGCTAGAGTGAAAAATTCTATAGATTTAGAGATTGTCCCAAGACCGGCCATAAAATATGAAGAAGGATTTTACATTGACAAATTAGAACACATATATGCAGTCACCAAGCATCTGTAGAGAATGAATGAAAGAGAGGAAGTAGATGAATCAAAAAACCCTGCTAGACCCGATAGTGTAGACACTGTGACCACTCCTAGGCTAAGGTCAATAATAACTAATGTTTGGAGAGGATATCCCTTAGGATGATGACTTGATGGATGTATATATGCTAAGTGTACTAGACAAATTGCTACAAGACACCACCTATACAAGGAGAAGGCGTCAACCCTACCATTATCTATGAATTACAAGATCTAGAAGATTCATCTAGAGATACCTACATAGACCAGAATAAGAGGCGATATTGGCCTCTTGATGATGTTGGCAAGTCAAGATTGAGATATTTTAGGGTTGTGAGTGTTCCCTCCTTGAGATCAGGCGACCACTTCTTAGAACCCCTTTAGGACACAACAGAGTTCTGAAAACCCAACCTCAAGGCAAACCAATCAACAAAGTGTGCCACTCAGGCCACAAGTACACTTTTTCATGCCAAAAACCAACGACAAGTATCAGACAAGGAGTATGGATTAATAGGCTGCCTTTTCCAATTAGACCACCACAAGGAGGAGGACCAAGATTACAACCAATATGTCGTATAGTCCGTGTAGTCCTTTAACCGCTAGAGCTAGGTAGAAGACTAAGGCCTATCCAAGTAGTTAAATGCACGAGGAATCATTAGGATGGTTCATGAGAGCCATATGATCACATTGCTGAATTAAAGAAAGTCCTATGTGTTGAACAAGTGGACAACTTCTTTGTCCAATATGAATCCCTTTCAACCCTAATCATTTTGCAAATATTGAATAAATTTTTAAGGAATTCATGCACAAGGGAGAATACCTTTCTGTTGGTGCAGACCAATCACCAATTGAAGATTTGAAGCAAAGAAGATGGATACATTCACAGAGTGAAAGACATGTACACATATGTACATTAGTTAAGACATAGGTTACATATACTTATGCTTTGATAAAAAGTCTGTACATAATTGCCTATAAATACTTTTGAAAAATGTCGGGGCAAGAAGAGAAGACAAGGAGAGACAATAGGAGATCATGAGATGTGTGTATTGAGAAGTAGAAAATGTCATTAGACATGTGTAAAGTGAGTTGAACTCTCCATCCTCACTCAGTTGTAATTCTGAGAAATAGAAGGAAAATTTGCGCCCGATGTTTCTGTGTTTTCTCTCTGTGTGATAGATCTTTTTTGAATTCCTTTTGGAGATATCTAAGTCCATAGTTAATCAATCTATGGCTAGAGTTTGAGAGTCTAATTGTGATCAGGCTAAGAGAATTGTGTGTAGGAACATTTGCATGTGAGAAAGTACTCACTGGTTCCTGAAACAGGCACAAATTTTGATCTTAATGATTTGATCATTTCTCACTCCAGAGTTTAAAGTTTTGTGCAAGTAAGCACTTAATCTTTAATTTGGAAGGTAAGCTACTCGTGGCTAGAAGCATTTGCTTAAACGGGTTTTATACTGAGAGAATTGAAGTTAAGAAGTTAGGGGTGTCCAAATCGACTTCTCAGAAGTGCAGATTTAGACATAGCTGACTTGGTAAGTAGATTTCTCAATATCTACTGAACCTTTTGAAGTAATTTAACTTGGAGAAGGTGCGCAATCTTTAGGCGACACCTTGTGCAAAGTTTCATAAAAAACTTTACACATTTACTCAGTCAATGAGCAAAATCTATGCAGCAGACTTTCTGAGAAAATTCCTTCTTCACAGTTTAGTCAAGAAACTGATATTTAGTCATTGATAGCTTAAATTGGTGAAGGTTTTGACTTACTCTTGATATAGAGGTGTTCTAAATTCAAGAGTAGGTTGTTCTTTTGGAGATTAACACTCTCCATCAGTGGTATCAGAGCAGGAAACATCAAAATCAAGGAAAGGAGGATCCCGACTGCTGCAGATTGAAGAAATTCAACAATTGAAGAACTGAAAGGTGAAAGCTTGAAGGCAAAGCTTGAGGAGTAGACCATATGACATCAAGAAAGACAAAAGGATTCTAATTTGAAGTAAAGGTACATACATTGTTCATAAAGCTTGAAGATTTCAATACCCAGGTGGACACAAGATGGGAGATTCTCTACAGATAGAGAAATTGAATAGGGAAAACTATCCTGCATGGTCAATGAGGATGGAAGCTCATCTTATGAGCAAAGATTTAATAGCTTATATCACAGGAGAAGAAGAGAAGCCACAGTTCAGAGATCCTAGTGTTCCAACTAGGGAAGAGTTAGCAGATTTGAAAAATTGGATGAAGAAAGATGCTCAAGCTAGGAGCATTATATATATGGCAGTCAATGATTACTTGTTACCTCATATTCAAGGTCTTGAAAGTGCAACTGATATTTGGAATGCTTTGGAGGAGCATTTCTAGAATACTACTAAGTCAAGGAAGGCATCCTTATGGGCAGAGTTTACCACCTTTAAGAAGAAGGCTTCTCAATCCATTTCAGACTATGTGACAAGAATGAAAGATATTGCAGATGCTTTAGGAGCTGTTGATGAAGACATTGAGGAGGATAAATTGGTAAGGCAAATTCTTACAGGTTTAAGAGGTGATGACAAATGGAAGCCATTCATTTTATCTACAGAATTATCACTTGATCATTTCACTCCTGATTTAAATCAGTTGCTAGGTCATATGCTAACATTTGAGTAGGATGTTAAAGGAGATGGTGACAAAAGTACAGGTCATGCAATGTACTCAAAGGACAAGAAGAAAGCTAACAAAGGAAAGCAACAATCAGGTGAAGAAGAAGGCACAACTAGTCAAGCCAACTTCCTAAGAGGTAGAGGAGGTGGCAAAGGTAGAGGAAGAGGCAGAAACAACAAAGATGGAGGCAAAGCTTGTTGGATTTGTGGTAAGACAAATCACTTAGCTAATGATTGTTGGCACAATACTCAGAGTAATAATGGATATAGTCAAAATTATAATGCAAGAGGAAGAGGTGGTAGAAATCAAAGAGGTAATTTCAGAGGCAGAGGTAGTAGGGGTTACTTTGGAAGAAATGCAGGTAGAGGTTTCCAAAGTCAACAATATAACAACACCTACTACAATTATGCTTCAGATCAAAAGGAAGATTCAACATTGATAATGAATGCAACTTGTGAAAGGCAGAGTGAAGATCAAAGAGTCTTCTACATTGATTCAGGGCGTAGTAATCACCTGAGTGGTAATATAGCCTTGATGACTGATTTGGAGAATAAGGTATCTAATCATGTTGTTCAAACAGGTGACAACACAAAGCACAATGTGAAGTCAATTGGATCAGTGAAGGCCAAGGATGGTAGCACCTTATTGAGTAAGGTCTTGTATGTTCCTACAATTCCTAAGAATTTGATAAGTGTAGGACAAATTGTGGAAAAAGGTTATGAAGTAAGGTTCACTAATGAAGGAGTGTTTGTGGAAGACCCTAGCAATGGGTATAAACAAATTGTTTCAGGGAAGAAAGAAGGAAGATTGTTCACATTGAAGATTCAAGGTAATATTGGTCATGTCATGTTCACATATGGAGGACATAAGATCTCTGAGTTAGATATATCTTTGGCATAAGAGGCTTGGACATTTCAATGAAAGAGGTATTAAAGACATGATTAACAATGGTTCAGTGCTTGGTTTGCCTAATGTTGCAGGTCAACATATGACATACAGATGTGAGGCATGTCAATTAGGTAAGGCTCATAAGCTTTCCTACTCCAAGCATGGTTTTATGTACTCAGAGAAGCTTGAGTTGGTACACACAGATGTGTGGGGGCCATCAAAGGATTTCAGTATAAATGGGTCAAGGTATTATGTGATTTATGTTGATGATGCTACTAGATGGATCACTATTTATGTGATCAAAGATAAGTCAGAAGTGTTTAATACATTTAAACACTATCATGCATATGCAGAAAGAATTACAGGACATAAGTTGAAAAGACTAAGGTCAGATGGAGGGGGAGAGTATTTCTCTAATGAATTCAGTAATTACTTGTGGGATGCAGGTATAAAAAGGGAAGTAGTGCAGGTACTCTCCTCAACAAAGTGGTGTAGCAGAAAGGAGAAATAGAACTCTTGTTGAGTTTGCAAGGTCCATGATGAAAGAGAAAAATTGCCCTAATTATTTGTGGGCTGAGGCTGTAAATACAGCTACTTATTTGGTCAATAGGTTACCATGTAAAGCTTTGCAGGGAATGACACCTTATGAGGCATGGTGGGGTAAGAGACCTACACTAGACCATTGCAAAGTATTTGGATGTTTGGCCTATGCATATGTGCCATCACAATTAAGGCACAAATTGGAACCTAAAGCTGAAAAATATGTGTTTATTGGTTATGATGATAAGCAGATGGGATACAGGTTGTGGAATCCATCCACAAAACATTTTCTTGTATCAAAAGATGTTACATTTGATGAGCAAGGTACTTGGTATGCAGGTACTATCAATCTTAATACAGATGATGAAGAGATTGTGAGCCAAAGGAAAGGTAAGTCAAAGGTACAAATAATTGATGAAGAAGAGAATAATGAAGTGCAGGTTGAAGTGGAAGAAACACCTAGGTTTGATCCTGAATATGAAGAACCAAAAACCTCAAGAAGTGGAGAACTTAGGAGGTCTACAAGGAACAAATGGCAACCTACAAGGTATAGCTATGATACTTCATTTCTGGCTACCAAAGATTATGCTTACATGATTAAAACAGATGAAGAACCTTCTACATATGAAGAGGCAAAAGGTAAAGAAAATTGGGAGAAAGCTATGCAGGAAGAATATGATGCATTATTGGAGAATCAAACATGGGATTTGGTTCCAAAGCCGAATAGTCAGAAGATCATTGGATGTAAGTGGGTTTATAAGACAAAAAGATTTGCAGATGGAAGTGTGTCTAGGTACAAAGCTAGACTTGTTGTCAAAGGGTTTGCTCAGACATATGGTGTTGACTATAATGAGACTTATAGTCCTGTGGCAAAGATGACAACCATCAGGACACTTATAGCTATTGCTGCATGTAAAGGTTGGAAGTTATGTCAACTTGATGTAAAAAATGCTTTTTTGAATGGTTATATTTCAGATGATGTATTCATGGAGCAACCTCAAGGGTTCAGAGATAAAAGGTATCCAGATCATGTGTGCAAGCTCAAGAGAGCTTTGTATGGCTTGAAGCAGGCCCCAAGGGCATGGAATTATAGACTTGTAAAGTTCTTGAAAGAACTTGGATTTCAGGTGTCTAAAGCAGATAGTAGCTTGCTTGTCAAAGCAAGTGATAATGGTTTCATATACATGTGCATATATGTTGATGATATAATCCTTACAAGTACAGATGAGGAAGGAATACAAAGACTAAAGAAGCAAATGGAAAAGGAGTTCAAAATAAGTGACTTGGGAGACTTGTCATACTTCTTGGGCATGGAGATTACATATACCCAACATGGAGTATTTGTGACCCAAGAAAGGTATTTGAAGAACTTGCTAATCAAGTTTAAAATGGATGATTGCAGGGTAGCACCTACACCAATGGAGGTGAATCACAAATTGAGTAAATTTGGAGGTGAAGAATTCAAGGACATGAGACAATATCAGAGTTTGGTTGGTAGTCTTATCTATGCTACTTTAACTAGACCTGATTTATCATATGCAGTAGGGGTTTTGTCTCAATTTATGCATTGTCCTAGGAAAGAGCATTGGATTGCAAGTCAAAGAGTGTTGAGATACATTAAGGGTACACTCAAAGAAGGTTTGTATTATGGGTTCACATCAGATACAAACATCAAGATCTATAGTGATGCAGATTGGGCAGGTAATCCAGATGATAGAAGATCAACCTATGGATATATGTGCTATGTGGGAGATAAGTTAATATCTTGGTGCTCAAAGAAGCAACATACAGTTGCTTTGTCATCTACAGAAGCAGAGTACAAAGGCATGGTTGAAGCTGCAAAAGAAGTGATATGGCTTAAGACTCTAATGAAGAGTTTTGATACTATACAGAACACACCTATCATTTATGGTGATAACATGAGTTCATTATATCTAGCTGCTAATCCTGTTTTTCATGCCAGGACTAAACATATTGAGATACAGTATCACTTTCTAAGAGAGAAGGTGATGGATAAGGAGATTGAAGTCATACATACTTCAACAAAAGATCAGATAGCTGATATGCTTACAAAGAGCTTGGATGGACCAAAGCTACAGAAGTTTAAAGACATGGCAGGTATAAAGAAGATAAGAGAAACCTCAATTGATGATTGAGGGGGAGCTGTTGGTGCAGACCAATCACCAATTGAAGATTTGAAGCAAAGAAGATGGATACATTCACAGAGTGAAAGACATGTACACATATGTACATTAGTTAAGACATAGGTTACATATACTTATGCTTTGATAAAAAGTCTGTACATAATTGCCTATAAATACTTTTGAAAAATGTCGGGGCAAGAAGAGAAGACAAGGAGAGACAATAGGAGATCATGAGATGTGTGTATTGAGAAGTAGAAAATGTCATTAGACATGTGTAAAGTGAGTTGAACTCTCCATCCTCACTCAGTTGTAATTCTGAGAAATAGAAGGAAAAATTGCGCCCGATGTTTCTGTGTTTTCTCTCTGTGTGATAGATATTTTGTGAATTCCTTTTGGAGATATCTAAGTCCATAGTTAATCAATCTATGGCTAGAGTTTGAGAGTCTAACTGTGATCACGCTAAGAGAATTGTGTGTAGGAACATTTGCATGTGAGAAAGTACTCACTGGTTCCTGAAACAGGCGCAAATTTCGATCTTAATGACTTGATCGTTTCTCACTCCACAGTTTAAAGTTTTGTGCAAGTAAGCACTTAATCTTTAAGTTGGAAGGTAAGCTACTTGTGGCTAGAAGCATTTGCTTAAATGGGTTTTATACTCAGAGAATTGAAGTTAAGAAGTTAGGGGTGTCCAAATCGACTTCTCAGAAGTGCAGATTTAGACATAGCTGACTTGGTAAGTAGATTTCTCAATATCTACTGAACCTTTTGAAGTAATTTAACTTGGAGAAGGTGCGCAATCTTTAGGCGACACCTTGTGCAAAGTTTCATCAAAAACTTTACACATTTACTCAGTCAATGAGCAAAATCTATGCAGCAGACTTTCTGAGAAAATTCCTTCTTCACAGTTTAGTCAAGAAACTGATATTTAGTCATTGATAGCTTAAATTGGTGAAGGTTTTGACTTACTCTTGATATAGAGGTGTTCTAAATTCAAGAGTAGGTTGTTCTTTTGGAGATTAACACTCTCCATCACTTTCTATATTGGAAATGGCACATGCAAGATCAACAAGAGGTCATTTTTCAGCCGGCAAAACTGTAAAAATGATTCTCTTTGCAGGCCTATGGTGGCCTACTTTACACATGGATGCAGAGACCTAGGTATGAAGTTGTGATGTCTATGAATGAACAAAGTTTCCAATATGAGTGATGATATGCCTTTAACAACCATGATTAGTACAAGAGCATTCTCAAAGTGGAGCATTGATTTTATTGGACCAATTAACCCCCCAACAAAGGGATCACATGCCAAATACATTATCGTTGCTGCACACTATTTGAGAAAACGGGTATAAGAGAAAGCCACTAGAAAAAATGATGCTCAGGCTACAACCATGTTCTTGTTCGAGAACATATTCACTAGATTTGGACTACCTATCGAGATCGTAAGTGATAGAGGAACAAACTTCATTATCTAGATGGAGACATCTTACCCAACTACATAAGTGGTTGTAGGGTCAAAACGTATATGGAGCCCTTGACAAAGAGAAAATGTTAGTAAGACCCTTAGGAGCACAAAATAGAAAGAAAGAAGAGAGAATTCGAGAAAAATCCAGACTAAAAGTCGTAAAGCAGATACGAAAACAAAAGGAATGGATATGACAACATGATGAAAGGTATTTGTGAGAAGAAGATCTATCCCCATGGCAAATTACCACACTAACCATGTAAAGCCCTAGGGAATCTAATACAACAACCATATTTGAACCTAGGGATTGGTACATAAGAATTCCAATTGGTGGATTCATTAATAGACAGGGGATCAACTCTAAGCAGTATACGAGAGGCCTTAGCCAAGAAGATGAAGGCACGACTCATTCCAACTAAGGCTCATATGATAGGAATTGGAGGTCATATCATTGAGTGCCTAGTAGAGGTATCCATGTCCTTACATGACCATGCAAGAAAGGCTCTTAATCTGTAAAGACTCGGACCTTCTAGAAGAATTGGTCCTAGGTCAAGATTGGATTTTTGAATTTGCAGTCACTATCCACCTAGCTCAAGGATATATATCAGAAAAAATAGGCCATAGAGAGGTTTTTAGTCTACTAGACGAGAAACCACTAAAGTCAACATGTAAAGAAAACCCTAGATTCACAAGTCTTAGTGAACATATAAAAGAAGCCCCATCAAAACCCTTATCGAATGATTGTACTTTCCTATCTAAATAGGAAATCTAGGAAGGACCTTGTTCTATTTCATGTGATCCACATATCCCTTCTTCTATCAAGACTAGTCTTGAGCTACATAGTGAGATCGTTCATCCTAAAGAAAACTATGAGAAAATAACTACTTATCGCTCCTCAACAACAACATAAAAATAGTATAATCAAGGCATAGAATTAGTGTGGATTCGCAAGGACCAACTTCAACAATACAAATGCAAAGAGGATCTGATATAAAAAAAAACCCTAAGAGACAAGGAGCAAGAAAGGATCAAAGCTTACGGCAAGATGGGCCAAGGGTACTACAAGTGTGGATACCCAAATGATGAGTGGATGCTCAAAGATCATAAAAGCATGTGTGGATCCCAAGGATGACAGTGGAAAAAGCAAAAATGGAAGTAAAGACCCGAGAAAAAGTAAGTTGCAACCACATCAAATTCACCAACACATCCCATCAATACAAAAGATGATTAGGATTGACAAGACAAAGGAAGATACAAAAGGAAGGTAAATATATATATAGGGAGAGTCAGAGCCAAGGATGAAATATCAGAACACATCGGAAGGCAACAAGGAAGGAGCAAAGTACACATTTAGTGTGGAGACTGAGAGAACAACAAGGAGTGTGCCAACCCAACAAGAAGGATCAGTCTTTCACTCATGCTAAGCTGAATGCACCAAGAGAAAGAATAGGTCTCTCATGGAGATGGCGATGTCTGTGGTCAAAAGTAAGGCTTTTCCACATAGCTTCTCGCTTGAGGCTGTTATGTGTGTAGCATATGTACTTAACATGCATCCCACCAAAGCACTACAATCTATCACTCCATATGAGTCTTGGAATGGTTGCAAACCATATCTTGCTCATCTACCTCTCTTTGGTTGTCCAAAATATGCATTAGTGCCTGAACAAGAGCATAAGAAATTGGATGATAAAGCAATGAAATGTTTTTTTGTAGTGTACAGTTCTGAAAGCTAAGGCCATCATTGGTATCATTCAAAAACCAAACACATTTTGGTTATCTGTGATGTTGTTTTTTTGGAAGATGCAATTCAGCCATTACTTTAATGTACCAAGGGGACTTTAGTTAGCTCGATAGATGTGTATGACACTTTCTTGTCTCTTTTATAGGTGGATAGTCAAGTACTAGTCCAAATAAGGTAATTTCTCATCCTTTACAGGTTCCATGATGATGTGAACCATTCCATTTATGATGCACATTTACATGATGCACTTGTTGATGAGAGGGTTGATATAGAGGTGGAAACAACTATGCCTAAATGGCTAGTGTAGACTTTATGAGAGATAACAAATTAGATGCCCCTCTCTCATATCATACTCATTCAGGCTCTCATAGTGCTTCCTTTGCATCAGATTGCTATGCAATAGCTACCTCTAGTTGTTTTTTTATGAGAATGATCCATTTTCTTTTGATGAAGCACAAAATTGTGAAAATTGGATGGCTGCTATGCAATCAAAATTTGATGCTATTATGAAGAATGGTAGTTGATCATTATGTTATTTGTGTCGAGGCAATAAGACCATTGGCATTAAATGGGTATACAAGCTGAAATGTAAGCATGATGGAATACTTGATAGATATAAGGATAGGCTTGTTGCAAAAAGGTTAGGCTCAAGAGAGAGGCATTGATTTTGATGAGATCTTTGCATCCACATGTCGAATGACCATCATTCATAGCATCTCTCTAGGTGTAGCTCATCATGCTTGGAATGTACATCAGTTAGACATTAAAGTTGCATTTCTAAATGGTGATTTACATGAAGTGTATTTATTTCAGCCTTTTGGATTTGTGTGCAAAGGGAATGAAAACAAAGTGTGCATGTTAAAAAAGGCATCTTATGGTGTAATGCAAGGAGCACATGCTTGATATCAAAAGATACATGCCTACTTGATTGCACATGGTTTTCAAAAACTCCATTTGAGATCACCTTATACATTAAGCATGCAAATGATGTACTTATGATCATTTTATTCTTTTGTATGTTGATGGCATGTTTCTCACTGGTCCTAATGAGAAGCATATTGCTAAATTTAAGGCTGATTTGCATGCCTCTTTTGAGATGTCATATTTGGGGCATTTGCATCATTATTTGGACATTCATTTAATGAAAAGGATTGGATGAGTGAATAGCTTTTAGTCAAACAAACTATATTGAAACATTCTTGGAGTGTTTTGGCATTGAAGATTGCAAACCTATTGCCACTCCTATGGAAATAGGTTTATGGTTGAGTCTTCCTAATGGGGGATATGTATTTTATGTTGCTCTCTATCAACAGGTGGTTGGATGCTTGAATTACCTATGCATAACTTGGCCTAATATTTAGTTTGTTGTCTCTCAGATGAGCAAGTTTATGCATTGTGTAGGTTTCAAGCATTTAGAGGTAGTTAAGTGCATCTTTTGCTACTTGACTGGTAACCGGATACTTGGATTGTTATATCTTAAGGGGGGATCATTACCGCTACATTTACATGCTTTTGTTGACTCAGACTAGGTTTGTTGCTATGACACTCATGTGTCTACTAGTGCTTTTTTGTTAATGGTCAAACACCAATAGAATTGGAGCACCTAAAATTGATTGTTTCAATGCATTAAAATCATCTTGTAGTGCACTATCCACATAAAACTTTTACTACTCTAATAAATCTATCAATGTGAATAATTGGTGATGAATTTCCAATAAAAGCCCAAAAGTCCTATTTGTCATGGTGATTAACACTCATTTCGAGAAATCCACATCTTTATGTGAATAGTTGGTGATGAATTTCCAATAAAAGCCCAAAAGTCCTATTTGTCATGGTGACTAACACTCGTTTCGAGAAATTGGCCAACTAAGGATCACAAAGACTTTTTGTGGATCCATCCTACTCCCATCTCCAGATATGATGTCCTTAATATTCAACCTTGGATAAACATAGTTGTGTCTGGAATCTCTAGGTTGATAAACAATGTATTCTTGATCTTTTAAGTTTTCAGTGCAAATCAATGGATCATCTATAAATTTCACAACAAAATGGCTAATAAAAGGATGCAAAATATCATACATGAGGATCATAAAATTCGTGGAGCATTTTTTTAAATAAAAACGCATTACAAGGTACTCATAATGACCAAATCTAATACACAAAGCTTTTTTATATACATTTTCATCTCAGGCTCTTCTTTTTGTTGGATTTGAAGGTCTGCACAAGCACATAAATAACAGAATGAAGTAGAAGAAGAAGAATATTTGAGCACAACACAACACTGAATGAATTACCAAATGAATCTACAAAGATAAGTAACATAGTGAGGTTATAGGCATATATACAAGCTAATGAGAAAAACCTCCTAAAGAGGGAAAAAGGTTCCTTGATAGTCCTAAGTGTGTTCACACACATCATCACCAAAGTATATCAACAAATCCCCCTAGGGAGTGGTGCAATGAACAAGGAGTTGGCACTCATGTATAAGGAAGGGCTAAGATATGTGGAAAGAGATCAATGCACAAAAGGAACTAAGCCCAAAGCTTTGCAAAAAGCCCCAAACTTCTCCCTAGGTAGAGCCTTTGTGAAAAGATCTACAATGTTATCCTCTATGAGCACATATGCCAAACTGATCTCTCTACTAGAGAACCTCTCCCTGACATAATTATAGTGGAACTCAATGTGCATTGTGTAAGCATGGAACATAAGATTCCTCACAACTACCGATGTGCTCTAACTATTAGTGAAGATGGTGGTGGAAGAAGAGTGACCAACACCCAAATCAGCCAAAAGGCATCTCAGCCATTGTTGCTCAAGCACAATGGTGAGAACCACGTTAAGAAGCTCCACCTCCTTAATGTCAATCCGCGGAAGAGATAGGAGTGATATGAAGATCGTGAACATGAGATGAAGTGAGAGTGAAGGTGAGAAGCATAGAGATGCACACACACATACACACATACAACAAAGAGACAAGCAAGACACAATGGAAGGTAGGAAATCAACTCTATTACTCAAGAACACTCTTACAAGCTCAAAATAGCTCTAAGCTCTTCTCTACTCAAACAAGCTAACCTCAAAAATGAGCTCTCTAGCTCTTTTTATAGATTCTAGATTAGTTTTGACCAGTTTCACATCTAGTGACCGGCATAGTTAAAAAGTAGGTTCTATGTGCTATTTGAAAGGGTAAACGGTGTCTAAAAATAGCCAAAATTGGTAGGCTCATTCTACCTAAGCTCCTCAAGCTCGAGGACTCCTCGGATTGCACAAAATGGAGCTATAAATTACAAAAAGGGTTTTTCTATGTTACATATGGTACAAAAGTGATGAAAATCACTGTTGGAGGTTTTGAAAAGTATTTATAAAACATAAGTCTTTGAAAAAATGATTCGAGTGACTCCCTACTACTTCTTCGTGCTCTGTCTTCACATGCTTCCGCGTCTTCTATGCCTCTGACTATTGCCAACACCCCTCTCCCTCTTGCTTCTGTCGTCCTCGACAGAACCTTGTTGTGAGGTCTGTCAGATATAATTCTAGAGTAGTTCCTGAGTGAGGGTGTGTTCTGATATGCGACTGCCTCGGGCAAGATCTCCCTCGAGTTTCTCCCAATCAATGGGTTTCGGTTCATCGGATGGTGGGAGTCGATAGTGCATAGAATATACCATTTGTTCACAGGCAAATAATTGAAGCAAATGCGTGGGCCTGCTGATGAACACTTCGGAGTGATATTCCCAGAAACCGATTGTGAACATTTCTTCGAAGGTCTGCTTATAGCACGCCGGTAAGTATTTAATTCAACAGTGCCAGGCGTAACACACCCGGAGCAATGGTGTCGTGCTCATGTCATATGCTAGATCTTGGTTGCCATGCTCGAAACCCACACTGTTTACATGTGGTGCCTTGACGCGATGGAAGACTTTGAATACCATCTGCATCATGTCAAAGATCTTGACAGTCATATGCGCTGCTACATCGTCCATATGTTTTAAGCGAGGGAGCCAGTGACGAATCGTTGCCATCATGTATCCAACTGTTGGTGGTTCTGTGGGTGGGGTGAAGTATGGGTAATTGAGCCAATCCTGGCATTGCTTGTTGTTCTGTACTTTAATAGCAAATGCATTCGAGGAGCGGCGACATGGCATGGGTCCCCAACATGGGTTGTACTTCAAGTGGAGTGGTGCCTTGACCCAAGTACTCATCATCTCTGGGTATTCTGTGCCAATCTGGTTGATAGATTTCTTCGTGCTGCGCATCTAGTGGCAAATCTTCTAGCTCAAACTGGGCACGTGAGAGGGTTTTTTGCCTGTTTCTTTTTCTATGGCCAACTGATATTCCGCCATTAACATAAAATAAGGCTTGTAGTGTAGCTCATGCCCAGATATGTATCTACGCGGGGCCAAATGAGCAAAGTATGGGGACTATAAAATGCGTTCTTCAATCATTGCCATTGCATGTAACTGAGCTTCTACACGTGCTGAGTGGGTTCTTCCAAGTTCTTCAATCGTCTTCATCCATGCGGGAGTTGGAAGTTCAAAAGTCGTCTCGCCTTTGGCCGTGACTCGTCGGCCTGGGATGGGTTTGGGTTCATATGCTTCTTCAAAAGTTTCTTCCACCATAATAGTTATTGTTTCTTCCTCTCGTGGTAGTTCTGGTGGAGAGTCTTGCCTGGGTGGTGCTTCATATATCGCTATCCGTGATTGAAGAGTTGATACCTAGGCCCGTAAAGCGTTGAGTTCCTCTAAGATCTCAGGAGAAGGGTCCGTAGGAGCTGGTAGTCCTTGTTGTATTGGTGATCTTAGCTAGAGTATTTTATGATCTTCTTTTAGCTTCTGATATTCCTCGTTCATGCTGTCATACTCATCTAACAATCTAACATGATCATCTAGCAATATTTTCATAGATTCTGAGGGCACGGACTTGAAACGGCTCGGACGTAATGGTTGGTCTGGTTGATCTAGAGCAGCTTCTAAATTCTCTCTGTTCTGTTCTTGTAAACACTGGTTCTCTTCTTTTGCTGCTGCCAAGTGTCGTCTGAGTAAGCACATGTTCCTGGTGAGCATCACATTGCGAATCGTCTGTGCCCTTAACAAGTTGTCTATGTTAGTGATGGCGTCTTTTGTCTTTTCTTCACTTTCTAGTTCAAGTTTATGATATGCCTCTCATAGTTCTTGATAGCGGGTATTTAGTGAGGCATTTTTGATGGATAGTGAATTGAGCTACGATTGTAGATCATTCGTTGTCTACTGCAACGTCCGGTAATTATTGCCAAGAGATGCAAATTCATCTCTCACTTGAGTCATGCATGTGAACATCTGACGAAATGCAGTGTCTATAGTGGGTGATAATATTAATGGTGTGGTGAATGCAGATGCTGTGTTTAAGGGTGTTGATGCAATGGGAAGGGGGAATAGGGATGGGAATGTGGATGCAGTGGTAACAGTGGAGAAATGTGCGATGCGTAAATATGATGGTGCAATAGAGGAGGTGAGTGTGGGTGCGGTGGGTGGTGAGATGTCCATGTCACAGGACGTGGTATCAAGTCTGGTGACTGTGAATAGTGGGGTGACAGTGGGTGCATGCGTGGGTGTAAATATAGGGTTTACAAAGGTTCAAGAGTAATTTACAGAGGGGGTCTCTTGTACTGCATGGTGGAAAAGGGAAAGTGGAAATACGGTGGGTCGGGGAGGTGATACAGGGGAGAAAGTCAATGGGGGTAGAAATGGAAAAAGGGGTCTTGGAGGTGTGGGGAAAGATGGGAAGGATGGATGGAGAAATGGACTGGATAGAAAGGTGGATGTCCTAGGGGGTGGACTAGGTTGAGTGGGTGTGGACATGGTGAGAGGAATGGATGCTACAAGGGCTTCTGCTATAGCGCTATCCAAAGATGTGGATGGTCTGGGAGAGATTGGATGTACAGGGGAGATTGGAGAGATGGGAGGTGAAAGAGGAGCGGTTGGGGTGGTGGGTACTTCGGTCACAATGGTGGTATGTATCGTAGTGGTGTGGGGTGGGGAGTCGATGACAATGGTGTCTTCTGCCAATGGGCCTTCAGGGATGAGACGTGCTTCCCTGGCCTATTCTGAAGATTGGGCACCTATCGGTACACGAATGTATTCACCCGATTTTGATAATAGTCGTACTCGTCGGGGGTCTAATTGCGGAAATCGGTTTATCTGCAAATATCTTAATGCTTCGTTCGATCCCACTGATTTAACAAGTTCCTTGAAGCCTTTGATGTATACTTCTTTGAAACTGCCTGAGACAAGTTCTTGTTCTATGAGTGCTTGGCTCTCTTCCTCAGTTAACTTCTTACGCGCCAAAACTTTTTCCATGGTGCGATATAACTTTTTGATTGCCAAGGTGTACGCTGCTGCTTCAAATGTTTCTTCTTCGTGCGTGCTGGTGTCACCTTGGGTGTCGGTTTATTGTCCTTGTCCATCTGTTTGCACATTTTCTTGGGAGTCTTGTCCTTGTTGATCCGGGGGAGTCGTCAGGTAGCTTGGTTGTTCATATTCCTCAGAGAAAACTTGGCCTTCAGAAAAATGAAATTCATTTGAAAAGGCATCTGGCATTTCAAAATCAAACGTCGTATCCAATGGTTATGCTTCCATGTTGGGTATTGGAAAGGAAAATGCTTACGCACCAACAGTGGTGGGAACTTCTGCTGCAGTGGTGGGAGGACCTGGGGCTGTGGCTGCTTGAGGAGCGATTGTGTTGGTAGTGTCCTCCGTTATAACCGGTCTTGATAACCGTATGCGAATGGGTTGTACCGTTGGAGTGGCTTCTGTTGGAGATTGTTCTGGAGAGGGTTGCGGTGACGGTGATTTTGGAACTTGTAGGCATGGAATGGTTCCTCTCATGCGCTTTCGTGCGCGTCCTTTGCTAGCCTTCCTAGATTTCTTTGTTGTCCTTTTGAATGCTTTCAACTCCTCGCTTGTCATTGCGCGCTCTATTGGTAAGTCGTATGGCAAACACATATGAATAATTCTCGTGAGAGCGTAGCATCCATGGATTACTTTTTCCTCTCCCAACGGTGCTATGCTAAGTATAGCTGATCAATGATCCAGCTAGCAAGATCAATTGTCTAGGGTCCAATACAAGATAAATACAGTCCAAACCAGATACGTTTGTGGGGCATGGTGAATCGATCCTGAGCAGGGAGTGCGAAATGTTGCATACATATCCTCAAAGGTTTAGAGAGCTTAGGTGTGATCGCTGAAATATCTTCCCACTTGATGACGTCTCCACATTTCATAGGCTCTGGAATTAGCCTTTCGTGCTCTGTTGGAGTGTGCGTTCCATGTATCTTGATTGCAGCTCTAATCAAATCTTTGGAAAGATAAAACTTCTTAAACGGTGGATCCTTTACTAATGATGGAAAAATGAATGTTCCTGGCAAATCTTTGTTCTCTGAAGTTGTCAAAGTGGTTACTAGATAGTAGCATTGGTAGAAATCTAGTTTAGGCAAAGGATCACTAAAGTATTCTGTGAAGCGTGCTCTAGCCCACACATGCTTTAAGTCTTTTGTGGTCTGTAAAGCTTCAAACTCTCTTGACAAAAACTGGTACTTGTGCCATGTACGGGTATCAAAAGTCAAATTGGCCTCAAAAAGGAAATCTGCATCCGCTAATGGTCCTGCTAGTCCTTGGAACCAATGAGAGTTGCGATGCATTTTCTCAGTATATCCCCTAGGAGGATCGTCAATTGGCATAGGTCCTGGAAATCCCTGAAATTTTGGTGGTTGAGCCGTAGGATGTGGTTCAGCTAGTAGTTCGCCAATATTTGCCATGGGTACACTAGGGCCAGCTTCAGATGGTCCTTCTGCCTGCATGATGAATGATGCGAGTGTGTGGCAGATCTGCTACAAAAGATTAACACATTAGTATAGGAAGGGAGGTCCAAAACTTGCAAAACCTGCCCATTAGGAAGTGCTTCGTTTTGTACTATTAATCTAGGCCAGTCCGTAGTAAGTGTAGAAGGATGGGCACCGCAAGGTATCTTGCCCATGTGGCTATTGATGCAATCCACCTAACCGCTAATGTAATCCACGTGACCTGCAATTGTCCCCATTTGTTCGCTGCAGGAAGACCAAGGGAAAATCTCTTGACGTCCTTTTGTTTGGCCCCTATCCATCGGCAAGCTCTCATGGTTGACTTTGGAAGGTTCATGCTTAGCTGAGGGATTTGGCCAAATATCTTTCGGTCCTCCGTCCCAAGCATTTCATAGGGTCTAGGGTTACATACCTTAGGCGGAGTGTTGTTAGGGAAGTCAAGCGGTATCACTCGCTGCTGATCTAAGGTTCCAATCTGCAAGGATCCTTGTCTAAGCTTTAGTTCCACAGAGGGATCGTATAGCCAATCTGGGCCAAGGATTAGGGGTTCTATCAGGTCCTAGTCATGGCACACTAGTAGCTTCACTGTCATGGTCACATCATGTATGAGGATAGGAAGGTCCACCTCACCCATGCAAGGGGTTCCCATGCCTCCTAGCCCTATGAGGTATGCCTCAATTGGCCGCATTCCTATTCTTGAGTCCTTATAGTGGGACCATCTAATCGCACTAGTCGCAGCACCTGAGTCAATTAAAGCCCTGAGCTCTTGGCAAGGGTTGCCCTGCTCTAGCCTGGCTGTAATGAATGGTCTCCGATCCACTATGCTAGGATGGGTACTTGACTTTGCTTGACACATGGCCATGGGGTATCTGGGTGTTGTTTCCAGCTGGTTATAATGTTCTCTCCCTAGTCCTTGTCTTCTTAGCTTCATGCGCTTAATGCGTTCTATGGCTTCTGCCTGAACTTCAGCACATATCCTATTTTCTTCCTCCTTATGCTTCTTTGCCAATGTGAGTCGTCTAAGCATATCCTCAGTAAGAGGTTCCTCATATAACTTGACTCTATAGCCACTAATGTAATTAGAAATTATGTCTCCTTCTAAGGTGGCTAATTGTACTGCTCCACTTGTCGAGAGTCTGTTAATGATCATGGGTCCATAACCTCGCTTTTCTAACTTTCGTGCGTGTTGTTTTAGCGTATACACCAGGACTAAATCTCCTTCTTTTAAGCCTTTATCTTTCACATGCACATCGAAATAGGCTTTTTGTCGCTTCTTTGCTGCATATATGTCTGCTGCGGCTTTCAACCTAGTTTCTCCTAATCCTTCCAAGTCCATTTTTCTTGCTGATAATTTGTGGCCGGTCCACTGATGTTCTCGTGCAACATGAAGGGTCGGTATCAAGAAGTCCAAAGGAAGCACAACATTCTGACCAAAAACCATATGAAAGGGAGTTGCATTGAGTACGATCTTGTAGGCCACTCGATATGCCCAAATAGCATGGTGTAACTGTTTGTCCCAATCTGAACGTTTGTTGTTCACGAGTTTCGTTAGTACGTTACAAAGGATCTTGTTAGTGCTTTCAGCCTGACCATTGGCCTGAGGATTCTTGTGAATCACCATAAAATCCTGTAACAAATATTCAATGACTTGGTTTAAAAAGTGAGTTCCTCGATCGCTCACTAACTCTATAGGCAATCCATATCTTGTAAAGACATTTTCAAATAAGAATTTTGCAGTCGTGTGTGCATCATTCTTTTTTGTGGCCTTTGCCTCTACCCATTTGGTGAGATAATTTGTCGCAACAATAATGTATTCAACATGTGTACCTTTTGCAGGGGGGTTAATGGGTCCTACAAAGTCTATACCCCACTTAGAAAATGCACGTCCTCCCATCATGGGTTTCAATGGCATTTCATCTCTGCAAGTACGAAATTGAGTTCTCTGGAACACATCACATCTCTTTACATAGGTATGTGCATCCATGTGAAGAGTGGGCCACCATAATCCTGCAAAGAGGATGGCTTTGATTACCCTATCGGGTCCAAAATCACCTCCTGCAACACCTTGGTGTGCAGTCTCTAGTACTCAAATAATCGCTCTCATGAACACATTGTCTTAAGTATCCATCTTGTCCTCGTTTGTATAGATTGTCGCCGATCAGTGAATAGTCCTGAGCTTCCTGCTCTATACTTCGTTGTCGTGCTAAGGTCATTCCTTGAGGGAATGTTTTCTTCCTCAAGTATGTCACTAAAGGTTCACTCCATTCTGGTGTGAGAGACACATGATAAAATGTAGCATGTTCTACTGGTGGTTTTTCACAACAAACATGGCATTCTTTACACAATTTGTAGACGTCTGCTTCCATAGAAGTCCAATAGACTCCTAGCCTATGCAGAGTCTGCAATGTACGATGTTTCGAGTGATGTTGCTTTAATGCACCTATGTGTGCTAATTGCAACCAATTCGCATGTTCTGATTCATCTACACAACAAGAAAGAATCTTTTGATTATCCTATTTAAATATACTTCCTGCTATTATTTGATATCTTTGAGACTTGGTAATGTCTCCTTCCTTGATCCTTATCCTAGGATTCTTGGGTCCATATGTTAGAATAGGGGCTATCGGTTTAGCCCATTCTGGTGCTATCTCAAGGTTAAACAAATATGCATCGGGTAATTCATCCGCTATTCCTTGAGGAGCTTCTCCTGAGGTTAGTCTCGAAAGGTGGTCAGTTCTAAGATGTGTCTTTCCCTTACTCACTAGTACTTCAAAATCATACTCCATGAGTAATAGAAACCAACGTATTAATCTTCCCATGTTACAAGGCTTATTGCCTAAGTACAACAATGCTTGGTGATCTGTAAAGAATTTGAACTTATTTGCCAACCAATAAGGCCTGAATTTCTCTACTGCGTATATCATTCCTAATCCTTCTCGTTCCGTAGTGGTGTAATTTCTTTCTGCTGCATTCAAGTGCCTGCTCGCGTAAGCTATGGGGAGATCTATATTATCTTCATTCGTGGGTTGTGCTAACACACATCCTATGGCATAATTGGATGCATCCACATGTACATGGAATGGATTGCTCCAATCCAGTGTTGTCAATATAGGCGTTGAGCACAAACGTCGTTTAAGTTCATTGAATGAATTCTCACACTCATCTGTCCATTCAAACTTGGTCAAAAGAGAGTACAAAGGCTTGGCTATGATTGCATACATGTGTATGAATCATTGTAATAACCGTAATGTCCCATAAATGCTTGTACCTCTTTTACGTTATTTGGCCTAGGTAGATCTGCAATTACTTTCATCTTTTCTTCATCCGTGGAGATTCCATTCTTTGACACAATGTGTCCTAGAACTTTGCCTTGTCTGACCATGAAAATGCATTTTTCTGGGTTCAAACAAACCTGATATTCTCGACATTTGTCAAATATTTGTCTTAACTCTGGGATATGTGTCTGCCTGATATTCCAATGAGCACATATGTCATCGACATAAACTTCCAAATTCTTGCGTAAGAATTCCTTAAAAACATGACACGAGTCGCTGGAAAGTGGCAGGTGCATTTGTTAAGCCGAATGGCATCACACGAAATGCAAATATGCCCCATTCTATGGCAAAAGCCGTCTTGTGTTGATTTCTAGAGCAATGGCTACTTGATTATAGCCTGAGAAACCATCAAGAAAGTTGTAAACTTCCTTGCGCGCAACTCTTTCCAATAAATGTTCCGTGATAGGAAGAGGGTAGCTGTCTCTAATCGTGGCGGCATTAACTTTTTTAAGGTTAATACACACACGCAATTTTCCATTCTTCTTCGGCACAACCACAATGGGGGATACCCATTCAGTATGCTCAATTTCGTAAATGAATCCTGCTTCTATCAAACGATCTATTTCTTCTTTAATCTTTGCAGCATAGTTATCATTGTACGTGTACGATTTTTGTTTCGTAGGTTTTGCATCTGGAGACATAGAAATTCTATGAGAACATATATCCGGGTCTACTCCTTTCAGCTCTTTGTAACTCCAAGCGAACACATCTCTATATTCTCGCAATAGGGCAACCAATTCCTCTTCTTCTTCAATCGTCAAATCATGCCCTATGTAGGTACATTTCTCTTCTTCTCCTTCTATGGCAACTATGATTTTTTTGGTTTTCTCGCGATTATTATATACTTCTCCAACGTCAGCTTTTCTGTTAGGCATTCGTACCATGATTCGTCTATCTTCTATTTCATATTTCTTGAAGTTCTCGGGAACCTCAAACAAAGATTCCTCTTCTTCTGACATGGTTTCTTTCTTCTTTCTTTTCTTACCTTCACTCTTAGTGGTCACTTGTGTGGTCATCCTCACATCATTCATAATTTCTTCGTGTCTCTGAGGGTGAGTTTCCACTTTGTAGAAATATTCTTCGTCTGATGCAAAGGGTGGGTCCATAATAATTGACTCTAGATCGAAATCACTCGCATCCTCAAATGTATCAGTGCTAGGTTCACATTCTTCAATAATCGAATCACACATGATTGGCTCTATTGTGAAAACTGAAATTTCATAGCCATCCTCGTCACAGTGGGGTGTCCATTGTTCTTCATTGATGGCTACATCCATGGTTGCTAGGATTTCTGCCCAGCCATGGGGTTCAAATTCTTCGTCTGGAAATACTAAAGTTGTGTAAGCTCGGTCTTGAAGGGTTCGTGGATGTTGTTCTGAACCTAACGTCTTGGCTTCTAATCGTTCTTCCTCTTGTTTTGCTACTTTACACATCCATAAATGAGTGTCCTCGTGTAACCATGAGGGGTCTGATTCTAAAGAGTGTACCGACTCCGTTTCTACCTCTGCCTTATGGATGGTATTCCATTGTATTGGGGGTACATCTTGATGTGAATAGTCTTTAAGATTGACTTTAGTAGTCACTCCTAAATATTGCAAGTAAAAAGAATTAGTTCCCCAATCTTGTACAATTTGTAACTGGCGCATGAATGGTCATCCTAAAATCATCTCGTAAGCATGAATTTTCACAAAATCACAAATGGCAAAAGTATGCTCAAATTCCACACCACAAGTGGTGAGAGATATGCCTTCTAGTAAGCCTAATGGTTTCTCTATATGTCCATCAGCCGTTTGTAGCTTCATCCTAGTAGGTGTCAACGATGGCTTACCCCAACGTTTCCATAAAGCGGTGGTAGCTATGGCTACTCCGGCTCAGGAAGGTAGCCCTGATGGGTTATTGGAAGATAAGTGTTACCTTCCTCTCCTTCGCTTACATCTCCGATCCTTTCTCAGGGTATCTCGGGTACCTTCTTGTGTGTTCCTATCTGTGAGGGAGTAGTAGCAAGCTCAGGGAATTGATTTGCTACATGTTTCCACAGTTTTGGTTTTAGCTTCAACAACTCCTCTAGAGTGAGGTAACATTGCACTTTAGTGTTCTTTATCACTTCCGTGTTTCTAGGGATCACTGATTCCTCATTCCTCACTATTATCGTGGGTGCTCTCATACTAATAGGCTTAGCTTCCCAAGGTCCTGTGAACTAAGGTAATTCCTGTAAAGAATTGGATTCAAAACCTGTGTGTTCACTCAGTTGTTCTTCCTCTACATCATCGTAAATAGAGGGAATGTCTTGGGGAAATTGCTCTTGCAAGTCATCGATTTCTTGAATAGGAGGATGGATTCCTTGTTCTTTTCTCCACTTCTCTTCTTGGATTTCTCTCAGACATTCATGTGAATACCTATGTATGGAAGACAGGTTGTCTTCACCCTCTATGTTGGGTACTTGAGACAAGGATGGTGCATTCCTTTCCTGTGTCTCTGGGACAGGGTTCCTATGCTAATTCTTTTTCTCTTTGCTATCAATCAGGTATTCTAGCCTCTCCATCAGTCCTTGAAAGTGTAATTCTTATTTTGCCATGTTATTCCAATTTAGATATCTAGAGGCTTCAAACATAGCTTGTGCTAATTCTACCATCTTCATGCAAAGTTTAGTCCTCTCAATTTCTAAGTCTGGTCGAGGGTAGTTCTTACTCATTTCAGCTGTTTGAGGTCCTTCTTTTAATCTTGCTTGATACGCACGAAACATCATGTCTAGGTTTTTTGGTATGGGTTCAGCTAAAAATTATCCTGATTTTTGAGCTAGGTTCTCTTGATTCAATTCCTGTGAAGTCAATTGTAGGATTTTGGCTCTAGATTCCTTGAGACTTCCTTCCAATTTTGTTATCCTCTTACTCCACTTTCTCTTAATCCTTTCTCTGGAATCTTTCCAAGATTTTTTCTTTTTACTGCTAGATTCTCCAACTTCACTAGTTCCGGCTACTTTCTCGTGATTAAGTTGTTGGTTCTGTATGAGCGCCTGGGCTCTTGTTATAGCTTGAATAGGCACGTATGTAGGGTTGGGTCCATCTACATTGTGTACAATACCTATCACATTGATTGGTGTCACATTTGAAGCATTAGCAGGGTTCTTAGGACAATATTTTATGACATGCTCTTTACCACACTCGGCACAAAAGCCTTGTATGTTATAATATTGTGAGTGTCCTGCTATCGGAGGATGTGGAAAATCCTTTATGAAATGATCTCCTTGGCATCTAAAGCATGGTCCTCTAGGGCCCTGTGGTCTTTGTTGTCTTAATTGGGGCCGTGGATTAGGGTTCGTATACATCACATTAGCATAGTCAGGCTCCCAATTAGGTTCCAATGGTGAACTATCATATTGATACATCTCCACATGGTGACTCTATGTAATACACGGGTGGACTATCTACATGAGTAGAGTCAAAACTGTTTGAGTTTGGGTCACTTTCTGTGATCAAGGGTGAAGAAGGCACTAAAGCCCTACTTAAGTTCTCTTCTGCAGTAGCATATTTGACTGAGATGACATTAGCTAGTGGGGGTGGCTGCTGAGCTAAAACAGGTTGAAGTCTCTGTTGAGCCTGATAAGTATAGTTATGTGGAGGCCTATAGTAATGAGGTTGAGTATTATATTGACCTTGATACGTACCTGGTTGTGTGTATGCTTGCGGGTAGTTCTCTCTCACTGCCAGTTTGTTGTATGGGCAGTCTTGAGCCATATGATTCATGTATCGTCTCTCAATCGTACAGTACTGGCCACTAGGGTTGGCTTGCGGTTGTGTTGCATTGCGACAGACATTTGCCATATGATCACCACCACAGGTGTAACAACGCTTGTTTGTTAACCTAGGCATCTGTTTACTAGAAACTCCTAGTTTCTAGGCCACTTTTTATGCTAGGTCCTCTATCGAGCTAGAAAGTTTTGAAGATGCTAGAGAGGAACAATCTAAATCTTTATAGACCTTTGAGAGTTCCAACTTGTCTCCTAAGGTGTCTTCAATGTCTATGCAAATTCTTACACACTGCTCTAGCGTTCTGGGTTCCTTCAAGTAGACATAGGAGCGTAGTTTACAGCTCAACAGACCATCCAGAAAGAATAACACTTGCTTGGCCTGTGAGGGTAACTCTTGCATTGGACATCTTTCAGCATATTATCTAAACCTACGTCCTGCATGTCTAACTGTTTCCTGAGGGGTCTATTCGAAACTATGAATCAACGAAGACATATCATGTCTGATTCCACTTTTAGAGAATTCCGTGATGAATGACTCTAAAAAGTGATGGATATCTCTAAATTGCCTTTGTTGTAATGGTTGGAGCCAAGTTAATGTTGTGTTCTTTAACGTTAGTCCAAATGCGTTATATTGCGTGAACATGTCTTCTACTTGCTCTACTCGTAGCACTTGCTTAAATTCTGCAAATTGGTCATAGGGATCTCCTGTCCCATCAAAGTAGTTTTTCATGGATTTTACTTACTGAGTGGGTCTTAATATTCTTGCGTGTTCACGTGGTCTAGGTAGATGAAAATCATCTCTACCACCTAGTATTCTAGGTTCTCTTTGTCTATCCACTCTGTCTGTGTCTACGGTGGTTCTATCTCTCCCTATGGGATGATTGAAACTTACTTCAGGTCTCTCTTTGTTTTTCTCTCGTTGAGTACCATGGGCTGAGGATGTTGATGCCCTCTAATGGCTCGCGTTTACGTTTGTTTGAGATGGAGGGAATACCAACTCACCTCTCCATGTATAGGTATTTCTTGCATGGTCTCGTACCACAAATACTCTTTTTGAAGTTTCATCCAGGTATACAATCTTTCCAGGTGTATTTGGGTCCTTGAACTCGTAAACCATGATGGAGCCTACCTCACTAGGTTGTTCCATTATGTACCTCCAAAATGCTTCATTTATCTCTTTATTTACAAACAACTCTATGCTTCTATTGTCCTAAGGAATCCACTTTGGGATTAGTACTCATGTCAGTACAGATTTCTCTCTAGGTGTTCCAGATTCTTCTAATGGTTCTTTTCCTTGGGCTCTCGCTTCCATATCTAATTGAATTACGCCGAACTCATTGGTATTATTTGGCTGAGTACTTAAGATGTACATTGTTCCTTCCTTGTCTATGTACGCATCTCTCTCGAATTTCACCACTGGACGTTCCAATCCAATGGGTTGATCAGGATTGTGCATTTGCACCACTTGTCTTTGCAAACCATCCTCATAGATGCGAGCACCTAAGCGGTTGGTTCGGAGAAATTCCAACTGAGTTCTATAGGGTCCTTCAGGCCTTTCTAAGTATGCTACGTTTGACCCTCCTTCTGGTCTTTCCGTGCTAAAAGCCATTTCTGATTCACTCGTGTCTAAGCTCAACTCGTAGGGATAATTACTATTCAATTGTTGTGCCCACAAACGTGCAGTAGTTCCTATGCTTGCTTCTGATGATCTAAGGCTTCATCGGTCTGACTTTCCTATATGCGTTCTTCACTGCCTTGCCTTGATTGCCTTTGATTGTCCTTGCTAGACCTGTAAAATTCACTATTAGACTGATTCTCAAATGGATGATCAAGCGCTTGAATATATACACCCTTAAAGGTCCTTTCCCTTTCGCCCAAATTTTAATGCCCCCTAGCTTTCTAGTCCAACTATGTCCACCTCAAACTATTCTCTCTAAAAAACAACGTCTTCTTTTTTGAAGAAAAATAGTTGAGATCACGTAGTATGCGTCAAGAGCTTTCTAAGAAGGTAAAAAGCTCAAAAAACGGACTTCGGATGAAAAAAGATATGACCGTTCAAGCCCTCGGGGGTAAAAACTAACAACTAGGTTTTTCTCCAAATATGAGCTAAGGGGTTTCCTATGAGTCTAATTGCCCAAAAATTTGCCAAAAATAGCCCCAAAATTGGTAAAAAAATCAAACCCTAAAAATTGTGTTTGGGGTGAGCAATCGCGATGGTCTGAGATAATAGCGATGGTCTAGGACCGTCACGATGGTCCACGTGAACCGTCACGATGGTGTGGCACAATCGCGATGGTTCGAAAGCACGAACTGTCGTGATGGTCTAAATGTGAGCAATCGCGATGGTGTGAATGAATTGTCGTGATGGTCTAATCGGCAAGCAATCGCAATGGCATCGGTCAACGGTCAGCGCGACAATCGTGATGGTGTGAGCCCGTGACGATGTTCACAAAGCATGATGGTGTGAGCCAATCGTGATGGTTCAAATGTCGAGGCGTCATGATGGTCTGAAGGTATCATCGCGATGGTCTAGCTTGCCACGTGGCAACATCGGCACGATGGCATGAGCCAATCGCGATGGTGTGGGGTCGACGGGATCGATGGTTCAAGTGAACCGTCGCGATGGCATGAGACCATCACGATGGTGTTGGTGCATATCAATCATCAATTGAAGGTTGATGAAGAAATGAAGTCAAGAAATTAAGAAGAGAACAAATTCAGAAGTTTGAAGGAAGGACATACTCAGAAATTCAAAGTTATGTACACATATGTACATTAGTTCACATATAGGTGACTCACACTTTTGATTAGTCATAAGTTTGTACATATTTGCCTATAAATGTTTTGGAAAAAGTCGGAGCATATAGAATAGAGAATAGGAAGAGAGAAATCAGATGTAGAAAAGTGTCATTGGACACATGAAAAGTTAGTTGAGTTACTTCCTCAATGTAGTTGTAACTTTTCTGAGTAATCGAAGAAAATCTTGCGCCCGATGTTTCGATGTCTTCTACTTATGTAGTTAATCTTTTGAGAAATCCTTCTGAACATATCTAAGTCCATAGTTAATCAATCTATGGCTAGAATTTGAGAGTCCAATTGTAATCAGGTTGAGAGAATTTTGCATACGAACATTCATATGTGAAATGTTCTAAGTGTCTTCTGAAACATGCGCAGATTTCGTGATCAAAGAAATGATCAGTTCTCAGCACACAGTGTAAAGTTTTTCACAAGTGATAGCTTAAAATTTAAGTTGAGAGATAAGCCATTTATGGCTAAAAGCATTTTACCAAACGGGATATAGTTTGGGAGAACCATTGCTAAGAAGTTGCAGGTGTTAAAGTCGCTATTGCAGAGAGGCAGTTTTAGACACAGGTAAGTTGTTTGAGTCAATTCTCAGATTATACTCAATCATTTTGAGAAATTTAAGTTGGAGGAGTTGCGCAAACTCCATGCAATACATCATACAAAGTTTTATCAAAAACTTTACATGAATGATTAGTCAATGAGTGATTAATCTGCAACAGACTTTTCAGAGAAGTGATTTCTTCACAGTTAATCAATTTCTTGGTAATGTGATAGTGGATTTCCAAAATTCTGTGGAGTCTAAAATTATTCTTGGTCTAGAGGTGATCTAATACCAAGGATAGCTTGTTCTTTTGGAGATTAACACTCTCCATCAGTGGTATCAGAGCAGGTTGTGTCAAAATTAAGGAAAGGAAGACTCCGACTGCTGCAGATATACAAATTCTACATCTCGAAGGTTCAGAAGGATAAAGTGTGAAGAAAGATTGAAGGGAGACACGCAAAGATTATCAAAAGGATCAGAAGAAGCAACACTCGAAGTTAAGGTACATTTATTTCTTGTAAAGGCTAAAGCTTTGAGACTACAGGTGAAGCAAGGATGGGAGAGAGTCTCCAAATTGAAAAGTTGGATAGAGAGAACTATCCAGCTTGGTCTATGAGAATGGAAGCTCATCTGATGAGCAAAGATTTGATAGCATATATTACAGGTGAAGAAGAGAAGCCTCAGTTCAGAGATCCTAGTGTTCCAAGTAGGGAAGAATTGTCAGATCTAAAGAATTGGATGAAGAAGGATGCTCAAGCAAGGAGCATAATATACATGGCAGTCAATGACTCTTTGCTTCCTCACATTAGAGGACTTGAAAGTGCATGTGACATTTGGAATGCTTTGGAAGAGCATTTCCAAAACACAACCAAATCCAGGAAGGCTTCATGGGCAGAATTTACTACTTTCAAGAAGAAGGCCTCACAATCAATCTCTGATTATGTGACAAAGATGAAGGACATTGCAGATTCTTTAGGTGCAGTGGATGAAGATATTGAAGAAGATAAATTGGTAAGACAAATTCTCACAGGGCTAAGAGGAGATGAGAAGTGGAAGCCTTTTATTTTGTCTACAGAACTTTCATTAGATCACTTCACTCCTGATTTGAATCAATTGTTAGGTCATATGCTAACTTTTGAGAATGATATCAAAGGAGATGTTGATAAGAGTGCAGGTCATGCAATGTACTCTAAAGACAAGAAGAAAGCTAACAAAGGAAAGCAACAATCAGGTGAAGAAGAAGGTACTTCAAACCAAGCAAATTTCATAAGAGGAAAAGGAAATGGCAGAAGTAGAGGAAGAGGCAGAAACAACAAAGATAATGCAAGAGCTTGTTGAATATGTGGTAAGACCAATCATCTATCTCATGATTGTTGGCACAATAATTAGAACAATGGTAATTATCAGAACTTTAATCAAAGAGCAAGAGGTGGTAGATTTCAGAGAGGAAACTTCAGAGGTAGAGGTGGTAGGAATTCTTTTGGAAGAGGTGGAGGAAGTGTTGATATATTTAGGTAGTGATGTGTGTGAACACTCTAGGACCGCCGGGGCACTTTTTTCCCTCTTTAGGAGGTTTTTTTCCCCCGGCTTGTATATACGCCTATTGCCCTAATGGGCTACTTATCTTTGTACATTCTCTAGTAATACATTCAGTCTTGTGTGTTGTGCTCCAAGCTTCTTCCTCTTCCTTGTGCTGTTCGCGTGCTTCCGCAGACGTCTAACTCCAACAATTGGTATCAGAGCAGGTCGTTGATTCTTCTAGGGCGCCGTCGACACTCCTCCGTTTGCAGTCTCAGATTCGCACAAAATTTGGTGAGCATACTCAGGGTGTTTTCGAGATCAAAACAGCTTCGCTTTGTGGTGTCGAAATAGCGATCTGAGCTCGTTTCGGCCTCCGAACGCACTATCGTAGTGCTTGTGCAGGCTATTTCGTCCTTTTGTGCCAAAGGTATATACCAGTTTCTGTTCGCCAGTTTAAGCGTCTCAAAGTCTGCTACAGGTCTAGCAGAACTCGTCTGGGCAGTTCTGTTCAACTTTTTGAGATACAGTCAATTTTCTGCATCAAGGTATTTTAGTCACCGGCCATGGCTGAAAGCAATGATGTATTCCGTATGTTGGCTGTTGAG
The DNA here is from genome assembly GCA_020310875.1 of Ceratopteris richardii. Lineage (NCBI taxonomy): Eukaryota > Viridiplantae > Streptophyta > Polypodiopsida > Polypodiales > Pteridaceae > Ceratopteris > Ceratopteris richardii. The sequence continues at coordinate 105,289,041 of CM035434.1, forward strand.
GATAAGTTGGATGGTACCAACTACCCATTATGGGCTTATATGATGGGACATGTACTGGTTGCAAAAGGATTGTGGAACATTGTGCAGGGTGTTGAAAGACGTCCTGTTACACCTGTAACGACAGGTACTGCAAATACAGGTGTTGGAGCTGATGAAGATGGTGTCGAAGATGATATTCCGCAGATTCCTGTTCGTGCTGCTGTTTCTATTGCACCTACTGCAGAGCAGATTCGTTGGGATGGCAGAGATGCCCAGGCACATGCATTGATAGCTTTGTCTGTCAAACGTGCCATTATTCCTCACATTCGCTCTTGCAGAACAGCAAAGGATGCTTGGGATACACTTACCACTTTGTACCAGGCTAGGAATGAGGCTCGTGTTGCTTACCTCCGAAAATAGTTGGAGAGTGAGCACATGAATGAAGGTGATTCGATGGACAGTTTTCTTACAAAGATCAAAGACCTGAAGGAACAATTGATTTCTGCTGATGAGGTTATACCAGATAGCTCACTTGTGCAGACCGTTCTGAATGGCCTTCCTGATTCATATCAGAGTTTTGCCTCTACTCTTCGATTGATGATGAAAGGCAATCCGAATGCCTTGTCATTTGAGGAATTAGTCTCTGTTCTGTTGCAGGAAGATCAGTCCAGGTAGAACAGGTCCATTATGCGTGTTGCAGATCAAGCTTTCCTGGCTAGTCCGAAGGGCAAAGGAAAATGGAGCTCTTCTACTAGTAAGCAGAAATCTGCAAATGCTGCACAATCGAAGAACCAGGATAAAGATGAGAAGAAATCAGAAAAGCAGAAATTGTTCTGCAAGTACTGTAAAGGAAATGATCATATTATAAAGAACTGTCCAAAACTGGCTGCTAAAGAGGCAAAGAAGAAAGAGGCTGGAATGGTTGTTGCAGAGGCCTCTACACCAAAAACAGAGTCTACAAATCTTGTGCAGGAAGAAGAATGGGCGTTTACTATTGTTTGCAGTTTCCCATCTTCTCATGATCAGTGCATGTCTGCAGTAGACTCAGATGTTTGGTACTTTGACAGTGGGGCAACCAAACATATTACCTCGCAGCGCAGTTTCTTCTCTTCACTCGAGCCTGCCCCTACAGGGAATACTGTCACATGCGCCAATAACTCCTCTTATCCTGTTATGGGAGTTGGTAAGATCATTCTGACTACTGCTGATGGTAGTTCTTTCACTTTGTCAGATTCTTTATTTGTGCCAGGGATCAAAAAGAACCTGTTATCAGTTTCTGCATTAGCCAAGATTGGCTTGGTTGTGAAATTCGTTGATGACAGGTGTACAGTCCATGATCTCTCAAATGGCGATGTGATTATTGCTTCTGGCATTTTATGTCGTGGGCTGTATAAGCTCATAGACTATGAAAAATCTGTGAATGATTCGGCATGTGCAGTTCATGATTCTCAGGCTATGTCAGATGCAAAGCTTTGGCATGCACGCTTTGGTCATCTGAATTTTGCTAGTTTGTTACGCCTGCAGAAATCTGAAATGGTGTCCTCTTTGCCCAAACTTGAGGCACCTGGAAAACATGTTTGTGAAGGCTGTATTTTGGGCAAAATGCAGCATTCTTCCTTTCCAAAAGATGGTTCAGTTCGGGCTATGCAGAAATTGCAGCTTGTACATAGTGATGTCTGTGGTCCTATGCAGACACCCTCTTTTGGAAATTACCTTTACTTCGTGACTTTCATTGATGATTTTTCCAGGCATGCATGGGTATATCCACTCAAAGCAAAGTCCGAACTCTTCATGTGCTTCAAACAGTTTTTGGTTTTGGCTGAAAATCTGTCAGCATGTAAAATGGGCACCCTCCGTTCTGATCGAGGGGGGGAATATAATGTCTTCAGATTTTAATGCATTTCTGGCTGAACGTGGGATAAAACACCAGTGTACAGTGCTGTATACACCTCAACAGAATGGAGTTGCTGAACGAAAGAACAGGTCACTCATGGAGATGGCGAGGTGCATGGTCAAAAGTCAGGCTTTACCACATAGTTTCTGGCTTGAGGCTGTCATGTGTGCAGCATATGTACTGAACAGGTGTCCCACGAAAGCGTTGCAGTCTATCACTCCATATGAGGCTTGGCATGACCGCAAGCCATCTGTTGCTCATCTGCGTGTTTTTGGTTGTTTGGCATATGCATTAGTGCCTGAACAACATCGCAGAAAATTGGATGATAAGGCAGTAAAATGTATTTTTGTTGGGTACAGTTCTGAAAGTAAAGGCTATCGTCTGTATCATCCACAGACTAAATGCATTCTGGTTAGCCGTGATGTTGTCTTTGTGGAAGATGCTATTCAGCCATTGCTTTCATGTACTAAGGAGACATCTGTTAGCTCCAAAGACATGTATGATACTTTGATGCCTCTTTTTACAGGTGGACAGGCTAGCGCTGGTCCTAATGAGGCAACTTCTCAGCCTTTGCAGGTTTCATATGATGATGCAGATCATGCCATTTCTGATGCAGATTTACATGATGCACTTGTTGATGAGAGAGCTGATATTGAATAGGCAAAAACTATGCCAAAATGGCTGGTGCAGACTTTGCGTGACAGCAAATTAGATGCACCTTTGTCATATCGTACTCGTTCAGGCTCTCATAGTACCTCCTTTGCATCAGATTGCTATGCTATGGCTGCATCTAGTCTCTATGATGAGAATGAGCCTGTTTCTTTTGATGAAGCACAAAATTCAGAAAATTGGATGGCTGCTATGCAATCTGAATATGATGCTATAATGAAGAATGGTACATGGTCTTTATGTGACTTGCCTCGTGGCAAGAAGGCCATTGGCACTAAGTGGGTATACAAGCTGAAGCGTAAACCTGATGGTACAGTTGACAGGTATAAGGCTAGGCTTGTTGCAAAGGGTTATGCGCAGGAAAGAGGCATTGATTTTGATGAGACCTTTGCACCTACATGCCGTATGACTACTGTTCGGAGCATTTGTGCACTTGCAGCCCATCATGGTTGGAATGTACATCAGTTGGACATTAAAACAGCATTTCTGAATGGTGACTTGCATGAAGAAGTGTATGTTTTTCAACCACGTGGCTTTGTGCAGAAAGGGCATGAAAACCAGGTGTGCAGGTTAAAGAAGGCGTTATATGGTTTAAAGCAAGCACCACGTGCTTGGTATGAGAAAATACATGCCTATCTGATTGCACATGGTTTTGAGAACAGTCCAACTGAAAGCACCTTATATGTTAAGCGTGCTAATGATGTGCTTTTGATCATTGTTGTCTATGTAGACGACATGCTGCTCACTGGTCCTCTTGAGAAGCATATTGCTGATTTCAAGGCTGATTTGCATGCCTCATTTGAGATGTCTGATTTGGGGCATTTGCATCACTATTTGGGCATTCAGTTTATGCAAGTTGATGGTGGAATGGCTTTGTGTCAAACGAAATATATTGACACATTATTGCAGCGTTTTGGCCTTGAAGACTGTAAGCCTATTGCCACTCCTATGGAGACAGGTTTACGATTGAGTCTTCATGATGCTGGAGATGCATTTGATGCTGTTCTCTATCAGCAGGCTGTTGGATGCTTGATTTACTTATGCATTACTCGGCCAGATATTCAGTTTGCTGTCTCACAGATGAGCAGGTTTATGCATTGCCCAGGAGTCATGCATTGGAAAGCGGTTAAGCGCATCTTTCGCTACTTGAGTGGTACTCGGCTACTTGGGTTGTTTTATCCCAAGGGGGAATCACTACCGCCAGATTTGCATGCTTTTTCTGACTCAGATTGGGCTGGTTGCTATGACACTCGTGTGTCCGCCAGTGGTTTTTGCTTCATGCTTGGTAGCTCATGTATATCTTGGTTGAGCAAGAAGCAGCCTACTCTGGCCACTTCCAGTTGTGAGGCTGAGTATAGGGCAGCTTTCACAACGACTGTTGAGTGTGTGTGGCTCAGACGCCTTATGGCTGATTTGGGTGTTGGCCAGTCTTCTGCCACCACCATCTTCATTGACAGTCAGAGCGCATTGGCAGTTGCGAGGAACCCTGTGTTCCATGCTCGCACTAAGCACATTGAGGTGCATTATCACTATGTCAGGGAGAGGTTCTCTGCTGGGGAGATCAGCTTGGCATATGTGCCCACGCAGGAGAACATTGCAGACCTTTTCACGAAGGCTCTGCCTAGGGAGAAGTTTGAAGCTTTCCGCAAAGCTTTGGGCTTACTTCCTTTTGTGGAGTGATTTCCACATAGCTCGGCACTTCCTTATACATGAGTGCCAGCTCCTTGTTCACCGCATCACTCCCAGGGGGGATTTGTTGATATATTTAGGTAGTGATGTGTGTGAACACTCTAGGACCGCCGGGGCACTTTTTTCCCTCTTTAGGAGGTTTTTTTCCCCCGGCTTGTATATACGCCTATTGCCCTAATGGGCTACTTATCTTTGTACATTCTTTAGTAATACATTCAGTCTTGTGTGTTGTGCTCCAAGCTTCTTCCTCTTCCTTGTGCTGTTCGCGTGCTTCCGCAGACGTCTAACTCCAACAGGAAGAAGCTTCCAAAATCAATCCTATAATAACACCTACTACAACTATGCATCAGATCAGAAGGAGGATTCGACTCTCATTATGAATGCAACATGTGAAACCTCACATGAGGACATGAGAGTGTTCTATATTGATTCAGGATGTAGTAATCATTTAAGTGGGAATATTGCTTTGATGACTGATCTAGATCATAATGCAATTAACCATACAGTTCAGACAGGTGATAATACAAAGCATAAGGTAAAGTCAATTGGTTCAGTCAAGGCTAAAGATGGGAGCACTCTTCTGAGTAAGGTTCTTTATGTTCCCACAATTCCAAAGAATTTGATCAGTGTAGGTCAAATTGTGGAAAAAGGATATGAGGTAAGATTCACCAATGATGGAGTCTATGTTGAAGACCCTAGTCAAGGGTATAAACAGGTTGTTACAGGAAAGAAAGAAGGAAGGCTCTTCACATTGAAGGTACAAGGAAATGTTGGACATGCTATGTTCACATATGGAGAGCAGAAGGTATCTGAATTGGATCTTTGGCATAAAAGACTTGGACATTTCAATGAGAGAGGTATTAAAGAAATGATTAACAATGGTTCAGTGTTTGGGTTGCCTAACATTGCAGGTCAACACATGACATACAGATGTGAGGCATGTCAATTAGGTAAGGCCCATAAGCAACCTTATTCCAAACATGGGTTTATGTATTCAGAAAGACTTGAGTTGGTGCATACAGATGTGTGGGGTCCTTCAAAGGACTTTAGTATAAATGGTTCAAGATATTATGTCATATATTTTGATGATGCTACCAGATGGATCACAATTTATGTGATTAAAGAAAAGTCAGAAGTGTTTAATACATTTAAACACTATCATGCATATGCAGAAAGGATTACAGGTCAAAAATTGAAGAGACTAAGGTCAGATGGAGGGGGAGAGTATTTTTCAAATGAGTTCAATGATTACTTGTGGAATACAGGTATAAAAAGAGAGGTTACTTGCAGGTACTCTCCTCAACAAAATGGTGTAGCAGAAAGAAGAAACAGGACACTTGTTGAATTTGCAAGGTCCATGATGAAAGAGAAGAATTGCCCAAATTATTTGTGGGCTGAAGCTGTTAATACAGCTACATATTTGGTTAATAGATTGCCTTGTAAAGCTTTGCAAGGTATGACACCATATGAAGCTTGGTGGGGTAAGAGACCTACCTTGGATCATTGCAGAATATTTGGATGCTTGGCATATGCATATGTGCCATCTCAATTGAGGCATAAGTTGGAGCCTAAGGCAGAAAAGTATGTATTCATTGGTTATGATGATAAGCAAATGGGATACAGGTTGTGGAGTCCATCCACAAAGCAATTCCTTGTATCCAAGGATGTTACATTTGATGAGCAAGGTACTTGGTATGCAGGTAAATATAATGTACATGCAGATGTTGAAGAAGTAGTGGATCAAAGGAAAGGTAAAGCAAAGATTCAATTACTTGATGAAAATGAGAATAATGAAGTACAGGTTGAAGTTGAAGAGAGGCCAAGGTTTGATCCAGAATGTGATGAGCCAGAGACTTCAAAAAGTGCAGAAGTTAGGAGGTCATCTAGGCACAAATGGCAACCTACAAGGTATAGCTATGACACCTCATTCTTGACTACTAAAGATTATGCTTATTTGGTAAAAGTAGATGAAGATCCATCTACATATGATGAAGCCAAAGGCAAGAGAAATTGGGAAGAAGCCATGCAAGAGGAGTACGATGCATTGATAGAGAATCAGACTTGGGATCTGGTTCCTAAACCTAATAGCCAGAAAATTATTGGATGTAAGTGGGTTTACAAAACAAAAAGATTTGCAGATGGAAGTGTGTCTAGGTACAAAGCCAGACTTGTTGTGAAAGGGTATGCACAGACATATGGAGTGGACTATGATGAGACCTATAGTCCTGTGGCAAAAATGACAACCATCAGAACTCTCATAGCAATTGCTGCTTGCAAAGGTTGGAAGTTATCTCAATTAGATGTTAAAAATGCTTTTTTGAATGGTTACATTTCAGATGAGGTTTACATGGAGCAACCAGATGGGTTCAAAGATCAAGTGAGTCCAAATTATGTGTGTAAGCTCAAGAGAGCTTTGTATGGATTAAAGCAGGCCCCAAGGGCATGGAATTATAGGCTTGTTAAGTTCTTGAAGGATCTTGGATTTCAAGCATCAAAGGCAGATAGTAGCTTGCTAGTCAAAGCAAGTGAACATGGATTCATTTATGTTTGTATTTATGTTGATGACATAATACTTACAGGAACAGATGATAAAGGAATACAAATGATCAAGAAGCAGATGGAGAAAGAGTTCAAAATCAGTGATTTGGGGAACTTGTCATTCTTCTTAGGAATGGAGATTTTATATACTCAACATGGAGTATATGTGACCCAAGAAAGGTATCTTAAAAATTTGCTAACCAAATTTAAAATGGAAGATTGCAGGGGTGCACCTACACCATTGGAAGTGAACCATAAATTGTCTAGATTTGGAGGAGAAGAATTCAGAGACATGAAGCTCTATCAAAGTTTGGTTGGTAGCTTGATTTATGCTACATTAACAAGGCCTGATTTGTCATATGCAGTTGGTGTGCTTTCACAATTCATGCATTGTCCTAGAAAGGAACATTGGATTGCAGGACAAAGAGTACTTAGGTACATCAGGGGTACACTCAGAGAAGGGCTGTACTATGGATTTACTTCTGATACAAGAGTGAAGATATATAGTGATGCAGATTGGGCAGGTAATGTGGATGATAGAAGATCAACACATGGATATTTGTGCTATGTAGGAGACAAATTGATTTCATGGTGTTCTAAGAAGCAACATACAGTTGCTTTGTCATCTACAGAAGCAGAATATAAAGGTATGGTGGAAGCTGCAAAGGAGGTAATATGGCTAAAGACACTTATGAAGGTTTTTGATGTGATTCAAAGTACTCCTATTATTTCTGGAGACAATATGAGTTCTCTATACTTGGCAGCTAATCCTGTGTTTCATGCTAGAACTAAGCATATTGAAATACAATATCATTTCCTGAGAGAGAAGGTCATTGATAAAGAAATTGAAGTTATGCATACACCTACAAAAGATCAACTTGCAGATATGATGACAAAAAGTCTAGATGGACCAAAGCTACAGAGATTCAAGGATATGGCAGGTATTAAGAAGATAGAGAAAAACCTCAATTAATGATTGAGGGGGAGCTGTTGGTGCATATCAATCATCAATTGAAGGTTTATGAAGAAATGAAGTCAAGAAATTAAGAAGAGAACAAATTCAGAAGTTTGAAGGAAGGACATACTCAGAAATTCAAAGTTATGTACACATATGTACATTAGTTCAGATATAGGTGACTCACACTTTTGATTAGTCATAAGTTTGTACATATTTGCCTATAAATGTTTTGGAAAAAGTCGGGGCATATAGAATAGAGAATAGGAAGAGAGAAATCAGATGTAGAAAAGTGTCATTGGACACATGAAAAGTTAGTTGAGTTACTTCCTCAATGTAGTTGTAACTTTTCTGAGTAATCGAAGAAAATCTTGCGCCCGATGTTTCGATGTCTTCTACTTCTGTAGTTAATCTTTTGAGAAATCCTTCTGAACATATCTAAGTCCATAGTTAATCAATCTATGGCTAGAATTTGAGAGTCCAATTGTAATGAGGTTGAGAGAATTTTGCATAGGAACATTCATATGTGAAATGTTCTAAGTGTCTTCTGAAACAGGCGTAGATTTTGTGATCAAAGAAATGATTAGTTCTCAGCACACAGTGTAAAGTTTTTCACAAGTGATAGCTTAAAATTTAAGTTGAGAGATAAGCCATTTATGGCTAAAAGCATTTTACCAAACGGGATATAGTTTGGGAGAACCATTGCTAACAAGTTGCAGGTGTTAAAGTCGCTATTGCAGAGAGGCAGTTTTAGACACAGGTAAGTTGTTTGAGTCAATTCTCAGATTATACTCAATCATTTTGAGAAATTTAAGTTGGAGGAGTTGCGCAAACTCCATGCAATACATCATACAAAGTTTTATCAAAAACTTTACATGAATGATTAGTCAATGAGTGATTAATCTGCAGCAGACTTTTCAGAGAAGTGATTTCTTCACAGTTAATCAATTTCTTGGTAATGTGATAGTGGATTTCCAAAATTCTGTGGAGTCTAAAGTTATTCTTGGTCTACAGGTGATCTAATACCAAGGATAGCTTGTTCTTTTGGAGATTAACACTCTCCATCAGATGGTCCAACCGAGCCGTCGCGATGGCGTGAGCCAATCACGATGGTGTGACACAATCGCGATGGCGTGAGCCAATCGCGATGGTCCACCAAAATGCAAGTTTTTGAAATGCAAGTGTTGATTCCTATATGAGCAAGGATGCTCTACAGCGTGGTGAACTCACTTACCTCAAATTCCGAACTTGGCAGACCATCGCGATGGTCTAACACAGTCGGCATTTTCCGACAGAAAGTGATTTTCTTACCTTTTTGCAACTTTTGTGATGCTCTAGAGCACTGTACCTGCAAGAAAACTCAAAAACACAAAAGCACATACAAGCACAAAATCCCTCTCTCTCTCTCTCGCATGCACAAATGAGGGGAAATGAGGAGAATGGGTGGATATGGTGAATTTTTTGATTTTTTCGAAGTGGAAGAAGATGATGCGGTGATGAAGATGGAGTGTGGGGGAAGTGAAAAACACAAAAAACTAAGTAAAAAAAACAACAAAAACTGAAAATTTTTACCTTCCAACGCCACTTCTTGCTATACTCTTACCATCACACATTCGTCCTAGACTCGATCCCCAGCAACGGCGCCAAATTTGGTGTTGCTCTAGCACAATGGTGAGAACCATGTTAAGAAGCTCCACCTCCTTAATGTCAATCTGCGGAAGAGATAGGAGTGATATGAAGATCGTGAACATGAGATGAAGTGAGAGTGAAGGTGAGAAGCATAGAGATGCACACACACATACACACACAACGAAGAGACAAGCAAGACACAATGGAAGGTAGTAAATCAACTCTATTACTCAAGAACACTCTTACAAGCTCAAAATAGCTCTAAGCTCTTCTCTACTCAAACAAGCTAACCTAAAAAATGAGCTCTCTAGCTCTTTTTATAGATTCTAGACTAGTTTTGACCGGTTTCACATCTAGTGACCGGCATACTTAAAAAATAGGTTCTCTGTGCTATTTGAAAGGGTAAACGGTGTCTAAAAATAGCCAAAATTGGTAGGCTCATTCTAGCTAAGCTCCTCAAGCTTGAGGACTCCTTGGCTTGCACAAAATGGACCTATAAATTACAAAAAGGGTTTTTCTATGTTACATATGGTACAAAAGTGATGAAAATCACTGTTGGAGGTTTTGAAAAGTATTTTAAAAACATGTGTCTTTGAAAAAATGATTCGACTGACTCCTTGCTACTTCATCGTGCTCTGTCTTCACATGCTTCCGCCTCTTCTATGCCTCTGACTACTGCCAACAGCCACACACACTCAATAGGTGCTATGAAAGCTTCCGTATACTCAACCTCACAACTAGAAATGGACATAGTAGGCTACTTCTTTCTTGACCACGATATGCATGACACAAAAACCTTTCAAATTATAAACTGATGGTAGTGACATCACATTCAGTGCAATATTAAGTCAAGATGGTAGGCTAGTTGGTTTTCAAAGTACGAAATTTCCTCAATCTAAAAGAAAGTAACATGCCCATGAACAAGAGCTTTATACTATAGTTCATGCTTCAAAGATTTGGATGGATGGCATTATTTATAGAGATTATCCCCCTTTTAATTACTTTTATTCCCAACTTCATTGATAGGACATGCATCCTAGATTGGTAGAGTTAATGCAACTATTTCTCCTAGAAATTTAACAACCAATCAATTTTGTCTAGTGCTCAAAATGATAAAAAACATTTGTTGATTTATGGCATATATAAAGCATCTATTAGTGTGAAAGTACTACCATCAACAATAGTAAGAATGATCCTTCCAACTCCCTTAACATAATAGGAGGAGCTTTTAGCACATGCGACAAATATTCCTCATAGGAGTAGGCTCAAGTGTAATGAATAAATTGCACTCCATGATAGTATGTTTGGCTGCACCACCATCAAAATACCAAACACCAATCATTGTGCTGCATAAACGAATTTTTTGCATACTCATAGATGAGCTGCATACCTTTTCCCTTATGATTAACTAAGAAAAATTAATGTGAAAGACACATTATTGACTTGTTTTTTCTGGATTGATCTTTTTGCAACAAAGCAGAGAGTAAATATTGAAAGTGAAGATGTTTGGATAGCCTTTCATTGTTAGAAAAAGAGTAGAAACAAAAGTATGATAAGAATCTCCAACACCATTAAAGTTATTTTGCACAAGTGAACTATTTGGCAAGATTTCATCATGTGAAATTATTTGCTCTTTCAAATGCTTAATCTTTATAAAAAAAATTATCCATTAAATCTCATTCATTCATTCATATGTTCACTCTCCAATTGTTTTCGAAGGTAAGCAACATAAGCCTCATTTCTTCCCTAATATAGTGCGGTAAGATCCAAAGCATCTTTGGCTATTTTGTATGAGAGATAGTGAGAAATAATGGCACATTTCACATGTAGTATCATCAGTACATGTATAACAATTACATACCCCTCCTTCTTCATGAGTGGAGATTGAAGAAATTGATGCAATGTTTTGGTGATAGTGATATGTTGACATTTGGATAGTATCACTGTGGAGGCTCCCATAAGTGACTCTCTTTCCCAAACATGATTATTGGGTTCACTTTCTTCATTTCATGTGGCACCACATAGAGATTGGTTCATAACTATGAAGCACAATCTCTTGGAACAAGCAAGGTTATAAAGTCTTACTAGTATCATGTGTTTGGGATTCATTATGAAGTTATCTAGTTTTCTAGATGTATCAAGATCTATTATGCATAATATTTGTAATGCTCTTCGAGACTCACATAATTTTTTGTCCAATGGTTAGCACTTAGAGATAAAGTGGATTTCTATGCTCATTCATGTTGAATATCCAAAGGAAATGTGGCTATCCTTGAAGGCAATAAAGTTGGCTTGCTTTGATCCTTATTTGCTTCCAAGAAAAGAAAGCTTGTTAGTTGTTATTGTGAAGCCTATGATTGCTTCATGGATTGGGCATGTCTCATAATGGAATGCAATCTCTTTCACGCTCTCACTTTTTTCAATTTCCTATTTTATGGGCATTTTTTAGTATGGTAAATAGAAAAAAGATGTGCACGTAACATACTTTGACTCTTCCATTCAACAATTAGGTCTACTTCAAATAGATGTGAGTGGTCCAATGTCCACTACACCACTTAGTCATTGTCATTGATGATGGTAGAAGGAAGTTCTAGTAGGAAAAGCTAAATGTTCCCTATTGCATCAGAGCATGAGGTCTTCCCCCACACTCAAGAAATGGATTTTGGTGGTAAAAACCTCATTTGCCCCTAAAGACTTGATAGCTATGGCCACTCCTAATCCACTATCTGATATTGATTTTTTTCCACTGCTCATTAAAAACTTGATGGGAAGGCACATATTTCCTTCATCTTCCCCACTGTACTCATGAACATCACATCCCCATTTCAATTGATTTCCTGTTTATCCTCAGAGAAAAATTCATCAATCTCTTGAACATTCTTTTCCATAGCTTTGGCATTGGTTTTAACAACTCATCAACCATGTACGCTTAACCTTCTCATGTAAGAGTTCATCTATACTCTTAGTAAGTTGAGTTATCGATTTTGGTTTCTAACAAACCAAAGGAGCTATTGGTAGTTTCTCTGGATAGGATGTTGCATCACTAAGTTCTCAGTGCTTCCAAAGTATAGATCCCTTTCTCCATGAATGGAGGTTTTCTTTAAGAGGATTCATCCCATCTTGGCTTCAAGACTTTTCTTGAAAGGGCTTGTGGGCGGTTTTTCTTTCCATCTAGGATTACCAATAAAGATTCTCCACCCTCTATCATTTCCCTATTTTCTCAAATATATTGTGTCTCTACTCTCAGGGAATCGATTTCCCTAATGAATCTCTGGTACTCAAGTTTTAGAAATGAGCCATATCACACTAAGGTTGGGGTTTCATGGAACAAGGTATGGTCCTGAAACTGAGGTGCATTGAAACTGACTCTATACTAACTCTCATGGAGAGAGGGGTATACAAGTTGGAAAAAAAAAAGGAAACAAAGAAATGATGTTTGAAAAACATAAATACACTCTCAACATGTCCAATTAGAAACTTTTAGGGTGATTGTGATGATGATTTAAGTAAATCCATTTTCTAGTGCTTAAATCTCTTAAGCATCTTGTCATTCTCTCCCAAAAAAGAGGGGTTTATAATCATCCATTTTTTAGATCTTAAAACTTATCATGTAGCTTCACACTCCATGCTTGATGCCTTTTTTCCCAAAATATTTCATCTTAACCCTTCCTTTTTCTTTTTTTGAGAGAACAAAGATAAGAAATATATTAATGAGAACTATTACATATTGTACAAGGGGCACATCCCCAATATCTTAGTCCTCCCAATTAATAACATGGATAAGTCTTTTGGCTAAAGAGGAGGAGAAGATCTTGTAAATAAAAGTCAAGCAAGTAATAGGCCTCCAATTATTAATGTATTATATGTTCCCTTTTTTATGAAGCAATTTAATCACTCCACTATTCATGTAAATAGCGAGAGCACCTTTTCTAATTGCCTCCTCCTAGATCAAGAGAAGGTAAGTAAGCAAGAAATCTTTAAGTTGCAATAATGATTCATTCGGAATCCCATCAATACCAGGTGATTTGTAGGGTTTCAATTTACTAATGGTTTTGTTAATCTCATTGGTAGTGAGTTGCATGTTCAAGATAGAGGCAAGGCCAAGAGGGATCATTTTCATCCTCCTCAAGGAAATAGTAGCCCTAGCTCTCTAGATAACCTCACCCCACTTGGGAGTAATAGAGAAAACATCACTAAAAAAGCTTTTGGCCTCTTGCGAATTCTCCTCAATGTTCATAGCTGTCCCACCGTTCTTGTTAGTCAATAAGTGGATGTAGTTCTTATACTTTTTTTCATAAAGAAAAACATATTCTTATTTGGTCTGTCCATGTGTACCTAAGTCAAGAAGACTTAAGGACTTGTGCCAAAGAGACTAAATCTCATTTGCCACACAAGTGTGTATAGTGGGGAATTGACACACGCTTATTTGTCAATCCGATGAAACGACCTAACCAAGTGTATGAGGACATGTGCACACGTGATGGGAAATGAAGTGGTTCAGCTTATATGCATGAGAAAAGACTAATCCACCTCTCTAACTCACTGAAATACTGAAAGTGTCTGTCGCCATACCACTTACATTAGTTTTCACTAAATCAAGAAAACTCCGAATATGGCCAATATCAAGCTCATTTCGAAGTTCTTGATGAGACGCTTCTATTGGGGGTGGTTTCACTCGATTCTGACAACTGTGCTTCAAGTTATGACCAAAATAGTGAATGGTAGGAAACACCCACACTCACTCCACAACTCCTACAACCTCACACACACACACTATAGTAGCTCAAAAACAGTGGGGAGGGGTAGACAACAGTCCTACACACACATTCCAAGCATTATACACACATAGAAGATCAAAGAGAAGATGGAAATCTACAAGAAAGAAGCAAATTCGAAAATTAGGAATTCTCCTTCTTCACAATGGCAAAAAGTCTCTACAAAGAGTCACAAAGTGACTTATATACATGTGCCCTAAATTTGGTCATTTCACACAAGAGACCGGCACTTTATTACTAAAAAGTGAATTTCCTACTAATTAACAAGGATTATATTACAATGAGTTGGGATTATGCGTCTAAAGGACTCCTCTAGTGCATTTACATGGCTTGAGGGAATTTCCTAAGACTTTGAAGAAGAAAAATGTGCCCATTAATTTGAAAATTTTGGGTTTCCTCTTTTGTGCCTCTTTGCTCTGCAACACTCTCCCCCTCTTTTTCTCTATCGTCCCTTGACAGGCTTTTGCTTCCCGTTTACTGCTTGTCTCAGCTTTCTGAATACATGCACCCAGTGGTCGAAGAAGCGACAAGGACTGTCAGACAATTGGTTATCTTATCCGAGGTATGTCCTTTGCTTCTGTTTTCCCCTTGGTATTCTGTACATCACAAATCTGGGTTGCTGCATTCAATCGAGCTGCCACGCACGCCATCAGTGACTAAGAATGTGATGTTCTTAGTCACTCTCTTCAACTTTTCAGCCTCTGCCTCTTTCTAGCTTTTGGTCTTATCATTTGTCTTTGTCTTCACATATCTGACCCTGTTGTATTGCTCTTAGCCTATTTACTTGGTTGCCAACGCATGCTATCAGCAGGAGGATTATTACCTGCCAAGTATCTTCTTGCACTTATTCATGGATACTTCCTGGCCTTGGTCCATCCTTCTCATGAAATGTCCTGGTTCTGATTGTTCTTTAATTCCAATCCTCAGGACCTGGGTGTTTGGCGTTCTTTCCTGACGTTGGGCAGAGGGTGGTTCTTCTGCTTTATTATCTTCATTCTTAAAGGAACAGTTTTGGTCTTTGATTTTCTTCTTCTTCTTTTCTTGCTTGATTCCCCTTCCACACGTCCCTCCTCCTGAACTCTATCATTCCCGACAGGCTTTTTGTGGCGATGTGAGTACGTTTGAATGGCCGTTTGCTCTCTTTGATTAAGCAGGTTGGCGTGACATATCATAAACTCTTTCCACTCTGTTGACTTCACTCCATCCTCTGGTGCTTGTTGGTGATCCGCAAAAAAGCTTGTTTCATAAGCCACCAGTTTGAAGTCATCTTTACAAAAATTTCTGAATCAATTTCGAAGAAGCCAGTGAAAAATGCTTCTTCAAATGTTTGCATATATGTGCTCGGCAAAAACATAAGTCTTGAATAGTATGCCATAAGTGTTAAGCAGCCCGGGATGGTGGAAAGATAAAAAACGAGCGCTTCGGATCCTTGTGTAATGCCGGTGAAGTTCAAAAATGTATATTGTGCGTGATGGAAGACTTTAATAACAGTAAGGAGCATGCTAAATATTTTATTGGTCATTTTGATGGCCAAATTATGAACAATTGCATATTTAGCAATCCAAAATTCCATGGTTTTCACCATGTACTCTTCCGTTGGTAGGTAATTAGGCGGTGGACTGGGTAAGAGAGGATAATTCAACCATTGATTATTAATGCTTCCCTGGTGCTGTCCTTCCCAAAATTGTGACCAGGAGCGTCTCCGGGGTACTGGACAAAAAGATGGATTTACCTGAAGCATATATGGCAATGCTTCCCACTGTACCCGCAGTGTAGGATTCTTTTTGAAAAGCTTCCACCTCTAGATAGGATCAGCCTTTTCGAATTCTTCTTGAGTATAATTGAGTGTATCTTGGCTGAATTGGAGGTTGGCGTCAGGATCTTTATTTGTCGTTGTCTTTATATATTGTCGTGCTTGTTCTTTCAGGAGGCCATATGGTACATTAAAAGGCTTTAATACTTGTTCCAAATTTTTGCTCTTAGTTTTAGCTTCCTTCATGACCTAGATTATTTGATCTTCAAAATCAGCAGTAAGCTGGGCCACCAGTAGTGCCCTCTCATCTCGGCTCAGTTCTGCAATACCCCGATTATTATGTTCAAATTGGGTCTCGATTTCCTCCCTTATTGACGAATGATGTGAGGGGGAGAGAGAGGACGTACCTCAATCTCCTTAGTAGCCGCTGTGGATTTTGGAACTACTGGTGTCCCCTCAGTTGCCTTTTTTGCTAGCTGATCCTGTAGTTGCTTTATCATTTCCTTATTTTGCTTAATTTCTTCCTGGGCCTGCAAAATTGTTTCCTTATTCTTTTGGATTTCTTTTGCCACTATAGCGAGTTGATTCTGTGTCTTCTTTACATTGCAGTAGATATCTATTCTCAGCCTTTTTGCATTTTGCCCTTAGAGCCACGGTATCATCCATGTACCTCGTTTCCCATTCGACGATGGTTGCTTGCTCCTACTTGAGCTGATCTTCATACCTCACTATCTTTTCTTCCATTTCCTTTGTGTTTATTGTTGTCTCTTCTGGAGCCTCAATTGGTCGATCACTCAAAAGAGCTGTCATGAGCTCCTTGTTTCTGTTGCTTAGGTTTTCTGTCTCCTCCATACATACCTTTATTTGTGATTCTAGTATTTTACTTCTTGCATTCATCCTAGTCTTCTCAGCCTCGCTCGCTTCATATTCTTTTTGTAATTCCTGCAGTTGTTCTTTTAATTTGGCATTTTCCGTTTCTAAAGTTGTGCACTGTTTCTTGGCTTCTTGAACTCCATTTTCTTTATGTACTATTTGCTCTCTGGCTAGCTTTAATTTTGCTGAGAGATTCTTACCCATTTCTTGAAGTTCATGCTTGTCATGCATCACTTGATCATAATCCTCATTAGTCTCAAGCATTAACTATTGTGTATCCAATGTAGTTCTGATCATGTCTTGCACTACTAGCTTGAGCTGAGCGATGTCCACATTCAACCACCTTTTCGGTATGCTTGGAGCTTCTCCGATTTGTACATCTTTTCCGTGCTCTACATGTATAGTCTTGTTGTGTGGTTGTCTGATTTGTAGTTGAATTTCTGGTTCTTTTCGTTGTTCATCCAAATCAATAACTTTAGTGGCACTCCCTTGAAAAGTAACATCCATGGGGAAGGGTTCTGCCACAACCCTTATCGGAGTGAAGGGTTCCGATTCTTCGACTGTAGCTTCTTTAGGCTCTTGCTTTGGATGCTTGAGAGGTCCCTTTCCTATAGGCATTGTCTCTTTGATTTGAATTTTTGTAGTCTCATTGATTTGAATGACATGTGTCCCTTCTTGGTCTACCTCCTTGCTTGCGTTGTCTTGATCGAGGTGGACGGTGTTGTTATTCACCTTCATGCCCTCTTCTGTTTCAATGTAGTTTACTTCATTAAGCTCCTCCCATTGTCCATCATCCTTGGATTCACTTTGAATGTCCACATTCAATAAGGATGTATCGGGTTCTTCTTGTGCATCCAAAGATGAGCTTGAATTATCCAACCCTATTTCTCTGTAACGATGTACTTTGGTGAGCTTTGTTTTAGCTACTGTATCGTTGTGGGCTTGCTGATAATGGTGCCCTTGCACTGGTAGATTAATTTGACCTTCCGTATATTGGTGTGTGTCTTCTAGTGCTTTAGTTAAGTCTTCTTCGGTAATAGGCCTTTGCTCCTCAATCCTAGTCTTTGGAAGTACATGTGCCCTTTTCGTTGCTGGAACTTCTTCTTCTTCTTGCTTCACCTCCCTTAATCTCTTTGTACCTCTCATTTTTGGTTGAGAGCTAGTTTCTGCTTCTTCAACAATTTTGACTCCTCGTTTCTTTTTGGGTACTGTGGCGACTTTGGCATACTTAGCGATGGCAATCGATGACGGCATTTCTTGTAGATGCTCTCTAATACCTAAAGCATGATAGATTAAAATGGTCAGAGCTACACTGCCATTCAGAAACTTGTTATTCCATTGCTTCTTCGCCTCAAATAGCCGTTCCTGTATGTATGGAGTCAGATTAATTTGATTGCCAATCTGTTTGATAGCATGTGAGAGTAGTTGAACAATGATCTTTTGAGGGGAGGTGTATCGATGCATGTTTGGGAAGCAGAAGTGCTGATGAATGAGTCTGACTTCCTCTTCTATGTCAACTCTATTTATGTTAGTGAATGTTTTGGTTTTTGACCCTCGACTCTCTTCTTTCACGATAGTGATTCAGTCCTTCTCCCATCCCAAAGCTTCTTTAATCAAATCATGCGTAAATTGAATAACTACCCATTCACCTACTCCGTCCATGACTCTGGCCTCTGGCACCAATGCATCATGCAGTGCTGGCTGTAATGTATTCATGACTTGTGTGCACCTTTGAAAGTCGGGCTTGTAGATCGGTAGTTCAAAGTATTTGTGTATACCCGCTTTCTTCATGATGTCAATGGTAGACGAGAGCTCATGCACCACTTTAAAATCTTGGGACATAATCGGGAATTGATGATCCGTATCCCTGATTTTGATATTCACTAGGAAGAGGTACTCCCCGACCGGTTGATCTTCTCTAAACCAATGTCCCTTTGCTTTGGTTACACTCTGGAGAGGAAATTCCAATACTTCCTCTTGAATCGTTGCTTCAGAATCTTCAGAAGCCATCTGCACTTGTAATGAAGAGTGCATTAGCTTCAATTAAAAATATAGCGATTGTGCGGTGCATTGCAGTGACATGTTGTCACGTCGTCACTCCGTTTCCCTTGCTTGTATAAGTGACATCTCTTACCAAATATTTTTATTTCATTTTTGAAAGAAAACAAGTGTTAGTATAGCCGAAGCATTTATGTATTTACATAGTATGTCCATTCCTAAGGAAGTTGAAGCTATGACCTATTCCCCATTGGAGAATATGCACCACTAATTTTATTATGTACATCAAGTGCTGAATGCTTGGCCTCATAATGTGGCCCTATTATGCATACTTTAGGTGCATTTGAGACTTCATGAGTGCAAATCGAATCTGCGTTGTTCTCGAGTTCCATCCCTTGCATTTTCGTTGGTCTCCAAATCCATTTCGTGGTCGCATTGATAGGCCGTGTCTTTTCTCTGGTCCTTCGAGCTTAATGTGTTTCCTTTGTTTCTTCTAATTTCCTAGTGATAGAGATTTTTCTCTTCATGTTTCTATGGCGAGTCTGTCTTGGCTTTGTTGTTCGAATGTCTCGATGTAATGTATCCTCATGTTTGCTTATCTCTTGATTGGCTGCTTGTCTGACCTTCTTGGGAATCCATATCTGTTGTCGTGCCTTCTGAGCTTCAATCAAAGGCTTAGGGAGCCATACTTGCAGGAGCCGTTTTGGCTCAGATTTTGGTGAAGAATAATGCTTGCCCTCCGTTCCCTTCTCATGAGCTCGTGTAGCGTTCTCTGGTTTCTGTACTTGATCCTTGCGTACCCATTTGAATCTGACCTTTCTTGGATGAGGGTATTGGAATTTGGTTTTCCAAATTGGTGATCCTTCTGTCGTGGGAGAAACTCTCAGAGTGTTCGTTTCCCTAATGTTTGGCGATTCACCAATTGAATAGGATGAACTCACTTCTTCCTTGGACAAGTTAGGTTTTGAACTTTCGGCTTCTTCCAGACTTGCTTCTGAGGGATTGGGGCTGGAATCATGTTGTAAGATCTCTTCCTTGAAGTCTTCTGCACTCTTGATGGCTTCTGGTTTCGGTGAAGGCTTCTCCCCCAATAGACTAAAAACTTCCTTGTGTCCTATCTTGGCTGAAATATAGCCTTGTGCTAGGTGAATGCTTACTTCATTCTCAATGATCCAATCTTGTCCTAGGATCAAGTCTTCTATTAAGTCTTTGTCCTTGCAGACTAAGACTCGTTGTTTCATGGAGGAATTTCCTAGGTGGAGGGATACAGAAGTTTCTCCAATGCATTCTATGATTTGGCCTTCGATACCTATCATATGGGCTTTCGTGGGAGTTAAAATCATTTTAATCTTGTATGACCGTATTACGTATGCAATTGAGTCCTTCTCTTGAGTCTATCAAAGCATCTATCAATTGATATTCCGTGGTTCCAATCCCTAGGTTTAGATAAGGCTGTGACATGTAGGCATTTGTCGTGTCAGACTTATGGACTTGATAATTAGCCATGGGAATAGGCTCTTCTCCTTGGAGATACCGTTCGTCTCTTTGTTGAATCCACTCTTTCCATTTCTTGATGCGTTCTAAGGCTTCTTGTCGTGCCTCTTCTTTAATTCGTTCTTCCTCTTTCTTCCTATTTTGCGCACCTACGAAACATGCTAACATTTGGTCCATCAATGGCTCCATGAACCGTTTTACTCTACATCCGCTTATGTAGTAAGGAAGAATGTCTCCATCCAAAGTGGCTAGATTAACTGCTCCACTTGTCAAAATCCTATTAATAATAAGAGGTCCATATCCGCGTTTTTGTAACTTTTTGGCATGTTGCTTCAAGGTGTAGACCAGGACTATGTCTCCTTCTTTTAGTCCTTTGTCTTTTATGTGAGCATCATAATACGCCTTTTGCCTTCTCTTTGCCGCATATATTCCTGCGACAACTTGCAACCTAGTTTCATGCAGCTTCTCTATTTGGTCTAGTTGTTCGGATAATTCATGCCCTGTCCATTCATACTATTGGGCTACTCTCAAAGTGGGTATCAAGAAATCAATAGGTAGAATTGCGTTCTGTCCGTATAGTAAATTGAATGGGGTAGTTCCAATGGCAGTCTTGTACGCGACTCGGAAGGCCCAAATTGCATGATGCAATTGTTTGTCCTAGTCAGACCTACCGTTATTGACAATCTTTGTCAATACTGTGCATAACACCTTATTGGAACTTTCTGCATGACCATTGGCTTGGGGATGGTATGGGGCTGATTTTTTATGGATCACTAAAAATTCATTCATTAGAGACTCTATCACCTCATTAATGAAGTGCGTTCCTCGGTCGCTCACAATCTCAATTGGTAATCCGAAACGAGTGAATATATGCTCAAAAAGAAACTTAGCAGTGGTTTAAGCATCGTTTTTTCTAGTAGCCTTTGCCTCTACCCATTTTGTCAGATAATCGCTACTATGATATATTCGGCATGTGACCCGTTGGCCAGTGGGTTAATGGGTCCTATGAAATCTATACCCCATTTAGAAAATTCTCTTGCACAAACCATAGGTCTCAATGACATATCATCTCTCCGAATTGGGTATTTAGTCCTTTGACAGGTCTCACAGCTTCTTACATAGGTCTCTGCATCCATATGTAAAGTTGGCCACCACAAACCCGCAAAGAGGATCATTTTCACGATTCTCTCAGCTGAAAAATGACCTCTTGCCGCACCTGCATGTGCCATCTCTAATACGGGTAAATATTCTCCCTCATGCACACATAGTTGTAGTTGGTTGTCTTTTCCTCTCTTAAACAAGTTTCTTCCCATGAGCACATAATCCTTGCTCATTTCTTCTAGGGATTGTTTTCTCGCTAAGCTGAACCCTTCCTCGTGTTCTCTTGTCTTTAGGAATTTTACCAATGTTTTGCTCCAACTGTGTGCTATTGTTGAGAAAGGAATGGATGTATGATCCTCGGGAATCGTCTCCTGGCATTCTGCGCAGTTACTTACATAATCATGGACATCCTTAGGCAGGTCAGGCTAGTACACTCCTAATCGCTTTAACTCCCTAATAGTTCCATGAGTTCCTTTGTGTGTCCTCCATTTGTTCACATGAGCTTGTTCAATGAGCTTCAATTGCTCGTCTTCCTCAACACATCTTAGTAGCACACCGTTGGGTTCCTTGTAGTACACACTTCCCACAATAATGTGCAAATTCCTTGACTGTAGAATTTCCTTTTTACTCTCTTTATTGATTGAGTGTTGTGGGCCATGAGTGAGTATCGGAATTAGTTTCTCTGCCCACTTTGGACACAGTTCTAACTTAAACAAATAAGTGTCTGGCAGATCATCGGGTACTCCACTTGGTGGTTCTCCGTGTGTTAACCTAGAAAGGTGATCTGCTCTTACATGAGTGTTTCCTTTTTTCACTATCACTTCAAAGTCAAACTCCATCAATAGTAGGAACCATCTTACCAGTCTTCCCGTGTTACAAGGCTTATTGACTAGGTACAATAAAGCCTGATGGTCTATGAAGAACTTGAATTTGTTGGCTAAGAGATAGTGTCTAAATTTCTTCACTGCATAGACCATTCCTAATCCTTCTCGCTCCGTAGTTGTATAGTTCCTCTCAGCTTGATTCAATTGTCTACTCGCATAAGCAATTGGATGATCTAACTTCCCTTCATCTGCTGGTTGGGCTAAGATACAAACTATTGTGTAATTAGAAGCGTCCACATGGATATGAAATGGCTTGTTCCAATTTGGTGTTTTTAGAATTGGAGTTGTGCTAAGCCGCTTCTTTAACTCATTGAATGCCTTCTCGCATTCCTCTGTCCAAGTGAATTGAGTTAAGAGTCCATACAAGGGTTTGGCAATTATGGCATACATGTGGATAAATTGATGGTAATATCCACAATGCCCCATAAATGCTTGCACCTCTTTCGCATTCTTAGGTCTAGGAAGCTCTAAAATGAGCTTAATCTTGTCTTTATCCGTGGATATTCCATTTCTAAAGACTGTGTCCTAAGATCTTCCCTTATCTTACCATGAAGACACACTTCTCAGGGTTCAAGCAGACTCTGTACTGCCTGCATTTATTTAATATCTTCCGCAATTCAGGAATGTGGTCTTGTCTTTGATTTGAATATGTACATAGATCATCTACATATACTTCCATGCTCTTCTTCAGGAATTCCTTGAAAACATGACACATCAGTCGTTGGAAAGTAGCAGGCGCATTAATGAGTCCAAAAGGCATCACTCGGAAAGCATAGACTCCCCATTCAGTCGCGAATGCAGTCTTATGTTGATCCTCAGTAGCAATAGCTACTTGGTTGTATCTAGAGAATCCATCTAAGAAGCTATAGATTTCTTTTCCTGCAACTCTTTCCAATAGATGGTCAGTGATGGGTAATGGGTAGCTGTCACCTATGGTGGCTGCATGGACCTTTTTCAAGTTAATGCAAACTCTCAGTTTTCCGTTTTTCTTAGGCACAACTACTAATGGCGATACCCACTCGGTGTGTTCTATTTCCTATATGAATCTTGCTGCTAGTAGCTTGCCTATTTCTTCTTTAATTTTAGCAGCATAGACCTCATTGTATGTATAAGGGCGTTGTTTCGATGGTTTTGCCTCTACCATTATTGGTATTCTATGAGAGCAAATCGAGGGTTCCACACCCTTGAGATCCTTATATGTCCACGCAAATACATCTCGATATTCTCGGATCAATTCTATTAATTATTCTTCCTCGTCAATGGACACATCTTTACCTATGTATGTACATCTTTCTTCTTTATCTTCCACGGTTACTATGATCTTTTTTGTTTGTTCTTTGTTGTCGTATGCTTCTCCTTCTCGATCTTAGGCATTTGAATGGCTATCTTTCTCTCTTCCACTTCCTACCTTTTAAAGTGCTCCGTGACCTCAAATAGGTCAAGATTTGGTCCAATTTTACTCATGTTTTCCTCTTGCTTTTGTACTATGGGGGCGGCTTCTATTTCCAAAATCTTGGTCGGTTTCTGCTTCTCTTTGGTTCGAATGGTGTCTAGATAGCTCTCTTCTGAATCAAATTCGGGTTCCATTTATATACTCTCATATTCCTCCTTCCACTCTTTTTCCAAAATTTCCCCTGCTTCTACTTCTTGAAGGACAACCATGTACAAGTTTACATCATAAGCTTCCTCGTCTCTACACTCGTTCATAGTTAGGACTTCCTCATTCACACATACATCTAAAGTGGCTAAGATTTCCATCCATCCGTGTGGTTCAAAGGTTTCATCAGGAAAGATTTGAGGCATGTACCTTGGGTCATCTACAGGTCGGTAGTTAGGATGTCCTATTGGCCACATCTATCTTTTGTTATCCTCTTTCTTGGCTTCTTTACACATCCATAACTGCGCGTCCTCGTGCATCCATGATTGATCACTTGATCCAGCACTATGAATAGACAAAGCATCTTCCTCTTTGTGTATGGGATTCCACTATAGTGGGGGTACATCTCGATATGCAAATGTATGCAAGTTTATCTTGGTGGTATTTCCTTGATGTTGCAGGTATAATGAATCTCTTCCCCAGTCTTGCACTACCCGCATTTGTCTCATGAAAGGTCGTCCTAATATCATTTCATAATTGTTAGCCTTTTCGAACTTACAAATGGCTAATGTGTGTTCAAATTCAACTCCACAGGTGATTAATTTGATCCTTTCCAATATTCCTAAGGGTTTCTCCACATGACCGTCTGCTAATTGGAGCTTCATGCGTGTGGGCCGTAAGGCAGGCTTTCCCCATTTCTTCCAAATTTCCTTGGTGGCAATTCCTACTCCTGCTCCGGTATCTAGTATAGCCTTGGTCATGTACCCATTGTAAGTGACAGGTAGACATGTATTACCTTCATCTCCTTCACTAAATTCTCCCACCTTATCAACTGGGATTTGTATTTTAGAGGGATTTTCTTTTTCCTTGTTTTCCTTTTCGTCCTTCTCTTGCCCTAATTTCAGTTGACCTGCTAATTGTTTTCATAATTGCAGTTTAATCCGAAGTAATTCTTCCACAGTCAGTTTGCCATGTACTTTTGTCTTCTTAATTTAGATTGTGTGAATTCTTTTCTGATTTTCCTTTTCCTTTTCCATGTACTGTGGGTGCTTGGATTATCATAGATTCCTTTTCGTATTCTCCCATGTAATTTGGTAAGGTTGAAATGCTCTGAGCTTCTTCTCTATTTCGGTCTAGTCTTGATACTTCCTCATATACTTCTTCAATGCTGGGGTTTGGTTGATAAATTTCCACATCTAATTCCTCAAAAGGAGGCTTAGTCACTCCATTCTTCTTCCATTGTTCTTCTCGGATTCTGTTCCATAATTCCTTTGGCCAATCAACCTCTAAATCCGGTATTCTTGACAAGCTTCGTCTTGCATTTTCACTCGTTCACATTTGTCATCCTTCCCTCTAAGTTCTTTATCCTTGGCTTTGACACACTCCTTGTACTGCTCCTCTGCTATCCTTGTCTCTAGAAGGGCTGGGATAGTCTTTTCTAGGGTTGCTTGTGCTACCTCTATAAGTTTTCTACATATCGCAAGTCTCTCTTTTTCTAATTCTCCTTGTGGATAAAGTTTTTCGTGTTGTTCCATATTCGGTCCAGTCTTAATTCTAGCTTGGTAAGCTTTCAGCCACATGTTTAAGTCGTTCGGTTTTGGGTCAGCTAGAATCGATCCTGGTTTCTCTGCTTCTCGGCTAAGCGGTGGAATGGGAACTTCCTCCCGAATCTCTGGTTCTTTATGCTCTTTCTTGCTTCTGGTTTGTTTCTTATTTTCTTGACTCTTGTTGTTCATCCATTTATCTTTGAGCTTCTCTCTTCTTTCCTTCCACTTTTGAGCTTTTATGTTCTGGGTACTCTCACGTGGGTCTTCAGAATCTTCTACTATTTGAATTTTGGGACTTACAGTTCTCTTGTTCTCTTGTTCCCGTTCTGGTTGTTTTCCTTTTTGTTCTTTTGTTTGAGCTCTTGTAATGGCCTTTAAAGGCACAGTTTATTCCTTATCACGTCCAGGTGCTTGTATCACTTCAATTACATTAATAGGTGCAGTCTCTTCGACTTTGGTGGGATTCTTAGGGCAATCTGTGAAAAGATGTTCCTTTCCGCAATCATTGCAGTATCCTTCCTAAGTCCTAGGGGGTGGTGGATTGTAAGGTCAAGGAAATTCTCTAATAAAATGGTCTTCTCCGCATCTATAACATGGTCCTCTCGGCATAGGTGGTCTAATGGGTGGTCTTGCTGGTTGTTGTGCCTTAGGTGTAGTATACATTAAAGTTGCTACCTCAGTTCCATAAGCCTGATCATAACCTTCATATCCATGGTAAGCCGAATCATATGCTGGTTTGTACTCTAACATGTTGGCTTCATAGGGATAGTAATGTCCTGGGGGCAACTCATATCCAGGGTTTGCTCATTCTACACTAGTCCTCGTTGAGGCTGGCACTATGCCTCTTTCCAAATTTTCTTCTGGTTGGGCATACTTTACCGGTACCACTTGTTGTGGTTGTTACAGTTGTGGTCCCAACACTGGTTGGGGTGGTGGATATGGTACTTGCTCGTATGGCCTCAGTGCTCCTGTTGGTGTTGGGTAGGGATTGTACCTAGGCATCTCTCTACCTGGCTCTCTAGGTGGATATCCATATGGTCGATACTGAGATGGTTGTAAAGGTCGTGCCTGCCTATTGAATGGACAGTTTTTCGTGGTGTGGTTGGTGTATTTTTGTTCTATGTGGCAATACAATGCAGCTCCTTGATGAGGTTGTCTATTGTAAGGATATGTATGAGGTATACCAGTTCCTCCTCATACACACATGTGTGTGGGGTGATCTCCTCCATATAGACTACATCTTCGTAACATTGGCACTCTTAAGGCTAGGTGTTGGTAATTTCTTTGTGCTTGGACTCCCAATTTCTTTGCTACCAGCTCCGCTAATTTCTCCACATTACTGGAGTTGGATGTAATAGTACTTCAACAGTCTTCTGGTTTAGTGGGGTTGGGCGTGCTCTTGAGATCTTCAGCTAGATTGTCTTCTGGGTCAATACACTCTTGAAGACACTCACTCAGGGTTTGTAACCTCTTCACATATACTAGCATTCTTAGGGTTCCATTCGTTAGTCCATCCAAAAATAATGATATCATTTTTTACTGAGTGGGTCTCTCTATAGCTGGACATCTATCCACATACTGGTTGAGTCTTCGGGCGACCGTTTTCACAGTTTCATTAGGGTTTTGTTTAAAGCTATGAATTAAAGACACAAAGTTGTGCTTAATCCCTCTCTTAGTGAATTCTCCAATGAATTCTTGAAAAACTTGTTCCATATTTCCAAATTGGTTGGGGTCTAATGGCTGGAACCAAGTGAGAGCCATTCCTGTGAGGGTGAGTTTGCAGGACTCATACTGCACGAAGAAGTCGTCTACTTGTTCCGCTCTTAGAACTTGTTTAAATTCGGCAATGTGATCATAAGGTTCTCCCAATAGGTCATAATGATTCCTTATGCACTTGGCCACCTGAATAGGTCTCAATCTTCTTATTGGTTCTGGCTATCTAGGCATTACAGGGAAGGCAGGAACTGCTGGTCTAACTGGGGGTATTCTTGGCTGCCCTCCTACTGGTGGTCGTGGCCTTACTGGTGGTTGGTACTGATTACCTACTCCTGGGTGGGTTTGATTGTGTGTTTGCACTCCTGGAGTTGCAAATTGCACATGAGTACGGTTTGGAACACTCCGTTGGCTAGTTTGTCCTGACATGGTGTGCTCTGCCTCTTGTTGGGTTCCAAAGGGGTTCTGAGAGGTGGTTGCTTGCTCTCGCTGAGGGAATACAGGAAAATCCATGTATTTCAGTTAAGCCCTATCTATGGCATCTACCAACCAATATCTCCTCTGGTTCTTGTCTAGGTATGTTATTCTAGTCTCGTCTTCCGGATCCTTTAGGTCATAAAATGTCATTGGAATTTCTTCTCTTCTTGGGGCAGGTGAGTCAGTTTGAAGCAACAAGTCCAAACCATGGATCAAATAAACTTCCAATAGGTAGTCATCTTGGGGTATCAAGTCTCCTCTCAAGACTCGTGTCACCTAGGACTTGCCTCTAGGAGTCGTCATGAAATCCTCGAGGTTTGGTCTTCCTGAGTTTTCTTGTCCCACTAGCTCTCCCCTCTCATTGATCAATTCAGGGTATTTCGTCACTACGTAGATGTGACCCAGCTTATCCATGTATGCTCCTCCCTCATACTTAACACTGGCCTGGGCACAACTGTTGCATCCAAGGAAGTCACCATTCAAGCCACCGATCGGTTTAATCCATCTAGGTAGATGGGGATCTCCTGAGCATTAGTAGAGACATACTGTAAAGACGTGTGATACTCTCCTTCTACAGTGGTCATGAAGTTCCTACCAGGAGTGGGACCCTACATGTCTTCAGAAGCCATGGGTATCTCCTCCTCCGAGTCACTAGAGGTGTCAGAATAGATTGAGCGGTGACTGACCTGAGCGGCACTTCCCACAGAAGATATGACACTTCTCCAGCTACTTAGCACCCTTCCTGATCTCAAGTTCATTCACCCTCCTAGGACTCTCTAGGTCTCTGAAACTCTCCCTAAGTGGCTCCTCAAATGCCTCAAATGAGTCTCCGAAAATGTCTCAAGAGTTCTGGTGATACCACTTTTGGCGATACTGGTTCAGGTGATACCACTTTAGGCGATACCAGACTGTTCACGATACGATACCTGAAGACTAGACGATACGATACTGTAGCCATAGGCGATACAATACCGTAGTTGGGCATGATACGATACCAAAAAATAGGCCGATATGATACTATGGTTACTAACGATACCATATCACTTTTAGAGACGATAGGATACAAGATTCTGCACGATACGATACTAACTCTGGGCGATACGATACTGGTTTTCCTGATGATACGATACTTCTAGAGTGGACGATACGATACCAGTATCTGATAGCGATACGACACCTATGCTCTGGCCGATACGATACCAGAAGCTATGGCGATACGATACCAAGACTAAGACGATACGATACTGAAAACCCAGACTATACGATACCACTTTTTGGACGATACGATACCAAAAAGGGCACGATACGATACTGGACAGGACACGATACGATATTGACTTTCTCACACGATACGATATCACAGCAGGTGGCGATACGATACCAAAATGGTATCGTGATACAACACCAGAATGAGAGACGATACGATACTTGCGCTGCATGATACGATACCAATGCAAGTGGTGATACGATACCACCAACTTGCATGATATGATACTGGTATGGTATCGCGATACGATACTGGACAGGACACGATACGATACCAGAAAGTGGACCGCAATACGATACCACTTTGGTAAAGTGCGATCGCTATACCAACCCGGCAATACGATACCACAAGTGGTATCGCGATACCAAGGCTGGTAATCGACGATATGATACATAGGCGAGCATCGCGATACAAGGGACTTTCTGGTATCGCGATACTAGAAACTCAACCGATCGCAATACTCAAGCCAAAATATCTCCAAATTCAAAAATTTTTGTTTCCCCTTACTCTTCTCTCATCCCTCTTCACTCCTAGCCTACTGTCTCTCTCAAAGAAGCTGAAAAAACATTCTGTCCCTGCCCGTGATACCAGATGCACAAGTGTTCCCGTTTTTGTGCACTTCTAAAATGTTTTTACCAATAAAATCTTATGGAATCTTACCTCTGTGGAGTCTTGCTTAAGTCTTGAGCTCACTACCTAGCTTTGATAGCCTGGAAAGCATGATACTAAGACCACGATACCGATCGCTGCTCTTTAACGATACTGCTTCTCTGAACAAGTGAGAAATGAACTAAAACTTTTGGTTTTTATACTTTCTGGTGACTGAAACTGAACTACGCTAGTTTGGAAAATTTTTTGGGATTTTTCTTGGTGATCATGACTTACTCCTACTTCACTCCTCTTCTTCTCTTCTCCTAACCTAACCCTTAACTCTTCCTTCTCTCCCTTCCTACTAACCCTAAACATAAAAACGCATTACACACACCTCCGGGATGTGAAGTAACAAGTGCTGAAGTGGTTGACTACTTGCCACTGAACGAGTTCACTTCTACAAGTACGATTTCATCACTCTCGAGCTATAACCATCACGAATGCACCTTGGCTGAGTGTTCCCCGACAACGGCACCAAAAACGTGTGTACCTAATTCAAGAAGACTTAAGGACTTGTGCCAAAGAGACTAAATCTCATTTGCCACACAAGTGCGTAAAGTGGGGAATTGACAGACGCTTATTTGTCAATCCGATGAAACGACCTAACCAAGTGTATGAGGACATGTGCACACGTGATGGGAAACGAAGTGGTTTAGATTATATGCATGAGAAAAGACTAATCCACCTCTCTAACTCACTGAAATACTGAAAGTGTCTGTCGCGTTACCACTTACAACAGTTTTCACTAAATCGAGGATTTCTCTCAGCTCCAAACTCCGAATATGGCCAATACTGGGTTCCTTTCGAAGCTCTCAATGAGATGCTTCTATTAGGCGTTGTTTCACTCAATTTTTGATAGCCATGTTTCAAGTTATGAGCAAAATAGTGAATGGCAAGAAACACCCACACTCACTCTACAACTCCTACAAGATCACACACACACACTATAGTAGCTCAAAAACAATGGGGAGGGGTAGACAACAGTCCTACACACACATTCCAAGCATTACACACACATAGAAGATCAAAGAGAAGATGGAAATCTGCAAGAAAGAAGCAAATTCGAAAATCAGGAACTCTCCTTCTTCATAGTGGCAAAAAGTTTCTACAAAGAGTCACAAAGTGACTTATATACATGTGCCCTAAATTTGGTCCTTTCACACAAGAGACGAGCACTTTATTACTAAAAAGTGAATTTCCTACTAAATTACAAGGATTATATTACAGTGAGTTGGGGTTATGCATCTAGAGGACTCCTCTAGTGCATTTACATGGCTTGAGGGAATTTCCTAAGAATTTGAAGAAGAAAAATGTGCCCATTAATTTGAAAATTTTGGGGCTCCTCTTTTGTGCCTCTTTGCTCTGCAACAATCCAATTTCCCAACCCAAAACTCTCTTGATGAAGCAAGATTCATTCTAGCATCAAGATACAACTCATATCTCAACTTACAGTGAACTTGATCCAAAAGGGATTTAGAAGGCCTAGTACCATCAAATCCATCTAACGCAACTTGGTTTTTTTCCCACCTTGAGCTCTAATCTTTCTTATAAGGTTTCTATAGTAGGTGAATATCTTCTAAATCTCACTCAAAACATTTTCCCAACATTCTATGGGAGAGTTAGCTTGAGACAAATGATGGAAGAAAGTCTCTTTTATCTAAATAACAAAGCTAGGGATTTTTAGGAGCTTGGCATCCAAATGAGGCCAACTAGCCCTAAACACGGGGAGACGTTTTTAAGGGTAATCATAAGGGGTGTATGGTCAGACACCAAAAAAGTGGGGTCAAGCTCCAAGCTCACTTCTCACATCCCAATAGTCTTGGGGGAGGGAACAATTGTCATAACACCTATCCAACCTAGTAGCTAAGTGATTATTACATAAAAAAAAGTGGTGTCAATCTCACTTCTCACATCCCAAGTCTTGGACGAGGGAAGAATTGTCATAACACATATCCAACCTCGCAGTTAAGTGACTATCACGTTGCTTATTATTATTCCAGGTAAAAAGATAGTTAAGGGAAATATCCACTAGGTCATGGTCAAAGCATAAATTAAACGATCATGACTTCTCAACACCACTAATAATACTGCCTTTATACTTAATTGTGTCATCAATGCTAGTCACCCTATTGAAGTTCCCAATCATCAAAATGGGGCCACCAAAGACTTTGATTTCCTCCCAACAATCTTTTCTAAGAGAACTCAAGTTAGAGGTATACAGACTTACCAAGGTGAAATTATAAGGACTTTCAAAAGAAAGAGCATTCCATTGATGAAAATTATTGAAATGAACATTTTTGAAATAATACTTAACGGAGGGAGTTTATACCTATAACAAATCCTCTTTTACCCTAACAATGAACAATATACTACCAAGCATGAGTAGTAGAGACAATTTTAAGATGAGCCATGGGCTTACTATCTCCTATTTTAACTTCCTTTAAGCGAATAACATCAAGACATATAGACAATTTTTTAAGCCAATATTTAATGCATTTCGCTTTAGCAGGATCTGTAATGTGTTAAAGGACACAAATTTGATAGCATTCATCAATACAAAAACAAAAAAAAAAAAGGAAACCGAACCAAGAGAGCAACTTATTTCTTTCTTGCCTTAGGAGGCTTAATCTAAGTACATGAGGTTCTCAACACATCTTTTCTTTTAGTTTTGAACTAGTTCTTATGTGGTGATTCATTATCATTTGATTATACCATGGGGACAGAATCTTGATTTGCATCTTCTTGGGACAATTTCTCCATATTTTGTTAATCTAAATCATTTAGTTCTTTAGTAAAGGTAGCATTAGAACAAGACCTACCTTCATTGACGTGTTTAGAGCAAGTAAAAACATTTTTACACATTTTCGTATTGGTTACGCCAATCCAATCGTTGTTATCATCAATATATTCTTTAGAAGTTGCAAGGTAATTACCTTTGGAGTTGACATCCACACCAGAAGAACGTTTGCTTAGTTGCACATTTTCCTTATTTCTTTCAACTCCTAAATCATCATTGGATTCCACAAAGGGATCATAAACCTCTTTAAGTAGGAAATCAAATGAATTGAAAACTTTACGTCCTTTTTCATGCTAGTTTAGGAGTAGGTTTCTCCCATAACTTTGAGCACCTTTTATACCTTCATGATTAATATCCTTCTTTCCAATGTCATCACGAGAACATGGAGAACCTTCAAAAGATAACGGAATAAGAAGAGGAAAACCTTTGATTAAGTGCCCTTGTTTATAGATTTTATTATAAAATGTTACGCTCATAGAGCTCCCTTTTAACCTTGGTGTCCATGCAAAGACCAAATGATACCAATGTTTTTTTATGTTTTTGTAATAAAACATATAGTGCCATGGTTAACCATAGAATCGATATGGGATGGCATTTTTGAAACCAAGGAAATTTGTGTTCATGCTCTCTATGTACTGTGTGGTTTCCATGTATTGTGTAGGTCTCGTGGAGAGTACTATAGTTAGCATCAAGAGCTTGGTTTTCTACTGTGAGGGCATCCTTGCATAGCCCTCCCAAAGGAGAATCCACCTTGGTACATCACCATCACACCACTTCACTTTCTACCATTAGATTCTTTTATAGAGATAATGGATTTAATAGGCCTAGCTACATCAATTTTGTGAAGAGATGGATAGGTATGTGCTTGAAGATGAAGAGGTGTTGCAAAATCCTTGATCTACACCAGCCAAATGAACTCCAGGAGTATATGGTGGGCCCTTTTAGCTTGCCAATGGATGTATTAGACACCCTATGTACCTTGGAAGATCACTCTCAAAAAGATAGATCAAAACAGATAAGTTGGAGTTAGCTCAGAGGTGAAAACTTGCTATTCTTGGTTCATACACCTGTCCAGTATTTTACATACTTCTCTGAGCACAACAGCAATTAGCTTAATTCCTCTAGGGGAAGTCTAAGTAACTTAAAGAGCTAACGTTTAAGAGTAATCGCATCAAAAATAATAAACCACACACTGAGAATGAGTTTTAACAAGTGATGACATCATCCCGATTTTCACGGGCTGCTACAGTTTGAGACCAGTGAGTAGAAAAATCAACATAACTCAAATTGTAGGAATCCAATGATTATGAAATTTGTATGGTTATACTAGACATTAAGCGGCATTCAAAAAGCTTTAAATCACTGAATTTGGAGAAGTAACCACGGAGAAAAACCTCTGACAAGATGAGTGAAAAAGTCGGGTACCTGACAGAGAAGTGAAAATGCATAGACCCTATTGACTTCAAATGAACATAACTGAAGATGGCAACATCCAAATGACATGAAAATTGTGAGCATATAGTAGACTTATAGATCTAACTTTACCAAGATAAATCACTGAAAATGACGCACCAAGCTCAGAGAAAACATCTCTGCAAGCTGGCTGAGAAAAACTGAGAGTAATGGCAGTGAGTAGTACACTTCACAAGAACATGGAAAGATGAACTCAAATAATCATGAAAATGAAAGTATATTGCTTGTACAATACAATTACTTACTGATACATATGTGTGCCTTTTCATCACACCTTGATATGGCATAAAGCTCAGCTCTTGGAGGTCTTCACATAGGTCTCTCTAACCACGACTAAAACTGCCATCTATTTATAGTTGAGTTTGGGAGGCTAACTTCCCTCAATCACTCTCCAATCAATCAATGATTGATTTGATTCTCTACCTACCACAAATCACGAATTCGTGGCTCCTCTTTCCCTTTTTGATCATGTGGACTCAACCACTCAAGATTCTCTTACTTTTACATTAAGTAAACTCTTCAAAAAATTACAAGAGGTAGTTCACAAGCGAACTTTACATAGTCTTCTTTTTAAAGCTTCTTCTAAGACTTTGTGGGACTCAAGCCAATACTTAGGCTTGTCATAGACTTGCTCCAATAGCTCCCCCTCAAGCCAAGTATGCTTGAGGTCTTCAATCTTCCAAGATTACCTGCAAACCTATCATAGCCTTGAATTTGCAAAGCTTTGTACCATCCAATGCTTTGGTTAGAATATCTGCACATTGTTGATGAGTGGACACATATGATATTTGAATCTCTTTTCTTAGAACCTTTTCTTGTACATAGTGATAATGAACTTCAATATGTTTAGTCCTTGCATGAAAAGAAGGATTAGCAGCCAAATGAACTCATATTGTCACCAAAAATAGTTGGAGTTCCAAACTCCAATCCAAGATCTTTGAACAATGTCTTCATCCACATAGCTTCTTGAGTAGCTATGGCAAGACCTCTGTATTCAGCTTCAGTAGAAGAGAGAGCAACTATGGGTTGCTTCTTGGATGACCATGAAATAAGCTTTGAATCTGCAAAGGTAAGATAACATGAAGTGCTCCTTCTATCTTCCTTGGAGCCAGCCGAATCTGCATCAGAAAATAGCTTCAAACCTAAATCAGATACATAAGGATAATAAAGTCCTTCATTTATGGTTCCTTTGAGATACTTGAGAATCCTTTTGGCAGCATCCATATGTGGTTTCCTTGGTTTGTGCATAAATTGACTTAGCACACTCACACTATAACATATATCTACTCTTGTCAATGTGGCATAGTTGAGACTACCCACTAGACTTTGATATGATGTGATGTCCTCTATGAGTTCACCTTCATGTGAGCTCAATTTGTGATTGACCTCCATTGGAGTACCTGCAATCTTACAATCTTGCATCTTGAATTTTGCCAACATGTCCTTAATGTACATCCTTTGAGTGAGAAACAAACCATGATCTTTGTAGACAACTTCCAAACCTCGGAAGTAGGTAAGTGAACCCAAATCACTTATCTTGAACTCTTCTCTCATCTGATCTTTGATCTTCTTCATACCATCTGCATCATTTCCTGTCAATATAATATCATCTACATATACACATAGGTAGATGACCTAGGAATTACTCTTTTTAATAAAGAGTGAAGGATCTACCTTGCTTGGTTGAAAGACTTTGTCCTGCAAGAATGAAACAAGCCTGAAATTCCAAGCTCTTGGAGCTTGCTTGAGACCATACAATGCTTTGTTAAGTTTACACACATAATCAGGATAAACTTGATTCTCAAAACCAGGTGGTTGTGCCATATATACCTCTTCTGTTATCCAACCATTCAAGAATGCATTCTTTACATCTAGTTGAAGTATCTTCCAATTCTTGGAAGAGGCAATACTAAGCAAAACCCTAATAGTAGGCATCTTTGCCACAGGAGAGAAGGTCTCCTCATAATCAATTCCCTGAGTTTGTGCAAAGCCTTTTGCTACAAGCCTTGCCTTATACCTGTTAATGGAACCATCAGACTTCTTCTTGAGTTTATAGACCCATCTTGAGCCTATTACCTTCATGGATGAAGTCTTGGGCACCAAATCCCAAGTGTTGTTTTCCTCAAGTGCTTCAATCTCTTCCTTCATTGCATGCTTCCATTCTGATTTTGCTTTGGCCTCTTCAAATGATGATGGATCCTCTTGGTTTATATCCTGTGCTATGTAGATAGAATGTTTAGTTACTAATGAGGTGTCAAACCCATACCTTTCTGGTTTTTTCTTTTCCCTCATAGATCTTCTTAGGCCATGATGTGATGATTCTGCCTCATGTCCAAGTTCTTGCAATTTTGCTTTACCTTTAAACTTCCATGCTTTGATCTTTTCCATCTGAGATTCTTCATCATCCTCTGAGGTGTCTTGTTCTTCAATCTTGGGTTGTTCTCTACCAAGCTTTGGAAAATCTTCTTCAAGATTATATGGTAAATTGACCTTCCTGCATGAATCTTCATACCATGAATTGTTCTCATCAAAAACTACATCTCTGCTTACCAAGAATCCTTTGTTGGTAGGGTTGTATAACCTGTAGCCCTTTCGATTGTTGTCATATCCAATAAATACACACCTTTCTGCCTTTGGATCCATCTTGCCTCTAACCTGTGAAGGAACATGAGCAAAAGCAATACATCCAAATATTTTACAATGATCTAAGCTTGGTTTTCTTCCATTCCAAGCCTCATGTGGAGTCATCCCATCAAGGGATTTTGAAGGCAACCTGTTAATCAAGTAAGTGCCTGTAGATACAGCCTCAGCCCGTAAGTAATTAGGTAAATGCTTTTCATTTAACATAGACCTTGCAGCTTCAACAATTGTCCTATTCCTCCTTTCTGCCACTCCATTTTGCTCAGGAGTGTACCTTGTAGTTAGCTCTCTTTTGATTCCTCTTTCTTGAAGAAAAGAATCAAAATCAGGGGAGAAGTATTCTCCCCCTCCATCTCACCTTAGCCTTTTTAGTGATTTACCTGTTTGATTCTCCACAAGAGCCAAATATCTTTTGAAACATGAAAAAACTTCATCTTTGTGTTTCATAAAGAATAGGATAGTCCATCTGCTGCAATCATCAATAAAGGAAACATAATACCTTGATCCAGATATTGAAGCTTCCTTGCTAGGTCCCCATACATCTGTATGAACCAACTCCAAGAGATCTCCATGCATATAACCTTTCTTCATGAATGGTAACCTGTGAGACTTTCCAAATTGACATGCACTACACTTATAAATCATATGTTGTTTTGACAAATTAGGAAGTCCAAGTACACTTTGGTCCCTGCAGATTTGCTTTAATGACCTTTCACCAATATGTGCTAACCTTTTGTGCCATACCTCCAATTCTGTGAGTGTCTGGCTACCATAATTAAAGAGAGCAATGTTTCTAGTGTCCTGTAATTCAAATGTGAACAATCTACCTGTCTTTTCACCTTTTGCAATTCTTCTGAATCCTTGACTAGGATCTTCAACAAATGCTCCTGCTTTTGTGAACCTGACTTGCAACCCTTTCTCTACTATCTGCCCAACACTTATCAAATTCTTTGTAATGGTAGGGACATAGAGTACCTTACTGAGTAGGTTGATGTTTCCATCAGGTGCTTTACATTGCCTATTTTCTCCACAGGATGTTTTGTATCATCTCCTGTTTGTACCTCATGCTTATTCCTTGGATCTTCTAAATCTGATAGGAGTGCCACATTTCCTGCCACATGATTTGAACAACCTGAATCTATGTAGAAAACATGCTCATCAGATTTACCTTGTGGCATAGCCATGTTCATGATCAATAATGAATCCTCTTTGTTTGAGTCTTCTGTGTAGTTATTGTAGTCTCTCCTTCCTTTGTAGCCTCCTTGATAGTTTGAATGATTGTAGTTGTTGTAGTTACCATGGTAGTTGTTGAACCTTCCTCTTGAGTAGCCATAACTTCCTCTATTGTATCCTCTGCCTCTTTGATTCCTGGAATTCCTAAAGCAATTTTCAGTTGTATGATTAGTTAGTCCACAAATAGAACATGAGTTGGAGTCTTGGGATCTCCCCCTGCCTTGTCTACCTCCTCTTCCTCTACCTCTGCCATGTCTTCCTCTACCTGCATAGTTAGCTTGATATGTACCTGCTTCATCATCCACTTTCTTTGCCTTTCCTTTGTTATCTTTGGACTTGCTTTTATCATTGTATAAAGCTGAAGATTGATTACCTTTAGAGCTTTCTCCATTTTTTATAAGCTTTGCCTCTTGAGTAAGTAGTTGTCCAATCAGTGTATTGAAATCAGGTACATGTATGTCCATGTACAAATCCATAGCTGTGGTGAATGCTTCCCACTTGTCATCTGCCTTCAAGCCATTGATGACCTGCCTTACAATTTGCTCTTCATCTATTACCACTCCAATGCTTCCCAACTGATCCGCTATGTCCTTGGGCTTTGTGACAAAATCAGTCACATTTTGTTTGGGAGCCTTCTTGAGAGTTGTGAAATCCAGCCATAGTTGATGCTTCCTAGCTTTGGTACTTGAAGAAAAGAAAGCTTCAAGTGCATCCCACACTTCCTGAGATGTCTTACAACTCCTAATGTGAGGCAACAAAAAATCTGAGATACAGTTGAGGAGATAAGACCTTGCAAGTGCATCCTTGGAGCACCATGTGCTCAATCTTTCTTGCTCTTCTTGTGTTGGTTGACTTTTGTTCCTGAAACTTGGCATAACTTCATCTCCAGCCACATAACCATATAAACTTCTACCTTGGAGATAGGCTTCCATTCTTAATGACCAAGCTGAGTAGTTACCTCTGTCCAATTTTTCAATTGATGAAGGAAATCCATCTGCCATGTTGTCCAACCTTGCTCTGATACCACTGTGAAGAGATGGATAGGTATGTGCTTGAAGATGAAGAGGTGTTGCAAAATCCTTGATCTACACCAGCCAAATGAATTCCAGGAGTATATGGTGGGCCCTTTTAGCTTGCCAATGGATGTATTAGACACCCTATGTACCTTGGAAGATCACTCTCAAAAAGATAGATCAAAATAGATAAGTTGGAGTTAGCTCAGAGGTGAAAACTTGCTATTCTTGGTTCATACACCTGTCCAGTGTTTTACATAATTCTCTGAGCACAGCAGCAATTAGCTTAATTCCTCTTGGGGAAGTCTAAGTAACTTAAAGAGCTAACTTTTAAGAGTAATCTCATCAAAAATAATAAACCACACATTGAGAATGAGTTTTAACAAGTGATGACATCATCCCGATTTTCACGGGCTACTACAGTGAAAAAGTCGGGTACCTGACAGAGAAGTGAAAATGCACAGACCCTGTTGACTTCAAATGAACATAACTGAAGATGGCAACATCCAAATGACATGAAAATTTGTGAGCATATAGTAGACTTATAGAGCTAACTTTACCAAGTTAAATCACTGAAAATGATGCACCAAGCTCAGAGAAAACATCTCTGCAAGCTGACTGAGAAAAACTGAGAGTAATGGCAGTGAGTAGTACACTTCACAAGAACATGGAAAGATGAACTCAAATAATCATGAAAATGAAAGTATATTGCTTGTACAATACAATGACTTATTGATACATATGTGTGCCTTGTAATCACACCTTGATATGGCATAAAGCTCAGCTCTTGGAGGTCTTCACATAGGTCTCTCTAACCATGACTAAAACTGCCATCTATTTATAGTTGAGTTTGGGAGGCTAACTTCCCTCAATCACTCTCCAATCAATCAATGATTGATTTGATTCTCTACCTACCACAAATCACGATATCGTGGCTCCTCTTTCCCTTTTTGATCATGTGGACTCAACCACTTAAGATTCTCTTACTTTTACATTAAGTAAACTCTTCAAAAAATTAAAAGAGGTAGTTCACAAGTGAACTTTACATAGTCTTCTTTTTAAAGCTTCTTCTAAGACTTTGTGGGAATCAAGCCAATACTTAGGCGTTTTCATAGACTTGCTCCAACAAATTTCTACCATAAAAAGTGGATCCCACTTAGGATTAATACTTCCTCCCCTTGCTTTTTGGCCTAAAACGTTTCCTAGAATACCACCCAATTTATATAGCCAAGGATAGAATTCTACTAGTGATTAGGGAAATCATCCCATATCAGAATCTTGGTGGGCTTAGGTCCACAAGGATTTAAAACAATATGCCATTAAAAAAAGGAAATATGAATACTTTTTATGAGCCACTGTCCCTTAGTTATTACCTGGAGGGCATTGTTTGAATCATATAAAAAAAAAGAAAATAGAGATTAGGAAAATATTAAATGTGCCTCACAAATAGTAATCTTGTTTCCCAATTAGATCTAATCCCTTTCTTTAAGGATTCTTGCAAAGTTCTAGGACCATGGCATAACCCTATCACAATGCATTCACACATTCAAATTTTCAAGATGTCTAAAGAATTCCTATCAATGATTATGGATTCATCTTCTTCCTCATTGCCAATAGTATCAACATTAAGTTGATGCAAGTAATACATCTATTTTTTTATTATCTTTGGCATCGAAGTGGAAAGGGGTATCGTGCAACACACCTATATTTTTAAAAGAAAAAATCGACTATTGATTACCATGAGCTAGACCTTTGGTGTTAGCATAAGTTCAAGGGGGAGAAGACGATCCACTACCTTGAGAGATTGTCTCAATACCATATCTTTTTATTAACCATAGGCTCATTTGCTTGAGGGTCATAAGCAAAGATCCTCATGAAGTGGCATGGTCCTTCAAGGGGAGATAGTATATTGAGAAAGAGCACAATCTAGAAAACAACCTCAAGCATGCAACACTAGATAGTAGTGTATAAAGGGAGGAATGAAGCAAGACATGGAAGCATGTGGCATAAGCTTACAAAAAATCCTAGTGCTCCCACATCGCTCAAACCCTTAATCATCTTGTAGTCCTCTCCCACCAAAGAAAAGAGGGTTTTAGAATCGTCCAATTTTTAGATCTTAAAACTTTTCATGTAGCTTCACACTCAATGCTTGATGCCTTTTTCCCTAAAATATTCGATCTTAGTCCTCCAATGTTTTTTCATAAAAGGAAAAAAGGAAAAAAAAAGGAAAAGGAGGAAGTTTGATGGAGGCCTCATAAAGGGCATGCCACCTTGGTATTCAATAGGACACAAGATGGTCGCATTTGCACTAGTGCTTCACAATGAGAATTATTCCAAGTGACTTTGAAGGAGCTCACAGAGTCATTCATTCTATCATGAGGAGTGAATAGCATTACACATTGCATAGTAAGTTTTGCTTACATTTTTTAATATGTTTTTTAATACTACATGTACATCCTATTGATCCAACCATAGCATATTTATTTTGCACATGGAGCATTGTTTATGAGCAATATGGATTACTGGAGATTTTTACTACACAAGGAATGGAAAAGTCACATTACATTGTTAGAGGTGTCTACTTTAAAAATATCTATTCTTACTTGGGAGTGCATCTGTTACATGGAGCAGTAAGAAGAAACCTAGTGTTGCTTTGTAGAGCACAATGGCTGAGTATAGAGGTACTGCAATGGTAGCATGTAAAGCATCATGGGTAGAGATACTACTTGCAAACTTAGGTGCGGAAGTGCAAAAGACTATAATCATTTATTTTATTAATCTTAGCAGCATGCAACTAGCATGAAATCTTGTTTTTTATGCTATAACAAAATACATTGAGGTACATTATCATTTCATCAAAGAAAATGTACTAGCAAGTGATATTGATCTTGTTCATGTGAGGACAAATGAACAACTTGCTAATATTTTACTGAAGCACTTGGAGCAAACAAGTTGAAGAAGTTTTAAGAGATGCTTGGATTATAGCACATGATCTTAAGCTTGAGGGGGAGTATTGAGATATCAAGCTCAACATGTGATGATCGATGATGCCATGTACTTGTCATTTCTCTCACATGTATAGTGGTTACACTGATATATCTCACGGATACTACATTAAGCTTTACTAGACTTATCTATCCAAAGTGTTGACACATTTGTTCCCTGCTAGCTCACTTATTCATGGACATTAGGTTTTTCCTAATGTCCTTTTCTTTATATATTGTATTGGTTGTATCATTTTATTAGGTCATTCTTATATATTCTCTTTTTGTAATAGAAGAAGAAGAAGATCATTCTTTCTTTCCTCAATATGTATGTGCTCCTCTCTTTGTCTATGAGAGTTTGTGAGAGATATCTTCCTTACCTCCATTCTCTTGAAAATTTTTTGTCATTTACAAGAGCAGATAGTGTGTAGAAGTAGACTTAGTTATTCTAAGCTACTAGATCCAACAAATATAATATGGTCCAAGCCTTAACATATGATAGTGTGTTGATACTATCTGGTGCCTGATCTTTGCATGTGTCATGCTAAGTAAAATAATGTGTATGCCACCTTGGTGTTGAATAAGACAAAGCATCTAGAATTCAAGGAATGAACACTTCTCTTGGGCTGCCACCTTGGTGCTCAATAGGACACATGATCTAGTCCAATGAGTTCAAGGAATGAACACTTGTTTGGGGTCTTCAGTAGTGGGCCATTTCAAGGGATGACATCATTTGCAAGGAGTGTGTGTGCAAGTCACTTTTTTGTTGTAGCCCCTTTTTAGGAATATTATAGATTTCTACAATTGTTGGGCCTATTCACTTGCAAAGAAAGGTATATTATCTGATTGCAAACGTTATGTGAAGTGGGAAAAAGGATATTTGTATAAACAACCTTGGATATTTTTGCATTGTAGTGGGAGATGTTGCAGTCACAGAGTTTTGACACATGGAAACAATGCAAGGAACAAGATGATGATGAAGAAGAAGAAGAAGAAGAAGAAGAAGAAGAAGAAGAAGAAGAAGAAGAAGAAGAAGAAGATGAAGAGTAAGAAGAAGAAGAAGAAGAAGAAAAAGAAGAAGAAGATTAAGAAGAAGAAGAAGAAGAAGAAGAAGAAGAAGAAGAAGAAGAAGAAGAAGAAGAAGCAAGTTTGAGGACAACGTGACACTAAGTGGATTACTAAGTG
Source organism: Ceratopteris richardii (assembly GCA_020310875.1). Taxonomy (NCBI): domain Eukaryota; kingdom Viridiplantae; phylum Streptophyta; class Polypodiopsida; order Polypodiales; family Pteridaceae; genus Ceratopteris; species Ceratopteris richardii. The sequence goes on from CM035434.1 coordinate 105,331,849, forward strand.
AATGCACAAACATAAAGATAGATATTGAAAAGGGCATAGAACGGTGTAGAATGGTGTTTTTCAAAGGATGAAAAAAAATTAGGATCAAGTCATTGATATGTTACATCATCCAAACCTTACTCAATTTTTTTGGGAAAAAGAAAATCTTGAATATTCTTCATGTGACAAAAGTATTGATGATATATTTAGGTAGTGATGTGTGTGAACACAGTGGGACCATCAGGGCACTTTCTTCCCTCTTTAGGAGGTTTTTTTCCCCCGGCTTCTATACATGCATATAGCCCTAATGGGTTACTTATATTTGTACATTCTAGTGGTAATACATTCAGTATTGCGTGTTGTGCTCAAAGCTTCTTCTTATTCCTTATGCTATTTGCATGCTTCCATAGACCTAGAGCTCCAACAATTGGTATCAGAGCAGGTCGTCGCTTCATCTAGGGCATCATCAACAGCTCCTCGGTCACAATCTCAGAATCACACAAAATTTGGTGAGCATACTCAGGGTGATTAGAAGATGAAAATGGCCTTGCTCTGTTGTCCCAAAATCGCGATCTGAGCTCGTTTTGGCCTTCGAACACACTATCATAATGCCTATGTAGGTTATTTTGTATTTTTGTGCCAAAGATATATATAGGTTTTGGTTCATCAATATAAGCATCTCAAAGTCTTCTACTGGCTTAACAGATGTCATTACGGTAGTTCTGTTTAACTTTTGAGATATAGTCAATTTTTTGCATGAGGGTATTTTAGTGTGGTCATGGCTGAAACCAGTGATGTATTTCGTATGTTGGCTTTTGAGGATAAGTTGGATGGTACAAATTACCCATTGTGCGCTTATATGATGTGTCATGTATTGGTCACAAAAGGACTATGGAATAGTGTGTAGGGTGTTGAAACACATGCTATTACATCTACAAATACAGGTACTGAAGCTAAGTAGTAAGCAAAAATCTGCAAATGCTGCACATTTGAAGAAGGAAGACAAAGATGAGAAGAAATAAAAAAAGTGGAAATTATTTTTTAATTACTGCAAAGGAAATGATCATGTCATAAAGAACTATCCAAAACTAGCCACAAAAGAGGCAAAGAAAAAAGATGCTAGAATGGTTGTTGTAGAGGCCTCTACATCAAGAACAGAGTCTGCCAATCTTGTGCAGAATGAAGAATGAGTGTTTACTACTGTTTGCATTTTTGAACCATCTTCTCATGGACAATGTATGTCTGTAGTAGACTTAGATGTTTGGTACTTTGATAGTGGGGCAGCCCAACATATTACCTCGCAACACAGTTTCTTCACTTCACTCGAGCCTTCCCCTATAGGGAATACTCTCACATGTGCCAACAACTCCTCTTATCTGATCATGGGGGTTGGTAAGATCATTCTGACTACTATTGATGGTAGTTCTTTTACATTGTTGGATGATTTATTTGTGCTAGGGATCAAGAAGAATCTCTTATCAATTTCTTCATTAGCCAAGATTGGCTTTGTTGTGAAATTTGTTGAGGACAGATGTACAAATCATGATCTCTCAAATGGCAACATGATTATTGCTTCTAATATTTTATGTCGTGGGCTCTATAAGCTCATAGACTATGAAAAATATGTGAATGATTCAGCATGGGCAGTACATGATTCTCAGGCTATGTTAGATGAAAATATTTGGCATGCACGATTTGGCCATCTAAATTTTGCTAGTTTGCTACGCCTGCAGATTTCTCAAATGGTGTCCTGTTTGCCCAAACTTGAGGCACTCAGAAAACATGTCTGTGAAGGCTATATTTTCGGAAAAATGCAGTGTTCCTACTTTCTAAAAGATGGTTCAGTTCGAGCTATTGAGAAATTGCAGCTTGTTAAAGGTGATGTCTGTGGTCCTATCCAGACACCCTGTTTTGGAGACTATCTTTACTTTGTGAATTTCGTTGATGATTTTCCTAGGCATGCATGGGTATATCCACTCAAATCAAAGTCCGAAGTGTTTATGTGCTTCAAACAATTTTTGGATGATGCAATCAGGATATGATGCTTTCATGAAAAATGGTACGTGTTCTTTATGTGACTTCCTCCTGGCAAGAAGGCCATTGGCACAAAGTGGGTATACAAGCTCAAGCATAAGCTTGATGGAATAGTTGACAGGTATAAGGCTAGGCTTGTTGCAAAGGGTTATGCATAAGAAAGGCATAGATTTTGATGAAACCTTTGCACCTACATGCCGAATGACTATTGTTCATAGCATTTGTGCACTTACAGCTCATCATGGTTAGAATGTACATCAGTTGGACATTAAAACAACATTTGTGAATGGTGACTTGCATGAAGAAGTGTATGTTTTCCAGCCTCGTGGCTTTCTGTAGAAAGGGCATGAAAACCAGGTGTGTAGGTTAAAGAAGGCATTATATGGTTTAAATCAAGCACCACGTGCTTGGTATGAAAACATACATGCCTATCTATTGCACATGGTTTTGAGAATAGTGGAACTGAAAGCACCTTATATGTTAATCATGCAAATGATGTGCTTCTGATCATTATGGTGTACGTTGATGACATGCTTCTCACTGGTCCTCATGAGAAGCATATTGATGATTTTAAGGCTGATTTGCATGGCTCATTTGAGATGTCTAATTTAGGGCATTTGCATCAATAATGGGCATTTAGTTTATGCAAGTTGATGGTGGAATAGATTTGTGTCAAACAAAATATATTGACACATTGTTGCAGCATTTTGGCCTTGAAGATTGTAAAGGTATTGCTGCTCCTATGGAAACATGTTTAAGCTTGAGTCCTCATGATGTTGGAGATGCATTTGATGGTGTTCTCTATCAACAAGCTATTGGATGCTTGATTTACTTATGCATTACTCGACCATATATTCAGTTTGCTATCTCACAAATGAGCAAGTTTATGCGTTGCCTAGGAGTCAAGCATTGGCATGCAGTTAAGTGCATCTTTCGCTACTTGAGTGGTACCCGACTACTTGGATTGCTATCCCTTCACTTCTGACATAGATAGAAAGATGTATTCTGATGTAGATTGGGCTAGCTCCAAGGATGATAGGAGGAGCACTTTAGGGTACCTATCCTTTGCAGGTTCAAAACTCATATCTTGGTCATTCAAGAAGCAACCAACTGTGGCCTTATCTTCCACAGAAGCAGAATATAGAGGTTTCGCAAATGCAACTCAGGAAGCTATGTGGCTTAAGCAATTGTACGTAGATTTGGAGATACATTCCTACACTCCAATTATCTTTGGAGATAACAAGTTCAATTTTCATTTGGCTGTTAATCATGTATACCATGCAAGGACTAAACACATTGAAGTGCACTATCATTATGTAAGGGAGAAATTTCTTAGCAAGGATATACAACTATCCTATGTATCAACTCAATTACAATGTGCAAATATACTCACCAAAGCATTGGATGGAACAAAGATGAACAAGTTCAAATTGATGATTGGGCTACAAGAAGTCAAGGAGGAATGAAGACCAAGCATGTTAGGCTTGAGGGGTTAGGAAACACAATTACATTAGTAAATGTTGAATAAACCCACAAGGAGTTAAGAAGCATATAATCTCGTATCATTTGGTAGTTGAGTCAAGAGAGAATCAATCCTATGCTTTAGGATTGACTTTTAGGTAGAGATTTGAGTTTGAATTCAAATCCTTGGCTCCAACAAAAACTATAAAGAGAGGATATGAAAAGCCCACGTGTATCTCGAGATTTAGAGATCATTTTGATGTCCTTTCATTGAGAAGAGAAGCTCATCTCATAGCTCACTGCCTTCTCATTCATTGAGCAATGATTGATTGCCAATGACATTGGACATTTACATGATTCAATACATACATGATCATTACTTCTCATTCTTAGTTCTCTATCATAACTTCATCAGAATGGTGAACTTGTCAGAGCTTGTTCTCACTGTATAATTGATCGTTTCCTATGATTTAAAGCATGATAGCCCTAGCATACTGTCTATTTTAATCTTACGAAGTTTCATTAGTAATGCTTCTCACGGTCATCAGATATTAATCAATCTCTGCTCACTACTTTGTGACTGTCAAGGCTCGTAAATGTCGAGATGCTTAGTCAAATTGCGAAACATATTTCTTTGCATATAGTCCATCATTTTTTATGATATTACTCATCATTGGTAGCTTGTTAAGCTAATTAAATTCCCCCAAAGGATTTTTTTCAATTATTGTTGTACTCAGAGAATGGTTCAAAACTCTGAATAGGTGTATCAACCAAATAGCAAGTTTTGAACCTTGGATCATATGCCTACCTATCTGCTTTGATCCTATCATTATTGCATAATCTTCCAAGCAACATATGTGATTATCTATGCTTATTAGATAGCTAAAGAGGCCCACAACACTCTCCAACAATCACTTGTGGTAGGTGTTAAGCAGTTTTTAGCTACACCAATTCAAATCTTGTGATTATCCACCATCACCTCCAACAGTTACTACTTCATCAAGGAGAAGGTATTCAAAGGTAATATTGGTCTTGTTTATGTGAGGACACATGAGCATGCTTCCATTATTTTCACCCGATCACTTCAAGGAGAGAAGTTGAAAAAGTTTTGAACACTTTTTGGATGAAAAGACATGATGTTGAGCTTGAGGGGAATGTTACGATATCAAGCTCAACATGTGATGATCGAGGATGATATATAGCTATTTTCATTTCTCTAACATGTATATTGGTTAAATTCATATATATTAGGGATAAGTTTAGTGAGATTTTCCATATTTATTTACTGAGAGTGATCACTCATTTTCTTCTTTCCAAATCACTCATTTGTAGAAATTAAGGTATTCTTTGTGTATTGTTGTTTATGTATTGTAGTGCTTTCTTTGTTGCATTAGGTCATTCTTGTATATCCTCTTTAAGTAATAGAAGAAGTAGAATAAGATCATTCTTCCTTGCCTTAATCTGTGTGTGCTCCTCTCTTTATGTGTCAAAGTATGTGAGAGCTCTTTTCATTACCTCATTTCTCTTAACATCATTGCAATCCTTGTGATGATAGTCTTAGAATTGCACAAACGTTGGTGAACATATGCATACTCATTAGAACGTCAAAATTGCTTTCTTGTAGAGCATCAACATTTTTATTTGAGCTCATTTTGGCCTTTAGATGCATTATCACAATGATTTTTGTAGAAAATTTCATCCCTTTGTGCCAAATATATATACAATTTTTGCTCCGCGAGTAGAAGTGCCTCAAATTTTGCCTACACATAAAGTAGAGCTCTATTGAGTATTTCTATTCATGATTCTTGAAAAACAATCAATTTTTTGCATCAAAGTGTAAGAAATTGGCCATAGTTGAAAGAAATAATGTATTTTGTATGTTGGGTATAGAGGATAAATTAGATGGTTCTAGTTACCCATGATGAGCATACATGATGTGTCATGCTTTGGTAGTCTTATGGAATATTGTATAGGGTGTTGAAATATCTCCTCCTAGACTTGCAAATATCATGAGAGGAGTTGATGAGCATGATGTCAAAGATAATGATCCCATGAGTAGTGCATGTCTATAATAGACTTCAATGTTTGGTATTCTACTAGTGGTGTAGTCAAACATATTATGGTAGAATGTAGTTCCTCCACTTGATTGAGCATGCTATATCAACAATACTCTCAAATGTTCTGACAACTCCTCTTATCCTATTATGGGAGTTGGAAAGATCATTCTTACTACTACAAAGAGTAGTACTTTCATACAGTTAGATACATTATATGTGCCACGGATCAAGAAAAATATTTTATCAGTTTTGACATACTCAAAACTAGCTTGGTTGTAAAATCTATTCATGACATATTCATGATCTCTTAAATGGTCATGATTTCATTGCTTATAACATTTTATGTCATTTGTATAAGGTCATAGATTATGCAAAATTAAAGAAGAATTCAGCATATGGAGTTAATGATTCCATACAATTTCAAATTCAAAACTTTGGTCGCTTTGGTCACCTAAATTTTCCTAGTTTGCTTCACCTCCAAAAAATATGTAACTTGGTCCTCTTTGCTCAAACATGAGTGTACTTACCCATGGGCAAGAGCCCCCCCTTCCTATTTATCTATCTAGGTACATTTGGTGCTTGTGGAGTTTTCGGTGCCAAATTGTGTGCAACTATAAGGGAACATAGTGAGCCTCCAAGACCAAGAACCAAGCAACCCTCAAGTGAACCTTGCAATCAACGTGTTGTAGCTTCCACGCTAGCCCCCTCAGCACACACCTCTTGAAAGTGCCTACATTCCATCGGGAGGCGATTGTATGCGCTTTTCCGTGATGCTTAACACGGGCCGGCTCACCTTTGTGGATTTTCCCGTGACGCTTCATGCAAGCCATCTACGTCCTTCTAATGCAAGCTATCTTTTCATTCAAGCAAGTGAAGTTGGCTTTCTAGCAAGTGAAACACATCCAAGCAAGTCATCCCCTGATGAGTTGGTGTGGGTTGTCAAGTGTGCCCGGGGTGCTTGCTTCCTTTTTTGTCACATGTGGTATGAGAGCCTTGCTTGATCAAAGCAGCCTTGGAAAAGGAAACGAACATGTTGTCATACCAGTGTTGGGCCCCTCATCTTAACATTCCACTTAGTACACGGGAATGGAGGTGAGAATCAAGACCAATTTCTAAGTGACATCGAGCCACGTGCGAGGGGCCACAAAAAAGTTGGAAAAGAGGAGAGATAGAATAAAGGGAAGTGGCCACAGACACCATCTCCCACACACTGCAACTACGCGTTTGTGATTCTGGAGAGGGAAAAGGATGTTCCCCCTGGACTGAACGGTGGCTCAAGAGGACCACATCGGCTCGCTTGAGTCCACCATTGTTGATCTAGCTTAGATGCTAAAGGGAAAGTTTGATACTAAGGAAGACAAAGAAGCTGTAAAACTACCAGAGCTTGAGCAAGGTGCGACTTTGGGGAGAACGTCTCATCAAGGCCGTAGACCACACACACGACAATGTCGATCCGTTTCTTCATCTGAAGATGGGAGTGATTGGGACTCATACAGACGATTCAAGCCATGGCCGCTTGAGAAAATTTGAGGAAAATGCAACTCCCTCGTGGCCTCCAAATGGCGGCAAGATATGGAACAATATTTGGAGTTGCAACAGGTGGGCAATAGAGATTGGGTGAAGATTGCCACATCCTTCTTGGCTGACAATACCAATGCTTGGTATCTCGCAGAATTCAGTTCATGGAGGGACTTCAAAACGGCATTTGAGGAGTACTTTATTCCTCAAAATGAATCTTTCAAGTTACGGAACAAATGGCGAGGCCTCAAGCAAGAAGGGCCTCTATCTGAATACATTAGGAACTATAGACGGCTCATGTTACAGATCACAGAGATGCATGATCTCGATCAGCTACATGGGTTTATATACGGCTACAGTGTTTGGACAAGAAGGGAAATAGAGAAGTAGTCGCCTGACACTTGGGAAGAAGCCATTGTGATGGTCGAGAGATACGAAGATGTAGAGAGCAACATGCGAGCATAGAACTTAAGAAAGATAGAAAACATTTCACCAAAGAGAAATGAGTAGGGAATGGCAAACATGAGTAACAACACTCGCCCTACACCTACTCAGAATATAGGCAACACACAAACCCCAAGGAATAATAACAATTTTGGGAACAATCAGCAACACGTGTTGCCAGCACCCTAGTGGCAAAGAAATGATCCTAGCTGTTCTGGAGAGTTTGCCAAGGGAATCATTGGACACATCAATGCACTCATAATAACAACATAGGGTGCAAACGGCTCTGGTGGAGGAAGATCCACAAAGATGAAACATGAATGTGATCCTCACAGAGTTAGATGACAATGAAAATGAAACACATGTGACCAATGGAACTCCACATGTCAGGATTGTGGCCGCATCTCCAATTTGCTTGCCCATGGCCCTTGGCATAGTACACAACATGTATTTCTGGGGAGCGTTTGGGAACACTCGAAAGGCAATGCTAGTGGATTCTAGTGATACACATAATTTCATGTCCCCCAAAGTGTGCATCAAATTTACAATTGGCATTGAGTAAACTTCTTGATATGTCAGTCATGTTTGCTCAAGGCTAGGAAGACAATGCAAAGATTTCTCTTAATGTTCGTATGAGAGTGGGAGAATGGTCAACAAAGTTAGATTTCTTCGTAGTCTTGCTAGATGGATTCGACATTATAGCTGAGCTATCATTCATGGATCGTTACATGGTGAACATGTTAGGCAAAGGGATAGATAAATTTCTTCCTGACATGCAAGGGAACATTGGGGTTGTGGATTATCATCGATGACCCAATAGAAAAGGTGAAGAAAGTAAAAGTATCAAGGGTGATTCAAGCAAGTCAGATCGTATGGGATCAAAGCCACAAGATCCAAAAGACAACATCTATCCACTTCTGTTGTCAAAGGAAGAATATGACCAGAAAAGGAAGGGAAAGGCACCAATGCAACAAGAGAGCATGCCACAAGGTAGCCAAGATGATTAGAGAGAGCCAAAACTTGAATTCAAATTCAAATTTGAATGTATCACTTATAAAAGTGGCTTGAAACAGTCGTGGGTAGAAGCCTCAATTCCCGAGTTCTCTATTGTCATATTGTATGAGAGTGAGGTCTACATTGTAGTCCACACTACTCACCATCGTTAGGCTATGATTGTCAAGCCTATGATCATGTACACCACTCTTCATTAGTACAATAGATTTACATTACTCATCTATGATCTCCCTGTTATAGTCATTCATAACTGTCAACTTGTACTACTCATACCTAAGCCATTTCTCCATAGTTTTCAATGTTCTATAGCTTGTTGGAATCAACTCCAAATAACCTACAAGCTCCTAAATTTTGAAGGAAATCCATACTGCTAATTTGGAGAAAAGCATGTCGAAGCACTCACTAGTCAAAATCTGCAAAGGTCCTAAGAAATCGGGGGTAATGATTAAATTACTAGATTGATTGCTCTGTGTATAGTGCATGCTTTTAAGTGATTCCACTTGGAATCATTAGCTTACTAAGTTAATTAGATACCTCTAAAAGGAATTTTTCTAATTCCTACTTTACTTGAAGCACTGAGCATAACAAGCAGCAAACATGTGAACAAAAATAGAAGGTTTTCATTAATCCTTCAACTTGGAAGTAGTCTGTTTTGGTTCAAACATTTCTCACATCACTTCCAAAGTACATAGGCACTTGTATAGTGTCATTGGAGAGCTAAGAGGGCCCACAACGCAACTCTGAAGCTACAAAGGGCTGGTACAAAGCAGGATGTGGTAGTACCTACTCATTTCATGGAGTGTCCATCCATCTTTCCCAACACTCGTATTAGAGAAAAGCTAAGTTAAAATGGGAGATGGTTTTCCTTCTTTCAACAGGAACAACTACCAAGCATGGTCCTTGAGGATGAAGACATACTTGCAAGGAAGGAGCCTCTATGGATACATCTCAGGAGATGAGATGCCCATATTGAGAAGCAAAGGACAACCTACAAGAGAGAAGCATGCAAGACTCAACACATGGTGTGCCAAGGATGCATTAGCAAGGTCTTACTTACTTAACTCAATCTCTGATTTTCTTCTTCCACATATTAGGAACTGTAAGACATCCATGAGACTTGGGAAACATTGTCTTCATATTTCTCTTCCGACACAAGGGCTAGGAAGAACCAATTGTGGATTGAGTTTACCACCCAAAGAAAGAAACCCAAGCAAGGCATCTCAGAGTATGTGACCAAATTCAAAGATGTAGAAGATCAATTGGCAAGCATACGAGAAGATATTGAAGAAGAGCATATTGTAAGACAAGTAATCAATGGTATTAAAGCTGATGACAAATGGGAGAGCTTCACAATTGCCATGGACTTGTACATGGACATGCATATTCGAGACCTTACCACACTCATGGGGCAACTATTTACCCATGAAGCCAAGCTCAACAAGAATTGAGATTCATCAAGAGGTAATAGCTCTTTTGCCCTATACACTGATAAATGTAAGTCCAAAGAGAAAGGGAAGAACAAAAAGGTTGAAGTTGAAGGAACTACCTCCCAAGCCAACTATTCAAGGAGAGGAAGAACCTCAAGAGGAAGGAGCAGAGGAGATAAGCCAGGTAGGGGAAGACCTTATAACTCCTCACCATGTAATATTTGTGGATCATCAAATCATACTATAGATGAGTGTTACTGGAACTTCAAGAATCAGAGAGGTAGAGGATATCAAAGAGGTGGATATACACAATCAAGAGGAAGATTTAATCACCATCAAGGATATTAACAACTACAACAACAACTACAATAGCAACTACCAACAAGGCTACAAATCAAGGAAGGATTACAACAACTACAGAGAGGAGCAAAATGATTCTTTTCTGATTATGAATATGACTTCAAAACCAGGTATAAATGATGATCATCTCTTCTACATTGATTCAGGATGCTCAAACCATGTGGGAGGCAATGTAGCTCTTCTCTCTGACCTTGAGGAACCAAAGGGTAAGCATTAGGTACAAATAGGTGATGACACCAAGCACTCAATGATCAAAGTAGGGAATGTTAAGATCTCTGATGGAAACAAGAGTCTGTTGAGTAGGGTTCTATATTTACCTACAATTACCAAGAATTTAATGAGTGTTGGACAGATTGTGGAAAAGGGTTTGCAGGTCAGGTTCAATCAATATGGAGCATTTTTTGAGGATCCCCAACATGGATTCAAGATACTTAGAAAAGGAGAAAAGACAGGTAGATTATTCACTTTTGAACTTGAGGATACAAGGAATATTGCACTTTATAGCTACAAAGATCAAACACTATCAGAGCTTGAAATTTGGCATAAGAGATTAGGGAATGTTGGTGAAAGAACTTTAAAACAAATATGTAGAGACCAATGTGTGCTTGGGATACCAGCTAATGTATCCAAGCAACACATGATTTATAAATGTGGTGCTTGTTATTTTGGAAAGTCTCACAGGTTATCCTTCTCAAGGAAAGGCTATATGCATGAGGACTACCTAGAGCTTGTCCATACAGATGTATGGGGACCAAGTAAGGATCCCTCAATCTCTGGATCAAGGTATAATGTATCTTTCATTGATGATTATAGTAGGTGGATTGTATTGTACTTTATGAAGAACAAACATGAAGTATTTAGTTTCTTTAAAAAATATCTTGCACTTGTTGAGAAGCAAATAGGGAGAAACCTAAAGAGACTAAGGTTAGATGGAGGAGATGACTACTTCTCAAATGCGTTTGATGCATTCTTGCAGGAAAAAGGAATCAAGAGAGAAATTACAACAAGGTATATCCCTGAGCAAAATTGGGTGGCAGAGAGGAGAAATAGATTAATTGTTGAAACAGCTAGGTCAATGTTAAATGAGAAAAAATTACCTAATTACTTGTGGGTAGAGAGTGTATCTACTGCCACTTATCTTGTAAATAGGTTTCCATCCATATCTCTTGATGTGATGACCCCATATGAAGCATGGCATGGTAGAAGACCTTCACTTGATCATTGCAAGATTTTTGGATGTGTAGCTTATGTGCATATCCCTTCTCAGATAAGAGGTAAGCTAGACCCTAAGGCAGAGAAGTGCATCTTCATAGGGTATGATTGAATCAGAAAGGATCCTTAGGGGAAAAAATGAACCCTCCTTGGCCTTTAGATCTGTTGGAGCAAGTCTATGAAAATCTGAAGTATTGGCTTGAGTCCCACAAAGTCATAGAAGAAGCTTTAAAATGAAGACAATGTAAAGTTCACTTGTGAACTACCTCTTGTAACTTTTGAAGAGTTTACTTAATGTAAAAGTGAAAGAATCTTAAGTGGTTGAGTTCACTTGATCAAAAAGGGAAAGAGGAGCCACGAATTTGTGATTTTTGGTAGGTAGAGAATCAAATCAATCACTAATTGATTGGAGAGTGATTGAGGGAAGTTAGCCTCCCAAACTCAACTATAAATAGATGGTAGTTTTAGTTATGGTTAGAGAGACCTATGTGAAGACCTCCAAGAGCTGAGCTTTATGCCATATCAAGGTGTGATTCAAAGGCACACATATCTATCAGTACGTCCATTGTATTGTACAAGCAATATAATTTCATTTTCATGATCATTTAAGTTCATATTTCCATGTTCTTGTGAAGTGTACTACTCACTGCCATATCTCTCAGTTTTCTCAGTCAGATTGCAGAGATGGTTTCTCTGAGCTTGGTGCATAATTTTCAGTGCTTTACCTTGGTAAAGTTAGCTCTATGATTCTACTATATGCTCATCAATTTTCATTTCATTTGTATGTTGCAATCTTCAGTTATGTTCAGTTGAAGTCAACCCTGTCTGTCATTTTCACTTCTCTGTCAGGTACCTGACTTTTTTACGCATCTTGTCAGATCTGTTTCTCAGTGTGTACTTATCCAAGTTCAATGATTTAAAGCTTGTTGGATTCAGCCTACTGTCTAAAATAAGCATAAAAGTTTTCATAATCATTGGATTCTTACACCTGGAGTTATGTTCATTTTTCTGCTCACTGGTCTCAAACTGTAGCAGCCCGTGAAAATCGGGATGATGTCATCAGTTGTTAAACATCTTTCTCAGTGTGTGGTTCATTATTTTTGATGAAATTACTCTTGAAAGTTAGATCTTTAAGTTAAGTAAACTTCCCCAAGAGGAATTAAGCTAATTGCTGTTGTGCTCAGAGAATTATGCAAAACACTAGACAGGTGTATGAACCAAATTAGCAAGTTTTTCACCTCTGAGCTAACTCTAACTTATCTGTTTTGATCTATCTTTTTGAGAGTGATCTTTGGAGGTACATAGGGTGTCTAATACATCCATTTGCAAGCTAAAAGGGCCCACCACATACTCCTGGAGTTCATTTGGTTGGTGTAGATCAAGGATTTTGCAACACCTCTTTATCTTCAAGCACATACCTATCCATCTCTTCACAAGATCAAGGGCTGATTAGTGATCGACCAATGAGAGAAGGGCAGTGGCCACAGTCTAGTTTCTTAAACTACTAGACTAGGCATAGGTTTCCATGGTTTTTTCTTAGTCAAAGGCTTGAAAACAACCCCAATTCGTGGTTTTGTATGGCGTGGGTGGTTTGGAAAAGTTTTTGAATGCTTATCTACCCTTGGATGGCCTCAAAGATCCAAGGGCTTATGTTCTTTTGCAAAAGTCAAGGCACACTGCAATCCTAGCCATTCAATGGAGCTTAAACTGTGTGGTTGAAGTGAATAGCCATTGGGAAAAGGTGCCTTTCAGTTGAGGCCCTTGGATCATAGATCTCATCCAATGGCTAGGCTTGATTCTAGCTTAAGAATGTGCCTTTTATTTGTGCTTGGATCAGAGCTTGATCGGACGGCCCACATCAATTCGTGCCTTTCCACTCATAGATCTTGTTCTCCTCCCTTAGATTGGAGGTAAATCGGATGCCTCTCATGGGTTCCCAAGAAGGATCAGCGCCAAATGCGGCCCTCCCTTCGATCTTGGCTAGATTCGACGCTCCCAATTTTTGCAGAACCTTAGCCCATGATGGGTCTGCCCTCCCATGTAGAAGAAATCATTGTGTTTGGCCGCCCTTCCATTTGAACTTCAACCATTGATCTTTAGCATCTAACGGCTATGATTTCATGGATTTTGAGAGCTAAAAAATACCACTAGTGGTTTAGAATCTCTCCTTAGTCCCATAAAAGTTAATGTTAATCCCTAAAGATTAGGGATCCTTACAAGTCCCATCCAAGGCTCACTTTTAGGATTCATGGTCAGTAGAGATGTTGTCCTTAATGAGAATGACTCTTGGTTTGATAGTGAATGTAGGAAAGTAAAGCTACCTTATGACTTTGAAGAGGAGTTTCCAAGCCTCACTAAGGAGGAGCCTACTCATAATGGAGATATCAACTCAGATGATGAGGATATCATCAACCTAAAAGAGTTCAAGGCCTGGAAGTCCAAAGGCAAAGTCAAGGTGAATAAATTGGAGGATATACCTGAATCATGAAACCAAGCAATCAGAAGATCACAAAGGGAGAGCAAGAAGCCAATCAGATATGGGTATGACACTTCCCTAGTTACTAAGCACTGTGTTTATCTTGCAAAAGACTTGTCATTTGAAGAGTCAGCATCATATGAAGAGGCAAAGACCAAGGCAGAATGGAAGGAAGCTATGGATGAGGAAATTGAAGCACTCAAGGAGAGTGATACTTGGGAACTAGTACCAAAGAAGTAGTCTATGAAGGTAATTGCTTCTAGATGGATCTATTAGATCAAAAGAAGTTCTGATGGATCAATAAGCAGGTACAAAGCTAGACTTGTGGCTAAGGGTTTTGCACAAACCCAAGGATTTGATTATGAAGAAACCTTCTCACCTGTGGCCAAAATGCCAACCATCAGGGTATTGGTAAGTGTGGCTGCATCAAAGAATTGGAACATGTATCAGTTGGATGTAAAAAATGCATCTCTAAATGGCTAGATTTCAGAGGAGGTGTACATGTCTCAACCTCCTGGCTATGAGGATCCAAACGAGTAACATATGTATGTAAATTGAAAAAAGTTGTTTATGGATTGAAGCAGGCACCTAGGGCATGGAACCATAGGTTGACCACATACCTTGAGGATCATACTCATAGGTAATGATGCTAATAACATCAAGCAGATCAAGAATCAGATGATGGAGTTCAGAATTAGTGACCTTGGATCACTAAAATATTTTCTTGGACTTGAGTTAGTCTATACTAACTCTGGAATTTATATTACTCAGAGGAAGTATATATAGGATATGTTAAAGAAGTTTAATTTGCAGGATGCCAAAGTTGCAAGTACTCCAATGGAGGTAAATCAAAAGCTAAGTGCTCATGAAGGTGATGTGATTGAAAACATTGCAGGTTACCAAAGCATAGTGGGAAGCTTGAACTATGCTACATTGACAAGGATTAATATTGCTTATGGAGTAAGTGTTCTAAGTCATTTTAAGAACAAACCTAGGGCACCTCATTTGGAAGCTGCGAAAAAGATTTTGAAGTACCTTAAGGGCACTCAAAATCAAGGATTGTACTTTCCTTATACCTCAGACTTGGACATCAAGATATACTCAGATGTAGATTGGGTAGGATGCAAAGATGATAGAAGGAGTACCTCAGGATACCTATCCTTTGTAGGTAATAAACCTATATCATGGTCTTCAAAGAAGCAACCTACTATTGCTTTATCTTCTACAGAGGCAGAGTATAGAGGATTGGCCAATTCTACTCAAGAGGCCATATGGATCAGATTGTTATACACAGATTTAGGTTTGCCTACTACATCTCCAATGATTTTTTTTTCATGCCCTCATGAACCTTCAGCTGATATAATAAAAACACCACAACACATTAATACATTAATAAATTAACACTCCAAAACTTGTTCAACATATTCCATAACTCGTAACAGAACTATTCTCGATCTTAGGCACTCAACTCTGGTTCTTCTCGACATATCATCTCGAAACAGATGGGCATACAAAACACATTTAACCAAAGAGTGGATAACAATTTACGAAGTTATGTGCAAGTAGACCAAGAAGACTCGGCAAAACACCTGGATATCTTGGGGTTTCATTATAACAGCTCGATCTATGTAAGCACTTCATTGTTGCCCTTCGAGGTGACAACAGGAAAAATAATGATCACACTAATGGCCCTCATGTCAAATGAGGTGTTAGTTGTGGCCGACTGCGAGTGTGGAGATTTTCTAAGAGAATAACAGTCGAAGCTTCGTCAAGAAAAAGAGGCTCTAATCAAAAGCAAAGAAAGAATGGTCAAGTATGCTAATCAGAACCCATCTGAAGCTCCGGATTTCCAAGTGGGTGAATTAGTTCTCATGAATGCCAAGAACATCATCTTACCAAGATCCTTCATGCCCAAGTTCAATCATGGACACTATGGGCTGTACCGAATTAGTGACCATTTTAATCAAGTCACATATCAAATTGATCTTCCCCTAGAGGTACACATTCATAATGCATTTCATGTCAGCCTATTGAAATGCTTCCACCTTGATACGTTGTTTGGTCGACAAGTCACTCTCATGGAGGACCCAATTGATCAACAAGAACTCGAACGAATCCCAAAAGAAAAGCGCACTCAGTTCGTTGTCAGGTGGCATGGATGACCCTCAAAGAAGCCACATGGGTAAGTAAAAACAACATGCCATCAAGAGCCCAACCCCTCATTGAGGTGTTCTAGATGACTCATCCATCGACATCGCAAGCTCGGATACCATAGCTTTCTGAGGACGTAAAGCTCTTCAAAGCGGAGGAGAATATGTAACAACCCATGGGCAAGAGCCCCCCCTTCCTATTTTTCTATCCAGGTACATTTGGTGCTTCTAGATTTTTCCGTGTGGCCCCAAAATGTGTGCAACTATAGGGGGACATAGTGAGCCTCCGAGACCAATATCCAAGTGACCCTTGCGATCAACGTTATAAAGCTTCCAAGCTAATCCCCTTAGCATGCACCTCTCCAAAGTGCCTTTGTGCCATCAGGAGGCTGTTGTATGCATTTGCCCATGAAGCTTAATGTGGGCTAGCTCACCTTTGTGCATTTGTCAGTGATGCTTAATGTGGACCGACTACGACCATTTTCATTGTAACTCGTTTTCCTTCTAATGTTAGCTATCTTTTCATTCAAGCAAGTGAAGTTGGCTTTCTAGCAAGTGAAACACATCCAAGCAAGTCATCCCCACTAGTGCGAGTCGTTGAGTGAGCCTAGGGTGCTTGCTTTCTTTTTCGTCCCAATGAGGCACATTTTAAGTGCATTTGTGAAGCACTATTTTGTGTGAAATACAACAATCTTTCTTTGCTAGAGATGGTTTAACTAGAGCTACACATACATAACAACTTGTTGACAGTGATTTCTAGGGTCCTATGTAGGTATCTTCATTTGAGAATTACCTATAATCTGTGACTTTCATTGATTGCTTTTCTATGCATGCATGGGTTTATCCATTGAAAGAAAAGTTTGAGGTATTTATGTGCTTTAAACAATTCTGAATTATGAAAGAAAATATACGAGCATGTAAAATGTGATTTCAATGCATTTTTGGATGCATGTGGGATAAAAAAATCATTGAATGGCATTTCGTATACACCTCAACCAAATGGATTTTTGAAAGAAAGAATAGTTCTCGCAAGGCAATGACAAGGTGTATGGTCAAAGTGAGGCTCTACATTGCTTCTAGCTAGAGGCTATTATGTTTGGAGCATACATACTTAACAACTACCACCAAAGCATTGTAGTATATCACTCCATATGACGTATGGCATGGTGACAATACTTCTATAGCTTACCTTCGTGTTTTGTCTTGTCTGGCATATGCATAGCTCCTAAATAATAACGCAAAAATTGGAGGATAAGGCTCCAAAATATATTTTCATTGGGTATAGTTCTGGAAGGAATGATTATCATCTATATCATCCACATACTAAATACATTTGGTTAGTTGTAATGGTTTTTTTGTGTAAGATGCAACTCACTCCTTACTTTCATTTACCTATGAGGCATCAGTAAACTCAAAGGATGTGTATGAAAATTTGCTAGCTATTTTTACAGGTGAACAAAACAAATGCTACTCCTAGCTCTACCGAAGCAGGTAAACAGCACAAGGAAGAAGAAGAAGCATGAAGCACAACCCACAATACTCAATGTATTACCAAGAGAATGTAAAAAGATAAGTGACCCCTTAGGGTTATAAGCGTATATACAACCTGAGCAAAAATCACCTTTTAAAGAGGGAAAAATCTACCCCAATGGTCCTAGTGTGTTCACACACATCACTACCAAAATATATCAACAAATCCTCCCTAGGAGTGATGTGGTGAACAAGGAGCCATCACTTATGTATAAGGAAGTTTCAAGCTATGTGGAGTCAATCCAAAAGGAAGTAAGTCTAAAGCTTTGTGGAAAGCTTCAAACTTCTCCCTAGGCAGAGCGTTTGTGAAAAGGTTTTCAATGTTCTCCTGTATAGGCACATATGCAAAAATCATTTGTCTCGTGGAGAACCTCTCCCAGACATAATGATAGTGCACCTCAATGTGCTTAGTGGGACCATGGAGCACATGATTCCTCACAACTGCCAATGCGCTCTAAGTGTCAATAAAGATGGTGGCAGCAAAAGATTGACCCTATAGTTGGCCTCACAACCAGAAGTGACCACAATAGGCTGCTTCTTGTGCAACCAAGATATGCATGAGCTAACAAGCATGAAGCAAAGACCACTGGTGGACACACGAGTGTCATAGCAACCAACCCAATGAGACTCAAAAAAATCATGTAAATTTGGTGGTAGTGATCCCCCTTGGGATAAAACAATCCAAGTAGTTGGGTACCACTCAAGTAGTGAAAGATGCGCTTAACTGCCTGCCAATGCTTGATACATGGGCAATGCATAAACGGGCTTATCTATGAGATAGCAAACTGAATATCTGGCTGAGTAATGCATAAGTAAATAAAGCATCCAACAGTGTGCTGATAGTTAACAATATCAAATGCATCTCCAACATCTTGAAGACTCAACCATAAACTTTTTTCCATAGGAGTGGCAATAAATTTGTATTCCTCAAGGCGAAAATGCAACAATGATTTGTCAATATATTTTGTTTGACACAAAGCCATTTTGCCATCAACTTGCATAAAATGAATGCCCAACTAATGACGCTAATGCCCCAAATCTAACATCTCAAATGAGGCATGCAAATCAGCCTTAAAATCCTTAATATGCTTCCTAATAGAACCACTGAGCAGTGTATCTTCAACGTAGATAAAAATTATCAGGATAGCCTTTTCTTTCAAAACTATACCCAACAAAAATACATTTCACTACCTTATCATCCAATTTCCTTCATTTTTGTTCAAGCATGAATGCATATGCCAGAAAACCAAAGACACCCAGATGAGCAAAAAATGGCTTGCAACCATGCCAAGCTTCATATGGAGTGACAGACTACAATGCTTTAGTGGGATATGTGTCAAGTACATATGTTGCACACATAACAACCTCAACCTGGAAACTATGTGGTAAAGCCTCACTCTTGACCATACACCTCACCATGTCCATGAGTGACCTATGTTTCCTTTCAACAACTCCATTCTACTGAGGTGTATACAACACTGTACATTGATGGTGTATCCCATGTTCAACCAAAAGTGCATTAAAATTAGAAGATATATATTCTCCCCGAGTAGAATGGAGGGTGCCCATTTTACATGGTGACTAATTTTCAACCAAAATCAGAAACTGTTTGAAGCAGCATAAATACTTTGGACTTTGCTTTCAATGGATATACCCATGCATGCCTGGACAAATCAGCAATGAAATCACAAAGTAAAGGTAGTTCCTAAAAGAAGGTGTTTGCATAGGACCACAAGCATCATTGTGAACAAGCTCTAATTTCTAAATAGCTCATACTGAATGGTCTTTTGTGCAGGAGTGTCACTCTAACACAACGGCACACACCATTGAGAGGAGATCCACCTCATAAATGTCAATCCACGGAGATGTGAGGACCGGTATGAAGACCAAGAGCAAGTGAAAGTGCACAAGTGCATGAGTGAAAGCATAGAAGCATGCACACATATATACACATGTGCACAAGGTAAGAGCAAAGAGTGGAACAATGGAAGGACTTCCATTACAAAAGAACTCTGATACAAAGCTCAAATCTACAACAAGCTCCCCTGAAAATGAGCTCTCTAGCTCTTTTTATAGTTTTTGAGTGGTTTTGGCCCTGTCCAGACCTAGTGTCTAGCCTAGTTAAAAATTAGGTTCTAGGTCTTATTTGGAGGCTCAAACAGAGTCTAAAAATTATGAAAACTGGTAGGATGATACTTCTAGTACTTTTCAAGCTCAAGGACTCCCCAGCTATAACAAAATGGAAATGCAAAAATGGAAAATGGTATTTACAATGGTTTTTAGTGATAACAATCACTATTTCTATAGGGAATTCTTCTCAAAATTTGACATGTGCTTCTTGGAGTTCCCTACATGCTCCTTCTTCTTGTGTGTCCACTTCCTTGATGTGCTTCCGTGCTTTGTCCTTGACTTTGAGTTTCAACAAGGAGGAATATTGCATTTTGCCAAAACTTTAGTCTTGAAAGACATGTTTCGTAAGTGCCTCAAGTTTGGGCAGAGGGGACACCATTCCAAATTTTTGCAAGTGTAGCAAACTAGCGAAATTCAAATGATCAAAGCATGCATGCCAAAACTTTGCATCTGACACAGCCTAAGAATCTTGAACTCCAAATGCTTAATCATTCATAAATTTTGCATAGTCTATGATCTTATACAACTCACAACATAAAATGCCCGAAGCAATAATGATGTCACCATTTGACATGTCATGAAATGTACATCTATGATCAAGGAATTTCACAACCAACCCGATCTTGATTAATGTTGAAATTGACAACATATATTTCTTGATCCTTGGCATAAATAAAGCATATGCAAATGTAGAAGAACTACTATCAACAATATTTACAATGATCTTACCAACTCCTATGATAGGATAAGAGGAGTTGTTGGCACATGTGACAATCTTCCCTGTAGGGTCAGGCTCAAGAAGTGAAGAAACTATGCTGCCAAGTAATATATTTGGTTGCCCCACTATCAAAGTACCAAACATGTGAGCCTACTGCAGGCATACACTTTTTGTGAGAAGAAGGTCATAACTACAAATAGTAGTAGATGCCCATTGTTCATTCTACACAAGATTTGCAGCCTCTGATTTGGGTGTAGAGGTCTCTTCAACAACCATTCGAGCCTCTTTTTTCTTTAGCTCTTTTGCAGCCAATTTTGGACAACTCTTTATGAAATTATCATCTCCTTTAGAGTATTTTCAAAATAGTTTACTTTACATTATTTCCTTTACAATATTTCCTTTACCATCTAGAGCGTGTTTAGATGGTAATCTATACACACTCTAGATGAATTTCTTACTAGTATGCAATGATATGTGAAGCTACACATGGGACATGCTTATATAGCTTTCACAAATGGGATCGTATAGATAAACCTAGTTGGGAGATACAAAATAGTCTACACAAACAATTTGATAATATCTCCATGACAGGAAGTCCTACTATTTTGGCCCTACAAGACTGAGGCAAGCCCCCTCTGCACTCCCCCCATTAGGGTTCTATGGGGAAACTGTGCGATGCCATAAGGTCTTTATTTTCACCTTGAACGGCAACCCAATGGAGAAAAATTTTATGCCCTACCTAACCTAATGGATAGGCTCACAAAGATCACCTATTATCACCAATAGTCACACATAGTCCTCATCTAACTTGGATGTTAGGGTTCCACAAATGTTCAACCTCTCACATTAGCTTCTCCTCATAATAGAGGCCTTATAGCTTATGGCATCATGTATCATTTGTGATCACTTGAGGGTAGAATATTGATTATATCTAACACCCCCTCAATGTCCACTCTACCTCCTTCGCTCGATGCCAAGCTTTGGAAAGTGTCAATGAACTTACTCTTGTAAGAAAATAATAGCATAGTGGAATAGTCGAGTAGACAGAGTTGAAAGAAAAACACAGATGAAGGTAGACATAGACAGAGAGATAGACTCAAGTTCTCAAATCTCCAAGTAGAATGTACTTACAATGGTGGCGTTTTCAACCCAATGCTCCCAATGTGGAGCTTAGATGGTGATCTAGATAGACTCTAGATGAAGGGCTTACTAGCGTGCAATGCTATGTAAAGTTGAACCTGAGCCATGCTTGAGTAGCTTTTACACGGGGATTCAGTATAGATAACCATAGCTGGGAGATATATAATAGTCGACAAAATATACAATCTGACAATATCTCCATGACCAAAAGTCCTATCATCTCCCTGGATCACGTAGAAGGGGGCAAGCCCCCCTCTGTAATGCCCCCATTAAGGTTCTATGGGGAAACCACCTGCCATAGGGCCTCTGCTTTTTCCTTGAATGGAAACCCAATGGCTTGGATGTTTATGCCCTTTCTAACCTAAAGGATAGGCTCATGAAGATAATCTATAACCATCAATGATCACACATAGACCTCATCTAACTTAGAAGTTAGGGTTCCACAAATGTGTGAGATCTAACAATGGCTTCTCCTCATAATAGGCACCTTACAACTTAGAGCACCATGGATCATTTGTGGTCACTTGAGGGTGGAGTACTGAGCATATCTAACAACCCCCCTCAATGTCCACCGTGTGGTGAACTACCTCTTTCGTCCAATCCCAAGCTTTGGAAAGTGTCGAAGAAGTTCTCTCCCACGAGCCTTGGTGAAGATTTCTGCTCCATACAATAGCTTACCTTCACGACCCCATCCTCAATCAACTCACACACATAGTGATACTAAATTTCTATGTGCTTATTATGTGCATGGAAAATAGGATTTTTGGTAATGGCCATGCAACTTTGGTTATTAGACTTCAATTGTGTAGCATCCTGTCCTTGTATTCCTATGTGCCATAGGTCCTCCTCAACCATACTACTTAATATGCTACAACACACACAACTTTGTACTGAGCTTCAGTAGAAGATAATGCTACAATTAGTTGCTTCTTACTGATCCAAGAGAAAACCCTTGATCCTAAAGAAAAGAAATATCTAGAAACTGATTTTT
This sequence comes from Ceratopteris richardii, assembly GCA_020310875.1. Lineage (NCBI taxonomy): Eukaryota > Viridiplantae > Streptophyta > Polypodiopsida > Polypodiales > Pteridaceae > Ceratopteris > Ceratopteris richardii. Next base: position 105,354,490 of record CM035434.1, read on the forward strand.
TGGTATCAATATCTCCTGCCCAATCGGAGTCATAGTATTCAACGAGAGAGTATCCATCTTCATAAAGTATTTCATAATCAGTGGTTCCTTTCACAAACTTGAGTATTCGCATGCTTGCCTTCCAATGCGTTTGGCAAGGCTTATTAGAGAACTTGCTTACTACTCCAAGAGCATAAGAGATATCTGGTCTTCTATTCCACAAGTAGATAAGACTTCCAACCAATTTCTTGTATATTCCAATATCCACTAGAGCTGAGGTATCTTCCATAGATAAATTTGTGTTGAACTCCATAGGTGTAGAAATTTCATTGCAATCCTCCACGTCGAATGCCTTCAATATCTATCTTGCATACTTTTGTTGAGAGATGAAAATCTTCCTTGGTTCCTACCAAACTTCAAGGCCTAAGCAATAATGCATTAAGCCCAAGTCTATCATTTGAAATTTTGAACTTAGGGAAACTTCATTTGTTGAAGAAGAGCATCATCAATTTTCTATAATCATAAGGTCATCTACATACATTACAATAAAAATTGTCTTCCCTCCTCTCTTTAGAACATACAAGTCAGCATCAAAAGAAAATCTTTTGAAACCTAGATCAAAGAGATACTTATCTATCCCCGTCTACACTCCCCCCATTAAGGTTCTATGGGGAAACCGTGTGATGCCACAAGGCCTCTATTTTTGCCTTAAATGGTAACCCAATGGCTCGAAAGTTTATGCCCTACCAAACCTAATGGTTAGACTCAGAAAGATCATCTATAACCATCAAGAGTCACACATAAAGCTCATCTAACTTAGAAGTTAGTTTTCCAAAAATATCGAGGCTTTTGCAATTGCTTCTCGGCATAATGGGGGCCTTATAACTTAGAGCAACATGGATCACTTGAGGGTGCAATATTAAGGATATCTAACAACTTTCTCCCAAAAGCCTTCATGAAGATGTCTCCTCCATTTTCTTTAGTTGGACAATAGCTTACCTCCATGACCCCATCCTCGATCAACTCACATAATGACACTCATTTTCTATGTGCTAGGTCTGTGCATGGAAAACAAGATTCTTGATGATGGTCATGCAACTTTGGTTATCACACCTCAACCATGTAGCCTCCTGTCCTTGTATTCCTATGTGCCATAGGATCCTTTTGAGCCATACTGCTTCACGTGTTGCAACACATGTTTTATACTCAGCTTTGGTAGATAATAATGCTACAATTGGTTAATTCTTATTGATTGAATGAAAAATCTCATATCCTAAAGAAAAACAATATCTAGAAAATGCTTTTTTGGTATCACATACCTGAGTATCTGCATGCTTGTCTTCCAATGCATTTGGCAAGGCTTATTAGAGAACTTGCTAACTACTCCAAGATCATATGAGATATTTGTTTTGCTATTGCACAAGTACATGACACTTCTTACTAATTTCTTGTATCTTCCAATATTCAATGGAGTTTAAGTATACTCAATAGAAAATTTTGTGTTGACCTCCATATGTGTAGAAATCTCCTTGCAATCCTCCATGTCAAATGCCTTCTAAATGTTTTTTCCATACTTTTCTTCATACATGAGAATCTTCCCTGGTTCCTACCATACTTCAAGGCCTAAGCAATAATGCATTGAGCCCAAGTCTATTAGTTCAAATTCTAAACTCAGGGTGTCTTTTGTTTGTTGAAAGAGACTCGAGGTCTCTTTTGTGATGCTAACGTATGTCTTCCACTTACATCATAAAAGAGACCTTAGCGTTTGGGTGTCCCCAAACTAGGAAAACCTCACCTTTATGCTCTTTAACATGTAAATGGATTTATGAAAACCATAACCTCCATATAAAAATCCATAGAGATGTAGAAAGTATGTGAAGCATGTCAATTCAGTAAGTAGTCAAGGGCATCATTCTCTTATGAAAAGCATGTACATGAGAATGTTCTAAAGATAGTGCACATATTTTTGGGGTCCTGGAAAGACTACATCTATGGGGGATTTCAGGTTTTATGTTCCTTTCATTGATGATCATACATGAAAATTATGGGTATACTTCATGAAGGAGAAGAGTCAGGTGTTTATTCAATTTCAAAAGTTGAAGGCTATGGTGGAAAATCTAGACATGGAAGTATATTTAAACATTAAGATTTGATGGAGGAGGTGAATACATATCAAATTAATTTACTAGTTCTCTAGAAATTCATGGAATTTGAAGGCAGTTTTCATGCACATACATGCCACAATTGAATGACATTGCTAAACCCAAAAAAAGACATTTTGCAAAAATAGGAGGGACCTTAGTTGCTAAGAAAAATATGCATCATTGTTATTGGGCAAGAGTTGTGCACACTACTATATACATCATAAATAGAACTCTAGCCACTATTGCAGATCAAGTTTAACCTGAAGAGAAGTTTACAAGTAAAAATCCAAACTTATCACATATGAAAGTATTTGATTTCATTGCATATGTATACATTCAAGATCATTTGAGGACAAAAATTCATCTAAAAGCATTAAAATGTATCTTCATTGGGTACTCCCTTGAGAAAAAGGAATATAAATGCTACAACACAATCACACATTGAAAAAGGAAAGCAAAGGTATGATGCTTGATGAAATGGAAAGCTATAAAGATGGTGCACAAAGAGGACTTAATGTTGACTCAAATGACAAAGTAAATGTTGAAAACTCAACTAAAGAATCTTAAGTTCCAAGTGGATGTGATATGTCACCCAACAAGTGTTCCAGCTCAAACCCATGGGGTGGAAGATTGTGTGGACATTTTAGTCCTACAAATTCATTGATACATACAAGGAAGGTAAATAAGAGGTTTTTGTTGGTAATGAAACATCAACAAGTTTTGAAGACACTGATGGAGAATCAAGCAATTTAGAAAAGAGCCTTGATGAGGAACTTTGATTTCCCACTATGAAGAGTGCAAGAGTAAGAAAGACATATGCAGATGATACAACAAGAAGAAGTAAGGACCACGAAGATCTGGGAGAATGTTGAATTTAGTGCAACAATTAAGATATGGTAGAATGGCTTGGAATTGTGCCTACATGGTAATACAAGATGTTGAACCTTCTTATTTTCAATATGTAGTCGAAAATGCAAATTGGGAGAAAGCTATGGATGAGGAGATGGTTACACTTTATGAAAATGAAACATGGAAGGTGGTTTTATTGACACATTGAAAGAAATCCATATTTTGCAAGTGGGTTTACAAGGTAAAGCATAATGATCATGGTAGCATAAGCACGTATAAAGCACAATTATACGTAGAACAACCACAAGTATATGAGGATTAAAAGCATTCAAAATATTTTTATAAGTTGAAAAAGGATTTAAATGGGCTTGAACAAGCCCCTTGTGCTTGGGATGCAAGGATTGCAGATTGCTTAACCTCTAGTGGTTTTTTTGTGTGTGATGTAGATCACTTATTATACATAAGGGTAATGCTAACATTAAAATTGTGGTAATGATGACATCAAAATTGTGGTTATTTATGTTTATGACTTGATTGTATGTGGTGATAATGAAGAAATCATTAAAAAGTTAAAGTAATTCCTCATGTAGGAATTCCACATGAAAGATCTTGGTGTGATGTGCTACTTTTTTGGCATTGAGTTTATACACACAGAAATAGGTGTATGGCTTTGCCAAAGGCAATATGCATTGTCAATGCTAAAAGATTATTGTATGGATGATTGTAAGACAATTTCTATCACATTACATTAGAATTTGAAGTTGGATATTACATCACGTGAAGCATTGATAAATGCTACTATGTACAGGAAAATTATGGGAAGTTTGATACATCTCACAATTATAAGGCTTGACCTAAGCTAAACTATAGTACTTGAGATTCAAGGAAACCACATTCACACACTTTACTTTGTATGAATGCTACTTTGGATTATGCATTGCTTTATGAACTTGGTGTAGAATTGCACGTTCATGGGTACACTCACGTAGATTGGGCTAGTAGTGTTCTAGATAGAAGATCTACTAGTGGTTCTCAATTCTCACTTGGGAGTGCTATTGTTACATGGATTATTAGGATCAATCCATTATTGCTTTGTTGAGTACATAGGTTGAGTATAGAGGTGTTGCAAGGATAGCATGTGAGGCATCATGGCTAGAGATGCTCCTTGAAATTTAGGTGTGGAAGTACAAAAGCCTATCTTCATTTATTCTGATCATCTCAATAGCATAGACTTGGCACAAAATCCTGTTTCACATGCCAGAAAAAAGAATAGCGAGGAACATTACCATTTCATCATGGAAAAGGTATTAGAAGATTATATTAGTCTTGTTTATGTGAGGAGAGATGAGTAGGTTGCTATTATTTTCATTAAATCACTTGAAGGAGGGAAGCTAAAGAAGTTTTGAATGATGCTTGGATTACAAGACATGACATTGGGTTTGAGAGGGAGTGTTGAGATATCAAGCTCAACATGTGATGATCGAGGATGATACAAACCAATTTTCATTTCTCTAACATGTATAGGTCCTCTCTTCTTTTCTTCCCCCTTCTTGAGTGGACAGTTCCACTGTGAATGGGTAGGAGTTAAACACCTAAAACATAGGTTCTCTCTTTTAGCCCGCTCAAACCACTCTATAGATAACCTAGGACTTTGTGATCTTTGTTTTTTAAGGAAAATTTTGCTTTCTTCCAATGGCAACTTCTTCTTCAACTTAGTCATGCTAAGAGGCTTGCGGGGCTGATCCATCTCCATAGGCGTATATTGAGGATGATTATGGTCCTCATAGATCTGTGCATAATTGATCACCTCCTCAAACGTCTTAGGTGCATTCCTTCTTATCTCTCTCTTGATGGCTTTATCTAAGCCTATAACAAACCCTCTAGTTTTTTGAAAATCATCTAAGTCCTTAAGTTTCAAAATGATCTCCCTATAGTGGGATATGTGGACCGTCAAAGGCCTACCTCTCTGGATAATCCTATCCTACTCATCCCAGTTCCTCTCCTCCTCATTGTCAAGAAGAAACTCTTTTAGGAAAAGAGTTTCAAACTGAGCCCGATCTATAGGGATAGGGTTCACCTCCTTGAGACTCACCCACCACTTATAAGCATGTGGGCCAAGTGAGAGACTCGCCTCTAGCACACGATACTGAGGTGGGATGCCCTTCAGTTGATGCAAATCATGCCACTTTTGTAAAACAGTGTAGATTGCATCCTTATTTCTATCTCGGTCATCCCCCATAAACATAGGTGTCTTTAGGAGGGAAGCTTCCCTAGAGCTCTCTCCTTTGTGCTTACTAGGAAAAGAAGTGTCTTTCCTAGTCATCTCTTGCGGAAGAGTTGGATTTTCTCTTTCCTTCCTAGCTAGGAAAGAGGTGACATGTGTCTCAAGTGAGATCATTTGAGACTTGAGCTGTTGAATGAGAGATCTGATGCAATCTATGTCTTTCCTAGTCTAAGGATCTATTCCTTTAATTTCAAAGTGGTCATGAGAAATAAACTCATCCAAAAGGTCCTCATAGGTATATTCTTCTTGTTGAGGCTCTTTTTCCTCTAAATTTTTCCTCTACTTCCTGCTACCTATGTCTCTCTATAGTATGAGGGTCTGTTCCTTTAAGTTTGCAAATTGTTCATGATTAACAAACTCATCCAAAGATTCCTCATAGGTATATTCTTCTTATTGAGGCTCTTTTTGCTCTAGTTTTTTCCTCTAGTTTTTTCCTCTACTTCCTGCACAAGTTCTACCTCTTCCATCCTAAGGTCAGATCCTCTAGTTGTTCTTTAGATGGATAAGTGCATTCTACTATTTGTTTTCCTTTGGAATCCATGTTTCACTCCCCCCCTTGCTTACTAACAAGAGTATGTGAGAGGAATGGAAGCAAACTTTAAATATACAAGAAGAAAAGAAATATATCACAAGAGCATTTCCTTGGTACAAAATGAAGCTTTGGAAGAAAAATCCAAGTAGTCTTGGAAGTGTGAAGGTGCTGATCTTCAATCCTTGCCAGGCCTAAACAAAAATTTGAAATGTCCAATTGGACTGAGGAGGTTCTAATCACCAAAAACCATCAAGAATAATGACAAAATCATGTAGCAATAGCTCCAATTGGGCAAACTGAGTCAACCTAAAGCACTTTTGAATTTTGAGAGTCCTCATCAGTCCAAAAGATGTAGCCCAACACCTGTACTTCAAATATATGAAGCTATCCCAAGTGAAAAAAATTGATTTGGATACTAAATGATGAAAAGCTAGGCCCAGGAGTAGGCACCTAGTTGGTGCTGAAGTGTTGCAGAGGGAATCTGGTTGATTAAATCTTGCCCAAATCAAAGGTCAATTATTTCTAAACAAAGGTTAGAAGTCTAACTTCGTAACATGATAAAAAGTTCTAGAATTGGATATGGTATGACCAAGCTATGGTGTAGAGAAGATGGGTATGTCACGGGTAGGAAGTGGAAAGGCTAATCTTCATGAAAGGCTGAATTTGGAAGCTCCAGACTAAAAACTTAAGGCCTTTTGGAACAACCTAATGATCCATGGTCCAACTCCACAACCCAATATACATGTGTGCATCATTACTTTCCGCATTCCTTAATCGATAGCATACTTTTACCTCCCCCAAATCTTAAAAAAAAACTCGATTTCAAATATCCTATGTACCTTCTCCAAATAAGTTCTCCTCTCCAAAATGGGCTTGCAACAGTGAAAAAAGGCTTGGAATTATCCGATATGCAGTTGCGTAAGACCTTTTTAGTGGGTATATAAGGAGAGGTCTTTAGTCATTTACTTCATCCTAGAGAGGAGGTGAGGAGAGAAGCCTCTCCCCGTGTGAGCTATCGTCTCCACTTGTGTGAGGTGACAGTGTGTTCACACCTCACGGCAGCACCTATACACTCTCTTTGTTGATGGCCAATCGTGGCTGTCCTCCGATACCAATGTTGTTTCTCTGATGAGCCTTCTAACTTTTGGAGAAGCCCTGCACGTACTTCGAGGTGGAGATGAAGACCAACTACCTAAAACGGACGACGCATGGAGATTCCTTACTCAGGTATTCCACCCAGCCACGTGATTCCAATACATACTCTCTCTCTCTCTAGTTGCCAATAAAGAGATTAATCATGGCTTCTCACATGAGTGCCACTTGGCACTCATGTGAGTTTCCTACTCTAAATGTCTAAGAGATGGTTCACACCTCTAGCTCGAAACTTATAAAGGATATTCCACATTACACCCGGAAATCCTATTGTGTTCACACACATCACTAACTAAATATATCAAAACTACTATCAAGGGTGAAACCCATTTGGTATGTTTAATTTCATATATAAATCCAGTCGCTAATAATTTATCTATTTCTTCTTTGATCTTGGATGAATAGACATCATTGTATGTGTATGGTCTTTGTTTCGAGGGTTTTGCATCTCAAGTCATTGGAATCCTATGAGAAGAAATAGAGGGATCCACTCATTTCAAACCTTTATGAGTCCAAGAAAATACATCTCTATATTCTTGAATCATCTCTATAAGTTCCTACTCTTCTACTATCGGTATGTCCTTCCTTATGTACGTGCATCTCTCATCTTCACCTTCCATCATTACTAGAATCTTTTAGTTTGTTCCTTCTTGTCATAAGCTACTTCCTCCTAAGCCTCTATTTTTGGCATTTGAATAGATACTTTCCGTTCTTCAACTTCATACCTTTTGAAATGTCCATCCATCCATGTGGCTCAAATGCTTCATCTTGTAATATTTGTGGCATATAAGCAGGGTCTTCTACCGATCCATAACTTTAATGTACGTTCTATGGACCAAGCTTGTAGTCTCTCTTCCTCTCATTTTGCTTCCTTACATATCCATAGTTGGGCGTCATCATTCATCCAAGATTGGTCACTTGATCATGCACTATGGATGGACACATCATCTTCTTCTGTATGTACAGGGTTCCATTGTAGGGGTGATACATCTCTATATGCAAAATTCTGTAGATTTATTTTTGTAGCGGCACCTTGATGTTGGAGATATATAAATGCATCTCATCCCCAATCTTGTTCTACCATTACTTGTCTCATTAATGGTCGTCCTAAGATCATGTCATAATTAATTACATTTCCAAATTGAAATATTTCTAATATATGTTCAAATTTCACTCCACAAGTCGTAAGGGTTACCTTTTCTAGGATTCCTAGATGTCTTTCAATGTGACTCCCTACCAATTGTAATTTCATCCGAATGGGTTGTAGGGCTGATTTTCCCCATTTTTCCTAGATTTCTTTGGTCATTATTCCCACCCCTGCTCTTGTATGTAGAATGTCTTTGGTCATATAGCCTCGGAATGTGATTGCAAGGCATGGATTTCCTTTATCTCCTCACTATATTTTCCCACTTTGTCAACTAGAATTGTCAGCCCTCCCTCTTCCATGCCGCTGTCGGGAAGAAGGAGGTCGTGGCGGGAAGCCGGCGCGTGGGGTTGGATCAGGCCCCGCTCTGGTGCACCGTTCCCGCTGTCCTGCGAGCGGCGTCTGCGCGCTGGGCGCCTCGCCTGTGCTCTCCGGAGCGTGCGCGATCCTCGTACGCGTGGGACCCTTGCCCCTCGGAAGTGTCAAGACGTGGGACCGTGGGCGTCGGAAAGAGAGACGTGTATACTGCAGTGAAACACGTGATGTAGATCAAGCTCGAAGATACAATCGAAAACGGAATTGAAGCCTCCAATAAAATGAATGATACAAAAATAGGCCCCTACAGTGCGGGCCGATGGTACAATAAAACCGCTACAGTGCGGTGCGATGATACAATATAAACACCGCCGCTACAGTGCGGGCCGGCTAGTGTCTACTCTAGATCCCTCGCTACAGTGCGAGAAATCGCCCACAGGATTCTGCTTCAGTCTTCGCAGTCCAAGCTTTTCTTCTAAGTCTTCACTTCGGTCCGTTCTTTTCTTCAAGTATCCTCCGCAATGGCCTTCTCTTTACTTCAGATAATCAGAAATCGCATAAACCTGGAGGAGACGATCCACAAGGAGATCCACAGGGTGGGGTACTCTTTATCTTCAGTCTTCAATGCTTTCACTTCTCTTCATATAATCAGAAACCTGCATGAACCTGGAGGAGACGATCCACAAGGAGATCCACAGGGTGAGGTACTCTTTATCTTCAGTCTTCAATGCTTTCACTTCTCTTCATATAATCAGAAACCTGCATGAACCTGGAGGTGACAATCCACAAGGAGATCCACAGGGTCGGGAAGAAACAAATGAGTATGGACTTATTTATAGGCCCCTCCCTAGGACTTCCTTCTAGAACGTTCTAACCTCCTCAATGACCTTTCTATTTTTGGCAGTCTTTTAATTTTTCCCTAGACTAAGGTTTTGATTTCACACTGGATATTCACAATTTAATTGGTTTTTAGGGTTTGACCTACAAAAACCGCCATTTCCAAGGGTCCAACCTAAAGTTTTTGATCGGGAAAAGTAAGGGTTTGCTCACAATTATCTCAAACTCGCCAATTCATGGGTTTATTTACAGTTCGGACCTAAACTCCAAGGGTTTCCAAGGGTTCAAGTCCAGTTTTCATGGGGTAAAATCGTGTTTCCAGTCAGTTTCAAGGGCCAAACCTAAGGTTTTCATGGGTCTAATGTCAGTTATTTACACGCACGGTTCTAACGCACATCTATAACATGGTTTCTTACCACACAGGCAATCAAATCAGTCAAATCATGCACGAAATGTACCCTCTTCAATCAAAACATCACACAAATCTCATAAAACAATGAACTTTTGAAAAAAATCATGCACACTCCCTGCGGGATTTCATCCCGACACCGCCATTCTCTTCGAATAAATATTCCGCCTCCTTCTCTTCTCTGCAACGATTTTTGCGCAGGTGTAGATCGATTATCAAGGGTTTCACAGCATCGGAGATGGCATCACCTCCCTCATAACTTCAGCGCTCCATGTTTCCGCCTCAGATGTGCGAATTGCCACCTTCAATCCACTCCTCCTTCTGTTCCCTGCTCGGAATAGACCCTTTTGCATGCCCCCGCGTTTGCCTTCTTCAGCGATCTTCAGTCCATTCCCCTCCAGCGCTCCAGCTTTTTCCTCCCCATGGTTTGCATGATCAACCTCTCTTTTTACCTTCCTTTTAGTGCCAGCTTGCATGTGCATAAAAGGTAACTTATGCATGCGCTTCCCCATGTTTTTTGCCATCCAGAAAAGAAACGATCCTTCTTTTTAAAATTGGAAGAGAGTTCTCCCTTTGCATACATTCGTATCCACCCGATCCCCAAACATTCGGGCCTTATCCTTCTATTTCAGCTAATTGTCATACCTCAATCACATTTCATATTTATATTAGAAATGAATTTCGATGGTTATTTCATTCGGAATATTTAGATTCCCATCCGTTTCAATCATAAGAATGCCCTAGGAGGACGATTTGCATGAAATTAAGCCAAAAACAGAAGTGTTGCACAGTCGATATTGCTATGCCGTGGATTCTTTTCTTCAATAGAAGTGCATATGTCAATCCTCCATTGATTCTTCTCGTCTTACTCTGATGCCCAAGAAAGGAGAGACAATATCTCTAAGATTTTCACCCCTACGAAACATGTACATCATCCCGATTAACCAAACTTCACAAGTTTGTTACTGCTAAATAATTGTTGCCTTTGTTGATGTGGTGCTTCAATAGAGATCCACTTGTTCATGAGATCCCTTCAAGAACTCCTTCATCATCGCTACGAATGGTCTCCTCTATATGATAGATTGCAAAGAGTCTCCTCTCATGTTCATGTTTGCTATGCACTTCACTCCAATAGCCGCATCAACAATGGATGATCAAGAAAGTGTGTCGGTTTGAAGCAAGTAAAGGCAAAAGTAGAGATGAGAATCTCTACAACACCGTCAAGTCATCGTCCTGAGGGATTTTATATCTTCTTCAAACATTAGTTATTACTGACTTTTGCCTAGGAGTGGTCACAGTGTCTCCACTATCTGGTCTAGTAGGGTTTTCTGATTCCTCTACTTCCTCTCTTTCATTCATTCTCTATGGGTGCTCAATGACTGCATATATGTGTTCTAATTTGTCAATGTAAAATCCTCCTTCATATTTTATGGCCGGTCTTGGGACAATCTTTGAATCTATAGAATTTTTCGTTCTAGCCATAGACCTATTGAGGCCGTCAAGGTAGATAGGCAATCCATGCACATTAGTGGACATGCATTGCGGGGATGTCCTATATTCCCCTTCTATTACTGACATGAGCCGGCCCAATGGCACTAAGTTGTGCGTCTCTTTTGAAGCCATAACAAGATCTCCTTGAGAGTCACTAGATGTATCTCAGTAGAATGAATGTGTACTCTTTTGTGTGACACTTCCTATCAATGATATGACACTTCTTCAACTCCCTAGCGCTCATCCGGATCTTAGATTCATTCACCACTTAAGGTCTTCGGTCTTCTTGAGGTGATCTAGCAAGTCTAGGGTGTAATTAAAATATGTATTTCAGCACTAGAAAAGTATACTTTTCACTTTTGAGCCCTTTTGTAGTTCTTCCTTGTTCCCATGATACATGATACTTGCCTTTACATGATATATGATACTTATCACCACTATGATACACAATATTTGCAAGTTGAGATACATAATACTTGAGAGAAAATGATACATGGTAACTGAGCTATAGGATACATGTGCCAAATGATACACGATACATTAGCCTGGGTGATACACAATATTCAATATTTACAATATGACAATTGCCTTAGGCCTTATACATGATGCATGACTCTCCATGATAAGATACTTGATGTCAACATGATACATGATACAAGATGGGGCCCATGATACACAATTCATGTTTGGCATGATCCATGATACCTATCCTTCTCGCGATACATGATACTTGCACAGTATCAAGGATACACGATACTAGATGGTCATGATACTCAACGCGACAATACATGATACCTAGGTATTGTGAAGAGATGGATAGGTATGTGCTTGAAGATGAAGAGGTGTTGCAAAATCCTTGATCTACACCAGCCAAATGAACTCTAGGAGTATATGGTGGGCCCTTTTAGCTTGCCAATGGATGTATTAGACACCCTATGTACCTTGGAAGATCACTCTCAAAAAGATAGATCAAAACAGATAAGTTGGAGTTAGCTCAGAGGTGAAGAACTTGCTATTTTGGTTCATACACCTGTCCAGTGTTTTGCATAATTCTTTGAGCACAGCAGCAATTAGCTTAATTAATCTTGGGAGAGTCTAGTTAACTTAAAGAGCTAACTTTCAAGAGTAATCTCATAAAAAATAATGAACCACACACTGACAATGATGTTTAACAACTGATGACATCATCCCGATTTTCACGGGCTGCTAGAGTAATGAGACCAGTGAGTAGACAAATGCACATAACTCCAGATTTAAGAATCCAATGATTATGAAATTTTGTATTATTATATTAAACAGTATGATGAATCCAAAAAGCTTTAAATCATTGAATTTGGGTAAGTACACACTACGAAACAGCTCTGACAAGATGAGTAAAAAAGTCGGGTACCTGACAGGAGAAGTGAAAATGAACAGGCAGTGTTGACTTCAACTGAACATAACTGAAGATTGAAACACCCAAATGAAATGAAAATTGGTGAGCATATAGAAGACTTATAGAGCTAGCTTTACCAAGTTAAATCACTTAAAATGATGCACCAAGCTCAGAGAAACCATCTCTGCAATCTGACTGAGAAAACTGAGAGATATGGTAGTGAGTAGTACACTTCACAAGAACGTGGAAATATGAACTCAAATGATCGTGAAAATGAAATTATATTGCTTGTACAATACAATGGACTTACTGATACATATGTGTGCCTTGGAATCACACCTTGATATGGCATAAAGCTCAGCTCTTGGAGGTCTTCACATAGGTCTCTCTAACCACGACTAGAACTGCCATCTATTTATAGTTGAGCTTGGGAGGCTAACTTCCCTCAATCACTCTCCAACCAATTAGTGATTCATTTGATTCTCTACCTACCACAAATGACAAATTCGTGGCTCCTCTTTCCCTTTTTGATCAAGTGGACTCAACCACTTAAGATTCTTTCACTTTTACATTAACTAAAGTCTTCAAAAGTCACAAGAGGTAGTTCACAAGTGAACTTTACATAGTCTTCATTTTAAGGCTTCTTCTATGACTTTGTGGGACTCAAGCCAATACTTAGGCTTGTCATAGACTTGCTCCAACAGCTCTCCCTCAAGCCAAGTATGCTTGAGGTCTTCAATCTTCCAATATTACCTGCAAACCAATCATGGCTTTGAACTTGCAGAGCTTCGTACCATCCATTGCTTTGGTTAGAATATCTGCACATTGTTGATGAGTGGACACATATGATATTTGAATCTCTTTGCTTAGAACCTTCTCTCTTACATAGTGATAATGAAATTCAATATGTTTAGTCCTTGCATGAAAAATAGGATTAGCAGCCAAATGAATAGAACTCATATTGTCACCAAAAATAGTTGGAGTTCCAAACTCCAATCCAAGATCTTTGAATAATGTCTTCATCCACATAGCTTCTTGTGTAGCTATGGCAAGACATCTATATTCAGCTTCAGTAGAAGAGAGAGCAACTGTGGGTTGCTTCTTGGATGACCACGAAATAAGCTTTGAACCTGCAAAGGTAAGATAACCTGAAGTGCTTCTTCTATCTTCTTTGGATCCAGCCCAATCTACATCAGAAAATAGCTTCAAACCTAAATCAGATACATAAGGATAATAAAGTCCTTCATTTATGGTTCCTTCGAGATACTTGAGAATCCTTTTGGCAGCATCCATATGTGGTTTTCTTGGTGTGTGCATAAATTGACTCTGCACACTCACACTGTAACATATATCTACTCTTGTCAATGTGGCATACTTGAGACTACCCACTAGACTTTGATATGATGTGATGTCCTCTATGAGTTCACCTTCATGTGAGCTCAATTTGTGATTGACCTCCATTGGAGTAATTGCAATCTTACAATCTTGCATTTTGAATTTTGCCAACATGTCCTTAATGTACTTTCTTTGAGTGAGAAACAAACCATGATCTTTGTAGACAACTTCCAAACCTAGGAAGTAGGTAAGTGAACCCAAATCACTTATCTTGAACTCTTCTCTCATCTGATCTTTGATCTTCTTCATACCATCTGCATCATTTCCTACCAATATAATATCATCTACATATACACATAGGTAGATGATCTCAGAATTACTATTTTTAAAAAAGAGTGAAGGATCTGCCTTGCTTGGTTGAAAGCCTTTGTCCTGCAAGAATGAAACAAGTCTGAAATTCCAAGCTCTTGGAGCTTGCTTGAGACCATACAATGCTTTGTTAAGTTTACACACATAATCAGGATAAACTTGATTCTCAAAACCAGGTGGTTTTGTGCCATATATACCTCTTCTATTATCCAACCATTCAAGAATGCATTCTTTACATCTAGTTGAAGTATCTTCCAATTCTTGGAAGAGGCAATACTAAGCAAAACCCTAATAGTAGGCATCTTTGCCACAGGAGAGAAGGTCTCCTCATAATCAATTCCCTGAGTTTGTGCAAAGACTTTTGCTACAAGCCTTGCCTTATACCTGTTAATGGAACCATCAGAATTCTTCTTGAGTTTATAGACCAATCTTGAGCCTATTACCTTCATGGGTGAAGTCTTGGGCACCAAATCCCAAGTCTTGTTTTCTTCAAGTGCTTCAATATCTTCCTTCATTGCATGCTTCCATTCTGATTTTGGTTTGGCCTCTTCAAATGATGATGGCTCTTCTTGGTTTATGTCCTGTGCTATGCAGATAGAATGTTTAGTTACTAATGAGGTGTCAAACAAATACCTTTTTGGTTTTTTCTTTTCCCTCATAGATTTTCTTAGGCCATGATGTGATGATTCTGCCTCATGTCCAAGTTCATGCAATTTTGCTTTACCTTTGTACTTCCATGCTTTGATCTTTTCCATCTGAGATTCTTCATCATCCTCCGAGGTGTCTTGTTCTTCAATCTTTGGTTGTTCTCTACCAAGATTTGGAAAATCTTCTTCAAGATCATATGGTAAATTGATCTTCCTTCATGAATCTTCATACCATGAATTGTCTTCATAAAAAACTACATCTCTACTTACCAAGAATCCTTTGTTGGTAGGGTTGTATAACCTGTAACCCTTTTGATTGTTGTCATATCCAATAAATACACACCTTTCTGCCTTTGGATCCATCTTGCCTCTAACCTGTGAAGGAACATGAGCAAAAGCAATACATCCAAAAATTTTACAATGATCTAAGCTTGGTCTTCTTCCATTCCAAGCCTCATATGAAGTCATCCCATCAAGGGTTTTGAAGGCAACCTGTTAATCAAGTAAGTGGTTGTAGATACAGCCTCAGTCCATAGATAATTAGGTAAATGTTTTTCATTTAACATGGACCTGGCAACTTCAGCAATTGTACTATTCCTCCTTTCTGCCACTCCATTTTGCTCATGAGTGCACCTTGTAGTTACCTCTCTTTTGATTCCTCTTTCTTGAAGAAAAGAATCAAACTCATGGGAGAAGTATTCTCCCCCTCCATATGACCTTAGCCTCTTTAGAGATTTACCTGTTTGATTCTCCACAAGAGCCAAATATCTTTTGAAACATGAAAAAACCTCATCTTTGTGTTTCATAAAGAATAGGATAGTCCATCTGCTGCAATCATGAATAAAGGAGACATAATACCTTGATCCAGATATTGAAGCTTCCTTGTTAGGTCCCCATACATCTGTATGAACCAACTCCAAGAGATCTCCATGTATATAACCTTTCTTCATGAATGGTAACCTGTGAGACTTTCCAAATTGACATGCACTACATTTATAAATCATATGTTGTTTTGACAAGTTAGGAAGTCCAAGTACACTTTGGTCCCTGCAAATTTGCTTTAATGACCTTTCACCAATATGTGCTAACCTTTTGTGCCATACTTCCAATTCTGTGAGTGTCTGACTACCAGAATTAAAGAGAGCAATGTTTCTAGTGTCTTCTAATTCAAATGTGAACAATCTACCTGTCTTTTCACCTTTTGCAATTCTTCTCAATCCTTGACTTGGATCTTCAACAAATGCTCCTGCTTTTGTGAACCTGCCTTGCAACCCTTTCTCTACTATCTTCCCAACACTTATCAAATTCTTTGTAATGGTAGGGACATAGAGTACCTTACTGAGTAGGTTGATGTTTCCATCAGGTGCTTTGACTTTGCCTATTTTCTCCAAAGGATGTTTTGTGTCATCTCCTGTTTGTACATCATGCTTATTCGTTGGATCTTCTAAATCTGATACGAGGGCCACATTTCCTGCCACATGATTTGAACAACCTGAATCTATGTAGAAAACATGCTCATCAGATTTACCTTGTGGCATAGCCATGTTCATGATCAATAATGAATCCTCTTTGTTTGAGTCTTCTGTGTAGTTATTGAAGTCTCTCCTTCCTTTGTAGCCTCCTTGATAGTTTGAATGATTGTAGTTGTTGTAGCTGCCATGATAATTGTTGAACCTTCCTCTTGAGTAGCCATAACTTCCTCTATTGTATCCTCTTCCTCTTTGATTCCTGGAATTCCTAAAGCAATTTTCAGTTGTATGATTAGTTAGTCCACAAATAGAACATGAGTTGGAGTCTTGGGATCTCCCCTTGCCTTGTCTACCTCCTCTTCCTCTACCTCTGCCATTTCTTCCTCTACCTGCATAGTTAGCTTCATATGTACCTGCTTCATCATCCACTTTCTTTTCCTTTTCTTTGTTATCTTTGGACTTGCTTTTATCAGTGTATAAAGCTGAAGATTGATTACCTTTAGAGCTTTCTCCATTTTTGATAAGATTTGCCTCTTGAGTAAGTAGTTGTCCAATGAATGTATTGAAATCAGGTACATGCATGTCCATGTACAAATCCATAGCTGTGGTGAATGCTTCCCACTTGTCATATGCCTTCAAGCCATTGATGACCTGCCTTACAATTTGCTCTTCATCTATTACCTCTCCAATGTTTCCCAACTGATCTGCTATGTCCTTGAGCTTTGTAACAAAATCAGTCACATTTTGTTTGGGAGCCTTCTTAAGAGTTGTGAAATCCAACCATAGTTGATGCTTCCTAGCTTTAGTACTTGAAGAGAAGAAGGCTTCAAGTGCATCCCACACTTCATGAGATGTCTTACAACTTCTAATGTGAGGCAATAAGAAATATGAGATAGAGTTGAGGAGATAACACCTTGCAAGTGCATCCTTGGAGCACCATGTGCTCAATCTTTCTTGCTCTTCTTGTGTTGGTTGACTTTTGTTCCTAAAACTTGGCATAACTTCATCTCCACCCGCATAACCATATAAACTTCTACCTTGGAGATAAGCTTCCATTCTTAATGACCAAGCTGACTAGTTACCTCTATCCAATTTGTCAATTGATGAAGGAAATCAATCTGCCATGTTATCCAACCTTGCTCTGATACCACTGTGAAGAGATGGATAGGTATGTGCTTGAAGATGAAGAGGTGTTGCAAAATCCTTGATCTACACTAGCCAAATGAACTCCAGGAGTATATGGTGGGCCCTTTTAGCTTGCCAATGGATGTATTAGACACACTATGTACCTTAGAAGATCACTCTCAAAAAGATAGATCAAAACATATAAGTTGGAGTTAGCTCAGAGGTGAAGAACTTGCTATTTTTGTTCATACACCTGTCCAGTGTTTTGCATAATTCTCTGAGCACAATAGCAATTAGCTTAATTCCTCTTGGGAAATCTAGTTAACTTAAAGAGCTAACTTTTAAGAGTAATCTCATAAAAAATAATGAACCACGCACTGCGAATGATGTTTAACAACTAATGACATCATCCCGATTTTCACGGGCTGCTACAGTAATGAGACTAGTGAGCAGACAAATGCTAATAACTCCAGATTTAAGAATCCAATGAGTATAAAAATTTGTATTCTTATACTAGACAGTATGCTGAATCCAACAAGCTTTAAATCATTGAATTTGGGTAAGTACACACTGAGAAACAGCTTTGACAAGATGCGTAAAAAAGTCAGGTACCTAATAGAGAAGTGAAAATGAACAGACAGTGTTGACTTCAACTAAACATAACTAAAGATTGAAACACCCAAATGAAATGAAAATTGGTGAGCATATAATATACGTATAGAGCTAGCTTTACCAAGTTAAATCACTTGAAATGATGCACCAAACTCAGAGAAACTATCTCTGCAATTTGATTGAGAAAACTGAGAGATATGGTAATGAGTAGTACACTTCACAAGAACATGGAAATATGAACCCAAATGATCATGAAAATGAAAGTACATTGCTTGTACAATACAATGGACTTACTGATACATGTGTGTGCCTTGGAATCACACCTTGATATGGCATAAAGCTGAGCTCTTGGAGGTCTTCACATAGGTCTCTCTAACCACGACTAGAACTGCCATCTATTTATAGTTGAGCTTGGGAGTCTAACTTCCCTCAATCACTCTCCAATCAATTAGTGATTGATTTGATTCTCTACCTACCACAAATGACAAATTCGTGGCTCCTCTTTCCCTTTTTGATCAAGTGGACTCAACCACTTAAGATTCTTTCACTTTTACATTAAGTAAAGTCTTCAAAAGTTACAAGAGGTAGTTCACAAGTGAACTTTACATAGTCTTCATTTTAAGGTGTCTTCTATGACTTTGTGGGACTCAAGCCAATACTTAGGCTTGTCATAGACTTGCTCCAATAGGTATCATGATATACGGGGAGTACAAGGTATCGGGGATAGATGATACCTTCCAAGAATCATGACACATGAGAATTTTGGTATTGCGATACCAAAACTCAATAGATCATGATACTTGGACTTTGTGAAGTACAAATTTAATCATTTTTGGGAATATGTGCACCTTGTGCCCTTCTTGTCACTTTGTGGGTATAGTAGAAAAATATGTAAGCTATTCCATGATATCGAACTTATGATACCTGTTGGGTGTCATTTCACATCTTGTGAGTGGTCAATCAACTTTTTTAGCTTTGCATAGTTAAGTACTCACCTCAAAGAGTATTTCCTTAAGCTTTTGTGGCTAACCTCTTGCTAAAAGGGTTTTATAGAAAGGAGGGAGAATTTTTTATGAAGTTCTTGAATCAGAGAAATCCAATCTTGTCATATCATGGGTGTTGCATGGGAACACCTCTAAGATGAGGTGGCATGTTTTACCACATGGCATCAGATAGATGCATTTTACATAGGACGGAGAGAGGGAGCTTATGAGATATTCTCATAAGTGAGTATTTTTAGAAGAGGACCGCTCGGGCGTGGCTGGGAGGATAGATGAATGAACATCTATGTGCATGCATTGTTGGTAGCAAGGTAGACAAAAAGAAAGCTTCATGCTACGATGTGACAATGGTATCAGAGCAGCTACGATTGTTGCGGTCTTCTGCATGCGCAAGAGACAGGATTTGAACCCGCATCACATGGATAGGAGGTGGATGATGTATCAAAAGTGCCATGCCTCTATGGTGATGACTACACAGAGCCGTCGGCTATATATTGTCAACTAAGCCGAGAGAAAGGGGCAAAACCAAGCAAGTGCAACTTGAAGAAGATCACGATAGTAGTTAGAGAGAATTTCTTTATTGAAAGGAGGAGATGCGCCATGTCTTTTCACTCTTACATAGGTAGAAATTATAATTTTTTGTCATTTTTGACGTTTAATATGAAGATCATTTAGGATGAGTTGAATGAGGAGAATGAGATATCCTAAAGAGAGGAGCATGGAATTCGTCTAGGAAACTGAATTCTGAAGATTTAGTAGAGAAAAGATAGAATTTGACCTCTCTGAAGCCCCCTCGTCAACCATTTTATGAGATCTCCAAAAGTCAAATTGGATTAAAACTCCATTTTGGAGAGCAACAAAGAAAGTAGATTAAGCATAAGTTTCTAGGAAAATCTTATATATGGAGATTATGAGGTGTATAATCACATTTGGAGTTAAGGATTCCCTAAAAATACGAGAAGGCACAAGTTTAGGGTATTTCTAGAACTCTATTTCCATGATTTTTTACATAAATTTCAAGCAGTATTTTGTATAAGTAGCCATTTTGGGAAAGGGAAACGAAGAGGGATTTTCCTTAGTTTGGTAGGAACAATCATGCATATCTATAGTCTAGACTTCCATATAAGGTTAAGGAATCCAAAATATATCTCAGTATGATGGGAGTTTGAATCTCCACAAAACCCCCTTCCATCACTATTGAGAAAAAAGTTTAGCACCTCAATTTAAGAAATTCCCATTTTGGAAGAGGGAAAAAGAGGTGCACTAGCTATGGATGGATAAGAAAAAGTATATATATTGAGAATATGGAATATGGACCTTTTAGTGGAGCCATTAGATTCATTAAAAGGATAATTTAAGGAGGAATTTTACTTCCTCAAAAACTCCCTTCCCGCACATTTTGGAAAAAATTTCCCTGTTAATTTGTATCCAATTCCACTTTTGGGAGTAAGAACAAAGATCATTTAAGAGGCTTCCCATGGATTATTGTATACATACATGAAGTATGGTGTATGTACCACCATGGAGAATGAGAAAATTTAAGAGAAATCCATACTAAGAGTGGATTAGAAGCTTGCTAAAAGCTACCATTTAAGTTTTTGCATGGAAGTAAAAATCTTGATTTAAGCCTCCTTTTGGGAGCAAACTAGCATGCACTGAGGGAGGATTTGGAAAGGTGAAAATAGGGCCAATCTTCTTCATATATAGCTCTCTGAGGTCATGGAGAGAATTTTAGGATTTGATTGATGGATGAATGCTTTTGGGCACCCCAAAAATCACATTTTCACACTTTTTCCAACTCCTCCAACAGTCCACTAGTTTGGCATGTCCTTCTTGGAAAGGACATATCTTGGGCTAGAAAACTCAAAATTGGATGTTCTATAGCTCATTTGGAAGAGAGAAAAGTCATTTCTCAGTTTATGAAAAGAAATTTGTGAAGTTATGTATTTTTGCAGGTCTGTATAGGTCTACAAAGTCTGAAGACTTTTCAGCGTGATATATATTTTAGTTTGTATTATTTGTAGGTCCTAAAATGGTTTTTGCAGGTCTTAAGAGGGATTACAAATGTATTTTTTGGGCAAATTTACATTATTTTCGTTATCATTTGACCATGCTTTATGTTTTGGGAAGTGATCCGATGTTTTTGGAAACTTCAAATTTTGTATTAGGATTTGTAGAGGAAGGTATAAGGTCTCAAAGATCATCGAGAAGGATTGGATGCATGCAATTCCTATAGCTAATCATTCAGGGACATATGCTTTATGCTTTCGGGCATCTTACTTTATTTTATGGCATGCTCTGTATCTACATGCATGGATTGGAGTGCATATATCCAAGTGTTGAAGCTCAAGACCAATGATAGAGCATAGAAGCACATTAAAGAAGTGGACACACAAGAAGAGGGAGCAAGTAGGGAGCTCCAAGAAGTACATGTCCAATTATCAGAAGAATCCCCTACAGAAATAGTGATTTTCATCACTAAAAACCATTGTAAATACCATTTTCTATTTTTATAACTCCATTTTGTTCAAGCCGAGGAGTCATCAAGCTTGAGGAGTATTAGAAGTACCATCCTACCAATTTTCATAATTTTTAGACTTCGTTTGAGCCCTCAAATAAGCCCTGGAACCTAATTTCTAACTAGGCCGGACACTAGGTCTAGACAGTGCCAAAACTAGTCCAAAAACTATAAAAAGAGCTAGAGAGGTCATTTTTGAGGGTAGCTTTTTGTAGATTTCAGTTTTGTAATAGATTTCTTTTGTAATCAAAGCCCTTCCATTGTTCCTCTCTTTGATCTTATCGTGTGCGCATGTGTGTGTGTATGTGTGTGCATGTTTGTGTGCTTTCACTCATGCACTTGTGCCTTCACTTGCTCGTGGTCTTCATACCGGTCCTCACGTCTCTGTGGATTGACAAGTAAAGGAGGTGGTGCTTACGCTTGAGCTACACCAAATTTGGGCGTCGTTGCCGGGGAGAGAGCTTCGAGGACGAGCGCTGTGATGGTAAGATCGTAGATTTGCGACGTTGGAAGGTAAAAAAACTATCATTTTTGTTCATTTTCTGATTTTTCTTCTTCATCTTCATCATCATCACCATCTCCATCTTCTTCCATCTTCTTCTTCCTAGAAATTTCTCGTTTTTTAGTGCATTTTCACCATTTTCATACCATTTTTCATGCATCATTGTGTGTGAAGGTATTAGGAGATGCAAGGGAGAGCAAGCGCCTATGTTTTTTCTTGATTTTCTGCACATGCGGAGCTTGCCATTGCCGGCGCTCAGAAATTTGAATTTCCTGCCAAAAAACACGATTCTGTGATGAAAATCGCAATTTTGTGAAAAATTCAAATTTTTTTGAAAATTGTGATTCTCTGTTTCCCGCCTAAAAGCCTTTTGAAAAGAACACGATTCTGGGGTCATTCTCAGAATCGCGATTCTATGGTTTTGCTCAAAATCGCGATTCTCACCAATCACGATTTTCAGCCAAAAACACGATTGTGATCAAACACGATTCTCTGTTGGCAATCACGATTTTCATGTCAAAACACAATTCTATGAAAACACGATTCTATGAAAGGACGATTCTCTACTCAAAATCACGATTCCCAAAAACAGGATTCTCAGCTCAAAATCGTGATTCTCAAAAACACGATTCTATGCTTGTGCTCAAAATCGCGATTCTCTAAATTTTGAAACCACGATTCTCTGAGACAAAATCGCAATTCTCTAGAACACGATTCTCTAAAACATGATTCTGTGAAAACACGATTCTCTGCTGACAATCGTGATTCTCAAAATCGTGATTCTCTTGGTTTCACAAGATCGAGATTCTCTTGGTTTCACACGATCACGATTCTCTAATTTCATAGCACCATGATTCTCTTGAAGTTCACAAAATCACGATTCTCTTGGTTTCACAGGATCGCGATTCTCTTGGTTTCATAGGATCGCGATTCTCTAATTTCATAGCATCGCGATTCTCTTGAAGTTCACAAAATCGCAATTCTCTTGAAGTTCACAAAATTGCGATTCTCTTGATTTCACAAAATTGCATTTTTTTCCAAAAGGTCTTGTTTGCCTGTTTTGACCCCCAGGAGCCTGATTTGACATAACGTTTTCATCCAAAGTCATTTTTTGAGCTCTATAGCTGGTTGGAAAGATCATTTCGAATCCTACATGGCCTCAACTGTTTTTTATAAGAATAATTGCGTTAATTTTCAGGTAGGATAATTTGAAGTTGACCCTCAAGTGTGACTAGGAAACCAAGGGGGCTCCAAAGGATTTTTTTGCAATACCAAGAGGGAGAAAAATTGCATCATGGGAAAGAAAAAAGCAAAAGAGAGAAGAAAGGGGGCTAAGATGGGAAAAGAGAAGGGAGATGAACATGCAGTGCATGAAATAATCTCAAATGAGGATGAAACATCTAGAGAAAAATTGCAAGGAGTCAAGGAAACGGGGAAATGTCTAAGGGGGTTGGATCCTTATTTGCAACAAGAGAATATGATAATACTTTTGTGGATATCAGAATAGAATATGACCATAGAAGGTTGGGTGTTTATATCAATCCTAATTGTGAGTGGAATTTAATTCATATTGACCTAGTGGTCATTATCTTAGAGAACATTCAACCAACAACTCACTCTTCTATCCTCATGGATGGTGAACATTATGATTGCATGGGTCAAGTTGTGTTACCTGTTATGGTGGATGATATGCAATTTTTGGAAACATTCTTTGTCATGGATTGTATAGATGAAGACTTGATCATTGGCACCCAAAGGTTCATTACACAAAATCATCAAGAATTTGAGGTGTCTTCTCCACCTATTACCCGTGCTTCTACATATATGTCTATGGAAAATCCTAATGACTATCCACCTTATGATAATTGGGGGCAAAATCATATTTTCAAAGAGTGTGCTTTTCATGAAATTTTTTTTCTTTCTACTCATGTTTTTGAATCTAATCCTTCTTTGAGTAAATCACAGGAAACCTTGGAGAATGGAGAAATGGACGACTCAAAGTGTTTGGGGGATGTTGAAGGACCCTCTCTTCCTGTAAATTTGGATTCCCCTCATGAAACCATAAGCAGGGATGATCTACACTCATATGATCAAGAAGGAGATGATCAAGAAATACCAGGTATCATTGATGTGGAGAATAATGTCAAATCGATGGTCAATCATGACAAGGCATCACCCATTTGTACATCTAGAGATTCAATGTGTAATACGGATAAATGTATCGATGAATCTTTAGATCAATCTCAAACCACACAACCCATTGACCCCTTGCATAAGTCTGATCAACCTTTGTTGCATTCCCCATGTAAAGATGAGTTTTCTCAAAAAACTCGCATAGAAGGCCCAAAAGACCCTTACATCAAGAAACAGAAATCACATTTTCTTGGTAATATCAAGAAAATTTGGGTGGCCAAGAAATTACTTAGAGCCCAACCGAGTCGCACTATGATATGGGTACCAAAGAAAGCCCTTGTACAAAATCAGCCCCCTCACACTAGACTTCAAAATCTATGGTCAAATCGAAGGACACAAAGCAATCAAGCCAAAACTTAGAAAGAATCCAGGGGGGGACTTCAAGGCAACAACCTGCACAACAAAGACACCAAGGCGAGGTAAGGGACTAAATCAAGCACAGAGCTCAAAAAAGATCAAAGAACCTCTTCTACAAGGATATGGGTATGGAAACCAAAAGCATCCGTAGGCCCCACAAAACCACTGTGCCAACCACGTAGGATCAAAGCCTCAAGAAAGCATCCAAACATGGAGCCGCCAAAGGAGATCACTAAACAAGCGAAGACCAATCTCAAATGGATCCCTATAAGGAGGAAGTATCAATTGTCATTCGGGGATCCAATGGATACTTCTAACAAAGGCTGCCATAGCATTTTCAAATAACATCCAAAGCCTCGACGAGCGACAACCATGTGCTCCTTGCACAACCCTGTCTTATGCACCATTCAGGTCATGCATTTCCAAAGTATGCATTATTATAGGGCCACATTACATGGTCGTGCATAGACACATTTGAGAATCCCATGCACAAGAGCACATTGACATATGTCAACTATGTTTTCTGATACTAACATTTGTCTTCTTGCTTATGACAAAAGAAAAAAAAAAGAGAGCTTGTTCCTAGGCTTGGTTTATGGAACATGAATAAGTCATGCTTACTTGAAGGTGGACCCATGGCTTGGATAGAAGTGTGTCTCGGCTAGCAGCTACTATTATTGTTGCCTTATTTGGTAGATGTCAAGCACTTGGCAGGAACATGGCATCCACAACTATTGTTTCCCCTTACCATGGTAGGAGGGAAGAGTTTGAAGGGAGAAGACTCCTGCTTAGGGTGAGCTAAAGAGAAGGTGTGAATCTAAGCTTGGTGTAGTTACCCAATGATGTTTGCCAAGGAATATAAAGAAATTCAATTCTCAATATTTGGCAAATGTTGCTTTGAAGAAAGGGGATAGGGCACGACACGCAAAGAGTTTCATCAGTGATCCATCAACATGGACACTCATCGACAATGAAAGACGAGTTGATGGTCCATCACAATGTTGGCTGTACAACATGAAGAGCAGACTATCAATTGACCTTTCATGGTAAGAATCCTCTACTTGGGTATCACGACAACACTGCTAGATTAGGAAACCTCTTCATCAGCCTACCCTTGAGCAATCCGCTCAAGACCTACTTTCTTGCACCATGTTTTCTAATGCATTTCCCTAGTATGCATGCATAGGGCTACATGACAAGGCCGTGCACAAGGCACATATTTTCTTCAACCCATGCACCAATACATTTACCCATCATTCAATATGGGTTACGAGTACTTGACACGAGTACAATGAACATCACCTTTGGAAGTTCTTTAGGATATCACAGGGACAACATCAATACCTAGGAAGCAAGTCGAAGCCCACAGTTGCTCCAACTCAACCTTGACAACCTCTTTTGAGCAACGAGCTGATTTTTGGGAGCTCAAAAGGACACTGTCTCACTAGAATCCAAGGAAGCAACACATACCAAAGAACTAAGCCTTACAATAACTCACAATGACAAAGGAAGAATCAGACAACCAAACCTGCTACAATAGATAGATAGAAGGATCTTGTTCACATAGGATGGACACTACCTCTCAAAGTACTACATGGAACAACCACTACAACAAGGGTCTGTCAGGGACGACAAACTCGAGAGAGGGGGGAGTGTTGAAGCTCAAGACCAATGAGAGAGCATAGAAGCACATCAAAGAAGTGAACACACAAGAAGAGGGAGCAAGTAGGGAGCTCCAAGAAGTACATGTCCAATTATCAGAAGAATCCCCTACAAAAATAGTGATTTTCATCACTAAAAACCATTGTAAATACCATTTTCTATTTTTATAACTCCATTTTATTGAAGCCGAGGAGTCCTCGAGCTTGACGATATTAGAAGTACCATCGTACCAATTTTCATAATTTTTAGACTTCGTTTGAGCCCTCAAATAAGCCCTGGAACCTAATTTTTAACTAGGCCAAACACTAGGTCTGGACAGGGCCAAATCTAGTCCAAAAACTATAAAAAGAGCTAGAGAGCTCATTTTTGAGGGTAGCTTCTTGTAGATTTCAGTTTTGTAATAGATTTCTTTTGTAATCAAAGTCCTTCCATTGTTCCTCTCTTTGATCTTACCGTGTGCGCGTGTGTGTGTATGTGTGTGCATGTTTGTGTGCTTTCACTCATGCACTTGTGCCTTCACTTGCTCGTGGTCTTCATACCGGTCCTCATGTCTCCGCGGATTGACAAGTAAAGGAGGTGGTGCTTATGCTTGAGCTACACCTAGTTTATCATTGTTTGAATTCTAAAAGTATGGATCAACATGCGAGTACACTTTTTGATTTTTTGCAGGAAAGATGATTACAGGAACTACATGGTTATGCAAGAAAGAGAATTGTTGCTAGCATTTGTTTTTATGTTTTTGTA
Source organism: Ceratopteris richardii (assembly GCA_020310875.1). Taxonomy (NCBI): domain Eukaryota; kingdom Viridiplantae; phylum Streptophyta; class Polypodiopsida; order Polypodiales; family Pteridaceae; genus Ceratopteris; species Ceratopteris richardii. The sequence goes on from CM035434.1 coordinate 105,381,535, forward strand.
GGTTATGGAGTCCATGTATGAGTTTATGGCATGCATGCCATGGGCATGTCAAGCCCTATGTTGTTGGATGGCATCTATGCCATTGAGTTTATGGTTAAAATTTTTTGGGATTCCATTTCCTTGGGAAATGGTGTCAAACTTTTTCCCACCTCATGGTGTTATATACGCACTTACCTTTAGCTAAGAATGTTATGGAATGGTAACATGCCTTTTTTGCAAACATCAGTAAGGTGGTAGCATGCTTGTAAGCATGTATTTGATGGACTTAGGACCATCCGAGTAGTATACATGAGGCAACTTAAGTACTAATAGGATCCCTACACATAATACTTATGGATTTAGACCATAGGATTGCAAAGGGGAAGGACATGTACCTTACCATTAGGAATGTGCACAAGCAATCCTATAGGTTATAAGAAGTTTCCTAGAGGCACAGGAAATACATATATGATAATCTCCAATGTAGTGAAGGTTTATTTATCTTCAAAAAAGTCTCATAGGATGATTAGGAGACGATGGGGTATCATGATGAATACCCAAAGAGTGACTAGTTTCACTCATACACATCACTTGAGCAAGAAGCGAAGCATTTCTGCTTCCCTACTAAGGAAACCAATTAGATGTGATCACAGAGATGGGTTTCATGAGATAGTATCGACAGGTGGTTTTGTGATTCAAGTGATGGTTAGGAAGGCCATAGGCATGGCACTAGCTTTATGAATTAGAGCATAGATCCTTGAGTTAGAAATAGTTGGGGTACCAAATACATATATGTATGTTGGGATCTACAGAGAGGTACTCAAACCTTGTCTTGGTACCTAGGAACAAGTTAGTTTGGAATTGAAAGGGATATCCATTGTCACATGTTGATGAGAACCAAACTAACTAGTCCGAGGACATGGGACTCATTTCAGTCCATAGATATGAGTTGAGGATATGGGATTCATTAGATTCCACCTACATATTCCATTACATGGAATATATATTCCGTTTAGTGTAGGTATAACACCGTGAATTGGAAGAAGTTTTCACTATTATGGTACCGTGCAAATGACTTCCCTTTGAGCGCTCTTCTTCCATGGCCAGGGAGAAAAGGACTCATCATTTATGGCATCACGTCTCACTAGATCAAAGGAGAGCTCTTAGTAGATATCTCCTTAGGATTGGGAGTTATCCTTCATAGTTTAGGGAAGACTTATTCTTCCAGTAGAGAATGTGATGGGTAATTTTATCAGCATTGGTATCACATAGTCATTTTCAGCTTTTAAGGAAGGATAATTCCATTAGTTTGATTGGATCATATAGATCCATGCATAGAGGATGGTTGGCAGAGATAGCTCTTTGGTATGGATACATGTGTTTATGGTATCATGTCATATCATTGCCAACCATTTTAGCAAAGGGCTTTGACCCTTATATGGAATTTATTTTCTCCACTCTTCATTATATACACATTCATTAGTTATGGGAAACTTTTTCTCCATCTTTATAGAAATGTATGTAATGAGGGATTATGCATCAGTCATGGAAGAGAGGAGCAAATGAATTCATAAGTTTCTCTTTAAGGAAAGGAGAAAGTGGGAATTAGGCTTAGAGATCAAGGAGAGATCTCACATTAGCTTAGTGGTCTCACTTTAACTCCTATTCTCTGAGAGAGAAAGAAGGAAAGGAAAATATGATTTCTTCATAGGAGAAGAATAGAGCATATTTTCCTTTAGACAGAAAAGTTGTTTAGAAAAAAACCTCTTAGTCTATATCTAAGAAGGAATTCATTTACTCTACTTTTCAGTATAATTATCCTTCACATGGGAGTCTCTTTCTCCACTATTTTGGAAGGAAAAATATGGAGAACTTATGTGCATGTTCTCAATTATGGATGAGTAGAGCAATTGAATTCAAAAGAATCTCTTTAAAGGGAAAGGGAAAGTGGAATAGATTCCACTATCATGGCTCTTTTTCTTTGAAAAGATTACAGAGAGAGACATAGAGAGAGTTTCACTTTCTCATTGTGATTGTCTAGATAGGAGTGGCACTCCTCTATCAGAGACAAGAGGGAGATCAGGTAATCATACTGGTTAGATCAAGTTCCACATAAAGACTCTATAGAGAAGCAATTATATTATTCTAGTGATGGTCTTTGACTAGATGAGATGATCTAGTTATTGATGGAGTATATCCACTCCTAGTTGCAGCAGAAGAATGATAGGCCCTTCCTAGGACCAAATAGTTCACTACCATAGTCCACCAAAAATCAAATTGCTCTCTGGACCTGAAGACTGAACCTATGAAATTTTGCACACTAAAACTAGAATCTCTAAGATTTCCAAGAAGCCATAGATCACTCAATGTGGAGAATGTGAGCTATGCCAAACTCCTTGCACAAGACAGACCAAAATCTACCCAAAATGGTAGCTTGCACCTATGTGTACCTTCCAACACACATATATTTAGGAATATGCAGAGGTCAGACTAGAGAGCTTTCAAGCTCAATATATTTAAGGCTCATGAAAACGTGATACTAAGATTACATCCAAAAGAATTCTTACAATCATAGGAACAAAATGAGCTACCTTGCAAATGAATCGGACTACTACACAAAGAGATATGGGTGATCAAAGATCACTTCCTATGAGAAAACTCCAACAAGCAAGGGGCTTGCTTAGCTAGGTGCTAGCTTAGACCTAGAGTAAACACTCCTAATGAGAGCCTACAAGTGCACAAATGGTAGAGGAGGATGGCTATGACTTTGCTCCATGTCTTTGCTTATATAATGCTCAAAAAGGTGGTTGTAAATTTGAATTCAAAAATTCCCTCCAAATCATCCCGACTTTTTCCCATCAATTAGTTGAGTAAAGGGCTAAGAAATATCGTGGAAAACTGGTTGTATATCCTACCAAAAAGTATGGGTGGTGTGGCACTTCAACTTAGCATGAGTTCTCACACTTGAGATTGCTAAAATTCTAACACTCCCCCTCAAGCTCAAGTGTTAGTCTCCATTGATCTCCTTCAAGTTGAGGTTGATCTTGAACTTCTCCAACTTGCTTGCATCCATAAACTTGGTCATGGTATCTGCTAGCTGATCTTTGGTGTTGATGTACTTGATGTCCACTTCTTTTGCTAGTACCTTCTCTCTGATGAAGTGATAATGGATCTTCATGTGCTTGCTTCTTGCATGGAACATAGGGTTGCTTGCTAGATGAATGCTTGACATATTATCTCCAAATAGAGTGAACTCTTTGACCTCCACATCCAAGTCTTTGAAGAGATTCTTGAGCCACATGATCTCACCTATATCAAGTGCTAAAGCTCTGTCCTAAGCCTCAGTAGATGATAATGCAATTGTAGGTTGCTTCTTGGACATCCATGGAATGACTCTTTGACCTAGCATGAAGACATAGCCATATGTGCTCCTTCGATCCTCCTTTGAACTAGCCCAATCAGCATCACTAAAGCCTTGAGGTTGTAATCCATCTCCATCAGGGTAGTACAACCCTTGGTTGATAGTGTGCTTGATGTACCTAAGCATTCTCTTGGCTGCATTCATATGAACATCAGTTGGTGAATTTAGAAATTGAGAAAGAATTCCTACAACATAAGACAAGTCAAGTCTTGTGATGGTAGCATAATTAAGGCTTCCAATTATGCTTCTATATGCTAAAATATCTTCAAGAGGTTGTCCTTCACCTACACATAACTTAGTGTTTGGATCCAGAGGTTGTGTGAGTAACTTACATCCACTCATACCATACTTATAAAGTACATCTAGCAAATATTTCCTTTGAGCAAGGTAAATACCATTTTACACATAAATAACTTCAATCCCAAGAACGTATTTAAGAAATCCAAGATTTGAAATCTTGAATTCATTTCCAAGCTTGGCCTTGACCCATGTGATACTTGCATCATCACTTCCTGTTATAATCAAGTCATCCACATATATGCATACATAGACAACTAGTCCTCCTTCCTTCTTGAGGTATAAGGAAGGATCTCGATAACTTGGCTTGTATCCACACCTACACAAATACTCCACAAGCCTTTGATTCGATGCCCTAGGAGCTTGCTTTAAACCATACAATGCTTTTCTAAGTTACAAACAAAATCTAAATATTTAGGGTTCCCAAACCCTAATGGTTGAGTCATGTAGACTCTCTCCTACAAATCACCATTAAGAAAAGCATTCTTTACATCCAATTGATAGATTGTCCACCTCCTAGATGTAGCAACCCCAATGATTGCCCTAATTGTGGTCATCTTTGCAATCAGGTTGAATGTTTCTTCATAGTCAATCCCATAGGATTGAGCAAATCCTTTTGCCACAAGCCTTGCTTTGAACCTAGCAAATGAACCATCAGAATTTATCTTCACTTTATAGACCCATTTGTTGCCAATTATCTTCATCCCTTCTTGTCTTGGAACAAGACTCCATGTGTTTTTGTCTTCAAGGGCTTTATACTCTTCTTCCATAGCTTCTTGCCACTCCTTTGTGTCTTTGGCCTCTTCATAGGTAGAAGGTTCATGATCTTTGATAACCTTAGTCATGAAAGCATAATGCCTAGCAATATAACTATCATAAACAAGCCTTGAGATTGGATGTTTTACCCTTGTTGACCTCCTTTCTTCTCCTTTTTGTGGAATGAACCTTCTTTGCCTTGGTGCCTTGATTTCTGCTTTTGATGTAGCTCCCCTTTCTAACATAGGTTCTTCAAATTCTTCAACTTCATGTCCATCTTCATCAAGCTCTACCAATCTTGCCTTCCCTTTATTCACTGATTGATGGGCTGAATCCATGCTTGAACTCCTTTGTATGCTTGGACCACTGATTTCCAAGCTATCTTGAAACCTAGCTTCATATCTTCTCTCTGTCTCTTTAATATCTTCATCCTGCAATGGAACTTTGGAAGTATACCATGGTTTGAGTTCATCGAACACTACATCATTAGATACCTTTAACTCCTTAGTATTAAGATTGTAGCACTTGTAACCTTTTCGCTCCATAGCATAACTAATAAACATACATCTTTGAGCCCTTGCATCCATCTTACCTCTCAACTCTTGTGGCATATGTGTGTAGCATACACAACCAAAGATTCTAATGTGTGAAAGGTCTAGTTTCCTTCCACTCCATGCCTCGTCAGGTGTCATGACATGTACCCCTGATGTGGGACACCTATTCATCAAGTACACAACAGTAGATATAGCATCTGCTCCATATGTTAAAGGCACATTCATTTCATTTAACATACTCTTATCAATTTCAGCAATATACCTATTCTTCCTCTCTACCACCCCATTTTGTTGGGGAGCATACCTGCAAGTGATTTGCCTCTTTATACCTTGGTCCTTCAAGAAATCACAAAAAGCATGGGAGAAGTATTCTCCCCCCCCCCCATCGGACCTTAGGGTTTTGATGTAGCAACGTGTCTGCTTTTCAACTTGTGCCTTGAATCTTTTGAATACATCAAACACATCTGGTTTTTGCTTTATACAATACAACCATACTTTTCTTGAGTAGTCATCTATGAAGGTTACAAAGTATGTATTACCTGCAAGAGAGCACTCTTTGGTTGGCCCCCACACATCTGTGTGCACAAGGTCTAACACACCATGTGCTACATATCCAGTCTTCTTGAAGGGTTGCCTAGTAAACTTGCCTAGTTGACAAGCTTCACACATCTCATGCAACATTTGTAATGAAAAATGTGGTAAACCTCTGAATGTCTTTCAACCTTTGAATGTTGATGTGACCACACCTTTTATGCCACAAATCCAAATCTCCCATCTTCTTGTCACCATAAGTGATGAACATTGCCTTGTTGCTTTGTCCTTTGCCAATATCAAGAGTGAACATCCTTCCTTCCTTCTTTCCTTTGGCTATCAGCTCATAGCAATTTCTTGGGTCTTCAATAAAGCATACTTTGTGGTTGAACTTGACTTGGTATCCCTTTTCAACCATCTGTCCAACAGAGATTAAGTTCTTTGTAATAGTAGGAACATGCAATACCTCAGATAGTCCTTTTGCTTTATGGTTGCCTTCAAGCTTCACATCTCCCATTTTTTGTATCTCATGCTCTGTGTTGTCTCCTGTCTCGAAAAAGCCTCTTTGCTTGGGTGCTTGAAGATTGCTCAAGTACTCCTCTTTACCTGACATGTGGTTACTACAACCACTATCTATATACCACACCTCATCATGTGGTTGACCTTCACTTTTATGCTCCATAGCTAACAAATTCTCATTTTTTGAATTTGTTGAGGAGTTAGAATAATTACCTTGCCCTTTGTAATTGTCTCCACCTTGCTTTTGCCAACAATCTTTGGCATAGTGTCCTTGCTTCCCACAATTGAAGCATCCATTTGAGTTGGAGTAGCCTCGACCTCCATATCTTCCTCCTCTACCTCTTCCTCTTCCTCTTCCTTTTGATGATTGACCTTCATCTGGGCTTGATTGACTCCCTTGATAGCTTTGGCTTCCTTGTTCGTAGTTGCTTCTACCTCTTCCTCTTGAAGCACCTCTATTGCCTTTGCCTCTTCCTCCTTTGCCTACATGGAAGAGTTGGTCTTGGCTTCCCTTTGACTTGTTGCCTCCATGGTTGAGCTCCTCGGTCACCATAAGAGAAGTAAGCTGCTCAGAATCTGATAATGAATCCCTTACATACATAGAGGTTGTGAATGCCTTCTATTTATCATCTTCTCTAAGCCCATTAAGTGTGTGGGCAACTAGGTCATCATCATCTACATCCTATTGAACCAAGTGCATCCGAGATCTCTTTTACTTTGAGCATGAAGTCATTAATGCTCTGATTTGATGACTTCCTAAGGTTGTTCAGCTCATTCTTGAGCTGGATTTTTCTAGCCTTTGTAGAGGTAGAGTACAACCTTTCTAAACACTCCCAAACCTTCTTAGATGTATCTAGGTCTTGGATATGACCTATCATGGAGTTGCTTATGTGTTGAGAAAGAGTGAAGATCACTCTCCTATCCCTTTCTTCCCATTCTCTAATGGCTCTCCTTTGATTCTCCATAGGTGTATGTGGATCTATGTATGGCTTCACCTCAGTACCACTAACCAACCCCAAAAGATCCTTTCCCATGAGGAAGTTAGATATTCTAAGCTTCCAAGGTTGGTAATTGCTCTTTTCAAGCTTCTCAATATGAGTATTATAGTCTCCAATTGTTTATGAGACTATATGTGGCTCCTAATCCCTCCTTGGATTGTGATAGATGTGATAAATAATGATATGTTACCTTCTGACAAGAGTCTCCACTTGTCGTGAACTTTCGACGATGATAGAAGCTCCCCCTTGCTTCAAATCCTTCCTCAAATCTTGCTCATCTTTGCTTCAATCTTTTGCTCTCAAGCAACTTCAAGGCCTCCTTGATGTCTTCAATGCTCAATGATGAGCTCTGATACCACTGATGGAGTATATCCACTCCTACTTGCAGCAGAAGAATGATAGGCCCTTCCTAGGACCAAACAGTTCACTACCAGAGTCCACCAAAAATTGAATTGCTCTCTTGACCTGCAGACTAAACCTATGAAATTTTGCACAATAAAAATAGACTCTCTAAGCTTTCCAACCAGCCATATATCACTCAATTTGGAGAATGTGACCTATGCCAAACTCCTTGCACAAGATAGACCAAAATCTGCCCAAACTGGTAGCTTGCACATATGTGTACCTTTCAACACACATATATTTGGGAATATGCAGAGATCAGACCAGAGAGATTTCAAGCTCAATATACTCAAGATTAATGAACACGTTGTGGTCGGGATTTAGATTCGATATTGACAATCGAGTAGAAGATGTCAATTTAAATCTTTGCTACAACTTGGTATATCTAGAGGATGCTTAGAATCTTGCAATGGTTGGTGGCACATGTTTGGGGGTAGCCTTTGCGCTCGCTTGAAGAGAACAAATGGTGCAGCCACCTATGTATGCTTGAAATTTAATGAAGTAGCTAAGGGCTGCTGACAAAAGATAAGCCATGGATAAATTTTGCGTTACCCTTAGCCTCTATTTTTTGGAGGTTAATGAGAAGATAGTGATGTGTTGCTAGAGGATTGGCTCGGGTGATTTTTAGGCACAGAGCAAAAGGAATTCGATATGGATGGCCTAGATCTCACATACATCAAAAGGAGAAAAAGAGAGGTATCTGGTGTATTTTTGTTTAGGCGCAAGAGAATTATGGAAAGATGGTCTTTAGATATACTCAAAAGGAAGGTGCTCTTGGGGGACTTTCCTGTTTTGGGGGCACAGTTTCGAGGAACTCTCAAGGGGATCTTTGGAAATGTGCGCTGGCCACTTTGGTCAAGAAGGGGAATCATGGGAGAAGTCAAGCAGAGTCACTTTCAGAAGGAGTGAAGCAGAACGATATGGATATTCAGGCAGAAACCAAACTTCAACGTTGGATTCTGGAGGGAAAAAAGTAGTGCCAGGAGAACAAAGAATGGAAGGAACCGACGTGAAGGAAGATGGAGTGCTATAGATAATGGGCTAGTGCAGATCTTCGGAGTTATGCCTGTTGCAGTCATCGAAACCAAGAAGATTAAAGCCAAACAATGGATTGCAAAAGAACTGGTGAATCATTTTGATGATTTCAAATTCTGATTAATTGACAGATAAGCGACTGCGTGGGTTGACATTTCAGAAGGGGATCTTATTTTCCTTGCTTCCTGGAGATAAGTGAGAGTGTTACGGTTAATGAGATTTGTGTATTGTGTTACGGTTAATGAGATTCGTGAAAAATATTTTCTATGTGGCCTGTTTTTTTTAATGTTTTCTGCTCCTTTGCACCTTTGCAAAGATTAGATGTGCGCTGATGACCTCATGAACTCGCATCTCCATAGCCTAATTAAAACTGGAATAGTGTAATGTTTTTTATAAAAGATGCTGACTCGGGTCTTGTGGCAAATACTCAAACTAATAGCACTGTGATAGAGTTTTACACGTTATCTGATTTTCTGTGGCAAAGAGATTAGAGGTAAAGAATAGTGAGAAAACCATAATGCTAACTAGGAAAACTTGTGTGTTCACAATTGATTGCTAATAAAAATATGCCCAGTGAACTAAAGGTTTGCATGCCCAGTGAACTAAAGGAATGTCTCTGAGGTTTTCGCAAACTGAAGATGTGAGGACCATAATGTAATGTATGCGAGTGAGGATGAGGATGAAACAAGATCATAACAACACAAACATAACAAGCTTTTGTTTTGGTTTACAGAGTTACATCGAACGCGTTTTTTCTACATTTTTGTTTTTGGCTGAGAGTAAGTAGAAGAATTGTTGGCCATACTAAAAATATAATAATCACTTAATGTTCCTAACAGGTGTACATCTTCTTAGTTGAGAATGACAGTCCAGCGCCGTTTGTATGCTATTGGATAGCAACGCATATGCTGTGAACTGAATTGTTAATGTTAAATTTTGTGTAACTAAACAGATGATCTATCGTAGATAATCCATTATGTAGTTTTCTAGTTTAAGTTGTATTAGAAAAATAAATAACAATGCAGAAAAAAAAGAAGGTCATATAGCTGATGTTTTGCTGCTGCATACGTTCATGTGTAAAATTGGATCAGATTAAAGTTTAATTTCTCTTCTGCGCATCATTAATTGTTTTTTTTCTCTCTTTTCTATTATTGTGCTTACATGGTCAATCTCCATAGATTTTCTGGGATGAGTAAAGAGTTTTTGGTGCAAGGGAATGTAGAATTTAATCATACAACATAATTTACATAAAAAAGTTATGGCTTGCATTTGTCGCGATGAATTACACATGGATAGGTGAAGCGTTTATGAGTGGTAGTGTTTGAAGCTTAATACTTGGAAAAATGAATTGTACTGATGAAAAAGGGAATGCGCTTCATATGAAGAAAAATTTTTGGTTTTATGAATTCTGATATATAAGTATCAAGCATAGCTTCACTCACCAAGACTTTGTTTTGCATGTCTAAAAAAAATAAAAATGAAAAATCCTCTCTAAACACTTTGAGTTACGTTCTAAGAAAAACTCAATGTTTTAGTCTGTGTACGCGCATCCGTTAGTTAATGGTCATTTGTGCTTAAGAGGAAATGAAATCTTTGTGTATCTCAAGAATCATACGAGATGCCCATTCTTTTCTTTAGAAAGCTTATTGTAAACAATGGAATCAACCAATTGAGAATTTAAAAAATTCCATCACTTTAGTAATTGTGGTATGTGGAGAACATAAGAATGAATACCCTTAGGCAACAAGTAATGATGGTCACATTTCATCCTCGAAGAAGATCGAAAGAGGTCTCGAGACCTTAAGCTTCTATAGAACTTTGAAGGCATGAAAGTGGTTCTCATATGCACTTAGAAGCTTGTATTCTAGGTTTCCACCATTTAAAAGGTGTTTTAGTACCTTTCATACCAAGATCTAAACCTATGGTATGAGTATTGTGAAATTGACCTGAAACCATTGAACATCTGAGGTTCAAGAAAATTTATGTGGAAATGAATACTCCAACTTTTTTTCCACCCTCCTTGTTACGAACCTCGCGATAACATGATACTAATATTACATCCAAAAGAAAGCTTACAATCATAGGAACAAAATGGGCTATCTTACAAATTGAATCGGACTACTAGACAAAGAGATATGGGTGATCAAAGATCACTTCCTATGAGAAAACTCCAGCAAGCAAGGGGCTTGCTTAGCTAGGGGCTAGCTTAGACCTCGAGTAAACACTCCTAATGAGAGCCTACAAGTGCTCAAATGGTAGAGGAGGACGGCCACAACTTTGCTCCATGTCTTTGCTTATATAATGCTCAAAAAGGTGGTTGTAAATTTTGAATTCAAAAAAGCCCTCCAAATGATCCCAAATTTTCTCCATCAATTAGGTGAGTAAAGGTATGAGAAAACTCGTGGAAAAGTGGTTGTATGTCCTACCAAAAAGTGTAAGTGGTGTGGCACTTCAACTTAGCATAAGTTCCGTTGGTGCAAGTCACAAGCCTACACATTTGGCTTGAAGGATACCTTGAAGTTCACACACATTTGGAGAAGCATAGGAACCAATGCTGGTGGTTAATTACCACTTTACTCTTTTGTAAAAGTCACATTTGACTTGGAATCTTTGTAAACACCTACTAAAAGGAATTCATGGAAAAGTTAGCTTTGATTGATAGAATATCTCCTAGGATGTAGGAGCATGATTAGAGAGAGCCAAAAGTTTGAATTCAAATTCAAACTTTAGCACAACTACTATAAAATTGATCTTGAAAAAGTCGCGGGTAAGACCCATCATTTTCGAGCTCATCTCTATCAATTCTGAGTGTGTGTGAGGCCTACACTCTAGCCCACACCTATCTAAACCATTAGGTAATGATATTCATGCCAATGGCATTGTACACAAGTGTTCATTAATCCATATATCTACATTGTTCATTTCTAAGTTCTCTATGATAGTACTTGAAATTATGTCAACTTGTGGAGAGCATAGCGCACTCATTTCTTCACCAACTTCAAAGATCTATAGCTTGTTGGAACCCCTCAAAGTGGTCTACATGCTATCAAAATTTGAAGGAATTCTATTCAGCCATTTTAGAGAAAAGCTCATCGAGGTGATCACTAGTCAAAGTCTGCAACAGTCCTAAATAATCGAGGGTAAAGGTTTACTTGCTAAATTCATTTCTCTGAGCATAGTAAATCTTTTTGTATCATTCCGCTTGGAATAGTTAGCTTGCTAAGCTAATTAGATACCCCTCAAAAGAATTTTTCCAATTCCTACTGTGCTGGTCATACTGAGCAAACGATCCAGTAGGTGTCAAGTCAAAAATAGAAGGTTTTCTTGGAAGCTTGAAGTTCAAAGTTGTCTGTTTTGATTCAACCTTTACATACATCATTTCCAAAGTACATAGGTCATTTTGTGGTGTCATTGGAAAGCTAAGGAGGTCCACTTAGCAAATCTGAAGCATCAAAGGGCTGGTACAAAGGAGGATTCGGCAGTACCTACTCATTCTCTTGGAGTGTCCATCCATCATTCCCAAAAGTGGTATCAGAGCAAACTACAGTAAAATGGGAGAAGGTTTTCCTTCATTTATTGATAAATTGGACAGGAACAACTATCAGGCATGGTCTCTAAGGATGAAGACATACCTACAAGGAAGGAGTCTTTATGGATACATGTCAAGAGATGAGGAATTGCCCTCATTCAAAACTAGAGGACTACCAATAAAGGAAGAACATGAAAAGCTCAACACATTGTGTGCCAAGGATGCATTAGCAAGGTCTTACTTACTCAAATCCATCTCTGATTTTCTTTTGCCACATATTAGAAACTGTAAGACATTCCAAGAGACTTGGGAAACCTTGTCATCTTATTTCTCATCCAACACAAGGGCCAGAAAAAATCAATTGTGGATTGAATTCACCACACTAAGGAAGCAACCTAAGCAAGCTATTTCAGAGTTTGTGACTAAGATCAAAGATGTAGTAGATCAGTTAGCAATCATAGGAGAAGAGGTTGAAGAAGACCAGTAGTAAGACAAGTGATCAATGGGATCAAAGCTGATGACAAATGGGAAAGCTTCACCACTTCCATGGACCTTTACATGGATATGCAAATTCGAGATCTTACAACTCGCATGGGACAATTGTGCACTCATGAAGCAAAGCTAAAAAAAAATGGAGATACATCCAAAGATAATAGCTCTTCTGCCCTATACAGTGATAAGAGTAAAGCTAAAGATAAAGGCAAGAACAAGAAGATAGAGGATGAGGGCACTACCTCCCAAGCCAACTATGCAGGGAGAGGTAGATCATCAAGAGGAAGGGGCACAGGAGGTAAGCAAGGTAGGGGGAGATCCTATAACTCCTCACCACGCAACATTTGTGGTTTATCAAATCATACTATAGATGAGTGTTTCAGGAACTAGAAGAATTAGAGAGGAAGAGGATATCAAAGAGGTGGATACTCATAGTCAAGAGGTAGATTCAACCATCACCAAGGCTACAACAACAACTATAACAACAATTACAACAACAACTACAATGGAAACTACCAAGGAGGATTCACAACCAGAAAGGACTAAAAGAATTATACAGAAGAGTAGGATGATTCCCTTCTGATCATGAACATGACTTCAAAACCAGGTACAAATGATGACCACCTATTCTACATTGACTCAGGATGCTCAAATCATGTGGCTGGCAAGGTAGCTCTACTCTCTCACCTTGAAGAACCAAAAGGTAAGCATCAAGTACAAACAGGTGATGACACCAAGCACTGAGTAGTTAAAGTTGGAAATGTTAAGACTTATGATGGAAATCAGAACTTGTTGAGTAGGGTACTATATGTACCAACCATTACAAAGAATTTGATGAGTGTTGGACAAATTGAGGAGAAAGGCTTGCAGGTCAGATTCAACCAATTTGGAGCATTTGTGGAGGATCCAAGGCATGGGTTCAAGAGAATAGCAAAAGGAGAAAAATCAGGTAGACTTTTTACTTTTGAGCTAGAAGACACAAAGAATATTGCACTCTACAGTTGAAAGGTTCTTAAGCCCAGGGAAAAAAAGATTGTGGAAGCCTTTATTTTGCTTAAACCCCTCGAAATTGGTCCACTCTTGTTGCTTTAAGTCACTCAATCGTACCTAAATGTATCCTAAACTTCCCCTCGCATATGCACCCTCGTCCCAACTAATTCCCGTTTCCCATTCTCTTTCCTACCCTCAACTCTTTCTTCTCACTCACCCATGTACGCTTGCACTCATATACACTCACACTCGCAACCTTACATGTACTCACACGCACATGTGCATTCACACTCTCTTCTCACCCTCATACCCAAACTGCTCACCGGCATATCTCAACCACATTCCCACCCTTTTTCTATATCGAATCTCACCCCACTCTACTCTCTCACAGCATCACACATACAACCTCACATCCGAACCCACACTTCTTCCATGCTCAGTTCTGCTGATCTCCAGTCATGGTCGAGAGCTGGTAGTGAAGTTTGTGTCTTTCCATCATGCTCATAGAATGAATAGGAAGCTCGTAAATGCTCATTACTAAACATATAATTACATTTGAGGTAAGGAAGACCTACATTCGAGTTCACTTGATAGGGAGAAATGAGAAGACAAACAAAGTCGAGAACACTCAGCTAAAACCATCGACACTGTCACTCTACCGCTAGAAACATGACAAGACACCCTTCCTCTTGCATCTTTGTCATGCAACAAAGGAAAAGAAAAAAACGCGTGAATGAAAATTTATCAAAATATTTCACAATCTCTGGACAATCATTCTTATGAAATAAGCAAGGAATTAAATTCTTCTTATCATGCAACAGCTAGAGAATTTCTTTGCAAGTCTTGCACTAAATCAGAAACAAATTGTTGGAGAACAGAACAACGTAGATGTTTGATTGCGCAATGATTTAACGGCATAAGGAAAAAATGCTCTGATTACCTCTTCAACTTCCAAAGAATTCTCTCTTCTGATGACCAAACAACTTCAGAAAACCTTCTTCGGTATCTTAACCAAGGAGAAAGGGAAGAGAAATAGATTCTTCTTCTCTACCGACACGCACGCACTCCTCCTCCCTCCTTGGAACAATCGAGGTCTTCCCTGCAGTAAAGCCGCACCCTTCTCTTCTTCTCTGATCTTGTTTGACCTCCTGTTTTCTCCTCTCTTCCGTATATCCTCTCTGCCTATGAAGCTTCCTTCTAACTTTGAAGTACCTCCTCTAGATGCTCGACCGTGAAAGTGTGGCTCATCTAAAAACTCTGGAGAAGACTTGTTGAATGATTATGCTAGATGTTGTGCCCTGGTTCAAGGGGTGTGAGTATCGCCCATTCAATTCATGCTTACAATGGCAAGATTTCCCTCTTCCGTTTTACTGACACATTTGCCAGGGGCTCGAATTCCTTTATTATTTGATATGGATCAAGAAAATCCACCTTTGATCACTTTCGCTCTTTCCTATCATTCTGCAAAAATCGACGTCCATCTTCCATCCATATTATTGCACTTAGCACTCGCATCTTCTTAATCCGGTGGTAGTTCGCAAACAACATCACAAGCTAGACTCCATTTTGCAAGCAGATGAATTTCTTCATTTATATGAGTGCTCCAGTGTGAGAATCGAAGGACAAGCCGGTCAGCAACAACCTTCAAGCCATGTTCGTACCCTTTTTATAGCCCCCTTTTTTCAGAACAGCCAGGTTCCTTCTTCCATCTTCTCTGTTGATCTATGTCAACACCACAAGAGTCCGCCCCAAAAGAACACACGAGTCCCCCCTTCGATCTCTTCCCCTTCTGTCGCTCTCCCTTGCTCAGAGCCTGAATATATCTTCTTAATCGACACGTCTCCCCCTTTCCTCGTGCCCTCTTCCCTGTTGATATCTATCTACACCACAAAAGGACGAACCACGAGGAACACATGGGCCCCCCTGTCCACCCGGCAGCTTCCCCCCTTTTAATGGCGGAGAGGAATGAAGAGAGAGAGTCCAAAACGAATACGCCTGCTCTCTGCAGTTCGTTTCTCTGTCAGTACTGCGAAAAAAACAAACCCCCCCCAGTGCCCATGCCTTCTTTCACTTTACAAGCCACATTACCCGTGGCTTTTGGACCACTATAATGATCATATTCAGAATATATATATATATATTTGACGTTTTCATCCAGTGATGATGTTAAATTACTAGAACCAAACATGCCAACCACCTTATGGTCCAGAAGACTCTCTGGCAGCTCCCTCAAAAGTCGATTAGGTTGCAGCAGCTACTGATTACTATCCCATGTTGTGTAGAGTATATAGAGCTTCCTTTTTGCTTGTGTCATTCCCACATAAAATAAACGCCTCTCCTCCTCCACAGATGCAACCCTGTCACACACAGTGCCCCTTGCCTCATGAAGGAGAGGAATTTTTGAATCATTAACTTTTACAATGAAGACAGTATCCCATTCCAATCCCTTTGATTGATGCATTGTTGTAAGTGTCACCGAATTCTTATTGTCTTCTTTACGCATTTTGAAATTCCCATGCTCACGTAATGCAATGTGGTCAAGGAATGACCTCAACTGTGGAATGCAGCCATTCGCCTCTTCAACAAACCCTTTTGGTGCTCTATTTCCAATCAAGTGACTGCTCAGGAAATCAGTCACATCATCCAAGAGATACTCTAAGACTGTTCTAGGATCATCATCTTCATTCAACAGCTTTCCGTCATTAGCATCAAGAACTGCTCGCTTGTCAAATGATGCTCTCCTTTTCAGAAAATCCGTCGATGAAGTAAATTCGAGCTCAAAAGACTTATTTCCAATTGGAGGTCTTATTGAGTCCATGCCTTCTTTCAGAGCATTCTCACCATACTTATCATAAACATTCCTCTAGCTTCTTGAACCATGTAACAGTTGCCAAAAGCTCCTCTTGTGTCACCAAGGAGATCCCAGGCCTCATGTTCTGCTTCAAAACATCCAATTTCAATGCGACATGGCATGCCGAAAGCTCCTACAAACTGAAATCAAACATATTTTCCTGCCAAATAGAACCACATTAGTGCATCAAAACCAACCATTTTCTGAGCTAACATACTCCCCTTTTCTTATTTGCGAAGTCGTCCTCGACGAGCCACTATTGCTGCAATAAAATCCAAACAACTATGAACATGTCAATTTCCAATTAGTTCACATACCTTTCATCGAGCCGCCACTTCCACTGAACCTGCACTCATCGAAGCTATTAGTGCTAAAAATCACTCATGAATACATATAAATCAATTGCTTCCAAAATGATCCGAGAACATGCACATATATGCAATCCCATTTCAACCATGCATCAATTTGCTCATACATTCCATTATGAAAAATGGTCTCAACCAAGATAACACATACATACCTTTCCATATTTTGCACATGCAACTACCATTACGAAAAACAGAAAAGAAAAAAGCAACTGAAATGAATCCAATCGGAGATGCAAAAATACCCAAAATGCATACCCCATTATTGCACCTACTATTCGCTATGTACGTTCCCAAAGAATCCCCATCGTCGTCCTACAAAAATCGTCGAGACTAGAGTACAAGTGAAGACATACATCAGAACCCTAGAGTGTCCCACATACGAGAAAAACCCTCAGATAGAGCACACAAGTTGTAAAGCAAGACAGTTGCATTACCTCGCTAAAGCCTCATCCATAAGTACATATAGAGTCTCCGTGCCTTCAAGAATGTTGATTCAAAATGAGCTGATCTGTCGCAAGCCAACACATACCAATCACACAAGAAAATAACATTCCCTTCCAGGCGATCATCGCCCTCTCCTCTCTCTCTCTCCCCCTCAGGAGTGGGGAATAACTTCATATGAAAATTTTATTTTAATCACACGTTGGCCTACATTGTCACTGGATGCGATTCGTGGACCTGACCACCCGATCAGGTTGATTCCACCCATCTACCAACGCAATGCAGCGCACAACCCACAAACACACAATGATAACACATAACATATATCAGCTAGCCCATAACGAAGCTGGATACGGCTCGTGGTCATGACTACCCAGCCACGATGGCTCCACCTACCTACCAACCCGTTATGGCGTGTAGCTAAGACACAACCATATACCTCCCAAGCCTATGGCGAAACTAGCTGCGGTTCGTGGTCCTAACCACCCGGCGAGGATAAATCCACCCACCTACTAGCCCACCATAGCGCATTGGTATGATCACAACAGCACAATATTTTTTTCTTTTCTTTACTTTTTCTTTCTTTTCATAGTTAATTAGTTCACCCAAGTCCTGAGAATTAGGGAGAGGAAGAAAGGGACTTTTCCACTGTTCCCATACATACATGCAAACATATACACTCTAGCCTTTGACAGATCAACCACCTCTTCACTCCATTCTCTCAATTACAGACACTACATATGTGAGTCCCCGGAATGTCTCATGTAGTCTCACATCGTACTCGCATCCCGACAACTTCCCTAAGGCGAGTCAGGCTCAGCTTCAGGAGCTCCGTCATCACTTCCTAGCGTTAGCACATCTGCCCAAGCCCATGTGATATCGTTTTCCTCATTAGGCATTTCCCTAGAAGGATCAAAATAGTAGTATCGATCTCCCGCCCATCCTACATGTCGAGCTAGGTATTCCTCAAAACACTCAATGTAAAATGCAACACCCAAACCCTGGTTTATAAAGCATACCAGCCAATGCGCTTCCTCAACATCATATTCCGTCTCAAAGTCGTCGACATCTATGTCCATGTGGGCGAACGTTTGGTCCGAGAAATATATCCTTAGCTCGTACAAGTAGAGTTGCGTAATTTGGTCTGCCATTTTGTTACTTAGGCTCTAACAGTCTCTGCATAACACAAAAATATTAGAAGTCCAAAATTCTTGAGCTAGTCAAGGAAGAATATTTATGATACACAAATCATAGCTTACATATGCGCATATATATATATATAACTATACATGTATGTACAAGGGATCTACTCCGTCCTCCTTGGATATCGTCTAGCTTCTCCCGTTCTAATATCACTTGAAATATGGCTTAACTCGAAGCGCGTTAACCTTCACAGGAGCATATTCTTCTCCTAAATCTTGAATTTGCATGGAACCATTGGAATTGGGTTCCACCACCTTAAACGGTCCTGCCCATCTTGTCTGCAACTTCCCCGGGAATTTATAATATTTACTATCATAGACTAGTACCAAATCCCCTTCTTGAATCACATAGGTTTTGAGATTCCTGTCATGCCTCTCCTTAAGTCTCTTCTGAATAGCTTCCAAACTTTGTTGTGCGATGAGTCTCTTTTCTTCCAGCTTGACCAGTTGTATGTACCTCTCCTTCAATGACTCTTTTTCGCCCAACCTGGCTTCAATGGCCACTCTTAATGTCGGCACTTCTTTTTCGATAGGGAAAATGGCTTCCTCGCCATATACTAGGTAGAACGGAGTGCTCTTTGTCGTCACTCGGTAAGATGTTCGATATGCCCACAAGGCTTCCAAAAGTCTCTCATCCCAGTCTCGCCTATGCACAGCTACTGTCTTTGTCAGAATCTGTTCCAGAATTTTGTTGGTGACCTCCACTTGTCCATTTGCCCTCGGGTAATATGGAGTGCTTTTTCTATGTTTGATCTTATAGAGTTCCATTAATTCTTTGATCAGTTTGTTGACAAAATGTGTCCCTCTATCACTCACTATCTCCAACGGGCATCCGAATCGAGTGATGATTTGTTCGTACAAAAATTTAGCTACATCAACAGCTCGGTCAGTCTTTAGAGCTTTGGCTTCCACCCACTTGGTAACATAATCAGTACATACCAAAATATACCTATTGGATCTTCGTCGTGAGGGAGGATCAATAGGCCCCACAAAATCAATTCCCCATTTCTCAAACGGCTTAAGAGCCAACACCGGCGTAAGAGGAGCAACATGTGCTAATGTGGGTTTTCCCATTCGTTGGCATTTGTCACATTTCTTACAGTATGTGTATGAGTCTTTGAATAGCGTTGGCCACCAATACCCAGCCAATAAAATCTTTCTTGCCGTCAGTTCACCAGCAAAATGTCCACCGCAGGGTTCGTCATGCAAAGCCCTCAACACTAGATTTGCTTCTTCTTCCTCGAGACACCTCCGATAAATGCTCTCATGAACAAAATATCGATAGAGTTGCCCCCCAATGATGCTATGGTGCTTCGCCAATGCTAACAGTTTTTGCTTCTCTCTCTTGCTTGCTTCTGGCGGATATTTAGTAGTGCACAAGAAGTTCACCAAGTCGGCATACCAAGGTACTTTAGCTTCCACCTGGAATAGGTGCCCATCAGGAGCATCGTCGGGCACACCAGAGATTGGCTCCTCATTAACAATTCGAGATAAATGGTCGGCCAATATATGTGCTTTGCCTGGTGTGGTTACCACTGTGAACTGAAATTCTTGGAGAAGTAGCATCCACCTCATCAATCGCCCTGACAGTTCGGGTTTATTAATGATGTACTTAAGGGCTTCATGATCCACATAAAACGTGAAATGCTTTCCCATCAGGTAATGCCGATACTTGTTCACCGCAAAGATCATCGAGAGACATTCCTTCTCCGTAGTCGTGTAGTTCCTCTCAGTGCTATTCAAATTGCGACTTGCATAGTAAATAGGATGGTCCAACTTCTTTTCATCGGCTTGACATAGTACTGCTCCAACTGCAGTATGAGAAGCGTCAGTATGTACATGAAATTCCTTCGTCCAGTCAGGTGCTACCAAAATCGGTCCATTTATTAACCTCTCTTTGATCGAGTCGAATGTAACTTGACACTCTTCAGTCCATTGATATTGTTGGTCTTTCCTCAAAAGATTCGTCAGTGGTGCCGCTATGGATGCAAAATTTAATATGAAACGTCGATAATAATTTGCATGGCCCAAAAATCCTCTGAGTTGTCGCAAGTTTTGCGGTGGTGGAAGTTGTCCGATCTTTTCCACTTTATCCTCGTCGACCGCAATCCCTTTTTCGGAAATAACATGTCCCAAAAGCAATCCTCTTCGTACTCCAAATGTACACTTTTCAGGATTCAATGCGATGCCTTTTTCAATGCTTCTTCTTAAAATCGCTTCGATCCTCTCCATCATGTTTTCATCGTCGCCTCTGATTGCAAAATCATCGAGAAATATCTCCATCCAATCCTGCAGGTAGTCTTGATATGCAGCTATCATTGCTCTTTGGAATGTGGCCGGTGCATTGCATAATCCAAATGGCATCACACGATATGCATACGTACCCCATTCTGTCGTGAAAGTAGTTTTTGATTGATCCTCTTCATGGATTTGGATCTGGTTGTACCCACTGAAACCATCCAAAAATGAGTACAATTTATGACCAGCCACTCTGTCCAAGATTTGATCAGTAAAGGGCAAGGGAAAGTGATCCTTCTTCGTGCGCTCGTTCAACTTTCGATAATCTATGCAAATACGGATTTTCTTATTTTTCTTCGGAACCACTACAATTGGTGATACCCATTCGCTGGATGCGATGGGATATATGAATCCTGCTTCCAATAATTTGGTCAATTCCAGCTTGATCAATTCCGAGTAGACTGGATTCGTTCGCCTGAGTCGTTGACATATTGGTCGTGTGCCTTCTTCCAAGTCTATATAATGTTGGCAGATTCGGGGATCAATTCCTCTCAGATCACTGTATGACCATGCAAAGGCCTTGCTGAAATTTTTGAGTGTCGTTTTAATGCAATCTCGTACTCCCTCTGGTAGCTCTGATCCCACGCTCAAGAACTTTTCTGGAAAAACTTCCCACTTTTCCAACTGAGCTTCTCGCGAATAGCCCTTATTTCTCGATGACACTGTGATTGGAATGTGCTCTCCGATCAAGCGTGCATGGTTGGCCAGTAAATCATTGTCTTGTTCTCTTTCGATTGAACCTAGTTTCTTCAATTCAGCTTTTGCAATGGCTTCCGACACTTTAGTCTTACTCTTCGCTTCTTTTTCCGATTCTCGACTTCTCTTTAGAATCTCTGCTTCTAGCATTCTAACTCTTTCCCTCAACTGTTGCACTTCCATCGCTGGAGCTAACTCTAGTTTCAACTCTTCTCTTGAAGTTCCCTTATCCAGGGATTGAGTAGCTTTGTTTTTACTTGAGTCTATACTCAACATGTAACAATCAAATTCACTTGTATGCGTCAACCATCCTAGCAACTCCTGATCGGAATCGTCGGTATAGAGCAATGGATTTCGATACTCTCCCATCTTCGTGTCTTGATTCTTAAAGAGCTGCAAGTTGAACCCGTCTTGAAGCAGATTCTTGTAGGCGTTCGTGTTCAAGGAAAACCTAGCTCGTGCAATCTCTTGCCTTGCTTTCTCCTTCTCTTTCTTTTCCATCTCATCGACTATTATTGTCTTCTTCTTGTTGCTCGAGGGTGGGGATACTTGCAACTGAATCCGATCAGACTTTGGCCCTATTGAAATAAAACCTGTGCGCCAGTCATGCACACATTCGGCTTGCATCAGCCATGGCCGCCCAAGTAGGATCGAGAAGGTAGCCTCTGAGGTCCTTGGTCTTACTATCAGATAATCAACTTTAAACTCTAGACCGCCCACAACTGTACTTACATTTTTCAAAAGACCCGCAGGCTTCACTTGTGTTTGATCCGCCATTCTCAAGGACATCGGCGTTTCTTCCATGCGGTTGAGGCCCAAAGCTTTCATCATGAACTCAGTCATCAGGTTGACTGCGGCTCCACTGTCTAATTGAGCACGAGGGATTGCATATCCTTTAATTTCGACCGTCACAGTTGGAGCATTCGAGTCAATTTGCGTCGTAATACTTTGAATGATTCCTTGGACATCCTTATCTTGTCTATTTTTATTTCGAGCTTTCCTCGGCTTCTTAATATATTCGTTATAGAATTGTTTCCTATAAACAGGTGAACATTTTAGCAATGTGCCAATGTCCAGCGTGACTTCCGTGTCAGCGAGCAACTTTACAATATCCACTTCTTCCGAACTTTGTCTTTCCTTTCTAATTTTAGGAACTTTCAATCTTTCAGGGAATGGTGCTATGCCCGACACAAACTCCTTGGTTACTGGTGGAAGGATCTCAACCTCTTCCCCATCCTCAAACTCTTGCTGCTCAACAAGTCCTCCAACTTGGTTTTCTACCTCTTCACGTTCAGCTATCCTCTCTTGACTCCCTTCTTCACCTTCGCCTCCTGGATTCTTCTTCGAATACTCTTGAGTCCTTGTGACTACTGCCACAGTTGGATCTTTGTGGGGTTTCTTGGCCTCGTAGGCATCCACAAAGTGCATTGACGAGCTAGAACCTTCTTGAGGGTTCGGTGTCTTGAACACTACTCTGATCATAGGAACGTGCTCTTGAACTCTCGATGTGGAATGCATTTGAGTATCAACATAGTTCGAGGACCCTACTGGTCCTTTTTCCTTGCCGGCGGCAGCTCTTCGTTTTGGACAATCTTCATCAAAGTGGCCCTCTCCACTACAGTACCTACATAGTGGGGTATAGTCAATTGGTTTCTTTTCGTTTGGACATCTAGATTGAGTATGGCCAAAGCCATGACACCTCCAGCACTGGATTGGACCATCTCTTCTTTGATCACGCGGAGCTCCTCTTGGATAGTCTCCTCCTTGACCCTGAGCACCATATCCATAAGTCGGTCTGTTTTCCCAACGAGATGTAGGTGGTACACTTTGAGCGGGCAATCCCGTGTAAGGTCTTTCTCTTGTATCTCCTGATTTCATAGTCCTTTCTTCATAGGCTCTCTTGTTGTAACATCGGTCCTCTGTGTGATTTGTCCTTCCACAAAAAGTACAACGCATCCTAGGTGGCGACCTATCTGTGAATACTCTCGAAACCGTGGGGCATTCTGAAGCCAAATGGCCGTAACCATGGCACTTTCCACACCATGTATTTGATCGAAACACTTGATTCGGGTTTGTTGTGACCTCTGGTTTTACTGTGTATGTCTCTTGAGTTATTATGGCAGCTTTTATAGCTTGTGTGACCAACTCTAATATTCGTTCTTCGGTTAGCGCAGGCTTTACCTCGCCTGGCGTGCTAGTGGCAGCTACAAAAGCTGGGGTCGTCAATGCGGGACTTCCTTTACCCGGATCTTTCATCGGTATATTTCCTGGGCCTCCCATAGGCTCGTATAAGAGCTCCATCTTCCTTTGTTGGCATAATTGTACTTCCTCCCAAAGCCTCACTTGTTCCTTAGCATCCATTAAGGTCGCAGGTCTTGTCAGGCTGATATGCTGCTGTGCCGTAGGATCTCGCAATCCTGAAATGAATCTATGTTTCAATGTCTCATCGTTCGGGGCATTCACGCCCATCTTTCTTACTAATGTTTCCATTCTCTGAATGTAGTTATCGATGCTCTCGTTTACTCCTTGTCGCAAGTAATCCATTTGTTGGGCCAATCTGTCTTGGAAGCCTTGTCGTCGAAACTTTGCCAAGAAGCCTTCCTTGAGCATTTGATAGGTTCCACGCTCTTGTGGTGTCAAATTTCCATACCAATTGGCTGCCTCATCACGGAGAATAGCCGGAAAAATTCTCAACCTTTGATCCTGGTCAACTACGTCATTGGCCTCACAAGTAACCTCAAACAACTGAATAAAACTATCCGGATCTTCGTCCCAAGTACCTGAGAACTTGGTGAAGTCCCCCAAGTGAACCGAAATCCGCTGAGCCATTTCGAACAGAGGTGTGATGTCAATATCACTTCGATCCCAAAAATTTAGCACACGTGGCTTCAGGATCCCTCCTTCAAATTGTCGCACTTGATTCGCGACCCTCCTACGGGAGTACACGTTTTTGACTGATTTCTTCGAACCGATCGAGGTCCACTCACCTGGCGGTTCCCACCTTCTCCTTTCTCTTTTAAGGGCTCTTCTCTGAGCGCGTTCCTCTCTTTGAGTTTGTGTTGCTCCTGACGATGAGCTCCCCTCGCTCATGTACTAGATCGTGGGGTCCGCAAGCTCGGCCAACCTGTGGCGCTAGGCGAACCTATGGCACTCTCTTATAGAGACGTACCAAGCTTTTCCCGGCAGACGCACCAAATGAAAGGTTCTTAAGCCCAGGGAAAAAATGATTGTGGAAGCCTTTATTTTGCTTAAACCCCTCGAAATTGGTCCACTCTTGTTGCTTTAAGTCACTCAATCGTACCTAAATGTATCCTAAACTTCCCCTCGCATATGCACCCTCGTCCCAACTAATTCCCGTTTCCCATTCTCTTTCCTACCCTCAACTCTTTCTTCTCACTCACCCATGTACGCTTGCACTCATATACACTCACACTCGCAACCTTACATGTGCTCACACGCACATGTGCATTCACACTCTCTTCTCACCCTCATACCCAAACTGCTCACCGGCATATCTCAACCACACTCCCACCCTTTTTCTATATCGAATCTCACCCCACTCTACTCTCTCACAGCATCACACATACAACCTCACATCCGAACCCACACTTCTTCCATGCTCAGTTCTGCTGATCTCCAGTCATGGTCGAGAGCTGGTAGTGAAGTTTGTGTCTTTCCATCATGCTCATAGAATGAATACGAAGCTCGTAAATGCTCATTACTAAACATATAATTACATTTGAGGTAAGGAAGACCTACATTTGAGTTCACTTGATAGGGAGAAATGAGAAGACAAACAAAGTCGAGAACACTCAGCTAAAACCATCGACACTGTCACTCTACCGCTAGAAACATGACAAGACACCCTTCCTCTTGCATCTTTGTCATGCAACAAAGGAAAAGAAAAAAATGCGTGAATGAAAATTTATCAAAATATTTCACGATCTCTGGACAATCATTCTTATGAAATAAGCAAGACATTAAATTCTTCTTATCATGCAACAGCTAGAGAATTTCTTTGCAAGTCTTGCACTAAATCAGAAACAAATTGTTGGAGAACAGAACAACGTAGATGTTTGATTGCGCAATGATTTAACGGCATAAGGAAAAAATGCTCTGATTACCTCTTCAACTTCCAAAGAATTCTCTCTTCTGATGACCAAACAACCTCAGAAAACCTTCTTCGGTATCTTAACCAAGGAGAAAGGGAAGAGAAATAGATTCTTCTTCTCTACCGACACGCACGCACTCCTCCTCCCTCCTTGGAACAATCGAGGTCTTCCCTGCAGTAAAGCCGCACCCTTCCCTTCTTCTCTGATCTTGTTTGACCTCCTGTTTTCTCCTCTCTTCCGTATATCCTCTCTGCCTATGAAGCTTCCTTCTAACTTTGAAGTACCTCCTCTAGATGCTCGACCGTGAAAGTGTGGCTCATCTAAAAACTCTGGAGAAGACTTGTTGAATGATTATGCTAGATGTTGTGCCCTGGTTCAAGGGGTGTGAGTATCGCCCATTCAATTCATGCTTACAATGGCAAGATTTCCCTCTTCCGTTTTACTGACACATTTGCCAGGGGCTCGAATTCCTTTCTTATTTGATATGGATCAAGAAAATCCACCTTTGATCACTTTCACTCTTTCCAATCATTCTGCAAAAATCGACGTCCATCTTCCATCCATATTATTGCACTCAGCACTCGCATCTTCTTAATCCGGTGGTAGTTCGCAAACAACATCACAAGCTAGACTCCATTTTCCAAGCAGATGAATTTCTTCATTTATATGAGTGCTCCAATGTGAGAATCGAAGGACAAGCCGGTCAGCAACAACCTTCAAGCCATGTTCGTACCCTTTTTATAGCCCCCTTTTTTCAGAACAGCCAGGTTCCTTCTTCCATCTTCTCTGTTGATCTATGTAAGCACCACAAGAGTCCGCCCCAAAAGAACACACGAGTCCCCCCTTCGATCTCTTCCCCTTCTGTCGCTCTCCCTTGCTCAGAGCCTGAATATATCTTCTTAATCGACACGTCTCCCCCTTTCCTCGTGCCCTCTTCCCTGTTGATATCTATCTACACCACAAAAGGACGAACCACGAGGAACACATGGGCCCCCCTGTCCACCCGGCAGCTTCCCCCCTTTTAATGGCAGAGAGGAATGAAGAGAGAGAGTCCAAAACGAATACGCCTGCTCTCTGCAGTCCGTTTCTCTGTCAGTACGGTGAAAAAAACAAACCCCCCCCAGTGCCCATGCCTTCTTTCACTTTACAAGCCACATTACCCGTGGCTTTTGGACCACTATAATGATCATATTCAGAATATATATATATATATTTGACGTTTTCATCCAGTGATGATGTTAAATTACTAGAACCAAACATGCCAACCACCTTATGGTCCAGAAGACTCTGTGGCAGCTCCCTCAAAAGTCGATTAGGTTGCAGCAGCTACTGATTACTATCCCATGTTGTGTAGAGTATATAGAGCTTCCTTTTTGCTCGTGTCATTCCCACATAAAATAAACGCCTCTCCTCCTCCACAGATGCAGCCCTGTCACACACAGTGCCCCTTGCCTCATGAAGCAGAGGAATTTTTGAATCATTAACTTTTACAATGAAGACAGTATCCCATTCCAATCCCTTTTTGATTGATGCATTGTTGTAAGTGTCACCGAATTCTTATTGTCTTCTTTACGCATTTTGAAATTCCCATGCTCACGTAATGCAATGTGGTCAAGGAATGACCTCAACTGTGGAATGCAGCCATTCGCCTCTTCAACAAACCCTTTTGGTGCTCTATTTCCAATCAAGTGACTGCTCAGGAAATCAGTCACATCATCCAAGAGATACTCTAAGACTGTTCTAGGATCATCATCTTCATTCAACAACTTTCCATCGTTAGCATCAAGAACTGCTCGCTTGTCAAATGATGCTCTCCTTTTCAGAAAATCCGTCGATGAAGTAAATTCGAGCTCAAAAGACTTATTTCCAATTGGAGGCCTTATTGAGTCCATGCCTTCTTTCAGAGCATTCTCACCATACTTATCATAAACATTCCTCTAGCTTCTTGAACCATGTAACAGTTGCCAAAAGCTCCTCTTGTGTCACCAAGGAGATCCCATGCCTCATGTTCTGCTTCAAAACATCCAATTTCAATGCGGCATGGCATGCCGAAAGCTCCTACAA
The DNA here is from genome assembly GCA_020310875.1 of Ceratopteris richardii. Taxonomy (NCBI): domain Eukaryota; kingdom Viridiplantae; phylum Streptophyta; class Polypodiopsida; order Polypodiales; family Pteridaceae; genus Ceratopteris; species Ceratopteris richardii. The sequence goes on from CM035434.1 coordinate 105,409,070, forward strand.
ACTGAAATCAAACATATTTTCCTGCCAAATAGAACCACATTAGTGCATCAAAACCAACCATTTTCTGAGCTAACAACAGTTATAAAGATCAAACACTTTCAGAGCTAGAGATTTGGCATAAAAGATTAGGGCATGTAGGAGAAAGAGCCTTGAAACATATATGCAAGGATCAATGTGTAATTGGAATACCCAATGTTTCCAAACAACACATGATATATAAATGTAGTGCTTGTCAATTTGGGAAGTCTCACATGTTACCCTTCTCAAGGAAAGGCTACATGCATGAGGACTACCTAGAGCTTGTTCATACAGATCTGTGGGGACCAAGCAAAGACCCCTCAATCTCAGGATGAAGATACTATGTATCTTTTATTGATGATTATAGCATGTGGATTGTATTGTACTTCATGAAGCACAAAGATGAAGTGTTCAATTGTTTTAAAAAATATCTTGCACTTGTTGAGAATCAGACAGGAAAGAATCTAAAGAGGCTAGGGTCAGATGGAGGAGGTGAGTACTTCTCAAATGAGTTTGAAGCATTCTTGCAGGATAGAGGAATCAAGAGAGAAATCACCACAAGTTATACTCCTGAACAGAATGGGGTAGCTCAGAGAAGAAATAGGTTGATTGTTGAAACAACTAGGTCTATGTTGAATGAAAAAAAGTTACCTAATTACCTATGGGCAGAGAGTGTATCTACTGCCACTTATCTCATAAACAGGTTACCATCAAAATCCCTTGTTGGGATGACACCTTATGAAGCATGGCATGGGAAGAGACCGTCACTTGATCATTGCAGGATATTTGGATGTGTAGCATATGTACACATTCCTTCTCAGATAAGAGGTAAGCTAGATCCTAAGGCTCAGAAGTGTATCTTTATTGGATATGATCTAAATCAGAAAGGATACAGGTTTTACAACCCTTCCGATAAGGGATTCATGGTAAGTAGAGATGTTGTCTTTGATGAAAATGATTCTTGGTATGAGAATGAATGCAGGAAGGTCAAACTACCCTATGACTTGGAGGAGGAGTTTCCAAGTCTTTCTAAGGAGGAACCTACTCAGAATGAAGACTCAAATTCAGATGATGAAGACATTATCAATCTTGAAGAACTCAAGGCATGGAAGTCCAAGGGCAAAGTCAAGATGAAGAAGCTTGAAGAAATACCTGAATCTTCAAATCAATCAATTAGAAGATCACAAAGGGAGAGCAAAAAACCTATTAGATATGGGTATAATACATCTCTTGTTACTAAACACTATGTTTATCTTGCCAATTAGTTGTCAATTGAAGAACCAAGATCATATGAAGAAGCAAAGACTAAGATAGAATGGAGAGAAGCTATGGATGAGGAGATTGAAGCACTCAAGGAAAGTGACACATGGGAATTAGTACCAAAGAAAGAGTCCATGAAGGTAATTGGATCCAGATGGATCTATAAAATCAAAAGAAATTTTGGTGGGCTCTAGCCCACACCTATCTACACCATTAGGCAATGATATTCATGCCGATGGCATTGTATACAAGTGTTCATTAATACATATATCTACATTGTTCATTTCTGAGTTCTCTATCATAGTACTTGAAGGTCTGTCAACTTGTGGAGAGCATAGCTCACTCATTTCCTCACCAAAGTCAAACATCTATAGCTTGTTGGAACCAGCTCAAAGTTTTCTACATGCTATCAAAATTTGAAGGAATTATATTCAGCCATTTTAGAGAACAGCTTGTCGAGGTGATCACTGGTCAAAGTCTGCAACAATCCTAAAAAATCAGGGGTAAAGGTTTACTTGCTAAATTGATTTCTCTGAGCATAGTTAATCTTTTTATACCATTCCACTTGGAATAGTTAGCTTGCCAAGCTAATTAGATATGCCTAAAAGGAATGTTTCCATTTCCTACTGTGCTGGTCATAGTGAGCAAAAGATCCAGTAGGTGTCAAGTCAAAAATAGAAGGTTTTCTTGGAAGCTTGAAGTTCAAAGTTGTGTGTTTTGATTCAACCTTTACATACATCATTTCCGAAGTACATAGGTCATTTTATGTTTTCATTGGAAAGCTAAGGAGATCCACTTATCAACTCTGAAGCATCAAAGGGCTGGTACAAAGCAGGATTTGGCAGTACCTACTCATTCTCTTGGAGTGTCCATCCATCATTCCCAACAAGTTCCCACACTTGAGATTGCTAAAATTCTAAGAGTTATCGACACTAGTGAGATTGGGAGTAGAGTTATGAATCTTCTCTTTAGGGTTTCTAGGAGATAGGGAGATATATAACCTATTGGGGTACCAAAATCTTAGTTCATGCTACATTATGAGGATGATGTGTGAGCATTTATTAGAAGGATGGGTACTTATGGATTATCTAAATCTCAAAAGGAATGCTTTTTGCATTCATATGGCAAACTACAAGGAAGAGAATATTTTAGATTTTGCACTAGTGCCAATAGATGCTCTTCCAATAGAACTTAGTCCAATAGTAAAGGATGACAAACCACAGATTTCTTGGTTGGTGAAATGTAGAGATTGCATGTTACTACCAAGAAACTCTGATATAGGAGTTGGATGATGGATTTGCATAGTTCACAAGGTAGTTTAGATTAAAATATTACTTGTGATTACACTCAAGGTTAGGAAGACCTAGAGTGGTATGACAAGAATCTATCATTTAGTCTTAGATGGGTTTAGAGTCACTTGTTATGGGACTTTGTTCTATACTTCACAGGATTCTATGGTTTATTATCTCCATTATGGTATGGTCAAGCTTACAAGCTTGGCACTTTACACTTGCTTCTCATACTTTTACTCCATAGAGCATACATTTCCCACCTTTGAGATGATCTCATATGAGACTTCTTAAGGGGAAGGATATGGGGAAACAACACACAGAGATGACCATGTACATAGAGTACATGGGGTTCAGGGGATTCCAATCACTTTCTTCTTCCATTACAGACATTTCATCTACATTTTCGAGGACAAAAACGTTTTCAAGGGGAAGGAAATTTCATATCATAGGGGTTGCATGGGAACACCTCTAAGATGAGGTGGCATGTTTTGCCACATGACATTAGATAGATGCATTTTACATAGGATAGAGAGAGGGAGCTTATGAGGGATTCTCATAAGTGAGTGTTTTTAGAAGAGGACCGCTCAGGCATGGTTGGGAGGATAGACAAATGAACATATCTGTGCATGCATTGTTGGTAGCAAGGCAGACAAAAAGAAAGCTTCGCGGTACGATGCGACAAATCTTATTCATAAACTAAGAGAAATTGATATAAAAGATATGTATCATGGAGGCTTTTAATTTCAGTATCTCCTTAGCTTGAGCCATTATTTAAATATAGTCATACACACCTTAAAGTTCTCATCAAAGGCTAAGGCCAAAAGCTTCACCTTAGTTCAAGAATGTGTCACCTTCAAATTTCATTTTCGGTCAATGATTGCCATGGATGTGATTTTCTTTATTGATTAGTTTGCTGACAAGATGAATTTCATAGCATTAGTATTGAAGACGTTTTCACTCACTTTTTTGTTGTAATATGAAAATGTGGGTTTAAAATTTTAAAGTGTAATTTAACAACATCTTACACTTACACACACACACACACACCGACACACAACAATCAAACAAACTTTGGAAAATTACGTAATCAACAAACTCCAGTTTCTACTTGCTTAAGACCTCGCTTTACTGTTTACTCCCTTATATCAATAAAATCAAGCGCATTGCCCTAAGACATAATTGAAAATTGTTTGGTACAAGTGACACACGAGAGAAACCATGCGCAAAGGACTCTTCCTTTACTGTTTACTCTATTACCTAGAATTCAGAGCACTACAACGTGTCCAATAATATATCTTTCATGGAAAAACTTCATGTCTGTCCTCTTATGCCCTTTTGACCTTCACCTCTGTTTAGATGTATGAAACCCACTTCCCTACAAATGATCTTGCAAGAGGCTATGGAAACATAATGATACAAAAGAGACCTTGCTTCTATAGTAACATCAAATAGTTGTGAGAACAAAATCGAATTCCTTTCGATTGATCTCCAAGTTCATAAAGGAAGAGCAATCAAACTAAACTGCATCTTCCTAGTGTCCACTAATAACTTCTAGAGTGAAAAAATCAATCCTCTACATGATGATGCCCATATTTTCTTATATAGGTCTAGCATTGTGTGCACAACAACATCGATTTCACTTTGTGCTATGTTTTTGTTTTTCATTACCTTCTTCTCATCTGTGCCTGTACAATGACTCAACATAGCACACTCATGTAAACAAATGGCATGAACTCTGCCACTTTCAAGTGAGAAGCACTTCACCATAGTTTTCTCGAAATCTACTAGTTATAGTCAAAACTGTCTTAGATATCCTTATAGCTTTCAATAATGATAATAAGCAAGTGGATGCTCTTTCTCCTCCATTTATTCACATTTTTGATAGAGAGAATGTTTCAATAAAGATGAATCTTCTCAGAGGTTGTACAAAGCACCAAATAAATTGAGGAAGAAACAATTGATCTAGCAGACACTTAACTCTCCATGCCATCACTGCTCTTTCATCTGCATATCCATACCAGATAGCACGCTACGGCAAGACATTGAATCTTGATCTCACACATGCAGAAGAGCTGGCTGTTGTTGCTTTGCCACCTATTCTCATAGCTTACTAGCTTGCCTTCTAATTTCATTCATGACATCAAATGTTATCGTACACATTAGAAAGAGGGAAAGCATATACCAAAGTCATGAATCTACGAGTTGTACACAAATGTTGAGTTGCAATGGAAAGCTTCAAGTTGTGCAACTCTTGCCGAAGATGCCCCTATGATCATTCAAAAGATCCCATAGAAGCTGCCTACATATAGAAGCGAACCGCTTGCCCCATTCAGCCGATGCGCATCCTTTTGATCTCCTAATTCCCCTTGAATCCTTCCCTCAATCAGCCACCTTACTAGATGCTCCTTCCCAAACTAAAGAAAACCTTTCGGATCTGCCCCTTCATGGCATTACATTCTGTCATAAAAAACAAGGAAACAAAAATTTCCTCTCTCCATGTTATCCTTATTTTGATTTTTTTTTATAGAGAAGAGTATGGCAACAATCTTCATGCATACACATGATACACATGTTGGAAGGATATCAACAAAAAAATTAAAAATTTCTTTTCAAATTGGTCATTCCTAGACTCTCAAATAACTTCTTTGATATGATTTATTGAACTGATTTATCTCTCTTTTGAGTATCTATGGGTTAAAGAAGATGAATATACATCTGATCAGAATAAGAGAGGATCACTAAACCTTCATTATAATTGTTTACTTTATTTCTATTTGCATCCACTTTCATATAACCTTTTTGTGTACTTCTGTTTTAAGTAATTGTGTTTCCTTTTATATGTTCTTGTGAGTAACTTGAGAGGATGTAAGCAGTTAAGCTAATATGAATGTATTTCTGTCTATACATCTATGCATGGATAATCATTGATGTTTGTATGTGCGTCATAAGAGTAAATATTTCTATATGCCTATGAGAGTGTCTAGAAACTTAGGTTCAAGGGGTATGTATGTGGATATGAATATGAATATGAGCCTAAGAATATGTGAGCACACCCTAGGTACCTAAGTGATGCATGTAGGGTACCCCATGATTTTGTAAAAATTATCCTATGAAAAAGTGCATTTAGCCTTGTACATATGTGCTTATGAACAACTGAACATATACGCACATATATAAATGTGCATTGATATTAGATGTGTGGGTAAAATTGAATTGTATCCATGTCCATATATTCTTGTCTATCCGTGTTTATGTGTTTGAAAACTAAGAATGTGTGTTTCCGAATTCATATATGACTACCTATGTGTATATGCGGAGGTTATGTTTAAATGCATGTTTCCCATGTATGGTTATAAATATGTGTGTGTGATTTAATATATGCGCTAAAGTGGAGGTTATGTTTAAATGCATGTTTCCCATGTATGGTTATAAATATGTGTGTGTGATTTAATATATGTTACTATATGATCCTAATGGGTTTAAAATAGGTTGATATATGATTAATAATTGAATTGATATATGTTAAGATACGTTAGTATGTGTGGATACATTTAACTTAGTATAGATGGTTGGTTAACATGAAAATGAATAAATGTAGCTAGTGATTAATATATTTAATTTATTATAAGCTAATAGATAGTATATAATTTATATTTGGTTTAATGTGTATGTAGATAATATAAATTAAGCTTCAAATCAGAGTATATACATAAGTGTATTTACGTATGTAGTGATTATGCACACGAGAATAGAAAAAAGTGTGAGGTGTAGTGACATGTGTATAGTTACTAAGGATGAGAAGAGAAACCACGTGAAAGTATATATTTATATATATATATATATATATATATATATATATATATATATATATATATATATATATATATATATATATATATATATATATATATATATATATATATATATGCATGTATGGTTTTGTTTTTTTTTTCTAATGCTTCTCTTTAAGGTACGTTGAGAGCGAGCCAAAGAGAGAGCCAGAGAGCTTCTTTTTGTTGTGGGTTATAGAGGAAAGAGAAGAGAGGAAGGGAGGGTGTGAGGAGGAGATCATGCCATGTCTCCTCCCTCTGCTCCCTTTCTCTTTGACATAGCCTACTTCCCCTTTGTTTTTTTGTTTGCCTACTTCTCCTTAGAGCACAAGGCATTCCCCTTGCCTTGGAAAGATTGAAGAATTCTCTAGGAGCGATCTAGAAGATTGTCTATTGGGCTCAACTTTCCTCTGTGTGCTGCACGCTCAAAAACGTGCATACATGTAGAGTGAGAAAGCAAGTCGGGTTTGTGCCATGATAGAGAGGGAGAGAGTCTGTTTGTTTGCCTTTCTTCTTGATGACTACGACCAAGCTAGATGTGTGTGACTTGCAGCAGAGAGAGGGAGCCTTGTTCTATGCTTCTTAAGCTTCTACAAGCATCGCTGTGCATTTGCACATGGGATCTGAAAGAAATGCAGATCTGTAATAGAGAAAGGGAGAGAGAAGGAGCTCTATTCCTTTCCCCTCTCCCGGATTTTATGGAATGCTTTAGTCATCTCCATCTTTTTGATGACATCGTTCTTTTCGGGCTATAAGATCGTGCATGAACAATCATCCGATTATGTGTGTTCTTGTGTACAAAGAGAGAGAATTTTGTGGCACCTTCACCATATGGATATGTATCAACCCAGCTCAGTTGTGATTATCAGATTACTCTAGGGTCTATCAAGCACATGGTATTGGCATAGCACGATATTACATAGCCCCGATTCATAATCGATAGTTATCCTACTGATTTTTAGTGCATACGCAATGTTGACCTATATCTTGCTCTAGTTCAACAAGATTGAGGTACCATTCTAAGCTTTTGCATGTTGTGCAGTCATCGAGTTAAGTAGAGAGAAACAAGTTGCATTGTATGTTATTAATGGTGTTGAGCTCGAGTGCTACCATGGCAAATGATATGAAATTGCTAAGCATGTTGTCGCATCATGCTCCTGATTATCGATGGTCCCTCCTAGGCAAGCTGTCCAAGCGATACCTCTCAATACTAAGCATCATGCCTTATTTGGACGAGGAGGTCTTCTCTGAGATGTTAGTGCATGCGTAGAGGGACAAAGATCTTTTCCTCCCCCCCCCTCCCATGGTTGCAAGCACACATGCAAAAGAGAGTGCTCAGAGGCGGGAGTAGAAGAGAGTGCTGAGAGGCAGGAGTAGATAGAATGTTGAGAGAGAGAGAGAGACAGAGAGAGAGAGATAGAGATAGAAAGAGAGAGAGAGAGAGAGAGATTAATGGTCAGCTACTATGGATGTTGTTGCGATGTGTCACTTTCTTTGATTGCTTCAATCTCCTCATCCATAGCTTCTTTCCATTCTGTCTTTGTTTTTGCTTCTTCATATGATCCTCGTTCTTCAATTGACAAATCTTTGGCAAGATAAATAGAATGTTTGGTAACAAGAGAGGTATCATACCCATATCTGATAGGTTTTTTGCTCTCCCTTTGTGATCTTTTGATTGATTGAGTTGAAGACTCAAGTATGTCTTCAAGTTTCTTCAGCTTGAGTTTACCTTTGGACTTCCATGCCTTGAATGTGGAAACTCCTCCTCCAAGTCATAGGGTAGTTTGAACTTCCTGCACTCATTCTCATACCAAGAATCATTTTCATCAAATACAACATCTCTACTAACCATGAATCCCTTATTTGAAGGGTTGTAAAACCTGTACCCTTTCTGATTTAGATCATATTCAATAAAGATACACTTCTCAACCTTAAGGTCTAGCTTACCTCTTATCTGAGAAGGAATGTGTACATATGCTACACATCCTAAGATCCTGCAATGATCAAGTGAGGGTCTCTTTCCATGACATGCTTCATAAGGGGTCATCCCATCAAGGGACTTAGATGGTAACCTGTTTATGAGGTAAGTGGTAGTACATACACTCGCTGCCCATAGGTAGTTAGGTAATTTCTTTTCATTTAACATTGACCTAGCTGTTTCAACAATCAACCTATTTCTTCTCTCAGCTACCCCATTCTATTAAGGAGTATACCTTGTGGTGATTTCTCTCTTGATTCATCTGTCCTGCAAGAATGCTTCAAACTCATTGGAGAAGTACTCACCTCCTCCATCTGACCTTAGCCTCTTTAGATTCTTTGCTGTCTGATTCTCAACAAGTGCAAGATACTTTTTAAAACAATTGAACACTTCATCTTTGTGCTTTATAAAGTACAATACAGTCCATCTGCTATAAACATCAATAAAAGATACATAGTACCTTGATCCTAATATTTAGGGATCTTTGCTTGGTCCCCATACATATGTATGGACAAGTTCTAGGTAGTCCTCATGCATGTAGCCTTTCCTTGAGAAGGGTAACTTGTGAGACTTCCCAAACTGACAAGCATCACATTTATAAATCATGTGTTTCTTGGATACAATAGGTATCCCAAGTACACATTGATCCCTGCATATTTGCTTCAAGGTTCTTTCTCCTACACGCCCTAATCTTTTATGCCAAATCTAAAGTGTTTGATCTTTATAATTGTATAGTGCAATATTCTTTGTATCTTCTAGCTCAAATGTAAAAAGTCTACCTGATTTTTCTCCTTAAGCAATTCTCTTGAACCCATGCTTTGGATCCTCCACAAATGCTCTAAATTGGTTGAATCTAACCTGCAAGCCTTTTTCCACAATCTGTCCAGCACTCATCAAGTTTTTTGTAATGGTTGGTACATATGGTACCCTACTCAACAAGTTTTGATTTCCATCACAAGTCTTAACATTTACAACTTTAACTACTGAATGCTTGGTGTCATCACCTGTTTGTACTTGATGCTTACCTTTTGGTTCTTCAAGGTCAGAGAGTAGAGCTACATTGCCAGCCACACGATTTGAGCATCCTGAGTCAATATAGAAGAGATGGTCATCATTTGTACTTGGTTTCGAAGTCATGTTCATAATCAAAAGAGAATCATCTTGCTCTTCTGTATAGTTGTTGTAATCCTTTCTAGGTTTCAATCCTCCTTGGTAGTTGCCATTGTAATTTTTGTTGTAATTGTTATTGTAGTTGTTGTTGTACCCTTGATGATGGTTGAATCTGCCTCTTGACTGTGAGTATCCACCTCTTTGATATCCTCTTCCTCTCTGATTCTTGCAGTTCCTGAAACACTCATCTGTAGTATGATTTTATAAACCACAAATGTTGCATGGTGAGGAGTTATAGGATCTCCCCCTACCTTGCTTACCTCCTCTGCCCCTTCCTCTTGATGATCTACCTCTCCCTGCATAGTTGGCTTGGGAGGTAGTGCCTTCATCTTCTATCTTCTTGTTCTTGCCTTTATCTTTAGGCTTACTTTTATCAGTGTATAGGGCAGAAGAGCTATTACCTTTGGATGTGTCTCCATTCTTGTTGAGCTTGGCTTCATGAGTGAACAATTGTCCCACGAGAGTTGTAAGATCTGGAATTTGCATGTCCATGTATAGGTCCATGGTAGTGGTGAAGCTTTCCCATTTGTCATCAGCTTTGATCCCATTGATCACTTGCCTTACTATCTGCTCTTCTTTAATCTCTTCTCCTATGCTTGCTAACTGATCTGCTACATCTTTAATCTTAGTCACAAACTCTGAAACAGCTTGCTTAGGTTCCTTCCTTAGTGTGGTGAATTCAATCCACAATTGGTTTTTTCTTATCCTTGTGTTGGAGGACAAATAGGATGACAAGGTTTCCCAAGTCTCTTGCGATGTCTTACAGTTTCTAATATGTGGAAAAAGAAAATCAAAGATGGAGTTGAGTAAGTAAGACCTTGCTAATGCATCCTTGGCACACCATGTGTTGATTTTTTCATGTTCTTGCTTTGTTGGTAGTCCCCTTGTTTTGAATGAGGGCAATTCCTCATCTCCTGAGATGTATCCATAAAGACTCCTTCCTTGTAGGTATGTCTTCATCCTTAGAGACCATGCCTGATAGTTGTTCCTGTCCAATTTATCAATAAATGAAGGAAAACCATCTCCCATTTTACCTTAACTTGCTCTGATACCACTGTTGGGAATGATGGATGGACACTTCAAGAGAATGAGTAGGTACTGTCAAATCCTGCTTTGTACCAGCCCTTTGATGCTTCAGAGTTGATAGGTGGACCTTCTTAGCTTTCCAATGACACCATAAAATGGCCTATGTACTTTGGAAATGATGTATGAAAAGATAGAATCAAAACATACAACTTTGAACTTCAAGTCTTCAAGAAAACCTTCTATTTTTTACTAGACACCTGTTGCATCTTTTGCTTAGTATCACCAGCACAATATGAATTGGAAAAATTCCTTGTGAGGGTATCTATTTAGCTTAGCAAGCTAACTATTCCAAGTGGAATTACTTAAAAATATTAACTATGCTCATATAAATCAATTTAGCAAGTAAACCTTTACCCCCGATATTTTAGGACTGTTGCAAAATTTGACCAGTGATCACCTCGATGACCTTTTCTCTGAAATGGCTGAATAGAAATCCTTCAGATTGTGAAAGAATGTAGAGAACTTTAAGTTGGTTCCAACAAGCTATAGATCTTTGAATTTCGTGGAGAAATGAGTGAGATATGATCTCCACAAGTTGATAGACTTTCAAATACTATGACAGAGAACTCAAAAATGAACAATGTAGATATATGTATTAATGAACACTTGTATACAAAATCATTGGCTTGGAAACCATAGCCAAATAATGTGGTAAGGTGTAGGCTAGAGTGTAGGTGTTACACACATACAAAGATGAAGATGAAGAGCTCGGAAAGTGACTTGCATACCCGCGCCCTTTTATAGTAATTGAGTTCAAAGTTTGAATTTGAATTCAAACTTTTGGCTCTCTATAATCATGCTCTTACATCCTAGGAGATATTCTCTTGACTGATTGATGCTTTACAACTAATAAAGTCCACGACTCCCTTGGGTAGGTGGTTACAAAGATTCCAAGTCAAATATGAATTTTACAAAAGATAGAGTGGTAATTAGCCACTGGCATTGGTTCCTATGCATCTACATATGTGTATGTATTACAAGCCAAATGTGTAGGCTTTTGAATTGCACCAAGAGTGTCCCTCATGTGGACACTTTCCAAAGGGTGATCACATGCCTTCTAATTTCCCAAGGTCTATCACATGCCTTCTAAATCAAATGAGGATTCTTCTCTCACGTACACACAAGGTGGCTCCTAGAGAAGCTTCTCCCAAGACTAAGGTTCCCACACCTTAGGATAACTCAAGCCTAAGGTTTTAACCATTCAATTGGGAGCTCATATGAATAAATACCTCAAGGGTTAAACCCAAGGGTTTCACCCAAAGGTTCAAGGCATGTTCCAAGGGTAATTCAAGGGTTAGACCAAAGCAAAACTACATCATATTCTAACCTTTAGAATCCATATGTTTAACCCTATGAACCCATAAATTATACAACAATCTCGTTCACTTCTCTAATCTCCTTAGCTGTTAATAGAAGTCGGTGATCCTTATGATACATCCATCACATTAAGTAGTATCCCTAATAGATCTGAAAATCCAACTATCCCTATTGAAGGGTTCATAAAAGATCGCATTACTAGTGAAACCTTAGTCTCAGAGTCATACGATTATGGGCTATCTATGTATCAAGCTACACAACCATATGGTCATAGTAGAGCTTCATTAAACCTGACCATGTCTCTTGACCTAAGTGACACTGAGTAAACACCCCACGTGTAGTCACCTAGTGAGACCATTGTAAATTTGGTTTTGATCCGCTCGGTGGTCTCCAATCATGCCCCTTGACATTTGGTGAACCCTATGTGAAGCTGTGATGATTTTGTGCTTAGATTGTTATATGTGATTTAGGTTTTGATTAAAAATTGAATTCTTGTATTTCTCTTGTTTCATTTATGTCGATCTTTTACTGTTGGAGTTTGTATTTAGTATCTACTTTCAAATGATTAAGCTTCTGCTACAACAAACTTAAAGGTAACTATTATTAAGGTTCTTTCAATTTGGCATAAATACAAAAAGTGTACATACATCACTTGCACTTGCTAAACATAAAAATATTGTTTTCCTTTCACATTGCATTAGGAAAGATAGTCATTGCACTTGCATTTCCAAATCATAAAATATGTAAAAATATTGTTTTCATTTTACATTGCAATAGGAAAGATATCATTGAAGTTGCATTTGCAAATCATAAAATACGTCAAATGCTGTTTTTGTTTTGCATTGCATTAAGAAAGATAGTTATTGTATATTTCATCATAGGTCTCTTTTATTTTTGAGAAAAGTAATGCTTTATAACTTGCATTAGAATTCACTTTATTTGCATTTATTGCAAGAAATGATTTTTGTTCCTTATTTCATTTTTGAAAAGTTAGTGTTAGCTTCTCTATTTAGTTACTTGCTATTATTCTCTATTTTTTATTAGTACTACATAAAAACTCTAAAAACAAATTAAGAAAACTTACAAAAAGTATATAAAAACAAAATCTCCATTTAAATTAGAGTATAAATTTAGGAGTAAAAGAATCAAAAGTTATAAAGAAAAATACAAAAAGAAAAATTAATTCAAACTAAACTAATTTAGAAGGTAAACGAATTATAAACTCTAAACTAAAGTACATTTAGAAAATAAAAGAGTTAAAAACTTTAAATACAATAAGATATTTTCTTAGAAGAGAATCGATGAAAAGTAAAGTTAAGAAAAATTAAAGAAAGATAAAATAAAAGATACGTAGGAAAGCTTAGGTTTTAGTAAAGTCTAAATTCCTAGCTATACTATATACTAATAGTTTTAGACAATTTAGAGAGCTTTTAGAGCCTGTTATTATAGATTTCATACTCCATTCTAGGCAATATCAAGAGTGCAAGATGGAGGAAGTGTTTAGAAATATGATGATAGAAAAACAACGTGCATGGACCGTGCAATCAATCCTACATGAAAAGGGTAAGTTCATTGGATTGAATATCACTGATTACCTGGATGCGCTTGAAGAGCAAGCACAGATCAAGGGATTTCCTGACGATGTACTGGTGTAGTACTTCGGATGTGTTGGCTTTGGATCCATTCTTGAAAGCATCCATGAGCATGCTAGTAAACCTTGGGCTGATTTTAGGAAAAAACTTTATAAAATGTTCTTTCTTGAGGATTTTAGTCAACAGAGTCAGGAAGGGTTTTTGAGATGGGTGAATTCCCCTAAGACTAATGAGTCTCTCACTCATCTTCATGGTGAGTTTATGAGATGATTTGCTTAGCTTCTTGAAGGTGACAAGAATGCATTAAACTCTGATCTTATCATCTACTTTTTGAAGATATTAAACACAGAGGATAGAGCTGACGTAGAACAAAGAATTAAAGAGCCTGGGAAGAGATACAGTTTGACAGATGATTGGCAGAATGTAAAATGTGAAATAGAGGCCATTGTGCAAATGAGGCAATAAAAATTCTTACTTTATGAAAAACCTATTTCTACTTAGCCTAGGGACTTATCTACAACAAGGTATTCTAATATTCCAACACCTACAACTGTGGCTATGGCTAATGTTACAGTTGCCCTAATCCATTGAATATCAATTGGATATTTTGTGCAAACAATTGGGAAATGTAATGAATTGACGAGGAAGAGGATATTACTACAAGAAGTGTAAATAGAAACTTTCTAGGTCCAATTCAACCTGATGATGAAATGATGAAAGGTGAAAGCCAACTGGATACAACTTTCTGGGCACAAGGAACTCTGGAGGTAAAAATTCGGATTGGTGATGAGAAAGATTCATGTTTAGCTCTAGCCTTGATTGATTGAGGCTTAGAGATAAATGTAATATCAAAGAAATTCTTTGATAAATTTAGATGGCCCATTGACAAAGAACATGGCTCAAGAATGAGAACAACCAATAATGGGTCAGGGATCTTGTTAGGTGCATGTGCACATGTACCTATTACGATAGGAGGTGTTTGGGAGGAATTTCACTTCTTTGTGCCAGACAACTGCTCTTATGAAGTATTCTTGGACTACCATTTATAGCAAAAATGAGAATGGAAATGAAATCCATGAATAATGGATCAGCATATGCAAGAATTCCTTCTAAATCATGAATGGATTCCTTGCAAGTAATGACTGTCTGTCCCAATCATTCAAGAAATAGGAAAAATCTATGAAGAAACCCCATTGACTCATACAATCATGTGTGTGAAAATTCACCACTTGTAAGAGAATTTGGGGCCTATTACGATCAAAATTTTTGTTAGATTCCACTATTGAGCAAGAAGATAGTTGATGATGGTTTGATGTCTCGCTTGATGATGTATATAGTTTTGAGAACTTTTTACTTTGCACTCCTACTGCTAGTTTATATCTTGTTAAAAAAGAGAATCTTACAACTAAATTTAGAAAAATAAATGAAATATATTTCAAAAACTTAGCATTAATTTCACCTAAAGAAAATATTGAATGTATGATTGAGCTTTCAAAAAGTCATACCTTAATAGAAGAACTAGAGAATGCTCTTCAAGAAGAATTAGAATCAAAACTTATCATTCTTGAATCTATTAAGGAATATGTGTTGATTTCTAATTTCTTTCTAGAACATGAAGTCAAGATTGATACTAAATATAAAGCAGTTGAAAAGAAAACTAAACCTATAATTCATCCATTGCCTAAAGAGAGCTATGATATAATTAGAAGAGTTTTTTAGGATCCTATTCTTAGAGATCAATCTAAGATATGACATATATTTATGGAAGAGACTATAAAATATATAAAGTTTGGAGAAGAATTTCTTTCAAAATTAGAAAAAGATCAATTTAGAAAGATGATCGTGCATCATGGAAAGGCATTTTCTTTATTTCCACATGAAAGAGGATGCGCTGATCCAAAGCTTGTAGATCCAACTATCATATTTACCGTACCGCATATTCCATGGAATCTTCAAGCGATAACCCAGAGGCTCATCTACCTTAGCTAATGAGATTGTTAAAGCAGAAGATTTCCATGAGAATTTTAGAACCATCATCAGCACAGTATTCAAACATGTGGTTCACGGTACCTAAAAAGAATGGAAAGCTACGCTTTATGCAGGATCTGGAACCTATTAACAAAGTCACTATTCGAAAATTAGGAACAGGTCCCATTGTAGATGAGTTTGCAAAGGCATTGGCCGGACACTCCATCTATTTGATGGGTGAATTGTACTCAAGATTTGACCAGTTTCAATTAGCCATTCAAAGTAGAGATGTAGCCACAAGGAACTCTGGAGGTAAAAATTCGGATTGGTGATGAGAAAGATTCATGTTTAGCTCTAGCCTTGATTGATTGAGGCTTAGAGATAAATGTAATATCAAAGAAATTCTTTGATAAATTTAGATGGCCCATTGACAAAGAACATGGCTCAAGAATGAGAACAACCAATAATGGGTCAGGGATCTTGTTAGGTGCATGTGCACATGTACCTATTACGATAGGAGGTGTTCGGGAGGAATTTCACTTCTTTGTGCCAGACAACTGCTCTTATGAAGTATTTTTGGACTACCATTTATAGCAAAAATGAGAATGGAAATGAAATCCATGATGGATCAGCATATGCAAGAATTCCTTCTAAATCATGAATGGATTCCTTGCAAGTAATGACTGTCTGTCCCAATCATTCAAGAAATAGGAAAAATCTATGAAGAAACCCCATTGACTCATACAATCATGTGTGTGAAGATTCACCACTTGTAAGAGAATTTGGGGCCTATTACGATCAAAATTTTTGTTAGATTCCACTATTGAGCAAGAAGATAGTTGATGATGGTTTGATGTCTCGCCTGATGATGTATATAGTTTTGAGAACTTTTTACTTTGCACTCCTACTGCTAGTTTATATCTTGTTAAAAAAGAGAAACTTACAACTAAATTTAGAAAAAGAAATGAAATATATTTCAAAAACTTAGCATTAATTTCACCTAAAGAAAATATTGAATGTATGATTGAGCTTTCAAAAAGTTATACCTTAATAGAAGAACTAGAGAATGCTCTTCAAGAAGAATTAGAATCAAAACTTATCATTCTTGAATCTATTAAGGAATATGTGTTGATTTCTAATTTCTTTCTAGAACATGAAGTCAAGATTGATACTAAATATAAAGCAGTTGAAAAGAAAACTAAACCTATAATTCATCCATTGCCTAAAGAGAGCTATGATATAATTAGAAGAGTTTTTGAGGATCCTATTCTTAGAGATCAATCTAAGATATGACATATATTTATGGAAGAGACTATAAAATATATAAAGTTTGGAGAAGAATTTCTTTCAGAATTAGAAAAAGATCAATTTAGAAAGACGATCATGCATCATGGAAAGGCATTTTCTTTATTTCCACATGAAAGAGGATGCGCTGATCCAAAGCTTGTAGATCCAACTATCATATTTACCGTACCGCATATTCCATGGAATCTTCAAGCGATAACCTAGAGGCTCATCTACCTGAGCTAATGAGATTGTTAAAGCAGAAGATTTCCATGAGAATTTTAGAAGCATCATCAGCACAATATTCAAACATGTGGTTCACGGTACCTAAAAAGAATGGAAAGCTATGCTTTATGCAGGATCTAGAACCTATTAACGAGGTCACTATTCAAAAATTAGGAACAGGTCCCATTGTAGATGAGTTTGCAAAGGCATTGGCCGGACACTCCATCTATTCGATGGGTGAATTGTACTCAAGATATGACCAGTTTCAATTAGCCATTCAAAGTAGAGATGTAGCCACAATGAAAACTCCTTTGGGTTTAGTACATATGTGTACAAGGAGCAACAAATATTGTGGCACATATGATGAACACTATGAACCTGGTCTTACATGAATTGATCCCCAGAGTGACTATGCCTTTTATCAATGATATTCCGATAAAAGGCTGTGTGGAAAGGGAAAAAGATGAGACTTTAGATTCATATAGATGTAGAAAGTTTGTATCCGACCACATTTTTGACTGTGAAAGAAACTTTTAGAGGTTTGTGGAGGTTGGACTGACTTTCTCTTTAGAGAAATCCACTTTTGGTGTCAACAAAGTTTTGATTGTTGGATATTTATGTGGGCATTATGATCGTAGGCCATACCCAGAGAAAGTTGATGCCATAAGTAGAATTTAAGAGGTATGTCAAAACATTAGTGAGGTGAGGAGGTTCTTAGGAGTTTGTATCTTCTATGTAATTTGGATCCCTCACTTTGTTCATGTTGGTGGGAGTAGTTGCTGCAAATTTATGCAGGTTTTTTTACTGTAAAATATTAGAGTTGATAGACATTTGCAAGTGTTATTGGCTAGTTTTTGGGCTGTGTATTCAGCCTTTATTGTCATTTTATTGCATATATGAAGCACATGCACACTATGTACGCTTTTGTGGATACTGCTTATGTATGTCCATGTGGTCATTGATATAGCAGTTACGTTCTTTGCATAAAGCCTTTTATGTTTGATAAAGAGGGTCATGGTGAGGTTTTCTTAAGTGGTAGACACCCAGATGTCGGGGTCTCTTCGGTGATGCAGGTGGAAGACTTACCCAACCTCGCCATAGGAGATGCATGATAGTTTTTCATAGTGCTCGATAAGCCTAGTTGGCTTCTATTGGGTAACTGATTATATGCAGTTGAGTCAGTGATTCACTATGCAGGAAAACATGTCAGTACTCATAATTTTATGATATTTTGACATTGGTCATATGCTCATTTTGCAGAGGATACTCTAGCAAAATTTTTCCAGATTTCTAGTTTTGTGAACTACACAGTGGTTGATTTTACTCCTTGATACACTTATTCATTGGTGTTCGGACTCTTCTAGCTCCATTATCATTCTATTCAGTTCTCTACCATCATGGCATCAGAGGTCTCAGGCACATCCAGTGGATCAGGGTCTAGTGCTAGTGTTCTGAGGAGGAGCTATAACTTGCAGGGCAAAGACCATTTTGAGATCCGAAAATTTGATGGCACAAACTTTGCTCTATGGAAGAATCAGATTAAAGATGTGCCAATTCAATAGAGGCAATGGAAGCCAATAAATGTAATTTCAAAGAAGCCTACTGACATGGATGAAGATGATTGGGATGAGTTAGATGAAATGGCCAGGTCTACCATTCGCTTGCACCTGATAGATAATGTTTACTTTATAGTATTAGACTGTGAAAGTGCAAAGGAGCGTTGGAAGAAGTTATGCAATACATATGAAAAAGAGACGGCATCAAATAAAGTCTATCTGATGAGAAAATTATATGACCTTCATATGAAGGACAAAGATAGTGTTGATGCTCATCTGAATGAGTTTGATGTTATATTCTCTCAGTTAAAGCCTCAGAAAATGGATATGGATAATGAAATGAAAGCAGTATTGTTGTCATGCACCTTGCCATCATCATGGGATACATTTTGCACAACTATTAGCAATAGTGCAACTAGTGGTAAACTCGTCTATGATGACATATGTGGAGCACTCTTGAGTGAGAATATTCGTAGAAATTCTATCGTTGGCACTCAGAGTGGAGATGCATATAATGTTCGTGATTCTTACCAAGGAAAGAATCAACAATGTGGCAGGAGCAAGAACAAGGAAAAGAATGGTCAATGGAATAAGAGTAGAAGTAAATCAAGGAAGAGGGATATCGAATGCCATTATTGTCATAAGAAAGGACACATGAAGAAAAATTGATTGATGGTTCAAAATTTACTATGCATAATGTATGCCATGTATCTCAATTATCAGGCAGTTTGATGTCAGTTGGTCAACTTGATGACCTTGCTTACAAGGTGGTCTTCTATGCTCAGTCCTTTCGCATATCAAAGGGCAATATGGTTATTGCAAAAGGAAGCAAAGTTGGCTCACCTTATCCTTTATTTGTATCACAGAAAGAACACTTGTTAGTTGTTACTGAACAACCTATGGCTTGTATTTGGCATGGTGGTTTGGGCCATATATCGCGTAGTGGAATGGAAAATCTTTCTCGTTCTGGCTACTTACATGTGTTATCTTTCTCTGAGTTTTCATTTTGTGAGCATTGTCAATATGGAAAGCAAACCAGAAATGTGCATAGAATGCACATTGAATCTTCAATTCAACCTTTAGATCTCGTTCATACAGTTGTGTGTGGTCCTATGCCCACTAGGTCCTTAGGTGGTTCTCTTCACTTCGTCACTTTCATAGATGATCCTAATAGAAAAGTTTGGGTATATCCTATCAAATCAAAGGATGAGGTATTTCCTACTTTTAGAAAATGGTTTGCTTCAGTTGAGACTCAAAAAGGAACTAAGCTTAAGACTTTACGTTCAAATAATGGGGGTGAGTATAGCTCACATGAATTTAGCCTTTTCTGTGAGTCTAGAGGGATTGTAGAGAGTTTACAGCTCCTTATACCCCAGTACAGAATGGTGTAGCTAAGAGGATGAATAGAACTATTCAAGATAGATTAGTCTCTATGTTGCATCATGCAAACCTCTCACAAGGCTTTTGGGTAGAAGTAGTATTGACTGGAGTTCATGTGATTAACCTTTCACCTAGTACTGCCAAAGGTTTGAAAGTGGCACAAGAGCTGTGGACAGGGAAGCCACCATATTATGATCATCTACGAGTTTTTGGGTGTGAAGCATATGTTCATATACCCAAGAATCTTAGACAAAAGTTGGACCATAAGTCAAAGAAATGTATTTTTCTTAGATGTGGTAGAGAGGACAATTCGGATATCGCTTATGGGATCTTGAAACACAGAGAGTGATCAGAAGTAGTGATGTCATTTTCAATGAGTCTAAAATGCATAAACAACCCATTAAGGAGGTTGAAGTGAGAAGAGTGGTGTTTGAGGATACTAGTCCTCCGATTAGCATGCATAAAAATGCTGCACATAGGGATGTTCAAGAGAATGTCCATTCAGATCAGTCTACACATGTTCTTGTTCAACAACAATTGAGACGTTCTGCACGTGTCTCACATCCACCTGATAGATATGTTCCAGGTTTAGATTTTCTTATGCTAATAGATGTCGGTGAGCCTTCTTGCTAGAAAGAGGCAATGCAGACAGAGGATCATGTCAAGTGGGAGCATGCCATGAAGAGTGAGTTGGATTCTATTCACAAGAATGGTACTTGGGATTTAGTACCTTTGCCAAATGGCAGGAAAGCTTTACCATGTAAATGGGTATATAAGCTGAAATTCACATCAGATAGTGCTTCTCCAAAGTATAAAGCACGACTTGTTGCAAAGGGTTTTAAGCAACAACATGGTGTTGATTTTGAGGAAATCTTCTCTCCAGTAGTCAAGATGGCTAACCTACGCATGTTGCTTGGATTTGTTGCAATGGAGGACTTAGAGTTACTCCAAATGGATGTGAAAATTGCTTTGTTGCATGGAGATCTTACAGATGAGATCTATATGGAAAAACTAGAGGGTTATGTAGTTCTTGGCAAGGAAAGTCTAGTTTGTAAGCTCAAGAAGTGCTTGTATGGACTTAAACAGTCCCCTAGACAATGGCACCAAAAGTTTGATGCTTTTATGAAGTCTCAAGGCTATTCTCGAAGCAATCAGGATCATTGTCTCTACACAAAGAGATGCTCGGATGGCATCTTGATATGTTTGATACTTTATGTCGATGATATGTTGATTGTTGGGAAGTCCTCTTATGAATTGTCAATTCTCAAAAAGAAGTTGAGTCAAACATTTGATATGAAGGATTTGGGGGATGCCAAACATATTCTTGGCATGCACATTACTCATTATAGGAGTAAAAGATGCATATACTTGTCTCAAAGTGAGTACATATCCAAATTACTTCACAGGTTCAGTATGTAGGGTGGAAAGGCATTGAGTGCACCTTTACCCACATATGTGAAATTGATCAAGGATGATTGCCCCAAATCAGATGAGGAAAAGGAATTCATGACCAAAATTCCCTATCAGTCTACTATTGGTAGTCTCATGTACGCTATGGTAGCTACGAGACCAGACATTGCATTTGCAGTGGGCGTTGTGAGCAGATATATGTCTAATCCTGGCAAGAAACATTGGGAAGTGGTCAAGATGATTTTGAGATATTTGAGTGGCACTAAGGACAAGTGTCTATGCTTAGGTAGAGGGAAAGCATCCATTATTGGTTACATAGATTTTGACTATGTTGGTTGTGTAGACAATCGTAAGTCTACATTAGGGTACATTTTTCATTTTGTTGGGGGTGCTATCTCTTGGATATTTCGTCTTCAAGAATGTACAACTGTTTCCACCACATAAGCAAAGTATGTTGCAACAAGTGAGGCATGTAAGGAAGCATTGTGGCTTTCTCGTCTTGCTTGTGATATGGGTTTACCTCAGCATGTACCTCGCTTGCTCAGTGATAGTCAGAGTGCCATTGCTTTGGCTAAGAATCCGGTCTATCATGCAAAGACCAAGCACATTGAGGTGAAGTATCACTTCATTAGAGATTTCTTAGCCACTTAGCACATTATTCTTGAGAAGGTTCACACTCGAGATAATGATGCAGATGCTTTGACTAAAGCTCTACCATAGGATAGCTTTTGACACTGTTGTCACTTGATGGGGTTACTTGATTCGTGATCTTACATAGTCACTTGTATACTTTGTAACATGCCCATCAGGTGGGAGGTATAGTTTGTATACTTACACTCAGGTATTCTTTATCATTCTTTATTTTTCTCCCATAGTTACTTTGGCCATGTTGGCCTTTAGTGGGAGATTGTTATCGTTAGTGTCCATGTGAAAGGCCAAATGGCCACTAGACACTTCTTTGTATATGTTCTTTAATAAAACATATAGTGGCCCGGTTTGTCACAGATTGTAAGCTCGACCGCATTTGTAAGACCTAAGAAGTCTATCTTCACGCTCCCTGTGTACTGTGTTTTCTATGTATTCTGTAGCCTCTGTGCGGAGTATTGTGTGCAGCCTTAGGAGCTTGGTTTTCTACTCCTAGCGTATCGTCATGAAGCTCTCAAGAAGGAGAGTGCATTGTGGTGCATCGCCAACGAAATACTTCAAAAGGAACTTACAGAACTATGCAAGAACATTGATGAGAATCTAGCAAAGGGGTTTATCAAATACTCAAAGTCTCCAGTAAGAGCTCCTATTTTATTTGTAAAGAAGAAGGATGGCACTCTCCAGATGTGTGTAGACTATCGTCGATTGAATAAAGTCACTATAAAGAACAGATACCCGCTACCACTTATAGTAGAGCTCTTGGAACGCCTTGGCAAAGCAAAATTCTTCACGAAGATTGATCTTCAAGGAGCTTACAACCTTGTCAGGATTAGACAAGGAGACGAATGGAAGACAACATTGCCATTTGGTCTTACAAATGCTCCAGTTGTCTTCCAACATATGATAAATGATATCTTTCAAGAATATTTAGATGATTTTGTTGTAATATACCTTGAGGATATCTTGATATTCTCCATAAATCTAGAGGATCATGAATGCCATGTAAAGATAGTCCTAGAGAAACTAAGAGAAAAAGGATTATATGCGAAATTGGAGAAGTGGTCTTTCAATAAGACATAAGTGGAATTTTTAGGGTACATTGTATCACATAAATGAATTTTCATGGACCCTAAGAAGATTCAGAAAATCCTTGATTGGCAACCACCTTCATGTGTTCGAGATGTACAATGTTTTCTGGGGTTTGCCAACTTCTATAGGATATTGATTAGAGATTACTCCAAGATAGTGACACCTCTTACCAAGCTTACAGGGAACTCCAAATTCTCATGGACCGAAGAAGCAGAAAAAGCATTGTAGCCCTTGAAATCAGTATTCACTACTGCTCCAATTCTAGTTCATCCTAGTAAGCCCTTCTTCCTAGAGACATATGCATCAGACTTTGCCCTAGGGGCCATTCTTTCCCAATATGGAGATGATGGACACCTACATGTAGTGATTATTTTATTTGACATGACTCGTCTTGAAGAAGTTTTCTTTCCATAAGTGTTGCATGACTCAAGTCAAACCTCCTTTGTGATCTTACAATACAACACATTAATGTATATGTTTCTTCCACATGCAAGAGAATTGCAAACATTGCCAAGTGTTGTAAGAGAAAGAAGTGAAAAAAAGCAAGCCCCAAAATTCTCATGTTTTCGCCCATTCTTCTTTTCAAAAATCCCTTGTAAAACTTCAAATATCCATGTAAATGCTCTAGAGGAGTCTACTAGTTGCATGATCCCTGAAGAATGTAATATTAGCCTTGTACAATAGTAGGAATAGTGATTTTTAGAGAAAGTTCTAGTCACCTATGTGTAAGGCCCATTTTCAGGGCACATGTATATAAGTCACTTGGTGACACTTCGTAAATGACTTTTTGCCATTGTGAAGAATCAAGCTAAAATTTTCGAATTTGCTTCTTCCTGCCTCTGTATCTTCTTCTCCATGAGCTTGTATGTGCATGTGATGCATGAAATCTGTACCTAGAGGTGTTTTCTACCACTTCCCCTACCGTTTTCTCCATTGTAGTGTGTGTGTGTGTGTGTGTGAAGCTTGGTGATTTGTGGAGCAAGAGTTGGTGTTTCCTACCACTTAGTATTTTGCTCATAACTTGAAATATGTTTATCAGCTTAAGCTAAAAGTACCACTATAAGATGCTTCTCATCAAGATCTTCAAAATAAACACGGTATTGACAATATTAGGGTATCAAAGCTGATAGATATGGCTTAATTTGTGCTTAGTATTGTAGCAAGTATTGTGATACACATTTCCAGTGAGGTAAATGACATGAGAGGTAGTTGGACCTAATGTGCATGCATTGTTTGCACATTCACTCCATTAATCATAATTAGAGCACATGTCCTCATACATTTGATATGGTCTATATCCACATCTTGATGATTTAATGTGTGAATCAATCTAGCACTTTATGCACTTGTTGATGATTGAGGTATAGTCTCCTTTATCAAAAGTCCCTAAGACATTGTGATCTTAAGTACACACATTTTTGGCGATGTTCCCGGGGAAAAAGTCCGATCAAGGTGCCTACGTGATGATCATAGTGTTGGTTTGAAGGTAGGGAGTGTGAGTGGTTTTAGTTGCTAAGCAAGTCAAAACTTTTCTTGCACTTAAGAAAGTGTAGAAGAGTAGTGGAGTTTTCAATTCGAAATTCACCAACCAAAACAAAATATTTCTTACAAGTGTTCATTGAGTCTTTGGACATAGCTAGGGACTCAAATGCAAAGTCACTACAATTGAGCTCACTTGTTTTTACACAAGTAGCATGGAGAGCCCATGATGACCCGTATCGTAGAGCAAGTATCATGGAGAACATTGTGGTCGAGATTCAAATACCAAGCCTATGATTTAATCGAAAGCAATAACTATAAATTCTGACAAATATTGGTGCATCTAGAGAATACAAAGGGCTTGAGGGGGTTAATGTGGTCATGAATTGAAGTGAAGCGCAGAACCAAGTCAAAACCATGAGCAAATGACATATACAAGTTGGAAGAGTCAAGAACTGCCACATGCATTCATATGGGTATTATAAGATGGACAACCCACATGGACAGTCATTAGATCAGTGAATTCAATCCTTGAGTATATGTTTGATTGGCTATTTATCCATTCCATGAAGTATTTTCATCGTTCATATGTTTTCTTCATTCCGTGAGCATTAGAACGTACAAGAAGAATTAGTGTGTGCGCGTGTGTAAATATGTACGAGTCATTTTGCTTGCAATGAATGTGTATAAGTGCATTGATATGGCCATTACAAAGTTTGAACATATTGGCCTGCGTTTGTGTGAGCACAGTGTAGCAAGAGCTTAGCCACAAAACTTGAGGAAATACTCTTTGAGTTGAGTACTTAACTATGCAAAACTCGAAAATTTGATTGACCACTCATAGGATGTGAAACGACACCCGAGAGGTATCATGAGTGTGGTATCATGGGATAGCTTAGAGATTTTTGTGCTATGGTCACATAGGGGTGACAAGAAGGGAACAAGGTGCATAGATTCCCAAAAACTATTAAATTTGGACTTCACAAAGTTCAAGTAGCACCTGTTGAGTTTTGGTATCGTGATACCAGAATTCCCATGTGTCATGATTCTTGATAGGTTTCATGTATCATCGATACCTTGTACTCCCTATGTATCATGAAACCTACCTATCCTATATCATCGGGTTGAGTGTAGCAAGAGCTTAGCCACAAAACTTGAGGAAATACTCTTTGAGGTGAGTACTTAACTATGCCAAAACTCAGAAATTTGATTGACCACTCATAGGATGTGAAACGACTCCCGAGAGTATCATGAGTGTGGTATCATGGGATAGCTTAGAGATTTTTGTGCTATGGTCACATAGGGGTGACAAGAAGGGCACAAGGTGCATAGATTCCCAAAAAATATTAAATTTGGACTTCACAAAGTTCAAGTAGCACCGGTTGAGTTTTGGTATCGTGATACCAGAATTCCCATGTGTCATGATTCTTGATAGGTGTCATGTATCATCGATACCTTGTACTCCCTATGTATCATGAAACCTACCTATCCTGTATCATCGGGTTGAGTATCACGACCATCTAATATTGTGTATCATTGATACTATGCAAGTATCGTGTATCGCAAGAAGGATAGGTATCATGGATCATGCCAAATGTGTATTGTGTATCATGGGCCCCATCTTGTATCGTGTATCATGTTGACATCAAGTACCATATCGTGGAGAGTCGTGTATCATGTATCATGCCTAAGATAATTATCGTATATCACCCAAGCCAATGCATTGTGTATCATTTGGTGCGTGTATCGTATAGCTCAGTTATCATGTATCATTTGCTTTCAAGTATCATGTATCGCAACTTGGAAATATTGTGTATTATAGTGGTGATAGCTATCATATATCATGTAAAGGCAAGTATCGTGTATCATGGGAGAAAGGAAGAACTACAAAATGGCTCAAAACTGAAAAATAAACTTTTCTTGTGCTGAAATACAGATTTTAATTACGTGCTAGACTTGCTAGATCACCTCAAGAATACCCAAGATCTTAAGTGGTGAATGAAACTAAGATCTGGATGAGTGCTAGGGAGTCGAAGAAGCATCATATCATTGATAAGTGTCACACAAAAGAGTACTCATTCAGTCTCCCTAGATACATCTAGTGACTCTAAAGGAGATCCTATTATGTCTTCAAAAGAGATGCGGAGCTGAGTGTCATTGGTTAGGGTCATGTTAGTAATAGCTCAATAGGTTTGTGGCTAGAATAAGAAATTCTACAGATCCAGAGATTGTCGCAAGATCGACCATAAAATATGAAGGAGGATTTTACATGGACAAATTAGGACACATATATGCAGTGACCAAGCACCCATAGAAAATGAATGAAAGAGGGGAAGTAGAGAATAAAAGAACCCTAGTAGACCCAATAGTAGAGACATAGTGACCACTTCTAGGGGAAATTCCATAATCACTAATGTTTGTAGACGATATAAAATCTGTCACGATGATGACTTGATGAATGTATATATGCTAAGTGGACTAGAAAAATTGCTACAAGCCACTTCACCTATACAAGCAGAAGCCATGAACCCTACCATTACTGATGAATTACTAGATCCAGAAGATTGATCTATAGCAATCTACCTAGACTAGAATAAGAGGAGATATTGGCATGTTGATGATCGTGACAAGTCAAGATTGAGATATTTAGGGTTGTCAGTGTTCCCTCCCCGAGATCAAGGACCACTTCTCAGAACCCCTTTACGACAGAGTGGAGTTCTGAAAACCCTACCTCAGGGCAAACCAATCAACAAAGTGTGCCAATGAGGGCGCAAGTACACTTTTCCATGTGTGTAACAAACCCTAACTATCAGACAAAGCCGTGGAAGTGCAAATGTTAATAGGATGCCTTTCCAATGAGGCCACCACAAGGAGGAGGACTAGGATTACAACTACTATGTCATATAGTCCCTATAGTACTTCAATCGCTAGAGCCAGGTAGAAGACTAAGGCCTATCCTAGTAGTTTAATGCATGAGGAACCATTAGGATGGTTCATGAGAGCCATACGATCACATTACTGAATTCAAGAAAGTGCCATGTGTTGAATAGGTGGAGAACTTCTTTGTCCAATATGAATCCTTTGGCCTCACTACTCGAACAACACTGACCTTGTTCCAACCTTTAAACCCTTATCATTTTGTAAATATTGAAACTTTTTTTCAAGAATTCATTGGTGAATTCATCAAGAGGGGTATCAAGTGCAAATCCTCTTTTCTGATCCATATCTTCAAACTGACCCCCAATGAGTCCGTAAAATGAGTAGCCAAATGATTCAATCAATATGTAGATAGATGTGTCGTGATAGAGAGACATTCTCAATAGAAGTTGATATCTCTATTCTTAGATGGCTTAACAAATGGGACTTTAAGAACCTTGGTTTATGTGAAATGCTTACAGACATTAAGTGACTATCTACGAGAGTGTATATACTTGGAAGACAACCTAGAAGATGACTTGAAAATCCCACAAAATCCAATAAAATCAAAAGATACGATTAGAAATGCAACCTCCCACACTAACAATGTAGAAGAACTAGTGGACTTAGTGGCTAAGAAACTAGGTGCCCAGGGACAAACCCAAGAGGGGATCTTCAAAGACAAAGATTGGAAATATGCATGAAATTAATCAAGATTTTGCAAACGAAAAACCTATACCAACCCTCCTTGAGATGAAAATATCTAAAGAAGAATTCTAGGGATGTGTAGAGAAGTTTGATCCACAACCAAAGAAGAAGTAATGAAAATGAAGAAAGAAATTCTTTAACTCCTCAAGTAGAGGCGAATTCCCCACATGACCTTTGGGACAAATTCTAGGAAGACAAGTGGAATAAGAATGAAAGTGAAATCCCTCCCTTTGATGAGTTATATGCCTCTGGGAATCAACAAACATTGGAACCATAAGTGAACTATGAGGAATTGTCTAACCTAGATCACAATAGAGAGGAAGTATGTACCACCCTTACAATGGAACCCTGTACATAAAGAAGAAGAAGATGTGTCCATCCATAGTGCGGGATCAAGTGACCAATCTTGGATGAATGAGGATGCCCAACTATGGATGTGTAAGGAAGCAAAACCAGAGGAAAAGAGACTACAAGCTTGGTCGGTAGGACATGAAAGTTATGGATCAGTAGAAGACCCTACTTATATGCTACATATATTACCAGATGAAGCATTTGAGGCACATGAATGGATGGAAATAATATAAACCCTAGATGTTTAGGTGAATGAGGATGTATTAACTATGAATGAATGCATAGATGAGGAAGGATAAGATTTAAGCATGTACATGGTAGTTTTGCAAGAGGTTGAAGAAGGTGAATTTATAGAAAGGGAATGGAGAGAGGACTACAAAAGTATAGAAAGGGAAACTGAATTTGAGTCAAAAGAACAATACTTGAGGGAGATAAAAAAAGAAGATACCCAAGCAAGCACGAAAGTACTAGCCATAGAAGGGTATCGAGAAAAACCTAAAGTGGAGAAACAAAGTTCACAAAGAGTTACATCATGAAACATTTGAGATACCTGAACACTTCAAAAGTTATGAAGTCGAAGAAGGGATAATAGCTATTCAAATGCCAAAAAGATAGGCTCAAGAAGGAGTAGCTTATGAAAACAACAAACAAACTAGAAAGATGCTAATAATGATGGAAGGTTAAGAAGAGAGATGTACATACATAGGGAAGGATGTATCTATCGATAGAAGAAGAACAGAAACTCATAGAGTTGATTCAAGAATATAGTGATTTACTTGGACTTCAAAAGATTTGAAAGGGGTGGATGGCATTATTTTTCTCATAGGATTCCAATGGCTCCAAATGCAAAACCCTTGAAACAAAGACCGTACATATACAATGATGTATATTGAGCAAAGACCAAAGAAGAAATAGATAAATTATTAGCATTTGGATTTATATATGAAATTGAACACACCAAATGGGTTTCACCCTTGGTAGTAGTGCCAAAGAAAAACAAAAAACTTAGGGTTTGTATTAGCTTAAAAAGGGTTAATGCAGCTACCATTCGTGATAGTTATCTTTTGCCCATTACAGACCATCTTTTGGAGAGGGTAGCAAGCAAGGAAGTATAGAGCTTTGTTGATGGCTTTTATGGATACACTCAAGTAGCCATTCCTACTAGGGATCAACATAAAATTGCTTTTGCTACTAAATGGGGAGTATACACTTTTAGGGTTATGCCATTTGGTTTGACCAATGCCCCAACAACTTTCTAAAGATTAATGTGTCATGTGTTCAAGGAATTTATGAGGAAAATCATGGAAGTCTACATGGATGACCTATGTACTTACTCTTCTCAATGCATAGCTCATAAAACGGAACTAAGGAAAATATTCAATAACTATGGATAATATAGAGTCTATCTGAATCCAAAGAGGTGTGTCTTCATGGTCAGATACCAGGACATATTGTGTCCAAAGATGGTATCTCAACTGATGAAGACAAAATTAAGGTCATTTTGGAATTAGCTAGGCCCAAGAATGTGAAGGAAGTGCAAGCTTTTATGGAACATTGTGGACATTACCAATGATTCATCCACATGCACGCCATAATTGCAAAACCATTATATGGGTTGTTGACTCAATTTGTTTGGATAGAAGAATGAAAAAAAGATTTTAATGAATTAAAAAGAAGGCTGAGTTCAACTCAAATCTTGAAAGTATCGAACTCAAATAGACCATTTCATATTCATGTGAATGCATCTAATTATGCCACTGGATGTATCTTAGCATAGCTCACATATGAAGGAAGGTTAGATCACCCAATCACCTATGCTAGTAGACAACTAAATCAAGCTGAACACAATTACACTACAACTGAATGAGAAGGATTAGGAATTGTCTACAAAATAAAGAAGTTCTAACACTACCTCGTAGCCAATAAATTTAAGTTCTTTATTGAGCACTAAGCTTAATTTTACTTGTTCAATAAACATTGTAATACAAGAAGGCTAGGGAGATGGTTTCTATTACTAATGGAGTTTGCCTTCGATGTAGTAGTGAAGAAAGGCAATACACATGTAAGAGCAAATCATAAGTCAAGAATGACACATGGAGAGCCAGCCATAGGAGTAGCTGATGAGCTACCGGACATGTATTTATGCAATCAAGAAGTATGTCCTAAATGGGCTGAAACATTGATACCTATACTCATGCATGGACTGCATCATAGGATCAATACAAACAATAATAAGGAATTCTAGCAAACAAGAAACCTCCACATTGTGGCAGGCAGTTTGTACTTCAAAGACTCCAATGGAATACTTCTTAGATGTGTGGAAGATGAGGAGCAAAACCTTTTACTCAAACAAGCCCACAAATACAAGTGGAGAACACATAGTGTTAGTGGAACAACCCAGGAACTAAAAAGATTAGGTGTGTGTTGGCCGAACATGCAAACAAATGTGCATGAACATGTAACTAAATGCCAAGTGTGTCAAGAGAATACTCGTTATGAACATTCCTCATTATGCTATTCCATGAGTACCCCCGAATGGAGTAAACCATTACTCAATATTTTGAAATCACATATGTGCCCAAAAAGAGCAAGCCTAGTTGGAAAGCGAGTGCTAAAAGAACAAAGCAAGGACTATGCAATTGTTGCAAAAATGTTATTCAAATGTGGGAAGGATGATCAGTTATGATTATCATCTATGTTCATTTATTCATTTTTATGTGTTTGTGTACTTACAAATTTACTAATGTTCATGCTCTCATTCGCACATGTATGAACTCATTTCCAAGCATGCATTCTCACTCAAAATGTACACATGCATCAATTACTTGCAGACATGCTCATGCTTACTTATTACATGCATTTATGCATATATGCAGACATCACATTCTCTTACTTACATGCATGCATTTTCATGCATACATACACTCATGTACTCTTTCTCACACAAACATGTTCTTTCATATATGGAAATGCACATATCTATTTATATACATAATATCTCACATGTATATACATGCACTCATGCATGTGCATACACTTTATATTTATGCATATGCATATATTCTTATTCTTACACATGCATGTCTATATCATTCTCATGCATATATGCACATATTAACTTATATATCTGCATTCTTTGACACTCACATACATACTCATGCGCATTATCATAAACATTTACTTAATTATATATAGGTGTTTACTCATGCATATACGTGCATATGCATGTACACATACTCTCTTATGTATGCTCATACACACATATGAATGCATTCATGCATACACTACTTACATACATGTTTGAAATTATACATGTATTTAATACTCATGCATATGCATCTTTGATGTACTCTATACAATCACATATATGCACATGCATTCCTACATATTTACTCTGATACACTTATGTTCACATCCATGTTTTTATGCATATATGCATTTACACATGCATGCTTTAACACATCCATCCATGTGTTCAACTCTCTCATATGCATGCATAATTGATATGCTCATATGCATTCCAAAACATGTACCTTATTTTATTACATTTTTATGTTCATGTTCTCTTACATGTATGCACATTATGTTTATCCACATGCATATATGCATCTACATATCTGATACATGTATATACGCTTTAAAATTAATTCACATTCATAAATGTACATGTATCAATCATTCATTATCTAATTTATTGCATTACGTGAGTCATGAAATCAATCAACAATGCACAGATGAAATTTTTCCACAATGTTTCAAGATATACTTCTGAATCATCTAAAGAAAACCCAACAGAATTGCTCATAATCTAGTGTATGAAAACAGTCCTACAAAATGTGTGTTAGCATGCAACAGAGGCAACATCAAGAAATATCAAATGTTCCTGTGTAAAATTTTGACATTTGATAGGCATGTCAAATATAGATTGACAATTTCTTGCATGAGAGTCAATGTTTTGCATCCTTCTATCACCTAAACTCTATGTCTTGCAGGACAAAATAACTCAAATAATGTGCTGCAAGAATAGCTTCAATTCTTTAAGCACTTTAAGTGTATTATTTACTACTAATTGCACGTAGTAAAATACAAATTTATCAATACAAATGCATACATGTTCATACTCCGTACATATGCACTCATGTACATGAAAACACTGTCGCATATGCATAAACTCAACCATTTAAACATGTATTTATGCACATGAGATCCTCATGCATATATAAACATGCATTTATACTAACATGTATACATTCATTCTTACACACATATATGCTTACTCACACATGCATCTTCCTGCATATCCACACATTTTCATATACTTATGCACATGCATATGTATTCGTTTATGATCATTTGCATACCTACACAATCATCCTTCCATAAGCATGTGTATATGCATAATTAAGCACATGGTCAAATACACATGTGTGCTTCCATTTATGTATACATACTAACTTATGCTCATACACATGCATTCATTCATGCATATGCATTTTGTCATTCTAGCGCATGTTTCACATTCTCATACATATACATATTTCTCAAAAGCATACAAATTTACATTCTCATGTATGCATTACTCATGTACATGAAAACACTAAACACATGCTCATATTCTCGTACATATGCATATATATAACTTCTCATATGCATGCTACATTCATACACGTGCATACACATGCATATCTCAATACTCAAGAATATATACACATATATATATAACTTTCTTTGACATATATATATAACTTTCTTTGACTTGTGTATACATGTACACACACTAATATTCATGTATTCATTCACATGCATACACTTATGCACATGTATGCATTTTTGTACACTTATGCACATTCATACATCTTTCTCATATGAACATGCTCTTACATACATGCATTACTCATACATATGCACATACATGCTCATGTTTGCTCACACATGTATTCATGCAAGCTCATGCACTTACACATGTCATAATTTCATATGTCTATGCAAATACAGTTATGAGCATGCATGCACTTTATGCATGAGCATTTTCAATCATATTTAGGCATGCTCTTATACATTGTAAGCCCTCATTTCTCTATCACACGCATGCAATTCATTTCGCTTTTAAAACATGCATTGAACTTATATTCATATGCATTCATATACATGCTCACATACATATGCATCATTTACCTATATAGATGCACATGCCTATTTACCAAGACCTATGCATTTATGCATTCCTACTAACACATGCTTATGCACATATTTGTACATACTTATGCACATGCATTTTTTGACACGCATACATACACATGCACATAATACACATAATCATTCATTTAACTACATCCATATCCACATCCATTAAACACAAATACATATGCACATGAATTCACATATGCATGCATACCTAACTCTCTCTCTCTCTATCTCTCTATTTGTTTTTCTCTCGTATGTTCCTTTTCGCATTCTCTTCTCCTTTTCTCTCTCTCTTTCTCTCTCTCTCACACTTTCTCTCTCTATGTACTTTCCTTGAACCTGCAGCTGATCACGGCCCTCTCTCTCTCTCAGACACTTTCTCTCGATGCGTGCTTTCGTTCGACCTGCAGTCGACGATGGCCCTCTCTCTCTCTCTATGCATCTTCTCTATCGTAGCAGCATCCATAGTAGATGAGCATCAATCTCTCTCTCTTTCTTTCTCTCTCTTTCGCTCTCTCTCAACGTTCTATCTACTCCTGCCTCTCACCTGCCTCTCAGTGCTCTCTTCTGCTCCTACCTCTCAGCGCTCTCTTCTATGTGTTGCACGCTTAGAGCCGTGGGAGGATGGAAAGAAAACATATCTGTCCCTCTGCACATGCACTAACATCTCAGAGAAGACCTCTTTGAAGCATAATGCAGCAACATGCTTTGTCCCTCTGCACATGCACTAACATCTCAGAGAAGACCTCTTTGAAGCATAATGCAGCAACATGCTTAGCAATTTCATATCATTTTCCCTGGTAGCACCTCAACACCATTAATAACATACAGTGCCACTTGTTTCTTTTTGTTGAACACCATGACTACGCAACGTACAAAAGCTTAGAATGGTACCTCAATCTTGTTGAACTAGAGCGAGATACAGATCAACAATGTGTATGCACTAAAAATCAGTAGGATAACTATCGATTCTGAATCGGGGCTATGTAACATTATGTTGCGCCAGTACCATGTGCTTGATAGACCCTAGAGTAACATATCCTTATGGTGAAGGTGCCGCAGAATTCTCTCTCTATACACAAGCACACACAGAATCAGATGATTGTTCATGCATGATCTTACAGCCTGAAAGAACGATGTCACAAAAAAGATGGCGATGACTGAAGCGTTCCGCAAAAGCCGGGAGGGGGAAAGGAATAGCGCTCCTTCTCTCTCCCTTTCTCTATTACAGATCTACATTCTTTCAGATCCCGTGCACAGATTCACACCGATGCTTCCAGAAGCTTACGAGCACAGAACAAGACTCCCTCTCTCTATTGCAAGTCACACACATCTAGCTTTCTCTTAGTTGTCGAGAAGAAGGGGGAAAAAATAGACTCTCTCCCTCTCCCTCGTTGCACAAACCAGACTTTTGTTTCTCACTCTGCGCGTATGCACGTTTTTTAGCATGCAACGCACAGGGGAAAGTTGAGCCCAACAAATAGTCTTCTAGATCACTACTAAAGAATTCATCATTGTTTCCAAGGCAAGGGGAAATCCCTTCAAGGAGAAGTAGGAAAACAAGAAAACAAAGGGGAAGCAGGCTCTGTCAAAGAGAGACGGAGGAGACATGACATAATCTCCTCTTCACACTCTCCCTTCCTCTCTTCTCTTTCCTCTACAACCCAGAATAGAAAGAAGCTCTCTCCCTCTCTCTCCGGCTCGCTCTCGACGTACCTGGAAGAGAAGCATTAGAAAAAAAAACAAAAACATACCTGTATATATATAGACATACACTTTCACATGGTTTCACTTTTCATCCTTAGTAACTATACACATGTCATTACACCTCACACTTTCTTCTATTCTCATGTGCATACTCGCTTCATACGTAAATACACTTATGTATATACTCTAATTTGAAGCTAAAGTTTGATTATCTACATACACATTAAACCAAATATAAATTATATACTATCTATTAGCTTACAATAGATTTTATATGTTAATCACTAGCTACATTAACTCATTACCATGTTAAGCAACCATACATATTAAGTTAAATATATCAACACATACTAACATATATTAACATATATCAATTCAATTATTAATCATATATCAACATATTTTAAACCAATTAGGATCATATAGTAACATATATTAAATCACACACACGTATTTATAACCATACATGGGAAACATGCATTTAAACATAACCTCCACTTTAGGGCATATACACATAGGTAGTCATATATAAATTCAGAAACACACATTCTTAGTTTTCAAACACATAAACACGGATAGAGAAGCACATATGGACACAGATACAATTCAATTTTACCCATGCATCTAATATCAATGCACATGTATGTACATGGGTATATATTCAATTATTCATAAGCACATATGTAGGAGACTAAATGCACTTTTTCATAGAATACTTTTTACAAAATCATGGGATACCCTACATGCATCAATCAGGTACCTGGGGTATGCTCACATATTCTCAGGCTCATATTCATATCCGCATACACACCCCTTGAGCCTAAGTTTCTAGACACTCTCATAGGCATATGTAAATATTTAATCTTATGAAGCACACAAAAACATGAATGATTATCCATGCTTAGATCTATAGAAAAAAATACATTCACATTAGCTTAACTTCTTACATCCTCTCAAGTTACTCACAAGAACATATAGAAGCAAACACCATCACTTAAAACTGAAGTACACAAAAAGGCTATATGAAAGAGGATGTAAATAGAAATAAAGTAAACAATTTTAATGAAGGTTCAGGGATCCTCTCTTATTCGATCAGATATATATTCATCTTCTTCAGTCTGTAGATACTCAAAAGAGAGGTAAATCAGTTCAATAAATCATATCAGAGAAGTTATTTGAGAGTTTCGAAATGACCAATTCAAAAATATATTTTTATTTTTTTCTGGAAGCTAGTTAGAGTGACGAAATCCTTTCGATATCTGCTCCTACCAAACCTGCACATCATCCTGATGGGCCGACGTGTAGGTCATGGGAAGCTGCATCAAATGCTTTTGAAAAAACAAATTCACTGATTTTAATTAATATCTAAAAAATGATTCTAAATCCAAGTAAAGATTCTGATGGCAAACAAAATCTTTAAAACTATGCAAATTTGAATTCAAAACCTTTTCTTTCAATGCATGAAGTTTAAAGACAAGGTTTAGAAAATCCTATAACAGTCATTGAGATAGTCATGGTACTTACCTTTCTATTAACCCCATTGAAAAGTAATATTTATTCTATATAAATGTTCCATCGTTTATGTCTTAGCCACCTGCCATAAGATACATCTAACTAATTCTTCTATGGTAGACCCCTGCTTCGTAGAGCCCGTGAATACATTTCAGAAGTGGTTGAGACCACAACTCATTCATGATAACTTTTTCTTTTTCTTCGTAACTTTTTGTTAAAGGGGAAAGGCTTTACTCCTAATCAGAGTTGAGAATCTAGAGGCATGCTATAGTCAGAATTAGGATCTCATTAGCAAAATGTTTTAGAAATTAAGGAAACCTACTTGTATAAAATAGATCCACTTCTTCTAAGAGTCCCAAGTCAAGTTTTCCCCCCTCCTATCCTTATAACAGTCATAAAAAAACATGTATATTTTTAACTATGAAATGCATGAAAACGAAATTCTATATAAAACCAAAAATAAATAAAGATTAGAACTATTTCACTGATTAATATCATGCTTCATCTTCATCATCGTCATCCAAGAAGTCTTCATCTAATTCATAGTGATTGCTTGACCTTCTTTGGGCAGCTTAATCCTTTTACCTGCAATCACATTTCTTAAGGAAGTCCCGTCAAGTTCAAGTAAAGTATATGTACTTGTATCAAACATAGAAACAACAACATATGGACCAAACCATGGTTTAGTTAATTTTCATCGTGCATCATATCGGGTTTCGAAGGTACTATCATAAACAAGTACCCAATCCGGAGACACTATGGTTTGTGGCCTAAGTCGGTGTCTCTTATCAAAGTAAATTTTATTCTTTAAATATGATTCTTTTAGTTTTTTAGTAGCCTCTTTTAAATTCTAGTTTCCTTGTTCTAATTATTTTATTCTTAAAGCCAATAAATCTTTTTGTGGCAAATTATCTTCCCAATTAAGGCTCGTCCAATTTACTATCTGAGTGTGAATAGGAAAAATCAGCTTTTGACAATACATAAGCTCAACTGGCATAAACCTAGTTGTTCTTGTGTATGTCATTCTATTAGCCCATAAAGCAAATGATAGATATCTTGGCCATTGCCTGATATCTCCATGGCATGCTTTCGAGATCACCTTCACTATGGAAGGATGACCTCGCTCAATCTTCTAATTCAATTCTGGGTTGTAGGCTATCATGAGAGACAAGCGAATCCCATGGTGGTCAAAGAACTCTGTTGCCTCTCTAGCATCTAGCTCACCTCGATCTGCCACTACCCTCTTGACATATCCAAATATGGATATCAATTCTTCTAATAGAAGTAAGCATACATTATAAGTAGTGTTGGATCGAAGTGCTCGACCTTCTATATGATTTGTCAAGCTTGCATGTGCAAGTAGTATATACCTCATGCCACTACTGCTTTTAGGCATAGTCACAAGGTCGACTACCCACTTGTAATGAATACAAGGTGGATAAGTCGGGTGTAAAGGGTCTCTATGTTTGATTGAGGAATGTAACTGGCATGTGGCACATGTGTTCACAAAATCTTTTACAATTACATACATCCTTGGCCACTAATAACTTTCCCGAATTCTTTCATACATCTCTACGAAACCCTTATGACTAGTCCATAGGCTTTCATGCATATCTCTCATAACTTGCACTTGTAAACTTCTTTATCTTGACACTCTTGGATTTCTCACCTTCCCTTTAGCATGTAGCCAAAGATATCCATCTTTCAAAAAGAAGTTAAAAGACTTGTTCCTGATGTTCTAGAATCAACTTGCTGACCAGCTTGGGATAGGCTGAAATTTACATAAATAAACAGCGAGTCGTAACAAACGAGAACTATGTCGTAAAAAGCGAACACTCTCGTCAAAAATTACATGTTTTCACCTCATTTTTGGAATTCCTTTACACCAGTATACATATATTACAAAAATGAGGTGAAAACAAGTAATTTTTGACATTTTTTGTCATTTTCTAAAAAAAAAATGAGCTCAAAATGTAGTCAAAATTTCACTATATTAGGCATTGACGTGTCCCAAAATGTATATGATAAGACATTGACATGTCCAAAATCTATATGATAAGACATTGACATGTCTAAAATATATATAAGAATGTAGAAATCAATAGTTTTTACACAAAAATAACATTTTAGACATATCTTTAATGGGTGGATATCTGATTGTTATTCAAAATTGCTACAAAACATGGTTTCATTAACCAAACTACTTTGAGGCATTTACATAAGCACTAAAAATGTCTGAGAGCTTCAATGCAACTCACAACTTTGTCGATCTATGTCTACACCCTCATCATCTGATGCACTTGATTCAGTCTCATACTGTTGAGAGCTCTCTTCTTCTTCTTCTATATCCACAAGAGCTCTATCTTCATCCACGTACATACCAAATTCTGCAGGATCATGCACAACTCTTCTTGTTTTCCTATGATTTCCTGTACCACATACATCTGGAAGCTTTTGTTTTATCATGTTGATGGTTGCTTTCCTCAAGTGACCAGTTTTTGTCAAGGAAAAATCATAAACAAGAATATCTACATCATCCATTTTAAGAGTGGATGTGCTTCGAATATTCTTTTTCCTTTTTGAACCTGTTCGTTTAGTATCACACACCATTTCTAAGTTATATTTACCTGTGAATGCATTACTACTTTTAGTGTAATACCAATGCACCATCAAAGCCTCTATTCTTCTCTGATCAATATCTTTAGATATCTCTAAAACCTTTGCAATCCAAAATGGTCTGGTAGCCTCATCACCATCAGCAAGTACTGCAATAAGCGTTCCAACATTTATCTCTATTAAATTTCCTTGCCATCTTGCTTCTGCCCGTTTTGTCATCCTTGGGCCTACATAAATATTTCTTTCTGGTGGATGTATAAAACTTTGAAGTGCATCTGCATTACATGCTTGGGCCACATTCACGGATCTTTGTGTACAAAAATCCCATGTGAATGGAACATCAACTGGCCAGTGACCTGCAATTGTATACTGTATAATCTCTTCTTGATGATTGAAAAAGTCCTCCCACAAGATACATCTTGATCTCCAGCATATTTTTTTGCACGCTCAATATGTCTCTTCTTTTCAATGAGTGCATGCATCCAGCTTTTACTTTGATCAACCAAACTTCCACATCTTTCTGTATTGTCTTTATCTTCATATGGTGATTGTTCTGCACCATACACTGTTACAGTAGACAAATTAGGCACCTGCAATAAGAATCTGCATCCCTCTTTAGGCTCCCACCCAAGAGAAGATGAATACTGCTTTGCAAATAAAAGGGTTATTTCATCAACCCTCCTCATCAAGAATACATGGTTGAAACTAATATTGTGCAATGGAGCCAAAACCTTAGCATTGTTATCAAGGCCCATTGAGCAAAAGTGCTTAAAGTCATAAATCTGTGTGAGGTGTTGAACTTCTGGTTTTGGAGTATATGCTTCTGAAATCAGCTCAGATAAAATCGAAAGAGTAAAAGCATTGTTACGTGCCAACTTCTTAGAGAAAGTACTGAACATTTGATCAATGTGATCATGAGTGTCGCCAACCAGAAGAAAATTTACCTTAACCTT
The DNA here is from genome assembly GCA_020310875.1 of Ceratopteris richardii. NCBI lineage: Eukaryota > Viridiplantae > Streptophyta > Polypodiopsida > Polypodiales > Pteridaceae > Ceratopteris > Ceratopteris richardii. The sequence goes on from CM035434.1 coordinate 105,449,596, forward strand.
CTGAAATACCTGTTTTTCAACAAGCATGCTTAAATATCCAAAGACTGTAGAATTTTTATTCTCTCTTGCAGTATTATCTAGTTGCAAATATAGAGTTGGTGGCAAAAGACCCTTCCATGATTGCAAAACACGATGAATGACAGTAACTGTAAGGTTTGGATCATTATGCACATTCGGATATGTGAAGAAAACCTTGGACATTACAGTTCTATTGTATACCAAAGCACCAACCAAATGCATTTGCACAAGGACTTCATCTCCAATGTCCTTAGGGATGCGATAAAAATGTGGCAAACAAGTTTTTTTTTGATCCATACCATCGATCAACAAACACATATAACGCTCCGAATTTCTGAGTGCCTTACTTCGATGATGAATTGCTTTCTTTCTCTCTAATGCTTGACTGTCACGATGGTTGTTAAGAAGGTTTTTAAAATTATGCTTTTCCTGTGGTGTTGTAGCCCCTTTTGCCATGTTTTTCAAAGTGGCGCAAACTGAACATTCACCCATTCTAACTTTACGAGGAATAGAAACATTGTTAAACTCTTCCTTCCATAATCGAGTAAAGTGATGATACAACACATACTTCTCATTTCTATTTTCCATGTCTTCTCTATATATTTGAAATACCTCTCGACGAGTAAATTTATCTGACAAGTGCAACCTTCCAGTTGTAGGCATAACTTCACAATGCAAGCTAAAATAGTTCATCATCCAATTCATTGCATGACGTCCAACAGATCCTTTGGTCCCAACATGGAACGTATCCAAAATGAGATCCCCATTCAAAAACCCTTGTTGAACCCTATGTATACTAAAATTTCCTACACCCATTGCAATTTTAAATGCAGCCCTACAGCATGGCATCCCTTGAGTAAAGAAATATTCAAAACCAACACGCGTTACTGACATGTTATCCTCAATCATTTGCATGCAAGAAACAAGGTATATATCTTGCCTTTCACTATCTAAATGGAGGAATTTTTCTCTTATGTGCTTTAGTTTCTTCATTCCTAAATTATACAAACATTTCAAACCACAACAATGCTTCACAATATCCAATGCAATCTGTCTATCTGAAGTAAGAAATTTAAATCTTTTTCGACTTACTTCACGAGACCTTCTTTTAAATCGTAGATTGAGCTTGCTTTGCTTTTTCGTTGCTCCACATGCACTTGAGTCAGAAGGGAGATCAATGGTTGGATCAGATGGGAGATCAAGAGGTGCATTTGGTTGAGCAGCATTGCACTGTGAATTGGATAACTTAAATGACTCAACAGAAAACGTGGAATCATCAGCACGTTCTAAATCATAGGGATCATCACTTCTCTGGAAAGGTTCAACTGAGAACAATGAATCAATATGAGCAGAGGAAGCTGATGCCCAAGCATCCACTGAAAAGATTGAGCTCATCTTCACTGAGCTCACAGAAGACTGAAGATGAATGACCTTTTTAAATAAGTAGAAATCCGAGATCAAGTGAAGATGTCACATCAAATGTCACATCAAGAAGATATGAAATCAAAAGCTTATTAAAGTACATTAAATAACATTAAACATCAAATTACATCAAATCACTTAATTACTCAAATATACACTAATAAGGGAACCAAAGATTTGATTCACTTTTGATTCAAATGAGAAACACAGTTGATTTCTAACTACATATGAGTCATTGAGTCTAAGCATTGTGAATGAATCAAAATATATCCAAGTTGAGTTCCAACAGGAATATATAATAAAATTGTTTGGAGAAATTTTACAAGAAGAAATTTTACAACTGGAATATATCCAAGTCGAGTTCCAACTGGAATATGCTATGCCATTGAACACTATACAAGAAGAAATTTTACATTTGGTTAAGATTTCAAGGATTAGGTTTTATTGTGGTCTTGGCTAGATATCAAAGAGGTAGATGAAAGTATATTAAAAAAGAATTATGTGTAAAAGAGGTACACAGAATGTTTATTCATACATTGATTTTCCATTTCAACAATGTGTTACAAGATAAATGTGAATATGAACTAAAGTGTGGAGGATAACACTATAAAGATGTCATTAATCTCACAACTTAGACCTGATTTTCTCCCAAGCAACAGACTCTAAGAAAAAACTTCTACATGAGATTAGAAATCCTCATGTACATACCATACTGTTGCCATTGAAGTTTAATTTCCATGCAAATGTATATAAATAGTTGCAAGGTTCTGTACTTGAATGTTTATTCATACATTGATTTTCCATTTCAACAGTGAGTTACAAGATAAATGTGAATATGAACTAAAGTGAGGAGGGTAATACTATAAAGATGTCATTAGTCTCCCACATTTAACACAGCTTTGACTTGATTTTCTCCCAAGAAAGAGATTCTAAGAAAAAAATCTCTACATGAGTTTAGACATCCTCATGGACATACCATACTCTTGCCATTGAAATGTAATTTCTATGCAAATGTATATAAATAGTTGCAAGGGTCTATGAATATTTCATTAAAGTGACTCTGAAACAGCCTATTTGTGTGGTGGTGCTATTCCCTGGTTAGATAAGTTGATAGATTTAGTTAGCAACTGGACTCATTCAGTTAGATCCAGTTAGTCTCTGGTTCAAGTTACCCAATTGCCTATAAATACCAGAGGAGGAGATCATTCGCATTTTCAAAATCCACGAGCAAGAGAGAGCAGCAGAGCACAGACAGCCATGGAGCACAGAGCTCAGCATACCAGCAAGCCAAGTCTGATGGAGAAGAAGAATGTTGGCAAAAGTACCAAGAGGTAGACAAAATCATACCATAAATAAAGATTCTAAAAAGATTCCCTCTGTATGTCTGTGTAAAAAGTCTGATTTCTAGGTATTTATTTTTCTTACCTCTAGAAATATGGATCCAAAGCATGTACACCTCGATGCCTGGCATCGACTTTAAGGTGTAGTCGATGCCAGGCATCGACTAAGGATTGCAAGTCGATGCCAGGCATCGACTAAGGATTGCAAGTCGATGCCAGGCATCGACTTGGGGCTACAAGTCGATGCCAGGCATCGACTTGCAGGTGCAAGTCGATGCCTAGCATCGCCTTGGGGCTGCAAGTCGATGCCAGGCATCGACTTGCAGGTGCAAGTTGATGCCAGGCATCGACTTGCACCGACAAGTCGATGCCTGGCATCGACTTACACCTGAAATTCGATGCCAGGCATCGACTTGGGCCCAAAAGTCGATGCCAAGCATCGACTTGCCGGCATCAACATGCACTGAAAAGTCGATGCCAGGCATCGACTTTAGGGTGCAAAGTCGATGCTTGGCATCGGCTTTTGGGCCCAAGTCGATGCTTGGCATCGACTTTTGGGCCCAAGTCGATGCCAGGCATCGACTTTGTGTGCAAGTCGATGCCAGGCATCGACTTGAGGGTAAAAGTCGATGCCAGGCATCGACTTGGCCCAAAAGTCGATGCCAAGCATCGATTTGGGCCCAAAAGTCGATGCCAAGTATCGACTCTTGCACCCCCAAGTCGATGCCTGGCATCGACTTTCACCCTCAAGTCGATGCCGGGCATCGACTTGCACACAAAGTCGATGCCTGGCATCGACATGCACTTAAACATGGATGCCTGGCATCGACTTGAAGCTCAAAATCGATGCCTGGCATGGACTTGGGCCTTTGAAAACCACATTTACGTTTGATCTGATATTTCCAAGTGCCTTCAGGGATGCGGAGTACAAGGATGAAAGGCCCATCAAGAAGCTCAGAGTCACCATGGGCTCTGGTGACCAGCAACGTGACAAAGGCATTGGTCACCAAGCAAAACCAAAGAAAATTATTGCACCATTATCCTCTGAGAAGGCCAGCAACCCACTAGGAATATCCTCAGGTGGACAGAGTAGCATAAAAATTCCTGAGGAGGATCCAAATATGAGGGAAAGGTCTGGGGAGACGGAGGTCATGAGGACAGATCGTCCACTTCGAGACATGACAAATCTAGAGTGGTGCCTTCAGTACGTTGAAGAGAAGAATGCAGTCCTCCTTGTGTTCGTAGGGGCTTATGGCAGAGGAAAGATCACGACAACACAAGGTTTTCAGTATGGCCTTGTTTACAAACTAGATTATGAAGATGAAGATTCTGACAACCTGCTTTTCTTGGTGGAGACATCGAAAGGATTAAGAAATGTCATATGCAAGATGGATTTCTTGTGCCCAGAGTGTTGTGTTCCAGAAGGGCTAGCTCAGATATGCAGAGACTCAGTGAATTTCATCAAGGACCTGATGCCATGGATCCAGGGCAATATCATGCCAACACAACAGAAGAAGACGACCCCTGTAAAGGCAAGGGGTAAGCAGAGCGTGCAGAAAAAGCTCCAAAAGAAAAAGAAGATAATTTCAGAAGAGGAGTTTTCTGACTCAAGCTCTAGCTCTGGGGACATAATTGTTGCACCTGGTGGAGAGCTTGCATCTGGTGTTCTTGGTACTGAGCAGAATAAGATGAGGGAGGACATAGCTAGAAGAAAAGTTGTGAAGAAGGGGCAGTTGTTCCACCTGCCAATCAATATCATCCACACGCCACCCGTAGATCCAGTCATAGGGAGGAGGCCCCTTGAGATCAGGGAGCCACATAATTTGCACGTCCAGAATCTTAAGAAGAAAATGAAAATAAATCCTCATGCTACTGTTGTGCCATTCCTTGTTATGGTGGATCCGAATGAGTGCAGCTGTGTGGACGATTTCAATGAGGGTTTGTTTGAGGATTACACTTATTATGTGATTGGAGGTTCACACTCTGCAGAGGCTCGTAGACAGTTAGTGAAGGAGCACCCTACTACATTTTTCTTTAGGTATGCAGAGTGTAAGATATATGCTGGTCTTACAACTGAGGAAGCCAAGCTTCTTGCTTGGGATCACAACAACGACAATGACTACAGGCAGAAAATGTCCTCCATAGAGAGAATTCGGTTCTTCCACCATGAATATGAAGATTGTCTTGTGAAGGAAGCTGGAAGAATACATCCCAATCTACGAAAGCAATGCCTTATTGAGGTTGGAATTGCATTGGATGAGAATAGAAAGTCTGATGCTTTGAGGAAATATGATCCATGGTTTCAACTAGCATTCAGATCAGGTGAGATCTTGGATCTACAGGATAGAATTTTCACAATGTGGGAGAACAAGGAGGTCAAGGGCCAGAAGCAACGAAAGTCGAGGCCAGACCCACAAGTTGATCTGAAGGGAAAGGGAAGGAAAGTTGACCTTTCAATTGAAGAGGCTCCTGAGGACATGAAGCTGACCCCATGGAGGGCCCTTCAAGGAATCAAGGATGATACATTGATCATATCAACTTTGTCAAGGGTAATCTCGAAGGAGTTAAGCCTGGAGGAGATGGTGATTGAGCTCAATAAGTATGTATGTTATTCTCAGATCCTTTTTCCCTCCTCCCATGCTTCTGGTCTAACCTAGTCTCTTTTATATTTCTGTGTCTGTAGTCATAAAGTGTACGTGAAGATTCAGGAGGTGATGATGAAGAGGCTGGGTTGCTTTTCTTGGACAGAGGTCCAACCAGACTATCCAACCACATCATCCTACAAAGCCTTATCAGAATATTTCATCCTGTTTCGTGATTGGGTAGGTTCTCTTTCTGAGGTTGTGCCTGGTTTGCCATTAAGTTAGATGCCTTGATTCACCTAACCAATTTGATGCCTTGCATGGCATCAACTTACAGCTAAATTCGATGCCTGGCATCAGTCTGCAGGCAAAAGTCGATGCCTATCATCGACCTGCGGGCAGAAGTCGATGCCTGGCATCGACCTGCAGGCAGAAGTCGATGCCTGGCATCGACTTGGGGGCATAAGTTGATGCCTAGCATCGACTTGTAGCATAAGTCGATGCCTGGCATCGACCTGCAACATAAGTCGATGCCTGGCATCGACCTCGTGGCAAAAGTCGATGCCAGGCATCGACTTATGTCCCAAAGTCGATGCCAAGCATCGATTTTCAGTAGAAGGTCGATGCCTAGCATCTACCCCAACAAGAAATCGATGCCATGCATCCGTTCCTTATGTTCTGTTTGCTGTATTGAAGAGCTCTTTTAATTGTCTTTCCAAATTTTTCTGCAGAAACCAAGGAAAAGTAAGTCTATAGAGGTACTAGATGATTGCCCCCCTGCATTCCTTGCTCACATTCAAAGAGCAAGGCATGAGAAATCTAGACTAAAAGCGAAGGAGATGGATTTTGATGATGAACCTGATCTTAAATGTTTCTCCAATCCCCTAGACCCCCTTAGGCTTGTATATTACAATGTGTTCTGTAGTGATGTAAATAATATTTGTTCTGTTGTGCCTAGAAAACATTTCTCCCTTCTCATAGCGGACATACCCTATGGATTTAGGATGTTGGGATCAGTAAATGATGATGAACCCTTCAAACACCCTCAGATTCGGAAGATGGTCACTGATTTTGCAGAGTTGACTATGTCTCCTCTTTGGAGGATACTAATTTTCCATAGCAGAGACCAGTCTTTCTCTGTTTCAACTGCTCTGAAGGCAAGATGTCATGCTGTGGAGTGCCTCACTTGGTAAGTAATCTTCTTTCTATCTCCATGGCTTTAATGATGCTCTCTGTGACTCATAGTTCTTTTTTGCAGGGTGAAGACAAACGTAAATCACACTCCTTTGCATCGGTTTGTGAGTGCCACTGAATGCATTACAGTTGGCTATTATGATGAAGTAAGCAAAAGGAGAGTCAGGGAGCATTGCAATGAGAATGGGATCTCAAATGTGCTCATGTTCCCAGCCGTTACCAAGAAACTTCATCATGTAGCTGGGGACATGACATTGGTTAACCCTTATCAGAAGCCACAAAAACTCATAATGAGATTGCTTCAGCTATTCTCCAATGATGATGACTGGGTCCTAGACCTTTTTTCGGGCACAGGTAATTTCAATTTTCACAATTTTCATTAGTCATGGTTGATTGAAGCCTCTAAGTTGTTTTCTGCTGTTTCAGGAACGACTCTGGCTTACTCCTTAAAGATGTTCAGGCACTGCATAGCTGTGGAGAAGGATGATGCTCAAGTGAGCTTCATTAGAATGAGAATCAATGGGCTGAATGAATGCCCAGATGAAGACCAAGAGGTTGGAAGGAAGCACATTGCAGATACGGAGAGATTCCAACCAGCTTCAAGGGAGCCTGTTCCCCCACTTGCAGATGAACCGGGGGACATGGCTGACCTTGAAGAGCCAATCTTGGAGCAAGAGAGGCAAGATAGGTGTTCTAATGTGCCAGAGGATCCCAATATCCTTGAGCCTGAGGAAAGCTATGATCAGCTTCTATTGTAGATTCACATTACTCTTGTAGAACACATGAAATGTAAAAGATCATTTTAATGTAAATATAATTTGGAGTTCTGCTTCCACTTTGTGTTCAGCTTGATTTATCTTGAGCATTTCTCTAATCATGTGTGAATGTTTCTTAGTATAATTTTGTTGAATATTATCTTCTCGTGGGAATGCTTTTGTGAAATGTATTTCATATTCTGTTAATATGGCCAGGCATTCAATGGGGATCTTAACCATACAAAGGGGATGATCTTAATTGCCTTGTTAAAATGCTCTGATTTTTGCAACACATGTACTCTAATTTTCGAGTAACTTTTAATTAGCTATCATCTGTGCTTGTTGAGGTTATAGATGTAATGAAGGAGCTTCGCGAATTCTTACTTGTACCTTTTCAACTCTAATCTATTGTCCAAGATCATCATGTGGGATTCTTGGTCATGCTCAACAACTAGTTTTCATGGCAGCAAGAATTTTAGTATATCTATCTTGACTACTTGGGATATGAGATCAAGCTTCTAGTGACAATATTTACAAGCAAGACTCGTGATGCTTTCTAGATATTGTAAAATGCCCACTTTTTTGCTTCATATAATGGTCTTTAGGTAAAAAGAAAAAGAGAACATGTCTTTGTTCTCCTTTGTTGTGACTCAGTGTTAATAATAACCTATATCTTTCGATTCTCCTTCATATTCTTTTTCTCTAAATCGCTCATACGTAAAAGTAGATGGATCATAACTAATCAGGTTTATTCCTTGATCTGTTGCTTCTTCGTCATCATCAAGTTTTCCTCGTGGGAGCATATCATCAATGGTATTATGTTAATCAACAATATCTATAAAGACTAGATTAATAAACGTGATAAAAGCAATCCATCTTAACATGGAAATTTTAGGAGATGAATAATTAGCAAATATTTTTATTAATGGAAGACAATCAATTTCGACGATTACATCGGCTCCAACAAAATATTCTTTATTTGGTTTCAAGGCAGCGACTAGTCCCCATATCTCTCTTTTAATCTGAGGATAACTTCTCTCCGTATCATACAAAATTTTTGCACCAAAGTGAACTACATATCTTTGCCTCTTATCTTCATCCTGACCAATGACCTAGCCTATACCAATAGGACTAGCATCAACGGTTAGGATTACAGGTTTATTTTTTGAATAATCAATCCTTTTCAAAATTGGAGCATTGATAAGCAATTACTTCAGTCTTTTTATAGTTTTACTATGTTCTCAAGAAACCTGTAGTTTTACGAGTGTGGATGAAAACACAGCCTCAAAGGTTGATATTTATTGTTGGAGAAGTACAAAGAACACTCTTCTTGATGTTCTTGGACCTGTGTGAAGAGAACTATGTGCGGAAGTACTCCAAAATGGCTCCAAAAGACACACAAAAATGCTTCAAAAATAGTCTTTGAAAGCAAAGAATGAAGCTTTGAGGAACCAAAACATGTTCAAGGTAATGTCAACCTTAGTCTTTCCCCTTCTTTAGACACCACAAGAGTGTAGCTTAGTGGCAAGAGATTGCCACGGTTAAGCATGCTCCGGGGGGAACAGTACTGGGATAGGTGACCTCCCGAGAAGTACTGGGAACCTCTATATTCCTTGATCGTTGAGGTTCTCCCTCGCGCACATCCAATGGCACCAACGGTGACTTTGGTGACTCGGATGACAAGGTATGCCAAGGTCTATGCCTTGGTCGCCACCTTAATCGTAAACCTTGGAGAAAGCCTGGGGGGTGCTCACTTCGCTCGCACAAAAGGAACAAAGCTTTTGCCTCGAACTGCTCTGATACCAGTGAAATATTTTGTTGGCGATGCACCTTAGTGGGCTCTCCTTCTCGAGAGCTTCACGACAATATGCTCGGAGTAGAAAACCAAGCTCCTAAGGCTGCTCATAGTACTCCGCACAAAGGCTACAGAATACACAGAAAACATAGTACACAGGGAGCACGAAGATAGACTTCTTAGGTCTTACAAATGCGGTCAAACTTACAGTCTGTGACTGACCATGCCACTATATGTTTTATTAAAGAACAAATACAAAGAAGTCTCAAGTGGCCATTTGGCCTTTCACATGGACACTAACGGTAACACCTTTGGGGATAGTCTGTAGATTGGTCCAAAGGTGGTTGTGCTCCCTCTTGAAGATCTATAGGGCAATCGTAAGGTCTATGCTCTCGAAGGATATCTGCATTCTTCTTTTCAAAAACACCTTCAAAGCCTTTGTACTGATTGGGTAGCTGTATTGGATCATCTTTCTTGGATTCTTGAGCTGGTATGGCATAGATCATATATGTAGGTTCCTTCTTTACTGCATGTATGAAGGATTTGGCTCCAACATATGTTGGGTTCTTTTGGATATCTCAACGGGTGATTTTATTCTTTTCCCAATTAATGTCTAGATTATGCTTCTTTAGCCAGGGCATTCCAATGATAACTACATGTACTAGGCTGGATATTACATTGAAACATATGTGGGATTCATGGTCAAAATGGTGTACTCTTAATGGTGTGGTTTCCATGGTTATATTCCCAGATGCTAGAGGCCATCCATCTGCTACTTTAGCTACTACTGGTCTGTTCTTCTGAAGTACAGGAATTCCATGTTTCTTAGCCAATCCTTCATCGATGAAACATGAGGAGGCTCCTGAATCTACTAGGGTTGTAAGTGAAAGGGTCTTCTTGGGCATGACTAACTTGATAGGTGCAAGACATGTTTCTATGGGTGTAATTGGAATTATGAGACCCTTTCTTATATCATGGTCTGACTGCACGCTCTCTTTTACAACTGGACTTCGTCGTTTCCCTGCTCTACAAGGGTGTCTGTGACTCTGAAGTTTGTTCTCTTGTTTGCACAATTAATAGCAATATGTCCAGGGTTAACTCTCCTTCTCTGTTTCTCTTCTAGTGTTAGAGGCTGAAACATAGTTACATCTATTTACATAGCTTTAGGCATAGACTCATCTTTAGTAGTGGGCTGGAAAGGTTTCCACTAGCAAGGTCTTCCTTCTATTTGTTTTTCTTGTTTCCTTTCAAAAAGTTGGCTATCACATTGAATAGCTTGCATGATATATTCATTCAATGTTTTAACCTCTGGCATCGTGAGCAAAAGGTCTTTCACATCATCTCTTAAACCCCAGCTAAATTGGCTCATGAAATTATCTTCATGCCAAGTGAGATAACATATCAACTGCCTAAATTTAGATGCGTAGGTAGAGGCAGTTATCTTGACGTAACTTCCGAAGTTTTGTTTTTGCTACTCCACTCGTGTCTGCATCTCCAAATGTGGCAGAGAGTTCTTGAAGAAATCCCTCATAGTCCTGAAGTACTACCATGTTCTTCTCCAAGATTGGGGCAAACCATGATAATGCTTGGCCATGGAGCAAGGTTCCAACAAACCCAACCTTGGATGGCTCGTCAGGGTATCTATCAGGTTGCATACGGATGTACAATTTAACTTGCTGGAGAAATCCATGAAACTTTGTGCAATCCCCATCGACCTTTTCTGGCATGCAAATCTTGGGTTCCTTCATAAATGGTGTACTAGGTTGTTGATTCACTTGAATACCCCCTTGATTTGCTTGAAGACTCCTGATTCGTTCTTGTAATTCTTGGAGGAGTGCACCTACATGCACTAGATGTCCCATCTCGACTTGTGTCTGTCGATGAGTTAGGTCCTCAACTTGTTGTTGGAAACTCTGAAGTGATGCTACAATCTGTTCATAAGCGTTCTCCATGATGCTTGTTCTTGGATAGAAGCTAGTCTTGCCAAAATGTTAGGGGAGCACTAGATTGTGCTCTTTGACTAGACTAGACATGATTTCGGAAATACACTTCTGATTACAAGAACACCCATGAGGGAAAATGATACAAGAATATGTGATCGATACAAGACGTCCCACAACCGGAGACCGATAGGTATGGAAAACTCAACTAGAGATGGTACGGGAGATCCCACAACCCAGGACCATAGGTAGGAAACAAGATATCTAGATTACAATAAACCCCTTCAGGGATATGAACTAGATACAAGAAATAACACGACAAGATCTCGTACTACGAGACTACAATAGGACAAGAAAGGATGTCCACGATACAAGACTAGACAAGACTAGAGCAAGAGACAAGACTTGAACTTGAACTGGAACTTGAAAGTACTTACTTGGTGATCAGGATCCCTTGAGCTCCCAAGAGTGGCATTGGCAAGACTGATTATGAATGTGGCCAACCCCTCCTTATATAGGTTTTCAAGGGCGGTTGCGAGTTGATGATGTCAGCAAATCGATCAGGACCTCAGCATGTCAGAATTTAGCAAATAGACAATTGATATTAGGGTTTTGGCACGTTCCGAATGCAATGGAGCATTGGTTTCCCTAATTCTGAGCCAATCATGAGATATAGGATTCACATGGAATTTAAGGTTCAGGATGATTTCCTTCGCCCATGACACTTTGTGGGATTTGGGGGACCCATGGGTTCTAGGTCCATTCACTTGTACAATTGCTTCTCTCTATTAATAATTTTTTGCGAGAGTCGGCTATTGCAGAACATCCTTTTGGAAAGAAAAAATAAGGGTTTAGAACCACCTAGTTTTTAGATCGTAAAACTTGTCACGTAACTTCAGAATACATGCTCGATGCCTTTTTCCCCCAAAATGTTTGATCTTACTCCTCCCTTTTTTTAATTCGTAAAAGCAAAAAGAAAAAAAAAAGGAAAAAAAGAGGAAGTTCGATGGCCCTTCCCTTTTTTGTTTTACTCCGACGAAAGGAGAATTCGCAAGGGTAAAAAATTCAGATTACAAGCATTTGTTCCAAATGCAATGGATTTCCGAATTTTGTGCAGCATATGTTGCACACCAGCAACCTAATTGTTATTGACGAGGGAGGAAGGAGGGTACATGTTTGTCTCTCTGAGCACCAAAATGCGATGATGGAGAGTACATGTTCGCCTCTCAGAGCACCACAGTGTTGATGAGGGCAGATGACTAGAAGCTTCTTTGAAAAGTCATCAAAGCTTCTTTGAAAAGTCATCAAAGCTTCTTTTGAAAGTCATTGTTCCGGGGTGCACATGGGAACGAGATTTTAAAGCAATGGAGAGACATAAAGTCTTTAAAGGTACAACCCTCCTTCCCACGCAAAACATATGAAGATCTTCCACCCAAAACATATGAATGTCTTCCACACATGAGGGAAAACAATAAAGAGCACCTAAATCACCTTCAAATAATATCTACAAAAAACGTTTATTGTCGTCAAAAAACAAAAGGAAAATATCCATTAGGAAGAAATCAAATATGTTGAACCATCAGCCCTCTAGCCTCCGAGTTAAGTTTAATCCAGTTCTTGAGAGTATCCTGAGAAGGCCTAAGTCTATGTGGGGTTCAACTTGAGGGGGCCAAAACCTACTAGAGTTCCAATGTGGGTAGATTTTCCAAACATGCCACACAAATTTTATCGTTGTCTTGAGAGATTCGGTGGTTTGTTAGGTAAAGTTTTAGGTCAAAACGCTAGATGGGGATAACAAAAGGGGACCCTCAATTAATGATAGAAATTGATGTAGCTCTGCCTATTAAATCTATTATTCCCATAAAAGGTTCAGATGGTGTGTTATTGCAGCAGCAAAAATATATATACATAAACTTGCCCAATGCCTATTTTAGATGTTATAAGCAAGGGCATTTAATAAAACACTATCCCCTGTTTGAAAAAGATAATACTAACTCACTTCCGATTGAGAATATTAGCAAAGGTGAAAATCAAAAGAAGGATTCCCCTTAGTCCAATGTGTTTCATCAATCAGGAAGGAAAAATATCAATAAAGGAAAAATCTTGCACTTCCTTCGCATTATTGGGCCTACCTAATTCCAAAATGACCTTACTTTTCTCTTCATCAGTTGAGATACCATTTTTGGACACAATATGTCTTGGTATTTTACCTTGTCTGACCATGAAGACACACTTCTTTGGATTCACACACACTCTGTATTGTCTACACTTGTTCAATATTTTCCTTAGTTTAGGAATATGAGCTATGCATTCAGAAGAGTATGTACATCATCCACGTAGACTTCCATGCTTTTACTCATAAATTCCTTGAACAAATGACACATTAATATTTCAAAAGTTGTTGGGGCGTTGGTCAAACCAAATGGCATAACCCTGAAAGCGTATCCTCCCCATTCAGTAGTGAAAACAATTTTATGTTAGTCGTGAGTAGGAATGGCTACGTGATTGTATCCATAGAATCCATCAAGAAAGCTGTGTACTTCCTTGCCTTCTACCCTTTCCAAAAGATGGTTTGTAATGGATAAAAGATAACTATCACAAATGGTAGTTATATTAACCTTTTTTAAGCTAATACAAACCCTAAGTTTTCCGTTTTTCTTTGGCACCACTACTAAGGGGAAAACCCATTTGGTGTGTTCAATTTCATATATAAATCCAGCCACTAATAATTTATTTATTTCTTCTTTGATCTTGGCTGAATATATATCATTGTATGTGTATGGTCTTTGTTTTGAAGGTTTTGCATCTAGAGTCATTGGAATCCTATGAGAACAAATAGAGGGATCCACTCCTTTCAAATCTTTATAAGTCCAAACAAATACATCTTTATATTCTTGAATCAGCTCTATGAGTTTTGGCTCTTCTTCTATATGCGCATCTCTTTTCTTCACCTTCCATCGTTACTAGCACCTTTTTAGTTTGTTCCTTATTGTCATAAGCTACTCCTTCTTGAGCCTCTCTTTTTGGCATTTGAATAGCTATTTTCCATTCTTCGACTTCATAACTTTTGAAATGTTTAGGTACCTCAAATTTTTCATGATCTAACTCTTCATGAACTTCCTGTTTCTCCACTTTAGGTTTTTCTTGACATCCTTCTATGGCTAGTACTTTCATGCTTACTTGGGTATCTTCTTTTTCTATCTCTCTCAAGTATTGTTCTTTTGACTCAAATTCAGGTTCCATTTCTATACCTTCATAGTCCTCGCTCCATTCCTTTTCTATAAATTCACTTTCTTCCAGTTCTTGGAGAACTACTGTGTACATGCTTAAATCATAATCTTCCTCATCTACACATTGGTTCATAGTTAATACCTCCTCATTCACACAAACATCTAGGGTGTCTAATATTTCCATCCATCCATGTGACTCAAATGCTTCATCTCGTAATATTTGTGGCATATAACCAGGGTCTTCTACCGATCCATAACTTTCATGTTCTACTAGCCAAGCTTGTAGTCTCTCTTCCTGTCGTTTTTCTTTCTTACACATCAAGAGTTGGGCACCCTCATTCATCCAAGATTGGTCACTTGATCCCACACTATGGATGGACACATCATCTTCTTCTTTATGTACAAGGTTCCATTGTAGGGGTGGAACATCTCTACATGCAAAAGTCTATAGGTTTATTTTTGTACTGGCACCTTGATGTTGGAGATATAATGCATCTAGCCCCCAAACTTGTATCCTTAACTGCCTCATAAATGGTCGTCCTAAGATCATGTCATAAATAGTTACATTTCCAAATCCACAGATTGCAAACATCTGTTCAAATTTCACTCCACAAGTAGTGAGGGTTACCTTTTCTAGGATTCCTAGAGTTCTTTCAATGTGACCATTTTCCAATTGTAATTTCATCCAAGTGGGTCGTAAGGCTGGTTTTCCCCATTTTTCCCATATTTCTTTGGTAATTATTCCCACTCTTGCTCCCGTATCTAGAATGGTTTTGGTCATATAGCCTTAGAATGTGATTGGAATGCAGGTATTTCCTTTATCTCCCTCACTAAATTCTCCCACTTTGTCAAGTGGAATTTTGATTGCAGGTCTCATCTCTACTTTTTCCTTCCTTATTGATTGGTTTGTCTCTTCCAATTTCAAATGTTTAGCTAGTTTGTTCCAAAATTAAGGTTTAACTTGTAGCAACTCCTCGAGATTTAAAGAACATTGAACCTTAGTTCTTTTTAACTTGCATAAAGTGTTTGAGGTTTCATCTTGTGATTTCTTTTCTATTCCCCTTATTGTGGGTGCATGAAAAATTTGGATCTTAACTCATATTCTCTTGTGTAATTGGGAAGCATTGTCAAGCTTGTTCCTTCCTCTCTATTGTGATCTAGGTTAGACAATTCCTCATAGTTCACTTCTAGTTCCAATGTCTATTGATTCGTAGAGGCATCTAACTCTTCAAAGGGAGGGATTTCACTTTCATTCTTCTTTCACCTGTCTTCTTGGACTCTGGCCCAAAGGTCATGTGTCTAGTTAGCCTCTACTTCAAGAGTTAAAGAATTTCTTTATTCTTTTTTATTACTCAACTCTGCTTTTGACTCCTTGTCTTGATTATTCTTCTTTGGTCGTGGATGGAATTTTTCTACACATCCCTGAAATTGTTCTTCAGATATTCTGGTCTTGGGGAGGGTTGGTATAGGTTTTCTAGCGTGGTCTGAGCAATCTCGATTAATTTCTTGCATATTTCAAGTCTCTCTTGGGTAGAACTTTTCATGTTGCTCTAGACTAAGTCATGTCTCTATCCTAGACTGATCGGATTTCAACCACATGTTCAAGTCTCCACGCATAGCATGCGCTAGAATTGATCCTACCTGTTCCTTCATTTGTGTTCTTGTCACTACATTTGATTTCTTATTTGCTGAATTGCTTTCTCTATGCTCAGTCTCTTTTAGTGTTCGTTTTTTCTCTTAAGCTCTTCTTTTAACCCATTTACTTTTAAGTTTTACTCACCTCGCCTTCCATCTTTGAGCCTTTTTAAGTTTGGAGGTGTCTTTGTGCTCTTCAGAGTCCTCGACAACTTGATTTCCAGATCATAGCCCCTCCTCAATCTTTGGCCTCTTTCTTACTTCTCTTTCCAATATTTCCTTAGTTTTTGCTTTAGTAATGGCTTTTAGAGGAACAATGTATTCCTTGTCGCTTCTTGAGGACTCGATCACCTAGATCACATTAATTTGTGTAGATGGTGAGACCTTGTTAGGATTCTTAGGGAAACCTCTAAACAAATACTCCTTGCCACACTGGTTACAATATCCTTCCTAGAGATTGAAGGTGGTGGATTGTAAGGCAATGTACACTCCCTAATGAAATGTTCTCCACCACATCTATAGCATGATCCTCTCAGTGTAGGGGGTCTTGCTGCAATTATGTTTGGAATAGGGGCTCTTGGGATTTTATACATGAGGCTAGCATATTCAGGTCCAAATTAGCTCTCATAACCCTCATATCCATAATAATGTTGCTCATAGGCCTAATCATATTCCATAAGACTATTTTCATAAGAATATTAATATCCTTGGGTTTGATCAAATCCTTGATTAAGGTTGTGTGTGTTTGTCAATGTGGTGGTGGGTCAATGGCTCTCTCAAGATTTTCTTTTGTTTGTGCATGCTTTACATGTACTTCATTCTAAGGATGTGGGCCAGATGGTTGTTTCCTTAACATAGGTTGAGGTTGATTGTACCATGTGTATTCATATGGTCTTGGTGCCATGGGTGGTCCTTGGTATGGGCCATATCTAGGAGCCTCTCTACCTTGATCTGTGGGGGGGCTATCCATAAGGTCCATACTATGATGTTGTAGAGGTTCTAGGTTGTCTATTGAAGGGGCGATTTTTTGTGCTATGGTTTGTGTGTTTGTTCAATGTGACAATACAAATTGGGTGCCTGGGCCTGCTATGGATTGTACTGATAGGGTTGTGGAGGCACTAGTCAACCTCTTACACAAGTATGAGATAGATGATCCCCACCACAATGCATACATCTTCTCAACACGGGTATCCTCAAGGGAGGATTCTGGTAATTTTTCTATCCCTAGACACCGAGTTTCTTAGCGGCTAAGTTCACTTGTTCTTCTACATTGCTAGTGTGGAAGGTTGCACTAGTAATCATATCTTTGGGTTTTGTTGGATTCTGTGGGATTTTCAAGTCATTTGCTAGGTTGTCTTCCAAGTATATACTCCCATAGACAGTTGTTGGTGCAGGGCAATCAACAATTGAAGTTTAATGAAGGTTTGGAAATCAAGGACTGAAGAAAATTTCAAGTTATGAAGCATGGAGGAAGTGCATATTCAGAAATTGAAAGAGATGTACACATATGTACATTAATGCAGAGATAGTTCACTTATACTTTTGTATAGTCATGAGCTTGTAAATATTTGCCTATATATACTATGAAAAATGTTGGGGCAAAGAAGAGAGATTATGTGAGAACAAGAATAGAGAAGAATTAGAGTCATTAGACATCTTAGAAATGAGTAGAATCTCTCTCATCATTCAGTTGTAAATTCCTTCAGGAATGAAAGAAAATTGCGCCCGATGTTTCTATGCATTCTCCTTGTGTGCTTGATCATTTCAAGAATCCTTTTGTAGATGTCTAAGTCCATAGTTAATGAGTCTATGGTTAAAGTTTGAGAGCCTAATTGTAAACAGGCTGTGAGAATTATGAGTAGGAACATTCATATGTGAACAAGTGTTCACTGTTTCCTGAAACAGGTGCAATCTCGATGGTCAATGATTTGATCATCTCTCACTGCACAGGTTAAAGTTTTGCATGATTAAGGATTCAAAATTTAAGTTAGAAGGTAAGCCATCTATGGCTAAAAGTATTTGCATAAATGGGTTCCAGATGGAGAGAATCAAGTGTTAGAAGCTACAGGTGTCTGAATCGACTTTTCAGAAGAGCAGTTTTAAACATAGGTAACTTTTTGAGATCATTTCTCAAGATCTACTGAATCTTTTGGAGTGATTCAACTTGGAGAAGGTGCACAAAACTGTAGGCGACACCTTGTGCAAAGTTTTATCAAAAGATTTACACAATTGATAAGTTAATGAGAGAGATATATGCAACAGACTTTCTGTGTAGTCATCTCCTACACAGATTTTTCAAAATCTTTATAATTGATCATTGATCTTCTAAATTTGGTGAAGGTTTGAGTTACTCTTGTTATAGAGGTGCTCTAATTACAAGATTAGCTTGTTCTTTTGGAGATTAACACTCTCCATCAGTGGTATCAGAGCAGGAAGTATCAAAATTGAAGGAAGGAGGATCCCGACTGCTGCAGCTGCAAAGAATTCAACATCTGAAGGTTCAAAAGGTGAAAGCTTGAGGGCAAAGCTTGAGAAGGAGGTCATACGACATCAAGGAAGACAAAAGGAACATTATTCGAAGTAAAGGTACATCTATTACTCATAAAGTTTGAAGAACTCAATATACAGGTGAAGAAAGGATGGGAGATTCTCCTCAAATAGAGAAGTTGGATAGAGAAAACTATCTAGCATGGTCAATGAGGATGGAAGCTCATCTTATGAGCAAAGACTTGATAGCTTATATTACAAGTGAAGAAGAAAAGCCTCAATTCAGAGATCCTAGTGTTCCAACTAGGGAAGAATTATCAGATTTGAAGAATTGGATGAAAAGAGATGCTCAAGCTAGGAGCATTATCTATATGGTAGTCAATGACTACTTTCTACCTCACATTAGAGGTCTTGAAAGTGCAAGTGATATATGGAATGCTTTGGAGGAGCATTTCCAAAACACCACAAAGTCAAGGAAGGCATCTTTGTGGGCAGAATTTACCACTTTCAAGAAGAAGGCCTCTCAATCCATCTCAGACTATGTAACAAGGATGAAGGACATTGCAGATGCATTAGGAGCAGTTGATGAAGACATTGATGAGGATAAACTGGTAAGGCAAATCCTCACAGGGTTGAGAGGTGATGACAAATGGAAGCCATTCATTTTGTCTATTGAATTATCACTTGATCATTTTACTCCTGACTTAAATTAGTTGCTAGGACATATGTTAACCTTTGAGCAGGATGTCAAAGGTGAAGGTGACAAGAGTACAGGTCAAGCAATGTATTCAAAGGATAAGAAGAAGAATATCAAAGGAAAGCAACAAACAAATGAGGATGAAGGTACAACTAGCCAAGCTAACTTCCTAAGAGGAAGAGGAGGTGGCAAAGGAAGAGGAAGAGGCAAGAGTAATAAAGATGGAGTCAAAGCTTGCTAGATTTGTGGTAAGACAAATCACTTAGCTAATGATTGTTGGCATAATACTCAGAGTAATAGTGGATATAACTAGAATTTTAATTCAAAAGGAAGAGGTCGCAGAAATCAAAGAGGTAATTTCAGAGGTAGAGGTAGGAGAGGTTACTTTGGAAGAAATGCAGGTAGAGGATTCCAAAGTCAACAATACAACAATACCTACTAGAATTATGCTTCAGATTAGAAGGAGGATTCAACATTGATAATGAATGTAACTTGTGAGAGGCAAAATGAAGACCAAAGAGTTTTTTACATTGACTCAGGGTGTAGCAATCACCTGAGTGGCAACATAGCTTTGATGACTCATTTGGAAAATAAGGTAACTAATCATGTAGTTCAAACAGGTGACAATACAAAGCACAATGTGAAGTCAATTGGATTAGTGAAGGCCAAAGATGGTAGCACCCTCTTGATTAAGGTCTTGTATGTTCCTACAATTCCTAAGAATCTAATAAGTGTAGGACAAATTGTTGAAAAAGGTTATGAAGTTAGATTCACTAATGAAGGAGTGTTTGTGGAAGACCCTAGCAATGGGTATAAATAGATTGTTTTAGGGAAGAAAGAAGGAAGATTGTTCACATTGAAGATCCAAGGTAATGTTGGTCATGCCTTGTTCACCTATGGAGGACATAAGATCTCTGAGTTAGATCTTTGGCACAAAATACTTGGACATTTTAATGAAAGAGGTATCAAAGATATGATTAACAATGGTTTAGTGCTTGGATTACCTAATATTGCAGGTCAACATCTAACATACAGATGTGAGGCATGTCAATTTGGTAAGGCTCATAAGCAATCTTATTCCAAGCATGGCTTTATGTATTCAAAAAAGCTTGAATTGGCACACACAGATGTGTGGGGATCATCAAAAGATTTCAGTATCAATGGTTCAAGGTATTATGTGATTTATGTTGATGATGCCACCAGATGGATCACTATGTATGTGATCAAAGATAAGTCAGAGGTGTTCAATACATTCAAACATTATCATGTGTATGCAGAGAGAATTACAGGTCATAAGTTGAAGAGACTAAGGTCAGATGGAGGGGGAGAGTATTTCTCTAATGAGTTCAGTGATTACTTATGGAATGCAGGTATAAAAAGGGAAATTACTTGCAGGTAATCTCCTCAACAAAATGGTGTAGCAGAGAGAAGAAATAGAACTCTTGTTGAGTTTGCAAGATCCATGATGAAGGAGAAAAAATGTCCAAATTACTTGTGGGTTGAGGCTGTAAATACAGCTACTTATTTGGTTAATAGGTTACCATGTAAAGCTTTGCAGGGTATGACACCATATGAGGCATGGTGGGGTAAGAGACCTACTCTAGATCATTGCAAAGTATTTGGATGTTTGGCATATGCATATGTGCCATCTCAATTAAGGCACAAATTGGAACCTAAAGCTAAAAAGTATGTATTCATTGGTTATGATGACAAGCAGATGGGATATAGTTTGTGGAGTCCATCCACAAAACAATTCCTTGTATCAAAGGATGTTACATTTGATGAGTAAGGTACTTGGTATGCAGGTACAATAAATATTTATGCAAGTGATGAAGAAGTTGTGACTCAAAAGAAAGGTAAATCAAAGGTTCAAATATTTGATGAAAAGGAGAACAATGAAGTGCAAGTTGAAGTTGAAGAAGTGCCAAGGTTTGATCCAGAATGTGATGAACCAGAAACCTCAAAGAGTGGAGAACTCAGAAGTTCATCAAGACACAAACGGCAACCTACAAGGTATAGCTATGACACTTCTTTTTTGGCTACCAAAGATTATGCTTATATAATTAAGGTAGATGAAGACCCTTCTACATATGAAGAGGCAAAAGGTAAGGAAAATTGGGAGAAAGCTATGCAGGAAGAATATGATGCGTTGATGGAGAATCAGACATGGGAGTTGGTTCCTAAACCAAATAGCCAGAAGATCATTGGATGCAAGTGGGTCTACAAGACAAAGAGGTATGAAGATGGAAGTGTGTCTAGATATAAAGCTAGACTTGTTATGAAGGGTTTTGCTCAGACTTATGGTATAGATTATGATGAGACCTATAGTCCTGTGGCAAAGATGACAACCATCAAGACACTCATAGCTATTGCTGCATGTAAAGGTTGGAAATTATGTCAATTAGATGTGAAGAATGCTTTTTTGAATGGTTATATTTCAAATGATGTTTTCATGGAGCAACCCCAAGGATTTAGAGATGAAAGGTATCCAGAGTATGTATGTAAGCTCAACAGAGCTTTGTATGGTTTGAAGCAGGCCCCAAGGGCATGGAATTATAGACTTGTGAAGTTCTTGAAAGAGCTTGGATTTCAAGTATCAAAGGCAGATAGTATCTTGCTTGTTAAAGCAAGTGATGATGGATTCATTTATATGTGCATATATGTTGATGATATAATTCTTACAGGTACAGATGAGAAAGGCATTCAAAACCTAAAGAAGCAAATGGAGAAAGAGTTCAAGATCAGTGATTTGGGAGACTTGTCATATTTCTTGGGCATGGAGATTTCATACACTCAACATGGAGTGTATGTGACTCAAGAAAGGTATTTGAGAAACTTGTTGATCAAGTTTAAGATGAATGATTGTAGGGTAGCACCTACTCCAATGGAGGTGAATCACAAATTGAGCAGATATGGAGGTGAAGAGTTCAAGGATATGAAACTATATCAGAGTTTGGTTGGTAGTCTGATATATGCTACATTAACTAGGCCTGATTTGTCATATGTAGTTGGAGTTTTGTCTCAATTCATGCATTGCCCTAGGAAAGAACATTGGATTGCAGGACAAAGAGTGTTGAGGTACATTAAGGGTACACTCAAAGAGGGTTTGTATTATGGTTTTACATCAGATCCAAACATCAAGATATATAGTGATGCAGATTGGGCAGGTAATCTTGATGATAGGAGATCAACTTATGGATACTTGTGTTATGTGGGAGATAAGTTAATTTCTTGGTGTTCAAAGAAGCAACATACAGTTGCTTTGTCATCTACAAAAGCAGAGTACAAAGGTATGGTTGAAGCTGCAAAGGAAGTAATATGGCTTAAGACTCTGATGAAGAGTTTTGACATCATTCAGAGTACACCCACTATTCATGGAGATAACATGAGTTCATTGTATTGAGCTACTAATCCTGTGTTTCATGCCAAGACTAAACACACTGAGATTCAGTATCACTTTCTAAGAGAGAAGGTGATGGATAAAGAGATTGAAGTCATACATACTTCAACAAAAGATCAGATAGCTGATATGCTAACCAAAAGCTTGGATGGACCAACACTACAGAGATTCAAAGACATGGTAGGTATAAAGAAGATAGAGAAAACCTCAATTGATGATTGAGGGGGAGCTGTTGGTGCAGGGCAATCAACAATTGAGGTTTAATGAAGGTTTGGAAGTCAAGGACTAAAGAAAAGTTCAAGTTATGAAGCATGGAGGAAGTGCATATTCAAAAATTGAAAGAGATGTACACATATGTACATTAATGCAGAGATAGTTCACTTATACTTTTGTATAATCATGAGCTTGTAAATATTTGCCTATATATGCTATGAAAAATGTCAGGGCAAAGAAGAGAGATTATGTGAGAACAAGAATAGAGATGAATTAGAGTCATTGGACATCTTAGAAATGAGTCGGGGCAAAGAACAGAGATTATGTGAGAACAAGAATAGAGATGAATTAGAGTCATTAGACATCAGTTGTAAATTCCTTCAGGAATGAATTCTCCTTCTGTGCTTGATCATTTCAAGAATCCTTTTGTAGATGTCTAAGTCCATAGTTAATGAGTCTATGGTTAACGTTTGAGAGCCTATATGTAAACAGGCTGTGAGAATTATGAGTAGGAACATTCATATGTGAAGAAGTGTTCACTATTTCGTGAAACAGGCGCAATCTCAATGGTCAATGATTTGATCATTTCTCACTGCACAGGTTAAAGTTTTGCATGAGTAAGGAGTCAAAATTTAAGTTAGAAGGTAAGCCATCTATGGATAAAAGTAATTGCAAAAACGGGTTCCAGATGGAGAGAACCAAGTGTTAGAAGTTATAGGTGTCTGAATCGACTTTTCAGAAGAGCAGTTTTAGACATAGGTAACTTGTTGAGATCATTTCTGAAGATCTATTGAATCTTTTGGAGTGATTCAACTTGGACAAGGTGCGCAAACTACAGAAAATACCTTGTGCAAAGTTTTATCAAAAGATTTACACAATTGATAAGTTAATGAGAGAGATATATGCAGCAGACTTTCTGTGTAGTCATCTCCTTCACAGATTTTTCAAAATCTTTATAATTGATCATTGATCCTCTAAATTTGGTGAAGGTTTGAGTTACTCTTGTTATAGAGGTGCTCTAATTACAAGAGTAGCTTGTTCTTTTGGAGATTAACACTCTCCATCAACAGTCACTTAATGTCTATCAGCATTTCACATAAACCAAGGTTCTTTAAGTCCAATTTGTTAAGCCATCTAAGAATAGAGATATTTTGTTGAGAAGGTCTCTTCGTCATGGGACATCTATCTGTCACGAGTAAGGAGATAAGGAAGAGGGCTCACACACACACACTCTCACTCTCAAGGAGAAGCACACATAGATTGAGGCAAGGAAGAATGATCTTCTTCTTCTTTTATTACATAAAAAGGAATGTACAAGAATGACCTAAAAACAAGAATACAACAAGTGCAATATATAAAGATCTGTACATAAGGAAAAACCTAATGTCCGCGAATGAGTGAGCTCGCAAGGAACAAATGTGCCATCACTCTCGGTAGCTAAATCTAATAAAGCTCAATGAAGTATCCCTGACATATATCAGTGTGACCACTATACATGTCAGAGAAATGAAAAACTAGTACATGTCATCCTGGATCATCACATGTTGAGCTTGATATCTCAACACTATCTACATATTGATTGAATCGTCTCGCTGCTGATTTTATGGACTCATTGGGGGTCTATTTGAAGCTATGTATCAACAAAGAGGATTTGTGCTTGATACTCCTCTTGGTGAATTCGCCAATGAATTCTTGAAAAAAATATTGAATGTTTACAAAATGATTACGGTCCAAAGGAATTCATATTGGACAAAGAAGTTGTCCACCTGCTCAGCACGTAGAACTTTCTTGAACTCATCAATGTGATCCTATGGCTCTCATGAACCATCCTTATGATTCATCATTCATTTAAGTACTTGGATAGGCCTTAGTCTTCTACCTTGCTCTAGCCGTTGAAGGAGTATAGGGACTATATGACATAGTGGTTGTAATCTTGGTCCTCCTCCTTGTGGTGGTCTCATTGGAAAAGGTAGCCTATTAACATTTCCACTTCCAAGGCTTGTCTAATAGTTGGGGTTGGTTCTTGGCATGGAAAAGTATACTTGTGGCCTGACTAGCACACTTTGTTGATTGGTTTGCCCCGAGGTTGGGTTTTCATAACTCTGCTATGTCCTAAAGGGGTTCTGAGAAGTGGTCATGTGATCTCAACCCTAAATATCTCAGTCTTGACTTTCGCGATCATCAACAGGCCAATATCTCCTCTTATTTTGGTCTAGGTAGGTAACTCTGAATGAATCTTCTAGATCTTGTAATTCATAGATAATGGTAGGATTGATGCCTTCTCCTTGTATAGATGAAGTGGCTTGTAGCAATTTACCTAGTCCACTTAGCATATATACATCCATCAAGTCATCTTCCTCAGGGATTTTATATCCTCTCCAAACATCAGTGATTACTAACTTTCACCTAGGAGTGGTCATAGTGTCTCCACTATTGGGTTTGGAAAGTTTTTCGGATTCCACTACTTCCCCTCTTTCATTCATTCTCTACAGGTGCTCGGTCACTGCATATATGTGTCCTAATCTGTTGATGTAAAATCCTCCTTCATATTTTATGGTTGGCCTTGGGACAATCTCTGAATCTGTAGAATCTTTGAATCCCTAGCACTCATCCTAATCTTGAGTTCATTCACCACTTAAGGTCTTGGGTCTTCTTGAGGTGATCTAGCAAGTCTAGGCTATAATTAAAATATGTATTTTAGCACTAAAAAAGTTTACTTTTCACTTTTTAGCCCTTTTGCAGTTCTTCCTTTTTCCCATGATACACGATACTTGCCTTTACATGATATATGATACTTATCACCACTATGATACACAATATTGCGAAGTTGCAATACATGATACTTGAAAGCAAACGATACATGATAACTGAGCTATACAATACACGAGCCAAATGATACATGATACATTGGCTTGGATAATACAGGATATTCAATCTTTACAATACGATAATTGTCTTAGGCATGATACACGAGACACGACTCTCCATGATACAAATATTTGATGTCAACATGATACACGATAGAAGATGGGGCCCACGATACACAATACACATTTGGCATGATCCATGATACCTATCCTTCTTGCGGTACACGATATTTGTAGAGTATCGACGATACACAATACTAGATGGTCATGATACTCAACCCGATGATACAAGATATGTAGGTATTGTGATACACAAGGAGTACAAGGTATCGGTGATACATGACACCTGCCAAGAATCGTGGCACATGGGAATTTTGGTATCACAATACCAAAACTCAGGCGATCACGCTACTTGGACTTTGTGAAGTCCAAATTTAATAATTTTTTGGAATATGTGCACCTTGTGCCCTTCTTGTCACCCTTATGTGACCATAGCAGGAAAATCTCTAAGCTATCCCATGATACCGCACTCATGATACCTCTCGGGTGTCGTTTCACATCCTATGAGTGGTCAATCAAATTTTTGAGTTTTGCATGGTTAAGTACTCACCTCAAAGAGTATTTCCTCAAGTTTTTGTGGCTAAGCTCTTGCTACACTCTGCATTGTCCAAGGGTTTCATAGAAAGAGGGAGAATTTCGGATGAAGTTCTTGAATCGGAGAAATCTAAGGTTATTTATAAACTAAGAGAAATTGATAGAAAAGATATGTATCATGGAGGCTTTAATTTCAATATCTCCTTAGCTTGAGTCATTAATTAAAACAAAAAACTTAAAGTTGTCATCAAAGGCTAAGGCCAAAAGCTTCACCTTAGTTCAAGAATGTGTCACCTTCAAACTTCATTTTTACTCAACGATTATCACTAAATTGCCATAGATGTGATTTTTTTTAT
The DNA here is from genome assembly GCA_020310875.1 of Ceratopteris richardii. NCBI lineage: Eukaryota > Viridiplantae > Streptophyta > Polypodiopsida > Polypodiales > Pteridaceae > Ceratopteris > Ceratopteris richardii. Next base: position 105,476,121 of record CM035434.1, read on the forward strand.
TGATCACTTTGCTTACAAGATGAATATCATAGCATTAGTATTGAAGACGTGTTGCTCACTTTTTCCTTGTAATATGAAGATGTGGATTTAAAATTTTAAAGTGTAATTTAGCAACGCAACAATCAAACAAACTTTGGAAAATTACGTAATCAACAAACAATCAATAATGAGGATAAGTAAGTGGCATTTTTGATAAGGATGAATTTTTTGACTTAACTCTCCACTCCATCACTTCTCTTTCCTATGCAGGACATGCAGATGAGCATCAGGATCCCACACGTGCAGAAGAGCTAGTGGAAGACTGTCTGCCAAACTAAAGAAACCCTTTCGGGTCTCCCCTCGAATCCTTCCCTGAATCTCCTAGCTCCTAGCTCCCCTGAATCATTCCCTAGATGATGCTTCCAAAACTAAAGAACCCCTTCCTGATTCTGCTCACACAAGTGAAGACAAATATGTTCAAACTCTGTAATGGCCATATCAATGCATCTATACTTATTCACTGCAAGCGAAATGACATGCACACACTAATTCTTCTTGTACACATTAATTCTTCATGTAAGTTCTAATGCCACGGAATGAAGAAAACATATGAACAATGAAAATACTTCGTGACATGGATAAATAGTCAATCAAACATGTATTCAAGGATTAAATTCACCTGATCTAATGACTTTCCATGTGGGTTGTCCATCTTATAATACCCATATGAATGCTTGTGGTAGTTCTTGGCTCTTCCACTTTGTATTTTCCTTTGGTCATGGTTTTGACTTGGTTCTGGGCTTGACTTCAATTCATGACCACATCCACCCCCTCAAGCCCTGTGTATTCTCTAGATGCACCAATGTTTGTCAAAATTTACACTTATTTCTTCTCATCAAATCATAGGCTTGGTCTTCGAATCTCGACCACAACATTCTCGATGATACTTGTTCTACGCTATAGGTCATCATGGTCTATCCATGCTACTTGTGCAAAAACAAGCGAGCTCAATTGTAGTGAAAGCCAACACATTGAAAGCCAAAAACAAGCGAGCTCCATAGGTGTGGCAATAGGTTTGCAATCTTCAATGCCAAAACATTCCAATAATGTTTCAATATATTCTATATGACACAAAGTTATTTCCCCATCAACTTGCATTAAATGAATGCCCAAATAATGACGCAAATGCCCAAAATATGGCACCTCAAAAGAGGCATGCAAATCAGCCTTAAATTCAGCAATATGCTTCTGGACTAGTGAGCAACATGCATATCCACATACACAACAATGATCAGAAGTACATCAGGTGCATCTTAATGTATGAGGTTCTCTCAGTTGGATTGTTCTCAAAACCATGTGCAATCAAGTAGGCATGTATCTTTCCATACCAAGCATGTGGTGCTTCTGTTAAACCATAAGATGCCTTTATCAACCTCCACACTTTGTTTTCATGCCCTTTGCACATAAAACCATGAGGCTAAAGTAAATACACTTCTTCATGTGCATCACCATTTAGAAATGCAATTTTGATGTCCAATTGATGTAAATTCCAACCACGGTGGGTTGAAGCTACATAGTTGCTATGAATGGTGGTCATTCGGTTATTACAAAGGTCTCATCAAGATCAATGCCTCTTGTTGATATATTTAGGTATTCTTGTGTGTGAACACAATAGGACTGTCGGGGCACTTTTTTCCCTCTTTAGGACATTTTTTTCCCCAACTTGTATATATGCCTATAGCCCTAACGGGTTACTTATTGTTCTACATTCTAGTGGTAATACATTCAGTATTGTGTGTTGTGCTCCAAGCTTCTTCTTCTTCCTTCTGTTGTTCACGTGCTTCCGCAGACGTCTAACTCCAACAATTGGTATCAAAGCAGGTCACCGCTTCATCTAAGGCATCATCGACACCCCTCCGGTCACAGTCTCATAATCACACGAAATCACGATCTGAGCTCGTTTCGGCCTCCGAATTCACTATGACAGTGCTTGTGTAGGCTATTTTGTCTTCTTGTGCCAAAGATATATACATGTTTCAGTTTGTCAGTATAAGCATCTCTAAGGCTGCTAGAGGTCTAGAAGAACTTTTCAGTGTTGGAGATAGACGTCTGCGAAAGCACGCGAATAGCATAAGCAAGGAGAAGAAGCCTGGAGCACAACATACAATACTAAAAATGTATTACTAGACAATGTACAAAGATAAGTAGCCCATTAGGGCAATAGGCGTATATACAAGCCGGGAGGAAAAAACCTCCTAAAGAGGGAAAAAAGTGCCCCAACAGTCCTAGAGTGTTCACACACATCACAACCTAAATATTATCAACAAATCCCCCCTAGGATTGGTGCGGTGAATAAGTAGTTGGCACTCATGTATAAGGAAGTGCCAAGCTATGTGGAAGTCACTCCACAAAAGGAAGTAAGCCCAAAGCTTTGCGGAAAGCTTCAAACTTATCCCTGGGCAGAGCCTTCGTGAAAAGGTCTGGAATGTTCTCCTGTGTAGGCACATATGCCAAGCTGATCTCCCTAGTAGAGAACCTCTCCCTGACATAGTGATAATGCACCTCAATGTGCTTAGTGCGAGTATGGTGTGGAGAAATTTCACTCCAATACACTTCAATATACGCAGTGGAAGTTAGGGAACCTCTTCTAGAATCTGCCCTACAAGACACATGCTTACTAAAACCTGATTCCATAACAACTCAAAGATCCAATGGCATTGATATTTTTTCCACACACAAAAAACTCTCTTACCTTTCCATCAAGCTAAAGAACACTCCGTTTGGAGTTCATATGACCATGTAACCGACTGCATAAAGTTAGACTACCTATCATCTCAAGTTAAGCAGAAAACTGAGGTTCACAAGAAATGCTCTCTGTAACTAGTGGACAATGATCTAACAGAGATATTTCAGATATAGAGAGTAGATAAGATAAGCTTTCCAACAAGATATCATATGCATTAATTGGATACGTAAATAGAGAGAGATCACCTTCAGAAGGTGGCTGTGTACAGAAAAGGTATGTGGCTGGAATACCTTTGTGCCTTCTAGCATCAAAATGAGGTACCTTCTGATAACCATTGGTCCAAGAATGAACAGCATATGCTTCTATACGATCTCCTTGTCATATCCACAAAATTTCACATTCAAATGAGCTCTTCATATAGAGCTATGGGCATACGACTTTTCACCTACCCTTCATCTTCTCTCACCTCTTGACCTTTCACTTCATGGCCTTCGTCTTTCCATTGCCTTGAATGCCTTTTGGTGATCCATATCACACCATATGGATAAGGTCACATATTTTTTTAGTATTCCATATCTTTAAATGTATTTTGGCTTTTATATAAGCCTTCAATACATTAGCCCTTTTTAATTCAACGCTCTTACTCTAAGGTTGTGAGTGTGCCCTTTATATTTTTAGGGTCTAGCTTCATTTTGGGCTTACAACAATTACATAAATGATGAAGAGATACATAATGAAGGGTGAGTATGTGTCAAGACTCACAATTGGAGCTTGGACATGTTTCATATCTTTCAACACTCCCCCTCAAGATACAATTGGGAGTCCATGCTACTCTCTAATTCTCCTCCTCTTCTCCTTTGCTTCTCCTTTTGCCCTTGTCTCTCTTCCTTTGATTGGTTGGTGATCTTCCTTCTTTGCTTTGAAAGCTCCTTTGGCTTCTCTTCAGCTTCATGCTTTCTTCTTTGGCTCCTTGCAAGAGCTCTTCTTCAATCCCTATCAAGGAACATGCTTCATTCATGCTCATAGAGTGAAAATAGATCACCTTGGTTGTACTTATCTTCATTTCTTCACTCTCTTTCTCTTTGTTGTCCTCTCTTTGCAACTTCATGGCTTCATGTACTCATGGCTTCTCTCTTCTTTGCATGCTTCTCTTTGATCCTCCTTTGTCTTTGTATCATCTTTGACTTTGTCTTTGGGTGCTCTTTTACCCTACAAGACACATGCTTACTACAACCTGATTGAGTCACAATTCAGAGATCTAATGGCTCTGATATTTTGTCCACACAAAGTAGACTCTCTTAGCTTTCTAACAAGCTATAGAAAACATGATTTGGAGTTCATATGAGCAGGTAACTGACTGCATAAAGTTAGACTACCTGTCATCTCAAGTTAAGCAGAAAACTGAGGTTCACAAGAAATGCTCTCTGTACCTATTATAGAATGATCTGATAAAGCTATTTGAGATACAGAGAGTAGAAAGAATAAGATTTCCAACAAGATATCATATGCATTAATTGGATTCATACATAGAGAGATATCACCTTCACAAGGTAGTTGTTTATAGAAAAGGTATGCGGCTGGAATACCTTTGTGCCTTTTAGCATCAAAATGAGGTACCTTCTGATATCCATTAGTGCAAGAATGACCAGCATATGCTTCTATACCATATCCTTGTCATATCCACAAAATGTCACGTTCAAATCAGCTCTTTATATAGAGCTATGGGCATAGGACTTTTCACCTACCCTTCATCTTCTCTCACCTCTTGACCTTTCACTTCATGGCCTTTGTCTTTCCATTGCCTTGAATGACTTTTGGTGATCCATATCAATCCATATGGATAAGGTCACATATTTTTTGAGTATTCCATCCCTCTAAATGTATTTTGGCTTTTATATAAGCGTTCAATACATTAGCCCTTTTTAATTCAACACTCTTACTCTAAGGTTGTGAGTGTGCCCTTTATATTTTTAGGGTCTAGCTTCATTTTGGGCTTACAACAATTACATAAATGATGAAGAGGTACATAATGAAGGGTCAGTATGTGTCAAGCCTCACAATTGGAGCTTGCACATGTTCCATATTTTTCAACACTCCCCCTCAAGCTACAATTGGGAGTCCATGCTACTCTCTAATTCTCCTCCTCTTCTCATTTGCTTCTTCTTTTGCCCTTGTCTCTCTTCCTTTGATTGGTTGGTAATCTTCCTTCTTTGCTTTGAAAGCTCCTTTGGCTTCTCTTCAGCTTCATGCTTGCTTCATGCTTTCTTCTTTGGCTCTTTGCAAGAGCTCTTCTTCAATCCCTATCAAGGAACATGCTTCATTCATACTCATAGAATGAAAATAGATCACCTTGGTTGTACTTATCTTCATTTCTTCACTCTCTTTCTCTTTGCTCTCCTCTCTTTGCAACTTCATGGCTTTATGTACTCATGGCTTCTCTCTTCTTTGCATGCTTCTCTTTGATCCTCCTTTGTCTTTGTATCATCTTTGACTTTCTCTTTGGGTGCTCTTTGCTCACCTTTTGTGATGATCATAGTTGTTATGCTTTCTTTTAGCTAGACTTCATGACTTCTTTTGTGCATCATGATGGCTGCTCTTTGCCTTCTTAGCACTCCTTCAATGTAGGTGGCTCCTCCTCATGCTTTGATTCACCTTTTATGGCTGCTCTTACTCTTTTCTTGAGTATGACTTCTTCTCTTCCAAATCTGAAATTCGTTTTGGCTCCACCTTCTCTTCTTTGGACTCTTCTTGGATCTTCCAATCCTTGCAAGCTAACTCCCCCTTTCTTCATAATCTTTGATTCATTCTTCATGGCTGATTTTCATACCTGCAAAACCAGTAATAGGTGATCATACATGAACTCTTTCATGAGTTCCTTTCATGTGAAACATTTGTAGCTTCCACATCTTCCAAGCTTTCTTCATCACCTACAAAACAACACAACAAATTGTGAATGTGATCAATGGTGCCTCTTGCACCTAACAAAGGTTGCCATTCCTCTTGGGATGTTCTTACTTTCCCTCACATAGGCTTGCCATTCCTCTTTGAATGGTTTTACTTGCCATAGGCTTTCCACTCCTCTTGGGTGGTCTTACTTGCCTCAACCTTTCACTAGACCTTCTCTTTGTCTATGGTGGTTCTTGCACTTAACAAGGCTTGTCATTCCTCTTGGGATGGTCTTACTTGCCTTTACATAGGCTTGCCACTCCTCTTGGAATGGTCTTACTTGCCTTCACACTTTGACAATACATTGACATGATTTATGCTTGGAGCTTACCACCACACACAATGTGGATTTTTCAAAACCTTTACATCAGCCTTTACCTTTGCAAATGGAATTCTTTTACCTCAATCAACTTCAGTCATGTTGTCACACTTGATTCTTCAACACTTCATGGCAGCCCTTACCTTGGAGTCTTCTACTCCTTTGTTGGGAAGCTCAATTCTAGGCTTCAACCTTTTCACCTTTCAGCTTGGGTTCAATCTTCAAGTGCACACACTATGTGTTTGGCAACCTTTGAGCTTGGGCTCCTTCCTTCACTTTGGCTCCAAGTGTTGCATCCTTCGTTCATCCAAGCTTTGCCAATCTTCTCTTTGGATTGTGCAATGGGAGCACTCCATTCACTTGATGTATCTAAACTCAAAGTTTTAAAGCTTTTAGTTACCATAACATAAGCATACATGGGTTTTATCCACAACAAGATACATCCACAAAATTCATACATAGCAGCCTTGCATCTTACCAATCTTCATGGCACCCAAACACAATTACTTTCAGCCCATCTATGGCTGAACATGACCAACCTTTAAGGCATAAATATCATGCTAACAAACACACATAAGCATGTATTCAAATCATCAATCATTTCAGCATATATTCAGCTCCCTTCATGCCAATTCATATGGCTACACAAACTCGCAAATTTCAGTTTGTATAGGCTTTATGAAATAGTCTATTACTTATCCATACATCATCGATCATACATATATATTCTCTTTGACCACACATGCATATATTCTTTCATTTTTGACATCAATCATCAACTCCAAATTCACCTTATATTCAGTCTACACATGGATGTCCAAAATTGTCATTCATCATGAGCAAAACTTTCACAAGCATGCATACATAAGCACATCCAATGCATAAGCATATAATGCTATCATCAAGCTTACATAAAAGCTTAAACCTTCTGCCATGTACATAACATAATCTTGCACTTCATTCAATTGAGTGCAATACCTCAAACATGCATACAAGCTTCACATGCAACTATACATAATTGCTCATCCAAGATTCCTTGCTTGAATCTTCATCTCCTTCTATTGGCTGTGCATACATCCTCAACAAAGTGATTAGTATCACTTGTAGCATGACTCAATTATAAACATATTTACTTGAGAGTAGGACAAGAGAGTGTATCACTTCAAATAACACAAAGCAACAAATTTCTCTTACATACAAAAGCTTCATCTCCATAGCTTTACAATGAGCATGATAGCTCCAAGCTTTTCTTTGCCATCTCTGCATCTTCTTCAAGATCTCTTTGCACATTCATGGGCTCCACTCCTGATTCTCTACAAACAAAGCTCTGATACAAAAATGGGGAGAAATTTCACTCCAATAAACTTCAATATACGTAGTGGAAGTTAGAGAACCTCTTCTAGAATCTACCCTGCAATACACATGCTTACTAAAACCTGATTCGATCACAACTCAAAGATCCAATAGTGTTCATATTTTGTCCACACATAGTAGACTCGTGTAGCATTCTAACAAGCTATAGAACACTCCATTTGGAGTTCATATGACCAGGTAAGTGACTGCATAAAGTTAGACTATCTATCATCTCAGGTTATGCAGAAAATGGAGGTTCACAAGAAATGCTCTCATAAACTACTGGAGAATGATCTGAAAGAGATATTTGAGAGACACATAGTAGAAGCGATAACCTTTCCAACAAGATATCATGTGCATTAATTGGATAAGTACATAGAGAGATATCACCTTCACAAGGTTGCTATGTATAGAAAATGTATGTGGCTGGAATACCTTTGTGCCTTCTAGCATCAACATGAGGTACCTTTTGATATCCATTGGTGAGCGAATACCATCTCCTTGTCATCTCCACAAAATTTCACGTTCAAATGAGCTCTTTATATAGAGCTATGGGCATAGGACTTTTCACCTACCCTTCATCTTCTCTCACCTCTTGACCTTTCACTTCATGGCCTTTGTCTTTCCATTGCCTTGAATGAATTTTGGTGATCCATATCACTCCATATGGATAAGGTCACATATTTTTTGAGTATTCCATCTCTCTAAATGTATTTTGGCTTTTATATAAGCCTTCAATACATTAGCCCTTTTTAATTCAACACTCTTACTCTAAGGTTGTGAGTGTGCCCTTTATCTTTTTAGGGTCTAGCTTCATTTTGGGCTTACAACAATTACATAAATGATGAAGAGGTACATAATGAAGGGTGAGTATGTGTCAAGCCTCACAATTGGATCTTGCACATGTTCCATATTTTTCAACACTCCCCCTCAAGCTACAATTGGGAGTCCATGCTACTCTCTAATTCTCCTCCTCTTCTCCTTTGCTTCTTCTTTTGCCCTTGTCTCTCTTCCTTTGATTGGTTGGTGATCTTCCTTCTTTGCTTTGAAAGCTCCTTTGGCTTCTCTTCAGCTTCATGCTTTCTTCTTTGGCTCTTTGCAAGAGCTCTTCCTCAATCCCTATCAAGGAACATGCTTCATTCATACTCATAGAATGAAAATAGATCACCTTGGTTGTACTTATCTTCATTTCTTCACTCTCTTTCTCTTTGTTGTCCTCTCTTTGAAACTTCATGGCTTCATGTACTCATGGCTTCTCTCTTCTTTGCATGCTTCTCTTTGATCCTCCTTTGTCTTTGTATCATCTTTGACTTTGTCTTTGGGTGCTCTTTGCTCACCTTTTGTGATCATCATGGTTGTCATGCTTTCTTTTATCTAGTCTTCATGACTTCTTTTGTGCATCATGATGGTTGCTCCTTGCCTTCTTAGCACTCCTTCAATGTAGGTGGCTCCTCCTCATGCTTTGATTCACCTTTTATGGCTGCTCTTACTCTTTGCTTGAGTATGACTTCTTCTCTTCCAAATCAGAAATTTGTTTTGGCTCCACCTTCTCTTCTTTGGACTCTTCTTGGATCTTCTAATCCTTGCAAGCTAACTCCCCCTTGCTTCATAATCTTTGATTCATTCTTCATGGCTGATTTTCATACCTGCAAAATCAATAATAGGCTGATCATACATGAACTCTTTCATGAGTATCTTTCATTTGAAGCATTTGTAGCTTCCACATCTTCCAAGCTTTCTTCATCACCTACAAAAAAACACAACAAACTGTGAATGTGATCAATGGTGCCTCTTGCACCTAACAAGGGTTGCCGTTCCTCTTGGGATGGTCTTACTTTCCCTCACATAGGCTTGCCATTCCTCTTTGAATGGTCTTACTTGCCATAGGTTTGCCACTCCTCTTGGGTGGTCTTACTTGCCTCAACCTTTAACTAGACCTTCTCTTGGTCTATGGTGCTTCTTGCACTTAATAAGGCTTGCCATTCCTCTTGGGATGGTCTTACTTGTGTTTACATAGGCTTGCCACTCTTCTTGGAATGGTCTTACTTGCCTTCACACTTTGACAATACATTGACATGATTTATGCTTGGAACCTACCACCACACACAATGTGGATTTTTCAAAACCTTTACATCAGCCTTTACCTTTGCAAATGGAATTCTTTTACCTCAATCAACTTCAGCCATGTTGTCACACTTGAGTCTTCAACACTTCATGGCAGCCCTTACCTTGGAGTCTTCTACTTCTCCTTTGTTGGGAAGTTGAATCCTAGGCTTCAACCTTGTCACCTTTCAGCTTGGGTTCAATCTTCAAGTGCACACACTATGTGTTTGGCAACCTTTGAGCTTGGGCTCCTTCCTTCACTTTGGCTCCAAGCGTTGCATCCTTCCTTCATCCAAGCTTTGCCAATCTTCTCTTTGGATTGTGCAATGGGAGCATTCCATTCACTTGATGTATCTAAACTCAAAGTTTTAATGCTTTTAGTTACCATAACATAAGCATACATATTTTCTTTTCCCATTTTACCTCAATGGGTTTTATCCAGAACAAGATACATCCACAAAATTCGTACATAGCAGCCTTGCATCTTACCAATGTTCATGGCATCCAAAAACAATTACTTTGAGCCCATCTATGGCTGAACATGAACAACCTTTAAGGCATAAATATCATGCTAACAAACACATATAAGCATTTATTCAAATCATCTATCATTGGAGCATATATTCAGCTCCCTTCATGCCAATTCATATGGCTACACAAACCTGCAAATTTCAGCTTGTATAGGCTTTTTAGAATAGTCTATTACTCATCGATACATCATCGATCATACATATATATATTCTCTTTGACCACACATGCATACATTCTTTCATTTTTTACATCAATCATCAACTCCAAATTCAACTTATATTGAGTCTACACATGGCTGTCCAAAGTTGTCATTCATCATGAGCAAACCTTTGACAAGCATGCATACATAAGCACATCCAATGCATAAGCATATAATGCTATCATCAAGCTTACATAAAAGCTTAAACCTTCATGTACATAATATAATCTTGCACTTCATTCAATTGAGTGCAATACCTCAAACATGCATACAATCTTCACATGCAACTATACATAGTTGCTCATCCAAGATTCCTTGCTTGAATCTTCATCTCCTTCTATTGGTTGCGCATACATCCTCAACAAAGTGATGAGTATCACTTGTAGCATGCCTCAATTATCAACATATTTACTTGAGAGTAGGACAAGAGAGTGTATCACTTCAAATAACACAAAGCAAAAAATTTCTCTTACATACAAAAGCTTCATCTCCATAGCTTTACAATGAGCATGATAGCTCCAAGCTTTTCTTTGCCATCTCTGCATCCTCTTCAAGATCTCTTTTCACATTCATGGGCTCCACTCCCAATGCTCTACAAACAAAGCTTTGATACCAAAATGTGGAGAAATTTCACTCCAATACACTTCAATATACGCAGCGGAAGTTAGTGAACCTCTTCTAGAATCTGCCCTGCAAGACACATGCTTACTAAAACCTAATTCAATCACACCTCAGAGATCCAATGGCTCTGATATTTTGGCCACACATAGTAGACTGTCATAGCTTTTTAACAAGCTATAGAACTTTCCATTTGGAGTTTATATGACTAGGTAACCGACTGCATAACGTTAGATTACCTGTCATCTCAAGTTAAGTAGAAAACTGAGGTTCACAAGAAATGCTCTCAGTAATTTCTAGAGAATGATCTGACAGAGATATTTGAGATACAGAGAGTAGAAGAGATAAGCTTTCCAAAAAGATATCATATGCATTAATTGGATAAGTACATAGAGAGATATCAGCTTCACAAGGTGGTTGTGTACAGAAAAGGTATGCGACTGGAATACCTTCGTGCCTTCTAGCATCAAAATGAGGTAGCTACTGATATCCATTGGTGTGAGAATGACCAGCATATGCTTCTATACCATCTCCTTGTCATCGCCACAAAATTTCATGTTCAAATGAGCTCTTTATATAGAGCTATGGACATAGGACATTTCACCTACCCTTCATCTTCTATCACCTCTTGACCTTTCACTTCATGGCCTTTGTCTTTCCATTGCCTTGAATGACTTTTGGTGATCCATATCACTCCATATGGATACCGTCACATATTTTTTGAGTATTCCATCTCTCTAAATGTATTTTGGATTTTATATAAGCCTTCAATACATTAGCCCTTTTTAATTCAACACTCTTACTCTAAGGTTGTGAGTGTGCCCTTTATATTTTTAGGGTCTAGCTTCATTTTGGGCTTACAAAAATTACATAAATGATGAAGAGGTACATAATGAAGGGTGAGTATGTGTCAAGCCTCACAATTGGAGCTTGCACATGTTCCATATTTTTCAACACATGGAACACAGGGTTCCTTGCAACTACCAATGCACTCTAACTGTCAGTGAAGATGGTGGTGGCAGAATTCTGACCAACACCCAAATCAGCCATAAGGCGTCTGAGCTACACACACTCAACAGTAGTTGTGAAAGCTATCCTATACTCAACTTCACAACTGGAAGTGGCCACAGTAGGCTCTTGATTAACTAAGATATACATGAGCTACCAAGCATGAAGCAAAAGCCACTAGTGGACACATGAGTGTCATAGCAACCAGCCCAATCAGAGTTAGAAAAAGCATGCAAATCTGGCGGTAGTGATCCCCCCTTGGGATAAAACAATCCAAGTAGCCGAGTGCCACTCAAGTAGCGAAAGATGCGCTTAACTGCCTACCAATGCTTGACTCCTGGGCAATGCATAAACCTGCTCATCTGTTAGACAACAAACTGAATATCTGGCCGAGTAATGCATAAGTAAATCAAGCATCCAACAGCCTGCTTATAGAGAACAACATCAAATGCATCTCTATAATCATGAAGACTCAAACGTAAACCCATCTCCATAGGAGTGGCAATAGGCTTACAGTCTTCAAGGCCAAAATGCTGCAATAATGTGTCAATATATTTCGTTTGACACAAAGCCATTCCACCATCAACTTGCATAAACTAAATTCCTAAATAGTGATGCAAATGCCCCGAATCAGACATCTCAAATGAGGCATGCAAATAAGCCTTAAAATCAGCAATATGGTTCTCAATAGGACCAATGAGCAGCAGGTCATCAACATAGACAACAATGATCACAAGCACATCATTAGCACGCTTAACATATAAGATGCTTTCAGTTCGACTGTTCTCAAAACCATATGCAATCAGATAGGCATGTATCTTCTCATACCAAGCACGTGGTGCTTGCTTTAAACCATATAATGCCTTCTTTAACCTGCACACCTGGTTTTCATGCCCTTTCTACACAAAGCCACGGGGCTGAAAAACATACACTTCTTCATGCAAGTCACCATTCAGAAATGCAATTTTAATGTCCAACTAATGTACATTCCAATCATGATGGGCTGCAAGTGCACAAATGCTCCGAACATTAGTCATATGGCATGTAGGTGCAAAGGTCTCATCAAAATCAACGCCTCTTTCGTGCGCATAACCCTTTGCAACAAGCCTAGCCTTATACCTCTCAACTGTACCATCAGGTTTATGCTTCAGTTTGTATACCCACTTAGTGCCAATGGCCTTCTTGCCAGGAGGCAAGTCACATAAAGACCAAGTACCATTGTTCATTACTGCATCATATTCAGATTTCATAGCAGCCATCCAATTTTCTGAATTTTGTGCTTCATCAAACGAAAGAGGCTCATTCTCATCAGAGAGACTAGATGCAGCCATAGCATAGCAATTTGATGCAAAAGAGGCACTATGAGAGCCTGAACGAGTACGATATGATAGAGGTCCATCTAATTTGTTGTCATGCAAAGTCTGCACCAGCCATTTTGGCATAGTTTTTGCCTTCTCAATATCAGCTCTCTCATCAACTAGTGCATCATGTAAATCTGCATCAGAAATGGAATGATCTGCATCATCACATGAAACCTGCAAAGGTTGAGAAGTTGCCTCATTAGGACCAGCACTAGACTGTCCACTTGTAAAAAGAGACAGCAAAGTATCATACATGTCTTTGGAGCTAACAAATGTCTCCTTAGTACATGAAAGCAATGGCTGAATAGCATCTTTCATGAAAACAACACCACGGCTAACCAGAATGCGTTTAGTCTGTGGATGATACAGACGATAGCCTTTACTTTCATAACTGTACCCAACAAAAATACATTTTAGTGCTTTATCATATAATTTTCTGCGATGTTGTTCAGGCATTAATGCATATGCCAACCAACCAAAAACACGGAGATGAGCAACAGATGGCTTGCGATCATGCCAAGCCTCATATGGAGTGATAGACTACAGTGCTTTAGTGGGACACCTGTTAAGTACACATGTTGCACACATGACAGCCTCAAGCCAGAAACTATGTGGTAAAGCCTGACTCTTGACCATACACCTCGCCATCTCCATGAGTGACCTGTTCTTTCATTCAGCAACTCCATTCTGTGGAGGTGTATACAACACTGTACACTGGTGTTTTATCCCACGTTCAGCCAGAAATGCATTAAAATCAGAAGACATATATTCCCCCCTCGATGAGAACGGAGGGTGCCCATTTTACATGTTGATAGATTTTCAGCCAAAACCAAAAACTGTTTGAAGCACATGAACACTTCGGACTTTTCCTTCAATGGATACACCCATGCATGCCTGGAAAAATCATCGATGAAAGTCACGAAGTAAAGATATCTCTCAAAAGAAGGTGTCTGCATAGGACCACAGACATCATTATGTACAAGCTGCAATTTCTGAGTAGCCCGAACTGAACCATCTTTTGGAAAGGATGAACGCTGCATTTTGCCCAAAATACAGCCTTCACAAACATGTTTTCCAGGTGCCTCTAGTTTGGGCAAAGAGGACACCATTTCATATTTTTGCAAGTGTAGCAAACTAGCAAAATTCAGATGACCAAAGCGTGCATGCCAAAGCTTTGCATCTGACATAGCTTGAGAATCATTTACTGCACATGCCAAATCATTTACAGATCTTTCATAGTCTATGAGCTTATACAACCCACGACATAAAATGCGAGAAGCAATAATCACATCGCCATTAGATAGATCATGAACTGTACACCTGTCATCAACAAATTTCACAACCAAGTCAATCCTGGCTAATGCAAAAACTGATAATAGGTTCTTCTTGATCCCTAGCACAAATAAAGCATCTAACAAAGTGAAAGAACTACCATCAGAAGTAGTCAAAATGATCTTACCAACTCCCATAACAGGATAAGAGGAGTTGTTGGCACATGTAACAGTATTCCCTATAGGTGCAAGCTCGAGTGAAGAGAAGAAACTGCGCTGCGAGGTAATATGTTTGGTCGCCCCACTGTCAAAATACCAAACATCTGAGTCTACTATAGACATGCACTGCTCATGAGAAGATGGGTCAAAACTGCAGACAATAGTAAACGCCCATTCATCTTCCTATACAAGATTAGCAGACTTTGTTTTTTGTGTAGAGGCCTCTGCAACAACCATTTTAGCCTCTTTCTTCTTTGCCTCTTAAGCAACCATTTTTGGACAATTCTTTATGATATGATCATTCCCTTTACAATACTTACAAAACAATTTCTGCTTTTCTGATTTCTTCTCATCTTTATCTTCCTTCTTCGAATATGCAGAATTAGTGGATTTTTGCTTACTAGTTGAAGAGCTCCATTTTCCTTTGCCCTTGTGACTAGCCAGGAAAGCTTGATCTGCAACTCGCATAATGGACCTATTCTGCCTCGACTGATCTTCCTGCAATAGAACAGAGACTAACTCCTCAAATGATAAGGCATTCGGATTATCTTTCATCATCAAACAAAGAGTAGAAGCAAAACTCTGATATGAATCAGGAAGACCATTCAGAACGGTCTGCACAAGTGAGCTATTTGGTATAACCTCATCAGCAAAAATCAACTGTTCCTTCAAATCTTTGATCTTCGTTAGGAAACTGTCCATAGAATCACCTTCATTCATGTGCTCACTCTCCAACTATTTTCGGAGGTAAGCAACACGAGCCTCATTCCTAGGTTGGTACAATGTGGTAAGTGTATCCCAAGCATCCTTAGCTCTTCTGCAAGAGCGAATGTGAGGAATAATGGCATGTTTGACAGACAAAGCTACCAATGCATGTGCTTGGGCATCTCTGCCATCCGAGCGAATCTACTCTGTAGTAGGTGCAGTAGAAACCGCAACACGAACAGGAATATGCAGAATATCATCATCTTCGACACCTTCTGCATCAGCTTCAGTACCTGCAGTTGTAATAGTTGCAAGTGTGATAGGACGTTTTTCAACACCCTACACAATGTTCCACAGTCCTTTTGCAACTAATACATGTCGCATCATATAAGCCCACAATGGGTAGTTGGTACCATCCAACATATCCTCAACAACCAACATACGAAATACCCACTGCTTTCAATCATGGCCGGTGACCAAAATACCTTGATGTAGAAAATTGATTGTATCTCAAAAAGTTGAACAGAACTGCCCACACAAATTCCGCTAGACCTGTAGCAGACTTCGAGACACTTATACTGGCGAATAGAAACAAGTATATACCTTTGGCATAAAAAGATGAAATAGCCTGGACAAGCAGTGCGAGAGTGCGTTCGGAGGTCGAAACAAGCTCATATCGCAATTTTGGCACAACAAAGCAAAGCAGTTTTGATCTCGGAAACACATTGAGTATGCTCACCAAAATTCACGCGATTCTGAGACTGCAAACGGAGGAGTGTCGACGGCACCCTAGATGAAGCGACGACCTACTCTGATACCAATTGTTGGAGATAGACATCTGCAAAAGCATGCGAACAACGCAAGGAAGGAGAAGAAGCTTGGAGCACAACACACAACACTAAAAAATGTATTACTAGAGAATGTACAAAGATAAGTAGCTCATTAGGGCAAAAGGCATATATACAAGCCGGGGGAAAAAAACCTCCTAAAGAGGGAAAAAAGTGCCCCGGCAGTCCTAGAGTGTTCACACACATCACTACCTAAATATATCAACAGTCAAGGTAGTTCTGTTCAACTTTTTCAGATACAGACAGTTTTCTACATTAGGGTATTTTAGTCAGTGGCCATGGATGAAGTAGTGATTTATTCTGTATGTTGGCTATTGAGGATAAGTTGGATGGTACCAATTACACATTGTGGGCTTATATGATGCGGCATGTATTGGTTGCAAAAGGACATGGAACATTGTGCAGGGTGTTGAAAAACCTCCTATTACACCTGTAAATACAAGCATTGAAGCTGATGAAGATGGCATTGAAGATGTTGTTATTCTTGAGCTTCCTATTCGTGTTGCGATTAATACTATGCCTACTGTAGAGCAAATTCATTGGGATGGCCTCAGATGCACACTTTGTTTTCATGCCCGTTCTATACAAAACCATGGGGCTGAGAAACTTACACTTCTTCATGCAAGTCAATATTCAAAAATGTAATTTTAATTTCAAAATGATGTACATTTCAACCATGATGAGCTGTAAGAGCACATATGCTACAAACACTTGTCATTCTGCATGTCAGATCAAAGGTCTCATCAAAATCAATGCCTTTATCTTGAGCATAACCTTTTGCAACAAGCCTAGCCTTATACTTTTCAACTGTTCCATCAGGCTTACACTTCAACTTGTATACCGACTTAGTGCCAATGGCCTTCTTTCCAAGAGGCAAGTCACATAACGACCAGGTACCATTCTTCATAATAGCATCATATTTTTATTGTTTTTAGAATTTTGTGCTTCATCAAACAAAACAGGCTCATTCTCATCACAAAGACTAGAGGTAGCCATAACATAGAAATCTAATGCAAACGAAGCACTATGAGAGCTTGAACGAGTATGATACGATAGAGGTGCGTCTAATTTGCTACCTTGCAAATTCTGCACCAGCCTTTTAGGCATAGTTTTTACCTTTTCTATATCAGATCTCTCATCAACAAGTGCATCATTTAAATCTGCATAAAAAATGGAATGATCTCCATCATCGTGTAGAACCTGTAAAGGTTGAAAAATTGCGTGATTTGGACCATCACTAGATTTTCCACCTGTAAAAAGAGGAAGCAAAGTGTCATACACATCTTTTGACACACACATACACAAACATGCATACATAATGCATATGCATTTGCATACATACATACTTACATGCATACACACACATGCATACATAATGCACATGCATATGCATACATACATGCTTACATGCATACACACACACATACATATACACACATAGACACACACACATAGGTAGAGAGAGATACACACACATACACACATATATATGCATACGCACACACACACGTAAAGAGACATACACACACATACACATAAATGCATACATATGCATACATAATGCATATGCATATGCATACATACATACTTACATGCATACACAGACATACACACACATGCATAAATATGCATACATAATGCACATGCATATGCATAGATACATGCTTACATGCATACACATACACATACACACATAGACACATATACACACATAGACACATACACACATATACACACATACATACACATGTACACACAAATTTACACACACACATAGACACACACACATACATAGACACACTTACACATGCATACACATAGACATACACACATAGACACACACACACACACTTACACACATAGACACACACACCGACATACACACATAGACACATACAAACTTACACACACACACACACACACAGATACACACACACATATATAAACACACACATAGACACATACACACTTAGACACACATAGACACATCCACACACATTTACACACACACATACACATGCATATAGATATATATATATATATATAGATACACACATATATACACACATCGACACACACATATACACACATACATACAGGCATAGGCACATACATACTTACACACACACATACACACACATACACACATCCACACACATTTGCACACATACATACACATGCATATAGACTTATATATAGAGATACACACATAGACACACACATAGACACACACACACACATACACACACATGCACACATACACACATACACACACATATATGCATAGACACACACATAGAGACATACACACACATATATGCATACACACACATAGAGACACATACACACACATATATACATACATGCATACATACATACTTACATGCATACACACACATACACACACATGCATACATTTGCATACATAATGCACATGCATATGCATACATACATGCTTACATACATACACACACTCATATATACACCTACATACATATATACACACATACATATGTACACATATATATATTGATTTCTAACCCATTCTGTTTCATATGTACATGTATTATAGATCCTAGTAGAGAGAGAAAGGCGAAACTCACTCTCATAAAAAGTCTTATGAGAGCAAGAGTTCCACTTGGTACTCTAGGGATCATCATGCATGAGTACTCAGAGATGCTTGACAATGAGCTGGATTTTATGATCCAGATGCTTACCGAGCGATTAGAGCAGGTCTCTTTTGCGGCTCCACATGTAGGAAGACAACTATCTGCTCATAGATATGTTTTTTTTCACAAGTTTTTTTAATGATATTATAAGACATATTTTTATTTATTTTTATCTATCTATCCTCAGGACACCTATACCACCTGCAGATCATGATAGCAGAGCACAGGTGCCTATGAGGACATGCATAGGCACCATAGGGCTAGAGTGCAATATAGAGCGAGAGGGGAATATTGTGTACATAGGGAATGGATTGGAGTTCAAGAGAAGAATGCAAACATTATGCGACTCTTACTTGCACCTTGTCCACTTGAAGTGGAAGTAAGTATAAATTTTACATATAAATTGAAATAAATATCTTATATTTTATTTACATGATTTTTTTTTATTTTAAGTTAAATGTGAATCACTATATGAAGCTTTAAACTTTGGTGAAAACAAAGATACGCATTGTTCTTTTGTCCGAACTTATGAGAATCTCTTGTACGTAAGTGATTTGCATAGAGAACTCATTCTACATTTGTCTTGAATGATTCCAATCATGAAGTTAAAAGAATTTCTTCCTTCAAAGCCTTCGAGTAGAATTTTATTACCCTGTTATTATTTTATGAGTAAAGTTGTTTGCTCTTAGTGAAAAGGAAACGTCAAAATTTGAATCAATAGTTTATGAGATATCATATGTACCAACCTTACCATTCCAAGTCGCTTTTTCCCTATGAAGAAGTCGCTTATAAGATCTTATCTGTGAGTTTTTCCTACCCCAGGTATGCATTAATAACCTTATTTTGAAACTCACAATTGATAACCATGCATAGATAACTTCGTACATTTGCATATGGGGCAATCATCCCCTGTGTATGACGTGCATCCACACACAAATGTTCAGAGAGCCAAAGAGTGTGATACACACGATATCCATATTCCTTCTATTGCTCCCTCCTTTCTCGAAACCCTACGACAATGGCACACCTGTATTTTTGTCAGAAAAAATGGATTGTTGATTATCATGAGCCAGACCTTTGAGGGTGTGAGGATAATATTGAGGGGGAGAAGCAGAGCCACTACCTCTAGAGATCACCTTGTTACAATGTACATCTTCTAGCGAGTCTTAAGCAACCCGTACTTTGTGGGATTCAAGGGGTCCCATGGGTGCTAGGCCCATTCACTTGTACAGCTGTTAAAGTTTGAGAGAGTAGGTTATTGCCGAACTTCCTTCTCAAAGAGGAAAAAAAAGAAAAGAAAAGAGAGGTTTAGAATCATCCAGTTTTTAGTAACTTAAAAGTTGTCATGCAGCTTCAGAGTCCATGCTCGATGGCTCCCCCCCAAAAAAAGATATTTGATCTTAGTCATCTCTCTTTTTAATTCGTAAAAGGGAAAAAGGAAAACAAGAGAAAAAAAAAAAAGAAAAAGGGCGGCACCTTGCTTTAATTGGTCGCTCCCCTTTTTTTGAGCAAAAATAGAAAGTATAAAATTGATGCAAAGAAGAAAACAAAATACAACAGACTCCCAAGAGATGGGTAGTCCAGCAGCATTACAGCGGGGCCAAAGGCTGTGGGGGGGGGGGGGGGGAAATCCCACCACTCAGACAAATTACATGATTTGTCTCTCAATCTACATGTCCAAAAATCTAACCATATTAATTCTGGTCATAGTGTTTATTTGCAACATTTTGTCTCTCCAAGAGTTACAATGGTATTTTTTAATCGCTATAGTAGGGCAAATTTCCTCAAGAGGAAATTCTTTAAGATAGGCATTACAATGATTCAGAATTCTCCTCATACCAACAAGATAGGAGAAGAGTTGATCTTTACATTTTCTATCAAAAATTTTGCTTTTCCTGTTCTTCCATATTGACCAAAAGATCAAGGCCCTCAGTAACTGCCAAAGTACAATATCCATCTTACTAGACTCTCCAATAAGGAGCTCTCTATACCTTGGCAAGTTAAGCCGTGTAGACTTGTAGTAAAGATTGGTATCATTCCAAAATCTTGGTTGGCTTACATTTGAAAAATAGATGTTCCAAACCTTCTTCACTACCACACTGGTGACATAAACTTGCATCAATTTTATAATTTCTAGCTCTGCTACCTGTCGAGATATCTTTATGGAGTATCAGCCACAACAAACATGACTGCTTATTGGAAATAGGGAAGGACCAAGTACTTTGGAACTTGTACCTCCATTGCTGTGGAGGCCAAGGGATGTTCCACTTCCTATTCATTCTTCCAGTTATATCTCTGCTTAAAAGTTGTCATGTAGCTTTAGAGTCCATGCTCGATGGCTCCCCCCCCCCCCCCCAAAAAAAAAAAAAAATTTTGATCTTAGTTGTCCCTCTTTTTAATTCGTAAAAAGGAAAAAGGAAAATAAAAGAAAGAGAAAGTGCAGCGCAGTGCTTTTTTTTTGAGAGTACAATGAATTGGAAAGACACACACACCCGACCTTGTAAGGTAGAGACACCCATCTTGGGGAGCTTCATGGACACCCATCTTTGAGAACTTATGGATATGTCCAACAAGGATTTGAACTCAGGACTTGCTCCTTGAGATTCAAAGCATCAACAGCTAAGCTATGAGGTTCCCTACTTTAATTGGTCGCTCCCTTTGTTTTCAACGCGGCATAGGGAGAATTTGTCCCACATGCGATGGACATGCGAATTGCACGGAGCATTTATTGCGCACTGCCAGGATACTCTTAGTCGCCCTCTCTCAGCATCAAAGTTCGAAAATGAGATGATAAATTGATGTTCTCTGGCTCCTCCATCTTGCTCGGTGAACCAACGCACAAAATAGAGATGTGCTATGATTCCTCACAAAATAGACCAGCGATGTGCAAAAAACACACCTTGACTCTTCCATTCCACAATATAAGCATGGCCCATGGACATAGCATAACGTACTAGTAAGCCATTCATCTAGACTCTGCCTAGATCCCCATCTAAGCTCCATATTGGGAGTGCACAGGTGGACAATGCCATCTTTTTGGTTGCATTGCTCTTGGTAATTTGCGAATTTGAGTTCTCTATCTTTGAGTTTGTGCCTCTCTCTGCGTGCATTTTTTCTCAACCTTTTCTACTACTCTAGTCCATTGTGCTATTATTTCCTACAAAATAGAACAAAGATGTGCACAGAACATAATTTGAGTCTTCCATTCAGCTATTAGCTCTCATTCAAATAGATGTGAGTGGTGCAATGTCTAGTAGGCCTCGTTGATGATGCGAGAAGGAAAAACAAGATGTTCCCTATTGCATCACGAGGACTACATCTTCCCCTAAAGACTTGTTATATAGCCATGGCCACTCCTAATCCACTATCTAATATGATTTTTTGTCAAACTGCCCATTAAGTTTTATGGGAAGGCATGTATTTCCTTCATCTTCCCCCCTATACTCACACACTTCACCAACTAATGTCTATATCCCCATTTGCATTGATTTCCCTGTTTGTGTTTGACAAAGAATCCATCAATCTCTTGGCCATTCTTCGCCATACCTTTGGCTTTGGTTTTAACAACTCATCAACCATATACGCTTAAACTTTGCATGTAGGAGTTCATCTATACTCTTAGTAGGCTGACTTGTGGAGTTGGGTTTCTAACAAACTGGAGGAGCTCTCTGGTAGTTTCTCTCCACTCGATGTTGCGTCACTATGTTCTCAGTGCTTCCGACGTATCATTATGAACAAAAGAATTCCAACAATTTACCTCCTTTTTTTGCTAATTTAGGAGCATGTTCTTTCCGAGAACTTTGAGCAGCTTGCATACATTCATGATGAACATCCTTCTTTCCAATGTCATCATGGGAACCTAGAGAACCTTCAAAAGAAGACAATCTTTATAACAAGCATTTATAGCATTTATAACAAGCATTTGCGAGATTTTTCTATAAAACCTTCTGCTCATGAAGCCTTCTAACATCAAAGTCTTTTATAGAGCTGCCTGGTTTAATGGGCTTAGCTAGATCAATTTCCACCATAATTTGTGGGCCCCACTTAGGATTAATACTTCCTCCGTTTGCTTTTTGATTGCATTTGTGAAACATAGGAAATATGTGTTGTGCTCTCAGTGTACTATGTGGTTTCTGAGTATTCTATAGGTCTCATCCAGAGTACTATGGTTAGCATCTGAAGCTCGGTTCCTCCCCTTGCATTTTGACCTAAAACTTCTCCTCGAATACCACCCAACGTATCTACCCAAGGATAGAATTCTACTGGCAGATCAGGGAAATCAAACCATATTAAAATCTTGGTGGGCTTAGGGCCATGAGGATTAAAACCAATATGCCATTTAAAAAAGGAAATTGGAATACCTTTTATGAGCCACTATCTATTAGTTATTACCGAGAGGATACAGTTAGAATCATTAAAAAATAAATGTATTAGGCAAATATTGAATGTGCCTCATAAATAATCCTCTTGTTTCACAATTAGATCTAATCCACTGCTTCAAGGCTTGTTGAGAAGGTCTAAGACCATGGCACAACCCTATCGGAATGCATTCAAACAATTGAGTTTGGTAGATGTTAGTAAAGAATTCCTATCAATGACTAGGGATTCATTCTCTTGGTCATTGCCAGCATTGTCGACATTAAAATGGTGCGAGTCAACATCTATTTTTTGCTTACCTTTGATATTGGAGTGGAAAAGGGGATTGATATCTTTTTCAGAAAAAATCGATTGGTGAGCATAAGATCGATAGGCTCGTCTGCTTAATAGGAGATGGTGTGTGGATTGGTCGAGTTCTAGGTGAGACTTCAAGCTCCAATGCCTTTGGCATCCCCTCATCAAGGTTAAGAAATGAGTTCTTATGTGGCAAATCCTCCACCAGGCAATTTGAACCAATGTAAAAGCTAACAAAATTTGTGGAGCCCCTCCATGGTGTAAACGATGGCTTCATGGTATTGAGGACTAGTGACTCCTCTTCTTTTCATGCTCAAAGTCTATGACTGTTTGGCAAGCCTTGGGAGAATCATGTTGCTACAAGGACAGATCAACTGAAAGCAAGTGCTATTGGGTGAAGCGATCGGTTGTTCCTCATCAGTGTGGAATGCTATAAGTGGTGAGACCCTCTGGAAGATCTCGAAAGAGAGGTATGTTGCCAACTTTGGTAGCCCTCCTAAAGAATGGTCGATCAAAAAATCCCTTTTCCTTCTAGGCAAAAGAATTTCCAATTGTAAGAAACCCCCTCCTTTTATACATCATAGAGTGTTTTTCCTTGAGAGAAACCCTCCATGAGGGGGATAAAAGGGTTATCAAACTTCTCTGTAATGTCTTCTAGCAAGTTCTAAGCAGCCCCTGCTTTGTGGGATTCGGAGACTCCCATGGGTGCTAGGCATGTTCACTTGTATAGTTGTTTTTCTCTATTAATTAAAGTTTTGGGAGAGTAGGCTATTGCCGAATTTCCTTTTGGAAAAAAAAAGAAGGGCTTAGAACCACCCAGTTTTAGATCTTAAAACTTATCATGTAGCCTCACAATCCATGCTCGATGCCTTTTTTCCCCCAAAATGTTTGATCTTACTCCTCCCTTTTTTTAATTCGTAAAAGCAAAAAGGAAACAAGAAGAAAAAAGAAAAAGGAGGAAGTTCGGCGGCTCCTCCCTTTTTTGTTTTACTGCCACAAAAGGAGAATTTGCGAGGTTAAAAAATTTAGATTACAAGCATTTGTCCCAAATGCAATGGATTTTCGAATTTCGGGTAGCATATGTTGCACATCGACAACATAATTATTATTGACGAGGGAGGGTTGTACACATATGTAACTCTACTCATTGTACACATAGCAATGAAGAATCTCCGATGGATTGGAAAATGGTGAATAACAAAGAGGTAGTTAAAGAAAATTATACTGGTCATGGGTCTGGAATAGGGACTTTTGTTAAAGAATTTAATAAAGCTGAGAAAGAAGTAATTAAAAAGATGGTTCAAGAAGGGGACTAGTGCCCACAGGACCCCCCAAATCCCACAAAGCAGGGGAAGCTTTTACAGAGCTTAGATGGCATTATAAAGAAGGTTAATCACCCTCTCATCACCCTCATGTGGGGCTAATGCCGAACTTCCTTTATATATATAAAAAAAAAAGATGGTTCAAGAAGGTAATGATTATGAAGATACTCGCGTGCATTATAGTAAGGTCGATGCGATAGTGACTAAACTGCAAGGTAAAACTAAGAGGGAAGAAGTTCTCAGAACTTCAAGTTCTCAGTTAGAACCTACTAAGAACAGTAGAAAATGAGGTTTGTTTTTCTACCTCTGCTTTTTTTTATGGAGTCTACAATCATTCTTGTTGATGTATGAAACACCACAAGAAATGAATTAATGTGACACTAGAACACCTCTATGGTCACCATTAACTCATTGCCACTCCAAACTTTGAGAAATGATAGCCTAAAGTGAGAACTTTGCTTCTACAGAAATTCCTAGTCACCGAAATGACATACCTTCAGTATTTTGCTAATTTCTCCTAGCTCAAGTATTATTTCTCCATGAAACTTTATAGGCTGAAACTAGATAAGTAGAGCTTTCTAACAAGCTATCATATGCATCAAACGGATCTCTAGAACGCAAGTTATGGCTCTCACAAGATGACCCTGTATGACCTTCCAAAACTGGAAATTTTACCCGTTTTAGTAAGAGCGCCTGTTTAAAATTAGAATTCGATGCCTAGCATCGACTTGCAACGAGAATTCGATGCCGGGCATCGACTTGGGATGTTTTTGGCCACTTTTCAGCAGGGATTCGATGCCGGGCATCGACTTCCCGCATAAAGTCTTGATCTTTTGGACACCAAAACTATAGGTGATTTCATGCACACTTAGAATATGACTTATCAACTGGAATTCGATGCCAGGCATCGAATTGCTCCAACAACATCATGTTTTTCAAACACTTCAGTACTGAATGAAAAATATAAAAGAAAATATGACTTATCAACAGAGATTCGATGCCAGGCATCGAGTTGCTTGGAAAACTTGATCTTTGTAACTCATCACACAGTAGGTAATCATGGAGATGATGGAGAGAGGCTCATACACAGAACTTTACTCAGTTCTTTCTCATAACTATAAAAAACTCAGAAGTTTTACAGATGCTTTCTCACTCAGAGAAGCCCGACTATACTCAGTCATACAAAAATGAGTTCTTCTCACTTTCTCATTGTCTTCCTCCTTCTTCTTCTATCCGCGTCAGTTAATACTAACTAACTTATATAGACTTTCTCATTCCCGTGACTTTTGAAAAACTTCTAGAACTAAAGTGAACTAACTTTACAAGTATAATACATTTGTGAATTTGTCCCTTCACATAGGCATGGGGTTTTCTTCCTAAGATTTGACCTTCAAATATATGTCTAATTAGTGATTGTTTCTCCAACAGCTCCCCCTCAATCACTAATTGACATTCCCTGTTTCTTCATATCTTCTTCTTTTCTTTTACTCCTGCCATGCTTTTGAATCTGCTGGTCTTCACACCATCCAAGCTCTTTGTCATTATGTCTGCTAACTGATCTTTAGTAGAAATGTACTCCACTTCAATCTCCTTCTCCATTACCTTTTCTCTGAGAAAATGATATTGTATCTCTATGTGCTTTGTCCTTGCATGAAATACTGGATTTGCTGCAAGATAAAGTGAACTCATATTATCTCCATGTATTATAGGTGTACCTTGATCAATGCCTAAGCTCTT
Source organism: Ceratopteris richardii (assembly GCA_020310875.1). Lineage (NCBI taxonomy): Eukaryota > Viridiplantae > Streptophyta > Polypodiopsida > Polypodiales > Pteridaceae > Ceratopteris > Ceratopteris richardii. Next base: position 105,502,726 of record CM035434.1, read on the forward strand.
GAACAATGTCTGCATCCATATGACTTCCTTAGCTGCTTCCACAAGTCCTTTGTACTCTGCTTCAGTTGATGATAATGCTACTGTATGTTGTTTCTTTGAACACCAACTTACAAGCTTATCACCAATATATATCATGTAACCATGAGTTGATCTTCTGTCATCTTGATTACCTGCCCAATCTGAATCACTATAGGCTCTCAACTTCAAATCTGATGTAAAAGGATAATATAATCCTTCCTTTATAGTTCCTTTGATATATCTGAGAACTCTTTGACCTGCAATCCAATGTGGGTCCTTTGGACAATGCATGAATTGTGACAAAACTCCCACTGCATAACTAAGATCAGGTCTTGTTAGTGTAGCATAAATCAAACTACCCACAAGAGATTGATATTTCCTCATATCTTTGTAGTCTGCACCATCATATTTACTGAGCTTGTGATTAACTTCAAGTGGAGTTGAAGCTTCTCTGCAATTTTCCATATCAAACTTCTTCAACAAGTTCAGAAGATACCTTTCTTGTGACACATATATGCCATGATCTGTATAAGTAACTTCCATTCCAAGAAAGTATGACAACTTTCCTAGGTCACTGATCTTAAACTCTTTCTCAAGTAATCTCTTTACCTCCTTGATTCCTTCATCTGAAGTACCTGTGATTATAATGTCATCTACATAAATACAAATGTAGATTGTACCTTCCTCTGTTCTTCTGATAAGTAGACTTGGGTCTGCTTTTGAACTTTGATATCCAAGATCATTGAGATACTTCACTAGTCTATAGTTCCAAACTCTTGGAGCTTGCTTCAATCCATACAATGCTCTTCTCAACCTGCAAACAAAATTTGGATACCTGGAATCTATAAACCCTTGAGGTTGTTCCATGTATACCTCATCTGATATGTATCCATTCAAGAATGCATTTTTTATATCCAATTGACTTAGAGTCCATCCTTTTGAAGCTGCAATAGCAATGATTGTCCTTATAGTTGACATCTTAGCTACGGGACTGAATGTCTCATCATAATCTATGCCATAGGTCTGGGCATAGCCTTTCACCACCAATCTAGCTTTGTATCTAGCTATACTTCCATCTGCAAGCTTCTTCACTTTATAAACCCATTTATTTCCAATTACTTTCTTACCATTTGGTTTAGGAACAAGTTCCCATGTCTTGTTCTCCTCCAGTGCATTGAACTCTTCCTTCATTGCTTCTTCCCATTGTTTCTTACCTTTAGCTTCATCATAGTTCTGAGGTTCTTCATCATCTTTGACCATATATGCATAGTTCTTCTGAGTTATGTAAGAAGTATCATAAGAATACCTTTCTGGTTGTCTTCTAGTCCTGCTTGACCTTCTTGGTTCACATTCTTCATAAGTTTCTGGATACACCTCTTCATCAAATATAGGAGCTTCTTCATTCCTTCTTGTTAATCCACTTCTCGATGTACTTGCTTGCATATAGTCTTCATCTCTATTCACCTGCACAATTGATTTTCCTTTCTCACATCTTCTTACCTCTTCTTCAAATTCTTCAGTTGTATGACTTTGATCTGCATACCAACTTTTCTGTTCATCAAATGTAACATCTCTAGAAACAAGAAATTGTTTGGTTAGAGGATTCCACAACCTGTAACCCATCTGCTTTTCATCATAACCAATGAACACATATTTTTCTGCCTTTGGTTCAAGTTTATGCCTAAGCTGTGATGGCACATAAGCATATGCAATTGATCCAAACACTCTACAATGATCTAGTGTTGGTTTCTTACCCCACCAAGCTTCATATGGAGTCATACCATTGAGAGCTGCACATGGTAATCTATTCACAAGATATGTAGCTGTATTTACAGCTTCAGCCCAAAGATAATTTGGACAATTCTTCTCCTTCAACATAGCTCTAGCAAACTCAACCAAAGTCCTGTTCCTTCTTTCTGCTACACCATTTTGTTGTGGTGTATACCTGCAAGTTATTTCTCTCTTAATACCTGCATTCCAAAGATAATCATTGAACTCTTGGGAGAAATATTCTCCCCCTCCATCAGACCTCAGTCTCTTAAGCTTTTGACCTGTGACTCTCTCTGCATATGCATGAAAATGCTTGAAAGCTCCAAACACTTCTGATCTTTCCTTCAAAACATATAATGTTATCCATCTTGTAGCATCATCAATAAAAAGAACATAGTACCTTGAGCCACTGATAGATCCTTCTTTTGTTGGTCCCCATACATCTGTATGAATGAGCTCAAGTACTCCATCATGTTTCAAACCTTTCTTTTGAAATGGTAACCTGTGTGCTTTACCCATTTGACATGCTTCACATTTATAAACCATATGTTGACTTTGCACATTTGGTAATCCTAGTACAGACTGATTAGCAACCATAGCTTTAATTCCTCTTTCATTGAAATGACCTAATCTCTTATGCCAGAGATCCAGTTCTGTAATCACTCCTTCACCATGTGTGAGCAAAGCTTGACCAATGTTCCCTTGAACTCTTAAAGTAAAGAGTCTACCTTCTTTCTTACCAGAGACAATCTGATTATATCCATTCTCTGGATCTTCCACAAATACTCCTTCATTTGTAAACCTGACTTGAAAACCTTTTTCAACTATCTGTCCCACACTAATCAAGTTTTTAGGTATTGTAGGAACATACAAAACATTGGTTAGCAAATCTGCTCCACTCTTGCATTTCACTTTTCCAATTGAATGTACACTATGTCTTGTATTATCACCAGTTTGAACTGTGTGACTCGAAATACCTTTTTCCAATTCTGACATCAATTCTATGTTTCTTGACAAATGATTAGAACATCCAGAGTCAATGTAAAATACCTTTAGATCTTCTTTATCTGATGTGTTGATTGAGTTCATCATCAATGATGTATGACTTTCATTCTGTGTGTCATTTGCATAGTTGTAGTAGGTGGTGTTGTAGGATTGATTTTGTCCCCAACTTCTTCCTCCACCTCTACCATAGCCTCCTCTTTGACTTTGTCTACCTCTTTGAAAATTACTTTGATATCTTCCACCTCGGCCTCTGCTATTGTTGTTTTGATTCTGGTTTGATCCTTGTTGGTTATGCCAACAGTCATGAGCCAAATGATTACTCAATCCACAGATCCAGCAAGCCTTTTTGTTGTTATTTTGATTACCTCTTCCTCTTCCAAAACCTCTTGCTCTTCCTCTGCCAGTGCCTTTACGTCTTGCATAATAAGCTTGAGAACTAGACTCCTCTTCATCCTTTGCTTTACCTTTATCTCCTTTCTTCTTGTTCTTCATGTACATTGCAGAACTTTGTCCTTTATCTCCATCTCCCTTCAAGTCTTGCTCATATGTGAGCATCAAACCAAGCAACTCGTTCAAATCTGGAACATAATGATTTAATGAAAGTTCTGTTGATAAGACAAAAGGTTTCCACCTTTCATCCCCTCTCAAACCTGCAAGTAGCTGAGCAATCAATCTGTGATCTTCAACATCTTCATCTATGGATCCAAGACTATCTGCAAGATCCTTCATCTTAGTGACATAATCACTAATGGTTTGACTTGGCTTCTTCTTGAATGTTGTAAACTCTGACCAAGACTTGCTTTCCGTGCTTTAGTAGTACTTTGAAAATGATACTCCAATGCATTCCATATATCTTCAGATGATTCCAATCCTCTGATGTGTGGTAGTAAATGATCAGAGATTGTATTATAGATGTAGGCCTTTGCACTTGCATCCTTCTTCTGCCAATGCTTTAAAGCATCAAGTTCTTCTTTCTTTGGTCGGCTTTCATCTTCAAATACTGGCTTCTTTTCTTCACCTGTAACATATATCATGAGATCCTTACTCATAAGTAAGGCTTCCATTCTCATTACCCATGCGGGGTAATTATCTCTCTCCAGTTTGTCAATGGAGATATGATGGTAGATACTCCTTCCCTTCTGCTGCAACCTGTGAGCTTAAAGATAAAGGATAATACCTTTTGGAGTTCTTTGTGTATGAGGATACTTTTGAAGTAACCTTTTGATGCCTTGTGTCTTCAAATGCTTCACCTTTCAAACTTTAATGGAAAACTTTACAAAACTTCTCGTACCTTTGTCGTCTTCTGCTCTTGAGAATCTTTCTGCTCTGATACCACTTGTTGATGTATGAAACACCACAAGAAATGAATTAATGTGACACTAGAACACCTCTATGGTCACCATTAACTCATTGCCACTCCAAACTTTGAGAAATGATAGCCTAAAGTGAGAACTTTGCTTCTACAGAAATTCCTAGTCACCGAAATGACATACCTTCAGTATTTTGCTAATTTCTCCTAGCTCAAGTATTATTTCTCCATGAAACTTTATAGGCTGAAACTAGAAGAGTAGAGATTTCCAACAAGCTATCATATGCATCAAACGGATCTCTAGAACTCAAGTTATGGCTCTCACAAGATGACCCTTCCAAAATTGGAAATTTTACCTGTTTTAGTAAGAGCGCCTGTTTAAAATTAGAATTCGATGCCTAGCATCGACTTGCAACGAGAATTCGATGCTGGGCATCGACTTGGGATGTTTTTGGCCACTTTTCAGCAGGGATTCGATGCCGGGCATCGACTTCCCGCATAAAGTCTTGATCTTTTGGACACCAAAACTATAGGTGATTTCATGCACACTTAGAATATGACTTATCAACTGGAATTCGATGCCAGGCATCGAGTTGCTCCAACAACATCATGTTTTTCAAACACTTCAGTACTGAATGAAAAATATAAAAGAAAATATGACTTATCAACAGAGATTCGATGCCAGGCATCGAGTTGCTTGGAAAACTTGATCTTTGTAACTCATCACACAGTAGGTAATCATGGAGATGATGGAGAGAGGCTCATACACAGAACTTTACTCAGTTCTTTCTCATAACTATAAAAAACTCAGAAGTTTTATAGATGCTTTCTCACTCAGAGAAGCCCGACTATACTCAGTCATACAAAAATGAGTTCTTCTCACTTTCTCATTGTCTTCCCCCTTCTTCTTCTATCCGCGTCAGTTAATACTAACTAACTTATATAGACTTTCTCATTCCCGTGACTTTTGAAAAACTTCTAGAACTAAAGTGAACTAACTTTACAAGTATAATACATTTGTGAATTTGTCCCTTCACATAGGCATGGGGTTTTCTTCCTAAGATTTGACCTTCAAATATATGGCTAATTAGTGATTGTTTCTCCAACAATTCTCTCCCTAAACACTAAAGGGTTATCTAGCCCTCTTAGAGCCAAAAGTATTCACTCTTGGTTAAATTCCTTGAACTATAGCCCTGACTTCATTTGTTTCCAAGAAGTCAAGATCATTTCAAACTTGATTCTCATCTCAAGATGGTTTGTTCCAGGTATAAATGGTATTATAATGATCATAGTCAAGGTAAAGGTAGGGCTGTGTTAGGTATTAAGTCGATTCTTCAACATTTTGTTAAGCAAGTTATTAAGAGTAACAATCACCATTGGATTGCTTTGATTCTAGAGAGTCCGTTTAATTTTGCTCTGATCAGTCTATATGCGTCTAATTTGAGTGGGATTAGGAAAACTTTTTGGGAAGATCTTGTTAGGATTAATGAACCTATAGTCATCATTGGTGGTTTAAATATGGTTACTAGTATAAGTGAGAGACTTAGGTATAAAGGATATGTTATTAGTGGTAGTGAGAAAAATGTTTGGCTTAATATAAGAAATAATCATGATCTTGTCGATATTTCTTTAAATTCTGGCTTCACTTGGAATAATAATCAAGTGGGGGATAATGCCTTGATTTCTAGACTAGATAGGTGCTATTTGCAACACTGCTTTGATTCAAAAATTTTGGGAGATCAAGTGTGGCATTGATCAGACCCTCATGTTATCTGATCATAAACCCCTTATCACTACCCTAAGGAAACGTTCCCCCATGTTTAGAGCAGGTTGGCCCCATGTTGACGCGGAACTTCTTAAGATTGCTTGTGTTATCAAGAAAATCAAGGAGGCTTTTATCTGGAACTTTTCTCAACGTCTTACTTCCTTCAAAATTTGGTAGAACGTGGTTAGAGACATACAATTGTTTTTTACCTTTTAGAGGAATCTAGCTAAAGAAGTTAGAGCCCATAGAAGAAACAAGATTGTTAAGGTTCCTAATGATATCGATGCTAACAACCCCTCTGATAAGTTATGTGACCTCCAAAGTAACCTAACATATGATAAGTACTTAAAGGCTAGAGGTTCTCTTAGCTATTCAAGAGAGTTTTGGGCCGGAATGTTGGATAGACCTGTGAAGTCAAATTAAATATAGCTAGGTCTAAAAAGTTTTCAAAAGAGCTCAACAAAATGGAGTTGCTGAAAGAAAGAATAGGTCTCTCACGGAGATGGCGAGGTGTGTGGTCAAAAGTTATGCTTTTCCACATAGCTTCTAGCTTCAGGTTATTATGTGTGTAGCATATGTACTTAACATGTGACCCACCAAAGCACTAAAACCTATCACTCCATATGAGACTTGGAATGGTTGCAAGCCATTCGTTGCTCATCTACGTGTCTTTGGTTGTCTGGCATATGCATTAGTGCCTGAACAACAACACAAGAAATTGGATGATGAAGTAGTGAAATGTTTTTTTTTTGTGTACAATTTTGAAACCAAAGGCATTCACAAACCAAACACATTATGGTTATCAGTGATGTTGTTTTTCTGCAAGATGCGATTCAGTCATTACTTTCATGTACCTAGGAGACTTTAGTGAGCTCTAGAGATGTGCATGACACTTTGTTGTCTCTTTGTTTAGAATGATAGTCAATTACTGGTGCAAATATGAAAATCTCTCACCCTTTACAAGTTCCAGGATGATGCAAACCATTCCATTTCTGATAGACATTTACATGATGCACTTGTTGCTGAGAGGGCTGACATAGAGGTGGAAAAAACTATGCCTAAATGGCTAGTGTAGACTTTTTGAGAGATAGCAAATTAGATGCCCCTCTCTCATATCTTACTCATTCAGGATCTCATAGTGCTTCCTTTGCATTAGATTGCTATGCAATAGCTGCCCCTAGCTCCTTTGATGAGAATGAGCCATTTTCTTTTGATGAAGCACAAATTTCAAGAACTTGGATGGCTACTATGCAATCAAAATATGAAGCTATTATGAAGAATGGTACTTGGTCTTTATGATATTTGTGTCCAAGAAAAAAGTCCATTGGCACTAAATGGGTATACAAGCTGAAATGTATGCCTCATGGAACACTTGATAGGTATAAGGCTAGGCTTGTTACAAAAAGGTTAGGCTCAAGAGAGAGGCATTGATTTTGATGATAACTTTGTAACCACATGTCCAATGACCACCATTCATAGCATCTGTGTAGCTTCCACCCATCATGGTTGGAATTTACATCAATTGGACATTAACACTATATTTCTAAATGGTGATTCACATGAAGAAGTGTATTTATTTCAGCCTCATGGTTTTGTGTGAAAAGGGCATGAAAACAAAGTATGGAGGTTGATAAATGCATCTTATGGTATACGAAGCATATTTTTGAATTTAAGGCTGATTTGCAGGCATCTTTTGAGATATCATATTTTGGGCATTTGCATGATTATTTGGGCATTCATTTAATGCAAGTCGATGGGGAAATAGCCTTGTGTAAAATAAAATATATTTAAACATTATTGGAGTGTTTTTGCATTGAAGATTGAAAATCTATTGCCATTCCTATGGAAAGAGGTTTATGGTTGAGGCTTCATGATGGAGGAGATGCATTTTATGTCTCTAGCAAATGGTGGTTGAATGCTTGATTTACTTATGCATAACTCATCCTAATATTTAGTTTGTTGTCTCTCAAATGAGCAGGTTTATTCATTACCTAGGTCTCAAACATTGACATGCGATTAAGCACATCTTTTGCTACTGGAATGGAACTTGGATACTTGGATTCACAAACCAAACACATTTTGGTTATTTGTGATGTTGTTTTTCTAGAAGATGCAATTCAACGATTGCTTTCACATACCAAGAAGACTTTAATTAGGTCTTGAGATGTGTATGACACTTTGTTGTCTATTTTTATAGGTGGATAGTCAATTACTAGTCCAAATAAGGAAAATTATCATCCTTTACAGGTTCTATGATGATGCAAACCATTCCAGTTATGATGCACATTTACATGATGCACTTGGTGATGAGAGGGTAAGCTAAAATGAGCACTTGATAGGTATAAGGCTAGGCTTGTTACAAAAAGGTTAGGCTCAAGAGATAGGCATTGATTTTGATGAGACTTTTGCAATCACATGCCGAATGACCGCCATTCATAGCGTTTGTGTAGTTGCATCCCATCATGGTTGGAATTTACATCTGCTTGAATTTACATCTGCTTGAATTTACATCTCTGTAGTTGCAGCCCATCAACAATTGTAGTGATTACTTTATTTGACATGACTCGTCCATATTCATTAATTGTGTTTTGAATTGGGAAAAGAAGGGCTCAAGTCATTCAAACTAGTAGCAATTTTAAATGTATTTTTTGTTTATAGACCATAATGCATGACTGTTGTCACTCCTCCTTTGTGATCTTACAATCCAACACATTAATGTATATGTTTCCTTCCACATGCAAGAGAATTGTGGAGATTGGCAAGTGTTGCAAGAGAAAGAAGTGAAAAAATGCAAGCTTGAAAATTTTCATGTTTTAGCCCATTCTTCTTTTCAAAAATCCTTTGTAAAACTTCAAAAAGCCATATAAATTCTCTAGAGGAGTCCACTGGTTGCATGATCCCTAAAGAATGTAATATTAGCCTTGTACAATAGTAGGAATTCAGTGATTTTTAGAGAAAGTTCTGGTCACCTATGTGAAAGGACCATTTTCAAGGCACAAATATATAAGTCACTAGGTGACACTTTGTAAAGGACTTTTTCCCATTGTGAAGAGTCAAAATGAAATTTTAAAATTTTCTTCTTCCTGCCTGTGCATCTTCTTCTCCATGAGCTTGTATGTGTGTGTGATGCATGAAATATGTGCCTAGAAGTGTTGTCTATCCCTTCCCCTATTGTTTTCTCCATTGTAGTGTGTGTGTGAAGCTTGGTGAATTGTGGGGCAAGAGTTGGTGATTCTTGCCACTTAGTATTTTGCTCATAACTTGAAATACGTTTATCAACTTAAGCTAAAAATACCACTATAAGATGCTTCTCATCAAGATCTTCAAAATAAATGCGGTATCGACAATATTCGTGTATCAAAGCTAAGAGATATGGCCTAATTTTTGCTTACTATTATAGCAAGTATTGTCATACACATTTCCAGTGAGGTAGGTAACGTGAGAGGTGGTTGGACCTAATTTTCATGCATTGTTTGCACATTCACTCCATTAACCATAATTAGAGCACATGTCCTCATACATTTGATATGGTCTATATCCACAAATTGATAATTTAATGTGTGAATAAGTCCACCAATATATGCACTTGTTGATGATTGAGGTATAGTCTCCTTCATCACAAGTCCCTAAGACATCATGAGCTTAGGCACACACATTTCTGGTGCCATTGCTGGGGAACAAGTCCGATCAAGGTGCCTACGCAATGGTTATAATATTGGTGTGAAGGTAGGGAGTGTGAAGAAGTGATTGTGGTTGCTTGGCAAGTCAAAACTTTTCTTGCACTTGTTACTCCATACACTTGTTGTGTGTGTGAGAAGTTTTAGGTTTAGGTGTGAGAGTGGAAGGATTAGGATAGGAAGTAGGAAAGAAAGTGTAGAAGAGTAGTGGATTTTTCATTTCCAAATTCACCAACCAAAACAAAATTTTTCTTACAAGTGTTCATTGAGTCTTTGGACATAGTTAGGGATTCAAATCCAAAGTGACTACAATTGGGCTCACTTGTTTTTGCAAAAGTAGCATGGAGAGCCCATGATGACATGTATCGTAGAACAAGTATCATGGGCAACGTTCTGGTCAAGATTCAAAGACCAAGCCTATGATTTGATGGAAAGCAATAACTGTAAATTTTCACACAAATATTGGTGCATCTAGAGAATACACAGGGCTTGAGGGGGTAGATGTGGTCATGAGTTGAAGTCAAGCCTAGAACCGAGTCAAAACCATGAGCAGAGGACAATACAAGTTGGAAGACCCAAGAACTACCACAAGCATTTATATGGGTATTATAAGACGAACAACCCACATGGAAAGTCATTAGACTAGGTGAATTCAATCCTTGAATATATGTTTGATTGGCTATTTATCCATGTCAAGAATTATTTTCATTGTTCATATGTTTTCTTCATTCCGTGAGCATTAGAACGTACAAGAAGAATTAGTGTGTGTGTGTGTAAATATGTATGACTCATTTTGCTTGCAATGAATGTCTATAACTGCATTGATATGGCCATTATAGAGTTTGAATATATTTGTCTGCATTTGTGTGGGCAGAATCATGTGTGTGTACCATGTGAATGCATGGAGATTGTTGCAATACGCTTCTCTATCGAATGAAAATCAAAATAAGGATAACGTGGAGAGAGGAAGTTATTGCTTCCTTTTTTTTTCTTACAACAGAACGTGATGCCTAGAAGGGGCAGATCTAGAAGGGTTCCTTTACTTTGGGAAGGATGTTGTCGCTGCGTTCACAGAAAGGAGGGGGACAGCAAAGACAAACCTCATAAATTGTAGATCCAAGGATGAGAGTAAGAGAGATTCAAGCACCAAGCCTTGACATCTTGACCCTGCTATTTTCTTCGATCATGGTCTTCTCGAAAGGCTCGAATCTGGTGTGCTCCCTATGGAAGAGTTGGAATAAAGTCAAAAGCTTCACAAGAATAAGTGAAGATCGGAAGTAGGCGGCCAGTATTAGACAAAACAACTCTATCTGGTTTTTGATTCATGGCATCCGGAGTGTGGAATCTAGGATCATTCAAAACGCCAAGAAGCCATCGAACAAAGGCTTCAAAAAATGGAAACATCTCTGGAAACAAGACACCAACCAGTGGATCGACTTCGAGGATATTGACCCTAGAGTCAACATTTCATATGAAGAATGGAACACTTTGCAAAGTAGACATCTACCTGAGACCGCTATAAAGTACGCCTTCTCATGGGGCATGACATGCCGAGCTCGCTTGGTCTCAAATTGCACAATGGTAATTGCATATCAAAAATCCCGAACATCAAAGAAACCATTGATTATGAGATTAACCTCAACAAGAAGTGGCATCTGTCATGGATGCGGCTTTGGTGGGACATGAAGTTCATGGCTATCTGGCACCCCCTTATAGAAATAAAATATTCAAATTGCATTTCATCTTCAAAAGAAGAGTAGAAAGAAAACTCTAATTAAAATCTTGAGGACCATTAAAATTAGTCTTTACAAGTGAACTCTCTAGCAAGATTGCATGAGTTGAAATCAATTGTTCTTTCGAATCCTTGATCTTTTTCAAAAAGTCCTCATTGAATCTCCTTCATTTGTATGATCTCTCTCTAAACGTTTCAAGCGTGAGCAACTAAAGCTTCATTTCGTGCCTAATATGGTGTGGTAAGAGCATCCTTAGCAACTTTGGCTGTTCTACATGAGCGAATGTCTAGAATTTTGGCACATTGGCATGGAGTGTTAGCTATGCATCTGCTTTGTGCATCTCTATCTTTGCAACAAATTTGGGCTACTATAGGTGCAATGGGGACCATAGGAAGAACAAGAAATCGGGGATCATCATTTTCAGCATTGTGTGCATCATGTCATACTTTCATTATGTCCAGATAAAGGAGATAATGAATAGATCTCTCACACACTCTCACACATAAAGAGAGGAGCACACACAAATTAAGGCGAGGAAGAATGATGCTTTTCTACTTCTTCTATTACTTAGAGAGGATATATAAGAATGACCTAACACAACAATACAAAAAATACAATACATAAACAACAATACATAAACAACAATACATAAAGAAAACCCTTATGTCTAGGAATGAGTGAGTTGGAAATAAAAAAATATGCCATTAGTCTCAATAGATAAATTTGGTAAAGCTCGCTAAAAGTATCCCAGATATATATATATATGCATAACCACTATACATGTTAGAGAAATGAAAAGTGGTTTGTATCATCCTCGATCATCACATGTTGAGCTTGATATCTCAACACTCCCTCTCAAACTTAATGTCATGTCTTGTAATCCAAGCATCATTCAAAACTTCTTTAGCTTCTCTCCTTCAAGTGATTTAGTGAAAATAATAGCAATCTTCTTATCTCTCCTCACATAAACAAGACTAATATAATCTTCTAATACCTTATCCCCAATGAAGTGGAAATGTACCTCACTATTCTTTTTTCTAGCATGCGAAATAGGATTTTGTGCTAAGTATATGCTAACAAGATCATCAAAATAAATGAAGATAGGCTTTTGTACTTCCACACCTAAATTTGCAAGGAGCATCTCTATCCATGATGCCTCTCATGCTATCCTTGCAACACCTCTATACTCAACCTATGTATTCAACAAAGCAATAATGGATTGCTTCTTAATATTCCACGTAACAGCAACACTCCCAAGTGAGATTTGAGAACCTCTAGTAGATCTTCTATATGGAACACTACTAGCCCAATCTACCTGAGTGTACCCATGAACGTGCAATTCTACACCAACTTCATAAAACAATGCATAATCCAAAGTAGCACTCACACAACATAAAGTGTGTGAATGTGGTTTCCTGGGAACCTACATAATTGACTCTCAAGTGCTATACTTTAGCTTAGGCCAAGCCTTGTAATTGTGAGATGTACGAACTTCCCATAATTTTCTTATACGTAGAAGCATTTCTCAATGCTTCACGTGATGTAATATCCAACTTCAAATTCTGATGTAATGTTATAGAAATTGGCTTACAATCAGCCATACCAGACTTTTTAGCGTACTCAATGCATATTGCCTTTGGGAAAGCCATATACCTATTTCAGTGTGTATAAACTCAATGCCAAAAAGTAGCACATCACACCAAGATCTTTCATGTTGAGTTCCTACATGAGGAGTTACTTTAAATTTTTAATGATTTCTTCATTATCACCACATACAATGAAGTATCAACATAAGTAACCACAATTTTGATGTCATCATTACCAAAATTTTAATGTTAGCATTAACCTTGTGTATAAGAAGTGATCTACATCACACATGAAAAACCACTAGAGGTTAAACAATCTGCAATCCTTGCATGCCTAGCACAAGGGGCTTGTTCAAGCCCATATAAATCCTTTTTGAACTTACAAAAACATTTTGGATGCTTTGAATCCTCATATACTTGTGGTTGGTCTATGTATACTTCTTCCTACAACTCACCATGTAAGAAAGCATTCTTCACATCCATATAATAACATTCTTCACATCCATATGATTTGAAATCCATTCCTTTATTGTAGCCAATGCACCAAGTTCTCTAATAGTAGTCATTTTAACTACAAGGTTGAAAGTTTTCTCAATGCCATATGCCTGTGCATATCCTTTTGTTACCAGTTGTGCTTTATACGTGCTTACGCTACCATGAGTGTTATGCTTTACCTTGTAAACCGACTTGAAACATATGGATTTCTTTCTATGTGCCAATGGAACCAACTTCCATGTTTCATTTTCATAAAGTCTAACCATGTTCTCATCCATAGCTTTCTCCCAATCCGCATTTCTAACTGCATATTCAAAACAAGAAGGTTCAACATATTGTATTACCATGTAGGCACAATGATGAACCATATAGCTACCATATCTTAATTGTTGCACTAAATTCCACATCCTCCCAGATCTTCGTGGTCCTCACTTCTTCTTGTTGTATCATCTGCATATGCCTTTCTTAGTCCTGCACTCTTCATAGAGGGAAATCAAAGTTCCTCATCAAGGCTCTTTTCTGAATTGCTTCATTCTCCACGAGTGTCTTCAAAACTTGTTGATGTTTTATTACCAAAAAAAAACTCTTCTTTACCTTTCTAGTATGTAATCAATGGATTTTTATGACTAAAATCTCCACACAATCTTCCACTCCATGGGTTTGAGTTGGAACTATTGTTAGGTGACATACCAAGTCCACTTGGAACTTAAGATTCTTTAGTTGAGTTTTCAACATTTCCTATGTCATTTGAGTCAACATTAAGTCCTCTTTTTTGGAGCATCTTTATAGCTTTCCATTTCATAAAACACCATACCTTTGATTACCTTTTTCAATGTGTGATTGTGTTGTAGCAGTTCCATTTTCTCATGGGCATACCCATTGAAGATACATTTTTATACTTTTGGATGAAGTTTTGTCCTCAACTGATCTTGAATGTATACATGTGCAATGAAAGCAAATATTTTCATATGTGATAAGTTTGGATTTTTACTTGTAAACTTCTCTTTAGGTGTAACTTGATGTACAACAGTGGCTGGAGTTCTATTTATGACGTAGACACTAGTTTGCACAACTTTTTCCCAATAACAATGATGCATATTTTTCTGAGCAATTAAGGTCCTTCCTATTTTTGCAATATGTCTATTTTTGGTTTTAGCAATGTCATTCGATTGTGGCATGTACTTGCATGAAAACTGCCTTCCAATTTCATGAACTTTTAGAGAACTAGTAAATTGATTTGATATGTATTCACCTCCTCCATCAAATCTTAATGTTCAAATATACTTCCATGTCTAGTTTTTCAACCATAGCCTTCAACTTTTGAAAGTGATTAAACATCTCACTCTACTCCTTCATGAAGTATACCCATAATTTTCATGTATGATTATCAATGAAAGGGACGTAAAACCTCCAATCCCCCATAGATGTAGTCTTTTGAGGACCCCAAACATCGGTGCACTATCTTTAGAACATTCTCATGTACATGCTTGTCATAAGAGAATGATGCCCTTGACTGCTTACCAAATTGACATGCTTCACATACCTTCTACATCTCTATGGATTTTTATATGGAGGTTATGGTTTGCATAAATCGGTTTACATGTTAAAGAGGGTAAATGTGAGGATTTCCTAGTTTGGGGACACCCAAACGCTAGGGTCTCTTGATGTAAGTGGAAGACATACCTTAGCATCACAAAAGAGACCCTGAGTCTCTTTCAACAAACAAAAGACATCATGATTTTAGAATTTGAATTGATAGACTTGGGCTCAATGCATTATTGCTTAGGCCTTGAAGTATGGTAGGAACAAGCGAAGATTTTCTTGTATGAACAGAAGTATGGAAGAAACATTTCGAAGGCATTTGCCATGGAGGATTACAAGGAGATTTCTACACATATGGTGGTCAACACAAAATTTTCTATCGAAGATACTTAAACTCCATTGAATATTGGAAGATATAGGAAATTAGTAAGAAGTTTCATCTACTTGTGCAATAGCAGAATAGATATCTCCTATGATCTTGGAGTAGTTAGCAAGTTCTCTGATAAATGCATCGGAACACAAGCATGTGAATACTCAGTTATGTGATACCAAAAAATCATTTTCTAGATATTTCTTTTCTTTAGGATGTGAGAATCTCATTGGATCAATAAGAATTAACCAATTGTAGAATTATTATCATCTACTAAAGCTGAGTACAAAGCAGCATGTGTTGCAACATGTGAAGCAGTATGGTTCAAAAGGATCCTATGGCACATAGGAATACAAGGATAGGAGGCTACATGGTTGAGGTGTGATACCCAAAGTTGCATGACCATCATCAAGAATCTTGTTTTCCATGCACGCACAAAGAGCAGTGAGATTGAGTATCATTACATGAGTTGATTGAGGATGGGTTCATGGAGATAAGTTATTGTCCAACTAAAGAAAATGGAGCAGAGATCTTCACGAAGGCTCTAAGGAGAGAGCTGTTAGATATGCCTAATACTGCACCCTCAAGTGACCACAAATGATCCATGGTGCTCTACGTTGTAAGGCCTCCATTATGAGGAGAAGCCATTGTGAAAGCCCGAACATTTTTGGAAAAGTAACTTCTAAGTTAGATGAGGTCTATGTGTGACTATTGATGGTTATAGATGATCCTTCTGAGCCTAGCCATTAGGTTTGGTAGGGCATAAACTTCCAAGCCCTTCGGTTGCCATTCAAGGCAACAATAGAGTCCTTGTGGCATCACATGGTTTCCCCATAGAACCTTAATGGGGGGAAACCATGTCATCTAGGTTTCCAAACTCTATGTAGATGACCTTGTGATTATAAGAAACAATGAAGCTCTTTGTCAACAAATGAAAGTTGCCTTGAGTTCAACATTTCAAATGATAGACTTGGGCTTAATGCATTATTGCTTAGGCCTTGAAGTTTGGCAGGAACCATGGAAGATTTTCATCTCTCAACAAAAGTATGCAACATAGATATTGAAGGCATTCGAGATGGAGGGTTGCAAGGAAATTTCTACACCTATGGATTTCAACACAAAATTATCTATGGAAGATTCTTCAGCTCTAGTGGATATTGGAATATACAAGAAATTGGTTGGAAGTCTCATCTACTTGTGGAATAGAAGACCAGATATCTCTTATGTTCTCGGAGTAGTAAGCAAGTTCTCTAATAAGCCATGCCAAACACATTGGAAGGCAAGCATGTAGATACTCAAGTTTGTGAAAGGAACCACTCATTATGGTATACTTTATGAAGAAAGATCATCTTTGGTTGAATACTGTAACTCAAATTGGGTAGGAGATATTGATACTAGAAAATCAGTTTCTAGATATTGCTTTTCTTTAGGATCAAGGGTTTTCTCTTGGATCAGTAAGAAGCAAATAACTATAGCATTATCTTCTACTGAAGCTTAGTACAAGGTTGCATGTGTTGTAGCATATTAAGCAGTATGGTTGAGGAGCATCCTATGGCACATAGGAATACAAGGAGACGAGGCTACAATATTGAAGTGGAATAACCAAAGTTGCATGGCCATCGCCAAGAATCCTATTTTCCATGCACATAACAAGCACATAGAAATCAATATCACTATGTGTGTGAGTTGATTGAGGATGGGGTCATGAAGATAAGCTATTGTCCAACTGAAGAAAGTGGAGCAGAAATCTTCACCAAGGCTTATGGGAGAGAGCATCTTCTTCCACAATTTCCAAAGCTTGGGATTGGACCAAGGAGGTAGTTCACAGCAAGATGGACATTGAGGGGGGGGGGGTGTTAGATATGCTCAATACTCCACCCTCAAGTGGCCACAAATGATCCATGGCGCTCTAAGTTATAAGGCCCCTATTATGAGAAGATGCCATTGTTAGATCTCAGACATTTGTGTAACCCTAACTTCTAAGTTAGATGAGGTATATGTGTGATCGTTGATGGTTATAAATGATCTTTGTGAGCCTAGCCTTAAGGTTAGGTAAGGCATAAACATTCAAGCCATTGGGTTTCCATTCAAGGCAAAAATAGAGGCCCTGTGGCATGCGGTTTCCCCATAGAACCTTAATGGGGGGATTGCAGAGGGGGGCTTGCCCCTCTTGTATGGGGTCCAGGGAGATGATATGACTTCTGGTCATGGAGATATTTTCAGATTGTATATTTTGCCGGCTATTCTATATCTCGGAACTATGTTTATCTATATCGAATCCCCTTGTAAATGCTACATAAGCATGGCTCAGGTTGAGCTTTACATAGCATTGCACACTAGTAAGCCCTTCATCTAGATTCTATCTAGATCGCCATCTAAGCTCGACATTGGGAGCACATGGGTGAAAAACACCATCATTATAATTGCATTATGCTTGGAAATCTAAGCACTTGAGTTCTCCATCTTTCTGTCTACGTCTACCTCTTTCTGTGTTTTTCTTTCAACTCTGTCTACTAAACTATTCCACTATGCTGTTATTTTCTTACAAGAGGACCTTCATTGACACTTTCCAAAGCTTGGCATTGGGCCAAGGAGGTAGGTCACTATAGAGTGGACATTGAGGGGGTATCAGATATAATCAATACTCTACCCTCAAGCGATCACAAACGATCCATGATGCCCTAAGTTGTAAGGCCTCTATTATGTGGAGCAGCTAATGTAGAGGCTAAACATTTGTGGAACCCTAACTTCCAAGTTATATGAGGACTATGTGTGACTATTGGTGGTAATAGATGATCTTTGTGATCCTATCCATTAGGTTAGGTAGGGCATAAACTTTTCGGCCATTGGGTTTCCATTCAAGGTGAAAATAAAGGCATTGTTGCATCACAAAGTTTCCCCATAGAACTCTAATGGGGGGAGTGCAAAGGGGGCTTGCCTCAGGCTTGTAGGGCCAAAACAGTAAGACTTTTGGTCGTGGAGATATTATCAAATTGTATATATGTAGACTATTTTGTATCTCCCAACTAGGTTTATCTATACCGACTCCATCTGTGAAAGCTATATAAGCATGTCCCATGTGTAGCTTCACATAAAATTGCATACTAGTAAGGCGTTCATCTAGAGTGTGTCTAAATTACCATCTAGATAGGCTTTAGATGGTAAAGGAAATACTATAAAGGAGATTTTTTTGCAAATAATGTAAAGGAAATGATTATGTCATAAAGAGTTGTCCAAAATTAGCTGCAAAAGAGGCAAATAAAAAAGAGACTGGAATGGTTGTTGTAGAGGCCTCTACACCCAAATCAGAGTCTGCAAATCTTGTGTAGAATGAAGAATGGGCATTACTACTATTTGCAATTATGACCCTTCTTCTCAGGAATAGTGTATGCCTGCAGTAAACTCAGTCAGTACTTTGATAGTAGGGCAATCAAATATATTACCTAGTAGCATATTTTCTTCACTTCACTTGAGCCTCACCCTATATGGAATATTTTCACATGTGCCAACAACTCCTCTCATTCTTTGATGACAGATGTACACTTCATGATATGTCAAATGGTGATGTCATTATTCCTTATAGCATTTTATGTTGTGGGTTGTATAAGATCATAGACTATGCAAAATTTACGAATGATTCAGCATTTGGAGTTGAAGATTCTAAGGCTATCTCAGATGCAAAGCTTTGGCATGCACACTTTGGTCATTGAATTTTGCTTGCTATGCTTGTAAAAATATGAAATGGTGTCCCCTCTACCCAAACTTGAGGCACCTAGGAAACATGTTTTTCAAGGCTATATTTTTGGCAAAATGTAGCATTCCTCTTCCACAAAAGATGGTTCAGTATGAGCTATGTAGGAATTGGAATATATGGGCACCCTCCATTCTACTTAGGGAGAATATATGTCTTCTGATTTTAATGCATTTTTGGTTGAATGTGGGATACAACATCAATGTACAGTGTTGTATACACCTCAACAGAATGGAGTTGTTGAAAAGAAAAATAGGGCACTCATGGAGATGGTGAGGTGTATGGTCGAGTGAGGCTTTACCACATGAAGGCAATTGGATGATAAGGCAATGAAATATATTTGTTTTGGGTATAGTTCTGAAAGCAAAGTCTATCATCTATATCATCCATGGACTAAATGCATTTTGGTTAGTCATGATGTTTTTTTTGTGAAAGATGGAATTCAGCCATTACTTTCATGCACTAAGGAGACATCAGTTAGCTCCAAAGATGTGTATGACACTTTGCTACCTCTTTTTATAGATGGACGATCTAGTGTTGATGAAAATTTGGAAATTTCTCAGTCTTTATAGGTTCCACATGATGATGTAGATCATTCCATTTTTTATGTAGATTTACATGATGAACTTATTGATGAGAGGTCTAATATAGAGTAGGCAAAAACTATGCCTAAATGTTAAGTGTAGACTTTGCGAGATAGCAAGTTAGATGCACCTTTGTCATATCATCCTTGTTAAAGATATCATAGTGCTTCTTTTGCATTAGATTGCTATGCTATGGCTACCTCTAGTGTTTGTGATGAGAATTAGTCTGTTTTGTCTCATGAAGCACAAAATGGAAAAAAATGGATGGCTATTATGCAATCAAAATATGATGATATTATGAAGAATGATACATGGTCTTTATGTGACTTGCCTCCTGACACTAAGTGGGTATACAAGCTGAAGCATAAGCTTGATGGAAGAGTTGACCGATATAAGGCTAGGCTTGTTGCTAAGGTTATGCTCAAGAAAGAGGCATTGATTTTGATGAGATCTTTGTGCCTACGTGCCGAATGACTACTGTTCATAGCATTTGTGCACTTGTAGCTCATCATGGTTGGAATGTACATCAACTGGACATTCAAACTGCATTTTTGAATGGTGACTTGCATGAGGAAGTGTATGTTTTTAAGCCCCATGGTTTTATGCAAAAAGGGCATGAAAACAAACTATGTAGGTTGAAAAAGGCATTATATGGTTTGAAGCAAGCACCACCTTCTTGCTATGAAAAGATACATGCCTATTTCATTGCACATGGTTTCGAGAATAGTCCAACTAAGAGCACCTTATATTTCAAGCATGCAAATGATGTGACTTTGATCATTGTTGTCTATGTTGATGACACACTGCTCACTGGTCGTATTTAGAAGCATATTATTGATTTTAAGGCTGATTTTCATGCCTCATTTGAGATGTTAGATTTGGGGCATTTGCATCATTATTTGGACATTCATTTTATCCAAGTTGATGGCAAAGTAGATTTGTGACAAACAAAATATATTGACAAATTATTGCTGCATTTTGGCCTTGAAGACTACAAATCTATTGCCACTCCTATGGAAAAAGGTTTATGGTTGAGTCTTCATGATGTCGGAGATGCATTTGATGGTGTTCTCTATCAGCATATTGTTGGATGCTTGATTTACTTATGCATTACTCAGCCAGATATTCAGTTTGCTGTCTCACAGATGAGCCGATTTATGCATTGCCCACATATCAAGCATTGGCACACAGTTAAGGGCATCTTTCTCTACTTGAGTGGTACCCAACTACTTGGATTGTTTTATCCCAAGGGGGGATCACTACCACCAAATTTACATGGGTTTTTTTATTTTGATTGGGCTGATTGATATGACACTCGTGTGTCAACCAGTGGTTTTTGCTTCATGCTTGTTAGCTCATGCATATCTTGGTTGCACAAGAAGCAGCGTATTGAGGCCGACTATAGGGTAGCTTTCGTAGCAACTATTGGTGTGTGTGGTCATGTGACTTATGGCTGATTTGGGTGCTGGTCAATCTTCTACCACCACCATCTCTACTAACACTCAGAATGCATTGGCAGTTGTGAGGAATCATGTGTTCCATGCTTGCACTAAGCAAATTGGGGTGTACTATTGTTATGTCAGGGAGAGGTTTTCTGTTGGACAAATGAGTTTTGCATATGTGCCTATACAGGAGAGCATTGCAAAATTTTTCACAAAGGCTCTACCTAGAGAGAAGTTTGAAGCTGGCTCAAAATTGGCCAAAAATTGAAAATTAAAAAGCCTTAAAATTTAGTCGAATTAGCCTATTAATCGTGATTGATGGGTGTGAATCACGATGGACAGGGGTGCCCATCATGATTGATGGTGTGAGTCACCATTGATGGTGTCAGTCACTATTGATGGTGTCAATCACGATGGACAGAATTCTTCGGGTTTTTTGCATGAATTTATGTCAATCATGAGTAGTGATGGATAAGTTTCTCACCGAATGGGGCTATGAATCACGATTTCTCTGTTACTTGCGATGGATAGGAGTGTCTGTCACCATGGTCACCATCGTGGGCTTGCAATCACGATTGATTGATTTTTTTCATAATTTTGAGTTACCTTGTGTCAATCGGGCCTCTATGCATCACGGTGGACTAGATTTTTGCCGAATACAAGTGTCAATCGCAATTTTTCAGTCAATCAAGATGGATAGAGGTGTCCATCACGATGGATGTTGTCAATCATGATTGATGGGTTGTTCGTCAGGGTCTGTCAATCGCGATGGACAGGCTGTCTGTCGCGATGGACACTATCAATCGCGATTGATGGTGTCAATCAAGATGGGCAGAGGAAATGCAAATTTTCTTGATTTTCTTGTGGATTTGTGATGTGCAAGGTCCCCAGATTATGTTTGTGCAGTTAGTTTTACAAAAAAAGTCGATTTTTCTATCAATTACGATTGACAAAGCTCAACACCTCGAGACCTGTGCATACATTTTTTGTACCTATGCAACTTGCTAGAGATGATGATTCATTCAAAAATTGCAAGAAATTCTAAAAAACACACAAAAACAGATCGCACACAAGCTCTCTCTCTCTCTCTCTGTCTCTCTCACACAAGTGAAATGAGGGGAATGACGTGGGGAAGGTGTGATATCACCAAAAAACTGAAAATTTTGCGAAGGTGGAGATGGAGGTGGGAGATGGTGAGGATGATGATGGTGACGATGATGGTGAAGTAAGAAGGAGGAAATAAGGGAAAGTAGAGAAATTAATTATGACTCCAACATCACAACTCTATGTCTTACCATCACATGCTCATCCTTGAAGCTCTCTCCCTGGTAACAATGCCAAATTTGGTGTAACTCAAGCACAATGAAAAATACCAATGTGAGGAGATCCACCTCATAATTTTCAATCCGTGGAGACGTGAGGACTAGTATGATGACTATTAGTAAGTGAAGGCACAAATGCGTGAGTCAGAAGCACACCAGCATGCACACATATACACACACATACACACACATGCACACAAGGAAAGACAAAGAGTGGAACAATGGAATCTTCTATTAGCAAGCTCCAAGGAAGTATACAAAGCTCAAATCTAGCTTCAATCTCCAACTAGCTAACCTAAAAAATGAGCTCTCTAGCTCTTTTTATAGTTTTTGACTAGGTTTTGGCCTTGTCTAGACCTAGTGTCTAGTTTAGTTAAAAATTAGGTTGATAGGCTATTTTGGAGGCTTAAACGAGCTTTACAAATTATGAAAATTGGTACAAAGATACTAGAAAATGGTAGGAATAATGGAGTAGGGATAATGGAAAATGGTATTTACAATGGTGTGAAGTAACTAGAATCATTGTTTGTATCATTCTAGTTGTAATACATTCAATACTGTTTGTTGTGCTCCAAGCTTCTTCTTCATCCTTGTGTTGTTCGGGTGCTTTTGCAGACCTTGAACTCCAACACCATTAATTAAATAAATTCATACACAACTTAAAGTTGTCATCAAAGGCTAAGGCCCAAAGCTTCACCTTAATTCAAGAATGTGTCACCTTCAAACTTCATTTTCACTCAACGATTGTCACTAAATTGCCATGGATGTGATTTTTTTTGTTGATCAATTTGCTTACAAGATGAATTTCATAGCATTAGTATTGAAGACATGTTACTCACTTTTTCCTTGTAATATGAAGATGTGGGTTTAAAATTTTGAAGTGTAAGTTAGCAACGCCCACGATTATAACACACACGCACACCGACACACAACAATCAAACAAAATTTGGAAAATTATGTAATCAACAAACTCCAATTTCTACCTGAAAAAGACTTTGCTTTACTATTACTTACCTTATATCAATCAAATCAAGCGCATGCAAGTAACATCCAATTGCTGTGAGAACAAAATCGAATTCCTTTCGGTTGATCTTCGAGTTCATAAAGGAAGAACAATCAAAGTAAACCACATCTATCCAGTGTCCACTCATAACTTCTAGAGCGAAACAATCAATCCTCTACATGATGATGCCCATATTTTTTTCTTGTACAGGTCTAGTACATCGATTGTACTATGTGCTATGTAAACAAATGGCACTTTCAAGTGAGAAGCACTTCACCATAGTTTCCTCAGAATCTACTGGTTATAGTCAAAACTCTCTTATGTATCCCTATAGCTTTCAATAATGAGGATAAGTAAGTGGCTGCTCTTTCTCCTCCATGTATTCGCATTTTTGATGGAGAGAACGTTTGAATAAAGATGAATCTTCTCAGAGGTTGTATAGAGCACAAGATAAATCGAGGAAGGAACAATTAATCTCCATAACTTACTAGCATATACTGAAGTCATGACATATACATTAGAAAGAGGGAAAGCATATACATTAGAAAGTCATGACTCGACAAAGGTATACACACGTTGTGGTCGTGATTCGAAGCCAAGTTAACAATCAAGCATGAAACACCAAAGTTGGATATGTAGAGCATGGCCGCAATCAACTTGTAGTTAGCTTGTTTGAATACATGCACTCTAAAAGGGTTGTAGTACTTATAGATGCACATTATGTTTTTGTGCTTCTATTAGCAAGAACATGTTTGAGTCATCATTCCTAGGGTTACTCCATCCTTCTATTGCACTTTTGGATTGTTTCCACCCCTAGTGACTTATCCTTTGTATACTCTTATTGGAAACCCTCCTTGACCTGCACATTACATTAAGTATGTTCACCTTATTCAATAGGTTTAGGAAAGATCTGGGAACTCATTCGATGTAGATAATTCAGAGCTCATGAAATGGATTTTTGATGAGGCATCTAAACGAGCCCAGGAATTCAACATACCTGGTGTTACCTACTTTTTGAGACAAGGAGTGCTAAAAACCATCATCCCAGCTGTTGCATCAACTAATGCGATCACATTAGCTGCATATGTTCTTGAGGCTCTGAAAATTGCGACTATGTGTGGTAGAAGCATGGGTGATTATATAGTGAATATAGGAAAAGGAGTATATACTCGTACATTGATTGATGAAAAGGATGTTGGCTGTTTGGGATTAATAGGGTCACTCCAACCTTTGAGTTCTATAATCGAAGGTAGAGCGAATGTGTGATGCCCATTTTTTCTTTCATGCCAAGTTCACGTGGAAGTTTTAGGGGTTCTCCCCTTTTTTGGCTTCGATGAACTTCTACAAGCTGGCCATGCCACTGGGCTTTGGGGGGGGAAGGAGAGCCTTCACGAAAGCATCAGGTGGCTACTATATTGGGGGTTCGATTCTGAAGAGGAATCAGGATATATATATATCTATTTTGTCTGGGCATTGGAAGGAGGTCTTTTTTTGTTGATTTCGAGTGGGAGAAGATGGGAAATCTGAGGCGCAGTCCTTGAGGGGAAAAGGCAGCTGTTGGGTTGTAGGGTATGCACACACCCACAATTGTGCATAGAAACCCTCCCTAGACCATAATAATATCTCTTTTTGTATCTACTTAGGATTGCACATAAAAACCCTCCCTTAGACACTTTTTAATATTTCTACTAAAAGTAAAGCTTTGGAGCCTTGTAAATGCTCACACTTTTGAAGAAATGAAGAAAACTCCCACACGCACGTATAGCCTGAGATATGGTTGTTAGAATATTCTCCAAGATCCTTTTTGAGATATGTTAGTTAGGCATGTGCTCCTTTTTTACTAGTCAAAAGGAGCACATGGGGAATTGTGTTGAGCCTATAAATAAGAGGCTCATTTCTTGTAAAAAGGGGGGTCCCTTGGCCATGGCCTGGGCCTCCATGCTAATGGAAAGAAGGTTCATTTGGCTTCCACATTTCTCCTTGTGTGCTACGCTTTGATCCATGTGTGTGGGTTTGGCACTTGGGGTTGTCTTGTGTGTGAGCATTGCCCTCCCTTGCTCCTTTTGATGTTGGCCATGATGCCATTGTTTGTGGACGTGGGTGTTGGTGTGTTGCTTACACTTCTTGCAACTCCTCTTGGAAGAGCCTCTCACTTCCATGTGAGGCGGTTTGGGTTGGTTACTCCCCATACTTCAACAAATTTTGGCGCCATTGTCGGGGATGATCGACCTTCAACCGTTGGGTTTTTTCAAGCTTGCCGTGCCTACACTTGGTGGATGCACCTCATGCTTGGATTGAGTTGTGGATCTGTGTGGCCTTTGGTTGGCCTAGGGTACCTCTTGTCTTTTAATTTTTGAGTAGTTTTAGTTCAAGTTTTGTGTTGCACAAAAACACCCCCTTACCCCCTTCTCTCTCTCACTTCTACACATATTCATATTCCCACACACTTAATGGAGCACGCCTTTCCACACCTGTCACCTCCTAAATGAGTGATTGCTAGAAGTAGAGGGGTGTGTACCTTTCTCCCTCCCTCTCTTCACTCCTACGAAAATCACATAATGGAAATTAGAGAGCATATTTTTCTTTCCCACGCCTTGGATGCTTTTTTGAAGGACATAGTGCATTAAATCGACTTGGGTTCTAGCTTGTATGCATGCAGGAGAGTAATTTCTCCCTCATTCTCTCTCTTCTTAATAGCAGAACATGCACCGTTTGCATTCCACTCCCCCTTTTCCCTTTTTTGGGGTCGGTACTCACTTATCCTCCTCCCTCGTCTGTGCCACTCATGGCCATGGCTGGTTGAGCTCCTCTCTCCCCTCCTGCATGTGTGCAGAGGCTTCCAAGACTGGGTGGTGAAGGATCATGGTGGGCTTCTCTCTATGGGGGAGGAACAGAAGGCCGGGCTAGCATTTTCTCCTAGGCATTCTCTATGCTTCAGCAAATTCGGGGACTCGAACTTCTTCGTTCTAAGAGTTTGGCTTCCAGCTTTTCCTCCGTCTTTGCCAAGCTGGGCTCTCCCTTTCTCCACCTGTTGTTGGGATCGAGCTGCACCCAGATCTCCCGGTTGCACGTCTCTCCCCTCCACTTTAACTGAGTAAGGGGTTGAGCTTCTTCTCGCCAGCTTTCTCTTACTAGAAGTCGAGCTCCATGTGCTCTCTGAGTTACTCTCCGTGACAAAGAGTCGAAGTTTATCCCCTCTGATGCGCACCCTACTTATGGCGACCCCTTCTTGCTCACTATACATGGTACTCCTTTGTCTCGCAGCTGGTGGGTATGCAGATCCAAGGAATTTTGCTTTCACGCTTTTCGAAGATGTGGCCATACACAGACTCTCAAAACATGCAAGGGACCTCAAATGCTTCCCCCATACCTCCGCGATTTTTCTTTGCATCAGATTTGGTGAATGTGTTTTGCTAGTATCTTTGGATTGCCTGTGGAGATCTCCTTGGAGTTTTTGCTGCGATCTCATCTGCGCTCGCTCCTCCTTCCTTGATTTTTGTTCCCAACCACCACCTCTCAAACTCTTTGGGTTGTGCCTCTTTTTGCACTTTTGTGCTTCGAACAGGTAGTTCTGTGGGAGGAGTGAAGGCTTCCCTCTTCTCATCTCTGTCCATCTATCAGGCTCATGCCTCTGTGCAGTGCTACTTGAGGGATTGCGCTCGATTCGTGCTAAGGGGTGAATGATATCTGGAGGCTATGTTTTGCAATAGACATTCAGGTTTCTATCATATGTTCTTGACACTTGCATGATCAGTAATGTGATTTTTTGTTTTAACCATGTAGTTGCAAGGTTGCTTGCCTGCTTTTTATAAATTGCAATAGCTGTTTTGAACCTTCTATCATGTCGATGTTGAAAGACTATGGGCCTTGAGCTGCCTCATGATTGGGGATGGAGCACGACTTTCTCCATAATTGTATGACTTGGGGCGTCCCATGCTCGGTTCTGTGAATGATTATATCAAGCAAGAACTGCAGGCTTGTAAAGCACAACTAATCTGATATACCACTGTAAAAAGTTATGGAAGTATTTTTTGAAGGACTATATGCTTCGTTTCTTAAGGATATTATCTAAAATATTACCCACAACAAGAGCTGAAAATGCTTTCTTGAGGCAATAATAGAGAAAGAGGTAAATTTTTATGATAGTCCATCTTCTGTATGATTGGTTCATGCTCAACAACCATCACGGCTCTAAGTTTGATGATTTGTGTGTGTTGCAAGACATTAAAAAAAATATAGGCTGCTAGTCAACAAGATTTATGTTACCAGGAGGAAAGCAATGTAACATGTTGTGGTCATGGTTCTGAAACTTATGAGGGTATTAGTTGGAGGCACATTAGTTTGTTCTTCTATTGTCTTATTCTATTGTAGTTGGATAAGGGATTGAGCTTAACAATGGCACTTGCTGACCTGCATCTGTTCTCTATGAAGGTAATGTATTGCAAGTTATTTCATAATACCATCTTGTGTGTCACATGATGCTTGAACTTAAATTTAGAGGTTTGGCCTCTATGATACACACGTAAAGGAGCATAGGAACCACTAGTTCTGTGTCGATCATGCTCATGATCCATGTGAGGCTCGTATCACTTCTCTGTCTAGAAGTTTTGCAGGCCCAAACCATGTGTGGGCAGACATGTGGCTCTAAAGCTTGGGGTTAGGATTTGTGTGGCTGACGTATACAAGGTATGGTGACTTTTTTTACTGTCCTCAAGGGGATCATGTCCAAATACCGACTTAACCAAAAGATGTTTGCCACACATTGAAGGAAGCCTCTCAAGGGGCTTAAAGCCTACAATTTATTGGTTGGGAGGAATCCTCATACGCCCCCCAAAGGGGCATTAATGATTATATTGTCTTGATTTATGCTCTCTAAAGGTGATGCACTTGAAAGACACATTGCTGGGTCTTTAGTGACTGACCATATACTTGGCTTTGTGTCTTAGAGTTTTCATTTATCCGTAGCTTAAAGGTAGTCAAGTCTGGCTCTTCATGCCTTCCTTCTTGGGACTTAAATTAATCGGTAATGTATGCCCGTTATGCAAGTTTAAGTTTTTCCTTGACTAGACTATTGAGATCTTTGCAGATTTTTTGGGTATGCTTGCAAGATAGGAAAAAACTATATGAAATGGGGCTTACTCACAACTCTCCCATGGGATCTTTAGAGTGGTATGACTTCGGGATGTGGCCCTCCCACTTCAAAGAGGAGGCTTTTTTATGATGAATAGAAGGATGTTGCTTACAAACAATCACAAGCTCACTCATGCTATAATTTCTGAGGACATCTACAGCCTGGTTGATTTCCTCATGTTCTCAAATTGCTAGTTATGCCTTTGTGTTTTATGAAATTTGAGGTTGGTATGCTTTCGGGTGGGATATGGAGTTTCCTGCAACTAACCCACCTAGGGGGTCCCATGATTCCTCGTTTTTATGAATGGAGGATGAATTATTCTCCATACTTTCTAACGAGTTTATTTTTATATTGTTGTACTACAAGATGACTTCTGTATATGACATGATCAAAGGACCAATCACAACTTGTAACAAATGATAGTAGGTCTTGCAAGGGCCAACCCTTCATTCTATGATATACTATTGGACATTGCAGATCATGATCATTGCCCTTAGGCGGTTATAACAGACTTGCAGGATGGAAGGCTCTTATACCCAAGGAACAAGCAAATTTTCAGGAGGACTCCTCTATAGGAGCAAATCTTGTAGAGTTGTAGCCCAATGTTTTCTTGCTCATTCTGATTGTTCTCCTGTCTTTAATCAAGAATGATTAACTATTCAGACATTGTGGTGTGTAGATTGGTGGCTCCCATCTTATAGCTTTTTGATGTTTGGTTTCAAATGCCATCTGCGTTCTCTGCTAAAATCTTGGAGTCACAGATTTTGGTGCCCCACCAAGGAGTGATACACAGATTTGAAAGGATAAGGATGGTGTTTCTTGGGCTTATGAAGTTTCTATTGCATGCTGGTCATAAATGAATTGCTTATATGTTTGGGTGGTACAAAAGTCACAATGGTATGAATGCTGCTTGATGTTCTGTGTCCATTGACCCACTAACAGAAATCGGGTTCGAGACTGCACAAACTCTTGCTACCTGCTAATGCTTCTCTTGATTCTACTCTTTATTAATGCAAGTGGCGGTGTCTTGTAAAATTCTTGGGTTGGGTGCATATTGCTTATACTTTAAAATGATCTTCATGATCTAAGCATGTACTTGTTTTTTTGCTAGGGAAGTAACTCTTTAGTATCACATTGCTCATTCAAGGCTTATTTTTTCATAATGCATTGCAAGACAACACACTTAGAACTTCAGCATTAATCCTATAGATGATTTGCTACTGTGCTTTGCAGGAATAGTGTTGAATAAGCTGTTTGAATTTCATGTATGCTTGTAGAATGACTAGAGTCATAATGTTGCACTTTTGTCTCATCATTTTGTGAGCACATAAACACTCATGTTAACTTTCAAGCTTGTTGAACTAAGAGCATAGTTTAAACGATGGTAGGACCTTAGGCTACATTCATCTCATGCTTTACAATAACAGAGTAAGGAAACATTGAGACATAAGGATAGGCACTCTTGGTCTTGATTGGGCTCCTTGTTTTTTGGGGCTATCATTTTTCTTTTCTTTGCAGGAACAAGAAGATTTTCATGCAGACTTCTCTCTAGTACAGCAAGTCTTGTAGCAATGAATGCTCCCTGAAGTGGAAACTAAATTTGAAGTGAATGTTTATCTCATTACTAGATGTAGTCTACTTGCTCTTTTGTATGTCATTTTAGGTTTGGGAGATTCTGAAGGACTGCACAGTAGGAGGAATGCTGGGCTGACTGCCCCCCCAAGGGGATTGTGTCACCCAGCTGTAAAGACTGAAGATTTGCAGATTGAAGGATGGACTCAGGGCTTGCAGTATTGCAGATTTGAAAGATTGAAGACTTATGTGTTGCAGGTTCGAAGATCAATGAAGAGTATGGAGACCTAAAGATTGCAAACTGCAGAATGGAAGATTTGCAGACCTGGAGCTTCTTAGAATCGAAGACTCAAGCTTGAACCAGTTCAGTTGTGTATGATCCTTTGCTCTTAGCTTTGTCGAGGACGACAAAGTCTAGGGGGGGCAGAGTGTTGGGTTGTAGGGTATGCACACACCCACAATTGTGCATAGGAACCCTCACTAGACCATAATAATATCTCTTTTTGTATCTACTTAGGATTTCACATAAAAACCCTCCCTTAGACACTTTTTAATATTTCTACTAAAAGTAAAGCTTTGGAGCCTTGTAGATGCTCACACTTTTGAAGAAATGAAGAAAACTCCCCACACGCACGTATAGCCTGAGATATGGTTGTTAGAATATTTTCCAAGATCCTTTTTGAGATATGTTAGTTAGGCATGTGCTCCTTTTTGACTAGTCAAAAGGAGCACATGGGGAATTGTGTTGAGCCTATAAATAAGAGGCTCATTTCTTGTAAAAAGGGTGGTCCCTTGGCCATGGCCTGGGCCTCCATGCTAATGGAAAGAAGGTTCATTTGGCTTCCACATTTCTCCTTGTGTGCTAAGCGTTGATCCATGTGTGTGGGTTTGGCACTTGGGGTTGTCTTGTGTGTGAGCATTGCCCTCCCTTGCTCCTTTTGACGTTGGCCATGATGCCATTGTTTGTGGACGTGGGTGTTGGTGCATTGATTACACTTCTTGCAACTCCTCTTGGAAGATCCTCTCACTTGCATGTGAGGCGGTTTGGGTTGGTTACTCCCCATACTTCAACAGCAGCTTACAATGATACGCGATATTCAGATTTGGATATAAAAGCTATATTAACGAAGGCTTTGGTGCTGGCAGTCCTTCACAAAGCTTAGAGTTTCGTTGTTCATCTTTGTTCTAGCTTCGTCCAGTATCAAGCGGTGAAGCCATATGGAGAAAATGACACTTTAATGGACCATGAATCGTATTTTATGACAATGGATCCAAGAGAACTTTTTATTTATAGTTACAAATTAGCAGACTATGGAGAGACTTTACGTCGTTTTGCTTTGTTCCGTAGGGAACGTGAAGGGAGGGAGCCATCTCAGAGATAAACTAAAAAGTTGTGTTAAACTACATGTAAATACTGTTTCTTTTAAAAGACAAGTTAGTCTTTTTATGAAGAATAAAACCAGGAGAGATCTTCGGAAGTCAACAAGGAGTCAACTACCAATGTACATAAATAGACCTAGGTAATATTTTCCTTTTGAGTAACTCTTTGTATATAAACTCTTGTGATATGAACTTCTATTTTATGTGGGATGACCTAGTTTTAGATGTTTGAAGAAGAGTGATCGTCAAGTTTTGAAACCCTAAAGGTGATATACTTTCTTTTATAATTGTATTTCCTGTTTGTATAAATGTGCATATGTAAGTACATTAAATAAATAAACATGTGATATATGAAAGAGTGAATAAGTATTAAGAAACTCGAGTGAACCAAGAATTGCATACATCTACTGAGCTTAGACATAATGCATGAACAGTTAGAATTATACAAGTAGGATTAGGAAACAAATTAGTACTTTAAAAAACAAGGCCTAGGAAAGTGAAGGGAAACCTAAACTAAGTATATGTATATACTTGTACTCCGGAAAGCTTGATGAGTGAGATTTAGTCTACTCTACTTTTGATCTCTCATTTGATCGAACCTCCAGAAAGACTGTGAATTAGAAAAGAAAAAGTCTTCATACACCAACCAGTTATCTATGTGTATGTGTACGTGCTGTTAGGCGTTACGATGAGCTAGTAGGCGGGTGGGAATACCTTGATCAGGTGATCAAGGCCACAATTTGATACTAATTGTGTCATTTGTCCTGACCTACATGTTATCATGTGCTCATATGGGTCGATAGGCAGGTGGACTCACTCTAATTGGGTGGTTAGAGCCACGAGCTGACATTGATTTGGTATGAGGCTCACATTGTGCATCATGTGCTACGTCAGGTCGGAAGATGGGTAGGTTAAACCTGGCTGGGTGGTCAGGTCCATGAGTTGCACCCGACTTCGGCATAGGCCGACTTATGTGAAAGAAAAATAAATAAATAGAAATAAAAACAAAAGATTGAGCTGGGTTGAATAACAAAATAAAAATAAAAATTAAAAGCAAAAAGCAAAATAATCCAAGGTCTGATGGGGAACCAGATAGTGAGAAATCAGCACTGAAGTTAGATTGATGTTTCACAAATTGGGTTAGTAAAGGCTTGTATATGTATATGTTTAGGATGGGTTACTAGATCTGACCACGTTAAGTTAGCAAAAGAACTAGTGGGTTCTCAATCGGCTTGCATGATTTCTCACCTGAATGTGTTAGAATATCTCAATATGATTGTGTGCAATACTTGTGTTTATTTCTTTCTCTTAATTTATGCAAAAGTTCATTTCACTTTTAGATTTTACGCATGTAAATAAATTTCCGTTTAAATTGTGTTTATCTGCCATGACTACTTGATGCTCGTTTGTGTCTATTGATATGTATGCAGGTGGGCACATCCGGAGGATGCACATGTTTAGAGGGGGTGGATGTGGTCGAGAAATGACACTCAAGCTTGGGCACCATTACAAAGCATCCAATCGATTCAAATGAGAAGATATCAATATGCTTAACATTGTGCTGAAGTCTTTCCATAAAACTTTCATTTATAAATATCTTGATTAATACATGAAACCCTACATGTTTATGTGTGTGCATATGTGACTGTCTACAACCAAAACTCATAATGACTTGTCTTCATGAGTTAGAGTGACTGGTCTAATCATCACTTGCATGAGATTGATGTCGCATACCATTGAATTGATCTTATTGTCTTCACCTCCATAAGATTTTGGCATCAATATGCTCTTCATGTGTGCTTGCTGATTGCAGATAGATGTGCTTGCATGTTGAACACATGGATGTGTGTAATAGTCTATGTTCCCATATGAGCGAAATGTGTCCGTACATATCAATATATGTACATATGTGCATTAAATAGGTGAGTGTTTATATGTATTTGTGCTTGGGCATGAGTATTGATGGATGTGTGAATGTCTCTTTGTATGCATGCATAATGGTGCACATCAAAATACAAATTACTCAAATATATTACATTCCAGTGGAAAGGCATACACATGATTTTCTATTTTTGTGGGAAAGATATAATGAGAAATGTTTTTCGAACGGAGTTAGAGAAGTGCTGGCCTCAGACTACGAGAGGTAGATGATAGCTATCTTCATCAATCTCATGGGAATCCTTGGGATCCTTTGGGAATAAAATGGATTGATAGCTCGTCGTTGTGGTCTTTGTAGCAAGACTTGGTGACTAATAACACACAGAGGAAGACATGTGAGGGATGTGGATGACATGTCCTTGAATCAAGGTATACAGATGTATGCATGAAGGAGGAAATACATGAAAATTAATCAGATTAATTTCAAAAGACGGACACGACCGTCAGGGGATGAAGAACATCAGAGGCGTGATCCTAGTTTGTTGGATGAATATCAAACAAAGCAATAGGCAATGATCTGTTCAAAGTAAGGGATTCATCTGGAAGTTTCAGATCATCTAGGGAAGAGGTAGAGAAGTGCTGGCAGCAGCAGCAGGGGAGAAACAAGAAAAGAAAGGCTTCTGAGGACGGCTCTTGAATATGATGTCGAAAACGAAGTATGATGTCGCTGTTGAGCTACAGAATTATTCATGGGTTGAAGGAGGGTGTCTAAACTTGTTGGGCTCCAATGCTTTGATCTAAATATGTACTCTTGGAAGTCAATTCTTAAGAGTCCTCGATCGATTTTAACCTTATGCTCAACATTTCTTATGTTTATTATTGTACTTTTAAACTCCCTTAAGTTTTCGTACTAATGCCTGCAAGCGGAATCCACTACTCATGATCAAGCAATGGAAAAGAAGTAATCCTCTATTCCGGTTCACTACAACACCACAACAAAACATCTTGTTATGGAAAACGCATAGAGTCTCGCTTCGTAGTGTGCGACGAATTAGCCATAAGGCAGTAAAGTGACTTCTTTTCAATTGATCTAGAAATACTGTCTTTTAGTACAGTGACTTTGACTAAAGGTGTGTGCTTAGTGTTTCATTTAATACGTGAAAAATATCGTAGGTGCTTATATTAACTTCCACACGCGTGGTGCGATCAAATGAATTAAAAAATAAAGTCCTTGCGCATTATGAAGAGAAATGAGTTATGATGATAAAAGTTGTGAATTGAAAATAATATGAGGACTCTCAGGAAGAAATTATCCAAAGTAAATAGATCATCACTAATTATGGACAAAGCCTTGAGCTGCTTCAAGGTGAGTTGATTTACGAGCCAGGATAGTAAGCTTCTTTTGAATCAGGAGTTAATGGTTTCAATGTTGAAGTTATACTCAAGATAATTGTAAATCTTGGCTTATTGTTCAAAACATGTGAAATGGTGAAGGGGACTGGTATTTATAGTTGAGGAGGCTCGATAACAATCACATGACGTGGACCAATCAAGAAGTGCCATGTGGCAAACATATGTTGGGAATCACAATGGGTAGATGACATGGCCCACTCAAATGATGCCACATGGCATTGTACATTGGGATTTGCAATGGCTAGATGACATGGACCAATCAGAGGTTGCCACATGTCAACAATGGTCATCTCATTCCACAAACCTATTTAAGCTCTTCTATCATGTTTTTTCATTTTTTTGTGAACTCTTTGCTAGCGCCGACTTGCCACTGCCTTTGAGTTTTTTTTGTGCTTTTCAAATCTTACCATAGACCACATTTTGTGTGAGGTATGATGGATCATAAGAGCTTGTACATGACCGATCTAAGCAATTAGGGGCATCTTGAAGTTTTGGATGCCCCTAATCGCTTGGATGGATTTTCATAATCAACCATTTTACAATACAACCGATACAAGCAATTAGGGACATCCAGGGATTTCCGGATGACCCTAATCGCTTGCATTGGTCGTGTTTCTTGAGTGCTTTGTGAAAGGGTTTTGAAATTAATATTTTTTTTATATATTTTTTTGCTTTATCAACCATTTACAACAGAACCGATACAAGCAATTAGGGACTTTCTGGATGACCCTAATTGCTTGCATCAGTCGTGTCTCTTGAGTGCTTTGTGAAAGGTTCTTTACATTATTTTTTTTGCTTTTTTAATTTCTTCCATAATCAACCGTTTTACAACATGACCGATACAAGTGATTAGGGACATCTGGGGATTTCTAGATGACCTCTATTGCTTGCATCGGTCATGTTTCTTGAGTGCTTTGTGAAAGGCTTTTTACATTAGTTATTTTGCTTTTTATGGAGCTTATGGCTAGAACAAAGAAGACAACAAGGGATTTGTACCCTCATGATCAAGAGCGAAATTGCCAAAATAAAGATGACCAGGGACCTTCTCCCCCAGACACCTAGTCAAGGCCCTGATACATTAGAGCGGTCTTCAAAAAAAAGGGTCAGTTACCATGTTAAGTCTTTGAGGGAGATAAGAAGGGCTCAAAGGTCTGTGGGACTCCTTATCCCAAGATTTCCTTTCTCGAGAGTTGTCAATCAAATTTCAGCGAATCTCTGTTCCATGATGAAGACCACATCCTTCGTAAACATGAAGTGGCAAACTCAAGCTCTTCTATGCTTGCAACAAGCTGCACAAGACTTTGGAATCTACTTCATGAATGATGTTTATTTATGTGCATCTGATTGTCACAAGGTGACATTGATGGCAAAAGATTATGTGATTGTATCAAGGCTCATATATAAGTTTGATAAATCTATTGTGCCTATTGAGAACCATGATCAAAAGTTCTTTGATATACCTCCAGCACGAGCACCTTAGTCATTAGTTGTAATTGAAGAGGTCCACCCTCAGGTCCCTCATGATCATGAAACAAGAAATGCAGCAAATTGTGAGGAGGAGAAGAAAAACCAGGGTATATTGTCAGAGGAAAATGTTATCCTGAACTAGATTCCGAAGCTGCAAAAGGAAAATAAAGAACTTCTTAAAAAAAGAGATGGGCAGGTGATAGTAAATGCTGCAATGCCATGGCAA
The DNA here is from genome assembly GCA_020310875.1 of Ceratopteris richardii. NCBI lineage: Eukaryota > Viridiplantae > Streptophyta > Polypodiopsida > Polypodiales > Pteridaceae > Ceratopteris > Ceratopteris richardii. Next base: position 105,539,165 of record CM035434.1, read on the forward strand.
GAGGAATTTATGCTTGATATAAAACTAGAAGACAACAAAATGCTGAGAGACTTTAATGTTGAAATATCTGATAGTGTAGTCAATATTGCACTCAGCTATTATCTATAGGCCATAAAATGCTCATGTTTTACTTAATTTGGTATTTCTTATATTGAATTTATATTTCTTAAATTATAGGCTCCTTCTGCAACAATGTGAGGAAGCAGTTTCAAGAAAAGTTTTCATCATAGATCCTCTTGTGACTCAGTGCTTTTTGTATAAGCAGGAAGATGTGAAATTCTTTCCTAAGAATTTTACAGAAGGGGTAGAATATATTATCTACCCCTATATTGAAAAGTAAGTATTCATCTTCATTTTGAAATAACTAACATTCTTTTTAATAGAGAAGTTATTTTTACATTGCACTCATTGATAGGGGCCACTGGAGTCTTATTATCATTGACTTCATTGAATATCAAGCACTTTTCTTGAATTCCCTCCGATCACATGGAAATTGTAAAGTGTAAGCTTTGCCTTACATTTTGGTGTTCTATTTTAAAGCTTTGCCATCCATTTTGAATTCAAGTTTACCTTGCAGTGCTACTAAGCTTCTTAAAATGCATATTGATCACAATTTTCCTGGAATTCCTAAATTGAATGAAGAAAAAAGGTTTGGATACACTCAAATACATGTGCCATTACAGAAAGACAGCACCTCATGTGGGTGGAGAGTGATTGCAAAGGTAGTAAGGTTCTTGGAAAGAAGGTTTTACAGTCCTGAGTTAAACTTGTCAGACTACCCAGATGCATGGGTCATCTTGATCAGGGAGAGAGCAATAAATGCCATTATGAAACATGCAATATGCCCTTATGATCCAGAATCACCTCCACCACCACCACTAGATAAAAACAAGTTAGAAGAAAAGAAGAAAGGGTTTCTTATTCAGTCCCCATTGAAGTATGGGCCAAAGAATAAGAGTAGAGGTCAGGGCTCCAAAAAGGGCCACAAGCAGCACAGAGATCAAGGCTCCAAAAAGGAAAGAAAAGAAGGATGAAACATTATATTTTTTGAATGTAACATTTTAATTTTATGTGTAACCAACATATGTTGGAAGATTTATTTATGTACAAATTGTATGTAATTATGTTAGTCTTCATCTGCAATATGTTCATTGTAACTATATTTATATGCCTTGAGTAATATAATGTTGAATTGATCCTCTTGAGAACTAAGCAAAAGTGACTTCATTGCATGGTTCAAGCATCATAAAAATGTCTATTTTGTTTTTTTGCTTTATTCTTGTGGAAAAGTTAAATGTGAGGAGGATAAAGAAGGTTTAATGACACGATTGATACAAGCGATACGGGCAATCGGAGAATTTAGGGTGGCCCGTATCGCTTGTATCGGTTGTGTCATTTTCCATTTTCTCATACCATCCTTTCAAGGCAACTATGCATAAGATGAGTTCACATGGAAAGTGGTATTGCTCAACAATCAAAGCTTAATGCAAAATTCATGTTTTGAAGCATGTTTCGATAGTTTATAATACACGACCGATTCAAGCGATAAGGACAATCTAAGAATCTCGGATTGCCCTAGATGCTTGAATCATTCATCTTCTCTAATCTCGTGTACACTATAATATGACTAAACTTCATGCTCTATATATTTTGAATATCAGTTGACTTGGAATTTGCACCACGTTCTCCAGCCTCTTTAACATTCCTAGTTATGTAGATAGATAGATAGAGAGAGATAAACAGATATATAGATAGATAGATAGATAGATAGATAGATAGATAGATAGTTCTCATGCACACCTAATGTGCACCTTCGATAGACTCAAATACTTAAATTGAAACTAGTTATTGAAAAGTAAAAGTAATGTTCATCTAAAATTTACTCCTATGCAAGTTCCTGTATAATCATTGCACGTGCACCATTGAAACCTCATCAGAATGTTGAAATTAAACCAACAAATGCCAACATGAATTTAGTCCATAGAAAGCCATAATTGAAGTGATGTAATGAGTCACATTTTTCGTTACCATCCTACAAAGAAAAATCAATGGAAGTATGGAAAAAGGTTCTAAAAAGGGCAATATATTATGTAAGAATTTCTTGGTTTATATTCTTGAGTCACCTAGAATTTACTCATGCAAGTTCCTATATAATCATTTCACAATAGAAGATATCCCTCATTAGAATCTTGAAATTAAACAAAGAAATGCCAATATGAATATAGTCCATAAAAAGACATAATTTAAGTGATGTAATCAGTCACATTCTTAGTCACCATCGTGCAAAGAAAAATCAATGGAAGTATGAAAAAAACTTTCTTAAAGAAGGAGATATATTGTATAAGAATGTCTTCGTTTCTATTCAATCAACTTTTTTTAGACTTGTTACAATGCTTTGGGTTGGAACTTGATCACCTTGGGTGGCTGGCAAGTAATGCAAGATAATGTTTTCTCTGATCTAATGTTAACTATTGCATCATCAATTAAGAATTTGAACTGCGATGATACGTCATCAAGGTATTCTAGCAGCTCCCTTACATTTCTAAGTTTCCCATTTGTAGTGACAATTATTCTCCTAGATTGAAAATCTGGATGAATCAATACTTCTAACTCAAGTTTTGGACAGCTCTCCTCTGAGTCCAAGGCTATCCAGAGTCCAAGCTTTCTTTTCCACCTTCTGTAGTCATATTCTAGAACTAGAGGTTGTCGAGATATCTGATATGAGATTGAAAGAGAATTTGGACTAACTTTACATAAAATGATGTCACTTAGCTTTTGAACAGATTTGCTATCCCATTCCCTACCTAGAACATCATCAACCTCTAAAACAGAGACTCTCCTATTCAACCACATTGATTTTGTTTTCTATAATAATATGTTTTTAAAGCATGCTACAAAAACATGAATAGGCAAAAATTGTTGAATGATTACAAGCACCCCAATCTAATGAAGAGATGCAAGGGGCAGGCAAATGTACAAGCTCCCTGATGGCACCTGATAATCTATAAAATGGACAAATAACCGTATGCTATTGAAAAATTTAAAAGATTTGTCTACATACATAAGTTCTGCATATTCCTTATCAAGAACTCTGAATGTTCCTATTAAACATTCAAGAGGTTTCCACTCCACAATATTGGAAGGAAAAATATCTACAATACAAAAACATATATGTTGTTATACAAAAACAACTGAAACGATAGAAGAGCATTGTAAAACTTCACTTACAATACGAAGGGAATTGCAGAAGATTTTCTAGAACAAGATCCTGAGCGTTGTACACATGTTGTACTCTTGCAAACCAACTGCATCTCTTCAATTTGAAACTGAGAATATGTCCTCTCCAATGGTTTCTTGTGTCGTCTCTTCTAGCACGAGAACACATTGGGACGAACACATGCAGTATGTAGGTGATGATGCTATGATAGACAGAGGATATAGTCTCTTTCCACAAAAAAAGGAGGTCATTGCTTGTGCTCAGGTCTCTTCTGAAGAACTCTGAAGCAATCAACTTTTTGTGCGCATATTGAGCATCATACATTTCGAAGCCGTGCATCATCAACATTTGTTGTTGTCGAGATCTCTTTTACATGCGAAGATAAGCCAAATTCATTACTCAAACCCCTCTCTGCAAGTGAATGCCCACACAAGTTCAAATTATTCATTACTCAAATCCAATATTAAGAGTGTGTTGTTCATCAATTCTGCTGGTGCAATCACTTGATTTCAACACACAAGTTCAAAGCAGAAGAAGTTGAAGGAGAGCAGAACGTTGGCTATCGAAGACATCTCTAAATGAAAAAGGTAATAGAGTGACTGAAATTTTTGTTGAATCTCGCATGATTGCAACTTGAGGGAACATCACAATCAAACAAATGATTAAGGTTCTCTCCTGCCATGAATATTTTGAGTTCTCTCATAGTTTGTAATATTCCACTTGTAGTTTCATACGAATGTACCTCATCATGCATTTTGAGATGTTGAAATGTTACGTTGGTTTGTGACTTCTATATCAGAATCTGAAGTAAATTTTTATGTCACATCTCACTACTTTCTTTTCCTAGACTAATGATCCGGTAATAAGGGGGCCGCTTGTTAGCCATAAACAGATTACGTTTCCTTTGAAATTGATGTATCTTGAGAAGCACTATAAAATATATAAATGGAACATAAAAAAAATACAAGAAGAAAACTACAGAAAATTCGAGAGGTGTAGGATGTTTCGATACCCCCGATGAAGGAAACCCTCTCACAAGCAGCTGACTCCATTATCCAATTGTTTGTTGATGCTTGATACAATAACTTCCACACCCAACTGCACTCTTTTGCATCCATAATGTGCTTGATAATAAATATCCTAATTAAGGCCTGCTTGAATCTCTCTTTTTTTTTAAATAAAGGAAGTTCGGCTTTAGCCTACTCTTCTGAACTTGAGTTTGTTAAAAGAAAAGTACAAGAGAAGGGGACTAGTGCCCACGGGATCCCCCGAATCCCACAGAGCATGGGTAGGTTTTACAGAGTTTAGATGGTATTATAAAGACCCTCTCATCATGCTCATGTGGGGCCCACTTGGGTTTAAGCTTGTTGTCGATCAAAAGCAGCACTTGATGATGTCTGAAGGGAGGGTATTTGTTACAATTAATGATCCTTTTGCCAAGGAGGAACAACGATTTCTCAATCGACCACTCTTTGGTGGCGTCACCAAAGTTAACAGCACATCTTTCCTAAAAGATTTTCCATAGGACCTCCCCTCCGATGGCATTCCAGAATGTCGTGGAGCAGCCAATCGCTTCTCCCAGCAGAGCTTGCTTCCAACTGATATGTTTCTAAAGTCTAGTTTTCTTTCCGACAATCTGCGAGATCTTGTTGGAATTGGGATAGGTAAAGAAGATATGAGAAACATCTTCTATAGACCGATAGCAGCCTTTGCACCAGGGAGGTATCCCACAAAATTTGCTAGCCTTAAGGTGGGTCCACATTCCATGATGAAGAATTCGCCATAAGAGGACAGAGGATTTAGTATTTGTTTTGCTAGAGGAAGATCCATTTACTCTTTATTTGATGATGAAATGCAATCCAAATACATTGGTTTTTGAGGATTCTGTTTCTGTTTTGCTACAAGTCAATAATGTATGTTGTCGATCAAGCCTTTTTAGCTGCTCCCAAGAATGAAAAAAATTGTTAATCTTGCATAGTCAAACAATGCATATAAAGATATCAAGAAAATAAAAGAGCAAAAATATGTTTGTAAGTATTTTAAGGTAATGATTGTGCCATGAAGAGTTGTCCTAAACGGAATGCAAAAGAGGCATAAATTCTTGTTGCAAAGGCCTCTACACCTAAAGAAGAGTCTACTAACATTGTTCAAAATGAAGAATGGGTGTTTTTTCCATTTTAGAATGACCAAGATGCCTAGCTGAGTAGTAAGAATACCCTGCTTAAGTGACCTCACAGGGAGACAACAATATGATGGGACATATCTTAGGAAGCCTCTATTTCTTGACCCTTGATCAATGAAGTCTTCCCTTATCCTTAGACAACATGCCCATGGTGGTGGCTCATCCTTGGCAAACTACATCGAGAAATTGCCAAAGGAAGATTTTGTGATTGTCTACAAGGACTATTCCCCTCAAGGACACTTTGTGAATAGAGGGCCTGAGCAAACTTTTGTGCCTCTCTACAAGGGATTAGCTTTGTAATTTTGGTGAGGAAGCAATTTTCCCTTAGTAACCTAGGAGTTGAATTTAGAGGGAAAATATTAGGACAAGTAGGAATGACTTTGGGTTGTGGATTGACAAACCCCCATGTAATATCTCACTCAGAATTGACCTACCCATTGCCACAATATTTTCAAAGAAGAAAGAATGTCCTGGAGAGTCTCAAGGGCAATAGATACTTATAAATAGATTTAATAGAAGTTATGTTTTTTTTTTCAATTTCCATGTGCATTAAATTGTTTTGATTGTGGTTTTATGTTTTTGAATATATACTTCATATGTGTTGCATAGTCAAATGAGTGTTTTCTTCAATTGTATGTAGTGCATGAGGATTCTAAGGGCTTGGGAAAGGAAAAAAGGGGCTAGGACAGAAACAAGGGTAAGGGCCCTAAACAAAGTTTGCAGGGCCCTTGCCCGTGTTTTTGTGGCACCCCTTTTTTTTTAATCCTAAGCCTTCATAAATGACCTAGAGCACATTTGCATAGGTACGAGTGCATATAAACATGCTTGAAGTTCTAAGCGTTGATATATTTTATTAGTAATGTGTATGAACACACTAGGACCACCAATGCACTTTTTTTCTTCTTTAGGAGGTTTTTTCCCCTCGCTTGTATATACGCCTACAACCCTATTGTGTTACTTATCTTTGTACATTCTCTTGGTAATACATTTGGTATTGTGTGTTGTGCTCCAAGCTTCTTCTTTTTTTTTTGTGTTTTTTGCATGCTTCCATGAACCTAAAGCTCCAACAATTGGTATTAGAGCAGGTCGCCGCTTTATCTCGGGCATCGTCGACACCCATCTGGTCACAACCTCAGAATCACATAAAAATTGGTGAGCATACTCGGGCTGATTAGGAGAGTTCAAAGCTACTTTTCTTTGCCATGTCAAAATCTTGATCTAAGCTTTTTTTGGCCTTTGAATGCACTACCATAGTGCATATGCAAGAAATTTTGTCTTTTTGTGCCAAACATAAATACATGTTTCAGTTTGCTAGTATAAGCTCCTCCAAGTCTGCTACAAGTTTAGTACAACTCAATAGGGTAGTCTTGTTCAAATTTTTGAGATACAATCATTTTTCTACATCAAGGTATTTTAATCACTAGCCATGGCTAAAAGCAGTGATGTATTCCGTATGTTGGCTGTTGAGGATAAGTTGGATGGTACCAATTACCCATTATGGGCATATATGATGCATCATATATTGGTCACAAAAGGACTGTGGAATATTATGTAGGGTGTTGAAAAACATCCTACTACACCTACAAATACGATTTCTAAAGGTGACGCTAATGGCATTGAAGATGATGTTCTTCAGGTTCCTATTCGTGCTAGGGTTCCTGCTCCTCCTACTACAAAGCAACTTTGTTGGGATGGCAGAGGTGCTCATGCACATGCATTGATAGCCTTGTCTGTGAAATGTGTCATTATTCCTCACATTCGATCCTGTAAAACAACAAAGGATGCTTAGGATACCCTTAGCACTTTATATCAGGCAAGGAATGAGGCTCATGTTGCTTACCTCTGAAAATAGTTGGAGAGTGAGCACATGAACGAAGGAGACTCCTGTTGGAAAGATGGATGGATGCTCCAAGAGACTGAGTAGGTACTGCTAAAACCTGCTTTGTACCAGCCCTCTTTTGCTTCAGACTTGATACGTAGACCTCCTTAGCTTTCCAATGACATCATAAAATGCCCTATGTACTTTGGAAATGATGTGTGCAATGATTGAATCAAAACAAATAACTTTGAAACTCACAAACTCAAGAAAACCTTCTATTTATGTCTTGACACCTGCTGGGTATTTTGTTCAGTATAACCAGCACAATAGGAATTGGAAAAATTCCTTTTAGGGGTATCTAGCTAGCTTAGTAAGCTAACTATTCTAAGTGGAATGATGTAAGAAGATAAACTATGCTAAGAGAAATCAATTTAGAAAGTTAAGCTATACCCATGATTTTCTAGGACTGTAGCAGATATTGACCAGTGATCACCTCGACACATATTTATCTGAAATGGCTAAATAGAATCTATTCATACTTTGCGAGTATGTAGAAAACTTCACGCTGAATCCAACAAGCTTTGAATCACTGAATTTGATGGAGAAATGACTGAGATATGCACTTCACAAGTTGACAGACTTTTGAGTAGTATGACAGAGAACTCAAAAATGAACAATGTGAATGTATGTATTAATGAACACTTGTATACAAATCCATTGGCATGAAAATCATTGCCTAATGGTATAGATAGGTGTGGGATAGAGTTTAGGCCTCACACACACTCAGAATCACTGATGAGAAGCTCAGGAGTGATGAGTTCTGCCCGCGACTTTTCCATGTCCTTTTTTATAAGGAATGAGTAAAAATTTGAATTCAAATTCAAACTTTTGACTCCCTATGATCAAGCTCCTATATCCTAGGAGATATCAAAGAGATACCTTTTCCATGAATCCTTTTGGTAGGTGATTACAAAAGATTCTAAGTCAATTTGACTTTTACAAAGAGATAAAGTGGTAATTAACCACTACCAATGGTTCCTATGCTTCTTCACATATGTAGGGTCTTCAAGATATCTTTCAAGCCAAATGTGTAGGCTTGTGATTTACACCAACAGCTCCCCTTCAAGCCAAACATTTTGGCTTGGTCTTCATCTTCAATCTTCATGTATATCCTTCAATCCAATCATTGCTTTGAACCTGCAAAGTTTGGTTCCATCCAAAGCTTTAGTCAACAAATCTGCACACTGCATGTTGGTTGATACATAGGTTAGTTGAATGTCTTTGCTTATCAACTTCTCTCTCACATAATGATAATGGACCTCTATATGTTTGGTCCTAGCATGATAGATAGGATTAGTGCAAGGTGAAGTGAACTTGTATTATCTCCAAAGATAATTGGTGACCTAGTATATAATCCCAATTTTGTATACAAAAGCTTAATCCACATTGCTTCTTGTGTGGCATTAGCTAGTCCTCTATATTCTGCCTCTGTAGAAGACAAAGCAACAGTAGGTTGCTTCTTTGAAGACCATAAAATTGGTTTGTCACCTGCAAAAGAAATGTATTCAGAGGTGCTCCTCCTATCATCCTTGCATCCTGCCCAATCTGCATCTGAATAAATTTTGATATCAATATCTGAAGTGTAAGGGAAATACAAACCATGGTTCTGTGTACCCTTGAGATACTTCAAGATTCTCTTGGCAGCCTCTAAGTGAGGTATCCTTGGCTTGTGCATAAACTAACTTAGCACACTAACTCCATATGCAATATCTATCCTTGTTAAGGTAGCATAGTTCAAGCTACCCACCATACTTTGATAACTTGTAATGTCATTGACTTCATCACCTTCATGGGCACTTAGTTTAGGTTTACCTCCATTGGAGTACTTCCTACTTTGGCATCCATCAAGTGAAATTTTTTCAACATATCCTAGATGTATTTTTTCTGAGTAATGTATATCCCTAAGTTAGTGTAGACTAATTCAAGCCCAAGAAAATACTTCAATGGACCAAGATCATTGATCTTGAAATCCTTCATCATCTAGCTCTTAATTTGTCTAAATCCATTTACATCATTACCTGTAATTATGATGTCATCAACATAAACACAAAGGTATATTACCTCTGAATTACTTCTCTTGATGAATAGAGAAGTATCTTCCTTGCTCATAACAAATCCTTGGTCTTGGAGATATGTAGTTAACCTGTAATTCCATGCCCTAGGTGCCTGCTTCAATCCATATAAAGCCTTTTTTAATTTGCAAACATATGTTACCTTCTTAGGATCCTCATAGCCAGGAGGTTGTGACATATATACCTCCTCTTAGATCCATCCATTCAAGAAAGCATTCTTGACATCCAATTGGTACATATTCCAATTTTTTGATGCAGCCACACTTACCAACACTCTGATTGTTGGCATCTTGGCCACAGGAGAAAATGTCTCTTCATAGTTAATGCCTCGGGTTTGTGCAAAACCCTTGGCTACCAATCTGGCTCTGTACCTATTAATTGTGTCATCAGGATTTCTTTTAAGTTTATAGATCCATTTGGATCCTATTACCTTCATGGACTCCTTCTTGGGTACTAACTCCCACGTGTCACTCTCCTTAAGTGCTTCAATCTTCTCATCCATTTCTTCTTTCCATTTTGATTTGGTTATGGCTTCTTCATATGATCCTGGTTCCTCATTTGACAAATCTCTGGCAAGATAAATAGAATTTTTAGTAACAAGAGATGTATCATACCCATATCTGATAGGTTTTTTTCTTTCTCTTTGTGATCTTCTGATTGATTGAGTTGAAGATTCAGGTATGTCTTCAAGCTTCTTCATCTTCATTTTGCCCTTGGACTTCCATGCCTTGAACTCTTCAAGGTTGATAGTATCTTCATCATCTGAGCTTGAATCTTCATTCTGAGTAGGTTCCTCCTTTGCAAGACTTGGAAACTCCTCTTCCGAATCATAGGGTAATTTAACCTTCTTGCATTCATTCTCATACCAAGAATCATTTTCATCAAAGACAACATCTCTGCTTACCATGAATCCCTTATTAGTAGGGTTATAAAACCTGTAACCTTTTTGATTTAGATCATACTCAATAAAGATGCACTTTTCAGCCTTTGGATATAGTTTACCTCTTATCTGAGAAGGAATGTGTACATATGCTACACATCCAAATATCCTGCAATGGTCAAGTGAGGGTCTCTTACCATGCCATGCTTCATAGGGTGTCATGCCATCAAGAGACTTAGATGGTAACCTGTTTATGAGGTAAGTGGCAATAGAAACACTCTCTGCCCATAGATAGTTAGGTAGCTTTTTCTCATTCAACATAGATCTAGCTGTCTCAACAATTAACCTATTTCTTCTCTCAGCTACCCATTCTGTTCAGGAGAATACCTTGTGGTTATTTCTCTTTTGATGCCTCTTTCCAACAAGAAGTTTTCAAACTCATTTGAGAAGTACTCACCTCCTCCATCTGACCTTAGCCTCTTCAAATTCCTTCCTATCTGATTTTCAACTAGTGCAAGATATTTTTTAAAGCAATTAAACACCTCATCCTTGTGCTTCATGAAGTACAATACACTCCATCTGCTATAATCATCTATAAAAGATACATAGTACCTTGAACCTGAGACTGAGGGGTCCTTGCTTGGTCCCCATACATCTGTGTGGACAAGCTCTAGGTAGTCTTCATGCATGTAGCCTTTCCTTGAGAAGGGTAACCTGTGAGACTTCCCAAATTGACAAGCACCACACTTATAAATCATATGTTGCTTGGATACATTAGGTATTCCAAGCACACATTGGTCCCTGCATATTTGCTTCAAAGTTCTTTCTCCTATATGCCCTAGTCTTTTGTGCCAAATCTCAAGCTCTGCAAGTGTTTGATCTTTATAACTGTATAGTGCAATATTCTTTATGTCTTCTAACTCAAAAGTGAAAAGTCTACCTGATTTTTCTCCTTTAGCAATCCTCTTGAACTCATGTCTTGGATCTTCCACAAATGCTCCATATTGGTTGAATCTAACTTGCAAACCTTTCTCCACAATCTGTCTAACACTCATCAAATTTCTGGTAATGGTTGGTACATAGAGTACCCTGCTCAACAAATTCTGATTTCCATCACAAGTCTTAACATTTCCAAGTTTAACTACTGAATGCTTGGTGTCATCACCTGTTTGGACTTGATGCTTACCTTTTGGTTCCTCAAGATCAGAGAGTAGTGCTACATTGCCAACCACATGATTTGAGCACCCTGAGTCAATGTAGAATAGGTGGTCATCATTTGTACCTGATTTTGAAGTCATGTTCATGATCAAGAGAGAATCATCCTGCTCTTCTGTACAGTTGTTGTAGTCCTTTCTGGATTTGAATCCACCTTGGTAGTTGCCATTGTAATTATTGTTGTAAATGTTGTTGTGGTTGTTGTTGTAGCCTTGGTGATGGTTGAATCTACCTCTTGACTGTGAGTATCCACCTCTTTGGTATCCTCTTCCTCTTTGATTTTTGTAATTCCTGAAACACTCATCTGTAGTATGATTTGATAAACCACAAATGTTGCATGGTGAGGAGTTATAGGATCTCCCCCTACCTTGCTTAGCTCCTCTGCCCCTTCCTCTTGATGTTCTTCCTCTTCCTGCATAGTTGGCTTGGGAGGTAGAGCCTTCATCTTCCACCTTCTTGCTCTTGCCTTTATCTTTAGACTTCTTATCAGTGTATAGGGCAGAAGAGTAATTACCTTTGGAAATATCTCCATTCTTGTTGAGCCTTGCTTCATGAGTAAGCAATTGTCCCATGAGAGTTGTGAAATCTGGTATTTGCATGTCCATGTAAAGGTCCATAGCAGTGGTGAAGCTTTCCAATTTGTCATCAGCCTTGATCTCATTGATCACATGCCTTACAATCTGCTCTTCTTCAATATCTTCTCCTATGCTTGCTAACTGATCTGCTACATCTTTAATCTTGGTTACAAATTCTGAAACAGCTTGCTTAGGTTGCTTCCTTAATGTTGTGAATTCAATCCACAACTGATTTTTCCTAGCCCTTGTATTTGAGGAATAATATGATGACAAGGTTTCCCAAGTCTCTTGAGATGTCTTACAATTTCTAATATGTGGCAAACGAAAATCAGAGATGGAGTTGATTAAATAAGACCTTGCCAATGCATCCTTAGCACACCATGTGTTGAGCTTTTCATGTTCTTCCTTGGTTGGTAATCCTCTTGTTTTGAATGAGGGCAATTCCTCATCTCCTGAGATGTATCCATAGAGACTCCTTCCTTATAACTAGCTCTTTATCCTTAGAGACCATGCTTGATAGTTGCTCCTATCCAATTTATAAATAAATGAAGGAAAACCATCTCCCATTTTACCTTAGTTTGCTCTGATACCACTGTTGGAAAGATGGATGGATGCTCCAAGAGACTGAGTAGGTACTGCTAAAACCTGCTTTGTACCAGCCCTCTTTTGCTTCAGACTTGATACGTAGACCTCTTTAGCTTTCCAATGACATCATAAAATGCCCTATGTACTTTGGAAATGATGTGTGCAATGATTGAATCAAAACAGATAACTTTGAAACTCACAAACTCAAGAAAACCTTCTATTTATGTATTGATACCTATTGGGTATTTTGCTCAGTATAACTAGCATAGTAAGAATTGGAAAACCTCCTTTTAGGGGTATCTAACTAGCTTAGTAAGCTAACTATTCCATGTGGAATGATGTAAAAAGATAAACTATGCTAAGAGAAATCAATTTAGCAAGTTAAGTTATACCCCTGATTTTTTAGGACTGTAGCAGATATTGACCAGTGATCAGCTCGACGCATATTTCTTTGAAATAGCTAAATAGAATCTCTTCAACCTTTGATAGTATGTAGAAAACTTTGAGCTGAGTCCAACAAGCTTTGAATCACTCAATTTGATGGAGAAATGACTGAGATATGCACTTCACAAGTTGACAGGCTTTTGAGTAGTATGACAGAGAACTCAAAAATGAACAACATGAATGTATGTATTAATGAACACTTGTATACAAATCCATTAGCATGAAAATCATTGCCTAATGGTATAGATAGGTGTGGGCTAGAGTGTGGGCCTCACACACACTCAGAATCACTGATGAGAAGCTCGGGAGTGATGAGTTCTGCCCGCGACTTTTCCATGTCCAATTTTATAAGGAATGAGTGAAAATTTGAATTCGAATTCAAACTTTTGGCTCCCTATGATCAAGCTCCTATATCCTAGGAGATATTCCTTCAATCAAAGAGCTACCTTTTCCACGAATCCTTTTGGTAGGTGATTAGAAAAGATTCCAAGTCAATTTGACTTTTACAAAGAGATAAAGTGGTAATTAACCACTAGCAATGGTTCCTATGCTTCTTCACATATGTAGGGTCTTCAAGATATCTTTCAAGCCAAATGTGTAGGCTTGTGATTTACACCAACAACTCCATGGATAGTTTTTTTATGAAGATTAAAAATTTGAAGGAGTAGTTCATTTCTATTGATGAAGTCTTACCAGATAGTTCACTTCTGCAGACTGTTTTGAATGATCTTCTTGATTCATATCATAGCTTTGATTTTATGCTTAGATTGATGATAAAAGGCAATCCAAATGCCTTAACATTTGAGGAGCTAGTCTCTCTTCTGTTTTAGGAAGATCAATCTAGGCCCAACAGGTCCATTATGCCTGTTGAAGATCAAACTTTCCTTGCTAGTCAGAAGGGCAAAGGTAATTGGAGCTCATCTAGTAGTAAGCAAAAATTTGCTGATTATGCAGAATCAATGAACAATGACAAAGACGAGAAGAAAACAGAAAACCAAAAATTGGTTTGCAAATATTGTAAAGGAAATGGTCATGTCATAAAGAGTTGTCCAAAACTAGCTACAAAAGAGCCAAAGAAAAATGAGGCTAGAATGGTTGCTGTAGAGGCCTCTACACCCAAATAAGAGTCTACAAATCTTGTGCAGAATGAAGAATGGGGTATGACCCGTCTTCTCATGAACAGTGTATATCTTTAGTAGACTTAGATGTTTGGTACTTTGATAGTGGGGCAACCAAACATATTACCTCATAGCACACTTTCTTCATCACTTGAGCCTTCCCCTATAGGGAATACTATCACATGCACCAACAACTCCTCTTATCCTCTCATGGGAGTTGATAAGATCATTCTGACTAGTGTCGATGGTAGTTCTTTTACATTGTCAGATTCTTTATTTGTGTCAGGGATCAAGGAAAATATGTTATCATTTTCAGCATTATCCAAGATTGTCTTGGTTGTGAAATTTATTGATGAAAGATGTATAGTTCATAATCTATCAAATGGCCATGTCATTATTGCTTTTGGCATTTTATGTTGTGGGCTATATAAGCTCTTAGATTATGCAAAATTTTTGAATGATTCAACATGTGAAGTTCAAGATTCTTAGGCCATGTCAGATGAAAAGCTGTGGCATGCATACTTTGGTCATTTCAATTTTGCTAGTTTGATATGCATGCAGAAATTTGAAATGGTGTCCTCTTTGTCCAAACTTGAGGCACCTAGTGAACATGTCTGTGAAGGTTGTATTTTGGGCAAAATGTAGTGTTTCTCGTTCCCTAAAGATGGTTCATTACGAGCTACGCAGAAATTGTTGCTTGTTCGTAGTGATGTTTGTGGTCCTATGAAAACACCTTCTTTTGGGAGCTACTTGTACTTTGTGACTTTAATTGATGATTTTTCTAGGCATGCATGGGTATATCCATTGAAAGAAAAGTCAGAATATGGTTAGTAGTGATTTTGTTTTTGTGGAAGATGCACTTCAGCGATTACTTTCATGTACTAAGGATGTCTCTCTACGTGTGTGTGTGTGTATGCATATATGTGTGTGTATGTGTATATGTGTGTGTGTATGTGTATGTGTTATGTGTATGTGTATGTGTATGTGTATGTGTATGTGTATGTGTATGTGTATGTGTATGTGTATGTGTATGTGTATGTGTATATGTATGTGTATGTGTATGTGTATGTGTATGTGTGTGTGTCTATGTGTGTGTGTCTATGTGTGTGTGTCTATGTGTGTATGTGTGTGTGTGTCTATGTGTGTATGTGTGTGTCTATGTGTGTATATATGTGTGTATCTATATATATGTGTCTATATGCATGTGTATGTGTGTGTAAATGTGTCTGGATATGTGTGTGTGTAAGTGTGTATGTGTCTATGAGTGTGTACATTGTGTTTATGTGCGTGTATGTGTCTATGTGTGTTTATGTGTCTATGTGTGTGTATGTGTCTATGTGTGTATGTGTATGCATGTAAGCATGTATCTATGCATATGCATGTGCATTATGTATGCATATGTCTGCATGTGTGTGTATGTGTGTGTATGCATATAAGTATGTATGTATGCATATAAGTATGTATGTATGCATATGCATATGCATTATGTATGCATTATGTGTATGTGTGTGTATGTCTCTTTACACATGTGTGTGTATGCATATATATGTGTGTATGTGTGTGTGTCTCCCTCTACGTGTGTCTGTATCTATGTGTGTATATGCATGTGTGGTATGTGTGTGTATGCATGTAAGCATGTATAAATGCATATGCATGTGCATTATGTAGGCATATGTATGCATGTGTGTGTGAATGTGTGTATGTGTGTGGATGCATGTATGCATGTATGTATGCATATGCATATGCATTATGTATGCATGTATGTGTAAGTGTGTGTATGTCTCTCTATGTGTGTGTGTATGCATGTATGTGTATGTGTGTGTATGTCTCTCTATGTGTGTGTGTATGCATATATGTGTGTGTATGTGTGTGTCTATGTGTGTATGTGTGTGTATGTGTGTGTGTCTATGTGTGTATGTGTGTGTCTATGTGTGTATATACGTATGTATCTATATATATGTGTCTATATGCATGTGTATGTGTGTGTATGAGTCTATGTGTGTGTGTGTCTATATGTGTATGTGTGTGTCTCTATGTGTGTATGTATGTGTCTACGTGTGTATATACATATGTGTCTATATATATGTGTCTGTATGCATGTGTATGTGTGTGTGTAAATGTGTTTGGATGTGTGTGTGTGTGTAAGTGTGTATGTGTCTATGAGTGTGTATGTGTGTATGTGTGTGTATGTGTCTATGTGTGTATCTGTATGCATGTATGTATGTATGCATATGCATGTGCATTATGTATGCATATGTGTGTGTATGCATGTAAGTATGTATGTATGCATATGCATATGCATATGCATTATGTGTGCATGTGTCTATATGTGTACGTGTGTATGTCTATGTGTCTATGTGTGTATGTGTGTGTATGCATGTGTATGCGTGTGTAAATCTATGTATATGTGTGTGTATGTGTGTGTATGTGTGTTTATGTGTGTGTATGTGTCTATGTGTGTATATGCGTCTATGTGTGTGTATGTGTGTGCATGTATCTATGCATATGCATGTGCAAAATGTATGCATATGTGTGTATGCATGTAAGTATGTATGTATGCATATGCATATGCATATGCATTATGTATGCATGTATGTGTATGTGTGTGTATGTCTCTCTCTCTATGTGTGTGTATGCATATATGTGTGTGTATGTGTGTGTGTATGTGTGTATGTGTGTGTGTGTCTATGTGTGTATGTGTATCTGTGTATGCATGTGTGTGTGTGTATGCATGTGTATGTGTGTGTATGCATGTAAGCATGTATGTATGCATATGCATGTGCATTATGTATGCATATGCATGTGCATTATGTATGCATATGCATGTGCATTATGTATGCATATGCATGTGCATTATGTATGCATATGCATGACATTGTGCTCTATGTATGCATATGCATGTGCATTATGTATGCATATGCATGTGCATTATGTATGCATATGCATGTGCATTATGTATGCATATGCATGTGCATTATGTATGCATATGCATGTGCATTATGTATGCATATGCATGTGCATTATGTATGCATATGCATGTGCATTATGTATGCATATGCATGTGCATTATGTATGCATATGCATGTGCATTATGTATGCATATGCATGTGCATTATGTATGCATATGTATACACGTGTCTGTATGTGTGTGTATGCATGTAAGTATGTTTGTATGCATATGCATATGCATTATGTATGCATGTATGTGTATGTGTGTATGTCTCTCTACATTTGTGTGTGTGTATGCATATATGTCTGTGTATGTGTCTATATGTGTGTGTGTCTATGTGTGTATGTGTGTGTGTGTGTTGTGTGTATGTGTGTGTCTATGTGTGTATATATGTGTGTATCTATGTATATGTGTCTATATGCATGTGTATGTGTGTGTCAAAATGTGTGTGGATGTGTGTGTGTGTGTATGTGTGTGTATGTGTGTGTGTATGTGTGTGTATGTGTATGTGTGTGCATTGATGAAGAATAAAAAAAAACTAAGGATCACATATCCTTACTTTCTAAGAAAAATGGCAAGAACACTATCAACATAAAGGAGAATTCACAGGAGGCAATGTGCTCTTTTATGAATGATTTCTCTAGTTCTCTGAAGTGGGGAGAGGATATCCAAAGGGCTAGGGCTGAAATGCTTTAAAGAGGTTGAGATTCATCCCTCCTAGCTTGGACTGTCTTTTGGACCTACCCCTCACTACCGATGAGATTAAAGAAACCATTGGTAGGTTGCAACCCTGTGAATCTCTGGGTATTGATGGGGTTCCTAATGAGATTTTCTTGGAGCTTAAAGGCATCCTAACTCGTTACCTACTCTTGATCTAGAAAGAGGCTACTAGCAAAGGTACTCTTCCTATCCTCTTTAACATAGGGGTTATTAGACTCATACACAAGAAAGGGGCTAAAAAGGATATCAAAAATTGGAGACCTATTACTTGTTTAAACACTCTGTATAAAACCTTTTCCTCCACCCTTGCTAGGAGACTTAGCCCCATCATGAACAAGATCATTCTCCCTGAACAAAAAATATTTATAAAGAGTAGATTGATTCCTGATGCCATAATATCCATTAGGGAAGGTTTGGAGAATGCCAATGAAAGGAATCAAGACTTCTACTTATTTAAAGTGGCCTTTGATAAATCCTATGATAGAATTTAGTGGGATTTCATCTTGCAATCCCTTCATAATATAGGTGCTAGTAGGAAGTTCATTAAATTTTTTAGCATTCTCTTTGGAAACACCTATTCAAAAGTCTCCATGAATCGTCAGCTATCTGCCCCCTTTAAGCTGTGTAGATCCGTAAGATAAGGTTGCCCCCTTGCCCCTCTGTTGTTTGCTATATTGAGTGATGCCTTAGGTTGGTTGGTCAAGAAAGAAATGTAATGTGGGAATATCGAAGGTATTAAAATTCCTAACTCTGCTGTCCAATTGCGCTTACAAATGTTTGCTGACGACACTAAATGTGTACTAATCTTGTTTCTCACTTTGTTGTTTCTTCATTAAGTTGTGTTAACACCTTTTGTGTGGCTAGTGGTTTGATTATTCATCACTCTAAAACTAGTTTTAAAGCCTCTAACAATATCACTCTTGAGTGTCTGTTTCTAAAACTCGATATCATGTTCTGCAGGAATAGGTGGTGTTTAGAATCCTTGGAATTCCAATGGACTTCAATGTGACGTTCCAAAAAAGGTGGGATAGGGTTCTTGATAAGTTTAGGAAGAAAGTTTTCAAGTGGTAGAACTCATTTTCATCTCTGGCTCACATAACTTTCATTCTTAAACATCATCTTTTGCCTTGTATCATCTACTTTATTTCTTGTTGGATGCCTTCTAAAAGACAGTTGAAGCAAGTCACTCCTATTTCTAGGAGATTCTTGTGGGGTGGCAATAAAAATGTTAGTAAAATCCCCAAAGTGGCTTGGGAAATATGTTGTCTTTCTAAGCATGAAGGTGTGCTTGGTATGTGTAATCCGGTTAAGATGGATGAAAACCTTACGGCCAAGTGGATTGTGAGGAGTTTAAACTATAAGGACATTTGGGCTTTACTGATTAAGAAGAATAGTCATCATTTCACTATTGTTAATTACAAAGCTTGGAAGCCACCATTTATGGGACATTGTGGCTTCTCCTCTTGTTGGGAGTGTTTTGTCCTACAGATTTTGGAACTCATGGATGAAAGTCAAATTTGGTTACATTCCTAAGGAGAATTTTTTTCAAAACATCAACTTATATCCTACTGCATCCCCTTGGCATGGTTGGTTGGCTCAATGGTCAATATGAAGCTCTCCATCAAGATCATAAGTGCTTCAAAGTTGGGATGATAACTTGGAAGTGGTTTCTTCAAGATGGTGATGTGATTTTTGAGCAACATTGCAAGAACCTAACAAATTTATATGGTGTTTGTGCACATGTCCTACTAACCCTAAAAAACGTGTTGGTTGTGAAGAAGGACAATTGTAGTTCTCAAAGGGTGGAGCTGAAAGATATTGTTGTTGATATGCTTAAAGCTTTCGAAAAGAAAAGGGGTTCAATAAACATCATTCAGTGCAAACTCAAAAATAGATGGAATGTGCAGTGGACCTCTACTCAATGGATATATAGATTAGCTCCTATTTCGGGATTCCCCACTAGTATTAAACACTCCTTTCTTCAATGGCTTATCCTGCATAATATAGTGTGGACTGGTAGTAGATATAAGACAATAAATACTAATAATGGTAGATGTACATTCTATGCAAGGAGGAAGATTTGTCTGATCTATATGTTCAATGTTGGCGTGCCTAACTCTTTTGGAAGATTCTGCAACCTTATTTGAAACACAAAGGCGATACTCATTTGAGTTATAAAGATATTCTTTTAGGATGTTGCAACAACAAGGACTGTGGAGAAGTGACATCCTCTAGACTATATGGAATAGTAGGTATCAAAAAGTTTTTAAAAGTGGTAACACGAATCTGCTTATCCCTTTGAGAAAGTCATTCAATAAGATTGGCCAGATCAGTATCTCGGCCATCAAAGATGCTCTTGAAGATGCAGTTTTGATTCGTTCCCTAATAGAGAGTATTGCTCCTCAAAATGGAGAGAAAACCTTCTCTCTCTTTACTCTAGTGATAGATTTATCATGGTCCAATATGTTGTATGATTTATTATGTTATGGATGATAGATCTTAGCTAGTGTTAGGGTTGGCCATTTTTCTTTCTTCATATTTCATCCAATATGGGATCTTGCCTCCCTGCATGGAATGTAAATCTATTCACTAATTTATTCTCGTTTCTATTGTCTTGGAAGAAAAAATAAAGAGCACCTAAAGTGTGATGAACATATGGTTGTCAATGTGGATCAACCAAAAGCAAGTACAGGGTATCAACTTCATAAATATAGCACACACCCGTCTAGAACTCAAACGGCCATGCCCTATTTTTTGGCAACTACAAGAGTAGATCATGTGTACAACTTGGCTTAATTATTGTAAGCTACTAGCTCCAAGGCATATGTGGTCCAAGCACTAACATATGATAGTGTGTTAATACTATTTTCTACATGATCTTCCATGTGTCATGCTAAGTAAATTAATGCATTTGATCAAGCACGTCTTATGACCTTCAACAGTACATAGCATTCTATGCTATAACACACCCACTATTGTAAAGGGCATGCCACCTTGCTATTCAATAGGACATGATATGGTCTCATTTCCACTAATGCTTCTCAACGCGAAATATTCCAAGTGACATTGTGATTCAACTTATCATGGGGAGAGAGCAACATTACACATTACATAGTAAGTTTTGCTTACATCTTGTAATATGCTTTTTGGTATTATGTGTACATTGTTGGAGCAAGTGTTTGACAAGCCTAAGTATTGGCTTGAGTCCCACAAAGTCATAAAAGAAGCTTTAAAATGAAGACTATGTAAAGTTCACTTGTGAACTACCTCTTGTAACTTTTGAAGAGTTTACTTAATGTAAAAGTTAAAGAATCTTAGGTGGTTGAGTCCACTTGATCAAAAAGGGAAAGAGGAGCCAATAATTCATGATTTGTGGTAGGTAGAGAATCAAATCAATCATTGATTGATTGGAGAGTGATTGAGGGAAGTTAGCCTCCCAAACTCAACTATAAATAGATGGCAGTTTTAGTCGTGGTTAGAGAGACCTATGTGAAGACCTTCAAGAGCTGAGCTTTATGCCATATCAAGGTGTGATTACAAGGCACACATATGTATCAGTAAGTCATTGTATTGTACAAGCAATATACTTTCATCTTCATGATTATTTGAGTTCATATGTCGATGTTCTTGTGAAGTGTACTACTCACTGCCATTACTCTCAGTTTTCTCAGTCAGATTGCAGAGATGGTTTCTCTGAGCTTGGTGCATCATTTTCAGTGATTTAACTTGTTAAAGTTAGCTCTATAAGTCTAATATATGCTCACAAATTTTCATGTCATTTGGATGTTGGAATCTTTAGTTATGTTCAGTTGAAGTCAACAGTGTCTGTTCATCTTCACTTCTCTGTCAAGTACCCGACTTTTTCACTCACCTTGTCAGAGCCATTTCTCAGTGGTTACTTATTAAAATTCAATGATTTAAAGCTTGTTGGATTCAGCTTACTCTCTAATATAACCATACAAATTTTCATAATCATTGAATTCCTACTTTTGGACTTATGTCCATTTTGCAGCTCACTGGTCTCAAACTGTAGCAGCTCGTGAAAATCGGGATGCTGTCATCACTTGTTAAAACTCATTCTCAGTGTGTGGTTTATTATTTTTGATGAGATTACTCTTGAAAGTTAGATCTTTAAGTTATCTAGACTTCCCCAAGAGGAATTAAGTTAATTGCTGCTGTGCTCAGAGAATTATGCAAAACACTAGACATGTGTATGAACCAAGAATAGCAAGTTTTTCACCTCTAAGCTAACTCCAACTTATCTGTTTTGATCTATCTTTTTGAGAGTGATCTTACAAGGTACATAGGGTGTCTAATACATCCATTGGCAAGCTAAAAGGGCCCACCATATACTCCTGGAGTTCAATTGGCTGGTGTAGATCAAGGATTTTGCAACACCTCTTCATCTTCAAGCACATATCTATCCATCTCTTCATAGTGGTATCAGAGCAAGGTTGGACAACATGGCAGATGGATTTCCTTCATCAATTGACAAATTGGACAGAGGTAACTACTCAGCTTGGTCATTAAGAATGGAAGCTTATCTCCAAGGTAGAAGTTTATATGGTTATGTGGCTGGAGATGAAGTTATGCCAAGTTTCAGGAACAAAAGTCAACCAACACAAGAAGAGCAAGAAAGATTGAGCACATGGTGCTCCAAGGATGCACTTGCAAGGTCTTATCTCCTCAACTCTATCTCATATTTTTTGTTGCCTCACATTAGAAGTTGTAAGACATCTCAGGAAGTGTGGGATGCACTTGAAGCTTTCTTTTCTTCAAGTACCAAAGCTAGGAAGCATTAACTATGGCTGGATTTCACAACTCTCAAGAAGGCTCTCAAACAAAATGTGACTGATTTTGTCACAAAGCTCAAGGACATAGCGGATCAGTTGGGAAGCATTGGAGAGGTAATAGATGAAGAGCAAATTGTAAGGCAGGTCATCAATGGCTTGAAGGTAGATGACAAGTGGGAAGCATTCACCACAACTATGGATTTGTACATGGACATGCATGTACCTGATTTCAATACACTCATTGGACAACTACTTACTTATGAGGCAAAGCTTATCAAAAATGGAGAAAGCTCTAAAGGTAATCATTCTTCAGCTTTATACACTGATAAAAGCAAGTCCAAAGATAACAAAGGAAAGGCAAAGAAAGTGGATGATGAAGCAGGTACATATCAAGCTAACTATGCAGGTAGAGGAAGACATGGCAGAGGTAGAGGAAGAGGAGGTTGACAAGGCAAGGGGAGATCCCAAGACTCCAACTCATGTTCTATTTGTGGACTAACTAATCATACAACTGAAAATTGCTTTAGGAATTCCAGGAATCAAAGAGGAAGAGGATACAATAGAGGAAGTTATGGCTACTCAAGAGGAAGGTTCAACAATTATCATGGTAGCTACAACAACTACAATCATTCAAACTATCAAGGAGGCTACAAAGGAAGGAGAGAATTCAATCACTACATAGAAGACTCAAACAAAGAGGATTCATTATTGATCATGAACATGGCTATGCCACAAGGTAAATCTGATGAGCATGTTTTCTAGATAGATTCATGTTGTTCAAATCATGTGGCAGGAAATGTGGCACTCCTATCAGATTTAGAAGATCCAAGGAATAAGCATGAGATACAAACAGGAGATGACACAAGACATCCTGTGGAGAAAATAGGCAATGTCAAAGCACCTGATGGAAACATCAACCTACTCAGTAAGGTACTCTATGCCCCTACCATTACAAAGAATTTGATAAGTGTTGGGCAGATAGTAGAGAAAGGGTTGCAAGTCAGGTTCACAAAGGCATGAGCATTTGTTGAAGATCCAAGTCAAGGATTCAAAAAAATTGCAAAAGCTGAAAAGATAGGTAGATTGTTCACATTTGAATTATAGGACACTAGAAACATTGCTCTCTTTAATTATGGTAGTCAGACACTCACAGAATTGGAAGTATGGCCCAAAAGATTAGCACATATTGGTGAAAGGTCATTAAAGCAAATTTGCAGGGACCAAATTGTACTCGGACTCCCTAACTTGTCAAAACAACATATGATTTATAAGTGTAGTGCATGTCAATTTGGAAAGTCTCACAGGTTACCATTCATGAAGAAAGGTTATATGCATGAAGATCTCTTGGAGTTGGTTCATACAGATGTATGGGAAGCTAGCAAGGAAGCTTCAATATCTGGATCAAGTTATTATGTCTCCTTTATTGATGATTGCAGCAGATGGACTATCCTATTCTTTATGAAACACAAAGATGAAGTTTTTTCATGTTTCAAAAGATATTTGGCTCTTGTGGAGAATCAAACAGGTAAATCACTAAAAAGGTTAAGGTCAGATGGAGGGGGAGAATACTTCTCCCATGAGTTTGATTCTTTTCTTCAAGAAAGAGGAATCAAAAGAGAGGTAACTACAAGGTACACTCCTGAGCAAAATGGAGTGGCAGAAAGGAGGAATAGGACAATTGTTGAAGCTGCAAGGTCTATGTTAAATGAAAAGCATTTACATAATTACTTATGGGCTGAGGCTGTATCTACAGCCACTTACTTGATTAACAGGTTGCCTTCAAAATCCCTTGATGGGATGACTCCATATGAGGCTTGGAATGGAAGAAGACCAAGCTTAGATCATTGTAAAATTTTTGGATGTATTGCTTTTGCTCATGTTCCTTCACAGGTTAGAGGCAAGATGGATCCAAAGGCAGAAAGGTGTGTATTTATTGGATATGACAACAATCAAAAGGGCTACAGGTTATACAACCCTACCAACAAAGGATTCTTGGTAAGCAGAGATGTAGTTTTTGATGAAAACAATTCATGGTATGAAGATTCATGCAGGAAGGTCAATTTACCATACAATCTTGAAGAAGATTTTCCAAAGCTTGGTAGAGAACAACCAAAGATTGAAGAACAAGACACCTCAGAGGATGATGAAGAATCTCAGATAGAAAAGATCAAAGCATGGAAGTCTAAAGGTAAAGCAAAATTGTAGGAACTTGGACATGAGGCAGAATCATCACATCATGGACTAAGAAGATCTATGAGGGAAAAGAAAAAACCAGAAAGGTATGGGTTTGACACCTCATTAGTAACTAAACATTCTATCTACATAGCACAGAACATAAACCAAGAGGAGCCATCATCATTTGAAGAGGCCAAAGCAAAAACAGAATGGAAGCATGCAATGAAGGAAGAGATTGAAGCACTTGAGGCAAACAACACTTGGGATTTGGTGCCCAAGACTTCATCCATGAAGGTAATAGGCTCAAGATGGGTCTATAAACTCAAGAAGAATTGTGATGGTTCCATTAACAGGTATAAGGCAAGACTTGTAGCAAAAGGCTTTGCACAAACTCAGGGAATTGATTATGAGGAGACCTTTTCTCCTGTGGCAAAGATGCCTACTATTAGGGTTTTGCTTAGTATTGCCTCTTCCAAGAATTGGAAGATACTTCAACTAGATGTAAACAATGCATTCTTGAATGGTTGGATAACAGAAGAGGTATATATGGCACAACCACCTGGTTTTGAGAATCAACTTTATCTTGATTATGTGTGTAAACTTAGCAAAGCATTGTATGGTCTCAAGCAAGCTCCAAGAGCTTGGAATTTCAGGCTTGTTTCATTCTTGGAGGACAAAGGCTTTCAACCAAGCAAGGCAGATCCTTCACTCTTTATCAAAAAGAGTAATTCTGAGGTCATCAGCTGATGTGTATATGTAGATGATATTATATTGACAGGAAATGATGCAGATGGTATGAAGAAGATCAAAGATCAGATGAGAGAAGAGTTCAAGATAAGTGATTTGGGTTCACTTACCTAATTCCTAGGTTTGGAAGTTGTCTACAAAGATCATGGTTTGTTTCTCACTCAAAGAAAGTACATTAAGGACATGTTGGCAAAATTCAAGATGCAAGATTGTAAGATTGCAGGTACTCCAATGGAGGTCAATCACAAATTGAGCTCACATGAAGGTGAACTCATAGAGGACATCACATCATATCAAAGTCTAGTGGGTAGTCTCAACTATGCCACATTGACAACAGTAGATATATGTTACAGTGTGAGTGTGCTAAGTCAATTTATGCACACACCAAGGAAACCACATATGGATGCTACCAAAAGGATTCTCAAGTATCTCAAAGGAACCATAAATGAAGGACTTTATTATCCTTATGTATCTGATTTAGGTTTGAAGCTATTTTCTGATGCAAATTGGGCTGGCTCCTAGGAAGATAGAAGGAGCACTTCAGGTTATCTTACCTTTGCAGGTTCAAAGCTTATTTCATGGTCATCCAAGAAGCAACCCACTGTTGCTCTCTCTTCTACTGAAGCTGAATATAGAGTTCTTGCCATAGCTACTCAAGAAGCTATGTGGATGAAGACATTATTCAAAGATCTTGGATTGGAGTTTGGAAATCCAACTATTTTTGGTGACAATATGAGTTCTATTCACTTGGCTACTAATCCTATTTTTCATGCAAAGACTAAACATATTGAAGTTCATTATCACTATGTACGAGAGAAGGTTCTAAGCAAAGAGATTCAAATATCGTATGTGTCCACTCATCAACAATGTGCAGATATTCTAATCAAAGCATTGGATGGTACAACGCTTTGCAAATTCAAGGCTATGATTGGTTTGCAGGTAATCTTGGAAGATTGAAGACCTCAAGCATACTTGGCTTGAGGGGGAGCTATTGGAGCAAGTGTATGACAAGCCTAAGTATTGGCTTGAGTCCCACAAAGTCATAAAAGAAGCTTTAAAATGAAGACTATGTAAAGTTCACTTGTGAACTACCTCTTGTAACTTTTGAAGAGTTTACTTAATGTAAAAGTGAAAGAATCTTAAGTGGTTCAGTCCACTTGATCAAAAAGGAAAAGAGGAGCCACGAATTCGTGATTTGTGGTAGGTAGAGAATCAAATCAGTCATTGATTGATTGGAGAGTGATTGAGGGAAGTTAGCCTCCCAAACTCAACTATAAATAGATGGCAGTTTTAGTCGTGGTTAGAGAGACCTATGTGAAGACCTTCAAGAGCTGAGCTTTATGCCATATCAAGGTGTGATTACAAGGCACACATATGTATCAGTAAGTCATTGTATTGTACAAGCAATATACTTTCATCTTCATGATTATTTGAGTTCATATGTCCATGTTCTTGTGAAGTGTACTACTCACTGCCATTACTCTCAGTTTTCTTAGTCAGATTGCAGAGACGGTTTCTCTGAGCTTGGTGCATCATTTTCAGTGATTTAACTTGTTAAAGTTAGCGCTATACGTCTAATATAGGCTCACAAATTTTCATGTCATTTGGATGTTGGAATCTTCAGTTATGTTCAGTTGAAGTCAACAGTGTTTGTTCATCTTCACTTCTCTGTCATGTACCCGACTTTTTCACTCACCTTGTCAGAGCCATTTCTCAGCCGTTACTTATTCAAATTCATTGATTTAAAGCTTATTGGATTCAGCTTACTGTCTAATATAACCACAAAAAGTTTCATAATCATTGAATTCCTAAGTTTTGAGCTATGTTCATTTTTCAGCTCACTGGTCTCAAACTATAGCAGCCCATGAAAATCGGGATGATGTCATCACTTGTTAAAACTCATTCTCAGTGTGTGGTTTATTATTTTTGATGAGATTACTCTTGAAAGTTAGCTCTTTAAGTTATCTAGACTTCCCCAAGAGGAATTAAGTTAATTGCTGCTGTGCTCAGAGAATTATGCAAAACACTGGACAGGTGTATGAACCAAGAATAGCAAGTTTTTCACCTCTAAGCTAACTCCAACTTATCTGTTTTGATCTTATCTTTTTGAGAGTGATCTTCCAAGGTACATAGGGTTTCTAATACATCCATTGGAAAGCTAAAAGGGCCCACCATATACTCCTGGAGTTCAATTGGCTAGTGTAGATCAAGGATTTTGCAACACCTCTTCATCTTCAAGCACATACCTATCCATCTCTTCACATACATCTTATTCACCAAACCATAGCATATTCGTTTTGCACATGGAGAATTGATTATGAACCGATATGGATCACTTGAGATTTTTAGTACACAAGAAATGGTAAAGTCACATTACGGGGCTAGAGGTGTTTACTTTAAAAATACCCATGATGGAGGTGGTCTACTACAATCAAACTATTTAGAAGAAATGTTCAATTGGTATGTTCTGTATGATATTTCCTTCTCTAGAGATTCTCGTGCTTCAAACTCTTGAAGGATTACCATGTAAAGGTTTAGATCATAAACTTCTTCATGTATGCACTCATTCATAGTTAATACTTCTTCATTTACATACACATCTAAGGTGGCTAAAATCTCCATCCATCTGTGTGGTTCAAATGCTTCATCTGGGAAAATTTGCGGCATACACATGGGATCATCTATGGGTCAATAATTTTAATGTCTAATTGGCCATAATTGAGTTTTTTCCTCCTCTTGTTTTGCCTCTTTGCACATCCATAATTGAGCATCTTCGTGCATCCATGGTTGTTCACTTGACCCTACACTGTGGATTGACAAATCGTCCTCTTCTTTATGTATGGGATTCCATTGTAGTGGGGGCACATCTCTATAGGAAAAGGTATGTAAATTTATCTTTGTGGTTGTCCCTTGATGTTGCAAGTATAATGCATCCCTTCCCCAATCTTGTACTACCTTGAGTTGCCTCATAAAAGGTCGTCCTAATATCATTTCATAGTTGTTGGCTTTTCCAAACTGGCATATAGCTAGAGTATGTTCAAACTCTATTCCGCAGGTGGTCAACTTAATCTTCTCCAATGTTCCTAGGGGTCATTCCACATGGCCGTCTACTAGTTGAAGGTTCATGCATGTATGTCGTAAGGCTAGTTTTCCCCATTTCTCCCAAATTTCTTTCGTAGCTATGCCTATGCCAGATCTTGTGTCTAAGATGGCTTTAGTCATATATCCATTAAAAGTAACGGGCAGACAAGTATTTCCTTCATCTCCCTCACTAAATTATCGAACTTTATCAATTGGGATTTGAATGGTAGATGGGACTTTGACTTCTCTCTCTTCCCTCATAGGCTCCCCAGTTTCTATTCTTAAATATCCAGCTAGCTAATTCCACAATTGTGGTTTGGCTCATAGTAATTCTTCTACTATTAAGAGGCATTCCACCCTAGTCTTCTTGAGCTCTCTTAAGTTGTGTGTTGTCTCATTTTGAGACCTAAATTCCTTGCCTCGGATCGTAGGAGCATGAAAAACTATAGATCCTCTCTTGTATTCTCCCATATAATTTGGTAATGTGGAGATGTTGTTTGATTCTTCCCTATTTCTGTCTAACATGGAAACTTCTTCATATAATTCTTCTATATTTGGTATGGATTGGCTTTCCCCGATGTCTAGTTCTCCAAATGGTGGTGTTGAACTCATTCGTTTTCTATCGTTCTTCCTAGATCTTTGCCCATAAGTCTTGTGGCCAATTAGCTTCTAGCTCTGGAATTGAAAAAATCTACTCGGCTTGGTTACCCTATTGTTCCTCTTTATTTTGTCCCCCTTTAGGTATTCTTTTTGTTTTTGATCATTATTTTCTACACACCCATTGAATTGGCTTTCAGATATTCTTATTTTCGGAAGGAATGGGGTAGTCTTTTCTAGTGTGGTTTAAGCTATCTCTATGAGCTTCCTGCATATTTCCAATCTCTCCTTTTCTAGCTCTCCTTGTGGGTAGAGGTTTTCATGTTGTTCTATGCTTGGTCTGGTCGTGATTCTAGATTGGTAAGCTTTTAACCACATATCCAAGTCTTCTGCCACTAGATATGCTAGAATTGATCCGGGTTTGTTTAGCTTCTAGGTTTGGGACTTAGGTGGCATGTTATCTTGCACTTCTTGCTCTCGAGTTTTCTTACTTCTTTTCACATCTTCCTCATTCTCTTGATTTTTCTTCTTTAGCCATTTATTCCTGAGTTTTTCTCTTCTAGTCTTCCAATTTTGCACTTTCTTTGTTTGGTTACTTTCTCATGGGTCTTCCAAATCTTCGACTATCTGTATTTTTGGCTCTAGGCTCTTATCTATTTCATGTTCAGAATCTATTTCTTTCATTACTTGTCCCTTGGATTGGGCTTGACTAATGGCTTGTAATGGTATTGTGTATTCTTTATCGCTTCCCGATGATTCAATCACTTCTATTACATTGAAATGAGATGTGTTATGAGTCTTATTGGGATTTTTTGAGCACTCTCTAAATAGATGTTCCTTTCCACAATCATTGCAGTACCCTTCCCATGTTCTAAGAGGTGGTGGGTTGTATGGAAATGTTCATTCCCTTATGAAATGATCTCCGTTGCATCTATCGCATGGTCCCCTTGGTGCAAGTGGTCTAATAGGTGGTCCCATCGGGGCTGGTGCTTTAGGTGCAGTGTACATCAGGTTCACATATTCTTGTCCATATGAGTTGTCATATCCTTCATAACCGTAATATAGTTGTTCATAGGTTTGGTCATACTCTACAAGGCTGGTGTCATAAAGATAGTATTCTCACTGAGTCTGCTCATATCCCTGATTTGTCATTTTTGTAGTAGCCAAAGGAGTGGCTAGCACTATGGCTCTTTCCATGTTTTCCTCTGGTTGAGTGTATTTGATTGGCACTACATTCTGTGGATGGCGTGGTTGTTGTCCTAACACTGGTTGTGCTTGTTCATAAGGTCTGGGTGCTCCCTTTGGTATTGGATAAGGGTTGTATCTAGGAACATCTCTCCCTTATTCTCTAGGAGGGTATCCATAAGGTCTGTGCTGGGGTTGATTTATTGGTCTTGGTTGCTTGTTAAATGGGAAATTTTTGGTAGTGTGGTTGGTATATTTCTGCTCAATGTGACAATACAAGTTGGGTCCTTGGGCTGGTTGCCTATTGTATGGGTAAGGTTGTTGCATGCCTAAAGCTCCTCTTGTAAAAATATGGGATGGATGGTCTCCACCACATAGGTTGCATCTCCTCAACATTGGCATTCTCATTGGTGGGTTCTGATAATTTTTCTATCCATGTAATCCTAATTTTTTAGCTACTGATTCTGCTAGTTCCTCCACATTACTAGAACTAGTAGTTACATTACTCCTAATGTCTTCAGATTTAGTGGAGCTTTGTGTATCTTTGAGGTCATCCGCTAGGTTGTCTTCTAGGTCAATGCATTCTTGGAGGCACTCACTCAATGTCTGCAACCGTTTTACATAAACTAAGGTTCTCAATGTTCCATTAGTCAATCCATCAAAGAACGGAGATATCATCTTCTACTGTGAGGGTCTTTCTATTACTGGGCATCTGTCAACATATTGGTTGAATTTTTGGGAGATATTTTCACTGTTGCATTTGGGGCTTGTTTAAAACTATGAATCAAAGATGACAAGTTGTGTTTAATCCCTTGCTTGGTAAACTCCCCAATAAACTCTTGGAAAAACAATATTTCCAAAATGACTTGGATCCAACCGTTGGAAGTAGGTTAAGGCTGTTCCCATGAGGGTTAGTCCAAAGGAATCATATTGCACAAAAAAGTCATCCACTTGTTCTACTCGCAACACTTGCTTGAATTCTCTTACATGGTCATAAGGTTCTCCTGTGCCATCATAATGATTTCTCATGAACTTAGCAACTTGGATTGGTCTCAGCCTTCTCACTGGCTCTGGGGGTCTCACCATTATAGGAATTGCCGATCTAATTGGATGCATTCTTGGTTGCACACTTGGTTGTGGTTGTGGCCTTGTTCTATTCATGTTTCCCATCTCTGGGTTGGTTTGGTTGTGGAAATGTATTCCTGGCATAGTGAATTGCAGTGTTTGGTTGGGGATGCTTCATTGACGCATTTGTCCTGACATTGTATTCTACGTTCCTTGGTGGGATCTGAAAGGGTTGTGCGAGGTAGTTGCCTGCTTTCGAGGAGGGAATACAAGCAACTACCTGCTCTTGAGGTAGTTGCCTACTCCCATGTATTTCAATTGAGACCTGTCAACGTCATCTATTGGCCATCCTTTGATTTCGGTCTAGGTATGCGACTCTAGACTCGTCATCTGGATCCTTCATCTCATAGATGGTTACTAGGCTTACTTCTTCTCCTTGTGTGGGTGAATCTATCTGTAAAAGTAGGTTTGATCCATGGATCAAATATACATCCAACAGATAGTCATCTTGAGGTATTAGGTCTCCTCTCAAGACTTGAGTCACCATAGACTTGCCTCTTGGGTTGATCATAATGTCTTCATGATTAGGTCTTCTTGAAGTTTCTAGTCCTTCTCGTTCCCCTCTCTCATTGATTTGGTTAGGGTTTTTAGTCACTACATAGATCTGACCGAACTTGTCCATGTAAACCCCTCGATCATACTTGACTGTGGGTCTTGGAACTATTGTTGAATCCATAGAGTTTACCATTCTTGCTACTGACCTATTTATGCCATCAAGGTAAATAGGGATTCCCTATCGGTTGGTGGATACATACTGCAGAGAGGTCCGTTATTCCACCTCTATGGTGGACATAAAGTTCTCTCTCGGAGTCGAACCATGCATGTCCTCTGAGGCCATGGGTAGTTCATCCTCTAACTCACTTGATGTCTCTGAGTAAATTGAGTGATGGCTTGCTTGGGCTGCACTTCCTATCGATGAGATAACACTTCACCAACTACTTATCACATGTCCTGATCTTAAGTTCATTCACCTCTTAAGTCTATATCTTCTCTCTTCTTTTCCTTAGCTTCACCTTAGATTTCTCAGAGTTTTACTTTCAAGTTGTCAGGGTTGCTTTGCACAATACCAGTGATGGTCAATATGATACTAGTAAACAGGATATGATACCCTTCCAGGTGATACCTCTCTGACGATACAATATTGCACTTGAGGTGATACAATACCAATAGCACACCACAATACGATACCAATACTTGGTGCAATACGATACTACTAAGCAAGACGATATGATACTAGATGTTCTTTTGATACGATATGTCAGTTGGGTCATGGTACAATACCAACCTCACAACACGACACTATTACAACAGATGATACAATACCATCGAATTCTCGGCACGATACGATACCTTATTAACTCATGATATGATACCAGTAGTTTGGACGATACGATACCACTATGTGATTGACATGATACCGGTCTGATCGTCGATATGATACCTTGACCTAGACGATATGATACCTAGATCCGATACGATACTAAGACGAGCATGATATGATACCAGGTGGACCATGATATGATACCACCTAAGGATCATGATCGTGATACCAGCACTTGGTGATACACGATACCTTGACAATATCGTGATACCTCAAGGCGGTATGCACGATATGATACCAAGCGAGTATCGCAATACTAGGGAATTTGGGTATCGCAATACCAAAACTCAACTGATCACGATACTATAGCCAAAAGTGACTAAAATATAAAAATTTCTAGTGAAAAGTGTGTTTCTCTCTCCCCTTCACCCTTATCCCACTATGCCACTCAATAACTCACTTAAAACCTTCTATCTTACCCCACGATAACACGTGTTTTCAGTCACATCTATGAGTGCTTCTTTTGATTTTTTGAGGTTCTAGAGTTGAAAAACTCCCCTTCAAGAGTATCTTGCCTAAGCTTTGTGCTCACAATGTCAGCTATGCACTCACTCCCCACAAGATGACTCATGCGATACCACTCGTTGCTCTCCATGATGCTTGTGTTGGGAAAGATGGATGGACACCTCAAGAAATGAGTTGGTACTGCTAATCCCTGCTTAGTGCCTGCCCTATTTTACTTCATAGTTGTGTTGTAGTCCCCTTTAGCTTTCCAATGACACTAAATAAGTGCCTATGTGCTTTGGAGATGATGCTTTAAACAATAGGATAAAAACAGATAAGTTTACAACTAGCTAGTGACCAAAAAGTTGCTATTTTGGTCTTGATACCTATTGGAAGTTTTGCTCGATACTCACAGTACAATAGCAATTAGGAAAATTCCTTATGAGGGTATCTAACTAGCTTAAAGAGCTAATGATTCCAAGTAGAATCACTTAAAATAATATAATACACACTGAGCAATATCTTTAGCAAGTAGAAGCTCACCCCCGATATTTTAGGAACTCTACAAAGTATGACCAGTGACCACTTCGAGACAATTGTCTCCCAATTGGCTGAATGAAACTTCTTGAAACTTTGAAAGCTTGTAATATACTTTTATCTGGCTCTAACAAGCTATAGAACATTGAAAATTATGGAGTGAGCATTGTGATATGAGCAAGACAAGTACAGTGTTTTGAGTGACAATGACAGAGAGACCAATAGAGATGATCAATAGTATATTGTATTATAGGACAATGTTGTACATGAGCATTGGCATTAATATGATGCCCAATGTTAGTTCTAAGAGTTTTCTATGATCTAGGCCACTCAACATATACAAATGATAAACAATAAGCTCAGTAATGGGGGCACTTTGGCTGCAAGACTTCAAGCTACTTTTATAATGACTCTCTTCAAGTTTGAATTTTGAAATTCAAATAGAACTCCACCTAAAAGTTCTTCCTCTAAATGAGGAGATATTCTCTCATGAGAAAACGTGTACCATAAAGTTCTCCTAACTCCAAGAGTTTAGTGGCTTTTACAAGATTCTTCTAAATCAAGTGACTTTTACAAAAGTTAATGGTAAAAAGTATAAGCAAGAGGTCTTATGGTTCTTCAATTGTTTGCACATAACTCTTCCAACGCCTAGCCAAGACTGAGGGCTTGAGATTTGCGCCAACAGCTCCCCCTCAAGCCAAACATCTTGGCTTGGTCTTCTTCATCAATCCTCTTGAATTTCCTACAATCCAATCATAGTTTTAAACCTACAAAGTTTAGTACCATCAAGTGCTTTGGTCAATAAATCTCCACATTGCATATTAGTGGATACATATGCCAATTGAATTTCCTTACTTAATAGCTTCTCTCTCACATAATGATAGTGAACCTCTATATGCTGAGTTCTTGCATGATAGATAGGATTTGCTGCTAGATGTAAAGAACTAGTATTGTCACAAAAAATCATTTGTGAGTTAGTGTGAAGCAATCTGATCCATATGGCTTCTTGTGTAGCATTGGCTAGTCCTCTGTATTCAGCCTCTGTGGAAGATAAAGCAACACTAGGCTGCTTCTTGGAAGACCATGAAATGGGCTTATCACCTACAAAAGAGAGATAACCTGATGTACTCCTGCTGTCATCCTTACATCCTACCCAATCTGCATCTTAATAAAGTTTGATGTCCAAATCTGAAGTATATGGAAAGTATAATCCTTGATTTTGAGTACCCTTAAGATACTTCAAAATCCTCTTTGCAACTTCCAAGTGATGTGCTCTAGGTTTGTGCATAAATTGACTTAAGATACTTACTCCATAAGCAATATCAATCCTTGTCAATGTAGCATAGTTTAGGCTTCCTACTATGCTTTGATATCCTGCAATGTCATCAAGAAAATCACCTTCATGAGCACTTAATTTTTGGTTTACCTCCATAGGAATGCTAGCTACTTTGGCATTCTCCAAGTGGAACGTCTTCAACATATCCTGCACATACTTTCTTTGACTGATGTAAATTCCATAATTTTTATAGAATAATTCAAGTCCAAGAAAATGTTTTAGTGATCCTAGATAACTGATTTTGAACTCCTGCATCATTTGATTCTTGATGTGTTTGATGCCATTGGCATCACTACCTATAAGTATGATATCATCAACATACACACATAGATATATCACCTCTGAATTACTTCTCTTGACAAATAGAGAAGTATCTACTTTGCTTATGATGAATCCTTGATCTTGAAGGTATGTAGTCAACCTATGGTTCCATGCCCTAGGGGCCTCCTTCAATCCATACAAAGCTTTGTTCGATTTGCATACATAATTTACCTTGCTTGGGTCTTCATAGCTAGGGTTGATCCATGTAAACCTCCTCTGAAATCCAACCATTAAGAAAAGCATTTTCTACATCCAATTGGTACATGTTACAATTCCTTGATGTAGCCATACTTACCAATACTCTAATGGTTGACATTCTGGCCACAGGTGAGAGAGTTTCTTCATAATCAATTCCTTGGGTTTGTGCAAAACCCTTAGCCACAAGTCTAGCTTTATACCTGTCTATGGTTCCATCTGAGTTTCTCTTGACTTTGTAAATCCATCTAGAACCAATTACCTTAATTGATTCCTTCTTTGGCACTAGCTCCCAAGTATCATTCTCCTTGAGTCCTTGTATTTCTTCATCCATAGATTCCTTCCATTCTTCCTTGGTCTTTGCTTCTTCATATGAGGTAGGTTCCTCACATGATAAATCCTTAGCAAGATAAATAGAGTGCTTAGTAACTAAAGAAGTTTCATGACCATATCTGATTGGCTTCTTGCTCTCCCTTTGTGATCTTCTAATTGCTTGGTTGGATGATTCCGGTATGTCTTCCAATTTCTTCATCTTGACCTTGCCCTTTGATTTCCATGCTTTGAGCTCTTCTAGGTTGATGATGTCCTCATCGTCTGATTTGATGCCTTCAATTTGGCTTGGCTCCTCCTTGGTGAGGCTTGGAAACTCCTCTTCCAAGTCATATGGCAACTTAACCTTCCTGCATTCACATAGTACCTGGAGCCAAAAATTGAAGGGTCCTTACTTGGTGCCCACACATCTGTGTGAACAAGCTCCAAGTAATCCTCATGCATATAACCTTTCTTTGAGAAGGGTAACCTCTGAGATTTTACCAAACTAACATGCACCACATTTATAGATCATGTCTTGCTTGGATACATTAGCTATCCCAAGCACACACTGATCTCTACATATTTGATTTAAAGTTCTCTCACCAATATGCCGTAATCATTTATGTCATATCTCAAGCTTTGACAATGTTTGATCCTTGTAATTATAAAGTGCAATATTCCTTGTATCTTCAAGTTCAAATGTAAATAATCTACTTGTCTTTTCTCCCTTGGGAATTATTTTGAATCCATGTTGGGGATCCTCCACAAATGCTCCATATTTGTTGAACCTAACCTGCGAACCCTTTTCCACAATCTGTCCAACACTCATCAAGTTCTTGGTGATTGTAGGTACATAAAGAACCCTCCTCAATAGATTTATATTCCCATCAGAGGTTTTAACATTTCCTACCTTGACCACTGAATGCTTGGTATCATCACCTGTTTGCACTTGGTGCTTCCCCTTGGGTTCCTCAAGGTCAAAGAGAAGAGCTACATTTCTTGCCACATGGTTTGAACATTGTGAGTCAATATAGAAGAGGTGTTCATCATTCATAGCTTGCTTTGAAGTCATGTTCATAATCAAAAGGGAATGCTCTTGATCTCGTGTGTAATTGTTGTAGTGTTTTCTTGATTTGTAGCCTCCTTGGTAGTTATTGTTGTAATGGTTTTTGTAGTTGTTGTTGTAGATTTGAGTATGATTGAATCTTCCTCTTGATTGTGAGTAGACACCTCTTTGGTATCCTCTTCCTCTCTGATTCTTGTAGTTCCTATAGCACTCATCTGTAGTGTGATTAGACAATCCACATATGTTGCATGGGGAAGAGTTGAAAGGTCTCCCCCTACCTTGCTTACATCCTCTACCCCTACCTTTTGAGTTCGTGCCTCTTCCTGCATAGTTAGCTTGAGAAGTAGTACCTCCATCTTCAATCGTTTTGCTTTTCCCTTTCTCTTTAGACTTGCCTTTATCTGTGTATAGGGCAGAAGAGTTATTACCTCTTGATGAATCTCCATTTTTGTTGAGCTTGGCTTCATGGGTAAAGAGTTACCCCATGAGTGTGGTAAGATATGGAATCTACATGTCCATGTATAATTCCATGGAAGTTGTGAAGCTTTCCCATTTGTCATCTGCCTTGATGCCATTGATTACTGGCCTTACTATTTGCTCCTCTTCAATCTCTTCTCATATGCTTTCCAATTGGTCAGCCACATCTTTGACTTTGGTCACATACTGTGAAATGCTTTGTTTAGGTTGCTTCCTTTGAGTGGTAAACTCAATCCACAATTGGTTCTTAATTACTCTTGTATTGGATGAAAAGTATGAAGACAATGTATCCTAAGTCTCTTGGGATAATTTAGAGTTCCTAATCTGTGGAAGAAGGAAGTCAAAGATAGAGTTAAGAAGATATGACCTTGCTAATGCATCTTTGGCACACCATGAGTCGAGTCTTTCAAGCTCCTATCTTGTAGGTTGTCCTTTGCTTTTGAAAAGGGGCACCTCCTCATCTCGTGATATGTATTCATAGAGAATCCTTCCTTATATGTATGTCTTCATCCTCAAAGACTATGCTTGATAGTTGTTCTTCTCCAATTTATCAATAAAAGAAGGGAAACCATCTCCAATTTTACTTCAAATATCTCTGATACCACCATTGAGAAAGATGGATGGACACCTCAAGAAATGAGTTGGTACTGATAATCCCTGCTTAATACCTGCCCTATTTTACTTTAGATTTGTGTTGTAGACCCCTTTAGCTGTCAAATGAAACTAAACAAGTTCCTATGTGGTTTGGAGATGATGCTTCAAACAATAGGATCAAAACAGATAAGTTTGCAACTAGCTAGTGACCAAAAAGTTGATATTTTGGTCTTGATACTTACTAGTTAGAAAAATTCCTTTGAAGGGTATCTTAGTAGCTTAAAGAGCTAATGATTCCAAGTGGAATCACCTAAAATGATAGACTAGACATTGAGCAATGTCTTTACCAAGTAGAAGCTTACCCCTAATATTTTAGGAACTCTGTAGAGTATGACCCTTGACCACTTCGAGACACTTGTCTCCCAATTGGCTGAATGAAACTTCTTCAAAACTTTTACTTTATCCCCAATTTGATACGATGGATTTCTGGACACGATGTTGATATGCATAGTACTTATATTTTTCTTGAGCTTTATGGATCTCTTCCTTGAGTTCTTTGTGAATGTCCATGAGGTACTGAGCCTTATCTCTAGCAGCTGGATTCTTGACATGATTTGAGAGTTCTATATCCATCCTTGGATGTTGTCCATAATTTGCGAAGAAGGGGGTTTGCTTAGATGCATGAACACTATTGTTATAGGCAAACTCTGCAAAGAATAACAACTGAAACCAATCATTTGGTGATAGTTGCTAGTGCAACGGAGATATTGCTCTAGAACTTGATTCACCCGTTCTATTTGTCCATCAATCTGTGGATGATTTGCTGTAGATACTTTAACTTGAACACCAAGGAGCTTGCAAAGACTGTTCCAAAAGCTGGATATGAACTGTGGACCTCGATCATTGACAATATCATCAGGCAATCCATGAAGCCTAAAGATGTATCTGAGAAAAAGTCTAGCAATGGTTGCACGTGTGATTGCCTTTGTGGTTGGAATGAAGTGCGCCATCTTCATAAATCTATCCACAATAACAAGAATGGCATCATACTTATTTGACTTTGGTAGATCTGTGATGAAATCCATAGACAGTGAAGTCCATGGCCTTTCTGGAATAGGTAAAGGTTGCAAGAGGCCATGAGGTTTATGTCATGGTACCTTAGATCTATTACAAGTGTCATAGGTTCGAATATATTCTTTGACTTCCTTCCACATTTGAGGCCACCAAA
The DNA here is from genome assembly GCA_020310875.1 of Ceratopteris richardii. Taxonomy (NCBI): domain Eukaryota; kingdom Viridiplantae; phylum Streptophyta; class Polypodiopsida; order Polypodiales; family Pteridaceae; genus Ceratopteris; species Ceratopteris richardii. The sequence continues at coordinate 105,578,596 of CM035434.1, forward strand.
AATTGCTTGATATGAGTTCTATTGTTTTATTTACTCCAAAATGTCATGCTGCAAGGTTATCATGACGTTGTTGAAGTACTTGGATCCTAGGCTTTCCTGGAGGGACATACAATAGGTTCTTATAGAATAATAACCCATCCTTTTCCTGAAATTCATTTACTTCTTGGACCTTTCCTTCTTGAGTTTTTTGCTTAACATTACAAAACAATTCATCTTGTGGTAGATTTTCATGGATCAAATGATTCAAGTCTGAATCTTCATGATGGGTTGAAGAGATAGCTACTAACTGGAGATGCTCTAGCTTGAGTAATACACTCTCTTGTTGATCAAAGACATCTTCACCCTTCTTTGTTGCAAGGTAAGGTCTTCTAGATAGGGCATCTCACTAACATTGTTGACGTCTTGGACGGTATGTGATGACAAAGTCGAATCTGGAGAGAAAGTTACTCCATCAAGATTGTCTTCTATTGAGAATGCGGGTGGTCATAAAATACTCTAGGTTCTTGTGATCTGTATACACAAAGACTTTATGAGCTGCTCCTTCTAGATGGTGATGCCAGGTATCAAATGCGTCAACTATTGCAAGAAGTTCTTTATCATGAATTTCATAATTAATTTCTGGAGGGGAGAATTTCCTTGAATGATATGCAACTAGGTGTAGGTGTCCATCATCTCCATATTGGGAAAGAATGCCCCCTAGGGCAAAGTCTGATGCATCTGTCTCTAGAAAGAAGGGCTTACTAGAATCAGGATGAACTAGAATTGGAGCAATGGTGAATGCTGATTTCAAGGTTTGAAAGGCTTTTTTTGCTTCTTTGGTCCATGAGAATTTGGAGTTCCCTCTAAGCTTGGTAAGAGGGGTCACAATCTTGGAGTAATCTCTGATGAATGTCCTGTAGAAATCGGCAAACCCTCCAACACACGAAGGTGGTTGCCAATCAAGGATTGTCGCAATCTTCTTAGGGTCCATAAAAATCCCTTTATCTAATACAACATACCCTAAATATTCCACTTCTGTCGTATGGAAAGAGCACTTCTCCAATTTTGCATATAATCCTTTTTCTCTTAGTTTCTCTAGGACTATCTTTACATGACATTCGTGATCCTCTAGATTTTTGGAGAATATCAAGATATCGTCAAGGTATATTACAACAAAATCATCTAAATATTCTCGAAAAATATCATTCATCATATGTTGGAAGACATCTGGAGCATTTGTGAGACCGAATGGCATAACTACATATTCAAAATGGCCATACCTTGTTTGAAATGATGTCCTCCATTCGTCTCCTTCTCTGATTTTGACAAGGTTGTAAGCTCCTTGAAGGTCAATCTTCGTGATGAATTTTGCTTTTCCAAGGCGTTCCAAGAGCTCTTATATGAGTGATAGAGGGTATCGGTTCTTTATAGTGACTTTATTCAATCCATGATAGTCTACACACATCCGGAGAGTCCCATCCTTCTTCTTTACAAATAAAATAGGAGATCCTACTCGAGATTTCGAGTGCTTGATAAACCCCTTTGTTAGATTCTCATTAATGTTCTTGTGTAGTTTTGTAAGTTCCTTTGGGGATAGTCTGTCGATTGGTCCAAAGGGCCGTTGTGCTCCCTCTTGAAGTTCTATGGCACAATCATAAGATCTATGCTCTTGAAGGATATCTGCATTGTTCTTTTCAAAAACATCTTCAAAGCCTTTGTACTAATTGGGTAGTTGTACTAGATCATCTTTCTTGGATTCTTGAGTTGGTATGGCATAGATCATATATGTAGGTTACTTCCTTACTGCATGTATGAAGGCTTTGGCTCCGACATATGTTGGATTCTTCTAGATATCTCGATGGGTGATTTTATTCTTTTCCCAATTAATGTTTGGATTATGCTTCTTTAACTAGGGCATTCCAATGATAACTAGATGTACTGGGCTTGCTATTACATTGACACATATGTGGGATTCATGGTCACCAAGGTGTACTCTTAATGTTGTGGTTTCCATGGTTATATTCCCAGATGCTAGAGGTCATCCATCTACTACTTCAGTTATTACTGGTTTGTTCTTCCAAAGTACATGAATTCCATGTTTCTTAACCAATCCTTCATCGGTGAAACATGAGGACGCTCCTGAATCTACTAGGGCAGTAAGGGAAAGGGTCTTCTTGCGCATGATTAACTTGATAGGTGCAAGACATGTTTCTATGGGTGTAAGTAGAATTATGAGACCCTTTCTTATATCATGGTCAGGCTAGACGGTCTCTTTTACAACTGAACTTCGTCATTTCCCTGCTCTACATGGGTAGCTTCGACTCTAGAGTTTGTTCTCTTGTTCAGACAATTAACTCCAATATGTCCAGGTTTTCCACAATACATGCATAACTTGTTATCCCTTCTTCTTTGTTTCTCTTGCGGTGTTAGAGGCTGGAACCTAGTTACATCTATCTGCATAGGTTCGAGCATAGACTCATCTCTAGGAGTGGGTTGGAAGGGTTTCCATTGGTGAGGTCTTCCTTCTACTTGTTTTTCTTGTTTCCTTTCAAAAAGGCAGTTATCACATTGAATAGCTTGATTGATGTATTCATTCAATGTCTTCACCTCTAGCATCATGAGTAAAAAGTCCTTCACATCATCTCTTAAGCCCCACCTAAATTGGCTTATGAAATAATCTTCATGCCAAGTGAGGTCACATATCAACTACCTAAAATCTCATACTACGAGATTACAAGAGGACAAGACAAGATGTCCAGGATACAAGACTAGACAGGACTAGAACAAGGAACAAGACAAGTACAGGAACTGGAACTTGGAGAGTACTTACTTGGCAGTCACGACTCCTTGAGCTCCCAAGATTGGTATTGGCAAGATTGAGAATGAATGTGGCCAACCCCTCCTTATATAGGTTTTCCAAGAGCGGTTCAAGGGCGGTTAGGAAGTGATGATGTCATCGATGATGTCATCAATTCAAAACATGGTCTCTGGATGTCAGAATTGAGCAAGAAGACAATCGATCTTAGGGTTTTGGCACGTTTTGGATGCAATGGAGGAATTAGTTTCTCCTATTTCTGAACAAATCATGAGATATAGGATTCACATGGAATATGAGAGTTAGGATGGTTTCCTTTGTCCTCGATAGCATGTACTAGATTTCAATACACTCATAGGAAAACTACTTACTCAGGAAGGCAAGCTTATCAAGAATGGAGAAAGCTCCAAAGGTAATCAATCTTCTACCTTGTATACTAATAAGGGGAAGTCCAAAGAAAACAAAGGAAGAGGAACGAAAGCGGATGATGAAGTAGGTACACATCAAGCTAACTATGCAGGTAGAGGAAAACATGGTAGAGATAGAGGCAGAGGAGGAAGACAAGGCAGGGGGATATCCTAGATTTTAATTCATGCTCTATTTGTGGATGAACTAATCATACAATCGAAAATTGCTCCAGGAACTCCAGGAACTCTAGGAATCAAAGAGGCAGAGGCTACAATAGAGGAAGTTATGGCTACCCAAGAGGAAAGTTCAACAATTACCATGGCAACCACAACAATTACAACCATTCAAACTATCAAGGAGGAAATAGGGGAAGAAGAGACTTCAATAACTACACAGAAGACTCAAATCAAGAGGACTCATTGCTAATCATGAATATGGCCATGCCACAAGGTAAATCTGATGAGCATGTTTTTTACATAGATTCAGGTTGCTCCAATCATGTGGCAGGAAATGTGGCACTCCTATCAGATTTAGAAGATCCAAGGAACAAGCATGAGGTACAAAGAGGAGATGATACAAGACACCTTGTGGAGAAAATAGGAAATTTCAAGGCACCTGATGGAAACATCAACCTCCTCAGTAAGGTACTCTATGTCACTACCATTACAAAGAATTTGATAATTTTGGGCAGATAGTAGAGAAAGGGTTGCAAGTTAGGTTCACAAGAGGAGGAGCATTGGTTGAGGATCCAAGCCAAGGATTTAGGAGAATTGCAAAAGTTGAAAAGACAGGTAGATTGTTCACATTTGAATTACAAGGCACTAGAAACATTGCTCTCTTTAATTATCTTAGTCCGACACTCATAGAATTGGAAGTATGGCACAAAAGGTTAGCACATATTGGTGAAAGATCATTAAAGCAAATTTGCAGGGACCAAAGTGTGCTTGGACTCCCTAACTTGTCAAAACAACACATGATTTATAAGTGTAGTGCATGTCAATTTGGAAAGTCTCACAGGTTACCATTCATGAAGAAAGGATATATGCATGGAGATCTCTTGGATTTGGTTCATAGAGATGTATGGGGACCTAGCAAGGATGCTTCAATATCTGGATCAAGGTATTATGTATCCTTCGTTGATGATTGCAGTAGATGGACTATATTATCTTTGATGAAACACAAAGATGAAGTCTTTCAATGCTTCAAAAGATATTTGGCTCTTGTGAAGAATCAAACAGGTAAAACATTCAAAAGGCTAAGGTCAGATGGAGGCAGAGAGTACTTCTCCCATGAATTTTATTCATTTATTCAAGAGAAGGGAATCAAAAAAGAGATCACTACAAGGTACACTCTTGAGCAAAATGTAGTGGCAGAAAGAAGGAATAGGACAATTGTTGAAGTTGCAAGGTCTATGCACTTACCTAATTACTTATGGGCTAAGGTTGTATCCATAGCCACTTATCTGATTAACAAGCTACCTTCAAAATCACTTGATGGCATGACACCATATGAGGCTTGGAATGGAAGAAGACCAAGCTTAGATCATTGTAAGATTTTTGGATGTGTTGCTTATGCTCATGTTCCTTCACAGGTTAGGGGCAAGATGGATCCCAAAGCAGAAAGGTGTGTGTTCATTGGATATGACAACAATGAAAAGGGCTACAGATTATACAACCCAACAACCAAAGGATTCTTGGTGAGTAGAGATGTAGTATTTGATGAGAATAGTTCTTGGTATGAATATTCATGTAGAAAGGTCAACCTACCTTATGATCTTGAAGAAGATTTTCCAAAACTTATTAAGGATAATTCTTCTAAAGTTGAAGAGTAGGATACCTCAGAAGATGATGAAGAAACTCAGTATGAAAAACTCAAAGTGTGGAAGTCTAAAGGTAAAGCAAAAGTGCAGGAACTTGGACAAGAGGCAGAATCATCACATCATGGCCTAACAAGGTCCATGAGGGAGAAACAAAATCTAGAAAGGTATGGGTTTGATACTTCTCTAGTCACTAAGCATTCAATCTATCTAGAAGAGGACATAAATTAAGAGGAACTTTCAACATTTGAGGAAGCAAAAGAAGAAATTAGAATGGAGGTATGCAATGGATGAATAAATTGAAGCTCTTGAGGAGAATAACACTTGGGAGTTGGTTCCCAAGTCTCCATCAATGAAAGTGATAGGCTCAAGATGGATCTACAAATTGAAGAAGAACTCATATGGCTCCATTAATAGGTATAAGGCAAGGCTTGCGGCAAAAGGTTGTGCACAAACTTAGGGAATTGATTATGAGGAGACCTTCTCTCCTATGGCAAAGATGCCTACAATTAGGGTTTTGCTTAGAATTGCCTCTTCCAAGAATTGGAAGATACTTCAATTGGATGTAAGAAATGCATTTCTTGATGGATGGATAATAGAAGAGGTGTATATGGCACAACCACCTCGTTTTGAGAATCACATATATCCTGATTATGTGCATAAACTTAATAAAGCTTTATATGGACTCAAACAAGCCCCAAGGGCTTGGAATCACATGCTTGTCTCATTCTTGTAGGACAAAGGATTTCAACCTAGCAAGGCAGATCCATCACTATTCATAAGAAGGAGCAATTCTAAAGTCATCTATTTGTGTGTGTATGTAGATGATATTATACTTGGCATGAAGAGAATCAAAGAACAGATGAGAGAAGAATTCAAGATAAGTGATTTGGGTTCACTTACCTACTTCCTAGGATTGGAAGTTGTCTACAAAGATCATGGTTTGTTTCTCACTCAAAGAAAGTACATTAAAGACATGTTGGCAAAATTCAAGATGCAAGATTGCAAGATTGCAGGTACTCCAATGGAGGTTAATCATAAATTGAGCTCACATGAAGGTGAACTCATAGAATATGTGATAGGTTATCAAAGCCTTGTGGGTAGTTTGAACTATGCCACATTGAAAAGGGTTGATATATGTTATACTGTGAGTGTGCTAAGTCAATTTGTGCACATACCCAGGAAACCTCACATGGAGGCTGCCAAGAGGATACCTAGATATCTCAAAGGGACCATGAATGAGGGATTATACTACCATTATGTATCTAATTTAAGTTTGAAATTGTTCTCTGATGCGGATTGGGCTGGCTCCAAGGAAGTCAGGAGGAGCACCTCAAGATATCTTACCTTTGCAGGTTCAATAATTGTCTCATGGTCATCCAAGAAGCAACCCACAATTGCACTCTCTTCCACTAAAGCTGAATACAAAGGTCTTGCCATTGCTACTCAAGAAGCAATGTAGATGAAGACAATGTGTGTCCCAATGTAACACAAACTCAAGCCTACCCTAGTGGCCAATACTACACAATTTTGTAAGACCATACACAAATCACACATCACAAGATTGCCCATATAACAAACAAGTCGTATGACAGAATTACCCACAAGCATACTCTCAACAAGGTAGATACCTAGGTCAGTACAATCTTCAGCTTCATTACTACAGACCCCCCACAGAACTAGCCTTATCAGACTCGACCAAGACCACAACCTATCTTAGCTCAACAGCCATCTCCCCCAGCTAATGTAATCTCACTCAAATATGTTGTTGTAGAAGAAAACCTTAGTAGGACTTTAGTGCCTTCTTCACCTCTGATCACTAAAAGTGATCCCAATTCTAACAACTTTGATTCCACACATGTAGATAGTCCAGCCACATAATACACTGAGTCACGAGAGTCCACCACCGAAACCCAATTGGGAGCTAGATTACACAAATTTCATGTATGCTAACCCTAATCCACGGTCCCAATTGAGTCAAACAAGACCATTGGGCCCTAAAGGACCATGCTTTAGATGCGAAGGAGATCACTTCATAAAGGATTTCCCACACCCTCCAATAGCCGGACAATCACAATGTTATAACATTCAAGGTTTTTATGCTGAATGTGGTAAAGAGCATATCATAAGGGATTGCCCTAAGAACCCTACTAATGCCTCAAAAGTAACAACCATTAATGTGATAGGTATTGTGCACACCTCAGATGGATCCACACCTATGTATGTCTATCCAAGCTATAACAAGAGCCCAGATGCTATTGCAAAATCAACAGCCTTATCCTAAAAAAGTAGCCAAGACTAGGGAAGTTGGAGAATCTAGTGGTAGAAAGACAAAATCTTGGAAGGACTCACAAGAAAGAATCACGAGAAAGTGGAGTAAAAAGATACGTGAATTGGAAGGAAGCTTGAAGGAAACTAGAGCTAAAATCCTAGAATTAACATCACAAAAGTTGAATCAAGAGAGCCCAACTCAAAGATGAGGATCAGTTTTGGCTGAACCCATACTGAAAAACCTAGACTTGATGTTTCGAGCATACCAGGAATGATTAAGAGAAGGACCCTAGGTAGCTGAATTGAGTAAGAACTATCCAAGGGTAGACTTAGAAATCGAGAGAACTAAACTTTGCATAAAGATGGTAGAATTAGCCGAGACCATGTTCCAAGCCTCTCGAAAATATCAATTGGAGTAATATAGCAAAACTAGAATTACACTTTTAAGGATTATTGGATAGGCTGGAATACTTGATTGCTAGCAACGAGAAGAAGAACCTGTAGAAGAACCCTATTATTCCAGAGATAGAGGAAGGTAATGCACCATCATTGTCTCAAGTGCCAAATATCGAGGTCCAAGACAACCTGTCTTCCATGCATACGTACTCCCAAGGGTTTCTAAGAGAAATACAAGAGGAAAAGTGGAGATGTGAGCAAGAAACCAATCCCCCTATTCAAGAGATGGATGACGTGTAGGAACAATTTCACCAAGACATACCATCTATCTATGATGATATAGAGGAAGAGCAACTTAGTGAACAAATGGATTTTGAGTCTAATTCCTTACAAGAATTACCCTAGTTCATAGGACCTTGGGAAGCCAAATCGATCAGTATGAGAGCACCCACCATAATAGTCAGAAATGAAGAATCAGTAATCCCTAGAAACACAAAATTGATGAATAACACTAAAGTGGAGTGTCATCTTACCCTAGAGGAGTTGTTGAAGATTAAGCCTAAATTATGGAAGCATGTAGCAAACCAATTTCCAAAGACAATTAGCACTCACTCTCAAGAAGACTCAAATAAGAAGGTACCAAAAATACCTATGGAAAGAATTGGAGATATGAGCGAGGGAGGGGAAGGTAATACCTATCTTCCAATAGCCCACAAGGGCTACACCACCAAAGCCATCCTAGATTCAAGTGCGAGAGTGGCCATCACTACCACTACTATATGGAAACACTAGGGTGAGCCAACACTAAGACCCACAAGAATGAAACTACAAATGGCAGATGGACATATTGAGAAACCATTAGGCTTACTAGAAGGGATATCTCTCACTACTTGTGGTGTAGAATTTGAGCACACCTTCACCATTTGTGATTTTGGGAAAAATCATGCTTATGAGATGATTTTAGGATGACCATTCATGCACCAATTACAAATTGTACAAGATTGGGGAACCAATTCCTGATAATTGCAACATTTAGGAGTAACCACCAAAGTTAATCTCAAGGACTATTCTCATCGAGATGTACCCCCAACTTAGTGGAATAACATCCATAAGACACCAGGAGAAACAAAGTCTGTGCATTCATTAGATTCAGACCCATCATGGTTGCATGAGGACACTCACCTATGGATGTGTAGGGTAGCCAAGCAAGAAGAAGAACGAGTAGAAGCCAAAACTTTAGGTTCAGAACGACATCAATGAACCCTTCAAGATCTTGCTTATGCACCTATAGTGTTTCCAGATTAGGAATTCGAGCCTCATGGTTGGGCAGAGATATTAGCCACGATGGATATAGAGGTAAACAAAGAATAATGGACCCCTCACTGTGATGAGGAAGGTTATGAAATTTCCATCTTTATGATAGAGCCCTTAGAGGAAGAGCCCATCCTAGAAGAATGCATGGATTTGGCTCAAGAACTAGGCAATATAAGTGATGAGGATCTAGAGTCGATTATCATGGAACCCTTCTGTTCAAGAGAGAAGATTATCTTTACTTTGTGGAAGGCACAACCCCTCAGACGGACAAGGAAAATCAAACTAAAGAACCTGAGTTACTCATGAAAGGTACAAAAAATAGGCAAAAGAAGAGAAACAAATCACCCGAGATGAAAGAAGAAGAAGAAGAACCACTCATGGAAGCACCTGAGAATTTTAAAAATATGAAATCAAAGATAGAAGAATCATGGTACGGATGCCTAAAGAGAAGCCAGCCTTGGATAAGCATATGATAATCGAGAGAAAACAAGAAAAATAGTGGTTACAATTGAAGAAGGAGAAGAAAAATACACATACACAGGGCATGATTTGAGGAAAGAGGAGGAAGAAGAATTAACCGCCCTATTGCGAGAATATAGAGATGTGTTTGCTTGGAGTTACAAAGATTTGAAAGGAGTAGACCCAAGTATATTCATAGGATCCCTATGAATCTAGAGGCCAAACCTACTAAGCAAAAACCATGCACGTATAATGATAATTATGCTACCAAGATTAAAGAGGAGATAGATCGATTGATAGAAGCAGGATTCATTTACAAAATTGAACATACCAAATGGGTATCCCCCGTTGTGGTTGTACAAAAGAAAAATGGGAAATTGTGTGTGTGTATAAACCTTAAAAACGTTAATGCCACCATGATTAGGGACAATTATCCTCTTCCTATCACAGAGCATTTATTGTCATGAGTCATGGGCAAGGAAGTTTACATCTTTCTTGATGGATTCTCAGGTTATAATCAAGTAGCAATCACCCCTGAAGATAAACATAAGATGGCCTTTGCCACAAAGTGGGGCATATTTGTTGGAGGATATATTGGATAGTCTTCAAGGATGAAGTGGTGCTGAAAAACCCTACTTCACACTAGCCAAGAACAAGTGGTGGAGAGTGTAGTAGGCCCCTTTAGCTTCCTAATGATCACAAGTAACCACTTATGTGCTTTGGAACATGATCCACTAATCAATGGATCAAAATAGATGAGTAGGATCAAATATGAAGCTCTGGAAATAGCATGTGCCCATAGGTAATTTGGTAGTTTCTTTTCATTCAACATTGATCTTGCATCCTCTACTATCAGTCTATTCCTCCTCTGTGCCACACCATTTAATTCTTCCAAGGTTTCACAGGATCCATGCCCATTGAAGACCCTCCTAGAGCAAAGACAAAAAAAGTAAGCAGCAAGGTGCATTGGTTCCAAGGGCTCGCCAGACCACTGGGCAAAGGAGAATTTATCTATGAAGCGAACCTAGCTTACGGAGCAAATGTGTGGCGGTGCTATCAGTTCTTCTCACAAGAGTTTGAAGATATTCATAATAGTGAAGAATTATGACCCATCTCGTAGAGAGAAGGATTTTCAAACTACTTCAGTGCACCACTCCCTAAAATCAACTTTTATTGGTGTTATTATTTGGTGGCTTCTATTAAAGAACACGAGCGAAAGGAGTTGGATCGAGTCTTTGTCCAACTTGACTAGTTCATTCAAGCCCTGAATGAATAAATCTTCAAATTCTCCTCTAGTGAGTTCTTGTTGTAGTAGTTCTTAGCTTTTCTCTTCTGATAATTGTCGGCACCCCCACATGGCTTGAATATTGTGATATAGTTTCTGAATAGCCAGTGTATAGGCAGTGGCTTCAAATGTGTCATCTTCATGCGTGCTCATATCACCTTGAGCTTCAATTTTTTGTTGTTGTTCCTATTGGTCATCTTCTTGTGATTCAAGACTGGTTTGACTTGCTTCATCATCGCCTTCTTCATCATCAGTCACTGTCCGATCTTGAGCATCTGAGCTGGACACTACATGTTCTTGTTGTTGGTTAGCTTGGTCGTTCATACTCTTGGGAGAAAAACAAACCTTTTGAAAATTGAAATTCACTAGAAAAGGTGTCATGCATTTCAAAATAAAATGTAGTGTTAGTGGGCTCTACCTCAAGATTAGGTATGGGAAAAGGAAATGCATTGTGCCAATGGTGGTGGGAAGCTCTCTGGCTTCAGTAGTTGCTCCTTGAGAGGAGGCTTCTAGGGGAGTCACTCCACTGGTTGTGCCTTCTATTATTACAAGGCATGAGATTCAGATGTGTATTAGTGGAACAGGTGTAGGAGATTCTATGGGAGATTGTTGGGGTGATGGTTGTGGCAAAGGTGACCCCTCATGCACTTGCTTGCTCTACTTTTGCTAGATTTGTGTGCCTTCTTGGTGGTTCCTTTAAATCATTTCAATTCGTCACTGGTCATAGTGTGCTCTATTGGCAAGCATAGGCCAAACACATGTAGACTGTTCTTATGAGAGCACAACATCTATGGATGATGTGCTTGCGGGCCCATCTTTATTGTGTTAAGTATAATTGATCTATAATCCATCTGGCAAGATCTATAGTTTGAGGTCCTGTGTTTGCTAGATATAAACCAAACCAAATGCATTTCTATATGGAATAGTGAAGTGATCGTGCGTAGGGAAAGAAAAATGCTGCATACAAATATGCAATGGCTTTGATAATTCTGGTGTGATGGCCGAGATATTCGTCCACTTCAAAACATCACCTCTTTTCATGGGCTTGGGAATGATCCTTTCTCTTTCTATTGGCATGTGAGTCCCACGGATCTTTAGGGTGGCTCGAATGAGGTCCTTTGAGAGATAAAATTTCTTATACAACGGATCATTCACTAGTGATGGCAAGATAAAATTTTCTGGAAATTCCTTCCTCTCAGGGGCTTCAAGAGTGGTTACCAAATAGTAGCATCGATAGAAATCGGGTTTCGAAAAAGGTGGGCTGAAGTACTCTGTGAAACCAGCCCTAGCCCAAATGGGCCATTATTCCTCTGAATTTTGAAGATCTTCAAATTTTTTGGAGAAGAACTGATATCTCCCCCAAATGTCTTTGCTAAAGCAAAGCATCAAGTCATAGATATAATTTGTGTCTGCGAGGGGTCTTGCTAGACCTTAGAACTAGTGTGAATTGCTACGAACTTTTTCAGTGCATCCTAGCGGAGGATCATCGATGGGCATCAGTCCCATGAAACCTTGAAATTACACTAGTCGCGATGTGGGGTAAGACTCAGCTAACAAGTTACCAAAATTGACCCCTGGCATGCTAGGGCGAGCCTTGGAAGGTTCTTTAGCTTGCATGATGATCAAAGTGAGTGAAGAGATGATTTGCTACAAAAGTTTAACACATTAGTATGGAAATTAATTATGATCCCAATAATTGGGACCGCAATTCCTTTCCATAGTTGATGTGTAACCCATGTAGTTGAGTGTCATGACGTAGTTTATGGCGTGATATCTCATAAACTAATGTAGGTTACTAGACAACCTGCATGCTTAGATAGTGCATACATTGCTTTTAATGAGATGTTAATATAGGTGATGATGGGTTAGTGTGGGTGAATTTGTATAAGGTTAAGTCATGCGTGAATTATTACAAGGGTAATGGTTAGTCAGGATGGGTGCTATGTCATAGAAAGGATCATGTGGAGGCTTCTGTACACGTTTCAACATCGATTTCCTAAGAGCTGGTGTATGGGTGGTGTTCTTCTGTTGAGGTACAAAAGATGAATCTTGTAGTTGTGGTGTGGGTGGGTGGGGTGATGTCGAAGGGATGTATATTACATGGCTTGGGTTTTGAGCTAAAATACAATTCTTGGGTACCTAAATCTGCATGGGTGTGGGTCAGTTTGTTAAGTACTTCTTGGCAATCCAAATCTATCTGATCCTCGTCGATGGAAAAGAAGGTTGAGGGTAGGTTGGATGTTGACTCTAATTCAGCCTTGATTTCTTCTTTTTGTGTTTTGCACTGTTGGAAAGTATTGGTACTTTCTGACCCTTCGGCACCGATACTTGTTTTGTGTCGGTTGCCTTGGTTTGCTGATACTGCTTCCACCTTTGGGTTGTCTGGTATGGATGTCGGTTTGGGTTCCTTAGTCGTGGTTGACTTCTCCATGCTTGAGGTTGAGAGGTCTCATTGACACTTTGCTTTGGAAAAGAAGGGAGTTCCAACAATTGCATGACTTGCCCATTAGGAAGTGAGGCATTCTGTACAACATATCTAAGCTGGTCCATGAGAAGTGTGGAGGATGTGCCTAAAGAGGCTATCGCACCCATTTGTCTACTGATGTACTCCACTTGACCACTGATGTAGTCCTCTTCCTGTGCAAAGGAAGACTAGGGGAAGATCTCTTGAAATCCTCCTCAGTGGCAACCATCCATCGCCAAGCCCTCTTGGGTTGACATTGGATTGATCTAGCTGATCTAACGGATTTGGAAAAAAATCCTTCGGTCCTCCTTCGTAGTCATTTCGTATGGTCTGTGGTTACATTCCTCAAGCGGGGTACTGTTAGGGAATTCAAGCTGTATCACTTGCTATTGTTTTAAGGTTCTGATCTATAGGGAGCCTTGTTTAAGATTTAGGTCCAGTGAGTGACCGTATAACCAATCTTGGCCAAGAATTAATGGTTCTATCAGGTTGTCTTCATGGCACACTAGGAGTTTCAGAGTCATGGTCACTTCATGTATGAGGATAGGAAGGTTGACCTCACCCATGCAAGGGGTATCCATGCCTCCTATCCCTATGAGGTATACCTCAATTGGCTGCATTTCTAATCCTAAATCCTTATATTGAGACCACCTAATTGCACTAGTTGCAACACCTGAATCAATTAAAGCCCTAAGCTCACGGTGGGTGTTGCCTTATTCTAGTATGATTGTAACGAATGGTATCCTATCCACTATGGTAGGATGAAGGATTGACTTTGTTTGACACATGGCCATGGGGTATCTTGGTGTTTCTATAAGATGGTTATAATGTTCTCTCCATAGTCCTTGTCTTCTTAGTTTCATGCATTTAATGCGTTCTAGAGCTTCTGCTTGAGCTTCCTCGCATATTCTCTTTTCTTCCTCCTTATGCTTCTTTGCCAATGTGAGTCATCTAAGCATATCCTCACGTTCCTGATAAAGCTTCACTCTACAACCACTAATGTAATCAGGCATTATCTCTCCTTCTAGTGTGGCTAATTGTACCACTCCACTTGTTGACAATCTGTTAATAATCGTAGGTCCATAACCATATTTCTCTAACTTCCATGCATGCTATTTCAGCATATACACTAGGACTAAGTCACCTTATTCTAAGCCTTTATCTTTCACATGTGCATCGAAATAAGCTTTCTGTTGCTTCTTGGCTACATATATGCCTAGTGCTACTTTTAGCTTGGTCTCTTCTAATCGTTCCAAGTCCATTATCCTTGATGATAATTCATGGCTAGTCCACTGATGTTTTTGTGAAACCTTAAGGGTGGGTATCAAAAAGTCCAAAGGGAGCACAATGTTTTGAGCAAAAACCATATGAAAGGGATTTGCATTGACTACGGTCTTGTAGGCCACTCGATATGCCCAAACAGCATGATGTAACAGTTTGTCCCAATCTGAATGTTTTTTGATCACGAGTTTCACCAATACATTACAAAGGATCTTGTTATTAATTTCTACTTGACAATTGGCATAAGGATGATATGGTGTGGATTTCTTGTGAATCACCATAAAATCCTGTAACAAATACTCAATGACGTAGTTTAGAAAGTGAATTCCTCGATCGCTCCCTAGTTCTATAGGCAATCCATATCTTGTAAAGACATTTTCCAATAATAATTTTGCCATCATGTGTGCATCATTCTTCTTTGTGGCCTTGGCCACTACCCATTTGGTAAGATAATCAATCGCTATTATGATGTATTCAACATGAGTACCTAAACTAAGTTCTTTGGCGCACATCACATCTCTTAACATAGGTATGTGCATCCATGTGAAGAGTGGGCCACCATAATCTTGCAAATAGTATGGCTTTGATTATCTTGTTGGTGCCAAAATGACCTCCTACAACACCTTGGTGTGTAGCCTCTAATACACACAAATAATCACTCTCATGAACACACTGTCTTAGGTATCCATCTCTCCCTCGTTTGTACAATTTATTGCCAATAAGTGAGTAGTCTTGAGCTTTCTGCTCTAGGCTTTGTTGTCCTGCTAAAGTCATTCCTTGAGGGAATGTTTTCATCCTCAAGTATGTCACCATCGGTTCACTCCATTCTGGTGTGAGAGACACATAATACAAAGTGGCATGTTCCATAGGTGGTTTTTCACAACACACTGGACATTCTTTACATAGCCTATAGACATTTGTTTCCATAGAAGGTCAATATACTCCTAATCTATGTAGAGTCTGCAATGTATGGTGTTTTGAATGATGTTGCTTCAATGCACCTACATGTGATAATTGCAACCAATTCTTGTATTTTTATTCGTCTACACAACCACCAAGAATTTTTTGATTATCTTGATTATATATTCTTCCTACTAGTATCTGGTATCTTTGTGACTTGGTAATCTCTCCTTCTCTGATCCTAATCCTAGGAATCAGGTCCAAATGTGAGAATAGGGACAATAGAATTGGCCCATTTGGGTACTATCTCAAGATTAAATAGGTATGCATCTAGTATTTCATCCACTATTCCATGAGGATCTTCTCCAGTAGTTAATTATGAAAGATAATTTGCTCTCAGATGGGGCTTTCCCATCCTGACTACTACTTCACAGTCATATTACATCAACGTATCAATCGTCCGATGTTACAAGGCTTATTGACTAAGTAAAACAAGGCCTGATGATCTGTGAAGAACTTGAACTTGTTTGCCAATAAGTAGTGCCTGAACTTCTTCACCACATATATCATTCCTAATCCTTCACGCTCCATTGTGGATTAATTTCTTTCTACTACGTTTAATTGTCTACTTGCATAAGCTATGGGAAGAACCATATTACCTTCATTCGTAGGTTGTGCCAACACACATCCTATGGCATAGTTGGATGCATCCACATGTACATGGAATGGCTTACTCCAATCTGGGTTTGGTAATGTGGGTGCTAAACACAAGCACCGTTTAAGTTCATTGAATGATTTCTCACATTCTTTCATCCATTCAAACTTGGTCAGAAGAGAGTATAGAAGCTTTGCTATGATCGCGTACATGTGTATAAATCATTGATAATAAACACAATGACCCATGAAAGCCTATACTTCTTTCACATTTTTAGGCCTAGGTAAATCTGCAATCACTCTTACTTTCTCTTCATCCATAGATATCCCATTCTTTGACACAATGTGTCCTAGAATTTTGCCTTGTGTGACCACGAAAATGCACTTTTCTGGGTTCAAGCAAACTTGATATTCTCAACATTTGTCAACTACTTGTCTTAATTCAAACATGTGGGTTTGCCTCATGTTAGAATGAGCACATATGCCGTCCACATAAACGTCCAAATTCTTCCTCAAGAATTCCTTAAAAACATGACACATGAGTCGTTGAAAGGTGGTGGATGCATTTGTGAGTCCAAATGGCATTACAAGAAATGCGAATATTGTTGGTACAAGAGAATCCAAGCCTATTTACTTGGATAATCAGCATGTATTCCATATAGTCACATACGATCATTCCCTTGTAAATGTCAAATTACTTTTACCCATGTAAAAGTGCATATGTTAGATGCACTAATTCCATGAGGAGATAGATGGAGTCAAATATAGAATTTCTTGATGAGAGAATAAATCCTATAGTTCAGGACTTACTTTCAGGTGAGCATCTGAATTTTAATTCAAAGCTTGGCTCCAACTTCAACTTTAAAAGAGGATTAAAAAACTCACGATCTAAGAGCATATTAGATGAGCCCGATTATGAGATCATTTTGAGAGGGACTTAACTGATTAGTGTGCTCACCTCATAGCCACTTCACTACCCTCACATTCTGCAATTGAATATTGCCAATGACATTGTATTACTATGTAACTTAATACATACACATTGATCATATCTCTACTTCACTTCTCTGCTATAATCATCTCAAAATAGTGAACTTTGCAGAGCTTGTTCTCAGTGCATGGTTGATCATTTGATGTGAGTTAAAGTGCTATAGAAGCATCATAATTCATAGATACAAAGTTTCATCATCATTAGTTCTCTTAATCGTGAGATATCTTTGTATCATTACTCTCTCGTCTGTAGTCTAAAGCACCCCGAAAATGTTGGGCAAGTCCTGTAACTTGCTAAGCATCATTCTTAGTGTGTAATCCATCATTTTTATTGAAACAACTAATGGCTGGTAGCTATCTAAGTTAATAAGTTACCACCAAAAGGAATTTGGCTAATTGCTGGCAGGTTGAGATCACTATTCATTCTATTGAACATGTGTAGTGAAAGTATTGCTGTTAACAAGCTCTCAAACGGAAGAGCTGAGAAGTTGACTATAGGCCATCCAAGAGCTGCACTGGTAGAACTTTCTGCTTGCATGATGAAAGCTTGTGAATGAAGCTAACCTGGAATGAAGAGGAAAACACATTAGTCATGGAAAATAATTAAGATCCCAAGAAGATGAGACCTCCATTCCTTTCTACCACCAACATGCTTCTTATGTAGTGTGTGTGGTTTTAATGATGTGTGAGGTGAATGTGAGAAGTGCATGATTTGACTATGAGTGGTAATGTGTGACGTGTGTGGCTTTACATATGAAAACTAATGAGCACTGCCTGCTAAGTTAGTGTAGATTACAAGGATGGTGGTGATATGAGTTTGCCAAGCTGAAGATGGGTGGAGTGGTCAATAAGTGTTTAGCTTCACCAAGTCCGCAGTCGGGATGGGCTTGGTTGAGAGTTGTCATGATGAGTGAAGTCTTGGGAATCCATTTCTGTACAACATGGGGGGTAGAAGAGATGAAGTGGAATCTACAAAAGAGGGTGCGTAGGGTGGTCTATTACTCATAGATATAGTTTTCTTCAGGCTGACTAAAGTTGAAGTATAAACTACACATTTCTTAGGTATCCAAAGCTGGCGAGACTTGGACTAAGTTGTAACCAAAGTCTTGGGCACCCAAATTTGTCGGATATGTTGCCTCCGTTAAAATGGAGAGGGATGCCAAAGATCTGAAGTGTTTGACTCACTGGATGTTGTAGCTTTGCATATCCACCTTGGGTGTGGGAATGCCTTAGTAGACTCTCTAAAGGGCCACTATGATGTTCTGATCCTTTGAGTACATGGGTGATGTGGTTGTGCTACAAATTGAGGGTGAGATGTCATATCCACACTCTATTTTGGAAAAGAAGGGAGATCCACTGCTAACATGTCAACCCATTAGGGAATGAGGCATTCTCTACCATAGATCTATGTGAACACTTTGTTAGCAAGGGTGATCCGATGAAGGCTCCTGAATCCTCCCCTGTGTAAGTGCGTGATTGGGGGGTTGGTGGGGTTCTTTAGGGATTTCCCAGAGTTTGTGATAGTTCATGCCCAACTGGAGGCTGAGCCTTACCCCACCATATTTGTTTAGTTCATGTCTGCTTGCTTGATCCTACCTCCTGGATGGGTGGTATTTCCTTCTTTTGTTCAGTAGGGCTAGTCAACCCACACAAAGTTGGATGGAGGCCACATGCAGCTGGAGGATCTTCTGTTACGTCCAACACTTCTATGCACCAACCTTTGAGTGGTAGTTCATGGCACTCTCCTACAATTTCCAACTGGAGCACACTACTAGGAAGATTTAAATTCACAAGGTAGTGGTATAACCATTTGTTGCAGAGCTAAAGAGCGCACAAAGCAGAGAAAAAGACTGGCCCCAAAATTTTTCCGATTTGGACATCATATTTTTGTATCATAATCATTCTTGTAATATATTTTCCGTTGTAAAGGCACTAGAGGAGTCCTCTAGATGCATCCCCATAGAAGATTAGAAGCTTATCCATGTAAAATAGTAGAAAATTAGTCTTTTAGTGAATAAAGTGCCGGTCTCTTGTGTGAAAGGACCATTTTTAGGGCACTAGTATATAAGTCAAATGTGACTCTTTGTAAAGAACTTTTTGCCATTGTGAGAATAGAGAGCACAGAAATTCGAATTTGTGTCTTCTTCCCTCCTTATCTTCTTCTTCGTGAGCTTGTATGCATGTGTATTGCTTGGAAAGAGTGCTTGTGAGTGTTGTCTATCCATGAAAGTGTTTCTTTGTTGTAGGAAAGGTGTGTGCGAAGTGTAGGAAGTGCTGAAGTGTAGGAAAGTATTCCCGCGACTCAGTATTTCGTTCATAACTTGAAGTAGGAGCGTTGGAATTGAGTGAAACCACTGCCATTGGATGCGTCTTCTCGAGAGCTTCGAAACGCATATGCTATTTGCTATATTTGGAGTTCGGAGCTGGGAGAAAAGTCCAAAATACTGACGGCTGCTGCACCAAGTATCGTTTCGCCTTGACCAATAGTTGGAGCTTGTTTGGATAAGTCTTTGCCTCATTTACATTCTTTGAGTAGTTCATTTGCATTGATCATTACATGATTGCATGTCCTCATACACTCGGCTAGGTTTGTATACTCTTTGGATTGATAATTAAAGGTGTGTATCCCCACTATATGCACTTGTGAGGGGATTGAGGTATAGTCTCTTTCTCTGCAAGTCCCTAAGTTGATACTTAGGTCAACACACTTTTTGGCGCCATTGCCGGGGAGTGACGAATCAAACCGAGGCATTCGTGTGATGGTAAGTAGCTTTTGGCATTGAAGTAAGTGGAGGAGTGGAAATCTTCTCTTCTTTGGTAAGTCATTTTCAGCCGCACTTGCTACTTCTCATTCTTGGAGTGTGTGTAGTGAGTTGTTAGTTTAGGGAAGTAAGTAGAAGGAGTAGAGTAGTAGTGATTAGAGAGTGGACCAAGTCATTAGGGTAGAGTTTAGTTTTGTTCAGAAAAGTTTCCTTTTTGTAAGCAAGAAAATCCCAAGTATAAAAGCCAAAAAGAGTCATTTTGAAAATCACTTGTTTTTGAGCAAGTATCGTGAGAGAGACTGTCGAGTATCGTGTGCTGCGCCAGAGATCGTGAGAGAGCAAAAGGGCAAGATGGGGTTGCACAGAGCTAGGGGAAGTGACAAAGAGCTCACAGGAGTTACCAAGGTGAGCTAGCCCACCATTTTAATCAAAATTTCTCAAGCAAATCAAGTTAGGAAAGAAAAACGATCTGCGCCAGGTATCGTCTGAGGGCTACAGGGGGTAAAAAGGTGTGTTTTGTTGGATACAGAGAGTGAGGAGAGGAGAGAGGAGCTAGGAGATCAAGGGGTTCAAACCAAATCTTAAAAAATCTTTCTTAAAAATTGTCTAAGGGTCAAGTATCGTCTTACTCCCGCGGTCGAGTATCGCGATACGTCACAAGTATCGTGACCTCCTGTGGTTGAGTATCGCGATATTTCCCATCGATCGTGTATCGTTTCATACCGATCACGATACTTGGTCAGAGATCGTTTGCCAGCGATCGTCTATTGAGTATCGTGTATCGTTTCGTGCCGGTCGCGATACTTGAGAAGTATGATCAAAGATCGCGATACCTGATAAGTATCGTGTATCGTTTTGCCAGCGATCGTTTACGAGAGATCAAGTATCGTTGTGCTCAAGTATCATGTATCGCTTCTCAGAGATCGCGATACTTGCTGCCGATCGTGTATCGTTTGTCTGAAGTATCGTTTGGTTCAGATATCGTGTATCGTCTGATCTTCAGAGATCGTGATATTTACCAGATATCGCGTATCGTCGATCGTTTCAGTTCAGAGATCGTGTATCGTGGATCTCAGGTATCGTATATCGTGTCCAGCCAAGTATCGTTTGGCCCAGAGATCGCTTAGATCAAAGATCGCGATACTTCCCACATATCGAGTATCGTCTATTCCAAGTATCGTGTATCGCCTGTGACCAAATATCGTGTATCGTTTGCCTTCAGGTATCGGTATCGTTTCACTTAGCGGTCGATATCGTCTGGCAGGTATCGCGATATTTGTCAGAGATTGTGTATCGTCTGAACACAGATCGTGTATCGTGGATTTTTGGAAACAAGTATCGTGATTGTAGAAAATTCTTCTTCAGTTATTTCTTTCCAACCCAAGTCTTCTAGACATTTTTGACCTATAGAGAAGAGTGCCAAAGGCCCAAGGGTATCAAAGTCTAATCCGAGCTCTTAAGTGGATGAACCTGAGATCCGGAAGAACCCTAGGAAGCCGAAGAAGCGTAATTTCTTCTGTAGGTAGTGTAGCAGAGCCAAGTAATCATTCACACTATTCGGAGACCTCCAGTGAGTCAGAAGGAGAAATTCCCATGGCTTCAGAGGATATGCAAAACACAGTACCCATGATTGGCATGATGTCAATCATTGAGGGAGACTACAGAACCTCCTTGGAGTATGTGAACACCAACCACAATGAGATCCCTATTTATTTGGATGGTCTAAACAGATCAGTGGCCAGACTGAAGAAGGCTTCAGAGGCTTACATAGTGCCTAGACCAGCAGTCAAATACGTAGGAGGTTTTTACATGGACAAACAAGATATTCAATACGTGGTCACAGAACACCCGGAAAACATTAATGAGCATGGTGAAGAAAATAATGCTTCAAGCTTAAATGGAGGTGGAATCGAAGAGCAAGTAACTACTCCTAGAGGGAGATCTACGATTACTAAAATTTGGAGAGGAGACCTGATTCCCCAGGATGACACTCTAATAGATGTGTATCTGATCAATGGGATGGAGCATCTGCTTAGGGCCCATTCCTCTATATGGGAAGCTGCTCCTAATCCAGTTACCATCTATGAGTTACAAGATCCTGAGTTCCCCACCATCATCACATATTTGGATAAAAATCAGAGAAGATATTGGCCATTGACAGAATTAGAGAGAGCTGAGTTGAAATACCAGAATATCCCAGTGTTTCCCCCTAGGGACCAAGCCACTACTTCACGAAACCCACTTGGAACATCCCAGAATGAGTCATATCAACAGTCGGGACAAACACAACAAACACAACAAACCCAGATCCCAGTCAGACCACATGTGCAATTTGCAATGCCTGCAATTAACCCTAACTACCGGCCTCAACCAGCTATTGACCCAAGACATGGAGTTCATGCTCCAGTCAGACCACAGGTAGTAAGAGGGCCAGGCATACCAATAGGAAGACCAATTTTCCCAGTGATGCCTAGACAACCTGAAGCAGGAAGACGACTAAGGCCGATCCAAGTTGCCAAGTGCATGAGAAATCACTATGATGGCTCTAGTGAACCTTACAACCACATAGCAGAATTTAAACAAGTAGTTAGAGCCGAGCAGGTAGATGACTTTTTGATTCAATATGAGTCCTTTGGTCTTACCTTGTCAGACACAGCATTAGCATGGTTTCAGCCATTGGACCCGAATACCTTTCAGAACATGGAGCAGTTATATCAAGAAATGATTGAAGAATTTACCAAATCAGGAATTAAAAACAATTCTTCGTCATTAATCCACAGCTTCAAAAAAGTCCCTACCGAGTCAGTGAGATTGGCTGCAAGAAGATTCAAGCAATATGTAGACAGATGCCCGGTGGAAGAGAGACCGACGCAGAATAAAATGGTATCATTATTCTTGGAAGGATTGTTGAACGGAACTTTGAGGTCATTACTGTATGTAAAGAGGGTTCAAACTTTGCAAGAGTGTATGAAAGAATGTATAGACCTAGAAGAAAACCTTGCAGAAGACTTGAAAATACCTCAAGGTAGTTGGAAAAGCGAAGAGTCAGCCAGTAGCACATCAAACTCTAAAAACAATGTGGAGGAAATAGCAGATTTAGTAGCAAAAAAACTGAACGTTCAAGGACAGAGGAATTATCCCACTAATCCTATGAGACTGCCTATGCTTAGAAGATGCATGCAGTGCGGAGGTGATCATCCTTCTCATTTGTGTACTAGGGGAGTAGTCCCACCACCTGCCTATGCTCATCGTAGACCCTCTGTCCCCGGACCGCTACAATATTGCAGTGTAGAGCAAAGGTATACAAACCATAGCACGGAGAATTGCCCTTACAATAGGCAAACCAGACCCACCCAGCCTTATGTGAGACCTTATGGAAATCCCCAAAGAGATCAAGGAGGTGAAGTTTTTAGATATCCCTCTTATCAGCCGCAGGCACCAGTACCACGACCATACGCATATCAAGGACACACACAACCACAGCCAGTACTAGGACAACAACCACCCCATCCTCAGAACGTTGTCCCAGTCAAGATGGCCCAACCAGAAGAAAACTTAGAGAGGGCTATAGTGCCAGCCACACCTTTGACTAGTGGAGAATCATATGACTCATTTTACGACTCTAGTCAAGGAACATACTCTAATTGTGAAAGCTCAATGACGGAATATGGGCAACTGTATGAACCATATGCTTATGGCATGGAAATACCAGATGGTTCATACAATTATGAGCAGGATTATATCCCAGTAATGTACACAGCTCCTAGAGCAACCGTGCCACCTCGACCCATGAATAGACCGCCTGTACCCAGAGGACCATATTACATATGTGGAGGTGACCACTATATCAGAGAATGCACATTGCCAAACCCACCACCACCACAACGAGTCTGGGAAGGCTACTGTAGCGATTGTGGTAGGGAACACCTTCTCAGAGATTGTCCTAAGAACCCCAACAAAGTCACATCTAACGTGCAGATTAATGTGATAGAAGTGACTGAATCATCAGGGAGCGATAAAGAGTACACCGTACCCTTGAAGGCCATAACAAGAGCCAAAGCCAGAGAGAACCCTGATAAAACGGATGAGAACAGTCAGAGTGACAAGGAGAGGGACACACCCATCCCTCAAAGAGTTGAAGACTCCGAAGAACCAGAGAAAAGTATTGCCAGTAAAAGGTCACAAAAATGGAAGCACCGAAGAGAGAGATTAAAAGAAAAGAAACTATTACAGAGGAAGGAAAAAGAGGAAAACGAACAAAAACCAAAAGAAGAACCGAAGAAGGAAGAAGAAAACAAAAATGAGAAGCATAAGAAAGAGGAGGTAGGATCAGTGTTAGCAGACCCAATGCTTGAAGAATTAGCCATGTGGATTCAGGCATACAAGGCAAGAATAAGAACAGGACCTACCATAGAGCGACACGAGAGAGAATATCCAAGAGGCGATTTAGAAAAAGAAAGGTTAGAAATCTGCAAAAAATTGATAGAAATTGCACAACAAACCTTAGAAAAACCTGCATCGCCTTTACCAAATACCCGAATTTCTGAAGGAGAATTCCAAGAATGCCTAAACACTCAGGAAAAGCCTGAAGTAAATAGACCTCAGAATGATGAATTTGGTGTTGAGAGAAAGGAAGGATCCATAGTTCCTGAAGTGGAAGGAGACTGGACTAAGGATCTATGGGCACGAGTTCAAGAGGACAAATGGAAAAAGGTAGAAGGAATGGAACCGCCCTTTGAAGAATTAGAAGCAAAAAATGAAATAGAGGGTTCAATACCTTAACTAAATTCAGAAGAAATTTTTCCAATGGATGCAAGTGACAAAGAAGAGGAAGATGTAAAGGAACTGCCCAACTACACAAGGGAGTACGAGCACAATTCAGAATTGTATCGCATTCCATCAATAAGGAGACGGGAAACGAACCCATCAGTTCAAACATCTGAGATCATACAACGTCTTAGAGAGGTAAAAATCCCATGTACCCTAACATTTGAAGAACTGTTAAAGGTAAAACCACAATTAAAAGAGAAATTGATCAATCAATGGGAAGTCAAGGAGGAAAAGAAAGAGATAGCTGACGAAGTAAAAACAGTGAGAATTCCAGTGGATAAGGTAGGAGACTTTAGCGAAGGAGATGAAGGAAATACCTGTCTTCCAATCACCTATAGGGTTTACACTACCAAAGCCATACTAGATTCAGGAGCTGGTGTTGGCATTGCTACCAAAGAAATTTGGGAGAAATGGGGACAACCAGCATTAAGACCAACACGCATGAAAATACAAATGGCAGATGGACATACGGAAAGACCTTTAGGATTGTTGGAACGAGTAGTCTTCACTACGTGTGGAGTGGAATTTGAACATACTTTAGCAATATGTCACTTTGAAAGGCCAAGCAATTATGAAATGATCTTGGGAAGGCCTTTCATGAGACAGCTAAAGGTCGTACAAGATTGGGGAAAAGATGCAGTATACCTACAACACGCAGGAACCACCACTAGGATAAACCTACATACGTACACTTATCAAGATGTGCCACCTCTATAATGGAATCAAATCCACAAAGAGGAAGACGATCAATCGGTTCATAGTGCAGGTTCTAGTGATCAATCCTGGATGAACGAGGACACTCATCTGTGGATATGTCAAGCTGCAAAGAAGGAAGAGGAGAGAAGAAAAGGATGGCAGCAGAAACAAGGAATAGTGAGATCTGTACAAGATCCAGCCTATATGCCACAAGTTTTTCCGGATGAAGAATTTGAACCTCACGGTTGGATGGAAATCTTAGCCACCCTCGATGTCTGTGTAAACGAAGAAGTAGTGACCATGAACGAATGTATCGATGAGGAGGGTTATGATGTTAGCCTGTATATGGTAGTCCTCCAGGAGGCAGAAGAAGGAGAAGTGATCGAGAAAGACTGGAAGGAGGACTATGAGAGCATTGAAATGGAACCTGAACCCATGGATCTAGGAAATGGTACTACCAACATAAATATCACCACCAATGAGAAACACCAAGAACTTACACAGAAAAGGGAATTAGAAGTTGAGAGGGAATTAGAAGATGAAGAAAACAAACTCCAAGACCAATTTGAGGTACCAACCCATTTTAAAAAATATGAAGTGGAGGAGAGGAAAATTGCTATTCAAATGCCTAAAAGAGAAGCACAACCTGGAATAGCATATGATAATAAGGAACAGACCAAAAAGATAGTGGTAACTATGGAAGGAGGAGAGGAACGATGTACCTTCATAGGACAGGATGTCTCATTGGAAGAAGAACAAGAGTTAATTCGACTCATAAGAGAATACCGGGATGTCTTTGCTTGGACTTATAAGGACTTAAAGGGAATAGATCCATCTATATGTGCGCATAGAATCCCCATGACATCCGAAGCCAAACCTTCGAAACAGAGACCATATACTTATAATGATGTGTATTCAGCCAAGATAAAAGAAGAAATAGATAAGTTATTAGATGCTGGATTCATCTATGAAATTGAGCACACGGAATGGGTGTCACCCTTGGTGGTTGTACCAAAAAAGAATGGAAAGTTAAGAGTGTGCATCAATTTGAAGAAAGTAAACGCCGCAACCATAAGGGATAGTTATCCCTTACCGATTACGGATCATCTCTTGGAAAGGGTAGCAGGGAAGGAAGTTTATAGTTTTCTGGATGGCTTTTCAGGGTATAATCAGGTAGCCATTGATCCTGAGGACCAACATAAGACAGCATTTGCAACCGAATGGGGAGTATACGCCTTTAGAGTCATGCCTTTTGGTTTAACGAATGCCCCAGCTACTTTCCAAAGATTGATGTGTCATGTGTTCAAGGAATTTCTGAGAAAAAGTATGGAGGTATACGTGGACGATCTTTGTACATATTCAGCTATACGATCATAGCACATTCCTGAACTAGAAAAGATTTTTGCTAAATGTCGACAATATCGAGTATGCCTCAATCCTGAAAAATGTGCCTTCATGGTTCGACAAGGGAAAATCTTAGGACATATTGTCTCTAAGAATGGGATTTCAACGGACGAAGACAAAATTAAAGTAATTTTGGATCTACCAAGACCAAAGACTGCTAAAGAAGTTCAAGCATTTATGGGACATTGTGGTTACTATCGAAGATTCATACATATGTACGCCATAATTGCTAGACCTCTTTATGCATTATTGACTCTATTTAATTGGACCGAAGAATGCGAAAAAGCTTTTAATGAGTTAAAGAATCGATTGAGTTCAGCACCCATCCTTCGAGTCCCCAATTGGATTAAACCGTTTCACATCCATGTTGATGCTTCCAAGTTTGCCATTGGTTGCATCTTAGCTCAACCAGCTGACACAGGAAAATTAGACCACCCGATAGCCTATGCCAGTAGGTAGTTAAATCAAGCGGAACGCAATTATACTACTACGAAGGGAGAAGGCCTAGGGATGGTATACGCAGTCAAGAAATTCAGACATTACTTCTTCATTGATCATCAAGCCCTATTGTACTTAGTCAACAAGCCTTGCAATACAGGAGGACTAGTACGATGGTTTTTATTGCTAATGGAATTTGATTTTGAGGTAATAGTCAAGAAAGGAAACACCCACATAAGAGCAGACCACTTATCTCGTATGACCCATGGAGAACCACCCATAGGATTACCTGATGACCTGCCAGATACTTATCTTTTTAACCTGGAAGTATGTCCTCAGTGGGCAGAAAAATTGATCCCGATACTTACACATGGACCTAAAGATGGGATCACGCCAAACCAAACGCAAGACCTTTGGAGGACCAAAAACCTTCACATCATTGCGGGAACTTTGTACCACCAGGATTCAAGCGGATTACTGATGAGATGCGTGGAAGAAGAGGAACAGGAAATGTGGCTTCAAAAAGCACACATCACCAATGGAACACTCATTTGAATGCAAATGGAACGTGGCAGACACTCAAGAGATTTGGCATATATTGGCCAACCATGCAAAGAGATGCACATAACTATGTGTCAACTTGTCAAACCTGTCAAGAACAAACCCCAGATGAGAACTCTACCTTATGCTATTCTACGATAGCACCAAGATGGAGCATGCCTCTAGTAAAGTTCTTGAAAACTCAAGAATACCCTGACGGAGCTACTTTAGCCAGGAAGCGTGCTCTTGAAGAACAGAGTAAAGATTATGCCATCATAGGAAAACAACTCTTTAAACGCGAAAAAGATAACCAATTAAGAATGTGCATTCATGAAAATGAATATCTCTCTGTCTTAGAGATGGCCCATACAGGAGCCGCAGGAGGACACTTCTCTGTAGACAAAACAGCAAAAATGATCCTCTTTGCTGGAATGTGGTGGCCAACTCTACATCAAGACGCCATAACATATGTGCAACGGTGTGATACTTGTCAACGAACGAAATATCCTATTAGAAGAGATGAGATGCCACTTAGACCCATGATGAGTGCTAGAGCTTTCACGAAGTGGGGAATAGACTTTATAGGACCTATTAGCCCACCAGCAAAAGGTTCACATGCCGAATACATAATTGTAGCCACAGATTACTTGACCAAATGGGTTGAAGCAAAAGAAACAAAGAAAAATGACGCGAGAACTACAGCCAAGTTTCTCTTCGAGAACGTCTTCACTAGATTTGGACTACCTATAGAGATTGTGAGTGATAGAGGTACGCACTTTGTTAATGAAGTGATAGAAGCCTTATTGAATGAATTCTTAGTAATTCATAAGAAATCTGCCCCTTATCACCCACAAGCAAATGGACAAGCGGAAAGTTCAAATAAAATCTTGTGTACTGTTCTCACCAAAATCGTTAACAACGGTAGATCAGATTGGGATAAGCAGTTACACCATGCTTTATGGGCATTCCGAGTAGCCTATAAAACCGCAATAGGCACTACTCCTTTTAACTTAGTGTATGGACAAAATGCTATTTTGCCAATTGATTTCTTGATTCCCACTCTTAGAGTAGCAACTACTTATGAGTGGACACGACATGAATTATCAGCTCAATTGGACCAAATAGAAAAGCTTCATGAAACTAGGTTACAAGCAGTAGCAGGTATTTATGCTGCTAAAAGACGACAAAAAGCCTATTTTGATGCGCATATCAAGGACAAAAAATTGAAGGAAGGAGATTTAGTTTTGGTATACACTTTGAAACAACATGCTAAGAAATTGCAAAAGAGAGGATATGGTCCATTAATCATTAATCGTATATCTACAAGTGGAGCCATCAGCTTAGCGACCTTAGATGGAGACGTGTTACCAAACTACATCAGTGGGTGTAGAGTGAAAAAATACCTAGAACCATTAACAGAAGAAACTATGTCTCGATTAATCAAAGGTAAGAATAGACGCTTAGAAGAGGAAAGAATACGAGAAGAAGCGAGACAAGAAGCATTGGAAAGGATAAAGAAACGAAAAGAGTGGATGAGAGAGCGAGATGAAAGATATCGTCTAGGCGAAGAACTCATCCCGATGGCTAATTTTAGAGCCACTCAAAACCTAGGATCGCAAAGAACACAACCATATCTAAATTTGGGAGCCGGAAAAACGGAGTATCACTTGGTAAATGCTCTTATTGACACAGGAGCAGCGGTAAGCTGCATTAAGTTTTCTTTGACCCAAAAACTCAAGGAGACAATACGCCCCTCAATGGCCCAGTTGATAGGAATAGGAGGAACAATCACTCAATGCATAGGTGAGATCACCTTACCGTTGCATCTTGGTAATAACACTATGGAACAAAAGCTGTTAGTGTGTCATGACCAAGATTTACTTGAAGAAGTAGTATTAGGTCAAGACTGGATTTACGAATACGAGGTGACCATTCAATTGGCGTTAGGATATATCTCAGCCAGGATAGGACATTGTGAAGTATTCAGTCTGCTAGACGAGCGACCATTAAAATCTATGAGCATGGAGCAAACAATTCATTCTAATGAACAAAGTCCTGAATGTTGGTGCAAACAAGCCTTAACACTTGGCTTTGTCTTGTACCTTGAAGAGCATTGGATATCAAACTTGAAGGTGTTACAAAAGTTCTTGGATTAATTCACTTGAAGGAAGACCATAGGAACACATGCCTATGGTTTATTATCTTTTATCCAATGTAAAAGTCAATATGACATAACTCACTTTATGTAATCACACCTACTAGACTAGAGTCGTGGAAAAAATAGATGATCTAGTTGAGGGAATATCTCCCTAAGTCTAGTGGAGAGAATCAAGGGAACTTTAATTTGAATTCAAATTCAAATTCATTCAAAAACTCCTATAAAAGTCAATGTAAAAGTCGTGGGTAAAGTTACACTCTTCCCGAGGCTAATCCAAGCAAATTAGTGAGTGTGTGAGAGCTACTATTGAGCTACACCTCTGAGTACCATTGGGCATTACTCTACATGCCAATGGGAATGTACATTTGATAGATTCAATACATATACTCATAGTCATTATCTCTGTGTTTTTCTCTGAGTGACTACCTCCAAGTCTGTCAACTTCAACAGGGCATATCTCAAGATCTACTGAACCAAATTTGATGATCCAGGTCTCATTGGAACCAGCTCAAAGCATTCTACAACACTACAAAATTTCAAGTCATTCTATTTAGTCAATTAGGAGAAATCGCTGTCGAAGTGATCACTGGTATATTTCTGTGTTGTTCCTAAAAAGTCGGGGGTGTCTCTGATTTTGCTAAAGATCATGCTCAGTGTATAGTTTGTCATTTGGAGTGATTTAACTTGCTAATGGTAGCTTGTTAAGTTAATTTAATACTCCAGAAGGAATTAAACCAATTGCAAGTGTGCTGGACACACTGAGCTTAGGACTGAGCAGGTATCAATACAGGAATAGAAAGTTTTTTGGAGTTGTGAAGGTTCAAAATCATCTGTTTTGATTTGATCATTACTCAATTATTTTGTAAAGCACATATATAGTTTCTTGGTGTCATTTGGAAGATCAAGGAGTCTCCTAACCATATCTGAAGAGAAAAGAGGGCAGGTGTGAAGCAGGTCTAGCAGCACCAACTTGATCTTCTGATTGTACCCAGCCATCACATCCAACAGTGGTATCAGAGCAAAACAAGGTAATCATGGGTGATGGTTTCCCTTCTTTCATTGACAAATTGGATAGAAATAACTACCAGGCATGGTCATTAAGAATGAAGACCTATCTACAAGGGAGAAGCTTGTATGGATACATATCAGGAGATGAGGAGTTGCCCTCATTCAAAACCAGAGGCCTACCTACAAAGGATGAGCATGAGAGACTTAATCAATGGTGTGCTAAAGATGCTTTGGCAAGGTCATTTCTTCTAAACTCTATCTCTGATTTCCTTCTACCTCATGTTAGGAACTGTAAGACTTCCCAAGAGACTTGGGAAACCTTGTCAACATACTTCTCATCAAGCACAAGGGCCAGAAAGAATCAGCTATGGATTGAGTTTACAACTCTCAGGAAGCAATCAAAACAATGTGTTTCAGATTTTGTCACCAAAGTCAAAGATATAGCAGATCAACTTGCAAGTGTTGGAGAAGAAATTGAAGAAGAGCAAATAGTCAGACAAGTGATCAATGGACTCAAAGCAGATGACAAGTGGGAGAGCTTTACCACTGCAATGGACTTGTACATGGACATCCAAGCACCTGATCTAACAACTCTGATTGGACAACTCTTTACACATGAAGCAAAGATCACAAAGAATGGAGAGCAATCAAAAGGTAACAATCCCTCTGCCCTATATACAGATAAGAAGTCTAAAGATAAGGGTAAAAGTAAGAAGGTTGATGAAGAAGGCTCTACCTCCCAAGCAAACTATGCAGGGAGAGGTAGATCATCTAGAGGTAGGGGCAGAGGAGGTAAGTCAGGTAGGGGGAGACCCTATAATCAATCTCCATGCAATATTTGTGGTTTGTCTAATCATACTACAGATGAATGCTACAAGAACTACAAGAATCAAAGAGGAAGAGGTCACCAAAGAGGAGGATACTCTCAAGGCAGAGGCAGGTTTAATCAATCTCAAGGCTACCATGGCTACAACAATAACTACAACAATAACTACAACAATAGCTACAATCACAATGGCAATTATCAAGGAGGATACAGGAACAGAAAGGATTACAACAATTATGCAGAGGATCAAGATGATTCCTTGTTGATTATGAACATGACATCTAAATCAGGTATCAATGATGATCACTTGTTCTATATTGATTCACGTTGCTCTAACCATGTAGCTGGGAATGTTGCCCTACTCTCTGATTTGGAAGAACCTAAAGGCAAGCACCAAGTGCAGACAGGTGATGACACTAAACATTCAGTGGTTAAAGTAGGTAATGTCAAAACAAGTGATGGTAATCAGAATTTGCTAAGCAGAGTATTGTATGTCCCAACAATCACCAAGAATCTGATGAGTGTAGGTCAGATTGTTGAAAAAGGTCCACAGGTCAGGTTCACCCAACATGGTGCATATGTGGAGGATCCAAGACATGGATTCAGAAGGATAGCCAAGGGAGAGAAGACAGGTAGATTGTTTACCTTTGAACTTGAAGATACTAAGAATATTGCCTTGTATAACTACAAGGACCAAACCCTATCAGAATTGGAGATGTGGCACAAAAGATTAGGTCACATTGGAGAGAGGACCATAAAGCAGATGAGCAGAGATCAATGTGTGCTTGGGATACCTAATGTATCCAAGCAACACATGATATACAAGTGTGGGGCTTGTCAATTTGGTAAGTCACACAGATTGCCATATACCAAAAAGGGTTTTATGCATGAAGACTACTTGGAATTGGTGCATACAGATGTGTGGGGACCAAGCAAGGAGCCATCCATATCTGGATCAAGGTACTATGTATCTTTTATAGATGATTATAGCAGATGGACTGTCTTGTACTTCATGAAACATAAAGATGAAGTATTTAATTGTTTCAAAAGGTATCTTGCATTAGTAGAGAATCAAACAGGTAGACATTTGAAGAGATTAAGGTCTGATGGTGGTGGAGAATACTTCTCCAATGACTTTGAAGACTTCTTGCAGGAAAGAGGCATCAAGAGGGAGATTACCACAAGGTACTCACCTGAACAAAATGGGGTAGCTGAAAGAAGGAATAGACTCATTGTGGAGACAGCTAGGTCTATGCTTAATGAGAAAAAATTACCAAATTATCTTTGGGCAGAGAGTGTATCTACTGCCACATACTTAATCAACAGGTTGCCATCAAAGACACTTGATGGAATGACACCCTATGAGGCTTGGCATGGTAAGAGACCATCTCTGGATCATTGCAAGATCTTTGGGTGTGTTGCATATGTACATATTCCCTCACAGGTAAGGGGAAAGCTAGACCCTAAGGCTGAAAAGTGTATCTTTATTGGTTATGATTTGAATCAGAAAGGATACAGGTTCTATAACCCCTCAAACAAAGGCTTCAAGGTAAGCAGAGATGTCATCTTTGATGAAAATGATTCATGGTATGATAATGAGTGCAGGAAAGTTAGCCTACCTTATGATATGGAAGAAGACTTTCCAAAGCTTGTCAGGCAAGAACCAACTCGGAATGAGGACACAAGCTCAGATGATGAAGACACCATCAACATTGAAGAATTCAAAGCTTGGAAATCCAAAGGGAAGATGAAGATGAAGCAACTTGAAGACAATCCAGAATCCTCAACTCAAGCTATGAGGAGATCTTCAAGGGAAAAGAAGAAACCTATTAGGTATGGGTATGATACTTCACTTGTAACCAAGCACTCTATATATCTTGCAAAGGATATCTTAAGTGAAGAACCAGGTACATTTGAGGAAGCTATTGCTAAACCAGAATGGAAGGAAGCAATGGATGAAGAAATGGAGGCTCTCAAGGAGAGTGATACTTGGGACTTGGTACCCAAGAAGGACTCCATGAAGGTGATAGGATCCAGATGGATCTACAAACTCAAAAGGAACTCAGATGGTACAATAAGCAGGTACAAAGCTAGGTTGGTAGCCAAGGGTTTTGCACAAACCCAAGGCATTGATTATGAGGAGACTTTTTCTCCTGTGGCAAAGATGCCAACTATCAGAATTATGGTGAGTGTAGCTGCATCCAAGAATTGGAACATGTACCAATTGGATGTAAAGAATGCATTCTTGAATGGATGGATATCTGAAGAGGTCTACATGTCACAACCACCTGGCTATGAGGATCACAATAAGGTAAATCATGTTTGTAAATTGAAGAAGGCTCTGTATGGATTGAAGCAGGCACCTAGAGCATGGAATTACAGGTTGACAACTTATCTCTTGGATCAAGGATTTGTGATGAGTAAAGCAGATACTTCATTGTTTATAAAGAAGAACAATTCAGAGGTAATATACTTGTGTGTCTATGTTGATGACATCATTATTACAGGAAATGATGTTCAAGGAATTAGACACATCAAAGGTCAAATGATGAAGGAATTCAAGATCAATGATCTTGGATTATTGAAGTACTTCCTAGGGCTTGAATTGGTCTACACAAATTCAGGTATATTCATTACTCAGAAGAAGTACATTCAGGACATGGTCAAGAAGTTTAATTTGCAGGAAGCTAAAGTCTCAAACATTCCTATGGAGGTCAACCACAAACTCAGTGCACATGAAGGAGAAGAACTGAAGGATATTACAGGTTACCAAAGTTTGGTAGGTAGTCTTAATTATGCTACCTTAACTAGGGTTGATATCTCATATGGTGTTAGTGTACTTAGCCAATTTATGCATAAGCCAAGAGTACCACATTTGGAGGCAGCCAAGAAGATAGTAAAGTACCTAAAGGGAACACAAAATCATGGTGTGTATTATCCATATTCATCAGACATTGACATCAAGGTATACTCAGATGCAGATTGGGCAGGTTGCAAGGATGACAGGAGGAGCACATCTGGTTACATATGCTTTGCAGGTGATAAACCAATTTCTTGGTCATCCAAGAAACAACCCACAGTAGCCCTATCATCTACTGAGGCAGAGTACAGAGGGCTAGCCAATGCTACTCAAGAAGCAATATGGTTGAAGTTACTCTATTCAGAATTGGGCCTATACACAAGGCCACCAATCATATTTGGTGATAACACAAGTTCACTTCACTTAGCTGCTAACCCTGTTTATCATGCTAGGACAAAACACATAGAGGTTCATTACCACTATGTGAGGGAGAAATTACTTAGCAAGGAAATCCAATTATCATATGTGTCCACTAATATTCAATGTGCAGATTTGCTTACAAAAGCTTTGGATGGGAGCAAGCTATGCAGGTTTAAATCCATGATAGGATTGCAGGATATCATTGAAGACTAAAGATGAAGACTCAAGCAAGTGTTTGGCTTGAGGGGGAGCTGTTGGTGCAAACAAGCCTTAACACTTGGCTTTGTCTTGTACCTTGAAGAGCATTGGATATCAAACTTGAAGGTGTTACAAAAGTTCTTGGATTAATTCACTTGAAGGAAGACCATAGGAACACATGCCTATGGTTTATTATCTTTTATCCAATGTAAAAGTCAATATGACATAACTCACTTTATGTAATCACACCTACTAGACTAGAGTCGTGGAAAAAGTAGATGATCTAGTTGAGGGAATATCTCCCTAAGTCTAGTGGAGAGAATCAAGGGAACTTTAATTTGAATTCAAATTCAAATTCATTCAAAAACTCCTATAAAAGTCAATGTAAAAGTCGCGGGTAAAGTTACACTCTTCCCGAGGCTAATCCAAGCAACTTAGTGAGTGTGTGAGAGCTACTATTGAGCCTACACCTCTGAGTACCATTGGGCATTACTCTACGTGCCAATGGGAATGTACATTTGATAGATTCAATACATATACTCATAGTCATTATCTCTGTGTTTTTCTCTGAGTGACTACCTCCAAGTCTGTCAACTTCAACAGGGCATATCTCAAGATCTACTGAACCAAATTTGATGATCCAGGTCTCATTGGAACCAGCTCAAAGCATTCTACAACACTACAAAATTTCAAGTCATTCTATTAAGTCAATTGGGAGAAATCGCTGTCGAAGTGATCACTGGTATATTTCTATGTTGTTCCTAAAAAGTCGGGGGTGTCTCTGATTTTGCTAAAGATCATGCTCAGTGTATAGTTTGTCATTTGGAGTGATTTAACTTGCTAATGGTAGCTTGTTAAGTTAATTTAATACTCCAGAAGGAATTAAACCAATTGCAAGTGTGCTGGACACACTGAGCTTAGGACTGAGCAGGTATCAATACAGGAATAGAAAGTTTTTTGGAGTTGTGAAGGTTCAAAATCATCTGTTTTGATTTGATCATTACTCAATTATTTTGTAAAGCACATATATAGTTTCTTGGTGTCATTTGGAAGCTCAAGGAGTCTCCTAACCATATCTGAAGAGAAAAGAGGGCAGGTGTGAAGCAGGTCTAGCAGCACCAACTTGATCTTCTGATTGTACCCAGCCATCACTTCTAACACTGAATGTATGATCTCTAGCACTATAGATACACCTTCATCGATTACTATATGTGTGGACACATTGAATTCTGCTTGCACACCTTGTTCTAATCTAGCAAGCCAAGAGAGTGTCAATGAAGCTGAAACCAAACTCACCAAAACACCATGCATTAGAGAGACTAAGCCTCAGAGTAATTCAAAATCTGTAACCATTAAAATATACCCTATTCTATCTTCTAATCAAGCGTGGATAAAGAAAGATCAAGTGGAGGAGTTTCTTCGACGACAGAAGCACAACTGACATCAGAACAAACGAGCACAGCAAAAACCAACTCCATCTGAACAGCGAAATCATCGACAAATTACTACAATATGGATTCCCAAGAAAGTCGTAGCCGCTCAACGAGAGCGATCGCAAATATGGGTTCCGAAGTCTTGCTTTCGAAGGAAAACAAACCTGAAGGATGATTCCCAAAACAAGAAGAACCAAGGTAATCCACAGGCAAAACAACCACAAATAAAGAGTTACTGGAGAAAAAAGGAGTCTGCAAGGGCAACCCGACCCTCCCCGAAATTCAGGAAGCAGACCAAGCAGACCTACAACAAGAAGAAAAGAGCCACATTCAGTGGAAGTGGGCAACATACAACGAAGCCCAGCACAATGAAGCAAATCTGGATACCGAAAGACAAATTGGACGGCATGCATACGCCAACTACTTCCAATTGCACACATATGGAGTTGTCGAGATCCCAAGTATGCATGATAGGGCCACATTACAAGGCCAAGCATTCGGCACATCCTTCTTCTATTTCAGGATAGTCAAGCACATTTTCCTAATGGGGAAATAGGAGAGCACTTGTACATATATTAAAAGAATACTCCAAAAAATTTAATAACCGCTTCGGCTATGAACTAACTTTTCTGTTTTCCTTTTCAGATGCAAATATAAAAATACATAAAAATGAGAAAAACCCAGGTATTACCTTTCTCGCACACACGGGAAAGGGACGACACCATTCACTCGGAGCAACATCGAACTTGTAACCAACATATAGAGGAGGATTTCTGAGAACATATGGATACTAATTCATACTCTATATTGAGTGCAGATGGCTTCCACTGATTCCGAATCTACACAGCAAGAAGAGGTGCAACTTCTTCCATTAGAATCAGTAACAAAAGCAAGAGGTCACTGGTTCAGAGATGATCAACCAGTGGCAGAGCTAATCTTCATGGCTACAATCAAAATTATGGACACAGATCATTACTTTCCTATCATGTCTCAGGACTTCAAAACGATCATACAAGGACTACCTCATATTGAGGATGTATGGACACAAGCAGGAATAGAGACATTTCTTAAACTGCCTATATATGTACCAGACTTTCAGAGGTGTGCACAGGTGATGAATACCATGCAGCCTGCTGCAACAAAAATATCAGTTCCAAAAGCGCAAGTATTGGATAAAGTAGGGACATGGAAGACCATCCAATTCACACATGAGTTGATTAACAGAGCTTTTGGATGGAATCAAGCAGGCATTACTAGTGTGAAAGAAGAATGCCATGATCCCAAGAAGAGATCATTCTTGGAGATAAATAGAATTGACATAGAAGATGCTGTGCGATTGGTACATCAACATTTTTGCTTTCCCAGCATGCACAGGTATACAGCTCCACAGAAAATAGTAGTCCAACTACTATCACATGCCATGAGGCAAATGGGAAACAAAATCAATCTAACAGGGTATGTCCAAGAAAGATTGTTTGAAGCACAAAAGAAGTGGGGACAAAAGAAGTTTTTGAATGGCAGTTCAGCTCTTACATTACTGATTTATGAAGCTTTAGAAATGAAGAACTGTTTGAGAGAGATGCCAACCTCGGAAGGATTAGCAAGATACGTAAAATCAGCGACGGTCCCTAAGAAGAAGAAAGCAGTTGCTATGGTTGAAGAAGGTGGAACCAGCACACAGAAACCCATGAGGGGTACGAAGCGTTTACGGGAAGAGGAAGCCCAAGCAACACCACAATCAAAGAGAACACATCTCTTACCGAAGATCACGACGGCTCAAATTCCGATTACAAAGAGAGATCTGTCCGCTGCTCTTGAGGAAACACATCAGTATATGCAAGGGCAGGTGAACTTAAATATTCAGGGTCATCATTATAGACAAGCTAGTCAAGAGAAGACACAACGGAATCCAGAGCAAACACCAAAACAAGCTGGACGATACAAAGAGCTGGGTATTGATGATTCTAGTACCAACACAGAATCCAGCCCTGAAAAAGATACATTAGATATTGACATTCGGACAGAAACACAAGAAAATGAATGGAATGAAAGGGATCAAGTAGAAGTCACGACACAAAATCAGGAAGAAAAGGAAAAGAGAGTCGAAGAATCTATGGAACCGGAGCACGTCATTCAATTGAATGACACTACAAAAATAAGCATCAAGGAAGATACAACCACTGGTATTACACATGTAAAACAACCTATTAAAGAGGAAGATCAAACTCCAGTGAGTAAGGAAACGAAGGAGCTCCAACACCAAGAACAGACCGTGATCGAGGTGCCTGATGACACACCTCAGGGAAATAAAGAAGATATGGGGGCTGAGCCAAGGATCCAGCTTCAGATTAGGCAGCCCCATGATACTACATTACACATTGCACAAGGAAAAGACGTCAATACCGGAGAAGAGCCGGCAATACCAAAAACATGGCTTAACGTGGATGTTACTCAGTTGAAACCTGTAGTAAAGCAGATGATTCAAACAGCCATGGACACTCAACAACAGATGATGGATATAGATGCCGAGTATGATCAAGCAAGAAGAGAAAAGAATCAGTTGCAACTCATGAGTGAACAGCTATCGGCACAATTGATTGCAGCACAAAAAGAATTAGCAAACAAAAGTACTGAGGTGTTGGCAATCAAGACACAACATGAAGAATCCATTGCTCAGAATCAACAGCTGCATACACAACTAACCGAGTTGCAAAGATTACACGAAGCAAGCGAGGCTGAGAAAGAGAAAATGAAGATGTGAAGCATGCTATTAGAGCAACAACTCAAGCTATATCTGGAAGAGAACGACAGCCTACGCAACAGAAATAAAGATTTGATGAAGTCTTTATTATATGATCAACCACTCATACAACAGGAATCCACAGAAACCAAAGATCAAGAATTACGGGATCAGATCTCGAAATATGAAGAGCTGCTAAAGCAAGAACAAGCCCAGATAGAAGAATGGAAGAGCAAATATGCCAATGACACCAGTGAACTGAAGCGTCAATTACAAAAGGTGAATGCCAAACTGGTTCAAAGCTACAGTGAAAACATGGATCATGTAGCTGACATAGGTAAAGAACTATTGGCAACTAAAGAAGCACTCGGAGAAGCCATGCAAACGATAAAAGAAAAAGATGAATGCATAGAACAGCTGAAGAATCAGAAGAAAGACAAAGAACCGATCGAGACATCAGTAGTGCCAGAAAAGGAAAATCCTACTGACGAGGTAGAGGTAAGCCCTCTATCTCACCCGATCTATGATTCTCCAATACGTGAGCAGGTGGCGGATATACATGATGACCATCCTATGCCATATACTGCAGAAATAAGTCAGAAGGAACGGGCACTAGTGGTGTCCCGATTAACAAAAAATTTTGAAAATGAAGTGGTCAAAGTCATGAAGGAGGCCAAGATAAAAGGTAAAGACCTGGACAAAATCATGAAGCCCTTCAATATTCCCTATGGACTCTTGAAAGAAAAGACCAGACGTTATATAATGAAGATTACACACACGAGTCGAGATGAGCAGCTTAACTTCAAACATGATACATTCGCATACACTCAAGAAGAGTTTGAAGCTGCGCAACCAGTGTGGCGGAGAAAATTTTTGGAGAAACATCCCACACTACGAGTGCATTGGCAAGCAGCGCCATATGCATTCCAGGTAAACCCTTCATTTTGCCCACTACCACGCAGAAGGGATACAAGGGAATTTTTGGATCTAAAAAGAAACGGTACTATCAATAAGCAATGGCTCAATTATCCTCTGCTTCCAAGCCCGCCACATAATTATTTGCCAACGGAGGATTACATGATAAAAACCATAGAATTTTGGCTACAAAATTATGCGACAGTACCTGATTTAGCTGTAAAAATGACCAACAAAATACTTAGCATGATCCTCACAGTTTTAAAGGTATTCAAGCACGCGGCATACACATTTTTGAACTTCATAGGCATTAATCAGGGCACGGAGATCCTCATTTTTGACCTGTCAGTTATGCCTAGCCGCCCAACAATAATGGCTTATTATTCTAGAATTATGTTCTTGCCAAGTGTATATATGCAAACCTTCAAAGAGGCTTTCTTTACAGGATTTTTTGAGATAGATTCTGAGATTTTTTTGAAGATGTCAGCCAATTTAAATGCCAGATTAGTGGCATACGAACTCAGCTTCTTCGCAGATCATAGACAGCCACCCAACGACGGTGTGAAGGCAGAACAATGGAAGCAACTCATGATACGTGAAGCCAATCAGCTGAATGATACAGAGCAAAGAGTTTATCAAACATATGCCCGTCGCTTATCAAAGCCTGTCGGGGACGACAGAGTCCAGGAGGGGGGCAGTGTTGAGGGAGAATCAAGTAAGAAGAAGAAAAGAAGAAGACAACGAAAGAAGCAGCTTCATTAGAAAGCAATATCCGAAGATATATCTCTGTAGGAAGCCCCGCAGGGGCGCATTACCCATCTCTGCACAGAGCCCCGCAGGGGCACGCATCAGGCAAAAGAAGTAAACAACCTCAAAGTAATACAACAGGGTCCGATGTGTGCAACCAGGACAAATCAGAGGACCAAAAGTTATAAAGGGGTAGAGGCTGAAAAGTTTAAGAGGGTGACTAAGAACAGCACATTCCTAGTCACTGGTGGCGTGCGTGGCAACCCAAGTCAACAGGCAAGACAAGTGCAACAGGCTCTCGAGTAGTAGAGCTTGAATGAAGAAGGCCATCGAATCTGCATGTCTGTTTAACTGCGGACAACACTGACCAAGGGGAGCGTGCGAAGAAAAGCAGAGCGCCTCTAAAACGTAATGCAAGATCAAGAATCAGGCAACACTGACCACGGGACGCGTCCGGGAAGCAAAGTCTGTCAAGGGACGACAGAGACGAAGAGGGGAAGAGTGTTGCAGAGCTAAAGAGCGCACAAAGCAGAGAAAAAGACGGGCCCCAAAATTTTTCCGATTTGGACATCATATTTTTGTATCATAATCATTCTTGTAATATATTTTCCGTTGTAAAGGCACTAGAGGAGTCCTCTAGATGCATCCCCACAGAAGATTAGAAGCTTATCCATGTAAAATAGTAGAAAATTAGTCTTTTAGTGAATAAAGTGCCGGTCTCTTGTGTGAAAGGACCATTTTTAGGGCACTAGTATATAAGTCAAATGTGACTCTTTGTAAAGAACTTTTTGCCATTGTGAGAATAGAGAGCACAGAAATTCGAATTTGTGTCTTCTTCCCTCCTTATCTTCTTCTTCGTGAGCTTGTATGCATGTGTATTGCTTGGAAAGAGTGCTTGTGAGTGTTGTCTATCCATGAAAGTGTTTCTTTGCTGTAGGAAAGGTGTGTGCGAAGTGTAGGAAGTGCTAAAGTGTAGGAAAGTATTCCCACGACTCAGTATTTCGCTCATAACTTGAAGTAGGAGCATCAGAATTGAGTGAAACCACTGCCATTGGATGCGTCTTCTTGAGAGCTTCGAAACGCATATGCTATTTGCTATATTTGGAGTTCGGAGCTGGGATAAAAGTCCAAAATACTGACGGCTTCTGCACTAAGTATCGTTTCGCCTTGACCAACAGTTGGAGCTTGTTTGGATAAGTCTTTGCCTCATTTACATTCTTTCAGTAGTTCATTTGCATTGATCATTACATGATTGCATGTCCTCATACACTCGGCTAGGTTTGTATACTCTTTGGATTGATAATTAAAGGTGTGTATCCCCACTATATGCACTTGTGAGGGGATTGAGGTATAGTCTCTTTCTCCGCAAGTCCCTAAGTTGATACTTAGGTCAACACACCATTCCTGGTCTAGGACCATAGGTTCTATTAGGTCATCATAGCAAACCAAAAGTTTCATTGTCAAGGTCACGTCCTCGATGGAGATTGGTAACTCGACCTCACCTATGCAAGGGGTTTCTAATCCACCTAACCCTATGAGATAGGCTTCACTTCATAGTCCAAAAAAAGAGAGAGTCTAATTGCATTCGTCAGTGCACCATAGTCGATTAAAGTCTTAAATTGCATGTGCATGGGGTCATGACCTAGAGTGATGGTAACAAATGGTTTCCTCTCGACAATCCTAGGGATATCCCTTCCTCTAATTTGACACATAGCTACTGGATAGCGTGGAGCATCCTTAGGTTGAGGTTCTCTACCTAGTTCTCTCCTTCTTAGTCACATGCACCTAATGCATTCTAATGCCTCTGCTTTCATATGCCCTAATGATTAGCTCAATGACCCTTGTGCAACCACGTTCCAAAGTTCCTTTGTATTAGTCCCTTGTTCTTTTTAATTTCCTTAGGGTGTCACTTCTTGTCCAATAGTTTTGTCATGAGGATTACTTGAATATTATCGTACTTGAAATTGATAACTTGATTTATGTTCTTTTGCTTTAGATTTTGTCCCAAAACTAAATTATTTATGCTTTCACTTGAGAAATTAGGGTCCTTGTACTTGATCGTGCTTAACATTGCCCTAATTAATCAAAACCTCTATCCATACTTACCCTAAGCTAGGAATTGACAAAGGGGGTTGAGAATGATCCAATCTCAAGTTACTTATCTGTTTCTCATGCTTGAGTGCTCAAGACACTCATTCTCAAGCTTGGAGTACTCTTGTGCTTTGGACACCCTTTGTTGCTCTCAATGGAACTGTAAAAGTCCCAATGTTAGCTCAAGATTTAAACTCAATTGTCATAACAAACCATGTCCATTCATGTAATGCACAAACCCAATTTTGCTTTGTTTTTATGAAAAATCCCTTAGAGATCCCTCAACTTTTGTCACCCCCATGGAAGTTCAACTCCAAAATACCATATCTATAATGAGCTTTCCAACGAGCTAAAGATACAACAAATGGATTTTGTATGAAGAAGTTATGATAGTTCAGGGTTCTAGGGGTTAAAATAGGGTTAAAACAAGCTAAGAGGCAGACAAGATTTCTCGAATTATTTGCTTGGGGCCTCACTATGCATCAATTGATTGAAATTTATGCTTAAAATTGAAGAAAATTTGAAAAATAAAAAAATCCTCAAAATTAGATGAATTAGCCTATCAATTATGCTCAACAGGGTTGTCAATTCAGATGGACATAGTTGTACATCGTGGCCTGTCAATTGCGATGGAAAAGTGTCAATAGTGATTGATGGGTGTCAATCACGATGTATAGGGGTGCCCATCGTGATTGATGGTGTTGGTCGTGATCGATGGTGTCAATTGTGATGGACAAAATTCTTCTAGCTTTTTGCATGAATTTGTGTCAATCGTGGCCCGTGAGTTGTGATGGATACGTTTCTCACCGAATGGGGATTTCAATCGTGACTTTTCTATTTGTCTCGATGGAGAGGGGTGTCTGTCATGATGGACACCTATCAATCGTGATGGACGCCTATCAATCGGGATGGATAGGTAGTCTGTTGTGGGCTCTTAATCGTGATTGATTGAGTTTTTTAGAATTTTGCATTGCCTTGTGTCAATCGGGCCTCTATGCGTCATGATGGACCGTCATGATGGATAGGTGTTAATCCTGATTTTTGAGTTACTTGCAATGGATAGAGGTGTCCGTCATGATGAATGCTGTC
The DNA here is from genome assembly GCA_020310875.1 of Ceratopteris richardii. NCBI lineage: Eukaryota > Viridiplantae > Streptophyta > Polypodiopsida > Polypodiales > Pteridaceae > Ceratopteris > Ceratopteris richardii. The sequence goes on from CM035434.1 coordinate 105,622,723, forward strand.
AATCATAATTCATGGATTGTCTGTCCGTTCACGAAGTGCAGGTGTTAATCCTGATTTTTGAGTTACTTGCAATGGATAGAGGTGTCCGTCATGATGAATGTTGTCAATCATAATTCATGGATTGTCTGTCTGGGTGTGTCAATCACAATGGATAGGTGCCAATCATGATTAATGGTGTCAATCATGATGGAAAGAAAAAATGCAGATTTTTGAAATTTTTTTGTGGATTAGTGATGTGAAAGGCCTCAAGATTATGAATATGCACTTAGTTTTACCAAATGGTCAAGTTTTCGCGATTGATAGAGCTCAACGTCCCTGGACCTATGCAGGCATTCTGTGCACCATGTTGGAGATGATGATACAATCAAAACCTGCAAGAAATGCTCAAAAACACACCAAAAAATAGATCACACACAAGCTCTCTCTTGCTCTCACTCACAAGTGAAATGAGGCGAATGAGGTGGGGAAGGTGATATGACCAAAAAACTAAAAATTTTGCGAAGGTGGAGATTGAGATGGGCGATGGTGAGAATGATGATGGTGATGATGATGGTGAAGAAAGTAAAAGAGAAAATAGGAGAAAGTAAGGAAACTACCTACAACTCCAACTTCATAACTCTACATCTTAACATCACATGGTCATCCTTGAAGCTTTCTCCCTGGCAATGGTGCCAAATTTGGTGTCACTCTAGCATAATGGCAATTACGAACATGAGGAGATTCAACTCATAATTGTCAATCCATGGAGATGTGAGGACTAGTATGAAACTATAAGCAAGTGATTGGACAAGTGCGTGAGTGGGAAGCACACATGCATGCACACACATATACACACATGCGCACACAAGGCAAGAACAAAGAGAGGAACAATGGAGTTCTTTGTATTACTCAAAAAGTATATTACAATAGCTCAAAACTCTAACAAGCCAACCTCAAAAATGAGCTCTCTAGCTCTTTCTATAGTTTTTGACTAGGTTTTCGACATGTCCAAACCTAGTGTCTGGCCTATTTAAAAATTAGGTTCCTAAGCTATCTTAGAGGCTCAAAAGAGCTCTAAAGATTATGAAAATAGGTACATAGATACTTCTTATACTAAAGCTTGAGGACTCCTTGGCTTAAACAAAATGGAGAAGGAATAATGGAAAATGGTATTTACAAGGGTGTGAAATGACTAAAATCACTCTTTGGAAAATATTTCTCCATGAAAAATTAAATGGCCTACTTGTTGGATCTGCATTGACTGCTTTGCCTGCTTCAGCATGCTTGGCTTTCCCTTTGTTCTGACTACCTTTGTTGGCTTCCCTATCTTGTAAGGCCTTGAGTGTCTTGGCTGCTATCAACAAGGCTCTACAAAAACATTAATCTAGAGTAAATAATCGTAATAGTGAGTCTGCTTGGTGTGATGGAAAGATAAAAACTTAAGGTGCATGCACCTTGATTAATGCATGTGAAGTTCAAAAATGTGTACTCAATGTGTTTAAAACTTTCAACACTGCGAGAAGCATACTGAGCACTTTATTCTTTATTGCTATATCTAGTATAGAGGCATATCAGGATAGCCAAAATTCAATTCTTCTAACCATGTACTCTTCTATCGATAGATATTTATGTGGTAGGCTTGATAGTAGAGGAAAATTGAGCCACTACTTATTTAACTTATTGCTATTTTGTTCTTCTACACCTTTACCCACATATGTGAAATTGAGCAAGGATGATTGCCCCAAATCAGATGAGCAAAAGGAATTCATGACCTAAATTACCTATCAATCTACTGTTGGTAGTCTCATGTATGCTATGCTAGCTACTAGACCAGACATTGCATTTGCAGTGGGAGTTGTGAGCAGATATATGTCTAATCCTGGCAAGAAACATTGGGAACCGGTCAAGATGATTTGGAGATATCTGAGTGTCACTAAGGACAAGTGTCTATGCTTAGGTAGAGGGAAAGTATCCACTATCCATTACACACATTTTGACTATGCTCGTTGTGTAGACAATCGTAAGTCTACATGAGGGTACATTTTTCATTTTGCTGGAGGTGCTATTTCTTGGAGATCTCATCTTCAAGAATGTACATATGTTTCCACCACAGAAGCAGAGTATGTTGCAGCAAGTTAGGCATGTAAGGAAGCATTGTGGCTTTCTCATCTTGCTTTTGATATGGGTTTACCTCAGCATGTACCTCATTTACTCAATGACAGTCAGAGTGCCATTGCTTTGGCTAAGAATCCGGTCTATTATAAAAAGACCAAGCACATTGAGGTGAGGTATCACTTCATTAGAGATTGCTTAGCCACTGAGCACATTATTCTTGAGAAAGTTCACACTCGAGATAATGTTGCAAATGCTTTGACTAAAGCTCTACCACAAGATAGCTTTCATCACTTTTGTCACTTGATGGGAGTTACTTGATTCATGATCTTACACAGTCACATGTATACTGTGTAACATCATGTGGGAGGTATAGTTTGTATACTTACACTCAGGTATTCTTTATCATTCTTTATTTTTCTCCCATAGTTATTTTGTCCATACTCGCCTTTAGTGGGAGATTTTTACCGTTAGTGTCCATGTGAAAGGCCAAATGGCCACTAAACACTTCTTTGTATATGTTTTTTGATAAAACATATAGTAGCATGGTGAGTTGTAAGTTCGGATATATTTGTAACACCTAAGGAGTTTGTCTTTGTGCTGCTTGTATACTGTGTTTTTCTGCACATTCTGCAGCCTCTGTGTGGAGTATCGTGTGTGGCCCTATCTGAGGATATTTTCGTGGAGCTCTCGAGAAGGAGATCGCAAGATTATGCTACTATGTTTCTGACAGATTTACGGAAGTTGCCACGAGCCCATGCAATTCTCCCCGATGTCGTTATTACTCAATGGTTCATTAATGGTTTAAATCATTAGTTAAGACAAATTATGATCATCCATGGTGGCCGTGCTATGACATTAGATGTAGTTATGGAAATAGCATTACAAATGAAGAATAAAGTTGGAGGATTTACAAAAGATTTGGAATAGTTGAATTCAGATAAAAGTAGAAGTGATGATCCCTTGACGCAGGTTGATTGTACGAAATGTAAAAATCCTAGCCATGTAGGATCCAACTATGCACTTAACAAATCTATTGCACTATTTGTGATACGTAGAGTCGTATCCATGTAATGCAAAAATGTAGTAGACTGATCGCCACAAGTTATGTACTACCCCACTTATGAAATACAACATAATCAACTTATAGCAATTACAAAGTACCCCAAATAGGGAATTTTGGTCAAATTTCATGAAATCAGGGACAAGCAGGTCACAATATCGTCCTATCCTCACCGCGATGTCAATTCTACGGAGAACTTGGCCATATCCTGTTGAAAATCAAGTCTCAATCATGCAAAAAGGCTCAACCACGAGTTTTTCAAGTGGAACAATCAAAAAAGAGGACCCAAAATCGTGGAATAAAGTTAGAAGCTCCGCCAAACTAAATCAAATTCAAATCTCATCAAATCAGCCACCAAAAAGTGCACCTACAATGATTGGTGGGTGGTTAGCTAGATTGGAGGAAAAGTAAAACTCTATATATGCATCATTCTGCCTTTGTTTCTTGATTTGTATGCATTCCATGAGCTTCCCACATAGTTAAGTGAATTCATAAACTCCAACAAGCATCCCCCTTGCTTGCTTACCTCATTTTCTCATGATTTTGCTCCTCTCTATCTAGAGGTGTAGTTAGGCTTTTCCAAATCTGATTGTACCAAATTGTAGAGCATCGTTTGATCTCTCATTCTACTCATTTTAATTGATTTAAAGCTTCATTTGGGCTCTCATATTGTGCCCTGAACATTGCCAAAGTTTCAAGTTATTTGGCTAAGTGAGTTGTGAGAAATTGCCAACTTTGTGAAGGTATATCTCTGCACATAGGCAGAGAGTGTTGCAAACAGGTAGCCTATTTTGCAGAGGGTGATTCGCCCAGCTGGAATACCCATTTGGGATGCTTTAAAGCTTGTTGGGTAGATCGTATAGTCTACTACAAGTCTGCAAAAGGTTATTGTAAGTCTCTGTATTGGTGTAGAGAAAACCTTAGAATAGTGAGCATATATCATTGCTTGTGGACCTAGCGGAGGGCAACCATCTTCCATTTTTACATTGGGGTGTTAGAATCATCCCCCATCAGTGGTATCAGAGCCATTTTGAAGGCTTGGAGACATCAATGCTATCATGTTGAATACTTGAAGGGATCAAGACAACTCGTGGAAGCACAAGGAGGAATCATCAAAGCAAGAAGACATGGAAAGGGGGCTACGTCGATCGAGATCTCAACTAGTCAAAGGTTAGCAAGGGAGAAGCTATCAAAAAGTAATATCCACACCTTTTAAAGCATACAAACACTTGAGGAGAAGCTAGAGGAGCATCTTAGAGCTCAATATGGCTGAGTATAATGCACAAATAGAGAAGTACAACCATGGAAATTTAGAGTTAGCAACTACCTTGTGGGCAAAGGATAATGGGGATTATTGAGCGGCATGGAGCCAATGCCTCATCTACATGATCCACCACTTCAAGGGCAGGTCAAGGCACTTAATGAATGGATAGAAAGGGATAAGAGAGTCATATTCATTCTATCCCAATGCATAAACAATAGCATGATAGGGCATATATAAGACTTGTACACATCCAAGAAGGTTTGGGAGACCTTGGAGAGATTGTACTCTTCATTAACCAAGGCAAGAAAGATTCAGCTCAAGAAAGAGCTGAATAATCTTAGGAAATCACCAATTACTAACATAAATGAATACATTTTGAAGGTTAAGGAGCTTGCAGATGCTCTAGGCTCAATTGGGAGCCCAATCGAAGATGATGATCTTGTTGCACACACTCTAAATGGCTTGAGAGAGGATGAAAGGTGGAAAGCATTCACCACATCAGTTTATGTGAGGGATTCCCTACCAGAATTTGATCAATTAGTCACATTGATGATGATCAAGGAGATGAACCAAGGAGGTTCACAATCAAAGGGCAGCCAAACCCAAGTTTTCTATGCAGGTAGAGGCAAAGGCAAAAGAGGTGGAAAAAACTCCCAAGGGAGAGGGAGAGGGAGAGGAAGTCAAGCTCAAGCTCAAGCAACCAAGAAGGCTCCAACCAAAGCTATGGATCAAGAGGAAGAGGAAGGAGTAGAGGAAGAGGATGAAAATCACATGGAAGAGAAGCATCCAATGGAGAATGCTACAATTGTGGAAAACTGGGCCATTATGCAAGAGATTGTTGGTCCAAAGGAGGAGATAATCAAGGATACAAAAGGAACCAAGGTAATTATGCTAGTACTTCAAAAAATTCAGAAAATGAGAACTTGCTTATGATGTATGGTTCAAGTGAAAGAGTCGATTCAGATTTTACATGGTACATTGATAGTGGTTGTAGAGGGAAGTATATAAAGACTCTCAGATCCGATGGAGGGGGAGAGTATTTTTCAAATGAATTTTCAGATTTTCTACATGACCATGGCATCAAAAGGCAATTCACTTGTAGGTATATACCTCAACAAAATGGGGTGGCAAAAAGGAAGAATAGATACATAGCAAAAGTGGCTAGATCTTTGTTAAATGAAATGAATGTTCCTAACTCTTACTGGGCTGATGCAACAAATACAGCCATATACATTATGAATAGGTGTCCAACCTCAGGAGTACATGGAGTTACACCTTATGAAGCTTGGTGTGGTAAGAAACCTAAGCTTTCACATCTCAAAGTATTTGGTTGTGTGTGTTATGTTCACATACCTCAAGAATTGAGACACAAGTTAGACCCGAAGGCAGATAGGTGTATATTTATTGGATATTCTTCAGCGAAAAAGGGTTTTAGATGCTATAACCCTTGCACCAAAGAGCTTAAGGTATCTAGGGATGTAGTATTTGATGAGTTGCTACCTTGGTATGGTAGCAAAGATGTGTTACAAGTTGACGATGCATATGAAGTCGAGAAGAAGTACTTCAAAGAGCAACAACAAAGCACGGAGATAAGTGGTCCAACCACTTCAAGCACACCATCAGAGGATATTAATACATCAGCTTGGCATGGAAGGACAAGGAATGAAGCTCATTCAAGTGAAGGAAGTAGCAAAGGAAAGGAAAAGGCAAATGACGAAGACCATCGATGGGTAGACATGGAATCTACAAGTGATGAAGATATGGAAAAATTAGAAACTCTAGGATTTAAAGCATCTAAACCAAGGAGGAGGAGATTCCTACCACCTAATGGTGAGGTACATTCATCCAATAGGGTTAAATACCATGTTCAAAAGTTAACTTATGATTCATTCATCGTAAGAAACTATGCCTACATGAGTCAAGTTATAGCTTGTGAAGAGCCTAACTTTTTTGAAGAAGCAAATAAGCATAGGGAATGGATTGAAGCCATGGAGGAGGAAGTCAAAGCACTTGAAGAAAATGATACTTGTTCATTGGTGCCAAGAACGAAGGACATGAAAGTCATTGGCAACAAATGGGTGTACAAGGTAAAGAGGTATGCAGATGGGAGCATCTCTAGGTATAAAGCAAGGGTAGTTGCCAAAGGTTTTGCTCAAACATATGGCATGGACTTTGAGGAAACATTTATTCAAGTAGCTAAGATGTCCACCATCAAAATTTTGATTGCAATTTCAGCCTCAAAAGGTTGGAAGATGTACTAGTTGGATGTGAAGAATGCTTTCCTAAATGGAGAGCTTGAAGAGGTAGTCTTCATGGACCAGCCCCAAGGCTTTGAAGATGAGAGGTTTCCACATCATGTATGGAGGCCAAAGAAGGCTCTTTATGGACTCAAGCAAGCCCCAAGACCTTGGAACCAAAGACTTGTGGACTACTTGGTAAAATGTGGATACAATCAGAGTCATGCACACCCAACACTCTTTGTGAAGAAGGAAGGTAGAAAAATTGTTTTCATTTGTATATATGTTGATGATTTGATCATTACAGGGGATGATGAAGCCAACATCAAGGACATAAAGATAAATCTTGGATGTGAGTTTAAAATCTCATATTTAGGGATTTTAAGGTACTTCCTTGGGATTGAAGTACTATATAAAGAGGAAGGTATATACTTGATGCAAAGGAAATACATTCTTGATCTTTTGAAGAAGTTTGGATTGTGTGATTGCAAGCCCATTTCAAATCCATTAGAAGTAAATGTTAAACTAAGTGCTCATGAAGGTGAAGAAGTGAAGGATGTGACCATGTATAGGTCAATAATTGTTCTCTCTTGTATGCTACTATGCCAAGACCTGATATTGCATATGTAGTTGGAGTGTTATCTCAATTTTCGCAAGCACCAAGAGTACCTCATCTTGTTGTAGCCAAAAGGGTACTTAGGTATCTCAAAGGATCAGTGAATGAAGGTCTATATTATCCATTTGATGATGGATTAAATGTACAAGCTTATTGTGATGTTGATTGGGTAGGTTCCAAAGATGATAGGAGGAGCACTAGTGGATATGTAGCTGAGTATAGATGCTTAGCATAAGTCTCATGTGCACTTATTAGCTCAAGAAGTTGTTTGTTGATCTTGATTTGCAAGTTACGCAAGTACTTAATTTTTGTGACAACATAAGTAGCATATGCTTGGCTCAAAATCTGGTGTTCCATGCAAGGTCGAAGCATATAGAAGTGCATTACCAATTTATTCAAGAGAAGATCATGTCAAAGGATGTCAAGGTGGAGCATGTCAATACAGAGGACCAATATGCAGAAATGTTTACAAAAGCATTGGATGGAGTAAAGCTACAACACTTCAAGGCATGCATTGGAATGAAGGACCTAGGCATCGAGACTTGAGGGGGAGTGTTGAAAATCAAGTCTCAATCATGCAAAAAGGCTCAACCATGAGTTTTGCAAGTGGAACAATAAACAAAGAGGATCCAAAGTTGTGGAATAAAGTTAGAAGCTCCACCAAACTCAATCAAATTCAAATCTCATCAAATCAGCCACCAAAACGTGCACCTACACTAATTGATGGGTGGTTAGCTAGATTGTTGAAAAAGTAGAACTCTATATAAGCATCGTCTCACCTTTGTTTCTTGATTTGTATGCATTCCACAAGTTTCCCACTTAGTTTAGTGAAGTCATAAACTAGCAAGCAGCCCCCTTGCTTGCTTACCTGATTTTCTCATGATTTTGCTCCTCTCTTTCTAGAGGTGTAGTTAGGCTTTTCCAAATCTGATTGTATCATATTGCAGAGCATTGTTTGCTCTCTCATTGTACTCATTTTCATTTATTTCAAGATTCATTTGATTTCTCATATTGTGCCCTGAAATTTTCCAAATTTTCAAGTTATTTGGCTGAGTGAGTTATGAGAAATTGCCAACTTTGTGAAGGTATATCTTTGCACATAGTCAGAGAGTGTTGCAAACATGTAGCCTATTTTGTAGAGGGTGGTTCTCCCAGCTAGAATATCCATTTGGGATGGTTTAAAGCTTGTTGGGTAGCTCTTATAGTCTACTACCAGTCTCCAAAATTTTAGTTTAAGTCTCTATACTCGTGCAGAGAAAAAGTTTAGAATAGTGACCATATATCACTGCTTGTGGACCTAGCGGAGGGCAGCCATCTTCCATATTTGCATTGGAGTGTTAGAATCATCCCCCATAATATCCATCATTAGACACCCAAATAACAATAGTACAGTCATGATTGGGCAAAATACTCCACCTTGTTGTATAAGTGTTCGAGCAAGGTTTCAAAGATCAACAATGATCATTTGTTAAAGCATCTAAGATGGTTCAAGAGGAATGACTAGTTCTCCTAGATGCCATACCTATGACTGAGCAAAAGGAGGATCACCCAGCAAATTCTACACTAGAACCAGTGATACTGTAGCTAGTGACCTCACCAGATGATAAGTCTAGAGTTAATATAGCTACAGTAGTAATATGCAAAAAGTTGGGCTCAAATAATATAGAACGGTCAATTTTGTTGTAAGAATGGTTCAGCAGTCAAGAGTCCACCGAGTGGGTTTAGTGCATGACATTCCTATCACACTGTAGGGTGGAGTGTTTAAAATGAAATTTGTTGTTATGGAACTCCCTAAATCTAGCCTAGATTACAACCTGTTGTTTGGGCGACCTTGGCTGAAGCAAGCCAAAGTGCTACACGACTAGTCCTCCCATGAGCTTGTCATTAAAAATAACCACTGTAAATATGTGGTCCCATTAGATGATATGAAACCATGTGAAATCCATGCACGATTGTACGTAATTGAACCTGTCCATATGTTGGATGGAATTTCAGATGATAAAGAGGCCTTTTTGACCATCAACAAGGACTTAATATCTCATGGAATAGTAGACTTACAACAAGTGTTGGACTAGTGGTCTTCGATAACCTGTATGGTGCAAGCGTTTACAAATGATTCTGGCAATGAAGCCTAGGATTTAGAAGACCTTATGGACCTTCAGAACCCCTTCCAACCAGGAAGTGGATCTTCTATAGTAGAGTAGTTTTATGTGTGTGAAGACCAGTTAGTGACTTGTCATCTCAGCAATGGAGCTAATCCATGTCTAGTCAAAATAAAAGCTAATCTACCTTTGACATTTTAGGAGGATTTGCTAGTTATGTTAACAGAATTCACTGATATTTTTTCCTAAGACTATTATGATATGAAATGACTAGATTCGATAATTTACTTGTACCATGTTGTATTGAAATTGGATGCTCGTCGAGTAAAACAACAAAGCTACTATATGAACCCTAATTATGCTGAGTAGGCTAAGGAGGAAATAGATTACTACAGGTAGGTTTTATTGTCCCAGTTGAGCAAGCGGAATGGATCTCACCTATAGTAATAATCCCCAAAAAGAATAAGCATCTTCACATATGCATAGATTATCAAAAGTTAAATGCAGCCACTATATGTGATCCATTTCCATTACCTTTTTTAAACAGCATGTTGGATGATGTACCTGGTAAAGAAATGTATTCATTTTTAGACGGATATAATGACTACAATTGAGTCTGGATGGCTGAGGCTAATATACCTAAAATTCTGTTCATCACCAACTCGGGGGTTTATGCTTGTACATTGAAGTGGTTCAGTCTGTGTAATGCACCAAGCACTTTTCAATGCTGTATGCAAGAAATATTTTCACCATACCTGATGAGTTTCATGAGAGTTTACCTTGATGATTTTCATTGTTTGGCAACACTATCACTCATCTATAGCATCTGCGCTGCTGCTTTCTTAAATGTTGGGAGTACCATCTTTGCTGTAGTTGCCTATGGAAAACTACTAGGCCGCATCATTTCTAAACAAGAAATACATGTAGATCCTAATAAAGTACAAGTTATCTTGGTTGAACCTCCTCCGAAAACACCTAAGGAAGTTATGTGTTTTCTGGGAAAAATCCACTGGCATGGCCGGCATCTCCGGTGGTTGGCTCATCTGACCATCCCTCTTACCCATTTGATCATTGTGTCCCCGCATCAGTTCCACTAGATTAAAGAATGCCAGCTTAGTTTTGAATGCCTTAAAACTCTTCTTACACAGGCTCCAATCCTGCAAGCACCGAATTGGCAATTACCTTTTCATGTGTTCATAAACATCTTAGATATTGCTATCGGTAGTGTCCTCATGCAATGCAAGAATAAGTGGTATAGGCACATCTATTATGCTAGTCATCACCTCACCCTAGCTAAACGTGATTACTTTGTAACTGAGCATGAGTGTTTGGGATTGATCTACTCCATGAAAATGTTTTGGCATTATTTATTAGGGTGCAAGTTTACCTTCCACATTGATCATTCAAATTTAGTATACCTAGTTTAACAACAACATCTGGGTGGTCATCTAGCTTGCTGGGTTTTATTTTTGTAGGAATTCAACTATGATGTTGTCCACCTATCAAGATCTTCACACCATTGCATATTTTGTATCCAGATCAGATTTTAGTGAAGCTCCAATAAGGGTTGATGACTCTTCTCGAACTATCTATAGGACTACCATGCCGAGTTTGTTGATAGTTCCTTTACCAATTGTGGATTCCTACTACGATACATTGATGATTTTTCTTACTATTAGGTGTCTAGTAGACTCGATATCCAAGATGGCTTGCCAAAAATTAGCTTTTTATAGTAGAAAATTTTGTATTATCATCGATTAGCTTTATTACGTCAACCCTTCGGGTGCTTGGCTCCAATGTATTCCTACTCGTGAAGTCCCCTCCATGTTGGTCATTTTTTGGCAGACTTGACCTACCGAAAGATTTTGCAGAGTGGCTTATGGTGGGCCCACAATGCAATGCAACATTCATACTTATATCAAGCACTGTGATGCATGTCAACCCATTGGCCAGCCTTTACATCGTCATCATTTCCCTCTCCAGTTCGTTTTGCCTTTGGAACCCTTCTACAAGTGGGGGTTGGATTTTGCTAGCTTGATTACTCTGCTGGAAAAAACCAATCACAAATTGGTGATTATAAAGAGTTTGGAGCAAGCTTATGATCAGATTAAAGTGGAAGAAGATACTTGAGGAAGTGAAGAGATCTCAGAAGTGAAGTTTTGTATACATATGTACATTACAGTTGGAAATTCTTGTAATATGAGTAGAGATAATCCTTAGGATGATAAGGAGTAATGTAATAGACGTGGGATAAGTCTAAAACCATATGTATATAAGTCAATAATGTAAAGAATTATGAGAGAGAGTCATTTGAAGACAAGTGTCATAGAAATAGATGCGTAGAGAGTCTTTCTCAGGAAATTAGCAACGCGTTTTTCTCTGAGTTCTCTGAGTCTGATCATGTGGATCAGAAATCCTTTTGTACACATCTAATCTAGAAGCTAATGAAGCTATGTTCAAAGTTTCACGGTCTAATTCCTTTCATGTTATGAGTATGATCAATAGGAACATATGTGTGTAAAGTTTGTAGGTAGACATCTTAGAGCCACACATTTTTCATGTCAATGTTTTGCTTAGATCTCAGTGCACAGTGTAAAGTTTTTAATTAACGAGCATTCAAAATCTAAGTTAGAAGGCAAGGAAGCTATGGCTAAAAGCATTTAGCAAAATGGGATTTGTGTTGTGAGAAATCAACCTTAGAAGTTACCTATGTCAAAGTCGCTTATTCAGGAAGCCAATTTCTAACATACTTTTCATCTTAAGAATCAAGTTGAAGTTTTAATGATTCTTTTGAAGAACTAATGACTGATATAATTGCGCAAAGGTAGCTTGGAGGTATATATATCATTAGATTGAAGAAATCTAAAGATATGTGCAGGTAATGAAGTCAATATTTCAAGCAGACTTCTTAAAGAAGGAAAATTCTCACTCAGAGAATTGTTCATGAATGATTTGGTAAATCAAAGTAACATTTGTGTAAAGTTTGGTCTATAACTGATATAGAGGTGCTCTTAGATAAGTATAAAGCCTTTGGAGATTAAGAGGTCTCCAACAGTGGTATCAGAGCTAAAGGTATAATACAAGTGAAGTAAAGGCATTGGAAGTCCCGACTACTGTAGATATTGAAGTTCCTTCTAATTGAAGGAGGACAAGAACAAATTCTTGAAGATAACTTGCAGAAGTACAAAGTACAAGTTCAAAGGATAAAAAAGGATTGAAGCTTCATATCAAAGGTACACTTTACTATCATAAATCATAGTAATTGTAGACACAAAGGATCAAAGATGGGAGAAAGCTTGCAGATTGATAAGCTAGATAGGGAGAACTATCCAGCTTGGTCCATGAGGATGGAGGCACATGTTGCGGAAAATGTGGTATACTTCTTTTCTCTGATACCACTCCTTGACGACGCGACGAAGGCTAAGCCTTGCGGAAACCGCCACGCCGAAGAAGAACTAAGCTAGAGTGATTCAGAACACCTCTGTAATCAACCAATAGCTTAGCAAAGTCTAGCGCTCAACATATAAGACTGCGCTTCTAAATTCACTGGAAAAACTTCATCGGACTGTCACTGGACTAACACCGTAATCGTACCGGAATGAACTTCAAATCTATTTATAATTACTTCAAGTGAACATGCATGAAGTAAGGAGGTGACGCGTGAACTTTCTTGACTTACTGAACTCTTTCTGAAGTTTAAGAGAGAACTCCACCAGTTCAGACAACCTCCTTCCGGTCAGACTTTGTACTATGTGTGGATATCTTTTCCACCGGAAACTTTGATCAACTGAAAGTAGAGATGTCTAGCTACATAATGAGTTATCTCTCACACAAAACTTCGCATTACTCTGCGAGATCTACTTCGTTCTTCTACCGGAAATTACTCGTCTACTGTAAGAACTATAACTGACCGATAATGCGTTTACTGAGGAAACGTTAACTGTTAATTAGCCTTAAAACATACTCTGTTTCTTCCACATACAAACAGTACGCACAAACATCCACATGAACATGTGTTTTCTATTAGAGAAGATGTGTACAAGTGAGCTTGCCCTCTTCTTGCTCAAGCTACAGAAACTCTCCTATACTGAGTAGTTTCTTATTACCATCTTCTTCTCGGATGAATACCCGATATATCAGGTTTCTGTTATTCATCTATACATACGCGATCTCTGGCATCTTCTTCTACATATGCGATCTATGGCGTCTTCTATCTGTATCTCTGCGTCTCTGCGCATCTGCTATATCTCGTCTCTATTCTCGCACATACACACTCCCGCACCTTTTCTTCTGTTAGTGCTCTTATTTATACTGCGCGCTTCTTCTTAAGCACGTTCTTGTTCGCACTTCCCTTCTATTATTCCTTTGCACGTTCTCTCTATGTACAGTTTGATTCGGCGTACCGTATTCTGATCCTAGGAGATTCTGTACTGTACATAACGGTCGTGGATTTGTCCTTCCACTAAGGCTTTTGATTTTCTCTGATTCTGCTTCCTTCTTTTTCTCTTTTTATGTCTGTTTGTCAAATTCGTGAGTGTTTCTTCAACAGCTCCCCCTCAATCACTAATTTGACATCTTCCGGTCTTTCATATATTTTTCTTTCTTTTATACCTGCCATTTCTTTGAATCTATTTGTCTTTGTTCCATCCAAACTTTTTGTTAGCATATCTGCAATCTGATCCTTTGTCGGACTGTATACAATTTCTAGCTCCTTCTCCATTACCTTTTCCCTCAAGAAATGATATTGAATTTCTATGTGCTTTGTTCTTGCATGAAATACTGGGTTTGCTGCAAGATATAGTGAACTCATATTATCTCCATGTATGATAGGTATACCTTGATCAATACCCATGCTTTTGAACAAGGTCTGCATCCATATTAGTTCTTTAGCTGCTTCTACAAGTCCCTTGTATTCGGCTTCTGTTGACGATAAAGCCACTGTGTGTTGCTTCTTCGAACACCAGCTTACTAGCTTATCTCCTAGGTATATCATATACCCGTGTGTTGACCTTCTGTCATCTTGACTTCCAGCCCAGTCTGAGTCACTGTATGCTCTGAGTTTTATGTCGGACGTAAAAGGATAATATAATCCTTCTTTTATTGTTCTTTTAATATATCTAAGAACTCTCTGTCCTGCAATCCAATGTTGATATGTCGGACAATGCATAAACTGTGAGAGAACTCCCACTGCATAACTAAGATCCGGTCTTGTTAGTGTAGCATAAATTAAACTTCCTACAAGTGACTGATATTTCTTCATATCTTTAAACTCTGCTCCACTGTATTTACTGAGTTTATGATTTACTTCAAGCGGTGTTGAAGCTTCTCTACAGTTCTCCATATTAAACTTCTTTAGTAAGTTTAGGAGATACCTTTCTTATGTCACATATACACCATGATTTGTGTATGTGATTTCCATTCCTAGAAAGTATGACAACTTTCCTAGGTCACTGATCTTGAACTCTCTTTCGAGTAGTTTCTTCACTTCTGTAATTCCTTCATCTGATGTTCCTGTGATTATTAAGTCGTCTACATAAATACAAATGTAGATCATACCTTCTTCTGTTCTCTTTATGAGTAGACTTGCGTCTGCCTTTGAACTTTGGTATCCAAGTTCGTTTAGATATTTCACAAGTCTGTAATTCCAAGCTCTTGGAGCTTGTTTCAGTCTGTAAAGTGCTTTCTTTAATCTGCAAACAAAGTTTGGGTATCTGGAACTTTTGAACCCTTCAGGTTGTTCCATGTACACTTCATCAGAAATGTATCCATTCAGAAATGCGTTCTTTATATCTAGCTGACTTAGCTTCCATCCTTTTGATGCAGCTACAGCGATTACTGTTCTTATGGTTGACATCCTTGCCACCGGACTAAACGTCTCGTCATAATCTATGCCATGCGTCTGGGCATAGCCTTTGACTACCAGCCTCGCTTTGTGTCTGGCTATCCTTCCATCTGCAAACTTCTTAATTTTGAAAACCCATTTATTTCCAATGACTTTCTTACCATTTGGTTTCGGAACAAGTTCCCATGTCTTGTTCTCCTCTAGTGCGCTGATTTCTTCTTCCATTGCTTCTTTCCATTGGTTTTTGTCTTTAGCTTCATCATAGCTCTGTGGTTCTTCATCATCTTTGACCATATATGCATAGTCTTTCTGAGTTATGTATGACGTATCATACCAGTACCTTTCTGGTTGTCTTCTATTCCTGTTTGACCTTCTTGGTTCAAACTCTTCATGTGTATCTGAATACACTTCTTCATCTTCGTTTCTCATACCTGATCCGTTCCTGGACGTACTTGCCTGCATATGATTTTCATCTCTGTTTACTTGAACAATTGTTTTCCCTTTCTCTCTTCTTTTTATTTCTTCTTCGAATTCTTCAGTCATATGACTTTGATCTGCATACCAACTTTTCTATTCATCAAACGTAACATCTCTAGACACAGTAAATTGTTTGGTTAGAGGATTCCATAACCTGTATCCCATCTGCTTTTCATCATATCCGACGAACACATATTTCTCTGCTTTCGGTTCAAGCTTATGTCTGAGTTGAGACGGTACATAAGCATACGCTACTGATCCAAACACTTTGTAGTGATCAAGTGTTGGCTTCTTTCCCCACCATGCTTCATAAAGGGTCATTCCTTCCAATGTTGTACATGGTAATCTGTTTACCAAGTATGTAGCTGTGTTTACAGCTTCAACCCAAAGATAATTTGGACAATCCTTTTCATTTAGCATGGCTCGTGCGAACTCGACTAGAACTCGGTTCCTTCTTTCTGCTACTCCATTTTGTTGTGGTGTATATCTGCAGGTTATTTCTCTTTTAATACTTGCATTCCAAAGATAGTCATTGAATTCTCGAGAGAAGTATTCTCCCCCTCCATCAGACCTCAGTCTTTTAAGTTTTCGTTCGGTAAGTCTTTCAGCATATGCATGAAAATGCCTGAAGGCTCCAAACACTTCTGATTTCTCTTTCAAAACATAAAGAGTTATCCACCTTGTTGCATCATCAATGAATAGAACATAGTACCTTGATCCGCTGATTGATCCTTCTTTCATTGGCCCCCATACATCTGTATGAATAAGCTCGAGTACTTCATCATGTTTGAATCCTTTCTTCTGGAAAGGTAACCTGTGGGCTTTTCCCAACTGACATGCTTCACACTTGTGAATCATATGTTGATTCTGTATATTTGGTAATCCCAATACTGACTAATTCGTTATCATAGCTTTAATTCCTTTTTCATTGAAATGACCCAATCTCTTATGCCATAAATCAAGTTCTGTAATTACCTTTTCTCCATGTGTGAGCAACGCTTGGCCAATGTTCCCTTGTACTCTTAAAGTAAAGAGTCTTCCTTCTTTCTTTCTAGAAACGATCTGGTTATATCCGTTCTCGGGATCTTCTACAAATACACCTTTATTTGTAAATCTGACCTGAAAACCTTTCTCAACTATTTGTCCCACGCTAATCAAATTTTTTGGTATTGTTGGAACATACAAAACATTGGTTAGCAAATCTGCTCCATTCTTACATTTCACTTTTCCAATTGAGTGTACGCTATGTCTCGTATTGTCACCTGTTTGAACAGTGTGACTAGAACTACCTCTTTCTAGTTCTGACATTAGTTCTATATTTCTTGACAAGTGATTAGAACACCCAGAATCAATGTAGAATACCTTTAGGTCTTCATTATCTGATGTGTTGATGGAGTTCATCATCAACGATGTATGACTTTCATTCTGCGTGTCGTTTGCGTAGTTGTTGTAGGTGGTGTTGTAGGATTGATTCTGTCCCCAACTTCTCATTCCACCTCTACCATAGCCTCCTCTTTGATTTTGTCTTCCTCTTTGATATCTTCCGCTTTTGCCTCTGCTATTGCTGTTTTGATTTTGATTTGATCCTTGTTGATTGTGCCAACAGTCATGAGCCAAATGATTACTGAGTCCACAGATCCAGCAAGCCTTCTTGTTGGTATTCTGGTTACCTCTTCCTCTTCCAAAACCTCTTGCTCTTCCTTTGCCAGTGCCTTTACCTCTTGCGTAATAGGCCTGAGAACTCGACTCTTCTTCGTCTTTTGACTTACCTTTGTCTTTCTTTTTGTTCTTCATGTACATTGTAGAGCTTTGTCCTTTATCTGCATCTCCTTTCAGGTCTTGCTCATATGTGAGCATCAAACCAAGCAACTGATTTAAATCTGGCACAAAATGATTTAAAGAAAGTTCAGTTGATAGGACGAAAGGTTTCCACCTTTCATCTCCTCTCAAACTTGTGAGTACTTGCGCTATCAATCTATGATCTTCAACTTCTTCATTTATGGATCCAAGACTATCTGCTAGATCCTTCATTTTAGTGACATAGTCACTTATGCTTTGACTCGACTTCTTTTTGAATGTCTTAAATTCGGACCATAAGCTAGCCTTCCTGGCTTTCGTAGTATTTTGGAAATGATCTTCCAATGCACTCCATATTTCCTCTGCTTTCTCTAGACCTCTAATATGCAGTAGTAGATTATCTGTTACGGTATTATAGATGTAGGCTCTTGCCCTTGCATCTTTCTTCTGCCACAGCTTCAAGGCTTCTAATTCTTCTCTTTCCGGTTGACTATCATCTTCAAAAGTCGGCTTCTTTTCTTCTCCGGTCACGTACATCATTAAGTCCTTACTCATAAGTAAGGCTTCCATGCGCATTACCCATGCGGGATAATTATCTGTGTCCAACTTATCAATAGTAACGTGGTCTGCCATGATCTTCTTGTTTCTGTTACTTCCGGTGAGCTTTTGAGAATCTCTCTGTTCTTCAGAATCTTTCTCGTTCTGGTTCCACTCGTTGTGGTTAACCGGCTCTTGTTTCCATTGATGGTGAATACTTTGGGCTCTGATTAGATATGCCTAGCTCTGAATCTGGCTCTGGCTCTGACTAGCTCTGGCTAGATACGCCTAGCTCTGGCTCTGATTAGTTCTGGCTCTGACTCTGGCTCTGATACCACTGTTGCAGAAAATGTGGTATACTTCTTTTCTCTGATACCACTCCTTGACGACGTGACGAAGGCTAAGCCTTGCGGAAACCGCCATGCCGAAGAAGAACTAAGCTAGAGTGATTCAGAACACCTCTGTAATCAACCAATAGCTTAGCAAAGTCTAGCGCTCAACATATAAGACTGCGCTTCTAAATTCATTGGAAAAACTTCACCGGACTGTCACTAGACTGACACCGTAATCGTACCGGAATTGTACCGGAATGAACTTCAAATCTATTTATAATTACTTCAAGTGAACATGCATAAAGTAAGGAGGTGACGTGTGAACTTCCTTGACTTACTGAACTCTTTCTTAAGTTTAAGAGAGAACTCCACCAGTTCAGACAACCTCCTTCCGGTCAGACTTTGTACTATGTGTGGATATCTTTTCCACCGGAAACTTTGGTCAACTGAAAGTAGAGATGTCTAGCTACATAATGAGTTATCTCTCACACAAAACTTCGCATTACTCTGCGAGATCTACTTCGTTCTTCTATCGGAAATTACTCGTCTACTGTAAGAACTATAACTGACCGATAATGCGTTTACTGAGGAAACGTTAACTGTTAATTAGCCTTAAAACATACTCTGTTTCTTCCACATACAAACAGTACGCACAAACATCCACATGAACATGTGTTTTCTATTAGAGAAGATGTGTACAAGTGAGCTTGGCCTCTTCTTGCTCAAGCTACAGAAACTCTCCTATACTGAGTAGTTTCTTATTACCATCTTCTTCTCAGATGCATACCCGATATCTCAGGTTTCTGTTATTCATCTATACATACGCGATCTCTGGCGTCTTCTTCTACATACGCGATCTATGGCGTCTTCTATCTGTATCTCGGCATCTCTGCGCATCTACTATATCTCGTCTCTATTCTCGCACATACACACTCTCGCACCTTTTCTTCTGTTAGTGCTCTTATTTATACTGCGCGCTTCTTCTTAAGCACGTTCTTATTCGCACTTCCCTTCTATTATTCCTTTGCATGTTCTCTCTATGTACAGTTTGATTTGGCGTACCGTATTCTGATCCTGGGAGATTCTGTACTGTACATAACGGTCGTGGATTTGTCCTTCCACTAAGGCTTTTGATTTTCTCTGATTCTGCTTCCTTCTTTTTCTCTTTTTATGTCTGTTTGTCAAATTCGTGAGTGTTTCTTCAACAGCACACCTCATCAGTAAAGATTTGATGGCATTCATTACAGGAGAAGAAGAAAAGCCTGAGTTTGTAGATCCTCGTATTCCAACTAGGGAAGAGCTTGCAGATTTGAAGACTTGGATGAGAAAAGATGCTCAAGCAAGGAGCATCATTTACATGGCTGTAAATGATTATCTTCTACCTCACATTAGAGGACTAGAAAGTGCAACATATGTGTGGAATGCTTTGGAAGAACATTTCCAAAACACAACCAAGTCAAGGAAGTCCTCACTTTGGGTTGAGTTCACAACTTTCAAGAAGAAGAGCTCACAATCAATTTCTGATTATGTGGCAAGAATGAAGGATGTTGCAGATAGCTTGGGAGCTGTAGATGAAGATATTGAAGAGGATAAGTTGTTAAGGCAAATACTTATAGGTCTGAGAGGAGATGAGAAGTGGAAGCCCTTCATATTGTCCATAGAATTGTTACTTGATCATTTTACTCCTGATATTAATCAATTGCTAGGACACATGCTAACTTTTGAGCATGACATTAAGGGAGACAATGATAGGAGTGCAAGTCAAGCTATGTACTCCAAGGACAAGAAAAAGAATGGCAAAGGGAAGCACTCAACTCATGATGAAGGAATCTCAAGTCAAGCTAACTTTACAAAAGGAAAGATGAACTTCAGAGGTAAAGGAAGAGGAGGTAAGAATAAAGATAATACTAAAGCTTGTTGGATTTGTGGCAGAACCAATCATTTGGCAAATGATTGTTGGTATAACAATCAAAATGGAGGAAATAATAATCAGAGTTTTAATCAAAGAGGTAGAGGAGGCACAAACCAAAGAGGCAACTTCAGAGGAAGAGGTGGTAGGACATCATATGCTAGAGGAGGTGGAAGAAGCTTTCAACCTCAGTCCTACAACAACAATTATTATAACTATGCATCAGATCAGAAGGATGATATGACTCTTATCTTGAATGCAACTCATGAAGTAGTAGGAGAACACCAAAGGGTGTTTTACATTGACTAAGGATGTAGCAATCATCTGAGTGGCAATATATCCTTGATGACTGATATGGAAGCAAAGGTGAATGGACATACAGTTCAAACAGGTGACAATACCAAGCATAAAGTGGAGAGCATTGGATCAGTGAAGACAAAGAGTCGAAGTACACTTTTGAGCAAGGTACTTTATGTTCCTACTATTCCTAAAAATCTGATAAGTGTAGGGCAAATTGTGGAAAAAGGATAAGAAGTCAGATTCACAAATGATGGTGTCTATGTGCAAGATCCAAATCAGGGATATAGAAATAAAATTGGAGGTAAAAAGGAAGGAAGGTTGTTTACTCTCAAGGTCCAAGGTAATGTGGGACATGCTTTATTTACTTGTGGAAGTCAAACGATGTCTGAATTAGACCTATGGCATAAAAGATTAGGTCATTTCAATGAGAGAGCTATAAAGGAAATGTCAAGGAATGATGTGGTTCTTGGTTTGCCTAAAATTGAAGGGCAACACATGGTGTACAAGTGTGAAGCTTGTCAGTTAGGTAAAGCACACAAAAATTCATATAATAAATCAGGATATAAGTATTCAAATATGCTTGAATTGGTTCATACAGATGTGTGGGGTCCTTTAAGGGACTATAGCATAAATGGATCCAGATATTATGTGTTGTGTGTTGATGATGCAACCAGATGGATTACTTTATATGTAATCAAGGATAAATCAGAAGTGTTCAAGACATTCAAACATTATCATGCTTATGCAGAAAGGATTACAAGACAAAAGCTCAAGAGGTTGAGATCAGATGGAGGGGGAGAGTATTTCTCTGAAGAGTTTGATGATTATTTGTGGAATGCAGGTATAAAGAGAGAAGTAACTTGTAGGTACTCTCCTCAACATAATGGAATTGCAGAAAGAAGAAATAGAACTCTTGTAGAATTTGCAAGAGCAATGATGAAGGAAAAGAATTGCCCAAATTACTTATGGGCAGAAGCTATCAACACTGCAACATATCTTGTGAATATGTTACCTTGTAAAGCATTGGAGGGAAGAACTCCTTATGAAGCATGGTGGGGTAAGAAACCTACTCTTGATCATTGTAAAGTATTTGGATGTTTAGCATATGCTTATGTTCCTTCACAATTGAGACATAAGCTAGAACCCAAAGCAGAGAAGTATGTGTTTATTGGGTATGATGATAGACAGATGGGTTACAGATTGTGGAGTCCATCTACAAAGCAATTTCTTGTTACCAAAGATGTTACATTTGATGAGCAAAGCACATGGTATACAGGGTCAACAAATGATGACAAAGAAATACAAAGAAAAGGGAAGACAAAAGTAAGTGTGTATGAAGAAGATATTGATGATGTTGATTGTAAAAGGAAATTACAGGATAATGTTGAAGATGGGCCAAGATTTGATCCACAATCAAATGTGGCTGAGACTTCAAGAAGTGTAGAGGTCAGAAGATCCTCAAGGGAAAGGAAAGAGCCTATCAGGTATAGCTATGACACATCTTTCTTAACAACAAAAGATTATGCTTATATTGTGAAGACAGAAGAGGATCCAATCACATATGAAGAAGCTAAAGGAAAACACAATTGGGAGAAGGCAATGCAAGAAGAGTATGATGCTCTACTTGAAAATGAAACATGGGAGTTAGTGCCAAGACCAAAGAATCATAAGGTCATTGGATGTAAGTGGGTGTATAAAACAAAAAGGTTTGCAGATGGTAAGGTGTCTAGATACAAGGCTAGACTTGTGGTCAAAGGTTATGCTCAAACTTATGGGTAGATTATGATGAAACCTTTAGTCCTGTTGCTAAGATGTCTACAATTAGATCATTCATTGCTATTGCTTCTTGTAAAGGATGGACGTTATCACAATTAGATGTGAAGAATGCATTTCTGAATGGATACATTGTAGATGAAGTGTACATGGAGCAACCAGAAGGCTTCATAGATTCAATTGGATCAGATTATGTGTGTAAGCTCAAGAGAGCTTTGTATGGGTTGAAGTAGGCTCCAAGAGCATGGAATTACAGGCTTGTTAAGTTCTTGAATGAATGTGGATTTCAAGCATCAAAGGTAGATAGTAGCTTGCTAGTGAAGGCAAGTGAAAATGGATACATATATATGTGTATTTATGTTGATGATATCATTGTCACAGGTACAAATGCTCAAGGAATCAATGAGCTTAAGAAACAAATAGAGAAGGAATTTAAGATAAGTGATTTGGGAAACTTATCTTATTTCTTAGGAATGCAGATTGTGTATACTCAACATGGAGTATATGTTACACAAGAGAGATACTTGAAGAATCTTCTGGTCAAATTTAACATGGAAGATTGGAGGCCTTCAAGCACACCATTGGAGGTAAATCATAAGTTAAGCAGGTATGGAGGTGAAGAATTCAATGGCATGAAGAAATATCAGAGTTTGGTAGGTAGTTTAACCTATGCTACCTTGACAAGGCAAGATTTATCATATGCAGTAGGTGTGTTATCACAATTTATGCATTGTCCAAAGAAGACTCATTGGATTGCAGCTCAAAGGGTACTCAGATGAAGGCTTGTATTATGGATTTACTTCTGATACAAGAATCAAAGTGTTTAGTGATGCAGATTGGGCATGTGATTCAGATGATAGAAGGTCTACTCATGGGTATCTCCGTTATATTGGAGATAAGTTAGTTTCTTGGTGCTCAAAGAAGCAACATACAGTTGCTTTGTCATCCACAGAAGCTGAGTATAAAGGAATGGTAGAGGTTGCAAAGGAAGTAATATGGTTAAAGACCTCGTTGAAGAGTTTTGGAATTGATCAGAGTACTCCAATTATTTTTGGAGACAATATGAGTTCATTATATTTGGCAGCTAATCATGTTTTTCATGCCAAGACTAAGCATATAGAGATTCAGTATCATTTCTTGAGGGAAAAGGTACTTGACAAAGAGATTGAAGTGATGTATACTCCAACAAAAGAACAAGTTGCAGATATAATGACAAAAAGCTTGGATGGACCTAAGATACGATTGGTAACCATATACATGGTTCCTTCCTTATCAATGTATGAACCCTCTTCGAACTTGACCACCGGGTGTTCAAGTTCAGAGGGTTGATCTGGATTTTTGAGTTGGACCACTTATCGCCTCAGGCCATCCTCATAGATGCGAGCACCTAATTGGTTGGTCCGAATATACTCCAATTGTGTCTTATAGGGACCTTCTGGTGTTTGTAGATGGGCAGTTCCTGAACCACCTATAGCTCTCCCCATGCTAAAAGACATTTCTGAATCACTTGTGTTAGAGTTTAGTATGTAAGGACAACGATTTAGTTCTTGTGCCCAAGACTTAGCTGTATGGTTGACACTAGACTGAGAAGATCTAATGCTTTGTCTATCCTTGCCTAGGTGTCTACCAGATCTCAGGTTCATAAGCTTTGGTTAAGAGTCCAAAATTTCCCTTTGGTATGGTTCAAAATCCTTTGGAGCCCCCTTGGTTCCCTAGTCCCACCTGAGGGTCAACTTCAAATTAGTCTATCTGAAAATGGACTTTGGATGAAAAAGTTATGTCAAATCAGGCTCCTGGGGGTCAAAACAGGCAAACAGGACCTTTTGGAAAAAATCGCGATTTTATGAAATCAAGAGAATCGCGATGCTGTGAAATCAGAGAATCGTGATTGTGTGAAATCAGAGAATCGCGATTATGTGAAATCAGAGAATCGCGATTGTGTGAAATCAGACAATCGCGATTGTGTGAAATCAGAGAATCGCGATTTTGTTCCTTGAGAATCGTGTTTTCACAAAATCGTGTTTTTGGTTAAGAATCGTGTTTTTGAGAATCGTGATTTTAAGCAGAGAATCGTGTTTTTGAGAATCATGATTTTGAGCAGAGAATCATGTTTTTGAGAATCGCGGTTTTGAGCAGAGAATCGTGTTTTCAGAGAATCGTCTTTTCACAGAATCGTGTGTAAGAGAATCGTGTTCTAGAGAATCGCAATTTTGTACCTTGGATGAAAATCGTGTTTCTGAAAATCACGATTGCCAACAGAGAATCATGTTTTTTGAAAATCGGGATTTTGTCTCAGAGAATTGTGGTTTTCAAAAATTTAGAGAATCGCGATTTTGAGCACAACCACAGAATCGTGTTTTCTTAGAATCGTGTTTTTTGGCTGAAAATCGTGATTTGTGAGAATCACGATTTTGAGCACAACCACAGAATCACGATTCTAAGAATGACCTCAGAATCGTGTTTCCTTCAGAGGGTCTCAGGCGGGAAATAGAAAATTGTGATTTTTCAAAAAAAATTGAATTTTTCATAGAATCGTGATTTTCTTCACAGAATCCTGTTTTTTGGCGGGAAATTCAAATTTATGAGCGTCGAGCAATGGCGAGCTCCGTATGTGCAGAAAATCTCCGTATGGAGAGCAAGCCATATGGCTTGCTCTCTCTTGCACTTCCTACCTCCTCCTCGCACAATAATGCATGTAAGATAGTATGAAAATGGTGAAAATGCACTAAAAAACAAGAAATTTCTATGAAGAAGAAGATGGAAGAAGGTGGAGATGATAATGATGATGAAGATGAAGAAGAAAAATCAGAAAATGAACAAAAATGATAGTTTTTTTACCTTCCAACGTCGCAAATCTACGATCTTACCATCACAACGCTCGTCCTCGAAGCTCTCTCCCCGACAAGGGCGCCAAAATTTGGTGTAGCTCAAGCGTAAGCACCACCTCCTTTACTTGTCAATCCGCGGAGACGTGAGGACGGGTATGAAGACCACGAGCAAGTGAAGGGACTAGTGCGTGAGTGAAAGCACACAAACATGCACACACATACACACACAAGCGCACAAGGTAAGATCAAAGAGAGGAACAATGGAAAGCTTTGATTGCAAAAGAGTTCTCTTACAAAAGCTCTATTCTCTAACAAGCTAACCCCAAAAATGAGCTCTCTAGCTCTTTTTATAGTTTTTTGAGTAGTTTTGGCCCTGTCCAGACCTAGTGTCCGGCCTAATTAAAAATTAGGTTCTAGGGCTTATTTGAGGGCTCAAACAAAGTCTAAAAATTATGAAAATTGGTACGATGGTACTTCTAATACTCCTCAAGCTCGAGGACTCCTTGACTTGAACAAAATGAAGTTATAAAGATAGAAAATGGTATTTACAATGGTTTTTAGTGATGAAAATCACTATTTTTGTAGGGGATTCTTCTGAAAATTTGACATACACTTCTTAGAGCTCCCTACTTGCTCTCTCTTCTTCTATGTCCACTTCTTTGATATGCCTCCATGTTTTATGCTTGACCTTGAGTTCCAACAAAGGTGTTCCAAGAGCTCTGATATGCATGCTAGAGGGTATCTATTCTTTATAGTGACTTTATTCAATTCACGATATTCTACACACATTCAAAGAGTCCCATCCTTCTTCTATACAAATAAAATAGGAGCTCTTGTTGGAGACTTTGAGTGTTTAATAAACCCCTTTGCTAGATTCTCATCAATGTTCTTGCGTAGTTCTGTAAGTTCCTCTAGGGATATTCTGTAGATTGGTCCAAGGGTGGTTGTGCTCCCTCTTGAAGTTCTATGGCACAATCATAAGGTCTATGCTCTGGGAGGATATCTGCATCCTTCTTTTCAAAAACATCTTCAAAGCCTTTGTATTGATCGGGTAGCTGCACTGAATCCTCTTTGTTGGATTCTTGAGCTGGTATGGCATAGATCATATATGTCAGTTCCTTCCTTACTACATGTATGAAGACTTTGGCTCCGACATATGTCAGGTTCTTCTGGATATCTGGACGGGTGATTTTATTCTTTTCCCAATTAATGTCTAGATTATGTTTCTTTAATCAAGGCATTCCAATGATAACTATATGTATTGGGCTCGATATTACATTGAAACATATGTGGGACTCATGGTCACTAAGGTTTACTCTTAATGATGTATTTTCCATGGTTATATTCCCAAATGCTAGAGGTCGACCATCTACTACTTCAACTACTACTGGTTTGTTCTTTTGAAGTACATGAATTCCATGTTTATTAACCAATCCTTTATTGATGAAACATGAGGAGGTTCCTGAATCTACTAGGGCTATAAGGGAAAGGGTCTTCTTGGCCATGATTAACTTGATAGGTGCAAGACATGTTTCTATGGGTGTAGCTGGAATTATGAGACCCTTTCTTATATCATGGTCCAAATGTACGGTCTCTTTTACAACTCGACTTCCTCGTTTCCCTGCTCTACGAGGGTGGCTGCAACTCTTGAGTTCGCTCTCTTGTTGGGATAGTTAATGACAATATGGCGAGGGTTCCATAATACAGACATAAGTTGTTGTCCCTCCTTCTTTGTTTCTCTTGTGGTGTTAGAGGCTGGAACCTAGTTACATCTATCTGCATAGGTTCGGGCATAGAGTCATCTCTAGGAGTGGGGAAGGAGATTCAATGGATACTTTATTTTGACAAAGATCAAGCATTTGAAAGAGCAATTAATTTCAAATCATGAAATCTTGCCGAATAGTTCACTTGTGCAGGCTAACATTAATGGTGTTTGAGATTCTTATCATAGTTTTGTTTCTAATCTTTTTCTAATGATGAAAGGATATCCAAACATCTTCACTTTTAGGATCTAATCTCTACTTTGTTGCCAAAAATCAATTTTAGAAAAAACCAAGTCAATAATGTGTCTTTCGCATTATGTTTTCTTAGTGAATCATAAGGGAAAAGGTAAATGCAACGCATCTATAAGTATGCAAAAATTTAGCAGCACAAGGGAAGATAAAGATGATAAGAAGACAAAAAAAGAGGAAAAAAATTTTCTCAAGTATTGTAAGGCAAATGATTATGTTGTTAAGAGTTATGCTAAATTGGATGCAAAAGAGGCTAGAATGGTTGATGGAGAGGCCTCTAGACCTAAGAAAGAGTCTACTAACATTGTTCAAAATGAAGAATGCACATTTACTACTTATTGTAGCTATGACCCATCTTCACCTGAGTAGTGTATGTGTATAGTCGACTTTCGTGTTTGGTATTTTGATAGTGGTGCAGCCAAACATATTATCATGGAGTGCAATTTATTCATTTCACTTGAGCCTAATCCTATGAGGAACATTGTCACATGTTCTAAAAGCTCCTCCTATCATATTATGGGAGTTGGAAGGATTAGTCTTACTGTTGTTGATGGCACCACTGTCACACTAACAGATGTTTTATATATGCCACAAATCTAGAAAAATTGTTTTATCATTTTGAGCACTAGACAAAATTGGTTGGTTGTTAAATTTGTTGATGACATATGTAGAGTTAATGATCTCTTGAATGGTGATGATATCATTGTTTCTAGAATTTTATGTCATGGGTTGTATAAGTTCATAGATTATGAGAATGATTTAGCATGCACATTCCATGATTCTTGTGCTATTTAAGATGCAAAACTTTGGCAACATGCTTTTGTGATCTGAATTTTGCTAGTTTGATTCACCTGGAAAGATTACAAATGGTGTCCTCTTTGCACAAACTTGAGGAACCTTTTGAGCTTGTCTCTGAGGGTTATATTTAGGGTAAAATTCAGTGTTCTTCCCTCCCCAAAGATGGTTAAGTTAGAGCTGCACTTAAAGGTGGTATTAAACATATGGGGAAAAATGACTTCATCTCATCCATGTTCATCTTTTGTGTAAACCCTTTCTTTTGGAATGTGTTTCCTTTACATAAGTGTTGCACAACGTTTTCCACATCTCCTTTGTGGTCATATAATCCAAGACATTAATCTAAACGTTTTCTTCCAAATGCGAGAGGGTTGTGGACATTGCCATTGACATGTGACATTTCAAGACATGTGACATATATGATTGTTTAACATGAAAGCAAAGACCTATTGAACTTACAAATCAAAAGGCTATATTTTTTTTTACAAATCATTATCTTTCTTTTAGTCATTTGTACCACTCCTTGTCCCATGAGATTTCTATGAAGCTTTTGATGCCATGATGTGAAGAGCATATTGAGTAGAGTTGATATGTTGAATCGAGTATAACTTGGCCCAAAACGTTTTCGAAAAGGATTCCTTATAAACGTGTATAGGTGATCCAAAAAAGACAAAAGAGAGTGGCAAAGAACTATATGTTAGTAGTTTTAATAGTATCAAAAGGCCAAGTGATGATCTGAGAATAGCCACTAAATGATTGAAATATGAATCATTCATAAACTCTAGTGAAATCTCTTCTATAAATAGAGTATTTGGTCCAATGAGATGTCTATGAAGATTTTGATGTCTATGAAGCTTCAAAAGGGATCCTTATAAAAGTGTATAGGTTATCCTAGAAAACCAAAAGAGAGTGGAAAATAACTATATGTTTGTAGTTTTAATAGTGTCAAAAGGCCAAGTTCGGATCTAAAAATATGCATTAGTGCTTGAACAACAACACAAGAAATTGGATGATAAAACAGTGAAATGTAATTTTTTTGTGTACAGTTCTAAAAGCAAAGGCTACGGTCTATATCATTCACAAACTAAACACATTTTGGTTAGTAGTGGTGTTGTTTTTTTGGAAGATGCGATTCAACCATTACTTTCATGTCCCAAGGAGATTTTAGTTAGCTCTAGAGATGTGTATGACACTTTTTTGTCTCTTTTTATAGGTGGATAGTCAAGTACTGGTCCAAATGAAACTCATCTCTCATATCATACTCATTCAGGCTCTGATAGTGCTTCCTTTGCATTTAATTGCTATGCAATAGCTGCCTCTAGTTCCTGTGATGAGAATGAGCCATTTTCTCTTGATGAAGCATAAAATTCAAAAAAATGGATGGTTATTATGTTGGAGTTAGACGTCTGTGGAAGCACGCGGGAAGAAGAAGAAGCTTGGAGCACAACACACAATACTTAATGTATTACTAGAGAATGTACAAAGATAAGTAGCCCATTGGGGCAATAGGCGTATATACAAGCCGGGGGAAAAAACCTCCTAAAGAGGGAAAAAAGTGCCCGGTGGTCCTAGACTGTTCACACACATCACTACATAAATATACCAACAAATCCCTAGGAGTGATGCAGCGAACAAGTAGTTGACACTCATGTATAAGGAAGTGCCAAGCTATGTGGAAATCACTCCACAAAAGGAAGTAAGCCCAAAGCTTTGCAAAAAGCTTCAAACGTCTCCCTAGGAAAAGCCTTCGTGAAAAGGTCTGCAATGTTCTCCTGCATGGGCACATATGCCAAGCTCATCTCCCCAATAGAGAACCTCTCCCTGACATAATGATAATGCACCTCAATGTGCTTAGTGCGAGCATGGAACAGAGGGCTTCTCGCATCTGCCAATGCACTCTGACTGTTAGTGAAGATGGTGGTGGCAAAAGACTGACCAACACCCAAATTAGCCATAAGGCGTGTGAGCCACACACACTCAACAGTAGCTGTGAAAGCCGCCCTATACTCAGCCTCACAACTGTAAGTGGCCACATTAGGCTACTTCTTGCTCAACCAAGATATACATGAGCTACCAAGCATGAAGCAAAAGCCACTAGTGGACACACGAGTGTAATAGCAACCAGCCCAATCTGAGTCAGAAAAAGCATGCAAATCTGGCGGTAGTGATCCCCCCTTGGGATAAAACAACCCAAGCAGCTGAGTACCATTCAAGTAGCGAAAAATGTGCTTAACCGCCTGCCAATGCTTGACACCTAGGCAATGCATAAACCTGCTCATCTATGAGACAACAAACTGAATATCTGGCCGAGTAATGCATAAGTAAATCAGGAATCCAACAGCCTGCTGATAGAGGACAACATCAAATGCATCTCCACCATCAATATATTTCATTTGACACAAAGCCATTCCACCATCAACTTGCATAAACTAAATGCCCAAATAGTGGTGCAAATGCCCCAAATCAGAAATCTCAAATGAGGCATGCAAATCAGCCTTAAAATCAGAAATATGCTTCTCAATAGGACTAGTGAGCAACATGTCGTCAACATAGACAACAATGATCAGAAGCACATCATTAGCACGCTTAACATATAAGGTGCTTTCAGTTGGACTGTTCTCAAAACCATGTGCAATCAGATAGGCATGTATCTTCTCATACCAAGCACGTTGGTGCTTGCTTTAAACCATATAATGCCTTCTTTAACATGCACACTTGGCTTTCATGCCCTTTCTGCACAAAGCCATGGGGCTGCAAAACATACCCTTCTTCATGCAAGTCACCATTGAGAAATGCAGTTTTAATGTCCAACTGATGTACATTCCAACCATGATGGGCCGCAAGTGCACAGATGCTCCAAACAGTAGTCATACGGCATGTAGGTGCAAAGGTCTCATCAAAATCAATGCCTCTTTCTTGTGCATAACCCTTTGCAATAAGCCTAGATTTATACCTGTCAACTATTCCATTAGGCTTACGCTTCAGCTTGTAAACCCACTTAGTGCCAATGGCCTTCTTGCTAGGAGGCAAGTCACATAAAGACCAAGTACCGTTCTTAATTATAGCATCATATTCAGATTGCGTAGCAGCCATCCAATTTTCTGAGTTTTGTGCTTCGTAAAATGAAACAGGCTCATTCTCATAACAAAGATTAGATGCAGCCATAGCATAGCAATCTAATGTAAAAGAGGCACTATGAGAGCCTAATCGAGTATGATATGACAGAGGTGCATCTAATTTGCTATCACACAAAGTTTGCACTAGCCATTTTGGCATACTTTTTGTCTCCTGAATGTCAGCTCTCTCATCAACAAGTGCATCATGTAAATCTACATCAGAAATGGGATGATTTGCATCATCACATGAAACCTGCAAAGGCTGAGAAGTTGCCTCATTAGGACGAGCACTAGACTGTCCACCTATAAAAAGAGGCAACAAAGTATCATACATGTCTTTGGAGCTAACAGATGTCTCCTTAGTACATGAAAGAAATGGTTGAATAGCATCTTCCAAAAAAATAACATCACGGCTAACCAGAATGCATTTAGTCTATGGATGATATAGACAATAGCGTTTACTTTCAGAGCTGTACCCAACAAAAATACATTTTATTGCTTTATCATCCAATTTTCTACGATGTTGTTTAGGCACTAATGCATATGCCAAACAACCAAAAACACACAAATGTGCAACAGATGGCTTGCCATCATGCCAAGCCTCATATGGAGTGATAGATTGCAGCACTTTAGTGGGACACCTGTTAAGTACATATGATGCACACATGACAGCCTTAAGCCAGAAACTATGTGGTAAAGCCTAACTCTTGACCATACACCTCGCCATCTCCATGAGTGACCTATTCTTTCGTTCAGCAACTCCATTGTGTTGAGGTGTATACGACATTGTACACTGGTGTTTTATCCCATGTTCAGCTAGAAATGCATTAAAATGAGAAGACATATATTCCCCCCCTCGATCAGAACGGAGGGTGCCCATTTTACATGCTGACAGATTTTCAGCCAAAACCAAAAACTATTTGAAGCACATGAACACTTTGAACTTTGCCTTCAATGGATATACCCATGCATGCTTGGAGAAATCATCGATGAAAGTCATGGAATAAAGATAATTTCCAAAAGATGGTGTCTGCATAGGACCACAGACATCACTACATACAAGCTGCAATTTCTGACTAGCCCAAACTGAACCATCTTTTGGAAAGGAGGAACGCTGCATTTTGCTCAAAATATAGCCTTCACAAACATGTTTTCCCAGTGCCTCAAGTTTGGGCAAAGAGGACACCATTTCAGATGTTTGCAAGCGTAGCAAACTAGCAAAATTCAGATGACCAAAGCGTGCATGCCAAAGCTTTGCATCTGACGTAGCGTGAGAATCATGTACTGCACATACCAAATTATAGATCTTTCATAGTCTATGAGCTTATAAAGCCCACGACATAGAATGCTAGAAGCAATAATCACGTTGCCATTTGAAAGATCATGAACTGTACATCTATCATCAACAAATTTCACAACCAAGCCAATCTTGGCTAATGCAGAAACTGATAACAGATTTTTCTTGATCCCTGGCACAAAGAAAGCATCTGACAAAGTGAAAGAACTACCATCAGCAATAGTCAAAATGATCTTACCAACTCCCATAACAGGATAAGAGGAGTTGTTGGTGCATGTAACAGTATTCCCTGTAGGGGCATGCTTGAGTGAAGAGAAGAAACTGTGCTGCGAGGTAATATGTTTGGTCGCCCCACTATCAAAGTACTAAACATATGAGTCTACTGCGGATGCACTTCTCATGAGAAGATAGGTCAAAACTGCAAATAGTAGTAAACACCCATTCTTCTTCCTACACAAGATTAGAAGAATCCATTTTTGGTGTAGAGGCTTCTGCAACAACCATTCCAGCCTCTTTCTTCTTTGCCTCTTTAGCAGCCAGTTTGGGATAGTTCTTTATGATATGATCATTCTCTTTATAGTACTTGCAAAACAATTTCTGCTTTTCTGATTTTTTTCTCATCTTTATCTTGGTTCTTCGAATCTACAACATTTTCAGATTTTTGCTTACTAGTAGAAGAGCTCCATTTTTTCTTTTGCCCTTCTGACTAGCCAGGAAAGCTTGATCTGCAACACGCATAATGGACCTGTTCTGCCTCGACTCATCTTCCTGCAACAGAGCAAAGACTAACTCCTCAAATGACAAGGCATTTGGATTGCCTTTCATCATCAACCGAAGAGTAGAAGCAAAACTCTGATATGAATCAGGTGACCTTTGTTAGAAAACTATCCATAGAATCACCTTCATTCATGTGCTCACTCTCCAACTATTTTTGGAGGTAAGCAACACGAGCCTCATTCCTAGCTTCGTACAATGTGGTAAGTGTATCCGAAGCATCCTTAGCTATTCTGCAAGAGCAAATATGAGGAATAATGGCACGTTTGATAGAAAAAGCTATCAATGCATGTGCCTGAGCATCTATGCCATCCCAATGAATCTGCTCTACAATAGGTGCAGTAGAAACCGCAGCACAAATAGGAATATGTAGAATATCATCATCTTCGACACCTTCTGCATCAACTTGAGTACCTGCAATTGTAACAGTTGCAGGTGTGATAGGACATTTTTCAACACCCTACACAATGTTCCACAATCCTTTTGCAACCAATACATGTCGCATCATATAAGCCCACAATGGGTAGTTGGTACCATCCAACTTATCCTCAAAAACCAACATACAAAATACATCACTTCTTTCAGCCATGGTCGGTGACTAAAATACCTTGATGCAGAAAATTGACTGTATCTCAAGAAGTTGAACAGATGAACTGCATAGACGAGTTCTGCTAAACATGTAGCGGACTTCGAGACGCTTATACTGGCGAACCAAAACAGGTATATACCTTTGGCACAAAAAGATGAAATAGCCTACACAAGTGCTGCGATAGTGCGTTTGGAGGCCGAAACAAGCTCAGATCGCGATTTTGGCACCACAAGGTGAAGGTGTTTTGATCTCTGAAACACCCTAAGTATGCTCCCCAAATTTCATGCGAATCGGAGACTACAAACAGAGAGGTGTAGATGATGCCCTATATGAATCGGTGACCTTCTCTGATACCAATTGTTGGAGTTAGACGTCTGCGAAAGCACACGAACAGCACAAGGAAGAAGAAGAAGCTTGGAGCACAACACACAATATTGAATGTATTACTACAGAATGTACAAAGATAAGTATCCCATTAGGGCAATAGGTGTATATACAAGCCAGGAGAAAAGAACCTCCTAAAGAGGGAAGAAAGTGCCTCGGTGGTCCTAGAGTGTTCACACACATCACTACCTAAATATTTCAACATATTCAAAATATGATGCTATTATGAAGAATGGTACCTATTCTTTATGTTATTTGCCTCCAAGAAAAGAGGCCATTGGCACTAAATGGGTATGCAAGCTGAAACATAAGCCTAATGGAATACTTGATAGGTATAAGGCTAGGCTTGTTACAAAAGGATAGGCTCAAGAGAGAGGCATTGAATTTGATGAGACCTTTGCACCCACATGCCGAATGGCCACCATTCATAGCATCTGTGTAGTTGTACCTCATCATGGTTGGAATGTACATGACTTGCACATTAAAACTCCATTTCAAAATGGTGACTTACATGAAGAAGTGTATGTATTTTAGCCTCATTCTTTTTCATAGAAAGGGAGTGAAAACAAAGTGGGGAGGTTGAAAAAGGCATCTTTTGGGTTAATGCAAGCACCACATGCTTGGTATGAAAATATACATGCCTATTTGATTGCATATGGTTTTGAGAACATTCCAATAGAGAGCACCTTATACGTTAAGCATGCACATGATTTATATCTAATCATTGTTATGTACTCCCCTCAATCTTAACGGCATGTCCTCTAATTCAAGTATCTTTCAAAACTTCTTCGACTTCTTTGTTCCAAGTGCTTTAGTGAAATTATCAGCAACTTGCTCATCTGTCCTCACATAAACAAGATCAATATCACTTGCTAGTACATTTTCTTTGATGAAGTGATAATTTACCTCAATGTGTTTATTCTAGCATGAAAAATAAGATTTTGTGCTAGCTAAATGCTGCTAAGATTATCACAATACATCATGATTATAGTCATTTGCACTTCCACACCTAAATTTGCAAGTAACATCTCTACCCATTAAGCTTTGCATGCTACCATTGTAGGACCTCTATACACAGTCCTGGTGCTCAACAAAGCAACAATGGGTTGCTTCTTACTGATCCATGTAACAAATGCATTCCCAATTGAGAATAGAAATCCACTAGTAGATCTTTATCCTGAATACTACCAATCTACATCAATGGATCCATGAACCTGCAATTATGCACTAGCTTTATAAAAGAATTCATAATCCAAAGTAGCACTCACATATCATAGAATGCATCTCAGAGCATCTAAATGTGGTTTTTTGGGAACCTACATAAATTGACTTTAAAGTCCTATAGCATAGCTTAGATTTGGTCTTGTAATTGTGAGATATATCAAACTTCCCATAATTTTCCTACACATAGTAGAATTTACCAATGCTTCACCTGATCTAATATCTAACATCAAATTTTGATCCAATGGCATAGAAATTGGCTTACAATCATCCATACCATACTTTTGCAGCATACTCAAGGCATATTGCCTTTGTGACATCCAGATACCTATTTCTATATGTATAAACTCGGGGACCTCAAACCCCCTCTCCCATTATAGAAGGGACTGTATGGCAGCCATATCTAGGGTTTCCCCTCACAGGATTCCACTCAACCTTTGCTCTCTGCTACATGCCCCTATCTCTGAAGCAGAAATCATTGAGGTCATTGATGCCCTCCCTTCTGGTAAAAGCCCGGGACCCGATGGGCTCACTAATGAGTTCTTTAAATCCTTTAAGTTGGTGGTTGCCACCCCTCTTCGTCTGGTTTGGCAAGAGGCGCTCAAGTTTGGCACGCTTCCATCTTGTCTCAACAATGGCATTATCAAGTTAATACACAAAAAAGGGGAAAAGAACAGAATAGAGAACTGGCGCCCTATTACGATGCTCGAAACAGGATACAAGATCATTGCCAAAGTCATTGCTAACAAAATCTCCTGCCACTTGAGAGCGTGGTTAAGCGAGGACCAAAAAGATTTCATCAAAGGCAGGTCAATTTTGGAAACCATTATAGATATTTGGGAGGGTCTTGAATTTGCAAATGAGTCTAAACAAGACGTGGTCTTCCTCAAGATCGACTTTGATAAAGCCTACGACAGGCTGGAATGGGACTATATTCTGCAATCGCTCCAAGATCTTGGATGTAGTAAGAAATTCACCAAGATGATCGCGACCCTTCTCGGAAATGCATCGACCCAAATTAACATTAATGGAAAACTTTCGAAGGTGATCAAACTTAGAAGATCTATCAGACAAGGGTGCGCATTGGCTCCCCTTCTCTTTGCCATTGCCACGCAAGGGCTTAGCAGGCTGGTGGAGCATCAAGTGGAAGCTGGTAATATCAAAGGCCTCCGTTTGCCTCATGACCATAGTCAAATCACCATGAGACTTTTTGCCAATGATATGAACACGTTTGTTCACAATGATAGTACCAGCTTGGAGACGTTCTGGAGGTGTCTAGCTACTTTTTGTGAAACCTCTGGATCCATAATCAATGATAGTACCAGCTTGGAGACGTTCTGGAGGTGTCTAGCTACTTTTTGTGAAGCCTCTGGATCCACAATCAACCACTCTAAGACTGCCTTTAGAGCTATTGTTGGGTCACAGCCCGACCTTCTCATTGATCACGGTTGTCAAATCATTCTGCAAGGCCAAATTTTTCGGCTTCTTGGGATTCCCTTGGGGTTTGGCCTCTCTATGGAACAACGATGGAACTGGGTGCTGGCCAAAATAAAAAAGAAGCTTAACTATTGGAGAGGTATGCAAATCAATCTTGCTGGTCGTGCTATGGTTATCAACATGTTCCTCTTATCATCTACCATTTATTTCCTTTCTTGTTGGAAACCAAAAGAGCAAGATCTGTCCAAACTAGATAGTATTTGTAAAAACTTCCTTTGAACGGGCGACCACAATAGGAGGGGGGTGCCTAAAATCAAATGGTCCATTTGCACCAGCCATAGAGATAGTGGGGGACTTGGTATCCTAGACATTGGGTGCATGGCTAACAAACTAGCGGCCAAATGGATGATTAAGGCTTGGTGCAACGGGGAGGCCTCGTGGGCCAAGTTGCTCTTTAGAAACAAGAATGAGTTGGCTCTCATGGGTTTCCCAAATTGGAAGAATCTTGACATCTTGACCTTGCTGTTTTCCCTGATCCCCGTCTTCCCAAAGGGCTCTAATCTCATGTGCTCCCTATGAAAGAGTTGGAATAAGTCAAAAGCTACACAAGAATAAGTGAAGACTGGAAGTGGGCAGCCGGTATGAGACAAAACGACTCTATCTGGTTTCCGATCCATGGCATCGGGAGTGTGGAATCTTGGAACATTCAAAATGCCAAGAAGTTATGGAACAAAGGCTTCAAAAAATGGAAACATCTTTGGAA
This sequence comes from Ceratopteris richardii, assembly GCA_020310875.1. Taxonomy (NCBI): domain Eukaryota; kingdom Viridiplantae; phylum Streptophyta; class Polypodiopsida; order Polypodiales; family Pteridaceae; genus Ceratopteris; species Ceratopteris richardii. The sequence continues at coordinate 105,660,279 of CM035434.1, forward strand.
ACAAGACACCAACCGCTGGATCAACTTCGAGGATATTGACCCTTGCGTCAACATTTCATACGAAGAATGGAACACTTTGCAAAGTAGATGTCTCGCGTGGGACTGACACAAAGTTTGCCTTCTCATGGGACACGACACGCCGAGCTCGCTTGGTCTCAAATGGCACAATGGGAATAGCCTATCAAAAATCCCGAACATCAAAGAAACGATTGACTATCAGGTTAACCTCAACAAGAAGTGGTGCCTGTCATGGATGCGGCTTCGGTGGGACATGAAGTTCATGGCTATCTGGCACCCACTCATAGAAATCAAAAAGTCTGTCCTTTTATGGCAAATTCTTCATCATGGAATCTGGACCAACCTTAAGGCTAGCAAATTTTGTGGGACTCCTCCTTGGTGCAAACGCTACTACTGGTCTATCGAAGATGTTTCACACATCTTCTTTACCTGCCCCAACTCCAATAGACTCTGGAAGACGGTTGGAAAGAAAATTAGACTTCAGAAACATCTCAGTTGGCAGCAAGCCCTACTGGGAGAAGCGATCGGCTGCTCCACGACTCTCTGGAACACCATCAGAGGGGAGGTCCTATGGAAAATCTGGAGGGAAAGATGTGCTTTCAACTTCGGTGACTCCCCCAAAGAGTGGTCAATTGAGAAATCGTTGTTCCTCCTTGGTAAAAGGATTGTTAACTGTAAGAAATCCCCCCCCCCCCCTTCAGGCATCATCAAGTACTCCTTTTGATCAATAACAAGCTTAAACCCAAGTGGGCCCCACATGAGCATGATGAGAGGGTGATTAACCTTCTTTGTAATGCCATCTGAGCTCTGTAAAAGCTTCCCCTGCTTTGTGGGATTTGGGGGGTTCCGTGGGCACTAGTCCCCTTCTCTTGTACTTTTCTTTATTTAATTCAAGTCCGGGAGAGTAGGCTAATGCCGAACTTCCTTTATATTAAAAAAAAAAAAGTATACCCATTATTTTTGTGTATGGTCATCAATGAAAGTGACATAAAAGATGCATCCTCCCATAGATGTGGTCTTTCTAGGACCTGAAACATCTATATGTATTGTTTCTAGCACATTCTCACTAACAAGCTTGTCATGTGGAAATGATGCCCTTGACTGTTTTTGAAATTGACATGCTTCACATACTATTTGCATCTTGTCAACCTTGAAATTTGGTAGTCCATTGACATTCTCCTTTGACTTCATCAACTTCAACCTCTACAAATTTGCATGTCCAATTTTCTTGTGCCAAGTCTCTATGTTATAACACATATGCCTTTTGCAAACATGGAAGCATTCATTTCAAGAATTTTCACATTTAAGGTGAACATCCTACCCACTTTGTTTCCTTTGGTGATCAATCCATTTTGTTTATACTCTTCTACATATAACCCATGAGCATTGAACGTTACTTGTAATTCATTATCCACCATTTTTCTGATAGAAACTAGATTCTTTGTTATATTCAAAACATGCAGTACATCGGAAAGATGTTTTACCTTCCCATCCTCCATGGATAGTGCTATGTTTCCTGTAGGCTTGATAGTATGTGATGTAAAATCACCTATTTCAACATATCTAGGAACTCGAAATGTTTGCAAACTACTAGACCATTCTACATGAGTGGTGTTGAGAGCAGTATGGGCACCCAAGGACCGACTAGACAAGGAAGCCAGCGGAGAGAGTCAGAACAAGGTGAAGGAGTAAGTAGACAAAGCAGTCGACGCAAATCTGGCAGATAGGCCCTTCAATTTTTTCCAAATCAACATCTTTTAACAGTGATTCTTATCACTAACAATCATTGTAAATACCATTTCATATTTTTGTAGCTCCATTTTGTGCAAGCCAAGGAGTCCTTGAGCTTGAGGAGCCTTAGAAGTACCTACATATCAATTTTCGTATTTTTTAGACTCCGTTTAAGTCCTCAAATTAGCCCTGGAACCTAATTTTTAACTAGGCCGGACACTAGGTCTGGGCAGGGCCAAAACTTAGCCAAAAACTATAAAAAGAGCTAGAGAGCTCATTTTTGAGGGTAGATTGTAATTGAAACGAACTTGTAAGAGCATTTTGAAAGTAATCTAAGAACTCCATTGATTCTCACTCTTTGTCTTGCTGTGTGTGCGCGTGTGTGTGTATGTGTGTGCATGCTAGTGTGCTTCCCACTCACGCACCTGTGCCGCCGCTTGCTCGAGGTCTTCATACCATCCTCATGTCTTCCTGGATTGACATTAAAGGAGGTGCTACTCATCACTGAGCTACACCAAATTTTGGCGCCGTTGCCGGGGATCGAATTTTGAGGACGAGCGTGTGATGGTAAGACGTAGAGTTGACGCGTTGGAGTTGTAGGTATTTTCTTCACTCTCATCGATTTTCTTTTACCTTCTTCACCATCATCATCACCATCTCCCACCTCCATCTCCATCATCGCGAAAAGTTTCAGTCTTTGATAATATCACCATCTCCACCTCATTTTCCTCATTTGACTTGTGAGAGAGAGCGAGAGAGCTGTTTGTGTGTGCGGATTTTGCATGTTTCTTGAGTTTCATTGTAGGTTCTTGCTGTATCATCATCCTCAGCACTCTGCGCAGGTATGAAAAACTCAGAAACTGTCTCGCGGTCGCAGGCTTCTGTCGATCGCGACTGACAGAAATTTTTGGTTTTTAACAAAATAGAGTGCACCATTAGAACAAGCACAAGGACCACATCCTAAAACACTAAAAACAGTAGAAAAATTCCAAGGTTTTTTGTCAATCACGACCGACAGCCTCTGTCAATCGCGACCGACAGACCCTGTCAATCGCGACCGACAGACCCTGTCAATCGCGATCGACAGACCTCACGACCGACAGACTGCCACGTAGGACCCTGTCAATCGTGATTGATACCGTCGATCGCGATCGACAGCCACGATCGACACCTCTGTCAGTCACGATTGACACTGTCGATCGCGATCGACTGAAATTCAATGATTGATTGACTTTTACGCGTAGCAACGTGTCCATCGCGACTCATAGGCCCCCGATTGACTGAAATTTCGGCGAAAAATCCGGAAAACGTGTCAATCGCGATTGATACCGTCGATCGCGATTGACAGCCACGATCGACTCTGTCGATCGCGATTGACACTGTCGATCGCGACTGACAGGCCCGACGGACACCTCTGTCAATCGCGATTGACATACCTGTCGATCGCGATTGACAGGCTTTTCGGCCAAAAATTAGGGTTTGCTTTTGTTCAAAATTTGGGATAATTTTGGGGCAAAATAGTCAGTCTATTAGCATTTTGGGAGGTTCCTACACTTGTGATTTGGAGAAAATCCTAGGATCTGTCGGTCAGATTGAATCTTGATTTAACCCCCTCAACCCTGAACAGTCATAACTTTGTCATACGATATCAATTTTTTGAGCTCTAGGGCTTGTTGGAAAGCTCGTGACATATACTACACGCCCTCGACTATTTTTTATAAAGATAATGCGTTGATTTTCAGAGAGGGAATTTTGAAGTTAACCATACCCAAGGGGATCAAAGTCAGGGGTCTTTAGAATTGTTTTCCTAAAAATCACTATGCAAGTTAGTGTTTTTGCTACAGGAATGAAAATCGTTGGTTCTGTCATTGGAATTTAAATCTTAAAGCTAACTTTGGAACTCTTACAGATCTATTGAGAGCACCGAAAGGCGTTCTAAGCAAGTGTAAGTGCAAGCTTGGGAACACACTTCCTGGGCACTCAAGGGCAACCAAGCAGGAAACAAAAGGTTGGAAACTTTTAACCCCCTCTGTCAATTCATAGTTTAGGCTAAGAACGACGAGAGGTAGGAGTAAGTCAGAGCGACGATAGGCAGGTATCAAGTTGAAGACTACCTAAAAACTCGAGTTCAAGCTAAAAACCTAATCTCTGTACTGTCGATAACATAAAGGAAAAGAACCTAACGTGGAACGATCAACCTAAAAACACGAAGAACATTCAAGTATTCCTAACGACGTAATATCAGACCAGACCCTAAACACGAGAAATAACTAAAAAGAATCAAGTGACTGATACCAATTGATCGGCAACGAGGTTGTACGCTGGGCAAAAAATTGGGCTACTTAAATAGGCATATGAACCTTAGATCAGGACGACATCTAGTAAGGGAGAGACAAAGCCTTAGATCTTCAGAGGCTAGTGTTAACAACACTGCTAGGTCTTGGGCCCAGCAGTTGAGCCACCACTCGTACTACCCTAGCTCTGAGACCAGTGAGTCAGGGATGTCTCAAGGCATGGATAGACTTACGGGAAGTTCAGGAGTGCCTTACTTGTACAGGGTAGAAGGCCCTTACAAAACACAATTGGAATACCTTAGGACCAACCGATTAGGTGCTAGCATCTATGAGGACGGCCTAGGAAGATCCGTGGTCCAGATTAAAAATCCTGATCAATCCATTGGACTAGAGCACCCAGCAGTCAAGTTTGAAAACGGTGCATACCTGGACAAAGAAGGAACCATATACGTAGTCACCAGTCACCCAGACAGGACAGATGAATTTGGGAATGTAATCTCAGAGGCGGACTTAGGGGACTTAGAGCAAGGAAACATGGGTGTGGAACCTAGAACCCCTCGAGGTAAATCAGTTCTCACTAGGATTATAACACCAGAGTGGATTCCCCAGGATAATAAGAGCATAGAGTTGCTCCTCAATCGAGAAACTGACGAAGCCTTTTGGAGGTATAAATCTAATTAGCCAACTGATATAGGAACTATCATGATCTATGAGTTTAAGGATCCTGATAGCCCAGGCAGAGTGACCTACTTAGATCACACTTCGGAAAGGATCTTTGTGGTGACAGAAAATGATAGGCATGCGTACACTTGGAAGGGTGAATTCATTTTCCCCCAACCAAGATCAAATGTATCCTATGGTCACCCTGGGGCTGGAACATCCCAAGCTCATGGAATGCAAAGAGACAGAAGTAGAGATAGACCAGAAGTAAGCTTTGCCAACCCCGTGGGCAGAGAAAGAACGAGGACGGAGACGAATAGAGTAGAACCTGAGATACTTAGGGCTCACCGGAATCAGAGAAATGTGGATGGATTCCCTCTGCCGAGACCTATAGAGCACACAAGAACTCTGAGACTGACCCAGCTAGTTAAGTCCATGAAGAATTACTTCGATGGCACAGGAGATCCCTATGATCATGTGGCGGAGTTCAAGCAAGTCTTGAGAGCTGAACAAGTGGAGGATCTATTCACGCAGTACAATGCCTTCGGTCTAACCCTTAGGAACACCGCACTTACCTGGTTTTAGCCATTGGATGAGCGACAGTTCAGGAGCATAGACCAACTCTTAGAGGCTTTCATTATTGAATTCTCTAAGAGTGGCATAAGGCATAATACCTCCTCATTGATTCACAGCTTCAAACAGACTCCCCAAGAAACTGTAAGATTGGCAAGAAGAAGATTTAGACAATATCTTGAAAGATGCCATGTTTCGGAGCTACCCACACCTGCCAAACAAGTAGCCTTATTCCTTGATGGATTGCTGAGTACGAAATTGAGATCCTATGTGTATCTGAAGGACCCTAGGACTATAGAAGAGTGTGTACGCATGTGCATTGACATTGAAGATAACCTAGGGGAAGAACTAGAGCTTTCCAAAATCTACAAAGATTCAGATAGTGCATCTAGTCACTCTGCCACGCAATCCACATCAATTGAGGAACTCGCAGAGAAAGTGGCCCAAAAACTAGGCATCTCTAGCAAACAGATTCCAAGGTTTGCCCCTGTGAAAAGGTGCTATACGTGTGGTGGTGACCACATGGCGAATGTCTGCCCCATTATGGCTCAGCCCCAAGTGAATCCTAGTAGCCAGTACTGCACCATAGAACGGAGATACACCAATCACACCGCAGAAGATTGCCCATACAACAAGCAGGCAGTTAGGCAACCCTACCCTCAGCCATACCCGCAGCAAGGAAGATACCAGAACCGGTACCCTCCACAACCATATGGCAGGCCACAACAACCTTATCAGCAACCATATCAAGCCCAACAAAGGCCTCAACCTGTGTTAGCACAACAACCCCCTGCCCCAGCCAATGTGATCCCGGTAAAGTATACTGCTGCAGAAGAGAACATGAATAGAGCCTTAGTCCCGGTAACATCCTTGCTTACTGAAAATGACCTCAGTGACCATAGCTTTGATTCTACACATGTTGATAGTCCCCAGGCGTACTACATGCAGTCTCCAGAACATGGTGAGTCCTATTACAGCGAAGAGCCAAATGAACCTAGTTGGGAGTCAGATTATACAAACGTCATGTATGCAAACCCCAACCCTAGGCCTCAACCTAGGCAGGTAAGACCTCCATTCCCAAGAGGACCATGCTACAGATGCCAAGGAGATCACTTCATTCGTGATTGTCCCTTACCTCCGCCTACACAAACTCAGTCCGTGACGATCCAAGGCTTTTGCCAAGACTGTGGAAAAGAGCATCTCTTACGAGATTGCCCAAAGAACCCCAATAATATGCCAAAAATCACTCCCATTAATGTGATTGGGTTGGTTGTAGATTCCTCAGGAAGTGTCACTTCCACTGCACCAGTACAGGTAGTCACTAGGGCTCAGGCATTGCAGCAAAACCAAGGGGCAAGCCAGGAAAAGGGCCCAGAGGCTAGTGAAACTGAGAGCATAACCAAGAAAAGGACTAGAGCTTGGAAAGATAGTTGGGAAAGAATGAAAAGGCTATGGGCAAAGAAGATGAGTGAACTTGAGGAAAGCATAAGAGAAACAAGAGCCAGAATAACCGAACTCACAACTCAAACTCCCTCTCACACTACCCCACCACCACCATTCCCATCGCCATCCGACCAACCACCTTCCAACCCACCTCACCTAAACCCACCACCCCCTAGAGTAGGATCAGTCCTAGCAGATCCCACTCCCGAAGACCTTAATATGATGCTTAAAGCATATCAGGCCAGAATCCAAGAAGGGCCAACCATAACCGATCATGGAAAATGCTACCCTAGAGCCGAGCTAGAGCTTGAACGGACAAAAATTTGTGCTAAGATGGTGGAATGGGCTCAAGCCATGTTCGAAGCTAGCCGCCTCTTTAACATCTCTAGCTCAGCTAAGACACAGTTACATTTTGATGGACTGCTAGAAAGAATAGAGAGGCTAATTGCACAATCAGAAAAGGAACCTGCCCCTCAAAGAAAGGAAAGGGTGAGAGAACGGATAAGCCAGCCTCTTCAGGAAGCCCATGTGCCTCCTCAAGAAGCTTATCTTTCCCCCCAAAAGGCAGATGAGCCTCTCTCGAAAGCATACGTACCTCCACAGGTCGCCTACATTCCTTCTCAGGGAGCGTATGAGCCTGTTCGGAAAAGTAATAGAATAAGTAATCTTCCCCAGGAAGCTTGTGCTCCAGCCATCTATGAGAACGAGGAGAGAGCCAACGATAGAATAAGCTCTCCTTCCCAGGTTGCTTATGTGCCTAATTCTACGAAGCCAGACACCTCTTCTTCTATGAATCGGTTTGCACCAGACTTCCTACGAGAGATTCAAGAAGATAAATGGGATAACGAAAGTGAAGTCGCCCCTCCCTTTGAACTTGTGGATGATGCACACGACCAATTCCCACAAGACATCCCATCTATTTACGGGGAACATGAGAGTACTCAGTCTCACAAGAGATTGGACTTTGAGTCTAATTCTATACAAGAGCTACCCCACTTCACAGGCCCATGGGAAGCTAAGTCCACCTGTATGAGAACGCCTACAGTCATGGTAAGAAATGAAGATTCAGTCATACCTAGGAACACAGAGGTAGTGAAGAACACTAACGTGCAGTGCAATCTCAAGTTAGAAGAGCTTCTCAAGGTTAGACCGGAATTATGGAAACATGTCGCCAAACAAGTACCAGAAGTAGCCAAACATCGTTCCCAGGTAGGATCCCATAGGACAGTGCCAGAAATTCCCTTGGATAAGATAGGAGATATGTGTGAAGGTGAAGAAGGGAACACCTATCTTCCCATCACCTACCAGGAGTACACCACCAAGGCAATTTTGGACTCAGGTGCAGGAGTTGCAATTGCCACTACTTCCCTATGGAAGCGTTGGGGCAAGCCAGCACTCAGGCCAACGAGAATGAAATTGCAGATGGCCGATGGTCACATAGAGAGACCCCTAGGGTTGTTAGAAGGAATAACTCTCACTAGAGGTGGTGTTGAGTTCGAGCATACATTTGCTATATGTGACTTTAGCAAAAATCATGCCTATGAGATGATTTTGGGAAGACCCTTCATGCGACAATTGCAAGTGGTACAGGACTGGGGAACCAATTCTTTGTACCTGCAAAACTTAGGTGTTACGACCAAAGTCAATCTCAAGGATTACTCTCATAGAGATGTCCCTCCTATCCAATGGAATCCCATCCATAGAGCCAAAGATGATACAGAATCGGTGCATTCCATAGGGTCAGGATCCTCTTGGATGCATGAAGACACCCACTTATGGATGTGCAAGGTAGCAGTAGAGGAAGAGAAGAGAGAGAAAGCCAGAGAGGTAGGTGCGAAAGAAACCCATAGATCAATCCAAGACCCAGCCTATGCACCTGTAGTTTTTCCAGACGAAGAATTTGAACCTCACGGTTGGGCAGAAATCTTAGCAACAATGGACGTAGCCATCAATGAAGAACAATGGACACCTCACTGTGATGAGGATGGCTATGACATTTCAGTCTTCTCCATAGAGCCAATCATGGGAGAGGCAGTTCTAGAAGAATGCGAACCTAGCCCTGATGCATTTGAGGATGCAAGTGACTCCGATCTAGAGTCAATCATTATGGACCCACCATTTGCATCAGATGAAGAATACTTCCATGAAGTAGAATTTTGACCCCAGAGGCATGGAGAGATTACAAATGACGTCAGATTAGCAACACACGTGACCCTGAAGGAAGAAGGGAAGAAACGAAAGAAGAGAGAAGCCTCACCAGAAGAGGAAGAATCTTTGTTTGAGGTCCCAGAAAATTTTAAGAAGTATGAGATAGATGACAGGAGAGTCATGATCAAAATGCAGAAATGAGAGGCACAATCAGGAGAGGCCTATGATAACAAAGAAACCACCAAGAAGATAGTAGTGGCCCTAGAAGAAGGAGAGGAGAGATGCACATACATAGGCCATGACCTAACAGAGGAAGAAGAGCATGCGTTAATTGCCTTGCTAAGAGAATACAGAGATGTGTTCGCTTGGAGTTACAAGGATTTGAAAGGTGTTGACCCTGACATATGCTCACACACCATTCCCATGACTTCAGATGCTAAACCCTCTAAGCAAAAGCCCTATACTTATAACGATAATTACGCTGCTAAGATCAAAGAAGAGATAGATAGACTGGTTGAAGCTGGATTTATCTATGAAATTGAGCACACTGAATGGGTATCCCCCATCGTAGTGGTGCCCAAGAAGAATGGCAAGCTGCGTGTGTGCATTAACTTGAAAAATGTTAATGCAGCCACGATTCGAGATAACTATCCTCTTCCCATCACAGAACATCTCTTAGAAAGAGTGGCAGGCAAGGAAGTGTACAGCTTCCTTGATGGATTTTCGGGCTACAATCAAGTAGCCATAGCTCCAGAAGATCAGCATAAGACGGCCTTTGCCACAGAGTGGGGTATTTTTGCCTTTAGAGTAATGCCATTTGGGCTTACCAATGCACCAGCTACCTTCCAAAGGCTGATGTGCCATGTGTTTAAGGAGTTCCTGAGGAAGAACTTAGAAGTCTATGTTGATGATCTTTGTGCTCATTCCAACATTAGACAGACCCATATCCCTGAGCTCAGACAAATCTTTGACAAATGTAGAGAATATCAAGTTTGCCTGAACCCAGAAAAGTGTGTATTTATGGTAAGGCAAGGCAAGATTCTAGGACACATTGTGTCAAAGAATGGCATATCCACTGATGAAGAGAAAGTGAGAGACATAGCAGAGCTACCTAGGCCAAAGAATGTCAAGGAAGTACAAGCTTTCATGGGGCATTGTGGTTATTACCGACGATTTATACACATGTATGCTGTCATTGCAAAGCCCATGTACGGACTTCTGACTAACTTTGAGTGGACGGATGAATGTGAGAATTCATTCCAAGAGCTTAAACGAAGATTATGTTCAGCACCAATCTTGACCACACCAGATTGGAATAAGCCATTCCATGTTCATGTGGATGCATCCAATTATGCCATTGGATGCGTGCTTGCACAACCTACTGGTGAAGGTAATATGGATCTTCCAATTGCCTATGCCAGTAGACAATTGAATGCGGCTGAACAGAATTACACCACTACAGAGAGAGAAGGCTTAGGCATGGTATATGCAGTTAAGAAATTTAGACACTATTTACTTGCAAATAAGTTTAAATTTTTTACTGACCATCAAGCATTGTTATATCTCGTAAACAAGCCATGCAATACAGGAAGATTAGTAAGATGGTTTCTCTTGCTAATGGAATATGATTTTGAGGTTGTGGTAAGGAAAGGGAGGACTCATTTGAGAGCTGATCATCTCTCGAGACTCACATCAGGAGAAGCCCCACAAGGAGTATCAGATGACCTTCCTGACGCTTACTTGTTTAATTTGGAAGTCGTACCGCAGTGGGCTAAGCCATTGGTACCAGTATTGACATACGGGCCTAACCATCCAGTGGTAAACACACGCAATAGAGAGGTTGTAAAAGCCCAAAAGTACCACATCATGGCAGGAAGTATGTACAAGCACACAAATCAAGGGATCTTGGCTTGTTGTGTAGAAGAGGATGAGTATGCTAAATGGTTGCAATTAGCACATGTAGGTGCATTAGAGCAACACTACTCAAAGCAACGAACTTTACAAACTCTAAAGAGACTCGGAGTGCATTGGCCAACTATGGAAGCTGATGTCCAAAAGTTGTGCAAGGAATGCCCAATCTGTTGCACTAAACCACCAGTGGAACACGCCACTCTTTATCAAGTATCCATTGTGCCAGATTGGAGCGAACCTCTAGTATCCTTCTTGAGGACAAACACATTCCCTCCAGACATGACTCTGGTTAGGAAAAGGAGTTTAGAACAAGAAGCCCTGGATTACTCACTCATTGGTGATAATCTATACAAACGCAGTAAAGATGGTTACCTGAGACTGTGTGTCCATGAGAGTGAATATCTTAAGATCTTGGAAACTGCTCACCAAGGTGTAGCAGGAGGACACTTTGGACCAGATCGGGTGATCAAGGCAATACTATTTGCGGGCTTCTGGTGGCCTACCCTTCACATGGATGCACATACCTATGTGAAACGGTGTGATGTCTGTCAGAGAACTCAGTATCCTATACGAAAAGATGAGATGCCATTGAAACCTATGATGGGTGGACGTGCATTCTCTAAGTGGGGAATAGACTTCGTAGGTCCTATTAATCCCCCAGCTAAGGGTTCTCATGCGGAATACATCATTGTTGCAATAGACTATCTAACTAAGTGGGTAGAGGTAAAAGCCACGACGAAGAACGATGCTCAAACAACTGCCAAATTCTTGTTTGAGAATGTATTCACAAGATACGGGCTACCTATAGAGCTTGTAAGTGATAGAGGCACTCATTTCTTGAACGAAGTGATTGAAAATCTACTCCAAGAATTCTTAGTGATACATAAGAAATCTGCCCCCTATCACCCTCAAGCTAATGGACAAGCTGAGAGCACTAATAAGATCTTATGCAATGTACTGACAAAATTAGTGAACACTAAACGCTCTGATTGGGACAAACAGCTGCACCATGTTGTCTGGGCATACCGAGTCGCCTACAAAACGGTACTCCAAGCCACCCCCTTTCAGATGGTATTTGGCCAAAACGCAGTGCTACCCTTGGACTTCTTAATATCTACGTTGAAAGTAGCACAACAGCACGAATGGACAGGTCATGAGCTCTCCTCTAGGATCTTTGACCTTGAACGATTAGGAGAAACAAGACTGAGAGCAGCTGCAGGAATTTATGCAGCTAAGAAGAGGCAGAAGGCATACTTTGATGCCCATGTGAAGGATAAGGGCTTGAAAGTAGGAGACCTAGTTCTAGTCTACACACTGAAACAACACGCAAGGAAGCTAGAAAAGAGAGGCTACGGACCTATGATCATCAATAGGATCTCCACAAGCGGAGCAGTACAACTAGCCACGTTAGAGGGTGATGTTCTCCCAAATTATATTAGCGGTTGCAGAGTCAAGTTGTATCAGGAACCCCTCACGGAGGAAATGCTCAGTCGACTCAACACTGCTAAGAAACGCAAGAAGGAAGAAAAGCGAATTCGAGAAGAAGCTCAAGTAGAAGCTTTAGAACGCATCAGAAGGATGAAGTTACGGAGGCAAGGTAGGGATCAGCCTAGAACGAATGACTATGCTAATCAAGGATACCCTATGGCCATGTGTGAAGTCGCAGGAACAAGCTCGCATAGGATAATTGATCGACGTCCTTTCATAACCCTAGATATAGGACAAGGAAAGAGTGCAAGGACCGTAAGGGCTTTGATTGACTCAGGTGTAGCCACTAGTGCTGTTAAATTGTCTTACTGTCAAGAGTTACAGTTAACTGTCAATCCTGTGGAAGCATATCTCATAGGATTGGGAGGCGTGGAAACCCCTTGCATGGGCGAGGTGGAACTTCCCCTCTACATTCATGATGAGGCTATGACAGTTAAAGTACTAGTGTGTCAAGACGAGGATCTCACTGAACCTCTTGTCTTGGGTCAAGATTGGATCTATGACCAAGCAGTCAACTTAAACTTAAGAAGTGGGCTTCTTCAGGTTTGGGTCAATCATAGTCGAATTACAGTAGAGTTGGCTAATGGAGCACTCAAGGAACTAGGAAAGGCACAGACTCCTGGTCCTTCCAGGAATACACATGAAGATGACCATGTTGTTCTTGTCCAAAACTATGTGTTGTAGAGGAATGATATTCGCAAAAAAGGAGTCAGGGATGCAAAGGAACTCCCTTCTTTTCCAAAGGCCAGAAGGAGGCAGCAACCAAAGGTGGATCAAAGGCAGAAGAAGCAGAGTACTACCTATGTCCGAGATCAAAAGTACCTGCGCAGCAAAATGTCCCAGCAAGTGAAACAAGTGTGGGTACGAAAAGGCGAACACCAGGTTGCACCCCCGCTAACTACACGGGCTAAGTCTCTTATTAGTAACCAACAACACAACATTAATAAGAAGTCTTGCAGAAATTCTCCTGCTAACGTGAAATCTATTTGGGTGCCCAAGAAGTCGAGGAAGGCTAGCCCACAATCAAGACAAATTTGGGTGCCTAAGGCTTGCTTGCGGGCGCAAAAGGCTACGCCGAGGCCACAACCTACACAGTGGAACCCATTCACTCGCACAGCCAGCATTCACTCGTTTTCAACACTCAGGAACACACCAAGGCCCATGCGCACGCACATAATCACTTGTAAATGGGTCCCTAAAAGGCCTCATTTTCAAACCGAGACACCGATAAAGCTCTCTAGAGTCTCTACGAAACCAAAAGCAAAACCCATCCACTGCATTTGGCAGCCTCAGACTTGTAACAAACCCCCAGACCCCATTTGTAAATTCATGATAACTTACTAACCACATCACTATCACTTTACATCATTCCACTTAACTCTTAGGTCTACCGAATGACTAACCGCACACACACTCGCACCGAGCACTTACTAACCCATTATTCGCTCCCGACCCTCATGTTAATATTGTGATGGGAACAACAACGGTCCTCCCTTGTCCTGTACAATGTTAACACATGTTTGTATATTCTCACAGAGACAGGTAGCAAGAAGTAAAATGGCAGATACGGTAGGAACTAGCTCCCAGGCAGGCACCAGCCCCCAAGTGGTGGACATCGAAAGCCTTCCGGTCGAGGAGGAATTAAAGGAAAGACCAGTGGCATTACGGGCATTACATGCCATACCAATTCAAAATCCTCCACAGGGTCACACAATGCCGGTGGGCAAAACCTCACACTGGTTCAGTGACGTTGCTGGACCTCTGGGTGAAGGCACATACATGTGGGAGTCCGAGGTAGAATTCAATGGACGTTGGGGCAGATACCATTTCTTTACCAGGGAGTTTGAAAAGCTACAGAATAATGAAGGACTGAAGTCGATATGGAAGAAGGCAGGGCTTTATGATTACTTCAAGTTCCAACTACCAAAGCCAGATTTTCTAAGGTGCTCATACTTAATTAGTACCCTCACTCCCAGCAAAGACAAGAAAGGATACAGCTCCTTTGTGCTCCCATCACTCACAAGGGGCAACGAGCTGAAGCGTTTCCGCTTGACTATCAACTTGGTGAGAGAAGCACTCGACATGAAAGGTATGCACATCCCAACAGAGAAAGAGACTATGGTTCCAGACAATATGAAGAACAGGAATCTGACGAAGTTGAAGGACATGGTTGCAATGACACCTACGATCGCCATTCACTTACGCATGGTCATGCAACATTTCGCATTCCCCGCGAAGGAGAGGTTCACAATGCCCCCCAAAAAGATCTGGTTTAGCCTCTACCTGGCGGATGCTTTTGATTTGACCATCAATATGCCCCACTGGATTATCGACCAGATTCATATGGCTCATCAGAGATGGTATAAGAAGCAAAAGTCCGTGCTGTATGGTTGCTGTGCACTTACAAGAATTGTACCGGTGCAGAGGGCTCTCATTTGGTCCAGAGCACAGGAGTTTCAACGCAGTTTGTCAGCTGTAGGGCCTCCCTCAAAGAAGATGAGAGGCGCTGTCCAGATGCCTTGTGCACAAGCTCGCGGTGCAACCCTAACGCCTGAAACAACCCCAAGACTTCCCCGACGAGTGCAACCATTTACTATCAGGTTACCCAGGCACAGCACAGATGGCCCTAACCTTGTGTTTCCACCAGTACCGACTGATCTGGAATTCCCGCATGGATTCACTCTGGAGGATCTAACGGACGAAGAAGTTGCTAGAATCATTGACGCTGTAAATGCGGAAGTTGAAGCAGAGCAAGCTGGTGGACAGCAAACTGCCCCAGACCAAGCCCACCCCAGCCAACCAGACGTAGTCAATGTGGACGATGAAGAAGAAGCACATGAGGAGACACAGGGTGGACAATCAGAAGCAGAAGAACAAGAGTATGATCAGGAAGCCCTACAAGTACTGGAAGGTGCCCCCGCCTATACTAGCGCATTAAAGAAGCTCTACGATACGATGAACCGAGTTCAAGAGCAACACAGGTTATCGTTAGCTGCAGGTAAAGCCCTCATGAACCAGATTCTGGAGGAGGAAGGCGTGGACGAGCAATACCGTGCCACCCTGGAAATGATATCAGATGCTTTGGGAGTACCTGAAACGGTGCATACTGCACTAGCGTAATCACGAAGGACAGAGAAAAGATATGGAAGATGCCTCCCACGAACGGGAAAACGAATGAATGTATTAGGATCAGGACCACAAGGCACCCCCACAACCACTGGCACAGCACACACTGTTCACGACACCGAGGAAGCCCACACATCGAGTGCACCCCCATCACCTCCCTTGCCACCTTCTCCCCCACATCCGCCCCACTCACCTCCCTCTACCACTGTAACCTCTACTGTCACCACCTCCAAACCCACTACACACACCGACGCACAAACCATCAGTCAACCCACATACTCTATTTCCACTGAAAACATAAGTCTAACCACAGCCACGGTAAACCTCACTACTCCGATCACACTTCCTGGGAGTTCACAATTACACACACCTCTATACACGTTCACAACTCTCACCGCTACCACAATCCCCATGTTCACAGTCACTCCCACCACGGCCTCCACTTTTGAATCCATGGAGGTGTCACCCACCTCTGCACCTCTCCCACCCCCCATTTACCCACAATCCCCCATTCCCCCACCTCCCCCCTCACCCTTCTCCAGTACTGCATCCACAATCCCCTTTCCCTTTCCCTTCCCCTCTGCATTCAACACCATTTCTCCCACCATTCCTCTTAATAATGTATTTAATAATATGTATCAATGCATGTCCCAACTTCAGCAACACTACCAACACCTTGACAACCAACATACAAGGCTTTTCCGAAGCCACGAAGAGCTCCAAGCACGATGTAGGGATCTTGAAGAGCAGAAGCAGCTACTACAACAGCAGCACGTGACCTTACAGGAACAATATGCAAAGTTAGTAGCCAACCCACCCCAAGCAGATGATGAAGAACAACGCCACATGGACGAGATGCTACATTCTCAGATCACGGAAAACCTTAAACTTTGACGGAACTTGGGCCTCCTACGCAAGCATATGTCTACAACGCTAGAGGAGAATAAACGATTACAGAAACAGAATGAAGAAAATCTGGAGGCGGCCATGGAGGGTTCCCCACAGGAGATTGACCCAGAGCGATTCAAGGCAATTCCCTCTGCGAATATGAAAGTGGTGTTAGAAACTCATGCAGATCTAATGGAAGCGCATGCCGCCTTAGAAAAAGAGAGAGATGATTTGCCAAGGGAGTTGGCCACCCGACAGACATCACCCAGCAAAAGCACAACCGCAGAAGATACATCTGAAGAGGTCACTAAACTTCGGGCGGAACTTGAGGAATTACGTAGCAAGGTCATGCAATACGAGCGTCAGCCCTCCCCTCTAGTAGAGCCCGAGCCTGACGATCTTGTGCCAATTGAAGTAGAAGAAACATTCGAGGATCCCTATGTCCGGATGCCAACACCCGGAGGTAAGCGAACAGAACAGGGCATGGACACAATTGAAATTGAGGCACCTGAATGGATGCAAAAATTAGAGAGAGTAGCCATGACGCATGATGACAGGGTGGCAGTCCAAATCGCATTGATGTCAAAATTGGAAGAGGTTGTAATAAAATCCGATTATTTTAAGAATCTCTCACACCATAGGTGGATTGGCCCATCGGACGACCTGTATGTTCCTTTTTGCGTTCTAATGGCAGATTATAATGCGGAGATCAAGCACCACACCTCAAGGGAACCAACCTCTGCCACCCAGTTTGCACCTGACGACATCCCAGAAAGTGCCAAGCAGGGACATATTCGCCAACCGACGTGGAGAATTAGGCTGCTTGAAACCTACCCAGAAATGGTAAGAACATGGAACAACATGCCATTGTACATCAAATATAACCCATGTTATTGCCCTGTATTTCGAAGGAGATCATGGCCGGAGTACACGCAAACAGTGCTGACGATTAAAGGATGTGAGAAGTGGCTCAATTATGTGTACTTCGCACCCCCTAAGGGCCCACCTACTATTGGATATATGATTTTGACGATTCGACATTGGGGGGTCCGGTTCAAGAATGTACCTGATGTCATGACTCAGATGTGCCTGAAGATTTTCGAACTTATGTTGGTCACCTTCAGGACCTTCAAAAATATTAAGGAACCACACCTCTCAGCACTAGGATTTAATGAAGGTAATCAGGACCTCGTATACGACATGAGCACAACCCCATCGATTAATGTTGTGTATGCATGGCACACTCGCATCAAATATCTACCGGCCTGCTTCAAACAAACGTTTGAAGAGATGTTTGTCACGGGATTCTGGGAATATCACTCCGAGATATTCATTCCCAGACCATCCCATCTCTTGCAGTTGTTTGCCGTGGAACAAGCTCTCCATTCCGAAAAGCTACGTATTCCACATCCAGAGGTTCCCGGGCCGGTAGATTGGGATGCTCTACTCACAGATTTGGCCAAAGGATTGAGGATTGCCGAACATCACTTAGCGCAGGATGTCGTTGAGTACTACATCCAGAAACCCACACAACAAGGGTCTGTCAGGGACGACAGACGCGAGAGAGGGGGGGGGGTGTTGAGAGCAGTATGGGCACCCAAGGACCGACTAGACAAGGAAGCCAGCGGAGAGAGTCAGAACAAGGTGAAGGAGTAAGTAGACAAAGCAATCGACGCAAATCTGGCAGATAGGCCCTTCAATTTTTTCCAAATCAACATCTTTTAACAGTGATTCTTATCACTAACAATCATTGTAAATACCATTTCATATTTTTGTAGCTCCATTTTGTGCAAGCCAAGGAGTCCTTGAGCTTGAGGAGCCTTAGAAGTACCTACATATCAATTTTCGTATTTTTTAGACTCCGTTTAAGTCCTCAAATTAGCCCTGGAACCTAATTTTTAACTAGGCCGGACACTAGGTCTGGACAGGGCCAAAACTTAGCCAAAAACTATAAAAAGAGCTAGAGAGCTCATTTTTCAGGGTAGATTGTAATTGAAACGAACTTGTAAGAGCATTTTGAAAGTAATCTAAGAACTCCATTGATTCTCACTCTTTGTCTTGCTGTGTGTGCACGTGTGTGTGTATGTGTGTGCATGCTAGTGTGCTTCCCACTCACGCACCTGTGCCGCCACTTGCTCGAGGTCTTCATACCATCCTCATGTCTTCCCGGATTGACATTAAAGGAGGTGCTACTCATCACTGAGCTACAAGTGGTCATGTGATTTGAGGCATCTGAATCAACATACCTAACATTACCAATAGATTTTGAAACATCAGCAAACATCGTATTCATTAACTTCTTCGAATCATTTGCTTTTGTTGATGCATAATTTTTTTGTTGTCTTCTATTATTTTCACTCTTCAACCTCAAATCATGTTCAAAGTGACCAAGTTTACCACAATTCTAGCACCCTTTACTCTCATTACCTAAATCATTTGTTTCGAAATTTCTAGAACCTCTTTGGCTCTGCCTGCCTCAAAGCTGTCCTCTACCTCTTGCATGATTCTATGTTTAACTTGGTTTTGGTTGTTGTTTCCTCTTGCACTTATGAATCCTCTTCCTCAGCCTATTCCTCTACTAGAGTAGAAAACCTGCTTAGAACTAGCTTTTCCTTGAGACTTTGAGTCTTCACCAAGGTTCTTTTCTTTCTATCAATTATTAGCATGGACACCAGATCAACAAAGCAAAAAAAAATTTCCCTGGTCTGAATAGAAGTTTTGAACTACTTATATGTAGTTCCTAAACTAAAACGGCACACTTCCACCTTATCATCATCATCTAATTTGACACCAAAAGATGCAAGTGACTCAAATATGCTTTTGATTTTTAGGGTGTAGTCACTTAATGATATGCTATTTTTCTCCAATGTATGTAGCTCGTTCTTGAGTTGCAATTTATGTGCCTTTGTATTGGTCTCATACAACGTGACCAAACTATTCCAAGCATGACACATTATTTTACTTAGCATGACACATGCAAAGATCATGCACGAGATTGTATCGACACGCTCGCATATGTTAGGACCATCTATTTGTTGGAGCTAGTAGTTTAGAACCACTAAGTCACATTCTACACACTATCTGCTCTTATAAATGCCAAAAATTTGTCAAGAGAAAGGAGACAAGGAAGAGAGCTCTCACACACTCTCACACACAAAGCAAGGAGCACATGCAGACTGAGGCAAGGAAAAATGATCTTCTTCTTCTTCTTCTTCTATTACATAAAGATAATATACAAGAATGACCTAATACAACAATACAACTAGTACAACATATAAAGAAAAGTACATAAGGAAAAACCTAATGTCAATGGATGACTGAGCTGGCAAGAAACAAATGTGCCATCAATATTGGTAGATAAATCTAATAAAGCTCATTGAAGTATCCTTGACATATATCGGTGTAATGACTATACATGTAAGAGAAATGAAAAAGGATGCGTATTATCCTTGATCATCACATGTTGATCTTGATATCTCAACAAAAATAGAGTGTGGGCTTCTGAGTTCTGGAAGACCTCTACATATCCTAGCATCTTGGGTTTACCACCAAAAGAGATTCTTGAGTTTACCACCAAAAGTGGTTCTTGGGTTTACCACCAAAAGAGATTCCTCTATATATTGTGAAGTTGATGGCCCCATCTGCATTTATGATCATTTTGGGCTTGTAAATTGGCTCTCCACTCTCCCACGAAGTCTTTCTTGCAAATGTTTGTATTTGCAACTCACGTGCTCATTCCATTGCATATTTCCTAGAGAATTTCATATGGAAAAAAAAAATTGAATAGTTCTTCTAAATAGTTCGATTGTAGTAGACAAAAACCATGATGGGTTTTTTTTAACTAAACACCTCTAGCCACTTAATGTGAATTTTCCATTCCTTGTGTACACTAAAAATCTATGCTGATCCATATCGGTTCATAATATGCAAAATGAATATGCTATGGTTGGGTCAATAAGATGTACACATAGTATTAAAAAACATATTAAGAAATGTTAGAAAAGCTTACTATGTAATGTGTAATGTTGCTCTTTCCCCATGATAGGATGAATGATTGTCTAAGCTTCTTCAAAGTCGCTTGGAATAATTCTCATTACATAGCATTAGAGCAAATGCGACCATCTTGTGTCCTATTAAATACCAAGGTGGCATGCCCTTTTTGAGGCCTCCACTAATCTTCCTCGTTTTTCTTTTTTTCTTCCTTTTACATTTTATGAATAAAAAAGGGAGGACAAAGATCAAATACTTTGGCGAAAAAGCATCAAACATGGAGTGTGAAGCTACTTGAAAAGTTTTAAGATCTAAAAATTGGATGATTCTAAACCCCTCGTTTGTTTGGTGGGAGATGACCACAAGATGATTAAGAGGTTTGAGCAACGTGGGAGGACTAGGATTTGTTGTAAGCTTATGCCACATGCTTCCATTTCGATACGCCCTCATCACTAGTTGATATACACTACTATCTAGGGTTACGTCCTTGAGGTTGTTTTGTTGATTTCCCTCTTTCTTGGTATACTATCTCCCCTTGAAGGGGAGACCATGCCACTTCACGAGGGTCTTCAAAATGGGCTTACTCACCCTCAAGCGGATGAGCCTATGGGTAATGCAAAGTATGGTAATGAGACGATCTCTAAAGGTAGTGGATCTACTTCTCCCCCTTGATCTTATGCTAAGACCATCAAAGGTCTAGCTCATGGTAATCAATAATCAATTTTTTCTAAAAACAATATAGGTGTGTTGCACAATACCCCTTTCCACTTTGATGTCAAAGCTAAGGAAAAAATAGATGTTCATTCGCATCATCTTAATGTCGATACTATTGGCAATGAGGAAGAAGACGAATCCCTAATCATTGATAGGAATTCTTTAGACCTTTGGGACACTCAACTGTCTTAATGCATTGCGATAGGTTTATGCTGTGGTCCTAGACCCTCCCAAGACGCCTTGAAGAAATGGATTAGATCTATTTGGCAAACAAGAGGATTATTTGTGAGGCACATTTAGTATTTTCCTAATCACTATTATCTTTTTTTTTAATGATTCAAACAGTGCCCTCCAAGTAATAACTAAGCAACACTCGCTCATAAAAAGTATTCGTATTTCCTTTTTTAAATGGCATATTGGTTTTAATCCTTGTGGCCCTAAGCTCACCAAGATTCCGATATGGGATGATTTCATTGATCTGCTACTAGAATTCTATCCTTGGCTAGATAAATTGGGTGGTATTCTAGGAAAAAAATTAGGTCAAAAAGCAAGGGAGGGAAGTATTTATCCTAAACGGATCCACAAGTTATGGTGGAAATTGATGTAGCTAAATCTATTTAATCCATTATCTCTATAAACGAATTTGGTGGTAGAAAGTGAAGTCGTGCGATGGTGATGTACCAAGGTGGATTCTCCTTTGTGAGAGGTATGCAAGGATGCCCTCATAATAGAAAACCAAGCTCCGAATGATAACCAAAGTACTTTGCACGAGGCCCACACAATGCACAGAAACCATGCAGTACACAGACAACATGAACATAGATTTCCTAGGTTTTAGAAATGCGATCGAATGTCGAGTCTATGGCTAACCCTGTTGCTATATGTTTTATTATAGAACATAAAAAAGTATCATAGCCATTTGGCCTTTTGCATGGACACTAATGGTAATAGACAGCTCCAAATGTTTTATGCTCCATGAGCATAATGTTTTATACATAAATCTCCCAAATGCTTGTTATACATGATAGAAACAAGGGAGCTTAATCAAAGATTGTATTCTTCTTATTCCTTTATCTTCTGAAGGCTCTCCACATTCTCATGGTGACATTGGAAAGAAGTATATTAATCATGAAGGTATGCAAGGCATTCAAAGTTATGGGAAAAAACCTAGTCCTAAATTAGCAAGAAAAAGGAGGTAAATTGTTCAATTCATTTGATTTCCTACTTAGGGAGCTTTATGATCCCTTTGTGGAGGCCAATGATGATTTAGGAGTTGAAAGCAATAAAGAAAATCTGCAACTAAACAAACCATCTTCTCATGTGGATGTCAACTCCAAAGGTAAATTCTTTGCTTCTTCCAAAGAATGTATTGATGATAACAATTATTGGATTCAGGTTAGCAATAAGAAAATGTCTAAAAATGTTGCTACTTATTCCAAAAAAGTCAATGAAGGTAGGTCCTGTTCTAATGCTACCTTTACTAAAGAACTAAATGATTTAGATTAATAGAATATGGAGAAAAGGGCTCAAGAAGATGCCAATCAAGATGATGCCCCCATGACATAATCAAATGATAATGAATCACCACATCAGAACAAGTTCAAAACTAAAAGGAAAGATGTAATGAGAACCTTGGGAACTTTGATTAAGCCTCCTAAGGCGAGAAAGAAATAAGTTGCTCTCTTGGTTCGTTTTGCTTTTCTTTTTGTTTTTGCCTTGATGATTTCTATCAAAATTGTTTCTTTTAACACTTTCTATAGATCTTGTTGAAGTGAAGTGCACTAAATATTGGCTTAAACGTTTCTCTATCTATCCTGATTTTATTTGTTTATAGGAAGTTAAAATAGGAGCTAATAAGTTGATGGCTCATCTTAAAAGTGTCTCTACTACTCATGCTTGCTTTTATACTGGTCACTATAAGGGTAATGGAGGAGTTGTCATAAGTATTAATTCCCTCCATTAAGTATTATTTCAAGAATGTTTATTCAGTAATTTTCATCAACAGACTGCTCTTTCTTTAGAAAGTTCTTGCAGTTTCACCTTCATCAATCTATATGCCTCGAACTTGAGTTCTCTTAGAAAATATTGTTGGGAGGAAACAAAATTCCTTGGTGGTCCCATTGTGATTATTCGGGACTTCAATACGGTGACTACCATTAATGACACATTTAAGTATAAAGGTAGTATAATTAGTGGTGTTGAGAAGTCATGATTGTTGGTGTAAATCACAAGCCTACACATTTGGCTTGGAAGATATCATGAAGACTCTACATACATGAAGAACCATAGCAACATATGCTAGTGGTTTATTACCACTTTACCTCATTGTAAAAGTCAAATTGACATAGAATCTTTTTGTAATCACCTAGCTAAATGATTCGTGGAAAGGGTAGATCACTTGATTGAGAGAATATCTCCAAAACTTTAGAAGCTTGATCATAGGGAGCCAAAATTTTGAATTTGAATTCAAACTTTTAGTCATTTCCTATAAAAATGGATATGAAAAAGTTGCGGGTAGATCACTTCACTCCCGAGCTTCATTCTATTGTAATTGAGTGTGTGTGAGGACTACATCATAGCCTACACCTCTCTACACCATTAGGCAATGCTATCCATGCCAATGGGATTGTACACAAGTGTTAAGTAATAGATACATTTACATCATTCATCTCTGTGTTCTCTGCTAGTCTACTCAAAAGTCTGTCAACTTGTCAAGTGCATATCTCGGTAAATACTACTCCAAATTCAGTGATTCAAAGCTTGCTGGATTTAGCTTGAAGTCTTCTACATGCTATCAGAAACTGAAGACATTCCATTTAGCAGATTCAAAGAAATCATCATCGAGGTGCTCACTGGTCTATTTCTGCTACAGTCCTAAAAAGTCGGGGGTATAGCTAATCTTGCTAAATTGATTTCTCTTAGCATAGTTTATCTTTTTACATCATTCCACTTGCAAATGGTAGCTTACTAAGCTAATTAAATACCCCTAGAAGGAATTTTATCAATTACTATTGTACTGGTCACACTGAGCAAAACATCCAGTAGGTGTCAAGACCAAAATAGAAGGTTTTCTTGAGTTTGTGACTTTCAAAGTTATCTGTTTTGATTCAATCATTGCACACATCATTTCCAAAGGACATAGGCCATTTCTTGGTGTCATTGGAAAGCTAAGGAAGTTTACTAATCAAGTCTGAAGCAAGAGAGGGCTAGTACAAAGCAGGTTTAGCAGTACCTACTCAGTTTCCTGGATCATCCATCCATCTTTCCCAATAGTGGTATCAGAGCAAATAAGGTAAAATGGGAGATGGTTTTCCTTCATTTATTGACAAATTGGACAGGAACAATTATCAAGCTTGGTCTCTAAGGATGAAGACCTACTTACAAGGAATGAGCCTCTATGGATACATCTCAAGAGATGAGGAATGGCCCTCATTCAAAGCAAGAGGTTTGCCAACCAAGGAGGAACAAGAAAAACTCAACACATGGTGTGCAAAGGATGCATTGGCAAGGTCTTATTTACTCAACTCTATATCTGATTTTCTTTTACCTCATATCAGAAATTGTAAGACTTCCCAAGAGACTTGGGAAACCTTGTCATCATATTTTTCCTCTAATACAAGGGCTAGGAAAAATCAGTTGTGGATTGAATTAATAACACTAAGGAAGCAACCTAAGCAAGCTATTTCAAAATTTGTGACCAAGATCAAAGATGTTGCAGATCAGTTAGCAAGCATAGGAGAAGAAATTGAAGAAGAACAGATTGTAAGGCAGGTAATCAATGGAATCAAGGCTGATGACAAGTGGGAAAGATTCACCACTGCAATGGATCTCTACATGGACATGCACACTCCAGATCTTACAACTCTCATGGGACAACTATTTACACATGAAGCAAAGCTCACAAAAAATGGAGATACATCCAAAGGTAATAACTCTTCTGCCCTATACAGTGATAAGAAGTCTAAGGATAAAGGCAAGAGCAAGAAGATGGAAGAGGAAGGCTCAACCTCCCAAGCCAACTATGTAGGGAGAGGTAGATCTTCAAGAGGAAGGGGTAGAGGAGGTAAGCAAGGTAGGGGGAGACCCTATAATTCATCACCATGTAACATTTGTGGTTTATCAAATCACACCACAGATGAGTGTTACAGGAATTACAAAAATCAGAGAGGAAGAGGCTACCAAAGAGGTGGATACTCACAGTCTAGAGGAAGGTTCAACCAACACCAAGGCCACAACAACAATTACAACAACAATTACAACAACAACTACAACAACAATTACAATGGCAACTACCAAGGAGGATTCAAAACTAGAAGGGACTACAACAACTACACAGAAGAGCAGGATGACTCTCTTTTGATCATGAACATGACTTCAACGACAGGTACAGATGATGATCACTTATTTTACATTGATTCAGGGTGTTCAAATCATGTGGCTGGTAATGTGGCACTACTCTCTGATCTTGAGAAACCAAAAGGTAAACATCAAGTCCAAACAGGTGATGATACAAAGCATTTAGTGGTTAAAATTGGTAATGTTAAGACTTGTGATGGTAATCAGAATTTGTTGAGCAGGGTACTCTATGTACCAACCATTACAAAGAACCTAATGAGTGTTGGTCAGATTGTAGAGAAAGGTTTGCAGGTCAGATTCAATCAATATGGAGCATTTGTGGAGGACCCAAGACATGGATTCAAAAGGATACCTAAAGGAGAAAAATCAGGTAGACTTTTCACTTTTGAGTTGGAAGATACAAAGAACATTGCACTATACAGTTATAAAGATCAAAAACTTTCAGAGCTTGAGATTTGGCACAAGAGATTAGGGCACATAGGAGAGAGAACCTTGAAACAAATGTGCAGGGATCAATGTGTGCTTGGGATACCTAATGTATCCAAGCAACATATGATTTACAAGTGTGGTGCTTGTCAATTTGGTAAGTCTCACAGGTTACCCTTCTCCAAGAAAGGATATATGCATGAAGACTATCTAGAGCTTGTACACACAGATGTATGGCAAAGACCCCTCAGTCTCAGGTTCAAGGTACTATGTGTCTTTTATTGATGATTATAGGGATTATATTATACTTTATGAAGCACAAGGATGAGGTATTTAATTGTTTTAAGAAATATCTTGCACTAGTTGAAAATCAGACAGGAAGGAATTTGAAGAGGCTAAGGTCAGATGGAGGAGGTGAGTACTTCTCAAATGAGTTTGAAAACTTCTTGCAGGACAGAGGCATCAAAAGGGAAATAACCACAAGGTATTCTCCTGAACAGAATGGGGTAGCTGAAAGAAGAAATAGGTTAATTGTTGAGACAGCCAGATCTATGCTTAATGAGAAGAAGTTACCTAACTATCTATGGGCAGAGAGTGTTTCTACTGCCACTTACCTCATAAACAGGTTACCATCTAAGTCACTTGATGGTATGACACCCTATGAAGCATGGCATGGTAAGAGACCATCATTGGATCACTGCAAAATATTTGGATGTGTAGCATATGTGCACATTCCTTCTCAGATAAGAGGTAAGCTAGACCCAAAGGCTGAAAAATGCATTTTCATTGGGTATGATTTAAATAAAAAAGGTTACAGGTTTTATAATCCTACCAATAAGGGATTCATGGTAAGCAGAGATGTGATCTTTGATGAGAATGATTCTTGGTATGAGAATGAATGCAGGAAGGTCAAACTACCCTATGGTTTGGAAGAAGAATTTCCAAAACTTACAAAGGAGGAACCTACTCAGAATGAAGCCTCAAGTTCAGATGATGAAGACGCTATCAACCTTGAAGAATTCAAAGCATGGAAGTCCAAGGGCAAAATGAAGATGAAGAAGCTTGAAGACATACCTGAATCATCAACTCAATCAATCAGAAGATCTCAGAGAGAAAGCAGAAAACCTATCAGATATGGGTATGATACATCTCTTGTTACTAAACATTCAGTTTATCTTGCAAAGGATTTGTCAAATGAAGAACCAGGTTCATATGAAGAAGCAATTACCAAATCAAAATGGAAAGAAGCTATGGATGAGGAGATTGATGCTGTTGCTCCAAGGGTTGCCCATAATTTTTCTCATGCTATGGCATCCTTTAGCCCTCATAAAAATACCTTTTTCCTTGTATCTAGGAGATGTCCATATGAACACTCTCCTAAGCCCCTTTTTGATATTTGCTTTAGACTATGGTATTGAAGCCCTTTCCTTGAACCTCCTTTTTGCACAAGTTCAAATTCCCACGTAGGAAACTCTCCACGCGCCCATTTCTTTAAGAGTGGGTTGTTAGAAAGAATCTAGAGAGATATGACCACGTGCTACTTTTTGACTTTTCCAAATGAGCACATGGGGAATTATGCAGAGCCTATAAATAGAGGCTCACTTCTTGTAAAGGAGGTCCCCTGGGCCATGGCCTTGGCCTCCATTTTGGTAATGGAAGAAGGTGTCATTTGTTACTCTCTTGCCTCCTTGTGTGCAATGGCGTTGGTCTTGGTGTATGGATTTGCATGTGTGTGTGCATGGTTGGGAGGATGTTCCCCTTTGCTCCTTGTGACGTTGGCCATTGTTGCCATTGGTCCATGAGCGTGGGTGAATCCCTCCTCTCATTCTTTGCCCCAACTTGGAGAAACCTCTCACTTCCATGTGAGGCGGTTAGGGTTTGTTGCTCCCCTTTTCTCAACAAATTTGGCGCCGTTGCCGGGGACGTCGGCCTTTAGCCGTTGGTTTTTCCAAGTTTGCGTGTCCATACTTCGTGAGATGCACCTTGGCACTTGGAGGAGGATGAATACGTGTGGCCTTCGGTTGGCCTAGGGTACCTCTCTTTTGTTAATTTTTTGAGTAGTTGTAGTTCATTTTTTTCTGTTTGTTGCACAAGAACAACCCCTAACCCCCTCTCTCTTTCTTTTCTTCACACATACACAATTCCACACATTCATTAATTAGCATCACTCTCCATCTCTGTCACCTCTGTTTCTGTGCATGCCTTGGATAGGGGGTGGGATCTACTCTCTCTAATCCATCCCTCTCTTCATCTTTTTCGAAAAAAAAAAAAAAAAAAAAAACGTACCAAAGAAAAGGCAAGGTTCGAATTTTCCCATGAATATATGCGTAAACCTTTTTGTTCTCTATTGGAATGGACGTTAGTGCATGAGTGTGTACGTGGGAGGCGTTATGTGCTGACTACGCATTTCTTTTGATTGTCCTTGCCACCTACCACATTAAAGAGAGGTTAAGGGATGCAATGCACTCGATTCTTTCTCTTATTGAGGCGGTTGTCATTGTAAGGTGGGGGGAGAGAATGCTCTCCATCCCTTTTGTCTTTTCGAAGACGCGGGCAGAAACGACAGTCCAGCGCAGGTTATGGTGTTGTCTGCTCCCCTTTCGTGCCTACTTCATCAGGTTGAGACCTGCTCCCCTTTCGTGCCTACTTCATCAGGTTGAGACCTTGTGCCCTTGAATCACACTTGCCATTGTGGTTGAGGGAAGGCTGAGCCATGAATCTCTCTGCGGGCAACATAAGTTGGGGTTGAGCATCATCCGCTTCCCCTTATGCCTTAGCGTTCTCCTTCTTTCAGGTGCTCTGTGGAGTCGAGCTTTGTTGGGTTGAGTTCCTTCGAGCTCCCCATCTACTTTTGCTGTCGAAGTCGTGCTTGTCAAACTCCGCATCATCACGAGGTGCCCGGGTTGAACTTGGCTTCCCCACATGTCCTCATCGAAGATGGCGATGCCTGCAGTATGAGGCTTACTTGTCAAGTTTTAATCTCTCCATCACTTGTTTTCATGGATGTGCACTTTTGTGAAGCTTCCCCTCTGTATTGTCTGTGGTTTTTGGCTTTATTTACTCTCTGTGTGACAACTGCCCTATGGGTGGAGCGGCTCCCCTTATTGGTGCTTGCTCCTGTAAAGGGCTGAGCTTTGATACCTCAGTGCTTCGTTATGCAGATAAGAGCTTGGAAGCTTCCCCTCCTCTGGGTTGAAGTCAGCTCTTGTCCCTCCATATATACCACATATCTAATGTCTCTCTTGCGATGTGCAGGTCCGGTTTTAGACATATGTATAGTTGCTTCATGAAGGCTTGGGGGGTGAGTCTCGTGCTCCTCCATGTCCAAGGGTGAACTCGGCTCCCTGGTCTTCGCTTGGAATGATGGCCTAGGTCATCTGCCCCCCTACTTCTTTCGGTGTACAAATCTGAGCCATTGGCCCCCGCGGTGCGCGACCATACCCAGCTTTGGTTGCCACTATCAATCCCCTATCTTGGTATCAAGCTATGTCGAACCTTCTCTATCACACATCAACAATCTTGGCATCTGCACAAGTTGCACCTGGTCCTACCTTTGCATGCCAAAGTTTTGCAAACATTCTCTACTCTGAGGTGTGTTGGGAAGTTATGTTGGGACGAGCTTTGTCCTTCACGACTGCCTATGGTATATAGAACACACAATGGTGGGACAAGCCTTGATGCACGACTTTCCTCATCAAGGTCTATCAACACTTACAGTGCTAAGCTTTGCCTTACCTCCCAGAAGAATTCCGTCCCCCTCTGTCTCCTGCAAACATACTTAAAATTGACACCACGAATTTTTCCTTCTGTTGCTTGAAGATCTTGTTATGGTGCAGATGGTCGACTGTGTAGGTATTATCCTAATTCTACCCTCCTTCTCCTCCTAATCCCCCGTTGGTTGGCACACAACTATGATGTTCCTTTTTCATGTGTAAGATCATTCCCTTTCCTGTATCAGCAATGGCACTCGGTTTCTTTATCACCATGTAAAGTTGCTCGTAGTCAATATAAGCATCACACAATACTTTCGTTAGTATGTGTGCAAACATTATTAATATCATCCATGACTCTATGTTCTTTGTGCAAATCTTTTTTGTGAGTTATGCTTCAAGTGTCTGAATCATGCGTATTTCATGCACAATGGTCAATACTTGGGGTGGTGGGCATTGATCACGGGTATTTATTTTTCTTCGTTATGAGTTACTGCAAGGTCTATCCTTTTTACCATAACACCTAGAGATATGGGTAAATAGCACGAACGTCAACTTGATACATTATCGGACATGAGAAGTGATTGGTCAATCTTCCATTTGGCACTCATTTCTACATTGTTGAGAATGTGTATTACTGCTTGTTTTAGAGTCTTACATAAAAGATCTAGGTCAGAAACGATGCTTTGATTTCAACTGCTAGTTATAAGTACATGCTTGGATATGGCCCTATCTTGCTAAGAAGATGCCCTCTTCAAATACAATTGCTTCATGACTAAGAAGAACCCTTGACTTTTAGGATTGACTTGGTTAAATGAGATCAATGCTAATCTTATGATATTGTGTGTTCTTTCAAACATAGCTACACGTTTTGTGGGTGCACAGATCCTTTGACCTTCTTCGACTATTTTGGGTTGGATTACTAACACTATTTTTCTTGGGGTGAGTATACTAATGGTTGTATTCCTATACCCATTAGACAAAAGTACATTTATACCCAAGATGATGACTCTCCTTAAGGGTTGTTTGATAATTTGTTTTCTGTAGAATCTGTAGTGGGAGCACTTCTTGAAATGAGTTGAAGAATTCAAGCATTTTACCACTATGTTGGGATTCCGTATGAAGTGTGTGGGGGGGGGTGCTATCCTATAAGAAGGGCAACTAAGATTTGAGAATACAAGTGTTTGCTGATAAATTGTCATGGGGATCTATTGGGTTACTTAAATACCTTTGCTCATATTTCGTGAATTTTTTGAGTTTCAGATACACGAAACTACTAAGGCATGTCTTGTGGACTGATAGTATGTCCATGCTGCATCCATGAGGTTGGGCTTGCTTTACCTGTATAGCACTCGGGCATGTTTGTTGTTTCTGAATTTGGGGACTGCTTAACTACAAAATGAAATGTGTACACAAGCCTGTTCCCTCTTTCTTGTTGCTTAGAGGCCCTTCAGGTTTGGCCAGTTGAGCAGGTGTTATATTGAAAAGATTAGGTGAATAGAAGTGATCTTGGATTTTCTATATCGACACCCGCTTTCCTCTCATAAACCGTTGCACAATCACTCCCTTACTCTCACTACCCATACATGATAAGGGTATTGCTCAGATCCTTCTTAACAGTGAGATTCGAAGTAAAAATTTAACATCTAAAGAGCTTTCACTTCTGTGATTAAAGGTTTGTTCGAACTAGGTTGTTAAGGATACAATCGCTTAGGGGAAGCTCTACATGTCTGAGGGTCCACTGGTAGGTTGATTGGCGAAGCTGATATGTGCCCTTGGCTTAAGAAACCCCTGCCTTTATTATACTATGCATTTGATGGCATACTGTGAATTGAGGCATGTAATGATTTTACTGCAGTCATGAGAAATCAAGCTTCATGTATAAGTTAACATTGACTGTAGTTGTTGATGTAAACACCTTATGCTATTACGGAAACATTGCCTCTGACTTTTCATCATCCATTTTAAGGAATATCTTTGCTCGTATACAAGTGGCTAAAACTCATTACCATAGTTATTACATAACACGGTTGCCAGATGAACCACACTGATAAATTGGTTCTGCTATTAATGATCTTGTTTTAGGAAAAGGCAACAAGATGGTTGATATCTTTATGACATAGATATTCATGAGTTTGTTTCTTCAAAGCCATTCATGTGTATGTTTCTTGTCCATGGTTGGTAACTCTTCTCCTTGGGGAAGCTGTCCATTATGGTAACCAAAATGTCGTAAAGAAACTTTTGGGGGTTGCTAAGTCCTTCTTGTCTAATCTTTCGAAGTGAATTTTATCTTCAATTGCTAAATATGAACTCAATATCCTTTGACTCTTAGTATTGCAGGTTTGAAAGACTGAGGTTGGTGATTCCTGGTCTTGCAAAGTTTCTATTGCATGCTTGTCATGATCATTGGAAATGAATAAACTGCACATGTCTTGCCTAGAATTGAGTCTATGCAAGGCTCTACTCTAATGATGTCTTGAGTATGGAATGTGTGTGGCTGTTTTGCTTGTGATTTTCATAGGAAAGGTTCTGTTCAATGCTCTCACTCCTCGAATGTTGAAGTTGGCAGGATCTCACAATTACCTTGAGCTTCATGATTCTATTTGTGTTGTTTCTTTGCGTGGGTTTCTGATACTTATTCCCATAAGGTGATCCTTTTCATGTTTGAGAGAGTTAAATCCAAACTTCCTACGAAAGGAAATGGTGGTGTCTGTTTCTTATGGTTGCAGGCATTCGGTTGAACTATAGGACCTCTTAGTCTTGCAATAAAAATGATTATGTTTGTAGCATCTACATAAACCTTGAGTTCATGACCTTGGTTTCTTGAATGATGTTTTGTATGACCTAGGATTGGGAAAGTTTAGAAATGGCTACAGTGCTTGAGGAGTTATCTTTGGATTACTGTTCACTTAAAAGATTACTTTGACTCTAGATGGCCTTTTCATAATTGTGTCCAAAAAGGATTCCTCCTGAATTGGGCCACATTAGTTGTACGTTTGTATGCTTAGGCCTTGATCAAATGATATGATTCTACTATCTTATGCTAATGACTTGGAGCTTCAGCATTGATTCTTTTTACTTCCCACAGATGATTTGAAACAGTGCTTTGCAGGAATAGTGCTTGATAAGCTAACTTAATTTCTTGAATGCTTGTAAAAGGATAGGACTCAATGTTGCACTATTGTTTGTTCATTCTATGAGCACATTAAACTCATGAAATTGCAAGACTGACTAGAAGCATAATTTAAATGAGGGTAGGAATGCATGTTAATCATGATATCATATTCATCTCATGCTATGAAACGTGATATGTCACACTCACTTGGAGATAACTGATGTTGGATTGCAGAAATAAGAAGATTTTCAGGAGCTCTTCTCATTAGAAGAGCAAGTGAAAGATGTCTCTAAAGTGGAAACTAAAAATGAAATTTTGTGGTTGGTTCTTTTCAATATCAGTCTACTTGTTATGTATGTTAAATTTCAGGTATTGGAGCTTTGAAGAGAAGACACAATGGAGGAATGCTGGGCTGACTGCCCTCCAAGGGGATTGTGTCGCTCAGCAATATGGAGTTGCAGACTTGAAGATTGATGACTTGCTGATTCAAAGATTTGTAGCTTTGCACAATTCAGATTTGAACAATTGCAGAGTAGCTGAGCAGAAGACTCAAAACTTGGACCAGTCCAGCAATATATGCGTCTCATTTCTCAGCTTTGTCGAGGGCGACAAAGTCTAGGAGGGGGAGGAGTGTTGCTCCAAGGGTTGCCCATAATTTTTCTCATGCTATGGCATCCTTTAGCCCTCATAAAAATACCTTTTTCCTTGTATCTAGGAGATGTCCATATGAACACTCTCCTAAGCCCCTTTTTGATATTTGCTTTAGACTATGGTATTGAAGCCCTTTCCTTGAACCTCCTTTTTGCACAAGTTCAAATTCCCACGTAGGAAACTCTCCACGCGCCCATTTCTTTAAGAGTGGGTTGTTAGAAAGAATCTAGAGAGATATGACCATATGCTACTTTTTGACTTTTCCAAATGAGCACATGGGGAATTATGCAGAGCCTATAAATAGAGGCTCACTTCTTGTAAAGGAGGTCCCCTGGGCCATGGCCTTGGCCTCCATTTTGGTAATGGAAGAAGGTGTCATTTGTTACTCTCTTGCCTCCTTGTGTGCAATGGCGTTGGTCTTGGTGTATGGATTTGCATGTGTGTGTGCATGGTTGGGAGGATGTTCCCCTTTGCTCCTTGTGACGTTGGCCATTGTTGCCATTGGTCCGTGAGCGTGGGTGAACCTCTCCTCTCATTCTTTGCCCCAACTTGGAGAAACCTCTCACTTCCATGTGAGGCGGTTAGGGTTTGTTGCTCCCCTTTTCTCAACAGATGCTCTTAAGGAGAGTGACACATGGGAGTTAGTACCCAAGAAGGATTTTATGAAGGTAATAGGATCCAGATGGATCTATAAGTTGAAAAGAAACTCTGATGGAACAATTAATAGATACAAAGCTAGATTGGTAGCCAAGGGTTCTGCACAAACCCAAGGCATTGATTATGAAGAAACATTTTCTCCTGCGGCCAAGATGCCAACAATTAGAGTGTTGGTAAGTGTGGCTGCATCAAAAATTTGGAACATGTACCAATTGGATGTCAAGAATGCTTTCTTCAATGGATGGATTTCAAAAGAGGTTTATATGTCACAACCTCCTGGCTATGAAGACCCTAAGAAGGTAACTTATGTT
The DNA here is from genome assembly GCA_020310875.1 of Ceratopteris richardii. Taxonomy (NCBI): domain Eukaryota; kingdom Viridiplantae; phylum Streptophyta; class Polypodiopsida; order Polypodiales; family Pteridaceae; genus Ceratopteris; species Ceratopteris richardii. Next base: position 105,694,489 of record CM035434.1, read on the forward strand.
TGTAAATTAAAGAAGGCTTTATATGGATTGAAGCAGGCACCTAGGGCATGGAATTACTCACTATTATGCATAATGTTTGTAACACTCTTTGACTTTCACATAACTTGGTGTCCAATAGTTAGCAATTAGAGAAAAAGTGGATTTCTATGCTCATTCATGTTGAATATCCAAAGGAAATGTGGCTATTCCTAAAGGCATTAAAGTTGGCTTGCTTTGATCCTTATTTGTTGCTTCATGGTTTGGGCATGTCTCATAAAGTCAAAGTATGACAAATAGACCAAAGATGTGCACAAAACATACTTCAAACATATGTGAGTGGTCAATTTCCACTAGATCACTTAATCACTCTCATTGATGATACTAGGAGGAAGTTATCGTAGGAAACTCTGAATGTTCCCTATTGATCAGAGCATGAAATCTTCCCCCATAGTCAAGAAATGGATTTTGGTGGTAAATACCTCATTTCCCCCTAACGACTTGGTAGCTATGGCCACTACTACTCCACTATATGATATTGGTTTTTGTCAATTGTCCATTAATTTAAAAATAAAGGAAGTTTGGCCTTAGCCTATCTCCCGGACTTGAACTAATTAAAAGAAAAGTACAAGAAAAGGGTACTAGTGCCCTTTGATGGGAAGGCACGTATTTCCATAATTTTCCCCATTGCACTCACACACTTCACATCCCCATTTCTATTGATTTCTCTATTTGTCCTTGGTGAAAACTTCATCAATCTCTTGAACAGTCTTCACCATAGCTTTGGCTTTGGTTTTAACAACTCATCAACCATATACGCTTAACCTTTGCATGTAAGAGCTCATCTATACTCTTAGTAGGCTGAATTGTCGAGTTGGGTTTCTAAAAATCATAGAAGCTCTTGCTAGTCTTGGAGGAGGGAAGAATTGTCATAACACCTATCAAACCTAGTAGCGAAGTGACTATTACATCAGAAACGTTGTATCAATCTCACTTCTCACATCCCAATAGTCTTGGAGGATGGAAGAATTCTCATAACACCTATCAAATTTAGCACCTAAGTAACTATAACCTTGCTTATTATTATTCTAGGTAAAACCAGAGTTAAGGGAAATATCCTCAAGGTCGTGGTCAAAGCATAGATTAAATGATCATTATTGGGAAAGATGGATGGATGATCCAGGAAACTGAGTAGGTACTGCTAAACCTGCTTTGTACCAGCCCTCTCTTGCTTCAGACTTGATTAGTGAACTTTCTTAGCTTTCCAATGACACCAAGAAATGGCCTATGTCCTTTGGAAATGATGTGTGCAATGATTGAATCAAAACAGATAACTTTGAAAGTCACAAACTCAAGAAAACCTTCTATTTTGGTCTTGACACCTACTGGATGTTTTTTTTTTATAAAGGAAGTTCGGCAATAGCCTACTCTCCCGGACTTGAATTAAATAAAGAAACAAAGGTACAATAGAAGGGGACTAGTGCCCTCGGGACCCCCCATATCCCACAAAGCAGGGGAAGCTTGAAAGAGTTCTAGGTTGCATTACATAGAAGGTTAATCACCCTCTCATCGCCCTCGTGCGGGGCCCACTTGGGTTTGAGCTTGTTGTTGATCAAAGTGAGGACTTGATGGTGTCTAAAGGGGGGGGATTTCTTACTGTTGACAATCCTTTTGCCAAGGAGGAATAGTGTTTTCTCAATCGACCACTCCCTGGGGGTATCTCCGAAGTTGAGAGCACACCTCTCCCGCCAGATTTTCCACAGGACTTCCCCTCTGATGGCGTTCCAGAGAGATGCGGAGCAGCCGATCGCTTCTCCCAAAAGGACTTGTTTCCAGCTAGGTTGTTTTTGAAGTCTGATTTTCATTCCAACCGTCTGCCAGATTTTGTAGGAGTTGGGGCAAGTAAGGAAGATGTGTGGGACATCTTCGATAGTACGGTGGCAGCGTTTGCACCAAGGAGGTATACCACAGATCTTGCTAGCCTTATGGTTGGTCCAGATTCCTCGATGAAGGATTTGCCATAAGAGGACCGATTTCTTAATCTCTATTAGGGGGTGCCAGATACCCATGAATTTCATGTCCCATCGGAGCCGCGTCCAGGACAGGCACCACTTCTTGTTGAGGCTGAACTGGAGGTCAGCCGTTTCTTTGATGTTCGGGATTTTGAGTAAGCTATTTCCATTGTGCCATTTGAGGCCAAGCGAGTTCGGTGTGTCGTGTCCCATGAGGACGCGAGTCTTGTGACGATCCCACGCGAGGCATCTACTTTGCAAAGTGTTCCATTCTTCGTAGGAGATGTTTATGCGAGGGTCGATATCCTCGAAGTTGATCCAGTTGTTGGTGTCCTGTTTCCAGAGGTGTTTCCATTTTTTGAATCCTTTGTTCCATAACTTCTTGGCATTTTGAATGTTCCACGACTCCACGCTCCGGATGCCATGTATCGGGAACCAGATAGAGTCGTTTTGTCTGATTCCGGCCGCCCACTTCCAGTCCTCACTGACTCTTATGAATCTTTTGACTATATTCCAGCCCTTCCAAAGAGAGCACACGAGATTGGAGCCTTTCGGGGAGACAGGTATCGGGGAGAATAGCAGGGTCATGATGTCAAGATTCTTCCAGTTCGGGGACCCCGAGAGGGCCAACTCATCCTTGTTCCTGAAGATCAGCTTGGCCCACGAAGCCTCCCTATTGCACCAAGCCTTAATCATCCATTTGGCAGCTAGTTTGTTAGCCATACACCCAATGTCCAGGATACCAAGCCCCCCGCTATCTCTAGGGCTGGTGCAGATGGCCCATTTAATTTTAGGCACCCCCCTTCTGTTATGGTCACCCGTCCAAAGAAAGTTTCTGCAGATGCTATTCAGCTTGGACAGGGCATGCTCATTCGGTCTCCAGCAAGAAAGGAAATAGATGGTAGACGAGAGGAGGAACGTGTTGATAACCATCGCGCGTCCAGCGAGATTGATTTGCATGCCTCTCCAGTAATTAAGCTTGTTTTCAAGTTTGGCCAGCACCCAGTTCCATCTCTGCTCCATCGAGACGCCAAACCCCAAGGGGATTCCCAGCAGCCGAAAGATTTGGCCCTGCGGGATGATTTGACAGCCATGATCAATGAGGATGCCAGGTTGATGTCCGACAATAGCCCTAAAAGCGGTCTTACTGTGGTTGATTTTGGATCCAGAGGCCTCACAAAAGGTATCAAGACACCTCCAGAAAGTCTCCAGGCTGGTATTATCATTGTGAACGAACGCGTTCATATCGTCGGCAAAAAGTCTCATGATGATTTGACTGTGGTCCTGAGGCAGCCGGAGGCCTTTGATATTGCCAGCCTCCACCTGGTGAGCCACAAGTCTGCTCAGCCCCTCAGTGGCGATGGCGAAAAGAAGGGGGGCAAGCGGGCACCCTTGTCTAATAGATCTTTTAAGATGGATCGGCTTCGAAAGTTTGCCGTTAACGTTAATTTGGGTCGTTGCGTTGCCGAGAAGTGTCGCGATCATCTTGGTGAATTTCTGACTACATCCGAGATCTTGGAGCGACTGTAGAATATAGTCCCATTCTAGCCTATCGTAGGCTTTGTCAAAGTCGATCTTGAGGAAAACCACATCTTGATTAGACTCGTTTGTAAAATGAATCCCTTCCCAAATATCCATAATGGTTTCCAGTATGGACCTGCCTTTGATGAAACCTTTTTGGTCCTCACTAAGCCAAGCTCTCAGGTGGCACGAGAGTCTGTTGGCAATGACTTTGGCGACGATCTTGTATCCTGTTTGGAGCATCGTAATAGGCCGCCAGTTCTCGATTCTGTTTTTTTCCCCCTTCTTGTGAATCAGTTTGATAATTCCATTATTTACCTACTGGATGTTTTGCTCAATGTGACTAGTACAGTAGTAATTGATAAAATTCCTTCTAGGGGTATTTAATTAGCTTAGTAAGCTACCATTTGCAAGTGGAATGATGTAAAAAGATAAACTATGCTAAGAGAAATCAATTTAGCAAGATTAGCTATACCCATGACTTTTTAGGACTGTAGCATAAATAGACCAGTGAGCACCTCGATGATGATTTCTCTGAATCTGCTAAATGGAATGTCTTCATTTTTTGAAAGAATGTAATAGACTTCAAGCTGAATCCAACAAGCTTTGAATCACTGAATTTGGTGTAGTATTGACCGAGATATGCTCTTGCCAAGTTGACAGACTTTTGAGTAGACTAGCAGAGAACACAGAGATGAATGATGTAAATGTATCTATTAGTTAACACTTGTGTACAATCCCATTGGCATGGATAGCATTGCCTAATGGTGTAGAGAGGTGTAGGCTATGATTTAGTCCTCACACACACTCAATTACAGTAGGATGAAGCTCGGGAGTGAAGTGATCTACCCGCGACTTTTTCATAACCATTTTTATAGGAAATGACTAAAAGTTTGAATTCAAATTCAAACTTTTGGCTCCCTATGATCAAGCTTCTAAAGTTTTGGAGATATTCTCTCAATCAAGTGATCTACCTTTTCCACGAATCATTTAGGTAGGTGATTACAAAAAGATTCTATGTCAATTTGACTTTTACAATGAGGTAAAGTGGTAATAAACCACTAGCATATGTTCCTATGGTTCTTCATGTACGTAGAGTCTTCATGATATCTTCCAAGCCAAATGTGTAGGCTTGTGATTTACACCAACAGCTCCCCCTCAAGCCAAACATTTTGGTTTAAGTCTTCATCCTCATTCTTCAAGTATATCCTGCAATCCAGTCATAGATTTGAACATAATGATAATGAACTTCTATGTGTTTTGTCCTGGCATGATAGATAGGATTAGCTGCAAGGTGAAGAGAACTTGTATTATCTCCAAAGATAATTGGAGGCCTAGTATATAAGCCTAATTTTGTGTACAAAAGCTTAATCAAAATTGCTTCTTGAGTGGCATTAGCTAGCCCTCTATATTCTGCTTCTGTAGAAAACAATGCAACAGTTGGTTGCTTCTTTGTAGACCATGAAATTGGTTTGTCATCTACAAAAGAAATGTATCCTGAAGTGCTTCTCCTATCATCCTTGCATCTTGCCCAATCTGCATCTGAATAGACTTTTATGTCAATATCTGAAGTGTAAGGAAAATACAAAAATATTATCACGGAGTGCAATTTCTTCATTTCACTTGAGCTTACTCCTATGAAGAATATTGTCACATGTGCTAAAAGCTCCTCCTATCCTATTATGAGAGTTGCAAGCATGATTCTTCCTATTATTGATGGTAGTACGTTCCCACTAACAGATGCTTTATATATGAAAAAAATATATAGAAAAGTGTTTTATCATTTTGAGCACTAGAAAAAGTTGGTTGGTTGTCAAATTTGTTGATGACATATGTAGAATAAATAGGTGTTATCCATAGAAACGTACATAGTGAATGATCAATATGCATATGTGAACCAAGAAATACAATATGGTGATTAACCGTCTTTATAATGCCATCAAAACTGTAAAAGCTACCCCTCCTTTGTGGGATTCGGGGGATCCCATGGGAACTATCCCCCTTCTCTTGTACTTTTCTTTTAATTAATTCAAGTCCGGGAGAGTAGGCTAAGGCCGAACTTCCTTTATATATATATATATATATATATATATAAAGAAATACAATATGGTTGAAGTCAAGCCAAAATGTCTAGCAAAACTTTCCGTTTAAGAGGTATTGAACATTGATGCATTCCAAAGAAGAAACTTCCAATGAAATTGGTGAATGCTCCCACCAAAACTTGAAACTATCAAAGACACATTTCAACTCAAAAAACCTTAAGAAGTTGGAAATCCTCTATAAAACAAGGAGAAGTTTTTTTTTTTTGAAGTTCTTAAACATCTGCAATTAAACAATGTGCCAAAGAACTTCAATACCACTACAAGTTGTAACAACAAATGTGTTAAAATGGTCTTAAAGTGTGACCTAGAGAGCTAAAAACAGATCCACATAGCTTAAACCATCTCCAAAAAATGTGTTCTCCACATTTCAGAATCACCAATGATGCCTAGCTTTTTGGTGTGAATTGCCCGCTTAAGTGAGATCACATTGAGATAACACTACGATGGGTCACATCTCAAGAACTCTCAACTTCTTGAAATTTGATCAATGAATTCCTCCCAGATGCATCGCGAACATGCAAGGGTGACCTTGGTGACAAGGATCATAGGAAATGAAATTTTTATCCAAAGGTTTGTGCCTTGCTCACCATCTTAGTCTTCACTTAGGGGTATACATAGATTTGCAGAGTGTTGTAGGTTTTGATTGGATTGTGTAGATTTTGTTCACATGTGAAACAATTTGACACTAGTAAAAAAAAATCTTTTTTGCTCCTTATGTCACAATATATTGTTTTGGATGATGACATAGACACCATCTATTTGATTTGCAACAATATGGAAAACCACAATAGCCAAATACCCAAAGATAAGTTTAGAAATACATAGGTTTAAGAACAGGCAATCCACATGTATTGTGCATAGAAAATCTCAATGTAGTGTGTGGCTGACTATTGGACTATGTGTTTTATTAAAACATACATATATAACATTTTTTGATGGTCATATCAAACTTCACATAAACACTAATGATAATAGCATTTTCTCCATGTCTTAAAAACTTAGCAATCAAATATGACTTCTAAGACTCCTTCACGTGCATCCTTTCTTTGCAATCAAACAAATTCCAATACTTCTAGAAAAATATAATACTCCCTGAAATGGTAAAAATCACATGACTTGCACAAACTTGCAAATAATGTTATTCCTTGAAATGGGTCACCACTCAAGAGCCATGCTAAGTGTTCACTTCTTGCATTTACTAGTCTAGATGAATACCAAGGTAGCATGCTATTTACAAAAGTCAACATGCTCTACTATAGAGCATGTTTTTTATATTTACAAAACTCAACATGCTCTAGTATAGATGCTATATATTGTGAAAGTCATAAGACATCTTTCAAAAAAAGAATTATTTTATTTAGCATGAGGCATGCAAGTTCATGTACAAGATAATATTGGATCATGAATTTGAACCACATAATATGTTGATACAGTTTGGTAATGATGTGTGCTAACCATTTAGGACAACAATGCATTTTTTCCCATCTTTAAAAGGTTTGTTCCCTCAGCTTGTATTTAGGCATATAACCTTAATAGGCTAATTATCTTTCCTTGTACATTTCATTTGGTAATACACTCACTTTTGTGTTATTCTCCATGATTTTTCTTCTTCCTTGTGTTTTTTGCATGCCTTTGGAGTCATTGAATTCCAACAATTGGTATCAGAGTTGGTCACCATTTTCTTTACAACATCATTGACACCGTTCTGTGCATAGTCTTAGAATCACACAAAAATTGATGAGCATACTCGTGCTCATTAGCACTTCAAAACTACTTTGCTATACAACATCATGATTTTTCTTTGAGCTCATATCAACCTTCACTATCATTGTGGTTTTTGCACGAAATTTCGTCCTTTTATGCCAAACATATATACAACTTGTGGTTTTCCAACGCAAGTATCTCAAATTTTCCTACACGTTGAGTATTTTTGTTCATCTTTTTTAGAAATAACCAATTTTTTGCATCAATATACTCGAGCTAAAGCCTTAGATCATTTCATCCATGGTCCTTTAATCATCTAGGGTCCTTGATGATTGCAAGTAGACCATGCGTGTTTTAATAGAATCTAACACTCTTTGCTCCTTCTAAAGATCATTGTCCTCAATGATCAAGGAGGGATAGTGTCTATGAATGAGAGATTCTAATTCTCAAGTAGTATTTGTGAGTGGAGGGCTGGTCCATGGTGCTAAATATTCTTGCATGGAATGATGTGAAAGTTATTGCTCCTTCTTATCTAGAACTCCAAAAGGAACACCTAGATTAGACGTTCTTCTTTCGGAGCACCTATACCATCTATACATCTCCCATCTTGATAAATATATGGTCTCAAATTACTAGGATGGAAATCTTAGTGAGTTTTAGAATATTTTGATGATTTTAACTTTTAAGAAACATCAATAATCTTCCTGATTATTCTCCATGGTCCACAAAATCTAGGTGACAACTTGGCTTTTTGACCCACTATCAATGAAGAACAAAGTAGAATGTGCAAAAAAATGTGATTTCCTTCTTGGAATATTCATGGTGTATGGTGTATATTTACAAGATTTTTGACCATCTCAATAGCTTGCTAAAGATTGGATTGAACTATCTTAAGATTAGCTTGCATATCTATGAGAGAATGGGAAGCACTAGGGAATTCCTGCAATAATCGTATGGTAATTGGATTTTGTGGATTATAACCATAAATCACCTCAAAAGGTGCCACATATACTTATGCTTTCAACTATTGTAGTCTTGTCTGAGATAATACATATGAATATGTAATAAGGTCTTTCCATTCCTATACAAAATTTCTAGGTGAAACTCTTGCATTGACTCTTACAATCTAGGACGCCTGCCCTATCAATGAAGTTGGGAAGAAAATCACTTCATGAAAGGGGGATAATCTTTGTAAACTTTAAAAGTGGCTCCATAAAAATAATACCACCAAATCTATGAAGCATAAATTATAGTATAAAACTCTTCTTTGAGATTGAGAAAATTTCTTACTTTCAAAACCAAATAGTCTACCATCTTGACTTAATATTGCACCAACTACAATGTCAATAGCAACAATTTATAATTCAAAAGGCTTATGTTGTTCAAGTACCAATAGAGTTAGAGCACTTGAAATCGTTTTTCAATGCATCAAAATCATCTTGTTGTGCACTACTCCACATAAACCTTTTATTATTCTCTAATAAATCTAGCTTTATGTGAATAGTTGGTGATGAATATCCAATAAAATCCCAAAGTCCTAAAATTCATGTTGACTAACATGTTAGAGTATGATCAATGTCTACCCCTCATGATTGTATGCACATTTTGTAAGGCCCCCTTTATGAGGAGAAGCCAAGCGTGCATTACCCAATTGATGGGAATCCCAACTTGAATGTTGGATGAAGGTCATATTGGACCATGTAAGATATTATAAGGAAAGGGAGTTACCAGGGTCCCCAATTGTGGGGTCCGGGGCAGCGGTGAGCAGCCCCGGCTGGGGGGTCCCAGGGGGCCAGCGGCCCCCTGGTGGGGGTCCGGGGGCAGTGCCCCCGGCGCGACGGTAAAGGGAATATTCCATGGAATATTCCCTGTCGGAGTCAGAAATCATTTATATTTGTTAGGTCGGTTCAACCAGTCTAAGCCGTGTATGGCAATTACGCGGGCAGTGGCCGCCCATGCCCTACCGCCCATGTATAGCCGTCCATGGCAGGCCACCCATGATCCTATATATACATGACTTCTGCACTACCTAAGACATTGAGTTGAGCCAGCATACCTCTACCTTGTATCTCCCTATCTAGAGTTGTCTAGATCACCATTTAAGCTCTACCTTGAGAGCGCACGGGTGGACAACGCCATCATCTTTGTACTTGCTGCTATTAGAAAATTGTTGAGATTCTCCTATATCTGTTATCTTCTCTGCTATTGCTCCTGTGTTATATTGCGTAACTATTGTCTTTCATAACAATCATTTTGAGAGATGGACCAACTAAGGATCACAAAGACTTTCTATGGATGCATCCTGATTCCATCTCCAAATATGATGTCCTTAATATTCAACCTTAGATAAACATAGTTATGTCTTCTCTAGGTTGATGTACAATGTATTCTCATTCAACATATTCAAAATGCAAATGAAATTCATGATCTTTTAAGTTTTGACTTCAAATCAATAGATCATTTACAAAGTTCACTTAAAATTGACCAATAAAAGGAAACAAAATATCACTCATGAGCATCATAAACTTTTTTGAAGCATTTTATGAAAATAAAAAGCATTACAAATCATAATGAACAAATCTAGTACAAAAATATATTTTATATACATTTTCATCTTAGGATCTTATTTGTGTTGGAGTTTTAAGGTCTATGAAAGCACACAAACAACACAATGAAGAAGAAAAAGAAGAAGAAGAAGCTTTGAGCACAACACAACACTGAATGAATTACCAAGTGAATGTACAAAGATTAGTAACCCATTAAGGTTATAGGCATATATACAAGCTGGGGGCAAAAACCTCACTAAAGAGGGAAAAAAGTGTCCTAGTAGACCTAAGTGTGTTCACACACATCATCCTGAGGGAGTGGTGTGGTGATTAAGGAACTGACACTCATGTATAAGGAAGTGCTAAGCTATGTTAAAAGAGATCAATCCACAAAAGGATGTAAGCCCAAAGCTTTTCGGAAAGCTTCAAACTTATCCCTAAGTAGAGCCTTTGTGAAAAGATCTACAAAATTATCTTCTATGAGCACATATGCCGAATTGATCTCTCTAGAAGAGAACCTCTCCCTAACATAATGATAGTGCAACTCAATGTGCTTTGTGCAAGCATGGAACACAGGGTTCCTCGCAACTACCAATGTCCTCTAACTGTTAGTGAAGATGGTGTTGGTAGAAGATTGACCAACACCCAAATCACCCAAAAGGCATCTGAGCCACACACACTCAACAATCACTATGAAAGCTTCCCTATAATGAGCCTCACAACTAGAAGTGGCCATAGTGGGCTACTTCTTGCTCAACCAAGATATGCATGAGCTACCAAACATGAAGCAAAAACCACTAGTGGGCACACAAGTGGCATAGCAAGCAACCTAGTGTGAGTCATAAAAAGCATGTAAATCTAGTGGTAATGATCCCCCCTTAGGATAAAACAATCCAAGTATTCAGGTTCCTTCCAGATTGGGAGTGTACGGGTGGGCAAGTCCATCTTATAGCTGCATTGCTCTTAGCTATTTGAGAATTTGAGTTCTCTATCTTTCTGTTTGTATCTCTCTATGCTTGTATTTTTTCTCAACTTTGTCTACTACTCTATTCCATTATGCTATTATTTCTTACAAAATAGAAGATAGATGTGCACAGAACATAATTTGACTCTTCCATTCAACTATTAGGTCGCATTCAAATATACGTGAGTGGTGCAATGTCCACTAGACTTCTTTGATGATGTTAGAAGGAAATTCTAGTAGGAAAATTAGGATGTTCCCTATTGCATTCGAGGATGACATCTTACCCCCACACTCAAGAAATGGATTTTTGTGGTAAATACCTTATTCCCCCTAAAGACTGTTAGGTAGCTATGACCACTCCTACTCCACTATCTCATATCAAATTTTGTCGATTGCCCATTAAAGGTGATGGGAAGGCATGTATTTCCTTCATCTTCCCCACTAAATTCACACACTTCACCAAGTAACATATATATCACATCCCCATTTGCATTGATTTCTGTGTTTGGCCTTGATGAAGAATCCATCAATCTCGTGGGCATTCTTTGCCATACCTTTGGCTTTGGTTTTCACAACTCATATATGCTTAGCCTTTGCATGTAAGAGTTCATCTATACTCTTAGTAGGCTGACTTGTGGAGTTGGGTCTCTAACAAACCAGAGGAGCTCTCCGGTAGTTTCTCTTGACTCAATGTTGCATCACTATGTTCTCGGTGCTTCCGACATTGTCGACATGAAAGCAATGGTTAGTGGATCATATCAACCATCGGTAATATGATGCACGAAGGGTGCTTCCAGCGAACTCAAAGGTGATTAACGGAAACTCAAAATATGGGAATTAAATCGTGTTGTAATATTTGGGAAAGCAATTAATCTTGTTTGGTCAAATATTATCTTTAGTATTAAGACAACACAAAGCAAGTTCAAATTCTTTTCATAGAGTCAATATATTAAACGTCAAAGTGAGTGTCGAAGTGAATGTCAGAAAAAACCAAAGTCATGTCATTTGTGGATTTGAGAAATGGGACTCATACTCTTCAAAAGAATAAATTCAAACAAAAGTGACTTCTTTCAAACGTGACTTTGCAAGTATTGAGCATAGAGTTTTTTATACTAAAAGATAGCGATTCGTATTCCTCGTGACCTGTCACGTCAACTCTATTCCTTTTCTAAATCAACGATGACCTTCCGTTCCTTTCCAAAATTGCACGAAGAGCCTCACCATGCATCGTATTTCTCCTTGCAAATGTGGCTTAGGTCTCCTCTTAGACTGCATGTGTGTTGTTTTTTATTTTTCTTTGCTAAAAAAAAAAATCGATGTTCTCCTACTCTTTTTCAAAATTACCATCATGCATAGAGATACATGGTAGCAAAGCACCATAAAACATGGTGCACAATGATGTCCATCCTTGAACCTTCTTTCCTTAAAAAGTTTCTAGCATCCATTCCATATAATACAATTCATCAATGCATAATAACAACATGAAATTTCTTTTCAAGAAGACATAAATTATTGAGGTTCTCCTCAATCTCTTTAATAGACATTGCTTTATTCACAATGCTTTCACTCTTCTCATCTAAGTACTACTTGGAAGGATAGAGACAACATAAGGGTGTTTTCATAATTTTGGATAATAATCATGAAATCAAAAACTTCACGACAATGTATCATTATAAAATTATTCAAGTAGGAAATCAAATGAGTTGAACACTCTACCTCCCTTTTTTGCTAATTTAGGAGTAGGTTTTTTCCCAAAACTTTGAGCAGCTTGCATGCATTCATGATTAATATCCTTCTTTCCAATGTCATCACGGGAACCTGGAGAACCTTCAAAACATAAAGCATTAAGAAGAGGACAAACTTTGATTAAGTTCCCTTGTTTATAGCATTGATAACAAGCATTTGGGAGATTTTTGTATAAACTATTTTGCTCATGAAGCCTTCTACCATTTGAGTCGTTTACAAAACTAATGGGTTTAAAAGGCTTATCTAGATCAACTTCCACCATAATTTGTGGGTCCCACTTAGGATTAATACTTCCTCCCCTTGCTTTTTGACTACATTTGTGAAACCTAGGAAATCCGTGTTCATGCTCTCTATGTACCATGTGATTTCTGTGTATTATGTAGGTATCATGTGGAGTATTGTGGTTAGCATTCAGAGCTTAGTTCTCTACTGTGAAGGCATTTTTGCATATCTCTTGCAAAGGAGAATCCACCTTGGTACATGGCCCTCGCACCACTTCACCTTCTACTATCATAGCTTTTTATAGAGGTAATGGGTTTAATAGGCTTAGCTACATCAATTTCCACCATAATTTGTGGGTTGCATTTAGGATCAATACTTCCTCCGCTTGCATTTTGACCTAAAATGTTTCCTAGAATACCACCCAATTTATCTACCCAAGGATAAAATTCTGCTGAAGAAGATGAAGGAAATCAACCCATAATAGAATCTTGGTGGGCTTATGGCTACCAGGATTAAAACCAATATGCCATTTGAAAAAGGAAATAGGAATACCTTTTATGAGCCACTGTCCCTTAGTTATTACTTAGAAGGCACTATTAGAATCAGAAAAAAAAAGGTTAGTAGGAAAATACTGAATGTGCATCACAAATAATGCTCTTGTTTAACAATTAGATCCAATCCATTTCTTCAAGGATTCTTGAGAAGGTCTAGTGGCATAACCCTATCACAATGCATTCAGACAATTGAGTTTGCTAGATGTCTAAAGAATTCCTTTCAATGAATAGGGATGAATCATCTTGCTCATTGCCAACAGTATCGACATTAAGATGATATGGGTCAACATATTTTTTTGCTTATCTTTGACATCGAAGTGGAAAATAGTATTGTGGGACACACCTATATTTTTATTAAAAAAAAAATCAATTGTTGATTGCCTTGAGCCAAACCTTTGATTGTTTGAGCATAAGATCGAGGAGGAGAAGTAGAGCAATTACCTCTAGAGATCCTCCCATTACCATATTTTGCATTACCTATAGGCTCATACGCTTGAGGGTGCATAAGGCCATTTCAAAGAGCCTCATGGAGTGACATGGTCTCCCCTTTAGGGGAAGATAGTAGATTGAGAAAGAGTGCAACCTAGAAAACAACCTCAAGGATGCAATAGTAGATAGTAATGTATAGAGGGAGGCACGAAGCAAGACATGGACGCATGCAACAAAAGCTTACAACAAATCTTGGTCCTCTTGCATCGCTGCTAAAACCTCTTAGTCATCTTGTAGTCCTCTCCCACAAAAAAAAGAGGGGATTCAAGAAGATTAAATTCCGAGATTCAAGAAGAATGTGGACTTTTGCATCATGCTTAATAGGAGATGGTGTGTGGATTGGTCGAGTGTTTCTGTGGTAGGCCCTTTTTTTGCATTCTTGGCCATAAAACCAAATTTCATGTATGTTTGAGCATATGATTGGCCTTATTTGAGGTGCACTTCATGCCAAACCTTTGTACAAGAGATCAATCAACTTGATGCATGTTTATATGAAATTATACCTTGATGCACATTTATATGCACTTGTACCTATGTAAATGTGCTCTAGGTCATTTATGAAGGCTTAAGAATGGAAAAAAAGGGCTGCCACAAAAACGTGAGAATGGGCCTTGCAAAATTTGTTTAGGGTCCATACCCATGTTTCTGTGGTAGCCCTTTTTTTCCCTTTCCCAATCCCTTAGAACCCTCATGCACTACATACAATTCAAGAAAACACTCATTTGACTATGCAACACATATGAAGTATATGTTGAGAAACATAAAACCACAATAGAAACAATTGAATGCACATGTGAATTGAAAATAAACATAACTTCTATTATATATATTTACAATTGGCTCTTGTCCTTGAGTCTCTCCGCTGCATTCTTTCTTCTTTGGAAAGATTGTGGCAATCCGTAGGATTATTCCATGTAGATTGGAAATATGAACTCAAAATTAAATTTCATTTACTTGTATCATCATGATGAGACAATTGTGATTCTTACAAAAATGGTATTCTTCAGTATCAGTAGTCATATTCCATAGATAATCTCTCAATATTGTAGAAGAATTCTTTCTTCACAAGATTCACTTAGTAATACACAGGTCTCGTCAACAAAATCCATGAGAAACACAAGGAAAACGTTCACATTCAGCCATGTAAAACTAGAGAAAAGAGAAGAAACACAATTTTCAGCTAAGAGCTCTCAAACTCTTCATTCAATCAAGTGCAAATGATCAACATCCCTTCTCAATACAAAATTTTTACCTTTATAATTTTTCAAGCATCCATGTTCACACTTGAAATTAGGTCCTTCTAATCTAAAAATAATTAAGATTGAGAGCTCCAAAAAATCTCTACAAAATGCACAGCATCTAATGGTTCATGAGGAAGACTCTTCCTTATTTCTATATCATTCTAATGATTTAATATACAAATATATTATCTATTTTACAAAATACTTTTGTTCTTCAAAAAACACTCTAACATTTCTTCCCCTCCTAGACTTTTTGGCATGTTTGACAAAAAGTTGATTGAGTAGAATGTAGCATCTCTAGTGCTTCTTCTTTCTTTGATACACTTGAGCAAGGAGGTCATGACTCTTTCTTTCAGTCACATTTAAACTGTTGACCATCTTGAACAAGGCTTTTCTACATTGTACTACTGCTTCTGGTCTATCAATGACATCCTTCTTTACATATTTAGTGTAAACTGCTTCATATGCTCTAGTTCTTGATTTTGTAATCATGAGAGTGTACCTAAAATTTTTGACTCCCTACATCTTCAAAAATTTTTAAGTAATGACTGCCCAAAAATACTATTCTCTTGTAATAGGCCATGAGTGATATCCTATCTGGTGTTTCACTTAGATAAAAACGAAGAGCATCAGTGGGTGAATTAAATCCTATGTAGTTTAAGGTTCTGAAATCTGTGTCTATAAATGTTTCTATACAAGTAAGAATCATCCTCATTATTTTGGTTACTAATATACAAGCAGGGTCATTTACATCTTTGTATGAGGCTATTAGTGCTTCAGCTGTGTCCACCATATAACTCTTGGTTGGCCATGTTCCTTTCTTAAATCTGCTATCTTAGGAAAATTCAATCATTTAGCTGGGATTAAGCCTTCATTTCTTCCTTTCCAATAATCTAGCAAGTACCTTCTTCTTTCTACTGGGCAATATGCTGGGTTTATCTTCTGTTGTAAAGGATCTTCCTTCCAAATCTTCTTGCACTCTTTATGATCATCAAGCCATTTCTTTCTCAAGCAGGATTTGACTTCTCAAATAATTCTTTGGTTACATTAAGATCTTCTTCATATTCCAAAAATTGGTTGGGAGGTATCCCCACTCTTGGAGTTTGATAATTCTTTATGCTTTCCAAAACCATGCAAAAAGGAATACCTAACCCATCAACAGCCCAATGGTGTTGATCTGGGTTCACACCATTCTCTAGTGCATATTTTACTATTTGGTTTTCATATTCATCATGCATCTTTCTGATAAATTCCATCCTGGCTTCTCTACTTGTTAGTAATTGCTTAACGAATTCTTTTGAGTATTCTTCTATTGGTCTTTCCTCTTCGGTAGCCATAAAATGTTCCTCAGGTGGAGGAGACATCTTTGTTATTTCTTTGAATACTTCCTCTTCTTGTTTCTATTGTAGTTGTTCTACTAGTTTCTTTTCCTTTTGTGCCTCTTTTTCCACTTGATTCTTCCCATCTTTATTTCCTTGAGTAATTCTTCTTTTCGTTTTTCCCAATCCTCTCTCTCTTTTACTATATCTTGACTCACTTTTTTGTAACCCTTCATGGAACTCACTGCATGTGCCTTTCCAGTTCCTTTCCATCCTTGAATTCCTCTTGCAATTTTGAAATTCTTTTCTTAACCCTTCAATCTCCTCACCATCTGATACAGTTGTCTAGGTTTCAATCCTGCCTTGTCCTTCCTCCATCAACAGCTTATTAATTTCCTCATTGGCTCTAGCCAATATTTGGTATGAACTTTGCAAAATTTTATATCTTGATTCCATTTTCCTTAGATCTCCTTCAAGCTGATTAATACTTTCTACTTGCTTTGTACATTTTTCCTCCAAAAATTTTATTATGTTCTTACTCTGTATATCTTGAGTTTCTAATACTAAAATTTTGCCTGTGAGTTGCTCATTCTTTTCTTGTATTTCTTTAATTTTCTCCTCCATTCTAGAGTTTTCCTTCTTTTGTTGCTGTATGACTTTATTTCCTCTTATGAATTCTGATTCAGTCAGCATACCTGATAGGATCATATTACGGCTTGATGGTCTGAAGTTCTCTATGGATTCCATGATAGTTTGACATGCATTCCTTATATCCTTTGGAATTCTTCCCAATCTTGTACTTACTTCCAATTGCTTTAACTCAATCTGCTTTTCTTCATTTGCTACCTGCTTTCTTCATTTCCTCTGATTTATCATCTTCTATCTGTTCTTCTTCTTGATTGTCTTTGTCATCTTGAGTATTAACTTTTGGCTCTTCGTGTTTCACTTCCTCCTACTCTTTCTATTTTGCACCTTGATCTATGATGACAGGTTCCTCTTTTTCTTGTTCCTCCTGGTCACCTTCTTCTTTGTCTATGTCCATCTCCTCATAGTCCTCCTCCTAATTTGTTATTTCTATAAAGCCTTGATTCTCATAATGCTGCTCTCCTTTCTTCTGGTCTTCTTTCCCTAAATCCAAAAAAAATTATTCAATGTTTTTCCTAACTTCTGGTTATGAAGCAACTTCCTTTTCATCAATCTTTTTTGTTCCTTCATCTTCCATAAATCTTTCACAATATTTTGTTTCAGAAGGTTTAATGATGATAGTCATTTTTTCAATTAACCCTCCCTGACTTCCCCCTGATTTTGTTGTCTCCACTTCATCCACCTTTTCTTTTCCTTTATCTTTCCTTTTCTTTTCTTTAGCATCTTCTGAAGAGGTCATATCTTCAATCTTTGACTTCTTTTGAGACTCACGAGACCCCATTCCTTTTTGTAATATCTGAGACTGTGCTTCCACTTGTACTTGTTTTACTAGAGTTCCAGGTAATGAAAAATTTAGACTTCTTAGCAAAAATCCTTCTTTTTTAGTGTGACTCGGATGAGGCTTTCCCTTTTCCCTTGTCAACTGCCTTTTCCATTCTTTCCTCTTGCATTTTTGGCTTGTACCTTAATACCATTCCTTCAAAAATGTTATCTACTTCTAGTATTGAAGTTTCCATAGCTTTTCCCTTGTCTTTTCTTGTAGGTTTCTTCTTTTGAGATGTCTTCCTTTGTAACTTCTTCATGGCTACTATTGTTGTTCTAGTTTTTGGTGGTTCTTGAAGCTCTTTGAAATAAGCTAGTAGCTCTACTTCTATTGTGACAAAAATTTCTTCTGTTTCTATAGCCATCATCTGTTCATGGAGATCCTCATAGTATTCTATTTCCTCCTGCTTCCAATCAGTAGCTTTATGAAAGTAATCTTCTAGCATTTTCTGATATTGTGCCTCATATATTGCCCTTTTATCCCCTCTTTGTGTTAAGTAAGCATATAGCTTCTCTTTTCCTATTTGGGGTGGATGTGGCTCTTTATTAGCCTGCACTTTCTTTTGTTCTGCTTGAATTTCTTCCTTGGACACTTCTTCTTGCTTTAATTCAAGCTTTTTTGGGGTCCATTTTCCTCTTCTTACTTGGTTGAGCTTCTTCTACTGACGCCACCTTCCTCTTGCTGCCCACTTCTTTGACACCCATGGATTTTAGAGGACTTCCCATGCTAGCCATCATAATTCTAAACATCTGAGCATTTTGGAGCCAATTGTAAAATTTCCTCCATCCTTAGTACATGATAGATGATTCTGGTAAAAAATTAAGCTCCATTCATGAACTTCCTTGCTGACAAGCTATCTTGGCACTCTGAGACAGTTCTTCCTTGGCATCAGCCTCTAGCTCATGAATGTCCTTTGTAGCTTCACTATTCAGGAACCAATGTCCTCTAGATAAGGACACTGAATTTACTTCCTGCTTGGCAATATGTAGCTCTTTAGTATTCAACATCCTGTAAATGTGAAAAAAAAACACCCACTCCAACACCACGAGTCTCTTGATCAAAAGAAAAAGATTTATGTAAAAAAAAAAACAGGATTTCAAGATTCTTCAAGACTCAAATAAGTGATCATTGTTAGTACATGATCAATGTCTACCCCTCATGATTGTATGCACATTTTGTAAGGCCCCCATTATGAGGAGAAGCCAAGCGTGCATATACCCAATTGATGGGAATCCCAACTTGCATGTTGGATGAAGGTCATATTGGACCATGTAAGCTATTGTAAGGAAAGGGAGTTACCAAGGTCCCCAATTGTGGAATATTCCATGTCAATAAAAGGAATATTCCATGGAATATTCCCTATCGGAGTCAAAAATCATTTATATTTGTTAGGTCAGTTCAACCGGCCTAAGTCGTATATGGCAATTACGAAAGCGGTGGCCGCTTACGCTCTACCACCCATGTATAGCCATCCACGAAAGGCCACCCATGATCCTATATATATACATGACTTTTGCACTACCTGAGACATCGAATTGAGCCATCATACCTCTACCTTGTATCTCCCTATCTAGAGTTGTTTAGATCACCATTTAAGCTCTACCTTGAGAGGGCACGGGTGAACAATGCCATCATCTTTGTACTTGTTGTTAGTATAAAATTGTTGAGATTCTCCCATATCTGTTATCTTCTCTACTACTGCTCCTGTGTTATATTGTGTAACTATTGTCTTACAATCATTATAGTGAAGCAGGATTGTTTTTCTTCTAGGTGCCTTTGGAAAGAAATGGAAAATAACTCAGACAGATTATCATAAAGAAAAAAGAAGTAAAAGAAAAAACAATTGTTCATATGTTATGTATGCAAAAGGAAGAAAAAATAAATTAAATCCAACCAACATTCTACATTATCTAACCCTAGATCTTGCTTTTGTGCTTTTTTAGTATTTTATTGGAACTTTCTAAGCAAATAATTCAAAAAGAGTTTCATATTTTTACTTTTTTCTCTCGTTTTCCCCCTTTTTTCATATATTTAAGTATTTTATATATTTTTTCATTTTTCATTCTCTATTTTTTAGTATTTTTTCTAGTATTGGTCATATGACCATATATGAGATATGAGAATATTCTCCTCCCCTCCTACTCTTTGTCCATAAAAAAGAGTTCTAGATATGTGCTTGGGTGATCTCTTTTGTGCCTAGTGTATACATGGCTTTGTAATGCAGCCCTAACCATGCCTATAGTAGTTAGTTGTTGTTGAGGTTTTTCTAGATCCACTCTTGTGTGCTTCCAATTCTTCTAGTTTCTTGGAAATTATTCTATCCCTTTGTATGTCTGCCACTTGCTTCAATTCTTTAACCCAACATGTTTTCATATTTGACTTTGCTTTCAACATGTTGTTGGTATTCGTAATTTTCCAATTTGCATGTTGATTCTGAGTAAAATAAGTCCGTTGCTCTTTAGGTCTCCATACCCATTGCCTTTTCTAACTTTGAGGGATCTGAAAAAGTTATGGTCTCCATACCAATTGTTCTTTGAATTGTGAAGTCATTCTCTCATTCCGATTCTGCTTGTGATGAAAGATACATAAATTCTTCTATTGGAGATTTCTCTTTGTTACTATATTCTGCTAACTTTTTTTCCTCATTGGTTCACTGCTATCTTCATTATTGATTATATTCTTTTTTAATCAGAACTCTTCATCTATAGAGAAAGTAAACTTCTCCGTTTCCATTCTAGAGGTTTCTTCATTGAGTTCCTACACATCATGACTAGCAAACAAAGCTTTTATTCTTTTATTAGTCAAATGCAAATGAAGTCTCATTTTTTCAAAATCAATTGATACCTTGTTTTCTTTCATCCAAGTTTGCCCTAAAATCAATTGTTCAGACATCATTTCATCTGGCCATTCCTCACATTCTACTTCCACTTGTTCTTTTTCAATTTGCAATATAATGCTTTGTGTAGAAAGAGTTTGAACTATTTTCCCATCTAATGTGTTTATTAGGGTATTACTTTATTTTATTTTTTCATGGAGTTTTGTCACTAATTCAATACTCATTAGATTCCCCTGAGATCCTGAATCTAATAAAACCCTAACTCTTTCTCCTTTAAAAGTCAAATATACAATTGGCAAATGTTCTCTTGTTTTTCCTAGCTGCTTCTCACATTTCAATGCTTCTCTTATATTCTTGTATTTCCGTATTCTTTCTTTGGCTTCTAGTTGAGCTTCCCACCTCATCTTGTTCTCTTCCTATTTTCTATGTTGAGCTTGATGTAGTCTTCTCCAGTCTTCAATAGTCAAAGGTTGGTTATACCTTTGGATCCTGCAGCCACTTATGAAATTTGGCATGATTTCTGTTGGTGCAAATGTCCAAGCCTTCACATTGCAAATTGAAAAAAGCTCTTTATGGTTTGAAGCAAGCACCTAGTGATGGAGAGTATTAATCTCCAAAAGAACAAGCTACTCTTGAAGTTAGAGCACCTCTATAACAAGAGTAACTCAAACCTTCTCCAATTTTAGAGGATCAATGATCAATTATAAATATTTTGAAAAACTGTGAAGAAGATGACTACACAGAAAGTCTGCTGCACATATCTCTCTCATTAACTTACCAATTGTGTAAAGTTTTTTATGAAACTTTTCACAAGGTGTTGCTTACAGTTTGTGCACCTTTGACAAGTTGAATCACTCCAAAAGATTCAGTAGATCTTGAGAAATGATCTCAACAAGTTACCTATGTCTAAAACTGCTCTTCTGAAAAATCGATTCAGACACTTGTAACTTCTAACACTTGCTTCTCTCAATCTAGAATCCGTTTATACAAATGCTTTTAGCCATAAATGGCTTACCTTCCAAGTTAAATTTTGAATCCTCACTCATTCAAAACTTTAACCTGTGCACTGAGAAATGATCAAATCATTGACCATCAAGATTGCACATGTTTCAGGAAATAGTGAACACTTTTTCACATATGAATGTTCCTACTCATAATTCTCACAGCTTGTTTACAATTAGGCCCTCAAATTTTAACCATAGACTCATTAACTATGGACTTAGACATCTACAAAAGGATTCTTGAAATGATCAAGCACAGAAGGAGAATGCACAGAAACATCGGGCGCAATTTTCTTTCATTCCTGAAGGAATTTTACAACTGAGTGATGAGAGAGATTCTACTCACTTCTAAGATGTCTAATGACTCATGCAACTACTGATTTCTCTATTCACATGGTCTCTCACATTTTCCCCAACTTTTTTACTTGTATATATAGGCAGATATTTACAATATCATGACTATACAAAATTATAAGTGAACTATCTCTGAATTAATGTACATATGTGTACACATCTTCATCTTCTGAATATGCACTTCCTCCATGCTTCATAACTTGAACTTTTCTTTTGTCCTTGACTTCGAGACCTTCATTAAAAACTTCAATTGTTGATTGCCCTGCACCAACAACTCCCCCTCAATCATCAATTGAGGTTTTCTCTATCTTCTTTATACCTGCCATGTCTTTGAATCTCTGTAACTTTGGTCCATCCAAGCTTTTTGTTAGCATATCAGCTATCTGATCTTTTGTTGAAGTATGTATTACTTCAATCTCCTTATCCATCACCTTCTCTCTTAGAAAATGATATTGAATCTCAATGTGTTTGTTCCTCGCATGAAAAACAGGATTAGCACCTAGATACAATGAACTCATGTTATCTCCATGAATAGTGGGTGTACTCTGAGTGATGTCAAAACTCTTCATAAGAGTCTTAAGCCATATCACTTCCTTTGCAGCTTCAACCATACCTTTGTACTCTGCTTCTGTAGATGATAAAGCAACTGTGTGTTGCTTCTTTGAACACCAAGAAATTAACTTATCTCCCACATAACACAAGTATCCATATGTTGATCTCCTATCATCACGATTACCTCCCCAATCTGTATCACTATAAATCTTGATGTTTGTATCTGATGTAAAACCATAATACAAACCTTCTTGAGTGTACCCTTAATATACCTCAACACTCTTTAACCTGCAATCCAATGTTCTTTCCTAGGGCAATGCATGAATTGAGATAATACATCAACTGCATATGACAAGTCATGTCTAGTTAATGTAGCATAGATCAGACTACCAACCAAACTCTGATATAGTTTCATGTCCTTGAACTCTTCTCCTCCATATCTGCTCAATTTGTGATTCACCTCCATTGGAGTAGGTGCTACCCTGCAATCATTCACCTTAAACATGATCAACAAGTTTCTCAAATACCTTTCTTAAGTTACATACACTCCATGTTGAGTGTATGAGATCTCCATGCCCAAGAAATATGACAAGTCTCCCAAGTCACTGATTTTGAACTCTTTCTCCATTTGCTTCTTTAGATTTTGAATACCTTTATCATCTGTACCTGTAAGAATTATATCATCAACATATATGCACATGCAAATGAACCCATCATCACTTGCTTTAACAAGCAAGCTACTATCTGCTTTAGATACTTGAAATCCAAGTTCTTTCAAGAACTTCACAAGTCTATAATTCCATGCCCTTGGGGCCTATTTCAAGCCATACAAAGCTCTCTTGAGCTTACAAACATGATCTGGATACCTTTCATCTCTGAATCCTTGTGGTTGCTCCATAAAAACATCATCTAAAATATAACCATTTAAAAAAGCATTCTTTACATCTAATTGACATAATTTCCAACCTTTACATGCAGCAATGGCTATAAGTGTCCTGATGGTTGTCATCTTTGCCACAAGACTATAGGTTTCATCATAATCAATACCACATGTCTGAGCAAACCCTTTCAAAACTAGTCTAGCTTTATATCTAGACACACTTCTATCTGCAAATCTCTTTGTCTTGTAGACCCATTTGCATCCAATGATCTTCTGACTATTTGGTTTAGGAACCAAATCCCATGTCTGATTCTCCATCAATGCATCACACTCTTCTTGCATAGCTTTCTCCCAATTTTCCTTACCTTTTGCCTCTTCATATGTAGAAGGTTCTTCATCTGCCTTTATCATATAAGCATAATCTTTGGTAGCCAAAAAAGAAGTGTCATAGCTATACCTTGTAGGTTGCCATTTGTGTCTTGATGACCTTCTAAGTTCTCCACTTCTTGAGGTTTCTGGTTCATCACACTCTAGAACAAACCTTGGAACTTCTTCAACTTCAACCTGCACTTCATTATTCTCCTCTTCCTCAAATATCTGAACCTTTGATTTACCTTTCTTTTGATTCACAACTTCTTCATCACCTGCATTAATATTGATTGTACCTGCATACCAAGTACCTTGCTCATCAAATGTAACATCCTTAGATACAAGGAATTGTTTTGTGGATGGACTCCACAACCTGTATCCCATCTGGTTATCATGATAACCAATGAATACATACTTTTTAGCTTTAGGTTCCAATTTGTGCCTTAATTGGGATGGCACATATGCATATGCCAAACATCCAAATACTTTGCAATGATCTAGAGTAGGTCTCTTACCCCACCATGCCTCATATGGTGTCATACCCTGCAAAGCTTTACATGGTAACCTATTAACCAAATAAGTAGTTGTATTTACAACCTCAACCCACAAGTAATTTGGAAAATTTTTCTCCTTCATCATGGATCTTGCAAACTCAACAAGAGTTCTATTTCTTCTCTCTACTACACCATTTTTTTGAGGAGAGTACCTGCAAGTAATTTCCCTTTTTATGCATGCATTCCACAAGTAATCACTGAACCCATTAGAGAAATACTCTCCCCCTCCATCTGACCTTAGTCTCTTCAACTTATGACCTGTAATTCTCTCTGCATACACATGATAGTGTTTGAATGTATTGAATACTTCTGACTTATCTTTGATCACATAGATAGTGATCCATCTGGTAGCATCATCAACATAAATCACATAATACCTTGAACCATTGATACTAAAATCCTTTGATGGTCCCCACACATCTGTGTGTACCTATTCAAGCTTCTCTGAATACATAAAACCATGCTTGGAATAAGATTGCTTATGAGCCTTACCTAATTGACATGCCTCACATCTGTATGTCATATGTTGACCTGCAACATTAGGCAATCCAAGCACTAAACCATTGTTAATCATATCTTTGATACCTCTTTCATTAAAATGTCCAAGCCTTTTGTGCCAAAGATCTAACTCAGAGATCTTATGTCCTCCATAGGTGAACAAGGCATGACCAACATTACCTTGGATCTTCAATGTGAACAATCTTCCTTCTTTCTTCCCTGAAACAATCTGTTTATACCCATTACTAGGGTCTTCCACAAACACTCCTTCATTAGTGAACCTAACTTCATAACCTTTTTCAACAATTTGTCCTACACTTATTAGATTCTTAGGAATTGTAGGAACATACAAAACCTTACTCAAGAGAATACTACCATCCTTGGCCTTCACTGATCCAATTGACTTCACATTGTGCTTTCTATTGTCACCTGTTTGAACTACATGATTAGTTACCTTATTTTCCAAATCAGTCATCAAGGCTATGTTACCACTCAGATGATTGCTACATCCTGAGTCAATGTAGAAGACTCTTTGATCTTCACTTTGCCTTTCACAAGTTGCATTCATTATCAATGTTGAATCTTCCCTCTGATCTGAAGCATAATTGTAGTAGGTATTGTTGTATTGTTGGGTTTGGAATCCTCTACCTGCATTTCTTCCAAAATAACCTCTACTACCTCTACCTCTTAAATTACCTCTTTGATTTCTGCCACCTCTTCCTCTTGAATTGAAGTTCTGATTATATCCACCATTACTCTGAGTATTATGCCAACAATCATTAGCTAAGTGATTTGTCTTACCACAAATCCAACAAGTTTTGACTCCATCTTTATTACTCCTGCCTCTTCCTCTACCTTTTCCACCTCCTCTTCCTCTTAGGAAGTTAGCTTGGCTAGTTGTACCTTCATCTTCATTTGCTTGTTGCTTTCCTTTGATATTCTTTTTCTTATCCTTTGAATACATTGCATGACCTGTACTCTTGTCACCTTCACCTTTGACATCCTGCTCAAAGGTTAACATATGTCCTAGCAACTGATTTAAGTCAGGAGTAAAATGATCAAGTGATAATTCAGTGGACAAAATGAATGGCTTCCATTTTTCATCACCTCTCAAACCTGTGAGGATTTGCCTTACCAATTTATCCTCCTCAATATCTTCATCAACTGCTCCTAATGCATCTACAATGTCCTTCATCCTTGTTACATAGTCTGAGATGGATTGAGAGGCCTTCTTCTTGAAAGTGGTAACTTCTGCCCACAAGGATGCCTTTCTTGACTTTGTGGTGTTTTGGAAATGCTCCTCCAAAGCATTCCATATTTCACTTGCACTTTCAAGACCTCTAATATGAGGTAGCAAGTAGTCATTGACAACTATATAGATAATGCTCCTAGCTTGAGCATCTCTCTTCATCCAATTCTTCAAATCTGATAATTCCTCCTTAGTTGGAACACTAGGATCTCTGAACTGAGGCTTTTCTTCTTCACCTGTAATATAAGCTATCAAGTCTTTGCTCATAAGATGAGCTTCCATCCTCATTGACCATGTTGGATAGTTCTCTCTATCCAACTTCTCTATTTGAAGAGAATCTCCCATCCTTTCATCACCTGTATATTGAATTCTTCAAACTTTATGAGTAATAGATGTACCTTTACTTCGAATAATGTTCCTTTTGTCTTTCTTGATGTCGTATGACCTCCTTCTCAAGCTTTGCCCTCAAGCTTTCACCTTTTGAACCTTCAGATGTTGAATTCTTTGCAGCTACAGTAGTCGGGATCCTCCTTCCTTCAATTTTGATGCTTCCTGCTCTGATACCACTGATGGAGAGTATTAATCTCCAAAAGAACAAGCTACTCTTGAAGTTAGAGCACCTCTATAACAAGAGTAACTCAAACCTTCTACAGTTTTAGAGGATCAATGATCAATTATAAATATTTTGAAAACTGTGAAGAAGATGACTACAAAGAAAGTCTGCTGCACACATCTCTCTCATTAACTTATCAATTGTGTAAAGTTTCTTATGAAACTTTGCACAAGGTGTTGCCTATAGTTTGTGCACCTTCTCCAAGTTGAATCACTCCAAAAGATTCACTAGATCTTGAGAAATGATCTCAACAAGTTACCTATGTCTAAAACTACTCTTCTAAAAAATCGATTCAGACACCTGTAACTTCTAACACTTGGTTCTCTCAATCTATAACCCGTTTATACAAATGCTTTTAGCCATAGATGGCTTAACTTCCAACTTAAATTTTGACTCCTCAGTCATGCAAAACTTTAACCTGTGCACTGAGAAATGATCAAATCATTGACCATCGAGATTGCACCTGTTTCAAGAAACAGTGAACACTTTTTCACATATGAATGTTCCTACTCATAATTCTCACAGCCTGTTTATAATTAGGCTCTCAAACTTTAACCATAGACTCATTAAATATGGACTTAGACATCTACAAAAGGATTCTTGAAATGATCAAGCACAGAAGGAGAATCCACAGAAACATCGGGCGCAATTTTCTTTCATTCGTAAAGGAATTTTACGACTGAGTGATGAGAGAGATTCTACTCACTTCTAAGATGTCTAATGACTCATGCAACTACTGATTTCTCGATTCACATGCTCTCTCACATTTGCCCTGACTTTTTTCCTTGTATATATAGGCAAATATTTTCAATATCATGACTATACAAAAGTATAAGTGAACTATCTTTGAATTAATGTACATGTGTACACATCTTCATCTTCTAAATATGCACTTCCTCCATGCTTCATAACTTGAACTTTTCTTCTGTCCTTGACTTCCAAACCTTCATTAAAAACTTCAATTGTTGATTGCCCTGCACCAACACCTAGGGCATGGAACCATAAGTTAACTACCTACCTTGACGATCAAGGATTCATGATGAGAAAGGCAGATTCTTCTCTGTTTGTCAGGAAGAGTAATTTAGAAATTATACTCTTATGTGTATATAGTGATGACATCATTCTTATAGGTAGTGATGCCAATAACATCAAGCAAATCAAGAACCGAATGATGCACGAGTTCAAAATCAGTGACCTAGGTTTTCTAATGTATTTTCTTGGACTTTTGTTAGTCTACATTAACTCTGGAATCTACACCACTCAAAGGAAATATGTGCAAGACATGTTGAAGAAGTTCCGCTTGGAGAATGCAAAGGTAGCTAGCACCGCTATGGAGGTTAACCATAAATTGCGTGCTCATGAAGGTGATTTGCTTGAATACATTGCAGGTCTCCAAAGCATAGTTGGAAGTCTTAACTATGCAACATTATCCAAGATTGATATATGTTATTGAGTAAGTGTTCTGAGCCAATTCATGCATAAACCTAGAGCACATCATTTGGAAGCTGCCAAAAGGATTTTGAAGTATCTCAAAGGTACTCAAAATCAAGGTCTTTAATTCCCATACACATTTGATTTGGACATCAAGTTATACTCAAATGCACATTGGGAGGATGTAAGGATGACATAAGAAGTACTTCTGGATACTTGTCTTTTGTAGGTGATAAACCCATCTCATCATCTTCCAAGAAGCAACCTACTATTGCTCTATCTTCAATAGAGGTTGAATATAGGGGTTTAGCAAATGCTACACAAGAAGCAATTTGGATTAGAATCTGATTACTTTATTTAGATTTGGGACTTCACACTCACTCACCTATGATCTTTGGTGACAACACAAGTTCTTTGCATCTTGTAGCCAATCCCATTTATCATGCAAGAACCAAGCATATAGAAGTACACCATCACTATGTTAGAGAGAAGCTATTGAGCAAAGAGATTCAACTTGCATATGTATCCACAAGCATGCAATGTGCAGATTTGTTAACCAAAGCACTTGATGGTACTAAGCTTTGAAGGTTTAAAGCCATGATTGGATTGTAGGAAATACAAGACGATTCATGAAGAAGTGCAAGCCAAGATGTTTGGCTTGAGGGGGAGCTCTTGGTGCAAATGTCCAAGCCTTCACATTTGGCTAGGCATGAAAGAAAATATGAGCAACCATCTGCTGGACCATGTGAATCCTAGCTCACATTTTTTTTATATTCACCATTGTAAAAATTTTTAACCTTGATTGAATATTGTAAATGCTTTAATCTTGTGGAGGTAGGAAGCATATTAGCGATGAGTTACAAAAGAGAGAATATCTGCTAATTTGGAGGAAGTACTTTTAGTTGAAGCCAAGTTTGAATTCAAATTCAAACTTGAAGGAAAAACACTTATAAAAGGACTTGTAAAACTCGCGGGGCTTAGTGGCTTCATTGAGAGCTCCTCCATAGATCATTTGTATGATTTGAGTAGATTACACCATAGCCTACTCATTCCACTATCATTGGGCATCGTTACAATTCCAATGATCTTCTATAATCATGTGCTATAATAGAATACATCATTGATCATCTTTGTCTACTTCTCTACTATGACTACTCAAAACAGTGAACTTTGCTTGATCACTCAGTGATTTCTCAATCATTTTGCATGATCTATAGCTTGTTGGAACTAACCTAAAGTCTACATTCTACTGTCAAAGTTTGAAAGAATTTGGTTTAGCCATTTGGGAGAAATCATCATCGAACTGCTCACTAGTCATCTATTGTTCAGTACTCCCTAAAATATCGGGGGTAAGCTTTGGATTGCTAAATTGATTTCTTAGGGAATATTGTATTATTTTAGATGGTTCCACTTGTAATCATTAGCTATCTAAGGTAACTAAGTTCCCTCAAGAGGAATTTAATCGATTGTTATTGTATTGTGAGCACTGAGCAAAAGAACCAACAGGTGTCTAGACCAAAATAGCATGTTTTGTGGTACTTGCAAGTCATGAAGTAATCTGTTTTGATTCAATTGTTTGAGAATCAACTCCAAAGTACATAGGTACTTTCTTGGTGTCATTTGCAAGATAAAAGGGCCTACTATCAAACTCTTAAAAGATTTAGGGCAGGTACTAAGCAAGGTTTAGCAGTACCATCTCACTTCCTTGAGGTATCGATCACTATCTTCCAACAATTTCTCCATCTAAATTTGCCAACTTTACTGCTCCATTATGACTAATATGATGGATAATATAAGGACCAAGTCCTCTTTTTCGTAGTTTTCTATTGTGTTCTTTAAGTGTATATGCTAATACTAAATCTCCTTCTTGCAAGTCCTTATCTTTGATGTGAACATCATGATATGCTTTTTGCCTTTTCTTATCTGCATATATACTCATAACTACTTGTAACCTTGAAGCTCCTAATTTTTCCAATTCCAACACTATTGGATAATTCATGTCCTTTCCATTCTAATTGATTTGCTATCTTCAAGGTTGGTATTAGAATTTCTAGTGGTAGTATTGAATTCTGACCATACACCAAATTAAATGGAGTGGTTCCTATTGCATCCTTATATGCTACCCTATAGGCCCATAGGACATGATGAAGTTGAAGATCCCAATCTGATCTTTTTGGATTTACTAATTTTGTAGGTACATTGAACAAAATTTTATTTGTGCTTTCCACTAAACAATTGTCTTGAGGATGGTAGGGTGCTGATTTTCTATGAATAATCATAAAACAATCCGTTAGATTTTCAATAACCTGATTAAGGAAATGAGAATCCCTATCACTTACCAACTCAATAGGTAATCCAAACCTGGTGATTATGTTTTCATAAAGAAATTTAGCAACTGTCTAGACATCATTTTTTCTTATAGACTTTGCTTCAGCCCATTTGGTGACAAAGTGGTGACAATGATATATTCTGCATGAGAACTTCTGGCTAGTGGATGTATTGGTCCAATAAATTCTAATCCCAATGTGGTAAAGGCCCTTGCAAAAATCAAAGGTATTAAAGACATATCATCCTTCTTTCCAGGTTGCCTTTCTCTTTGACATATATCATATCTTTTGACAAAGGCTTTTGCATCTGGGAAAAGAGTTGGCCACCAAAAACCTGAATAAAGTATCAGTTTAGCAGTTCTTTCACTTGAAAAATGACCTCTTGTTAATCGTGAGTGTGCCATCTCCAAAATTTCCAAATACTTCTCTTCAGGAACACAAATCCTTAAATATCCATCTATTCCTTTCTTACACAGTTGTTCCCCTATTAATTGATATTCTTGGTGTAGCTCCTTCATATTTCTAGAGTCTGCACTCTACTCATGATTCTTCTGCTCTTGTGGTTGTTTGAGTTTTTCAACTATATGTTCACTCCACTTAGGATTTTCCTGGAACCAATACAAAGTGGCTAATTCAGTAATGTTTTTGCTTTGGTAGTTTTGGCATTGTATAATATATCTCTCAACATCCCATCCTTTGGTTGGCCAGTGTACTCCCATTCTAAATAAATTATTTAGAGTTACAATCTTGGAAGCATGAACACATGGATTCCAATAATGTGCTTTCTGTAAATAATTTCTTTGCTCTTCCTCTGGGGTACAATATTCCAAAACACCAATATGATTTACATGGTATAAATGTCCAGCCAATAATACAAACTTTATACTTTGTAATAACAGATGTATTTTATTACCCATATTCTTACATGGACCAACTGTAAGAAGTGGCACCAAAGGCATTGCCCAACCAAGAGCACTTTCTACTTTGAATAGATAAGTATTTGGAAATTCAGCATTAATTGGAAGAGTTTGTTATTTTATTTGAATTATAGACAAATGATCTGCTCTCAAATGTGTTTTCCCTTGTCTAACCACTACTTCAAATTCAAACTTTATTAAGAGTAGAAACCATCTCACAATCCTTCTAGTATGACAAGGTTATTTTACCAAATATAATAATGCTTGGTGATCCACAAAGAGCTTAAATTTACTGGCTAGCAAATAATGTCTATATTTTTTTACTCCAAACATCATTCCTAATCCTTCTCTTTCAATAGTGGTATAGTTCCTTTCTGTTTGAGTCAATTGCTTGCTGGCATAAGCAATAGGGAAATCTAATTTACTTCCTTTAATCGGTTGTGCCAAAACACATCCTAGAGCAAAATTGGAAGCATCCACATGAACATGAAAGATTTGATCCCATTGTGGTGTTTTCAAAATAGGTGATGTCACCAAACAAGTTTTTAAAGTTTCAAAGGCTTCATCACATTCTTGGCTCCATTCAAATTTGGTTATTAGAGCATATAAGGGTTTAACAATATCTACAAACTTATGTAAAAATCTCCTATAACAACGACAATGACCCATAAAGGTTTGAAGATGTTTCACATTGGTTGCCTTGGGCAAATCCACTATTGCTTTGATTTTTCCTTCATCAGTAGAGATCCCATTCTTGGAAACTATGTGTCCCAACACTCTTCCTTGTTTGACAAAGAACACATATTTCTTAGGGTTAAGACCCACTCTATAGATTCTGCAGTTTTTGAATATATTGCCCAAGTCTTGTAGATAATTTCCTCTTTTGTTTGAGAAATTATAAAGGTCATCTACATATATTTCCATCATGCTTCTCAAAAAATCTTTGAACACGTGACACATCAATCTTTGGAATGTAGTTCGTGCATTGGTTAAACCAAATGGCATAACACTGAATGCATAAATACCCCATTCTATTGCAAAAGTTGTCTTACGTTGATCTTCTATTGCAATAGGGACTTGGTTATATCCTGAAAATCCATCCAAGAAACTTTAGACCTCTTTGTCAGCTACTCTTTCCAGTAAGTGATCTATTATTGGCAATGGAAAGCTATCCCTTATAGTTGTAGCATTAACTTTCTTTAAGTTAATACAAACCCTAAGTTTTCCATTCTTCTTTGGAACTACAACTATAGGAGAAATCCACTCAGTATACTCAATTTCATAAATGAAATTGACAGCCAATAATTTGTCAATTTCCTCTTTTATTTTTGTAGAGTATTTATCATTGAAGGTATAATGTCTTTGCTTACTAGGTTTTGCATCTAGAGCAATGGGTATTTTATGTTTACAAATCTTGGGATCTATGCCCTTAAAATCTTTATAACAGTAAGCAAACACATCCCTATATTCTTTAGCTAATTTTATCAAAGCTTCCTCCTCATGCTCTTCCATATCATCTGCTATGACAATGTGTATATCTTCTCCTTCTTCCTTAGTGATTAGTACCTTTTTGGTCTGTTCCTCATTGTCATAGGACTCACATTTCCTCTTTTCCCTTCTTGGTGTCATTTTGAAAAGTAGTCTCTCTTCCACCTCATATTACTTGAAGTTTGAGGGTACATCAAATTTTTTCTCCTCTACTCTAGATTCTTCTTGTTTTGCATTGTTTTGCTTTTTTCAGAATCTTGATTTTCACTCTTCTCCTTATGTACACATTTTTTATATTTTCTTGAGATTCCATCCCTGATTACATCATTTGCTTGAACTTATTCCAAATAAGTATTTTTGTTATGGATCAGAAGTGTTTGGTCATCTTGGAAATTATTTTGTTGTGCTACATTAATCATGTTGATTTTTATATGAAAATCCTTCCTCAATCTGGATGTTTATCTCCACATGTTCATCATTGGCTATATCTAGTGTAGATAAAATTTGACTCCACCAATATGGTTCAAACTCTTCATCATCAAACTTCTTCTGGGGGACACATGTTTCATCTTCAATTCCTCTCTCCTCTTTACAATCCTTCTTTTTAATGAGAATTCTTTTATAGATTTTTTTTTTGTTTATTGCATTACACTTCCATAATGGGGGTTCAACGTCACTTTCACTTTCTCCTTCTAGCTCCTCACTTGTGTCCCGACTTTGATGTATCTTGAACCACTCTTGAGGAGATATATCACGAAATGGTCCTTTTTTTAGGTTTACTTTGGTGACTTTTCCTTGATTCTAGAGATATAGGAAATCCTTTCCCCAATCTTGTATTATTTGCATTTGTCTCATAAAGGCCTACCTAGGATAATCTCATAGGATGTCAATTGTGGAGATTCTACTCCACCAAATGTATGTTCTATTTCTATTCCATAAATCTCTATTATTACCTTCTCCGAGATCCCTAAAGGTGCCTCAATCAATTTTATTTCATTTTGGCTGGTTGAAGTGTGTTTGCTCCCCAAATTTCCCAAGTTTCCTTTGTCATAATTGCAACTCTTAATCCACTGTCCAAAATTGCATTGGTCTATTTGTCACCAAATTGTACTTTGAGTATGGTGTTCCTACCCCCCCCTTCACAATATCCTCCTATCTTATCAATGGGTACATGCATAATTTCCTCAGCTCCTTGTTCTCTTCCTTGGTTCTAGTGTAAACTTTTTACAGGTTCTAAAATAAGATGTTGTAGATGAGGGTTTTGTTTCACCAATTCACTTAGTGTTGTTTAATATTGAATTTTACATTGTTTTTTTAGTTTGAATCGTATGGTGATGGGTTGTGTTGTATTAACTCCTTCTTCTTGTAATGGATCATTGTTTTCTTGATTATAATTTTGTTGTTGTGATGTTTTTGTACTTCTTCCATCCTCATTGTCTCCTTCTTGTTCAAGGTTTTGTTGAGTTTTAGTAATTATTTGTTTACATAACTGCATTCTTTCCTGCTCCAAATCAGGCATTGGATAAACTCTTTCATAGTCTAAAGTAGTAGGTCCTTCCTCAATTCTTCCTTGAAATGTTCTCAACAATGTGTCTAAACACTTTGATTGATTTTCTTTTCTGTTCCTGGTTCTGTGTAGTGTTTGTGTTTTTAGATTTTTGTTTATTAGATTTTTCTAGGGTTTCCACTTGTTTCACTTTATTTTCCCATTTAGCTCTTCTTTGGCTCTTTTTTCTCTCCAAGATGTATTTTTCTTTATCTCTAATGAGTGTGGTTTCAATAGTATTCCTTGCTCCTTAGCCTTAGACCTAGTTATTGTCTGTATACATATCAACTCATTCTCAGCAGGCTCTCCTTGCTCCATTATCTCCACGGATTTCAAAGGTATATGAGTTGTTGTATTTTGTTTTTGGGGTTTTCTAGGAAAATCCTTGATTAAATGTTCTCTACCACAATCTTTACAAAAAGATCCTTCCACTCTTAGTGTTGGTGGTTGAGTGCAATCTCTTACAAAATGATCTCCACACCTATAGCCTGTAATATTGTGATTGGTTTTGTTCCCAAATCTAGTGCTTGTAAATGTGGCTCTCTATGATCATTGTTTTCCGATCCAACTAGATCTTGATATTCCTCTAGAAAATGAAACTCACTCACTTAGTTTTGTTTGGTTGTTATATTTTCATTTTCCTCTATTGGAATAAATTTGACAGGAACTACATTTGTGGGTATGGGAGGTTGTTGCCCTAACACCAGCCTTGGTTGTTCTACAAACCTTAATTCTCTTTGTTGGTTGTATTGTCTTGAGTAGTCTTTTTCCTTGATAGGTTGTTTGTTGTAAAAACACTCTTCCCTTGTATGGTTGGTCCATTTCCTTTCCACGGTACAATATTTTAGTGTTTTCTTGTCTTGCAGGTGTTGAGGTCTCAGATAATGACATTGATGTGTCGGATGGTTTTCCCCACAATTATAGCATCTCTTTATTGGTGTTAGTTTGCTATTTATTAGGTTTGCCTTAGTAGTACCTTCTAAGGCCTTTGCTATAGCTTTGGCTAATTCTTCTGTAGGTGGTACCCTATCTTCATGGGTTCTTGGTTGGTCAAATGCCAGTAGATCTTGCCCTCTGTTATCTTCCAAGTCTAAAGATTCTTTGACATAGGAATCTAAATCAGGACACCTTCTATAATAAACCAAAGTTCTTAGCTGAGCACTTTTTAGACCTTCTATGAATAGGGACACTTGCCTTGCAATTAAGGGGACCTCATCCTTTGGAAATCTATCTATATACTACTTAAATCTCCTTACATCTTCTCTCACATTTTCATATTTTTGTGGTTCAATACCATGAATCAAAGTGGTTATACTATGTTTTATCCCAATTTTTGAAAATTCCCCTCTGAAGGCTTCTAAGAAGGATTCTATGTTTTGATACATTTCCTTCCTCAAAGGTATGAACCAAGACAAAGCAGGTCTAGTCAGAGTTAGTCCAAATGCTTCACATTGTACTTTATAATCCTCCACTTTTTCTGCCCTAATTAGTTGTCTAAACTTAGTATCATGTGCATGAGCATTTGAATACTCTTCATACGGATTCTTCATACACTTTGGTACTTGATATGGCCTCAACATTCTCCCTTGAGTCTGCCAATTTGGTTTACCTGTGTGTTTTTTCTTGATTGGCATATGCATAGATCCTGAACAATAATGCCAAAATTAGACGATAAGGCTCTAGAGTTTTGCTGAAGAGCAAAAGTTCAAATTCAGAGGTTATTATCTCTGAAACAGCAAAATACAGAGCAACATATTTTCACCATAAAAACCCTAGTTGCTTTTGGAGGTTCAATTTTCTTTGGAACTTTTTCAAGCGAGATTTTTTGGTGTGCAAGCTCTTACCTTTGGAGCTTGATAGCATTGACCATGTATGATCACTATGGTAGCTCCTTCGTATGAGAGTAGAGCATGATCTTATCACATGTTTGGCATGTGAGATGACATTGTGGTATACCTTTTTGAGTTTTATGTCACCATAATTTGATCATGTCATTGTCAGTAGATGTATAGTGGCATTGTGATATCTATCTTGTTTATGCCACTTGGTTATAGATTTACTTACCGGTTGCACACAATTTTATGAGAGTTGACTCTAGATATTGGTTGGTACTTATATCTTTGTTTTCTTTGTAGGTACATGATCCAGATTGAAGCCTTAGTTGCACATCCATTTACCACCTCGATTGGCTATTATTTTAACATATGATCATTGATTTGATATCTTGTTTGTTGGAAGAGATGGATGAATACCTCAAGGAAGTGAGGTGGTACGGCTAAAACCTGCCTTGTACCTACCCTAAATCACTTCATAGTTTGATAGTAGGCCCTTTTAGCTTGCAAATGACACCACAAAAGCACCTATGTAATTTGGAGTTGATGCTTGAAACAATTGAATCAAAATGGACTACTTCATGATTTGCTAGTGTCACAAAGCTTGCTATTTTAGTCCACGGATCTTTTTTGTTCAGTACTCATAATATAGTAAAAATTGATAAAATTCCTTTTGAGGGAATTTTATTAGCTTAGATAGCTAATGATTGCAAGTAATATCATATAAAATGATGAACGATGCACTGAGAAAGAAGTTTCAATCCAAAGCTTACCCTCGATTTTTTAGGGACTAACTAGTAGATGACTAGTGAGCACTTCAATGATGATTTCACTCAGATAGCTGAGTCAAATGCTTTGAAACTTTGAGAGCACATAGTAGACTTCAAGCTGGTTCCAAGAAGCTATAGATTATGCAAAATGGTTGAGAATTCACTAAGATATAACCAGAGAAAGTTCACTGTTCTGAGTAGTCATAGCAGAGAAGTAGGCAGAGATTATCAATGAATTATATGTATTATAACACATGATTATACAAGATCTGTGGAATTGCAATGATGCTCAATGATATTGGAATGAGTAAGCTATGATGCAAGCTACTCAATTCCTACAAAATGATCAAAAGAAGAGCTCTCAATGAGGCCACACTACCGCGACTTTTTCACAATCCTTTTTATAAGTGTTTTCACATAAGTTTAAATTTGAATTTCAAACTTGGCTCCATCTAAAAAGTGATTCCTACAATTTTGGAGTTATTCCATCAAATGAGATTCTTAGCTCATACTTCTCCTAACTCCATGAGATATATGTTTTTAAAAGATTCTCTCAAGGTAGAAACCTTTTACAATGGTAAATGATCAAATGTTACAAGCTATGGTTCATACGAATCATCAAATGCTTCCACATATAGTCTTCCATGCCAAGCCAAATGTGAAGGCTTGTACATTTGCACCAATAGCTCCTCCTCAATCCAAATATCTCTGCTTGTATTGCTTCATCAATCTTCTTGTAAATCCTACAATCCAATCATGGTGTTAAACTTGCAAAGCTTAGTACCATCAAGTGCTTTGGTCAACAAATCAGCACATTGCATATTTGTAGATACATATGCTAATTGGATCTCTTTGCTCAAGACTTTCTCTCTAACAAAGTGGTAGTGCAATTCTATATGCTTGGTTCTTGCATGATAAATAGGATTGGGTGCAAGATGCAAAGAATTGTTGCAGATAGATGTCTGTGGAAGCACACGAACAACACAAGGAAGAAGAAGAAGCTTGGAGCACAAACACACAATATTGAATGTATTACTAGAGAATGTACAAAGGTAAGTAGCCCATTAGGGCAATAGGCATATATACAAGCCGGGGGGAAAAAAACCTCCTAAAGAGGGAAAAAAGTGCCTCGGCGGTCCTAGTGTGTTCATACACATCACTACCCAAATATATCAACAAATCCCCCCTCGGAGTGCCGCAGTGAACAAGAGCTGGCACTCATGTATAAGGAAGTGCCAAGCTATGTGGAAATCACTCCACAAAAGGAAGTAAGCCCAAAGCTTTGCGGAAAGCTTCAAACTTCTCCCTAGGTAGAGCCTTCGTGAAAAGGTCTGCAATGTTCTCCTACGTGGGCACATATGCCAAGCTGATCTCCCCAGTAGATAACCTCTCCCTGACATAGTGATAATGCACCTCAATGTGCTTAGTGCGAGAATGGAACACAGGGCTCCTCGCAACTGCCAATGCGCTATGACTATCAGTGAAGATGTTGCTGGCAGAAGACTGGCCAACACCTAAATCAACCATAAGGCATCTGAGCCACACACACTCAACAATCACTGTGAAAGCTGCCCTATACTCAGCCTCACAACTGGAAGTGGCCACAGTAGGTTGCTTCTTGCTCAACCAAGATATACATGAGCTACCAAGCATGAAGCAAAAACCACTCGGACACACGAGTGTCATAGAAACCAGCCCAATCTGAGTCAGAAAAAGCATGCAAATCTGGTGGTAGTGACCCCCCCTTGGGATAAAACAACCCAAGTAACCCAGTACTACTCAAGTAGCGAAAGATGTGCTTAACCGCCTTCCAATGCGTGACTCATGGGCAATGCATAAACCTGCTCATCTGTGAGACAGCAAACTGAATATCTGGCCAAGTAATGCATAAGTAAATCAAGCATCCAACAGCCTGCTGATAGAGAACAACATCAAATGCATCTCCAACATCATGAAGACTCAATCGTAAACCTGTCTCCATACGAGTGGCAATATGCTTCTCAATAGGACCAGTGAGCAGCATATCATCAACATAGAAAACAATGATCAGAAGCACATCATTAGCACGCTTAACATATAAGGTGCTTTCAGTTGGACTATTCTCAAAACCATGTGCAACCAGATAGGCATGTATCTTCTCATACCAAGCACATGGTGCTTGCTTTAAACCATATAATGCCTTCTTTAACCTGCACACCTGGTTTTCATGCCCTTTCTGCACAAAGCCACGGGGCTAAAAAACATACACTTCTTCATGCAAGTCACCATTTAGAAATGTTGTTTTAATGTCCAACTGATGTACATTCCAACCATGATAGGCTGCAAGTGCACAAATGCTCCGAACAATAGTCATACGGCATGTAGGTGCAAAGGTCTCATCAAAATCAATGCCTCTTTCTTGCGCATAACCCTTTGCAACAAGCCTAGCCTTATACCTATCAACTGTACCATCATGTTTACGCTTCAGCTTGTATACCCACTTAGTGCCAATGGCCTTCTTGCCAGGAGGCAAGTCACATAAAGACCATGTACCATTCTTCATTATAGCATCATATTCAAATTGCATAACAGCCATCCAATTTTCTGAATTCTGTGCTTCATCAAAAGAAACAGGCTCATTCTGTGCATCTAATTTGCTATCACGCAAAGTCTGCACCAGCCATTTTGGCATAGTTTTTGCCTGCTCAATATCAGCTCTCTCATCAACAAGTGCATCATGTAAATCTGCATCAGAAATGGAATCATCTGCATCATCATATGAAGCCTGTAAAGGCTGAGAAGTTGTCTCATTAGGACCAGCACTAGATTGTCCACCTGTAAAAAGAGGCATCAAAGTATCATACATGTCTTTGGAGCTAACATATGTCTCCTTAGTACATGAAAGCAATGGCTGAATAGCATCTTCCACAAAGACAACATCACAGCTAACTAGAATGTGTTTAGTCTGTGGATGATATAGACGATAGCCTTTACTTTTAGAACTGTACCCAACAAAAATACATTTTACTGCCTTATCATCCAATTTTCTGCGATGTTGTTCAGGCACTAGTGCATATGCCAAACAACCAAAAACACGCAGATGAGCAACACATGGCTTGCAGTCATGCCAAGCCTCATATGGAGTGATAGACTGCAGCGCTTTAGTGGGACACCTGTTCAGTACATATGCTGAACACATGACGGCCTCAAGCCAGAAACTATGTGGTAAAGACTGACTTTTGACCATGCACCTCGCCATCTCCATGAGTGACATGTTCTTTCATTCAGCAACTCCATTCTGTTGAGGTGTATACGGCACTGTACACTGGTGTTTTATCCCACGTTCAGCCAGAAATGCATTAAAATCAAAAGACATATATTCCCCCCCTCGATCAGAACGGAGGGTGCCCATTTTACATGCTGACAGATTTTCAGCCAAAACCAAAAAGTGTTTAAAGCACATGAACTTTTCAGACTTTGTTTTGAGTGGATATACCCATGCATGCCTGGAAAAATCATCAATGAAAGTCACAAAGTAAAGGTAATTTCCAAAAGAGAGTGTCTGCATAGGACCACAGACATCACTATGTACAAGCTGCAATTTCTGAGTAGCCCAAATTGAACCATCTTTTGGAAATGAGGAACGTTGCATTTTTCCCAAAATACATCCTTCACAGACATGTTTTCCAGGTGCCTCAAGCTTGGGCAAAGAGGACACCATTTCAGATTTCTGCATGCGTAGCAAACTAGCAAAATGTAGATGACCAAAGCGTGCATGCCAAAGCTTTGCATCTAACATAGCCTGAGAATCATTTACTACACATGTTGAATCACTTACAGATCTTTCATAGTCTATGAGCTTATATAGCCCACGACATAAAATTCCAGAAGCAATAAGCACATCGCCATTTGATAGATCATGAACTGTACACCTGTCATCAACAAATTTCACAACCAAGCCAATCTTGGCTAATGCAAAAACTAATAACAGGTTCTTTTTGATCCTTGGCACAAATAAAGCATCTGACAAAGTGAAAGAACTACCATGCCCCAGTGAAGAGAAGAAACTACGCTGCGAGGTAATATGTTTGGTTGCCCCACTCTCAAAATACCAAACATCTAAGTCTACTACAGACATGCACTGATCATGAGAAGATGGGTCAAAACTGTAGAAAGTAGTAAATGCCCATTCTTCTTCCTACAGAAGATTTGCAGACTCTGTTTTTGGTGTAGAGGTCTCTGCAACAACCATTCCAGCCTCTTTCTTCTTTGCCTCTTTAGTAGCCAGTTTTGGACAATTCTTTATGATATGATCATTCCCTTTACAGTACTTACAAAACAATTTCTGCTTTTTTGATTTTTTCTCATCTTTGTCTTGGTTCTTTGAATGTGCAACACTTGCAGATTTCTGCTTACTAGTAGAAGAGCTCCATTTTCCTTTTCCCTTCTCACTAGCTAGGAAAGCTTGATTTGCAACACGCATAATGGACCTGTTTTGCCTGGACTGATCTTCCTGCAAGAGAACAGAGACAAACTCCTCAAATGACAAGGCATTTGGATTTCCTTTCATCATCAACGGAAGAGTAGAAGCAAAACTTTGATATGAATCAGGAAGACTATTCAGAACGGTTTGCACAAGTGAGCTATTTGGTATAACCTCATCAGCAGAAATCAACTGTTCCTTCAAGTCTTTGATCTTTGTTAGGAAACTATCCATAGAATCACCTTCATTCATGTGCTCACTCTCCAATTGTTTTTGGAGGTAAGCAACACGAGCCTCATTCCTAGCTTGGTACAATGTGGTAAGTGTATCCCAAGCATCCTTAGCTGTTTTGCAAGAGCGAATGTAAGGAATAATGGCACGTTTGACAGACAAGGCTATCAAAGGATGTGCCTGGGCATCTCTACCATCCGAGTGAATCTGCTCTACAGTAGGTGCAGCAGAAACAACAGCACGAACAGGAATCTATGGAATATCATCTTCGACACCATCTTCATCAGCTCCAGCACCTGTATTTGCAGTACCTGTCGTCAGAGGTGTAACAGGACGTCTTTCAACACCATACACAATGTTCCACAATCCTTTTGCAACCAATACATGTCGCATCATATAAGCCCATAATGGGTAGTTGGTACCATCCAACTTATCCTCAATAGCCAACATACGGAATACATCACTGCTTTCAGCCATGGCCAGTGACTAAAATACCTTGATGCAAAAAATTAACTCTATCTCAAAAAGTTGAACAGAACTGGCCCGACAAATTCTGCAAGACCTGTAGCAGACTTCAAGACGCTTATACTGGCGAACAGAAACTGGTATATACCTTTGGCACAAAAAGTTGAAATAGCCTGCACAAGCGCTGCAATAATGCTTTCGGAGGCCAAAACGAGCTCAGATCGCGTTTTCGGCACCACAAAATGAAGCTGTTTTGATCTCGAAAACATGCTGAGTATGCTCACCAAAATTCGTGCATTTCTGAGATTGCAAACTGAGGAGTGTCGACAGCGCCCTAGATGAAGCGACAACCTGCTCTGATACCAATTGTTGGAGATAGATGTCTGCGGAAGCACGCAAACAACACAAGGAAGAAGAAGAATCTTGGAGCACAAACACACAATACTGAATGTATTACTAGAGAATGTACAAAGATAAGTAGGACATTAGGGCAATAGGTGTATATACAAGCCAGGGGAAAAAAACCTCCTAAAGAGGGAAAAAAGTGCCCCGGCGGACCTAGTGTGTTCACACACATCACTACCTAAATATATCAACAAGAACTAGTGTTATCACCAAAGTCTAATCCGAATGGCTTCTTGTGTAGCATTTGCTAATCCCCTGTATTTAGCCTCTATTGAAGATGGAGCAATCGTTGGTTACTTCTTTGAAGACCATGAGATGGGCTTATCACCTGCAAAAGATAAATATCTAGAAGTACTTCTTCTATCATCCTTACATCCTGCCCAATCTACATTTGAGTACAATTTTCTGTCCAAATCTGAGGTCTATGGGAAGTAAAGACCTTGGTTTTGAGTACCTTTGAGATACTTCAAAATTCGTTTAGTAGCTTCCAAGTGAGGAGCTCTAGGTTTGTGCATGAATTGCCTCAGAACACTTACTCCATAGCATATGTCAATCCTTGTTAGGGTTGTATAGTTTAGACTCCCAACTATGCTTTCATAACCTGCAATGTCTTCAAGCAAATCACCTTCATGAGCACTCAATAAATGATTTACCTCCATAGGGGTGCTAGGTAATTTTGCATTCTCCAAATGGAACTTCTTCAACATGTCCTGCACATATTTCCTTTGAGTGATGTAGATTCTAGAGTTAGTGTATACCAACTCAAGTCCAAGAAAGTATTTCAGAAACCCTAGGTCACTAGTTTTGAACTCCTACATCATTTGGTTTTTGATTTGTTTGATACCATTGTCATCACTACCTGTAAGAATGATGTCATCAACATATACACATAAATATATTATTTTTGAATTACTCATCTTGACAGACAGAGAAGAATTTGCCTTGCTCATCATGAATCCTTGGTGTTGAAGATAAGTTGTTAACCTATAGTTCCATGCCCTAGGTGCCTATTTCAAACCATAGAGGGCTTTGTTCAATTTTCATACACGATTTACCTTGTTGGGATCTTCATAGCTAGGAGGTTGAGCCATGTAAAACACCTCTGAAATCCACCCATTGAGAAAAGCATTTCTTACATGTAGTTGATACATATTCCAATTTCAAGATGCAGCTACACTTACCAACACTCTAATGGTTGGCATCTTAGGCACAGGTGAGAAAGTTTCTTCATAATCTACTCCTTGGGTTTGTGCAAAACCCTTAGCCACAAGTCTAGCTTTATAACTATGTATGGATCCATCTAAGTTCCTCTTGATTTTGTAAATCCATCTAGAAGCAATTACCTTCATTGATGCTTTCTTGGATACTAGCTCCCAAGTTTCATTCTCTTGGATTGCTTCTATTTCTTCATCCATAGCTTCCTTCCATTCTTCTTTGGTACTTTCTTCTTCATATTAAGAAGGTTCTTCAAGTGATAAATCTTTAGCAAGATAAATGGAATGCTTAGTGACTAATGAAGTATCATACCCATATCTAATTTGCTTCTTACTCTCTCTTTGTGATCTCCTTAATGCTTGGTTGGATGATTCAGGTATGTCTTCCAACCTCTTCATCTTGGCCTTTCCTTTTGATTTCCATGCTTTGAACTCTTCCAAGTTGATGATGTTCTCATCGTCTGATTTGATGTCTTCAATTATGCTTGGCTCCTCCTTCGTAATACTTGGAAATTCCTCTTCCAAATCATATGGCAATTTGACCTTCCTCCATTCACTTTCAAACCAAGAATCATTCGCATCAAACACAACATCTCTACTGACCATAAATCCTTTGTTGGATGGATTATAAAACATGTATCCTTTATCATTTAAATCATACTATTACTCTAGCACAATGGCAAGTACCAACATGAGGAGCTTCACCTCATAAATGTCAATCCGTGGAGATGTGAGGACTGGGTATGAAAACCAAGAGCAAGTGACGGCACAAGTGCGTGAGTGAAGGCACACGAACATGCACACACATACACACACACGCGCACAAGGTATGAGCAAAGAGTGGAACAATGGAAGGACTTCAATTACCAAAGAACTCTCTTACAAAGCTGAAATCAACAATAAGCTACCCCCAAAAA
This sequence comes from Ceratopteris richardii, assembly GCA_020310875.1. Classification (NCBI taxonomy): domain Eukaryota; kingdom Viridiplantae; phylum Streptophyta; class Polypodiopsida; order Polypodiales; family Pteridaceae; genus Ceratopteris; species Ceratopteris richardii. The sequence continues at coordinate 105,739,264 of CM035434.1, forward strand.
TGAGCTCTCCAGCCCTTTTTATAGTTTTTTGAGTAGTTTTGGCCCTGTCCAGACCTAGTGCCGGCCTAGTTAAAAAATAGGTTCCAAGGCTTATTTGGGGGCTCAAACGAAGTCTAAAAATTATGAAAACTGGTAGGATGATACTTCTAATACTCCTCAAGCTTGAGGACTCCTCGGCTTGAACAAAATGGAGTTCTAAAAATAGAAAATGGTATTTATAATGGTTTGTAGTGATAAAAATCACTATATCTATAGGGATTTCTTTTGAAAATTTGACATGTGCTTCTTGGAGCTCCCTACATGCTCCTTCTTCTTTAGTGTGTCCACTTCGTTGATGCGTTTCACTGCTTGTGTGTGACCTTGACTGTCAACACTCCCCCCCCCTCTAGAGTTTGTCATCCCAGACAGACCCTTGTTGTAGTGGTAGTTCCATGTAGTGTGTGGAGAGATAGTGTCCATCATGTATCCATAAGAGTGGTCCATCTTCCAATTGTAGCTTGGGCAGTTGTCTGGTTCGTCATTTTGTCATTGCTACCTTTGTATGGACATCTTCCGTGTATGCCAACTTGATGGTGTCTTTGTGAGCGTGCTCTTGCAGTTGTTACCATGATGTCCTCTGGTTCTGCCAAAGATGGCTTTCCTCCTTTTTATGTCGGGTACTTGTAACCCATAATGGATGATGGGTAAGTGCATTAGTGCATGGGTTTAACAAGATATGTGCCTTGTGCATGGCCTTGTAATGTGGCCCTATGCATGCATACTTGGGAAATGCATTGGAAGAATTATGGTGCAAGAAGTTGGGTCTTGAGCTAAGTGCTCAAGGGTATGCTGACGAAGAGGTTTCCTAATCGACCATGATTATCATGTTGCCGAAGTAGACGGTTCTTACCATGGTCAAATGTCCATCGATATTCATCTCTTCGTGATGTTCTCCAGCATGGGGATTGACCATGGACTTATCTTCCCTTGTTGATGGATGTCCTTGTTGATGGTTTATTGATGAGGTTCTTTGAGCACCTGATCCTGTTTCTTTTTTCTTCTTCTTCTTCTTTCTCTTTTTTTTTTGTTTGTTAACAATGTCACAAAACAAGAAGAGGGTGTTTAGTATCAATAAACTCTTTTACATATGTCAAATGTGTATCATGTGCCTAGGATTCGCAATTGTGTCTATGCACGGCCATGTAATGTGGCCCTATATTGATGCATACTTTGGAAATGCATGGCCTGAATGGTGCAAAAGACAAGGTTATGCCAAAGGCACATGGTTGTTGCTCGTCGAGGCTTCAAGGTTGCTGGTGGTCGTTGATGCAGTATTTGTTGGAGGTAGCCAGTGGATCTTGAAATGATGTAATCCTTCTTATAGGGATCCATTTCACGATAGTATTTGGCCCTATAGACATAAGCTCTGTCCTCTTTATCTTTGGGTGGTTTCTGAATTTTGGTACCCAGAGTGGTTGGCTCTTTGGCTCTGTGGAAGCTATTGGTACTTTTGGCTTTCACACCCATACCCTTTTTGGTTGCCTTTTTATGTTTGTCGAAGAGGTGGGTTGATCTGCTTTGGTTCTTTGTGCTTGGTGTTGACCCTTGCTTCTCCTTGGCGTCTTTGTGGAAATTGTGCTTGTGAGGGAGATTTGTGGTGTTTGCGCATGTAAGAGGTCTTGGGTACCCACATTTGTAATCGCCCTTGTTGAGCTGAAACTAACTTCTTTGGCACCCAAATTTGTAATCGCCCTTGTTGAGCTGAAACTAACTTCTTATGGTCGGCCTCCCTCGACTGCTTTGGTACCCAAATTTATCGAAGACTGTCGGATTGAGCTGGTCCTCGTTTCTTGGTGCTTCTTTTAGCATGGTTGACTTGCCTGACTGGGAAGGGTTGTGGCAAGGCTGGTGGTTGTTCTCCTTTTTGTACCCAAATCTGCTTCATGCCCTGAGCTTCTTTCTTCTTGAATTCCGTCTGTCTACTTGATATAGCAGTTGTCATTTTTGCTTGCCTCTTGGTCGAGTTACACTTGCATTAGTATGTGAAGAAGAAGAGGGGTTTGCTAGCCTTTGAGCTTTTGCTTCCATGATTGAGTCCTTGTGCTTCGTAGGGTTTTTGACACACATGACATTTTCTTTATGAAGATTAGTTTTAGAAGAACTAAGAGAATGTGTGCTACTTGGCTGTGTGCGCATGCAATTCTCTAATTCTAATGTGATACATTGTTCAGGTGCCCCAACTTGAAGGATTTGATGTCGTATGTTCAAGTTGATGGCATGGTCATAGATCCAGTCTTGACCCAAGACAAGTGGTTCTATAAGGTCCTCATCTTCACACATTAGCATTTTGAAACTCATTGAAACATCTTGAAGATAGATGGGAAGCTCCAGCTTGCCCAAAAAAGGGGTTTCCACACCTCCCAAACCTATGAGATAGGCCTCTATGGGCTTGATGTTCAATTGCAGGTATTGGCAGTATGAAAGTCTGACTGCACTAGTTGCTGCACCTGAGTCAATCAAGGCTCTCACAGTCCTTGCATTCTTCCCTTGTCCTACTGCGATGTTCACAAATGGACGTTGGTCGATTATTTGAGAAGCCTTTGCCCATGATGTTTGACACATGGCCATGTGGTATCTTGGGGCCTCAGGGTTGACATCTAGGCCTAGGCATCTTAACTTATTTCTCCTAATGCGTTCTCTAGCCTCTGCCTGTGCTTCTTCTCTAACCCTTAACTCTTCTTCTTTTCGCTTCTTAGTAGTGTTGAGTCTCTTGAGCATATCCTCTGTAAGAGGTTCTTGATATAGCTTGACACGACAACCACATAGATCCAGTCTTGACCCAAGACAAGAGGCTCCGTGAGGTCCTCATCTTGACACACTAGCACTTTAACTGTCATTACTTCATCTTGAATGTAGAGGGGAAGTTCCACCTCGCCCATGCAAGGGGTTTCCACACCTCCCAATCCTATGAGATATGCTTCTATAGGTTTGATAGTTAATTTCAACTTTTGACAGTAAGAAAATTAACAGCACTAGTGGCTGCACCTGAGTCAATCAAGGCTCTTACAGTCCTTGTACCCTTTCCTTGTCCTATCTCTAAGGTTACAAAAGGTATCCTATCAATTATTCTATGAGAACTTATTCCTGAGACTTCACACATTGCCATATGATAACCTGGGTCCGCATAGTCATCTACCCTGGCCTGATCTCTACTCAGTCTTCGCAACCTCATCCTTCGGATGCGTTCCAATGCTTCCGCCTGTGCCTCTTCTCGAACTCGTTTTTCCTCCTCTTTATGTTTTTTGGCAGTGTTGAGTCAATTTAGCCTCTCTTCAGTCAGGGGTTCTTGGTATAATTTGACTCTGCATCCGCTTATATAGCTAGGGAGAACATCACCTTCCAGTGTAGCGAGTTGAACTGCTCCACTAGTTGAGATCCTATTTATGATCATAGGTCCATAACCTCTCTTTTCGAGCTTTCTTGCATGTTGTTTTAGGGTATACACCAACACTAAGTCTCCGGCCTTCAAGCCTTTATCCTTAACATGGGCATCAAAGTACGCCTTCTGTCTTTTCTTAGCAGCATATATCCCTGCTGCAGCTCTTAGTCTTGTCTCGCCTAGTCGTTCCAGATCAAAAATCCTCGAAGAGAGTTCATGACCCGTCCACTCATGCTCCTGTGCTACCTTTAGTGTAGGTATCAAGAAGTCCAATGGTAGCACTGCATTTTGGCCAAATACCATCTAAAAGGGTGTGGCTTGGAGTACCGTTTTATAGGCAACTCGGTATGCCCAAACAGCATGATGTAGTTGTTTGTCCCAATCAGAGCGTTTATTATTCACTAATTTGGTAAGCACGTTGCATAGAATCTTATTTGTGCTTTCGGCTTGCCCATTAGCTTGTGGGTGATAGGGGGCAGACTTCTCATGTACTACCAAGAACTCTTGGAGAAGATTTTTGATAACTTCATTCAAGAAGTGAGTCCCTCTATCACTGACTAGCTCTATAGGTAGCCCGTATCTTGTGAACACATTCTCAAATAAGAACTTAGCTGTCGTTTGAGCATCATTCTTTGTGGTAGCTTTTACTTCTACCCACTTGGTTAGATAGTCTGTGGCCACGATGATATACTCCACATGCGAACCCTTAGCTGGGGGATTAATAGGACCTATGAAGCCTATTCCCCGCTTAGAGAATGCACGCCCATCATAGGTTTCAGTGGCATCTCATCCTTGCGTATAGGGTACTGAGTTCTCTGATAGACATCACACTGTTTCACATAGGTATGTGCATCCATGTGAAGGTTCGGCCACCAGAAGCCCGCAAATAGTATTGCCTTGATCACCCGATCTGGGCCAAAATGTCCTCCTGCTACACCTTGGTGAGCTGCTTCCAAGATCTTGAGATATTCGCTCTCATGGACACATAGTCTCAGGTAACCATCTTTACCATGCTTGTATAGATTATCACCAATGAGTGAGTAATCTAGGGCTTCTTGTTCTAGACTTCTTTGTCTGACCAGTGTCATATCTTGAGGGAATGTTCTCGTCCTCAGGAAATCTACTAATGGTTCACTCCAATCTGGCACTATGGACACTTGATAAAGAGTGGCATGCTCCACAGGTGGTTTAGTGCAACAGATTGGGCATTCCTTGCACAACTTATGGACATCTGCTTCCATAGTTGGCCAATGCACTCCGAGTCTCCTTAGTGTCTGTAGGGTTCGTTGCTTTGAGTAGTGTTGCTCTAATGCACCTACATGTGCTAATTGCAACCATTTAGCATACTCATCCTCTTCCACACAACAAGCTAGGATCCCTTGATCTGTGTGCTTGTACATACTTCCTGCCATGATCTCGTATAATTGGGCTTTTATTATCTCCCTATCTTGAGTGTTTATGATTGGGTGGTTGGGCCTGTATGTCAATACTGGCACTAATGGCTTAGCCCACTGAGGTACAACTTCCAAATTAAACAAGTAAGCATCAAGAAGGTCATCCGACACTCCTTGTGGGGCTTCTCTAGATGTGAGCCTAGAGAGATGGTCTACTCTCAAGTGAGTCTTCCCTTTCCTCACCACGACCTCAAAGTCATATTCCATTAGTAAGAGAAACCATCTTACTAATCGGCCTGTATTGCATGGTTTTTTTACCAAGTACAATAATGCCTGATGATCGGTAAAAAATTTAAACTTATTTGCAAGCAAATAGTGTCTAAAATTTTTAACTGCATATACCATGCCTAATCCTTCTCGTTCGGTGGTGGTATAGTTCCGTTCAGCTGCATTCAACTGTAGATCCATATTACCTTCGCCCGTAGGTTGTGTGAGTACACATCCAATAACATAATTGGATGCATCTACATGAACATGAAAAGGCTTATTCCAATCTGGTGTGGTCAAGATTGGTGCTTAACATAATCGCCGTTTAAGCTCATTGAAGGAATTCTCACATTCATCAGTCCACTCAAAGTTGGTCAAAAGTCCGTACAGAGGCTTGGCAATGATAGCGTACATGTGTATAAAGCGTCGGTAATAACCACAATGCCCCATGAAAGCTTGTACTTCCTTGACATTCTTTGGCCTAGGTAGCTCGGCGATGGCTCTTACTTTCTCTTCATCCGTGGATATGCCATTCTTTGACACTATGTGTCCTAGAATCTTGCCTTGCCTGACCATAAAAACACACTTTTCTGGGTTCAGGCAGACTTGATACTCTCTACACTTGTCAAAGATTTGCCTGAGTTCTGGTATATGTGTCTGTCTAATGTTGGAATGAGCACAGAGATCATCAACATAGACCTATAAACTCTTCCTCAAGAACTCTTTAAACACGTGACACATCAATCTTTGGAAAGTTGTAGGAGCATTGGTAAGCCCAAATGGCATTACTCTAAAGGCAAATATGCCCCACTCTGTGGAAAAAGCTGTTTTATGCTGATCTTCTGGAGCTACGGTTACTTGATTGTAGCCCGAAAATCCATCAAGGAAGCTGTACACTTCCTTGCCCGCTACCCTTGCTAGTAGATGCTCAGTTATAGGAAGCGGATAGTTGTCTCGAATAGTGGCTGCATTAACCTTCTTCAAGTTAATGCACACGCGTAGCTTTCCATTCTTCTTGGGTACAACTACAATGGGGGATACCCACTCGGTGTGCTCAATTTCATAGATAAATCCAGCTTCTACCAGTCTATCTATCTCCTCTTTGATCTTCGCAGCATAATTATCATTGTATGTGTATGGCTTTTGCTTAGAAGGTTTAGCATCTGAGGTCATGGGGATTGTGTGTGAGCATATGTCCGGGTCTACACCTTTCAAATCCTTGTAACTCCAAGCGAATACATTTCTGTATTCTCTTAGCAAGGCTATTAATGCATGCTCTTCTTCCTCTGTTAGGTCATAGCCTATGTACGTGCATCTCTCCTCTCCTTCTTCTAGGGCTACCACTATTTTCTTGGTGGTTTCTTTGTTATCATAGGCCTCACCTGATTGTGCCTCTCATTTAGGCATTCTTATCATGACTCTCCTATCGTCTATCTCATACTTTTTAAAGTTTTCAGGGACCTCAAACAAAGATTCTTCTTCCTCCGGGGGAACTTCTTTCTTCTTCCATTTCTTGCTATCATTATTAGCAGTCACTTGTGTGGTTAATCGTACACCGTTTGTTATCTCTTTGTGTCTCTGAGGTTGGAATTCTACTTCATAGAAGTATTCTTCATCTGATGCAAAAGGTGGGTCCATAATGATTGACTCTAGATCGGAGTCACTTGCATCCTCAAATGCATCAGGGCTAGGTTCGCACTCTTCTAAAACTGCATCTCCCATGATTGGCTCTATGGAGAAAACTGAAATGTCATAGCCATCCTCATCACAGTGGGGTGTCCATTGTTCTTCATTGATGGCTACATCCATTGTTGCTAAAATTTCTGCCCAGCCGTGAGGTTCAAATTCTTTGTCCAAAAATACTACAGGTGCATAGGCTAGGTCTTGAATGGATCTATGTGTTTCCTTCGCACCTACCTCTCTGGCTTTTTCTCTCTTCTCTTCTTCTACTGCTACTTTGCACATCCATAAGTGGGTGTCTTCATGCATCCATGAGGATCCTGATCCTATGGAATGCACAGACTCCGTATCATCTTTCGCTCTATGGATGGGGTTCCATTGGATAGGAGGGACATCTCTATGAGAGTAATCTTTGAGATTCACTTTGGTCGTAACACCCAAGTGTTGCAAGTACAAAGAATTGGTTCCCCAATCTTGTACCACTTGCAACTGTCGCATAAATGGTCTTCCCAAAATCATCTCATAGGCATGGTTCTTGCTAAAATCACAGATAGCAAACGTATGCTCAAACTCTACACCACAGGTGGTGAGAGTTATTCCTTCAAGTAGTCCTAAAGGCCTCTCTATGTGACCATCAGCCATTTGCAATTTCATCCTCATGGGCCTGAGTGCTGGCTTGCCCCAACGCTTCCATAGGGAAGTGGTAGCAATTGCAACTCCTACACCAGAGTTGAGAATTGCCTTGGTTGTGTACCCCTGATGGGTAATGGGAAGATAGGTGTTTCCTTCTTCACCTTCGCTCATATCTCCTATCTTGTCCAAAGGTATCTCTGGCACTATGCGATGAGATCCTACCTGGGAACGAGGTTTTGCTATCACTGGTTCTTGTTTGGCTACATGCTTCCATAGTTCTGGCCTTACTTTGAGTAGCTCTTCTAAAGTGAGGTTACACTGCACTTTAGTGTTTTTCACTACCTCTGTGTTCCTAGGTATGACCGAGTCTTCGTTTCTTACCATGAATGTGGGAGCTCTCATACAAGTGGACTTAGCTTCCCATGGGCCTATGAAGTGGGGTAATTCATGTAAAGAATTAGACTCAAAGTCTAATCTCTCTTGAGACTGATTGCTCTCCTGCTCTTCATAAATGGATGGGATGTCTTGTGGGAATTGGTCGTGTGCATCATCCACAAGTTCAATGGGAGGAGGGACTTCACTTTCTTTAGCCCATTTGTCTTCTTGAATCTCTCGTAGGAATTCTGGTGTGAACCGATTCATAGAAGAAGATGTGTCTGGCTCCGTAGAGTTAGGCACATAGGCTTCCTGGGCAGGAAGGCTTGCCCTCATACTTGCCTTGCCCTTACTTGGAGGGGTGGGTTCCTTTTCTGATTGTGCAATTAGCCTCTCCAATCTTTCTAGCAGTCCATCAAAGTGCAACTGCGTCTTAGCTGAACTAGAGATGTTGAAGAGGCGACTGGCTTCAGACATGGTTTGAGCCAATTCCACCATCTTAGCACAAATTTTGGTTCGTTCAAGCTCTAGTTCTGCTCTAGGGTAACACTTTCCATGATCGGTTACGTTTGGCCCTTCTTGGATTCTGGCCTGATATGCTTTGAGCATCATATTTAGGTCCTCAGGAGTGGGATCTGCTAGGACTGATCCTACTCTAGGGGGTGGTGGAGCAACATGAGGCGGTTTGGAAGGGATTGGATCGGATGGAGATAGGAATGGTGGTGGTGGGGTAGTGTGAGAGGGAGTTTGAGATGTGAGTTCAACTATCCTGGTTTTTGTTTCTCTTAGACTTTCCTCGAGCTCACTCATTTTCTTAGCCCATTGCCTCTTCATTGTTTCTCTACTATCTCTCCAGGCTCTTGTCCTCTTCTTGGTTATGCTCTCAGCTTCACTAGCCTCAGCACTTTTCTCCTGGCCTAAACTTTGGTTCTGCTGCAAGGCTTGAGCTCTAGTGACTACCTGTACTGGTCCAGTGGAGGTCACACTTCCTGTAGAGTCCACTACTAACCCAATAACATTGATAGGAGTAATTTTTGGCATATTATTGGGGTTCTTTGGGCAATCTCGTAAGAGATGCTCCTTTCCACAATCTTGGCAAAAGCCTTGAATTGTCACTGACTGGGGTTGTGTAGGTGGAGGTAAGGGGCAATCACGAATGAGGTGATCTCCCTGACATCTATAGCATGGTCCTCTAGGGAATGGGAGTCTTACCTGCCTAGGTTGGGGTCTAGAGTTAGGGTTTGTGTACATTACATTTGTGTACTCTGGCTCCCAACTAGGTTCACTTGGTTCTTCACTGTAGTAGGACTCACCATGTTCAGGAGATTGCATGTAGTAAGCCTGGGGACTATCAATATGTGTAGAATCAAAGCTATGGTCACTGGGATCACTTTCTGAAAGCAATGGTGTTACTGGCACTATAGCTCTATTCAAATTCTCTTCTGTAGCTGCATACTTTACCGGAATTACATTAGCTGGGGCAGGGGGTTGTTGTGCTAACACAGGTTGAGGCCTTTGCTGGTTTTGGTATTGTGTTTGGTAGATTTGTTGAGGCCTAGGATACTGCTGCGGTGGGTACTGGTTCTAATATCTTCCTTGTTGAGGGTATGGTTGTGGGTACGTCTGCCTAACTGCTTGCTTATTGTAGGGGCAATCTTGCACGGTGTGATTGGTGTACCTCCGTTCTATGGTGCAGTACTAGCTACTAGGATTTACTTGGGGTTGAGCCATAATGGGACATACATTCGCCATGTGGTCACCACCACAAGTATAGCACCTCTTTACTAGGGCAAATCTAGGAATTTGTTTACTAGAGACACCTAGTTTTTGAGCTACTTTCTCAGCGAGTTCCTCAATTGATGTAGATTGCCAGGAAGAGAGACTAGAAGCGCTATCGAAATCTTTGTAGATTTTTGAAAGCTCTAGTTCCTCCCCTAGGTTATCCTCAATGTCAATGCACATGCGTACACACTCTTCTATGGTCCTAGGGTCCTTCAAGTACACATAGGATCGCAACTTTGTACTTAGCAATCCATCCAAGAATAAGGCCACTTGTTTGGTTGGTGTGGGCAACTCAGGAACAGGGCATCTCTCAAGATATTGCCTAAACCTTCTTCTTGCAAGTCTCACGGTCTCCTGAGGGGTCTGCTTGAAGCTATGTATCAATGAGGAAGTATTATGCCTTATGCCACTTTTAGAGAATTCAGTGATGAAAGCCTCTAAGAGTTGGTCTATGCTCCTAAACTGCCTCTCATTCAATGGTTGAAACCATGTCAGGGCTGTGTTCCTAAGGGTTAGACCAAAGGCATTATACTGCGTGAATAGGTTCTCAACTTGTTCAGCTCTCAAGACTTTCCTAAACTCAGCCACATGATCGTATGGGTCTCCTGTGCCATCGAAGTAGTTCTTCATGGACTTAACCAGCTGTGTAGGCCTCAATGTTCTGGTGTGTTCCACGGGCCTTGGCAGAGCGAAATCATCAGCATTCCTTTGGTTCCTTGGGGCTCTAAGTCCCTCAGGTTCCGCTCTATTTGTTTTCGTTCTCGTTCTTTCTCTTCCCACTGGATTGGCAAAGCTTACCTCAGGTCTATCTCTATGTCTGTCTCTTTGAGCTCCATGAGCTTGGGATGTTCCAGCTACGGGGTGGCCATAGGACACATTAGATCTTGGTTGGGGGAAAATAAATTCACCTTTCCAAGTGTAAGCATGCCTATCATTTTCTGTAACCACAAAGATCCTCTCTAAAGCGTGATCTAAGTAGGTCACTCTGCCTGGGCTATCAGGATCTTTGAACTCATATATCATGATTGTTCCTACCTCATTCGGCTGATCAGATCTATACCTCCAAAAGGCTTCATCAGTCTCTTGGTTCAAGAGTAGATCTATGCTCTTATTGTCTTGGGGAATCCACTCTGGTGTGATAATCCTGGTGAGAACAGATTTGCCTCGGGGGGGTCTAGGTTCTACACCCATGTTTCCTTGCTCTAGGTCACCTAAGTCCGTTTCTGGGATCACATTCCCAAATTCATCTGTCCTATCTGGATGACTGGTGACTACATATATGGTTCCTTCCTTGTCTAGGTATGTTCCGTTTTCAAACTTGACAGCTGGGTGCTCTAGTCCAATGGATTGGTCAGGGTTTTTAATCTGGACCACAGATCTTCCTAGGCCGTCCTCATAGATGCTAGCACCTAATCGGTTGGTCCTAAGGCATTCGAGTTGCATCTTGTAAGGGCCTTCTACCCTATGTAAATATGGCACACCTGAACTTCCTGTAGGTCTCTCCATACCATGGGACATCTCTGACTCACTAGTTTCAGAGCTAGGGTAGTGTGAATAATGGCTCAACTGTTGGGCCCAAGACCTAGCAGTATGGTTGACACTAGCCTCTGAAGATCTAAGACTCTGTCTATCTCTTCCTAGGTGTCCCCCTGATCTAAGGTTCATATGCTTAGCTGAGCAATCCCAATTTTACCCAAGGTACAACCTTGTTGCTGAGTTCTTTTGTATCAGTCACTTGATTCTTTTTAGTTGATTATCGTGCTTATGATCTTTTCTCATATCACGTCGTCAGGAACACTTGAGTTAATTTCCGCACTTGAATGTTGATCGTCTCACGTTAGGTTCTTTTCCTTTAAAGTTGTCGGTCACACATAGGTTATCTCTTGACTTGAACTTGATTTCTTAGGTAGTCTTGACTTGTCTCGTGCCTATCGTTGTCGTGACTTACTTCTAGCACTACTCGCACTTAACCTAAGTTAGAAATGGACAAAGGGCGTTGAGAATATTCCAACCTCTCTTGCAGATCCCGTGCTCTTTTGGTGCTCAAGAACCCAATTCTCAAGCTTTCGGATTACCCCTTGATTTGGATGCCTTCTAGTGCTCTCAGTGGACCTGTAAAAGTCCCAAAGTTAGCTCAAGACTTAGATTCAAAGGACACAAAGAACCACTTTCATTCATGTAATTCAAAGATCAACTGTTCTTTTGGTTTTATGGAAAACAACTCTAAAGACCCCTTAGCTTTTCTTCCCCTGGATATAGTCCACTTAAAAATACTATGTCTAATAATCCTAATATTAATTTTACCGTAACCAGTGGAAGTTTTGGTAGTACTCCCCATGAGCTTTCCAACAAAACAAGAATCACAGCAAACGGATTTCGTATGAGAAAGTTAGACCAGTTCAGGGTTTTGGGATTAAAACAGGGTTCAAACAGGCTAACAGCTCATAGGATTTTTCTCAAAACACATGTGTAGGGACCTCACAAAATGCCAATTAATAGACAAGTATGCCCAAAATTATCCCCAAAACTTGGAATATAAAACCCTAAAATTTTAGCCGAAAAAGCCTGTCAATTGCGATCGACAGGTCTATCAATCGCGATTGACAAAGGTGTCTGTCGGGGCCTGTTGGTCGCGATCGACGCGTCAGTCGCAATTGACAGTGTCAATCGCGATCGACAGAGTCGGTCGTGGGTCCTGTCAATTGCGATCGATGGTGTCAATCGCGATCGACACGTTTTTCAGGATTTTCGCCATGATTTCAGTCAATCGGGGATGTGTCCGTCGCGATGGACACGTGGCAACACGAGAAATTCAGACAATCATCAAAATTCAGTCGGTCGCGATTGACAGAGGTGTCGGTCGTGGCTGTCGGTCGCGATCGACGGTGTCAATCGCGACTGACAGGGTCAGTCGGTCGTCTCTATCGGTCGCGATCGACAGAATCTGTCGATCGTGGCTGTCGATCGCGATCGACGGTGTCAATCACGATTGACAAAAAAACACGGATTTTTTTAGTTCTTTCTAGTGATTTGGAATGTGCTCCTCGTGCATGTCATGGTGGTGCACTTTGTTTTACCAAAAGGCAAAATTTTCTGTCGATCGCGATCGACAGAGGTCTATGACATAGAGACAGTTCCGAGTTCGTCCGTACCTGCGCAGCGTGCTGGAGGAGATGATATAGCTGTACTTGCAAGATCACTCAGAAAACAGGCAAAAAGCAATGCACACAATTTGCTCTCTCGCTCTCTCTCACAAGTGAAATGAGGGACATGGAAGGAAGAAGGTGATATGATCAAAAACTAAAATTTTTTGTGATGGTGGAGATGGAGGTGGAAGGTGGTGAGGATGATGATGGTGATGATGATGATGAAGTAAGAAAGAGAAAAATAAAGAAGAGTAAAGAAATTACCTACAATGCCAACATCTCAAATCTACATCTTACCATCACACGCTTGTCCTCAAAGATCGATCCCCGGCAACGGTGCCAAAATTTGGTGTAGCTCAGTGATGAGTAGCACCTCCTTTAATGTCAATCCGAGAAGAGGTGAGGATGGTATGATGACCTCAAGCAAGTGAAGGCACAAGTGCGTGAGTGAGAAGCACACAAACATGCACACACATACACACACGCGCACACAAGGTAAGACAAAGAGAGAGAAGCAATGGAGTTCTTTAGATTACTTCTAAAATGCTCATACAAGTTCAAATCAATTACAAGCTAGCCTAAAAAATGAGCTCTCTAGCTCTATTTATAGTTTTTGACTAGGTTTTGGCCGTGTCCAGACCTAGTGCTCGGCCTAGTTAAAAATTAGGTTCTAGGCCCCATTTGAAGGCTCAAATGGAGTCTAAAAATTATGAAAACTAGTAGGTAGCTACTTCTAATGCTCCTCAAGCTCAAGGACTCCTTGGCTTGCACAAAATGGAGCTACAAAAATATGAAATGGTATTTACAATGGCTTTTAGTGATGAGAATCACTATTTTTGTAGGGATTTCCTCTAACAATTTGACATACACATCTTCGAGCTTCCTACTTGCTCCTTCTCCTTACGTGTCCATCTCTTTGATATGCTTTAGCTTCCTGAAAAAATAATGGCCTACTTGCCCGATCTTCTTTGACTACTCTGTCTGCTTGTACCTTCTCTTCACTTCGACTCCCTTCGTTGGCTTCTTTGTCATGTTAGTCCTTCAGTTCCTTGACTACTGCTAATAGCAACCTATCCTTTCATTCAGAAACTCCATTCTATTGAGGTGTATATGGCACTGTACACTGATGGTTTATCCCATGTTCATGCAAACATGCATTAAAGTTAGATGACATATATTCCCCCCTCAATCAGAATGGAGGGAGCCCATTTTACATGTTGATAGAATTTCAGCCAAAACCAGAAATTGTTTGAAGCACATAAACACTTCAGACTTTGCTTTCAATGGATATATCCATGCATTCCTGGAAACATCATCAATAAAATTCACTAAGTAAAGATAGTTTCCAAAAGAAGGTATCTACATAGGACCACAAACACTATGTACAAGCTGCAATTTCTGAGTAGCTCGAACCAAACCATCTTTTGGGAAGGATGAACACTGCATTTTGCCCAAAATACAAGCTTCACAAAGATGTTTACCGGGTGCCTCAAGTTTGGGCAAAGAGGACACCATTTCAGATTTCTATAGGTGTAGCAAACTAGTAAAATTCAGATGACCAAAGTGTGCATGCCAAAGCTTTGTTAGATGATGATGATAAGTGGGAGTCCTTCACCACAACAATGGAACTTTATATGGATATGAAAATACCTGACCTCAACACCTTGATGGGGCAACTCTTCACTTATGAGACAAAGCTCAACAAGAATGGTGAAAAATCTAGAGGTAACCAATCGTCTACCCTTTATAGAGATAGAAATAAAAGCAAGGATAAAGGTAAGAGCAAAACGAATGAAGAAGAGGCTAGTACCTCTCAAGTGAACTTCATAGGTAAAGGAAGAGGAACTAGAGGAAGGGGTAGAGGAGGAAAGCAAGGAAGGGGGAGATCCTTCAACACTCCACCTTGCAACATTTGTGGCCTAACCACCCACACCATAGAAGAATGCTTCAAGAACACAAGGAATCAAAGGGAAATAGGCTTCCACAGAGGGAGCTATGGACAATCTAGAGGCAGGTTCAACAATGGTGGAAGTAATTATCATTACAACAACCAAAGCTAGATCAACAACAATTATCAAGGAGGTTTCAAAAGAAGAAGAGATTATAACAACTACTCAGAAGACCAAGAGGATTCATTACTGATCATGAACATCACATCCAAGCAAGTTAAAAATGATGAACACATTTTCTATATTGATTTTGGTTTCTCCAATCATGTGGCTAGAAATGTAGCATTGCTCTCTGATCTTGAAGAACCTAAAGGGAAGCATGAAGTGCAGATAGGTGATGATACCAGACACTTTGTTAAGAAAATTGGAAATGTCAAGGCCTCTAATGGTAACATGAACCTCTTTAGTAAGGTTTTATATGTGCCAACCATAACAGAAAACCAAATCAATGTTGGACAGATTGTTGAGAAAGGCTTACATGTCAGATTCACAAGGCATGGAGCTTATCTAGAAGACCCTCAATAAGGCTTTAAAAGGATTGCAAAAGGTGAGAAATCTGGTAGACTTTTTACATTTGAGATTGAAGACACTAGAAACATTGCACTCTTCAATTACAAAGATCAAACCCTATCTGAACTAGAGATATGGCATAAAAGGCTAAGTCATATAGGAGAAAGAACACTAAAACAAATATGCAGGGATCAAATTGTGCTTGGCATTTCAAATGTGTCCAAGCAACACATGATATAAAAATGTGGAGCATACCAATTTGGAAAAGCTCACAGGAAACCATTCAACAAAAAAGGGTATATGTATGAAGACTACTTGAAGCTTGTGCACACTGATGTGTGGGGTTGTATCATAGATCCATCAGTCTCATGTTCAAGGTACTATGTTTCATTTATAATGATTACAATAGATGGATAATTCTTTACTTAATGAAGCATAAGGATGAAGTATTTACATGTTTCAAAAAGTATTTGGCATTGGTTGAGCACCAGACAGGTAGAAGTGCTTAAAGAGGATCAGATCAATTGGAGGTGGTGAGTATTTTTCACATGAATTTGATTCATTCTTACAGGATAGAGGTAAAAAGAGATAAGTCACAACAAGATATACTCCTAAACTAAATGGAGTGGCAGAGAAGAGGAACAGATTGATAGTGGAAGTTGCAAGGTCAATGTTAAATGAGAAAAAACTACCCAATTACCTATGGGCAAAGGCTATTTCCATAGCCACATACTTGGTTAATAGACTCCCATACAAATCCTTGGATGAAATGACACCATATCAAGCATGGAATGGTAGGAGACCCTCATTTGACCATTGTAAAATCTTTGGGTGCATTGCTTATGCACATATACCCTCACAGATTAGAGGGAAGCTAGCTTCTTCATTGGCTATGACCACAACCAAAAGGGTTATAGGTTGTACAATCCCACTGATAAAGGGTTTATAGTTACTAGGGATGTAGTGCTTGATGAAAATAATTCATGGTTTGAAGATGATTGCAGGAAGATCAAGTTACCTTATGATTTGGAAAGTGATTTTCCAACTCTCACTCAAGAAGACCAAGTACCAGAAGACGTCAATTCAGAGGATGAAGAGCAGATTGATTTCAAGGCTTGGAAATCAAAAGGCAAGACCAAGTTGAAGCAATTGGAAGACATTCTAGAGTCCGCCAACCAATCACTCAAAAGAAAAGGGAGATTAAAAAACCAATAAGGTATGGCTATGACACATCACTAGTCACCATAAATTCTGTGTACATCACTAAAGACTCTATGACAGAAGAACCTTCTTCATTTTAAGAATCAAATGAGAAGAAGTAATGGAGAGAAGCCATGCAGGAAGAAGTTGAAGCACTTTAGGAAAATAATACTTGGGATTTGGTTCCCAAGAATCCAAGTATGAAGGTAGTGGATATATAAAATCAAGAAGAACTCAGATGGTTCTATAAATAGGTACAAGGTAAGGCTAGTAGCAAAGGGGTTTGTTCAAACCCATGGAGCGAACTATAAAGAAACTTTTTCAATTGTGGCTAAGATGCCAACAACTAGAGTTTTGGTAAGTATTGTTGCTTCTAAGAATTGGAACCTATATCACTTAGATGTTAAGAATGCATTCTTAAATGGATGGATATGAGAAGAAGTGTACATGGCTCAATGAGCAAGGTATGAAGATAAAGACAAACTAGGTTATGTATGAAAGCTAAGGAAGGCACTCTATGGCCCAAAGCAAGCTCCTAGAGCTTGGAACCGTAGGTTTGTTACTTATTTGCACGATCAAAGATTTGTTGCTAGCAAAGCAAATTCTTCTTTATTCATAAAGAAGAACAACTGAGAAGTTATTTAATTATGTGTTTATTTGGATGACATTATTATTACAGAGAATGATGCTAATGGCATTAAGTAGGTTAAAGCTCAAATGATGGAAGAACTTAAAATCATTGATCTTGGTTTGTTAACATATTTTCTTGGCCTTGAACTTGTGTATACAGATTCTGGTGTGTACATTACTCAGAGGAAGTATGATCATGATATGTTGATAAAATTCAAGATGGAGAACACAAAAATTGCAGGTACACCCATCAAACTCAATCATAAGCTTAGCTCTCATTGGGGAGAACTTCTTGAGGATATTAGAGGTTACCAAAAACTTGTTGGGAGTCTCAACTATGCAACCCTAACAAGAGTGGACATTGCTTATGGAGGAAGTACATTAAGCCAATTTATGCATGCACCAAGAAAGCCTCACATGGAAGCTACCAAGAGGATCCTAAAGCATCTCAAGTTTGCAAATTTTACGCTTCATCAAACAACAGGCTCATTCTCATCACAAAGACTAGAGGCAGCATAGCATAGGAATCTCATGAAAAAGAAGCACTATGAGAGTTGAATGAGTATGATATGATAGAGGTGCATCTTATTTGCTATCTCGCAAGGTTTGCACCAATCCATTTAGGCATAGTTTTTACCTGCTCTATATCAGACATCTCATCAACAAGTGCGTCATGTAAATTTATGTCAGAAATGGAATGATCTACATCATCATGTGGAACGTGTAAAGGTTGAGAAATTGCCTTATTTGGACCAATGCTAGATTGCCCACATGTCAAAAGAGAAATTAAAGTGGCATACACATCTTTGAAGCTAATTGATATCTCCTTATTACATGAGAGTAATGGCTGAATTACATCTTCCACAAAAAAACATCCAGGCTAACCAAAAGGTGTTTCGTATGTGCATGATATAGATGGTAGGCTTTACTTTCAGAACTGGCCAACAAAAATACATTTCACTACTTTCTCATCCAATTTCCTACGTTGTTGTTCATGCACTAATGCATATGCTAGAAGACCAAAGACATGCAGATGAGCAATAGATGCCTTAGGACTATGCCAAGCCTTATATGGAGTGATACACTACAATGTTTTAGCGGTACACTTGTTAAGTACATATCTACACACATAAGAGCCTCAAGCTAGAAACTATGTGGTAAAGCTTGATTCTTGACCATACACCTTGCCATATCCATGAGTAACATTCTTCCTTTTTGCAACTCCATATTGAGGTATATACAACACTATACACTGATGTTTTACCCCATGTTGAGCTAGAAATGCACTAAAAACATAAGACATATATTCCCCCCTCAATTAAAATGCAAGGTGCCCATTTTACATGTTGATAGTTTTTTAGCCAAATTAAGAAACTCTTTGAAGTACATAAACACTTGGAAATTTTCTTTCAACGGATATACCCATGCATGCATGGAAAAATTTTCAATGAAAGTCACGAAGTAAAGGTAGCGCCCAAAAGAAGGTGTTTGCATAGGACCACAAATATCACTTTGAACAGCCTACAATTTTTGAGTAGTTCATACTGAACCATCTTTTGGGAAGGAGGAACACTGCATTTTTCCCAAAATACAGCTTCACAGACATGTCTACGAGGATTTACTCAAGTTTGGGTAGAGAGGACAAGATTTCTACAGGTGTCACAAACTAGCAAAATTCAGATGATCAAAGCATGCATGCCAAAGCTTTGCATCTAACATAGCCTGTGCACATGCTGAACCATTCACAAATTTTGCATAATCTATGATCTCATACAACCCATGACATAAAATGCCAAAAGCAATAATGACATCACCATTTGCAGACCATGAACTGCACATCTATCATCAACAAATTTCACAACCAAGCCCATATTGACTAAAGCTCAAAATTGATACTAAATTTTTCTTGATCCATGGCACAAATAAAGCATCTGACAATGTAAAAGAACTACCATCGACAATAGTTAGAATGATATCACCAACTCCCATGATAAGATAAGAGACATTGTTGGCACATGTGACAGTATTCTGTGTAGGGGCAAGCTCAACTGAAGTGAAGAAACTGTGTTGTAACGTAATATGTTTGGTTGTACCACTACCAAAGTACCAAACATTTGAGTCTACTCCAGGCATACATAGTTCATGAGAAGATGGTTCATAACTACAAACAGTAATAAATGTACATTCTTCATTCTGCATAAGATTTGCAGACTCTGATATGGGTGTAGAGGCCTCTACAAGAACCAATTTAGCCTCTTTTGTAGCCAATTTTGGACAACTATTTGCTACATGATCATTTCCTTTACAATATTTGTGAAACAATTTCTACTTTTTGTTTTCTTATCCTCTTTCTCATTTGATTGTGGACAATTAGCAAATTTTTGCTTACTAGTAGATAAGCTCCATTTACCTTTGCCCTATTGACTAGCCAAGAAAGCTTGATCTGCAACATGCATGATGGACCTATTCTGCCTAGACTGATCTTCCTACAATAGAAGAGAGACTAACTCCTCAAATTTTAAGGCATTTGGATTTCATTTCATCATCAATAAAAGAGTAGAAGGAAAACTCGAAAATGAATATAGAAGACCATTCAAAACATTGTGCACAAGAGAGCTATTTGGCAAGACTTCATCTAGAGAAATCAACTACTCCTTCAAATCTTTGATCTTTGTAGAAAAATTATCCACGGAATCTCTTTCATTCATGTGCTTACTCTCCAACTCTTTTCAGAGGTAAGCAACACGAACCTCATTCCTTGCATATTATAAAATGGTAAGTGTATCCCAAGCATCCTTTGTTGTTTTTCAAGAGAGAATGTGAGGAATAATGGTATGTTTAATAGACAAATCTATCAATGCATGTGCCTGAGCATCTTCTGCATCTCAATAAAGTTTCTCTACAGTAGGTGCAGTAGGTCATTTTGCTCGAGTGCATCTAGTGGTGATTTCCCTTTTTATTCATCTCTCTTGCAAGGGTCAAATTCATGAGAGAAAACGTCTCCCCCTCCATATGACATTAGTCTTCTTAGGGTTTTACATGTTTGCTTCTCCATTAAGAGCTAAGTAATTTTTAAAGCATGAAAATACATCATCCTTATGCTTCATGAAATACAAGATTGCCCATCTTCTACAATCATCTATGAATGACACATAGTACCTTGATCCTGAGATTAAAGGCTCCTTGCTTGGTCCCCCAAAATCTATTTGGATCAAATCTAAGATGTCTCCATGTATGTAGCCTTTCTTTGTAAAGGGTTTCCTACGTGACCTACCAAATTCACAAGCACTACATTTATATATCATGTGTTGTTTTGATATGTTGGATAGTCCAAGTACACTCTGATTTCTATTGATTTTTTTGAGGGCTTTTTCTCTAATGTGAGCAAGCCTCTTGTGCCAAACCTCTAACTCTGATAGTGTTTGGGTGCCATAATTGAACAAGGCAATGTTGTTAGAGTCTTGGAGTTCAAAAGTGAACAACCTACTGGTCTTCTCTCCTTTTGCTATCTTCTTGAATCCTTGATATGGGTCCTCAACATATGCTCCATTATTTGTTATTTGTAGCTGCAAACCTTTCTCAACAATCTGACCTACATTGATAAGGTTCTTCGGGATTGAAGTCACATAAAGAAATTTTCTTAGTAAGTTCATGTTACCATTTTAAGTCTTCACATTTCCTATCTTCACAAGTGGATGTCTTGTGTCATTTCTTGTTTGCATTTCATGTCTATTCTTTGGATCTTCCAAGTCTGAGAGTAGAGCCACATTTCTTACCACATGATTTGAGCATCTACCTTTACCTAAAAAGTTGGCTTGAGAGGTGCTTCCTTCATCATCAGATTTCTTACCTTTCCCTTTGTTATCCTTTCTTTTGTTCTTATCTATATAGAGATTACATAATTGGTAACCTTTTTGGTGTTCATCATTCTTCATGAGCTTTGTTTCATGAGTGGTAAATTTCCACATGAGTGTGTTAAAGTCATATGCTTGCATGTCCATGTAGAGGTACATAGCTATGGTGAAAGCTTTCCATTTGTCATTATCTTTGATCCCATTAATGATGTACGTCACAATTTTCTCTTCATCAATAAACTCTCAAATACTTTCAAGTTGGTTTGCGATGTCCTTCATCTTGGTTGCAAAATCAATACCACTTTGCTTGGACATCTTCTTGAATGTTGTGGACTCCTTGCATAGTTGATTCTTCTTGGCCTTGGTACTTGAGGGGAAGAATTCTTCCAAAGCATTCCATGTCTCTTGAGATGTGTGAGGGAGTGAAACGATAGAGATAGAGTTGAGAATGTATGACCTTGCCAAAGCATCATTTGAGCAACATCCATTCAACCTTTCCTCTTCCTCTTGTGTTGGTTGGCCCTTGCTTTTGAGTATTGGCATCATCTCATCTCCAGATATGTATCCATATAAGTTCCTTCCTTGTAATAGGCCTCCATTTTGAGTGAACATGTTGAGTAATGACCTTGATCCAATTTGTTAATGGATGAGGGGAATCCATCACCCATGATGCTAAATCTTTAGCTTTTCTCTAATACCACTGTGAAGAGGTGATGGGATATTAGCAAAGATGAGAGAGTGTTGGATAAAACTTGCTCAACACCAACCAAGATGCCTTCTAGGATATCTATTACAATCATTTTCTAGCCAAATATGCATTAGGAAACACCAAGTCCTGTGAAACATCACTCTCAAGTAACTGTGATAAAACAGATAAGTTTGCATGTCACAAAGCTTGAGAACACCTTTTATTTTGGGACATGAAGCTCTTAGGAAACTATTGAGAGCAATAGCCTAGTGAAAATTTACTAGAGAGATTTTTCACACTTTCAAATAGAGTTTCAAGCTAACTAAAGCAAACACAATCACAAGCAAACATTCATATCTTGAAATTTACACATTCAATGTTGATGAAACTTTGTGTAACCTTAGAAAATTTGTATCTAAGTGATCCAAGTGATAGATTGGATATTGGATATCCACACATTGAGAAATAAACCAAACAAGATAACTATGTAACTCAAAGTATTAAGTATCATAGCAGCACATAGAGTATGAGTAAACAATATAAATGGAATATAATGTGTATAGATATTGCACATATGATACAAAGGCCTTGTTGGTGACTTCTTGCACTTCAAGTGAGTACAAAGTAAGCTCATAATTATAGCTCAAATCTCACAATAAAGATCTACTATCTCCTGACTAAAATGTAGCTCTTTTATACATGTTTTTGGACTTGAGGGTGATTGAATCATGTACCAAAAGTGTAGTCCTAAATAATAGGATGAGTTTGAATTTGAATTCAAGAAGATTTTTGGAGTTTGGATCTTATTAGTTCATGAGTTGCTCTCTGATTTTTTATTTTAAAATTGACTGAGATAAGTTCAAGGCTTTGACCTTTGGACCTTGTAAACATAAGCTCAAAAATGAATTACATTTGTGCATAATAAATATAAGAGAAATCCAAGAGCTTAAACAAAGATCTTAGGCTTGCTCCCTACACCAACACCTAACTGGGCTAAAGAGCTAGTCTGTATTCTCACATTGGGACCCAAGCATCCAATAATAAGAATGAGTGATGATGAGATAGTCAAGTTGCAAAAGTATCGTATCCTCATCGGGAGTACATACAAGCAAATGGATCAAGGTATCTTAGCTTGTTGTGAGGATGAGGAAGAACATGATAAGTGGTTGCAATTAGCGTATGTAGGTACATTAGCAAAAAACCACTCAAAACACAAAAGCCTATAGAATTTGAAAGGAATAGGTGTATATTGGCTGAGGATTGTCTGACTTGCATTAGTGGACCACCCATTGAACATAACACCTTATTTCAAGTGTAATTAATACCAAATTGGAGCAAACATCTACATGTTACTCAAGAATTATCTGACTTGCAATAGTGGACCACCCATCGAACATGTTGCCTTATATCTAGTGTAATTAATACTAGATTGCAGTAGTCCAGTAGTTGACCTTTTGAGGACAAACATATTCCCTCAAGAGATGACATTAACATGACGGAGTCTAGAGAAGGAGGCTCAAGACTACAATCTTCGCAATAATCTATACAAGCATGGAAGAGACATATATATATGAGATTATGTGTACATGAAAGTGAATACTTAATGATACTAGAGACTGCACATCAAAGTGTTGTAGGTGGACACTTTTGACCATATTGAGTGATCAAGGTTGTATTGTTTTTAGGTCTTTAGTGGCCTACCCTTTATAGGGATTCATATACCTATGTGAAGAGATGTGATCCATGGCAAAGAATGCAATATCCAATCCATAAGGATGAAATGATAGTAAGACTCATGATCGGAGTACATGCAATCTTTGTAAATCCGATCTTATAGATAAACGTATGCAGAGATAATATAATAATGAAATCTCACAAGAACGCACATAGAATAGAGAGAGAGACAAGACTGAACAAAAGATTGGGTACAATCTCCCCCCATATACTCTAATGGTTGAGTTTCTTTGAGTACGTGTATTTATAGGATTTTCATTACATCTTGAATAGTATATACATGAGGGCCATGCTTAAAAAAACATGCATTTATGAAAAAATCCACTTTATTTACAAAACATTTCTTTCTAAGCAATCTACTATTTTTACAAAAATATATAAACTACTATCTTTTAAATGTCATAAAAAATATTTGAGTAAATCCATGAATATTCATGCCCTCATGATTCTTCACCTACTAAATCAAAACGGAATCACATTAAAAACCTCAAGACATTAAAATCCATTTAACATTTTATTATTCCATAAAGTAGAACATGCCTCCCAGTTGACAAGCAACTCAATTGATAAGAATAAAATAGACATGGATGGCTAGTCACATGTCCCATCAATGAACAATAATAAACATATTCCATGTAAAAAAACACATGCATGGAAATGAAAAATTGGAGTTTAATGTGATTGTGAATGATATGCAAAAATCAACTGTTTATAATGTGGAGTCAATTTCGTCTTATGAATACATTGAGGTTCTTCAAGTGATTGTTTTTATATTTAACTAAATATCTATGATATTGCTTACAACTACATGTGGTAATAATATCATAATCAAGTATTTTCTCTAGAATTAAAATTTCAACATCCTCTTCAAGTAAAGGAGGATCATCTAAAATAGGAGCGAGTGGTAAAGTTCCTTTAAAATATTTCAACAAACTAATATGAGAAGAACTATGTATATTCCAATGAGAAAGTATGTATAATCTAAAAGCATTCTCATTTATTTTTTTAATAAATACGAAAAGGTCCATAATAACATGGTGCAAGTTTAACCTTAGGATGTTATGAAATGTTTTTCAAATGTCTTTTAATTATTCATAACCATACCAATTCATTTTCATTAAATTGTTTAGCTACTCATTTCTTACTAACATTATGCATGTAACATTCTTGACTCTTCTTAATGTGCTCATGAACCTCATGAAGTGTAGAAATATGATCTTGTGCAAAAGAATCAGCCATTATCAATTTGAGTGATAGTCATGGGAGCGGGAAGCTTTTTACCATAAACAATTTCATATGGTGCATGTCGAGTAGTGGTATGTGTTATGTTATTATATGCAAATTGTCGTAAACAAATTTTCTCATTCCAATTACTTGGATTACTAAAGAATAACAATGTAATAAATCTAAAATAGTACCATTTGTAGCTTCACTTTGCTCGTTACTTTAACGATGAAGTGCAAAGCTAAATTCTATTTTGGAACCTAAATTTTAAAATAATGCAACCCAAAAGTGATTACGAAAACAAACATATTAATATGATAGAATAACTTTTGGAACACCATGATGCATAAAAATATATTTGCATAAACAACTTAGCCTTGAGGTGTAGATAGGATTTTATACAAGGAATAAAATACACTTGTTTACTAAACCTATCAACAATTGTTCCAAATCATATCATTAGGAGATGAAGTTGTAGAAACACCAATAATAACATCCATAGAAATTTGTTTCCATGGTCCATTAGGTATGGGAAGTGGCATTAATAATCCAAATGCTTTACCATGATGTTGTTTCACATGTTGACACATAATGCATTGGGAAACATACTATGCAATATCCTTTTCCATATTTGGCAAAAAAAAGAATTTTTTATGCATAGAAATAGTACTTTCTATTCCCTTATGACCCATATATAATGGTTCATGCATCTGTTCCATAAAAAAATCTTTAAGAACTTTTTTGATGCATAAATTGTGTTGGAAATACAAGAATCCTTTATCAAAAGTGTAGTGATACTCATTAGATGGTGTAGAATTAGTGAAAGCAGCCCACGTTTGTGAAAAATACAAATCAAATGCATAAGTAGGATTCATGTCATGAAATGAATGAATATGAATAACAAAAATATTACTAATTGAAATAATATTTGTTTGTGGGGATGGGAAGCGACTAAGGGCATCAACCACAACATTAGCTTTGCCAGGTTGATATTGAATTACAAGTATAAAATTTTGTATCAATGAAGCCCATTGAATGTGTCTTTCACAAATTAATGGTCAATTTAATAGATGTTTAATAGCATGTTGGTCTCTTTTGATTAGAACTTCAGAATCCATAAGGTAATGTTTCCAAATGTTTAAAGCATGCACAATGTAAGGAATTGAACTCACAACCTCTTGGTTAGAAATATGATGGGCTAACCACTTGCCCCAAAAGCCATGGTTGAGGATTACTTCCTAATCCTCTCCCTTAGGGTGTAGTTCAACCATCTCCTATCTCTCAAGGGTGTGCTTCAACCTTCTTCTACCTATCACTTTATTACATTCTTCCCCCCTTACTTGATCATTGTCCTTAATGATCTACTCATTATACCTCTAGCCTCGGTGATCCATTCTTGAACTCCCTTGGTACCCTTGAATTGATGTCCCTCAACCTCTCATAGTTTCTTGAACCTTGTTCGCAACCTTGATGTCTTGAACTCTATTCTCAACCTTAGTATCTTGAACCTTGTTCTCACCCATGTTCGATATCTTGAACACTCAATCAAGTGCCACCCAAGGATTCCCAAGGACTTCACACTTGCAAGGTAGCTCAATGGAAAGTTCTTTCTGAGAGCTTTCCAACGGTATCTTAAATCCCTCAATCTGACCTATGGATTGAGAGATACACTTGATTCTTTGTTGGGTCTAATTCTCAAAGCGCCGCCTCCACAATTCCTACCTCACATGATAGAGTGCCCAAGCGCCTTTTTTGGAGGCCATTGGATCATTCCACCTTGCCCAAGCCTACTTCCTAGGCTCTGATACCAATGTAAGGAATTGAACTCACAACCTCTTGGTTAGGAATGTGATGGGCTAACCACTTGCCCCAAAAGCCATGGTTGAGGATTACTTCCTAATCCTCTCACTTAGGGTGTAGTTCAACCATCTCCTATCTCTCAAGGGTGTGCTTCAACCTTGTTCTACCTATCACTTTATTACACACAACAACTAAGAGTTCCTTATCATACAAAGGTTTAAGTTTCCTACTTTCAAATGCAAAAAAAGATCATTTTCCATTAATATAGCACCTATACCTAAACCACTAGCATCTGAAACTACATGGAAAGGTTGTGGAAAATTTGGTAATTACAAAATAGGTGCATGAGAAAGTGCTTGTTTAAGTTTTTTTCAAAAGATTGTTGTTTTGGTAATACCCATGAAAATTATTACTTTTTCTTCAATAATATTGTGAGTGTAAGTGCCAAATAAGAAAAACCTTTTACAAACTTTCTATAAAAACTAGATAACCCTAGAAAAGAGCATACATCATTCACAGATTGAGGTACAAGCCATTCTTCAATTACTTTAATTTTCTTTAGATCTACATGAATGCCTTGACTAGAAACAATATGTCCTAAATACTCTGATTCTTAAAAAAAAAGAACTCTTTTCAGGATTGGCATAAAGTTCTTTTTTGCACAACAAATTAAAGAGTGTTGTGAAATGCTTTTCATGGTCATTTTTACTATCAATATAGACAAGTATAGCATCAAAGAAAACAAGAACAAAAGCTTGCTAATCAAGGAAAATGTTATTCATCATACATGCAAATGTAGCATGTGCATTGGTGAGTCCAAAAGGCATCACCATGAATTCAAAGTGACCAATTTGAGTTCTAAAGGTACTCTTATAAATATCATTTTGTGTCATTCATATCTAATGATACCCACATTTAAGATCAATTTTGCTAAAGATACATGCTCCACGAAGTCTATCTAGCAAATCATCTATCTTAGGAATAAGATATCTATTTTTAATTGTGATCTTATTGAGCGCTCTATGGTCAATGCACATCCTATACGTCTTTTTCTTCTTCTCCACTAAGAGAACAAGTGCTCCAAAGGGAGAACTACTAGGAATTAAGTCTATACTATGGTCAAGAGATCCCCTAGAAGGTGGTAGTGTAGAAGAAAAATCAACCATAAAGCAATCCTTATAGGAAGCCATAAATGATTTATGTGCATTAGGAAGTGTATGTGTATAATCAACTATGTTATTGACAAAAACAATACATGAATTGTAGCCTTTACTAAATGCACATTTTATTTGAGTATGACTAATTAATGTAAATGGTTGGAAATCATGCATTGCAGAAAAAGAAATATCTTGATTGTTAAACTTAAATCAATGCATGGATTATAATGATGAAAAAAAGTCATGCCAAGTATAACATCATAGGATTGCAAAGGAGCAACTAAAAATGTGCATTAATATATAAATGAACCTATACAAATCTGGACCTTATGCACTTCACTTGTAAAATCATATCTATTTCCTTGAAATGTAGTCTTAAATTTATACATAGGAGTAATATTTTTTTTATGATAATCAATGCATGGACTATAATTATGACAAAAAGGCATGCCAATTATAACATCATAAGACTGCAAAGGAGCAATTAAAAATGTGCGTTCATCTATGTATGATATACAAATCTGAATGTTATGCACTTCACTTGTAAAATTATATCTATTTCCTTGAAATGCAATCTTAACTTTATACATAGAAGGAAGTGGGTTTAGTTGGAGATCTTGCACTAGTGTATAATAAATAAAATCCTAAGAACAACCATCATCATGTACAATATTAACAATTTTACGATTAATAGTACCTTGTATGTAAAGTAAAGAATGGATAGAAATTTTGTTACCCAAGGTACTTAGATCTTTTTCCAATGCTTCTTTTGTCCAATCAGGTTGAGTGTCTTGATGAACCACCTCCATGTTATGTACTTGAACTTTGATAGTTTTCATATCATTAGGTCACAACCTACATTTACCTTTAGTATGACCAAACTTACCACAATGCTAGCAAGTGATACGAGGCCTTGTTTGTTGAGCATCCATCATCATAGTTTGAAGGGTTGGAGGTTTTGTAGGTTGTTAGGGGATTCTCTTGTGTACTGGTGAGAAATAGGATTGAGGATGGCACTAAAAAGTAGGGGAAGAAAAATTAGTGAAGTACACTTGAATGGAAAATTAGGCTTCATTGGTTGTTATCATTTATGTGTTTGTTGTAAGGGAATGGACTTGGTGATGGATTGAAACTCCTTCTATACATGATGTGCAAAAGAGATAGCTTCATAGAGGGTCATAGGACATAGTGTGTTGAGCTTGGCTTGGACTCCCATCTGCAAACCATGTTCATACTTCCATTACAAGGTATCTTTAGGAATTGTTTCAAGCAAATGAATAAGTGGCAGACATTGCCAAAAGCATTTAGTGTAGGTAGACATTGCATCTCCTTCTTTTCATCCAAACATTGTCCATGATCGACGATCATGTCAGTGGAACTAGGGAGGAAGGAAGGACTCCTTGATGTTTTCTTCAAATTTGATCCATGTGGTGGGGTGGTTGGTGCTATGCTGCAAAACATTCCACCATAACTGAGCTTTAACCACCAAATAATTAGTAGAAAATTTCACTTTATCAATTTCATAATATGATTCATCAGAATAAAAGCCATCAGATTGGGGTAGCCATGAAAGAACAAGTTGTCCATCTTTTCGGCCATTGAATCTAGAAAATTGAACATTTTTGGCAGCAATTTTTGAATGCATGCCTTTTTCTTGAGTCATGATAATGGCCTTCACTAGTTTAACTAGGGTATTTTCCTCACTTTGCATTTGTTGGATTAAAGCATCATGTTTGTTTATCTCATTTTGAGCATCTTGGAATTTGTGCCGCAAAAGCTCCAACTGTTTCTCAAGCAGTATCCCGAGTAGGGTTGATGTACCAAAATCCTTTATGGTATGGATAGGATCCATTGCCTTATATAGAACCAAAACCTATTACTAAACATGTGAAAAGAATTTTGGCAATATTGGAATTGAAATAGAAAATGGAAGGTTTTGTCTTAAAAATTTTAAAAGGAAGAGAGAGGTATAAGTAATGTTTAATATAAGTTAAAAGAAATGGAGTATTAACACGTGAGAATAGACTAGTGGATAAAGCATATCTCTTGCAAGTGAGAGGTGGTGGGTTCAAATCCCATACATGATAAATAGGGAAATACGTAAGATCTTATTACCACTCATTAGTCAAAGAGGGTTTACGCATAGCCAATAGCTTCCAACGGAACCAAAGGGGACCAAGAGAACCATGAGTGCTAGAGAATCCAAAGACGCCAAAGTTATTCCATATTTATGCCATAGTTCTATGCCTTAGTTGATGTTTGGGGTAAACCACAAGAGTAACTACATGGATTAACTAAATTAATGAATCCAGAGTAAGCAGTAGGGGTAACCACATGGATTAATTGAATTGATAAACGGAATTGATAAAACATATTTGATAAAATGAATTGATAAATGAATCAAGCCAAAACTAGGATAGGGCACAGTGCATAGTATGACAGTAGCATAGGGGCAAGGCACAATGCATAGTGCATAGTGTAGTAGTGTGACAATGTATAGTAAATAGTAGGTAGTAGACAATAGCAGATTTAAGAAACATTGACGAACATGACTAAAATAAAAAAAATGTGAATTGAAAAACACAAACTAATGCCGGACGAGAATTAACAAATTAAAACAGGTTTTGAATCATGAGCGGATATTGAGAAGTATAGCTCCATAGATGTACAAAAGCTCTAATACCAATGTAAACTAGATCTTGTAGATGCACGCACATAGAGATATTATAATAACGAAATCTCACAAGAACACACATAGAATAGAGAGAAACAAGAATGAACACATTATTGGGTACAATCTCCCACCACATACTCTCATGGAGGAGTCTTTCAGAGTACGTGTATTTATAGGAATTTTCATTATGTCTTGAATAGAAGTTACATGAGGGCGGTCTTTTGAAAAGCATGCGTTTACAAAAAAAACAACTTTATTTGCAAAACTTCCCTTTCTAAGTGATCTACTATTTTTAGAAAAATATATGAAATATTATCTTTTAAATATCTTCAAAATATCTGAGTAAATCCATGCACATTCATGCCATCATGATTCTTCACGTGCTATATAAAAACACAATCACATTAAAAACCTCAAGACATTAAAATCCGTTTAACATTCCATTATAATGTAAATTATAACACTCTCAAAGTGGGGAATAGACTTTGTAAGACATATTAGTCCCCGAGCTAAGAATTCCCATGTGGAATATATCATAGTTGCAATGAATTATCTTACCACATGGTTAGAAGTGTAGGCTAGTAGGAAGAATGATGCACAAATGATGGCCATTTGTTTTTTAGTATGTATTCATGAGGTATGGGTTGCCAATAGAATTAGTAAGCGATAAAGGAAGGCACTTCTTGAACAAGGTTATTGAATATCTTTTACAAGATTTCATGGTCATTCACAAGAAGTCGGCTATTAGAGCTATCCAATTAGCCACCCTACAAGGGGATATGTTACCAAACTACATCAATGGTTGTCGAGTTATGCTCCATCAAGAGTCCTTGGTAGAACCTATGCTCATAGAACGCAACAAGGCTAAGAAACAAACAGAAGAAGAGAAAAGGATATGCGAAGAATCTCAGGCTCAGGCCTTAGAACACATTAGGAGAATGAAATTAAGAAGACAAGGCCTAGAATAACCAAGCAACAATGATCTCTCCCACTTTGAAGCCCATCACTATCACATGCCTATGTGCTAGACTAAGAGGAATACTTCTCCTAGCATCATTGATAGAAGCCCTTTACTTTGGTTGAGCTAGGACAAGGCATACCACTTAAGATAATTCGAGAACTGATTGATTTAGGACCATCTACATGTGCAATACCATATTCTTGTTGTCAAGACATGAATTTACAAGTGAATAATATTGAGGCGTACCTTATATGATTAAGATGTGTGGAAAAACCTTGCATGGGTGAGGTGGAGCTTCCCATTCCAATTCAAGATGTCCACCTAAAAATCAAAGTACTACTATGCCATGATGGACCTTATTGAGTCTCTCATCTTAGTTCAAGATTGGATCTTTCATCATGTGGTCAAATTGAGCTAAGAAGTTGGCCTTTTAAGTTTATGGTACGAGAAAAATGCATTATAGTGGAACTAGACCGTAATACGACCACTGACCTAGATCCCACATAGGCTCTTAGTTCTACTAAGTCTAATATTGAAGAAAAATATGTTGCATGTGTCCCAAGCTCTATGGTGCATAGGAATTCGAGCTTTGAAGAATAGAATCAAAAGTGGGTGGAATTCCCTTCTATTCCAAAGTTGAGTGTGGTATGATTAGCTCCAACTGAGAGGCATGCAAAGCAATAGCCGTAGACTTGTGAAACAAAGAGACCAAAAGATCCATGGTGACACAGACCTATACTAGGCATAAAGAAGATTTGGGTATGAAAGGGTGAGCAACCAATTCCTTCTTCACTATTAAAGTCACCTATTGAGAAGCAAACAAGGAATCCAAGAAGATAAGCAACAAAGAAATAAAGAAGTTCATCCCAAAGAGTACTCCAAATTTGGGTACCAAAGTGGTTGATGAAGGTTGACCTTAATAATGAACAAATTTGGATGCCTAAGACGTGCTTGTAGGCTCCAATATTCTCATTTGAGCTCTTAGTCACTAGGATTTCACAGTCTATCCCAAACCCCCACACCTTTAAATGGAAAGCTCTTATATCCAAACAACCATGTAATATTCTTCCTAGAACAACTTGGAAATGTGTACCCAAAAAGTCACAGACATGGGTTGAGTCATCATCAAATACCATGTATGAACCTAAACTCAAATCTTGTAGTTCCATAAGGGAACTTTGGAAAGTCACACGTTGTAACATACCACATCAACCAACCTTGTAATACACATGTACACTACTAGGAGCATGTTGAGCCAATGCATTTTCTAGAGTATCTAGACATTGAACTCACTCACATTCTCACATGAAAAAACACACCCGTCAATTACAAATCAAACCATATCACACACGGATGTAGGGATTCATGTTGGTACTATAAAGGGAGTAAGGCCTCATTAGGTTTCTTAGACAATACTAATGTGTTCTTCTTATTATATGAAATCTATGAAGAGCTTCACACTTAGCAGTATACCATGGCTGAAGTAGGGACGATCTCTTAACCCACAAAAACCAAAATCCTACCCATTTAGGAGCATCCTGCACAGAGACCTGCAATGTTCAAAAATTTGAGGTAGGTCGTTGTAGTTGAGGACCCACCAATCGGATAGACTGACCGGGTGCATGCACACTCACATTAGTTCAATGAATTCAATGGACAATTAGGAGATGCAATACATATATGGAAATCCAATTGTGATTACAAATTTTATGGGAGCACATTGGCTTATAAGACTATTGCATTGATCAATTGCCTAAACTAGACCACATGAGATGCAATTACCTAATGCAAACTCTACAATCTGGAGAAGGAAAAGATTTTCTTAGAACATTTGTAGTCCCCTCTTTATTACAAAATGAACAATTGAAGAGGTTCAAGTTGTACTTGAATTTGGTGGGAGAAGCTTTGAACATGCAAGGGATGCACATCCTCTTTGATAAGGAGACATTAATACTAGACTTGATGAAGAAGAAGAATGTGGTGAAGCTTATTCAAATTGCTACTATCACTATGAACTTATCAGTGCCATTTCCGATATGTATGCAACATTTTTCCTTTCCAATATGGGAGAATTCACCCATTCGCACAAGAAAGTATAGTTTGGCTTATACTTGGCAGATACGATGAGGCTCACCATTAATTTTCCACATTGGATCATTGACCAGCTCTGTTGCAAATGCATGATGGCCTCGAACGCATGTACTCAATGGATGATCTGCAATCACTCGCATCATTTAGAGATGCTTGGCTTATGTTGTACCTAGTCAAAAAGAATTTATGAGAGAAAAATTACAACTATTCAAGACAGAGAATGCTTTAGCAGAGTAGGCAAAGAGGATGAGAGGAAAAATCCCCAATATGCAATCGAGAGGTGTAGTCATGACACCAGACATCTTGACAATAGGAGAATGCAGTGTTTCTCCCTTCACCATCTACCTTCCCAAACCAAGCATCGAAGGAACATTACTAGAGCCATTAGAAACACCCATCCCAACATATTTTGAATTCCTTGTAACAAGAGGATTAGATGATTTGGGTACCTTTGAATTTGAACAAATCATTCATGGCTTCCCATTGACAGATGTAGACATTGGGTCCGAAACAAAATATCAAATAGAAAAACAAATTCAAGGCGGGATGGAAAACAAGGCACCAAAGGAGAACACGATGTTCATTGGCAAGCAGAACAACATGATACTAGAACACATGAAGAAGAAAGATAGGAATAGGAAGAGGAATAAGGTAGACCTTCATACACAATTGAGCTTAAACTATTACACAAGACCATGGAAAGCATTCAAGCCCATGGTGGCCTTTTAGAAGGAAGAAGCATGTGATCATGGAACACATTTTAAAAGCACAGTAAGTTGACCAACAATTTAAAGAATGCCTACACCATTTTCTAAAACATTCACCCCTTAGGAACCTTGAACCTCATCCACCAACCATAACTAAAACACAAGGTCGTGTTGCATAACCTATCTTCCATACTCCCCCTAACTCATCCCACAAAATGGCTAAATCCATTCCAATCACAATCACACAAGTATAGGCAACCACTCCCATCTCTGTCACCGATGTATGAGTTGTCATTAAAATGGTAACTACATTCCCTTGTTTTAGATTTTGTGGCCCCTTCCCTCATTCACAACTTTTATCCTCCATTGACAACCCATTGTACCATACTGGAACCTCCGTTACCACATATTTCCGATGCAAACGTATATAGGTCATCCTTCCACCACTGCACCTTACCTTCCCACTCAGCCAATATTATCTTCATTTCCATCCACATAGCAGTATTCACTTCCACTCCAAGTTACCATGATTTTTTCCTCTACATTCCAATCACAATCGGCATGCCCTTTTTTTGTGGCTTAGTTTCTCCTTCTTATACACAACAAGGCCCGATGTATTTACCACCCGACCCTCACACAACTTCTCAGGTTTTGTCAAATACTACACCCATGGTCCTAGTATTTGCCACAACCACCTCACTCATAATCATGTCTCACCTCATGGACATTTCACCACCACTTAGTGTATCTCCTTCACCCCTAACAATTCCACCATCCCTAATCCCACCTCCACCAATATCATCTCCACTCACAACATCTTTCTCCATGGCATTTACTCTTCCCATGCCCCCTTCATCTTCCACACTTCAAAATGCATCTATTGTACGTACTTCAATAGTTGAGTCAAACAATAGCATCAATGATTGTGTGCCAATGGATTACAACATGGGTACCAACTACTGACACAACAGAACACAACTCCAAGATCAATATGCACACCTCCAATTGAGGATTTTCAACTCGGTAGCGAGCAATGCTCTTTGACAACATGAGTTCAATATCTTACAACTATCACATAATGAGCTAGAGGCA
The DNA here is from genome assembly GCA_020310875.1 of Ceratopteris richardii. Lineage (NCBI taxonomy): Eukaryota > Viridiplantae > Streptophyta > Polypodiopsida > Polypodiales > Pteridaceae > Ceratopteris > Ceratopteris richardii. Next base: position 105,774,230 of record CM035434.1, read on the forward strand.
ACGGTAGAAAACATGGATCAAGAAGTAGTCCAAGTCATCGAAGGCCATCTATGCACACAAATGGAATTCAACATGAAGCTTACATGTAATATGGCAATGTTAAGACAACATCTAGCCACAACAAAGGAGGAGAATCAAGAAATACAACAACAAAATCAAGAGAACTTGGCAATGGTCATCAAGAATACACCAAGTGCGCCTATAATTCCATTCAAGTTCCAAGCCAAGCCTCCTGAGAGCATTCAAATTCATTCTTGAAAACTATGCAAAATTGTTGGAAGCACATGACAAGCTCTATGAGAAAGTAGGATAACTCTAACAAAAACTGGGAGTACCATCCCAAAGACCATAGAAGCCACTACCGAGTTACTTGAATTGGCAAATCTAAAAAGTCAAATACAGGAACCCCAAAGGATAAGTGGCAAAGCACCTACTTTCACCACTTACTTCTAGCCCAAGGATCTACTAGCAGTGTTCATAGAGAAACCATCTGCCAACCGAACCAGCAAAAACACTTACTAAAAACATGTCAAAATGATATGCATGTAGTCTAATGCTCCACTCCATATCTTATACAACTCGTGATATGGACTATTCCTAATGCAGAGATCATAAACTTTTGCAATTAAATTCCATAACAATGCACACTGTGTGGATTGGGTAAATTACCCATATCTGGTACCATTGTAGGGACCCCTTGCCTATCTCATATATAATAGCTACCATGAAACCTTGGATGCCTCATCTGAAATCCATGCCAGACGTTGCAAACTAGAGTCTCTTAAATAATTTTTATTTGATGTTGGTAGTTTTCAAAACTTTTAGAAATATGCAAGCTCCACATGTCTCAACGCCATGCTTCAAAAATGGCAATTATGATTTTGTATATGATCTTAACACTACACCTTCTATCAAAACAGTCTGTGCATGGCACACTCGTATGAAGTACCTCCCATCCTTCTATAAATAAACATTTTAGGATATGTTTAACACCCACTTCTAGGGGTATCATTCAGAGGTCTCAAAGTCCACCTACCTGCTTCAACTATTTGCATGTGAACATACAATGCACTCTGAGTAGTATATAACACCACATCCCCAAGTCCCATGCACCATGGATTGGGAATGCTTGAAGATAGATGTTGCAAGAGGAATTTGTTTACGAGAACATGAATTAGCCACTCAATTAATACATTACTACATTGATCACCTTGTCCAACAAAGGGGTGACAAGGATGGCATACTCGAGAGGGGGAAGGGGAGTGCTAGTGGTAGGAGTAGCCAAGGAGGCCTAAGTAGATAGGCGCAAGTAGAAGGCAAGAAGGCCACCAAGAAGGATAAGTCTTAGACAAAGGACTCAATAGGCAAGGGATTCAATGGAGATCTGGTAGATAATAGGCCTATCAAATTTTCAAACATAATTTCTCATCAAAATAGTGATTTTTATCTGTACACCTCATTGTAGATATCTATTTTTGGTGGTATCAACTCCATTTTGTTCAACTTGAGGAGCCCTCAAGCTTGAGGAGTACTAGAACAACCTATATATCAATTTGAACTCTGAAATTACTATAGAAACCTAATTTTAACTAGATCAAACACTAGTCTAAACTATGCCAAAGCTAGTGTAAAACCATAAAAGGAGCTAGAGATCTCACTTTTGAGGTTGGATTTTGGATGAAAATTTGTATCAAGAGCTCTTAAATGAAAGATTCCATTGTTCTACTCTTTGTTCTACCTTCTGTGCACGTATGTGTGCATATTATTGTGCTTTGCACTCATGCACTTGTGCATTTCTCTTGCTCACAGTCATCATACCATCTCATGTTTCCATGGATTGACATTTATGGGGTGGATCTTCACCACTCTGGTATTTCTATTGTGGTAGAGTAGCACACACATACAATTGTACATTTGTCGATCTATATCTATATATAAATGCACAAAAGAATTATGTTTCTCCAATGATTAATGATATAAAATTCAATGTTTTTATCTTCCTAACTCCATGCCCTTCAATGAACGCATACATGCATTCCATGGGTAAAAGAAAAGTAACATAAACTCTCAAATGAAGAACATTATAGTGGAAGTATTGTTATTATTATCTCTAAGCATATTGTGATTTTTTCCTCAATCTCAATAGCCATTTAAGACCACTGTGTCAGACCTTTTATGGGTACTAAAAAATGCATCTAGCCATTCATTGGAATGGTTTCTAAGCACGGAAGATATAATCTTTTGAGTTTCTAAATTTCAATTATCGTATCTCAAACTATGGTTCAAAATGTGTCACTACTTAGTCCAAAATACTAATGTGCAAAGATATTATGAAGAAGATGTTGATATATTTTGGTAGTGATTTGTGTGAACACACTTACGACTGCTAGGGCCTTTTTTTCCTCTTTAGGAGTTATTTTCTCCGTCTTTTATATATGCCTATAACCCTAATGGGTGATTTATTCTTGTACATTCATTTCGTAATATATTCAATATTGTATGTTGTGCTCCAAGATCCTTATTGTTCCTTGTGTTGTTTGCATGCTTTCACAAACCTAAAATTCCAACAATTGGTATCACAGTAGATCACTCCTTCATCTAGGGCATCATGGACACCCCTCTAGTCATAGTTTCAGAATCGCACGAAAATTGGTGACTGTACTTAGGGAAATTAGGAGCTCAAAATGCCTTTGCTCTATGACCTATAAATTTTGACATGAGCTCGTTTTGACCTTTGAATGTGCGATCCAAGCACCTATGTAGTCAAATTTTTCCTTTTGTGCCAAACACATATACATGTTTTGGTTTTCCAATACAAACACTTCAACGTGTGCTACAAGTTTAGCATATCTCAACAAGGTAGTTTTGTTCAACCTTTGAGATACAATCATTTTTTTGTATCAAGGTATTTTAGTCAATGGCCATGGTTGAAAGAAATGATGTATTTCATATGTGGTTGTTGAGGATAGATTGGATTGTACTAATTACCCATTATGGGCATATATGATGCATCAGTATATGTAGCAAAAGGGTTGTGGAATATTCTATAAGGTATTGAGAAACACCCTACTACACCTACAAATAGAGTTATTGAAGATGATGTAGATGTTGTGTTGAAGATGATGATCTTTAGATTCATGTTTGTGTTGCAGATCCTACTGCATCTACTATAGGGCAATTTCCATGGGATTGAAACAATGCTCACACATATGCATTGATAGGTTTGTCTATCAAAGATGCCCTTATCCCTTTAATTCACTCTTGGAAAATAGAAAAGAATGCTTGGGATAATCTTACAACCTTATACAAGGCAAGAAATGAGGCTCGTGTTGCCTACCTCTAAAAAAATTGGAGAGTGAGCACATGAATGAAAGAGATTCCATGGATATTTCTGTGAGAAAAATCAAAGACTTGAAGGAACATTTGATTTTTGTTGATGAAGTTTTACTAGATAGTTCACTTGTCGTCTCTGTTTTATTGTAGGAAGATTGGTCTAGGGAGAACAATTTTATCATGTGTGTTGTAGATCAAGATTTGTTAGCTAGTCAATAGGGCAAAGGCAAATGGAGCTCATCTACTAGTAAGAAAAAATCAACTAATGTTGCACAGATGAAGAAAGAAGATAAAGGTGAGAAGAAAATAGAAAAGCAAAATTATTTTTGCAAATACTGAAGGGAAATGATCATATCGCAAAGAGTTGTTTGAAACAGACTACAAAAGAGGCAAAGAAGAAAGAGGCTCGAATTGTTGTTGCAAAGGCCTATACACCTAAAAAAAAGTCTATTAATCTTGTGCAGAATGAAGAATGGATGTTTAATATTGTTTGTGGCTATGACCCATCTTCTCATGAGTAGTGCATGTCTATATTAGACTTAGATGTTTGATACTTTGATAGTGGGTCAACCAAACATATTACCCTGCATTGCAGTTTCTTTAAATCATTTGAATCTGTCCCTACAGGGAATACTATCACATGTGCTAAGAAGTCCTCTTATCTTGTAATGGGAGTTGGTAAGATCATTTTGACTCTTGCTAAGGGTAGTTCGTTCACATTATCAGATGCTTTGTTTGTGCCAAATATCAAGAGAAAATTGTTGTTAGTTTCAGCATTAGCCAAGATCAGCTTGGTTGTCAAATTCATTTATGATAGGTGTATAGTTCGTGATCTATCAAATGGCAATGTCATTATTGCTTTTGGTATTTTATGGCACGGAATGTATAAGCTCATAGAACATGCAAAATATGTGAATGATTTAGCATGTGCAGTACAAGATTCTCAAGCTATCTCAGATGCAAAGCTTTGACATGCATGCTTTGGTCATCTAAATCATGCTAGTTTGATACATGTGCAAAAACATGAAATAGATTCCTCTCTATCCAGACTTGAGACACCTTGTAAAAATTTCTTTGAAGGCTCTATTTTGCTAAAAATGCAGCATTCATTCTTCCCTAAAGATGGTTCAGTTCTAGATGCTCATAAATTGCAGCTTGTTCATAGTGATGTTTGTGGTCCTATGCAAACACCTTCTTTTGGGAAGTACCTTTACTTCATGACTTTTATTGATGATTATTCTAGGCATGCATGGGTGTATCCATTGAAAGAAAAGCTCAAAGTGATTATGTGCTTCAAAGAGTTTTTGGTTATGGTTGAACATTTGTTAGCATGTAAATCGGGCACCCTCTGTTCTCATCAAGGGTGGAATGCATGTATTTTGATTTTAATCCATTTTTGGTTGATTGTGGGATAAAACAATAGTGTATAATGCCATGTACACAAAATGGAGGAGTTGAAAGAAAGAACAACTTTCTCATGGAGATGGAGAGTTATATGGTCAAAATTCAAGCTTTGCCACATGATTTTTGGTTTGAGGCCATTATGTGTGCAACATATGTACTTAATAGGTATCCCACCAAAGCACTACAATCTGTGAAGAGATGGATTTGAACTTGGAGAAGATGAAGTGGTGTTGCAAAAATGTTGCACTACACCAGCCAAATAAACTCTAAGGATATGTAGTGGGCCCTTTTAGCTTGTCAAAGGATATATTAGACACCCTATGTACCTTGGAAGATCACTCTCAAAAAGGTGAATTAAAAAAGATAAGTTGAAGTGGATTCAAGAACAAAAAACTTGATATTTATGTTTATACACTTGCTCAGTGTTTTAAAGAATTCTTTGGTCACAATAGCAATTAACTTAATTCCTTTTTGGTCACAATAGCAATTATGGACCACATAAAGAGAAAGATGTTTAACAAGTTGTAGCATCACTCCCATTTTCACGGGTTGTAGTAGTAATGAGACCCGTGATGGAGTGCTGACAGAGAAGTAGAATATGAAGAGATATAGGTGACTTCAAATGAACATAGCTCACGATTGAAAAACTCAATTGCAATGAAAATTTGTCATGATATACTATACTTAAGGCGAAAACATTACCAACTTAAATAATTGAAAATGATGCACGAAGTGGAGATAAATCATCTCTACAATCTGGCTAAGGAAACTGAGAGATATGGAAGTGAACAGTACACTTGCAAAAGCATGAAGTTATGAACACAAATGATCATGAAAATGAATGTATATTGATTGTAAAGTACAATGGACTTACTGGTTCATATGTGTGCCTTGAAACCACACTCTGATATGGCATGAAGCCCTGCTCATGGAGGTACAAGAACCGTGACTAATGAGCCATGTATTTATAATGATCTTTGGAGCCAAGATTTGAATTTGAATCTTCCTACAATCACTCTCCAATCTTTTAGTGATTGATTCTCCTACTCATTCAATCAAGAATTCATGGATTCTCTTTCTTTTTTCATCAAGTGGACCCAACCACTTTAGATTCTTTCACTTTTTACATCAAGTGAGTACTCAAAAAACACAAGAGGGAGTTCACAAGTGAACTCTACAAGGAGTTGACATTTTCTTTAAATTTATAAACGTTTTGATGACTCAAGCCATCACGTGAACTTGCCATGGACTTGTTCCAACAACTCCCCCTCAATTCAAGTGATCTTGAGGTCCTCAATCTTCCAAGATTACCTTCAAACCAATCATAGCCTTGAATTTGCAAAGCTTTGTACCATCCAATGCTTTGGTTAGGATATCTACACATTGTTGATGAGTATACACATAAGTTAATTGAATTTCCTTGCTCACAATCTTCTCTCTTACATAGTGATAATGTACTTCAATATGTTTAGTCCTTGCATGAAAAAAATCGATTGGCAGCCAAGTGAATAGAGCAATTGTCACCAACGATACTTGGAGTTCCAATATCCAAACCAAGATCTGTGAATAGTGTCTTCATCCACGTATGAAGATGCATTTCTCTACCTTAGGGTCGAACTTACCTTTTATTTGAGGTGGAATATGCACATACGTGAGGTGCTCCTTCTGTCTTCCTTGGAGCCAGCCTAATCTGCATCAGAGAACAATTTCAAACTTAAATCAAATACATAAGGGTAGTATAACCCCTCATTCATGTTCCCTTTGAGATATCTCAGTATCCTCTTGGTAGCCTCCATGTGAGTTTTTCCTGGGTGTGTGCATAAATTGACTTAGCACACTCACACTATAACATATATCAACCCTTGTCAATGTGGCATAGTTAATTTGTGAACTTAATTTGTGAACTTAATTTGTGATTAACCTATTGGAGTACGTGCAATCCTGCAATCTTGCATCTTGAAATTGCCAACATGTCTTTAATGTACTTTCTTTGAGTGAGAAACAAACCATGAGCTTTATTAATTTTACACACATAATCAGGATATATGTGATTCTCAAAACCACGTGGTTGTGCCATATATACCTCTTCTGTTATCCATCAATTAAGAAATGCATTTTTTACATCCAATTGAAGTATCGTCCAATTCTTGGAAGAGGCAATACTAAGCAAAACCCTAATTATGGGCATCTTTGCCACAGGAGAGAAGTTCTCCTCATAACCAATTCCCTGAGCAAAAGCAACACATTCAAAAATCTTCCAATTGGATCCTTTGGTTGTTGGGTTGTATAATTTGTAGCCCTTTTCATTGTTGTCATGTCCAATGAATACAGACCTTTCTAATTTGGGATCCATCTTGCCTCTAACTTGTGAAGGAACATGAGAAAAAGCAACACATTCAAAAATCTTACAATGATCCAAGCTTGGTCTTCTTCCATTCCAAGCCTCATATGGTGTCATTCCATCAAGTGATTTTGAAGGTAACCTATTAATCAAATAAGTGGTTGTTGATACAACCTCAGCCCATAAGTAATTAGGGAAGTGCTTCTCATTTAGCATAGACTTTGTAGCTTCAACAATTGTCCTATTCCTTCTTTCTACCACTCCATTTTGCTCAGGAGTGTACCTTGTAGTGATCTCTCTTTTGATTCCAATTCATGGGAGAAGTACTCTCCCCCTCCATATGACCTTAGCCTTTTTAATGTCTTACCTATTTGATTCTCCACAAGATCCAAATATCTTTTGAAGCATGAAAAGACTTCATCTTTGTGTTTCATAAAATATAATATAGTCCATCTACTGCAATCATCAATGAAGGAGACATAGTACCTTGATCCAGATATTGAAGCATCATTGCTAGGTCCCTATACATCTGTATGAACCAAATCCAAAAGATCTCCATGCATATATCCTTTCTTCATGAATGGTAACCTGTGAGACTTTCCAAGTTGACATGCACTATACTTATAAATCATATGTTGTTTTGACAAGGTAGGGATTCCAAGTACACTTTGGTCCTTGCAGATTTTCTTTAATGATCTTTCACTAATATGTGCTAGCCTTTTGTGCCATATTTCCAATTATGTGAGTGTCTGACTACCATACTTAAAGAGAGCAATGATTCTAGTGTCTTGTAATTCAAATGTGAACAATCTACTTGTCTTTTCACCTTTTGTGATTCTCCTAAATCCTTGGCTTGGATCTTCAACAAATTCTTCTGCTTTTGTGAAGCTAACCTGTAGAACCTTTTCCACAATCTATCCTACACTTATCAAGTTCTTTATGATGGTAGGGACACAAAGTACCTTGCTAATTAGGTTGATATTTCCATGAGGTGCTTTGACATTTTCTATTTTCTCCACAAGGTGTCTTGTATCATCTCTTGCTTTTTCCTTGGATCTTCTAAATCTGATAGGAGTGCCACATTTCCTGCCACATGATTGGAACAACCTGAATTATGTAGAAAACATGCTCATCAGACTTACCTTATGGCATGGCCATATTCATGATTAGTAATGAGTCCTTTTGATTTGAGTCTTATGTGTAGTTATTGAAGTCTCTTCTTCTCCTATTGCCTCCTTGATAGTTTGAATGGTTGTAAATGTTGTGGTTGACATGGTAATTGTTGAACCTTCCCCTTGAGTAGCCATAACTTCCTCTATTGTAGCCTCTCCCTCTTTGATTCATGGAATTCCTAAAGCAATTTTCAATTGTATGATTAGTTAATCCACAAATAGAGCATGAATTAGAGTCTTGGGATCTCCCCCTGCCTTGCCTTCCTCCTCTGTCTCTACCTCTACCATGTCTTCCTCTTCCAGCATAATTAGCTTGATGTGTACTTGATTCATCATCCACTTTCTTTCCTCTTCCTTTGTTTTCTTTGGAATTGCCTTTAAGAGTATACAAAGTAGAAGATTGATTACCTTTGGATCTTTCTCCGTTTTTGATAAGCTTGGCCTCTTGAGTAAGTAGTTGTCCTATGAGTGTATTGAAATCTGGTACATGCATATCCATGTATATATCCATAGTTGTGGTGAATGCTTCCCACTTCTCATCTGCCTTCAAGCCATTGATGCCATGTCTTACAATTTTTTCTTCATCTATTACCTCTCTAATGCTTCTCAACTGATCTGTTATTTCCTTGAGGTTTGTGAGAAAATCAGTCACATTTTGTTTGGAATCTTTCTTGAGAGTTGTGAAGTCTAGCCATAGTTGATGATTCCTAGCCTTCATACTTGAAGAGAAGAAGGCTTCAAGTGCATTCCACACTTCCTGAGATCTTTTACAACTTCTAATGTGAGGCAACAAAAAATCTGAGATAGAGTTGAGGAGATAAGACCTTGCAAGTGCATCCTTGGAGCACCATGTGCTCAATCTTTCTTGCTCTTCTTGTGTTGGTTGACCTTTGTTCCTGAAACTTGGCATAACTTCATCTCCAGACATATAACCATATAAATTCTTGCCTTGAAGATAAGCTTCCATCCTTAATGACCAGGCTCAATAGTTATCTCTATCCAATTTGTCAATTGATGAAGGAAATCCATCTACCATGTTGTCCAACCTTGAACTGATACCACTGTGAAGAGATGGATTTGAACTTGGAGAAGATGAAGTGGTCCTGCAAAAACTTTGCACTAAACCAGCCATATAAACTCCACGGATATGTAATGGGCCCTTTTAGCTTGCCAAAGGATGTATTAAACACCCTATGTACCTTGGAAGATAACTCTAAAAAAGGTGAATCAAAACAGATAAGTTGACATGGATTCAAGAACAAAATGTTTGCTATTTATGTTCATACACCTACTCAATGTTTTGAAGAATTCTCTGGCCACAGTAGCAATTAACTAAATTCCTTTTGGGGAACTCTTAATAACTTAGTAAACTAAAAATCAAGATATGTTTCATAAAAAACGATGGACCACATAAAGAGAAAGATGTTTAACAAGTTGTAGCATCACCCGGATTTTCTCGGGATGTAGCAGTACTGAGACCTGTGAGCAGAAAAATGTTTATATCTCAAGATTCCAAGATGCAATGATTATGAAAATTTGTAGGCATATACTAGACAGTATTTTGATTCTATTAAGCTTTGAATCATGAAAAGGATAAAGTACACACTCAGAACCAGCTCTAAGAAAAACACTAATCTGATGGAGTGCTGACAGAGAAGTAGAATATGAATATATATAGGCACATTCAAATGAACATAGCTCACGATTGAAAAAATCAATTGCAATGAAACTTTATGACTATATAATAGAAGTAAGGAGCAAACATTTCCAACTTATATCATTGAAAATGATGCACTATGCTCAGAGAAATCATCTCTGCAATTTGGCTCAGAAAACTGAGAGATATGGCCATGAACAGTACACTTGCAAAAGCATGAAGTCATGAAGACAAATGATCATGAAAATGAATGTATATTGATTGTAAAGTACATTGGACTTACTAATACATATGTGTGCCTTGAAACCACACTCTGATATGGCATGAACCCATGCTCATGGAGGTACAAAAACCGCGACTAAGGAGCCAAGATTTGAATTTGAGTCTTCCTACAATCACTCTCTAATCTTTTAGTGATTGATTCTCCTACTCATTAAATCAAGAATTCGTGGCTTCTCTTTCCTTTTTCATCAAGTGGACTCAACCACTTTAGATTATTTCACTTTTTACATCAAGTAAGTACTCAAAAATTACAAGAGGAAGTTCACAAGGGAACTCTACAAGGAATTCACATTTACTTTAAATTTCTAAACCTTTTGATGACTCAAGCCATCACTTGAACTTGCCATGGACTTGTTCCAACACAATCTATCACTCCATATGAGGCTTTTCATGGTCTCAATCGATCTCTTTCTCATCTACATGTCTTTGGTTGTTTTTCAAATGCATTAGTGCATGAAGAACAACACAGGAAGTTGGATGATAAAGCACTAAAATGGATTTTTGTTGGGTACAATTCTGAAGCAAAGGCTATCATTTGTATCATCCAAAGACTAAATGCATTTTGGTTAGCCATGATGTCGTTTTTGTGGAAGATGCAATTCCGCCATTACTTACATGTACTAAAGAGACATCAATGAGCTCGAAAGATGTGTATGAAAATTTGGTTCCTCTTTTTATAGGTGGACAATCAAGTGCTAGTCTAAATGAGGAAAATTTACAGCCTTTAAAGGTTTCACATGATGATGTAGATCATTCCATTTCTGATGTAGATTTACATGATGCTCTCGTTGATGAGAGCACTGACATAGAGAAGGCAAAAACTATGCCAAGTTGGTGAAAACATTGAGAGATAGCAAACTAGATTCCCTCTATCATATCATACCTATTCAGTCTCTCATACTGTTTCTTTTGCATGAGATTGCTATGCTATGGCTACCTCTAGTCTTTGTGATGAGAATGAGCTTATTTCCTTTGATGAAGCACAATGTAAAAAAAAATGAATGGCTACTATGCAATCAGAATATTATACTATTATGAAGAATAGTAGAAGAATGGTACCTAGCCTTTATGTGATTTTCCTCTAGCCAAAAAGGTATAAGGCAACATTTGTTGCAAAATGTTATGCGCAAGAAAGAGGCATTGATTTTGATGAAAGCTTGTGCACCAACATGCCGAATGACCACTGTTCATAGCATTTGTGCACTTGTAGCTCATCATGGTTTGAATGTACATTAGTTGGATATTAAAATTGATTTTCTAATTGGTGACTTACATGAAGAAGTGTATGCATTTCAACCCCATAATTTCAGGCAAAAAGGGCATGAAAAAAAAGTATGCAGGTTGAAAAAGGCATTAGATGGTTTGAAGCAAGTACCATGTGCTTTCTTGATTGCAGATGGTTTTGAGAATAGTCAAACTAAGAGCACCATATATGTTAAGCATGCAGATGATGTACTTTTTATCATTTTTGTGTATGTTGATGGCATACTATTCATTGGTCCAAATGAGAAGCATATTGCTGATTTTAAGTCTAACATGCATGCCTCTTTTGAGATGTCACATTTGGGGCATTTGCATCATTATTTGGGCATTCAATTTATGAAAGTTGATGGGGTGAATATCTTTGTGTCAAACAAAATATACTGACACATTATTGTAGCATTTTGGACTTGAACATTGCAAACCTATTACCTCTCCTATGGAAACAAGTTTATGGTTGAGTCTTCATGATGTTTGATATATATTTGATGTTGTTTTCTATCAGCACACTCTTGGATGCTTAATTTACTTATGCATAAGGTGGTCTAACATTCAATTTGTTGTCTCTAAAATGAACATGTTTATGCATTGGCTAAGTGTCAAGCATTGATAGGCAGTGAAGCACATCTTTCACTGCTTGAGTTCTAGTTGGCTACTTGGATTGTTTTGTCCCAAGGGTGGATCATTATTGCCAGATTTACATGCTTTTTTTTACTCTAGTTGGGTTGTTTGCTATGACACACATGTGTCCACTAGTGGTTTTCTGGTAGCTCACGCATATCTTGGTTAAGCAAGAAGATGCCTGTTGTGCTCACTTCTAGTTGTGAGGCTAAGTATAGGGCAATTTTCACATTGATTGTTGAGTGTGTGTGGCTCAAATGCCTTTTGGCTAATTTGGGTGTTGTGAGGCTTCTACCACCACCATCTTCACTCATAATCATAGTGCATTGCTAGTTGCGAGGAACCTTGTGTTCCGTGCTGGCACTAAGAACATTGAGGTGCACTACCATTATGTCAGGGAGAGATTCTCTACCGAAGACATTAGTGTGGCATATGTGCCCACACAGGATAACACTACAAACCTTTTCACAAAGGCTCTACCTAGGGAGAAGTTTGAAGCTTTTCACAAAGCCTTGGGCTTACTTCCTTGTATGGGTTGATCTCTTTCCACATAGTTTGGAACTTCCTTATATATGAGTGCCAACTCCTTGTTCATCACATCACTACCAAGGGGGATTTGTTGATATATTTGGGTTGTGATGTTTTTTAACATACTTCAATAGAAGGGGAACTTTTTTCCCTATTTAGGAGTTTTTTCCTTCGACTTCTATATATGCCTATAACCCTAACGGGTGAGTTATTCTTGTACATTCACTTGGTAATACATTCGATATTGTGTGTTGTGATCCAAACTTTTTCTTGCTTGTGTTGCTTGCATGTTTCGACATACTTTAAACTCCAAAAGAAGAAGATGTTCTTCCTCCTTTTGGGACTCATAGAAACAAAGGAAATATGCTGAAGGTTCTTCATAATACCACATGGATAGGTCAAAAAACTAAGAAGCTCTCTATGAGGTGCTTGATTTCAAATGCTCACATGTATCACCTAGGTGCTAGCCCTTGATGGGCATCTGCTTGCCATACACCCTATATGTGAAAAAAAAATTAAATCTCTTACCTCATATGCTTGTCACATGATGGATTTGTGCACAAATTATTCTCTTTTATTGATCTGCAATGGATTTCGACACACAAAATCCAAGACTCTACAAGCTCCATACAAGGAAGAGGATCAATTTTTCTCCTTCTTTAGAGAATTTAACCATCGATGGCCATGAGCATTTATGAAGATTATGTTGAGATGGCTTTGCTCCAAGAAGAATTTCCTTCTCTCAGCTGAAATTTTACCCCTTGATCTCTCTCACAAGCTGTGATACCCAATGTGATATCCCAACTAGGTAGCTCATTCTTCTTCCAACCTTAAATAGCCCTTGCACTCAGGCATATCTAGAGTCCTCTAGAAGGTTCCATGACACTCCTCATATGACCACTCTACGAAGATGGAATAACACCTATAAGTGAATGGACTCATGCTAGATCCTTGGAACCCTTGAGCCCTTGTCCTTGACCCATACAGGGTCCCTAACTAATATAGTGGACCAATGGTAGACCATGTAGGTCTAAGTAGAATCTAACATTGGTACTATGGCTCATTATGTTCGTCACTCCTTTCTTATAGGATTGCTATTTATTGATATCCTTGCCATTTATTGATTTCCTTGTCTTTTACTTCTTGCCGCTCCTTCACAATGAAATTCATCGTCTATTACTTTCATCTTCTATTGTACTATGGAAATCTTTATGACGTTCTAAAGAAGCTTCTTCTCTTCTTTACGCATGTTCTCTCATTAGCTTTTACTTCTTGCCGCTCCTCTACAATGAAATTCATGGTCTATGACTTTCATCTTCTATTATACTAAGGAAATTTTATGAAGCTCTAAAGAAGCTTCTTCTCTTCTTTACGCATGTACTCTCATTAGCTTCTGTATAGGGTTTGGGATTATGGTCCTCATAATCCATCTTGTAACATTGTGTTGCATTATCAATATAACATTTGAACATCCATAGGTCGGATTTAGACATGTGAAAGACCATTTGAAAGCTCTCAAAACAAATGTTCCAATGAAAGCACTAGATTGGGGATCCAAGACACCTAGCATGGGTGAGAACTAGGTTCAAGATATTGAGGTTGAGAATAAGGGTCTCAAGAGACCAAGTTTGCAAACAAGGCAAATCCGTAAGCAAGTGGCCAAGAAGGCAGAAAGGTAAAGTTCTAGAGACTAAGGTTGAAAGCAAGGGTTCAAGAGACCAAGGTTGAGAACACGAAGTTCAAGAGATTGTGCAAGGGTGAGGACATCAATTCAATGGGAGATAAAGGATTGATCATTGAGGACAATGATCTCTAGAAGGAGAAGAGAGAATTAGACTCAAGATATGACGAGTAGGATATGGTTGAACCACACCCTCAGAGGGAGGATTAGGAAGTAATCCTCAACCATGGCTTTTGGGGCAAGTGGTTAGCCCATCATACTCCTAGCCAATAGGTCATGAGTTCAAATCTCATAACTGATCTAGGAGATCTCTTCCTATTAGAATACTCTTTTGCCCTATCAGTGGCTTGTTGCATCTTGGCTTTAGCTATTTCTAAATTTGCTTGGAGGTTTGCTAAGAACTCCAAAGCACTACGACATTTCTTTGGCATTCTTATGGTACTAGGAGCATTAGGATCTATGCCATAGTTCATCTTGAAAGGAGACATTTCTGTCACCTTGTGAGGCCTATTGTTATAAGAAAACTCTACTTGTGGCAAGTAACTATCCCAATCTGTCTGCCTCTCAAACACATATGCCCTCAACATGTCCTCTAGAATCTGGTTGACCTGCTCAGTCTGACCATCTCTCTGTGATGATCACCACTACTCATTTTTAATGACACTTTTAATTTGTCAAATACAAACTTCCAAAAGTGTCCTGTGAATATGACATCCCTATCTGAAACTATGGATGTTGGTAACCCAGGCAATTTGAAGACATGCTAGATAAACAACTCTGCTACCTATGGAGCTTCTATCGTCTCCTGCATGGGTATGAAATGAGTCATCGTGCTCAATCACAACTAGGATAGTATCGCACTTGTGTCTTTACCCTTTATGCTTTGTTGTCTTGACACATAAAGCATTGTTGAACATGAGTGTGCACATCTCTGGCTAATCCAGGCCACCAAGATGTTCTTTTAACAAGTTGTATGTCTTGTCAACACCAAGATTTCCCGTGCAAGGCACATCATGGTTATCATGCATGAATTTTCTTCTCAAATCTCGGGAATATGGTATGCAAAACCTTTCCTTTCAGTTTGACTATTCCATTCTCCTTTGAAAAATTGGAATATGGACTGGACTTAGTTGCTCTGCTAGGGGAAGAAACAGCTCAAATTGCTCCATCTCCTATAATAGAGTCATCTCTGAAAAATGTAAAGCTCATTTGATACATTATTGGTGATAAAGCATCAGCTACTATATTCTCTTTGCCTCTTCTATATAGGATTTACATGTGAAACTCCTGCATGAGCTCAGCCCAATGAGCCTGTTTGCCTCAAAGATCTGGCTGAACAAAAGTACTTGAGTGTATGGTGATCTGTGTATGTCTTAAAGTTTGCACCATAAAGATAGTGTCTCTAGACTTTAAGTGCATGTACTACTGCATACCACTCCTATTCATGCGTTGGTCAATCACGCTATGCATTACTCAATATCTTGATTTCAAAAGATATTGGCCTGCCATCTTGGCTCAAAGCTGCCCCTATGGCTATGCCACTAGCATCAGTCTCTAACTCAAAGGGTTTTTGTGGATCTACCACTATGCCACTGGTGAAAGCATAGTATCTTGCACATTAGAGACATTCTTTGTGACAGCCATGCCCACTATGGGAGATGATATTAGGGATGGGGAATCTCCAAAGTCCTCATCTCCATCACTCCCTACCTGAGTGGGATTAATAACTATGGTGGCTACTATTTTCTTTTTCTTAGGATAGTCCTTGAACAAGTGATGTCCTTGACACCCATAGCATAACCCCTCTTTCATTGCCTTCTCTTTCTACTGAGGGATAAGAATTGACTTATTATAAGCCCTCTCAGCCAGAACAGACACTCTTCTTTTACCTCCTATAATTGTCTTGATCATATGCACTTGCTTAGCCTCTCTAGAAAATGTGCATTGATCAAGCGAGGAGTAGATGTGTGGAAGGATCAACTTACCTTAGGCCATGAGGACCTTTGGCCCTCAAAGCCTATGCCCCTATGGCCATCCTCATAGAGTAAAGCCATCTCCATGGTCTATGCTAAGGACTGACATCTCTCCTTCCTCACCAAAGGTCTAATGGTTGCTCTCAGTCTCGAGATGAACTTGTGGACCTAGAGAAACTCACAGATAGTATGAGATACTTTAAGAAGTACCTCTCTGTACCTATACAAGTACTCTTGAACCTTTTGATTCCTCTAATTGATGAAGATTCTTTGCAAGCAGATGTTGTGCCATGTCACATATAAGATGGTTCTTTCATTTCCTTCATAATAAAATGTATAAAAGCCTAAAAGTTGCATACTTGTGTTAAAAATAAAAAAAATCATTATGAAATGTATAATGTTGATCAGTTGAAGATGTAGAATTGTTCAAATCATTCCACGCATGTGAAAAAATACAAATTTGAAGCATAAGCAGGAATCATGTCATGAATTGAATGAATATGAATGGCATAAATATTATCAACGGAAACAAAATGTGAATGTGATCCTTAACTTGATTTTCTATTTCTTTTTGGTGAAAAGGGCCATGCATATAAGGTGCTTTATGAGGAGGAGAACTACAAGGATTCAAAATCTATTCAACAGTCAAAGGATCCTTTAGATGATGGTAGTTTAGAAGGATAATTGAACATAAGCTAGTCTTAATAAGGAGTCATAAAAGGTATATTTTCATCAAAAAGGTTATGAGTATAATCATTTATGACATTTACAAAAATGATGCATGAATTGTAACCTTTCCTAAATGCACATTTTACTTCAGTATGATTTATTAATCGAAATGGTTGGAAATCATGCCTTGCAAACAAAGAAATGAGTTGAACTTTAATTTCAAAATTAAATATATGTATATGATATTCAATAGATGGTATGATGGTGAAGAAAAGGCATGCCAAGTATAACATCGTAAGATGGAAAAGGGGAAATTAAAATGTTTGTGCATCTACATTTGAACCTATACAAGTGTTAACATCATGCACTTCACTTGTTACATTATATCGAGTTCCTTGAAATGTAGCTTTCACTTTATACAAGGAAGGAAACGAATTTAATTTGAGTTCCTACACTAACATATGAGAGATAAAATCATGAGAAATACCATCTTCATGTAAATATTCACAATTTTATTATTGATAGTACCCTATATGCAAAGGAAAAAATGAATAGAGATTCTGTTACCCCAAGTACTTCAAATTTTTTTCAATGCTTCCTCAATCCTAACAGGATGATTTTCTTTGTCTCCGGGGGTTTGGTAGGTTGGAGGGATGAGGCTATGAGTGTTGTTAAATAGTTAGATAGAGGAGTTACTGGAAAAATTGGATAAGAAGAGGTAGTAAAATAGTGTTTCAGAGGAAAATTAGGGTTGGCAAAAGGTTATCATTGACATACTTATTGCAAATGGATCAACTTAGTAAAGGATTGAAACTTCTTCTTTGCATCATGTGCAAATGAAATAGCTTTGTATAGCATTGTAATTCATAGTGTGTGAAGCTTGGCTTGTACCCCCATCTCCAAACTCTCTTCACACTTCCTTTGCAAGGTATCTTGAGGAACGTCTTCAAGAATGCAAACAAGTAATATACTTTGCCAAAATTGTTTGGCGTAAACCTTGTAATGGTATCACAATTTCTCAAGAGCTTTTGTACATACAGCTTCTTAAAGAGAGACAATGATACATAAAGCACTATGAGCTACTAAATCTGAGTGCCTTTATAAAAATATGGTGCTATTTGCACGTGAGGTATGTATGCATCATAATGGGAACATCAAAAGTGAAGCATGGGCAGTGGACCTCAGAAGTGCATACAAGGACAAAGGGGGAAAAAGGCAAGCAAGAGATTGAAGAGTTTAACACTTGTAATAAGAGAATTGGAGGAAGGCATGCCTAAACTGGAGGAACTGAGCTTTTGCGTGAAAAGTGGCAACTGTTTATTAGTTTTACTTATAGATTTGGAGAGATCAATTACGAGATCAACCTGTGGAGAGGTCCTTGCCTTCTATTATGAATTTGCAGTTGCACAGGTAGAGTAGCTTGCATGTCGAAT
Source organism: Ceratopteris richardii (assembly GCA_020310875.1). Taxonomy (NCBI): domain Eukaryota; kingdom Viridiplantae; phylum Streptophyta; class Polypodiopsida; order Polypodiales; family Pteridaceae; genus Ceratopteris; species Ceratopteris richardii. Next base: position 105,792,584 of record CM035434.1, read on the forward strand.
GATGGATGAAGACAAAACAAACGAAAGACAAGAGTATAGGTGGGGGAGAAGTTTTGTTTTGGAATTTCGGTAGGCAACAGTTTCTTGAAGATAGATTCTGGTTCACTTGGATGTAGAAGAAGGGACGCTAATGATCGTTGATGATCGTAGGAGTGGAAGATTTAGAGCTATGAAGATTATGGCATCCGATATTTAAGTCCAACTCAAGAGATATCCCTTTTGAGACCCTGGGAGAGGGTGGAACATTACGAGGAGGAAGCACAATTGTTTGGGGAGTTTTCAGATTTTTCTTGAGAGAGAATGAGGAAGGTGACAATTTCTGGCTCTCTTGGGCTTCACCACACAACGATCAGTAGAAGAAGACTTATCTTGCTTTAGAGAACATTGAGGGTAAGATCATGTTCATCATGTTTATTAGATAAGGCATATGTAATAGTTTTAGGGCGGCAAGAGCTTTTCTCAAAAACCTTTTCAACCATTAATGGTGAAGCTAGACATGCAACAAGTGTGCAACCAGGGAATGAAAAGTTGTGAGCAACAGACATTCTTGTTGAGAAGGTGAATATAGCATAGAGGGAAGCAACACTCAGAGAAGACTACAGAGTAGTTAGGATAAAGCGTCTACGAAGACCATTGCAAACAAGGGCAAGACTGTTTTTACAAAGATGCGCAAAGGAAACTAAGTACAAGCCAAAGAGTTTGATCAGAGAGAGAATTGTTTGCAATTTCCTGAACTGAGATCCCGTGTGAAGGTTTATAGAATCACGTGCAACTTCAAACATCATAAGTTTTTTTTTTTATAGTTATTCCAACCTCCCAAGAGAATTGCTTGAATCTTTTCAATGGGAGAGTCAATAAAGTAAAGACCTTTCTGGTGACGTTGTTGATCAGATCTTGCAGATGCATGTATGTAGAGATAGTACAGAAACAAAATCTCACAAAAGTACTCACAAAATAGAGAGATACAAGAGATTGAACAAAAGATAGGGTACAATCGCCCCCACATACTCTAAGGACGAGTCTATCAAGGTATGTGTATTTATAGGTATTTCTCATTGTATCTGGAATAGAAGATACATGAGGGTGGCACTTCAAGAAGTGTGCATTTATGGAAATCTGCTTTATTTAAATAATCATTGCTTCATAAGAGATCTACTATTTTTACAAACATGTCACTTTCTAAGAGATTTACTATTTTTAGAAAAATATCTAAAATACTATCTTTTAACTACCCTCAAAAATATCTAAATAATTCCAAGCGTGTTCACGCTCTCATCATTCTTCACTTGCTAGATCAAAACACAAATCACATTAAAAACCTCAAGACATTGAAATTCATTTAACATTCCATTATTCCATAAAATATAACATACCTCCTAGTTGATGAGCAATTGACCTCAATTGATAAGAATAAAATAGACATGGATGGCCAATCAGATGTCCCATCACTGAACAATTAGAAGCATGATCCACGTGAAAACACATGCATGAAAATGGAAAACTGGAATTGAATGTGACTGTGAATGATAAGCAGAAATCAAGTGGTCATATTCTAGAGTTAATGATGTCTTATGAATCCATTGAAATTCTTCCAATGAGTGATTTTTATATTTAACTAAATATCTATGATATTGTTTGCCAGTGCATGTAGTAGTAACATGCAAGAAACTATCATTACGACCACCACCACGTGCTCGAGAGATGACTCTCCTCCCAACCACATGCCTCTATATATAGATCTCTCTAGGGGATTGCCTTCTTGGGCAGGTGGATACTAACCATCCATGTGTCAGCCTTGTAACTGCATGTACGCCAAGTGTCCTAGTTAACTCAAGTTAACTCAACTGGATGCTTCTAGAAGGTTCTAGAGCTCTTTGTCTCCCCATGTAGCCCGTGGGGATTGAACTTAAGATCTCCTCCTTTCCATCCTTGAGACTTAACCACTAGGCTAAGTGGATCACTTGGTTACAAGAGTAAATGACCTTCTAGTAAGTCTAGACTCGAGATCTTTGGTCATACACACAGATGAACAAACGGTGTCCTATTTTTGATCCGTCTGAATCGACCAGATCCTTAGATCATAGACTTACTTTATTACATAACATCATAATCAAATAATTTCTCTGGAACTAGAGTTTAAGCATCCTCTTCAAGTAGAGGAAGATCATCTAAAATAGGAGTGAGCAGTAAAGCTCCTTTAAAAGGTTCATGGAAAGAATTACGCATATTCCAATGAGAAGGTATGTTTAGTCTAAAAGCATTCTCATTAATTTTTTGAATAATACGAAAAGTTCCATAATAACCTGGTGCAAGTTTAACCTTAGGATGTTGAGAAATAATTTTTCAAACATCTTTTAATTATTTGTAACCATACCAAGTTATTTTTATTAAATTGTTTAGCTATTTGTTTCTTATTAACATTATGCATGTAATGTTCTTTACTCTTTCTAATGTTCTCATGAACCTCATGAAGTGTAGAAATATGATCTTGTGCAAAAGAATCAGCCATAGGAATATCAACTTGATTGAGAGTCATGGGAGTGGGAATTTTTTTTACCATAAACAATTTCATATGGTGCACGTTGAGTAGCGGTATATGTGTTATTATATGCAAAATGTAGTGATGGAAGTTTCTCATCCCAATTACTTGGATTATTGAAAGAATAAAAACGTAAGAAATCTAAAATAGTATTGTTCATAGCTTCAGATTTCCCATTACTTTAGGATGAAATGTAGAGCTAAAGTCTGTTTTAGAGCCTAAATTTTGAAATAATGCAACCCAAAAGTGATTACAAAGATCTCGATATGAAAGAATAACTTTTGAAAAACCATGATGTGGAAAAACACATCTAATAAATAACTTAGTAGCTTGAGGTGTGGAAAGAGTCTTTTTACAAGGAATGAAATACAATTGTTTACTAAACCTATCAACAATTTTCCAAATCATATCATTATGAGATCAAGTTGTAGAAAGATAAGTAATAAAATCCACAGAAATTTGTTCCCATGATCCATTAGGTATGGGAAGTGGCATTAATAATCCAAATGCATTACCATGATGTCGTTTCACACATTGACACACAATGCACAGGGAAACATATTGTGCAATATCCTTTTCCATATTTGACCAAAAGAAGAATTCTTTACGCGTAGAAATAGTACTTTGTATGCCCTTATGACCCATATATGGTGGTTCATCCATCTCTTTCATAAAAAAAACCTTTAAAACTTTGTCATAACTTGTGTTGGAAATACATGAATCCATTAAGAAAAGTGTAGTGATCCTCATTAGATGGTGTAGAATTATTGGGAGTAGTCCATGCTTGTGAAAAATACAAATCAGATGCATTCATGGGCATCATGTCATGAAATGAATGAATATGAACAACATAAATATTATTGATTGAAACAATATTTGTTTGTGGGGATGGGAAGCAACTAAGGGCATCAGGTATGCTTTTCTAAGTTGAAATTGAATTAAAGGTTGAAAAATTTTGTATGAATGAAGCCCATTGAAATCAATGGTTGATCTAAAAAATGTTTCATAGCCTATTGGTCTATTTTGATTAGAACTTCAGAACCCATAAGGTAATGTTTCTAACTTTTTAAAGCATGCACAGCAGCTAAGAGTTTCTTATCATATGTACTATAATTCTTTTTAAGAAGGTTTAAGTTTTCTACTTTCAAATGCAATGGGATGATCATTTTGTATTAATACAGCACCTATACCTAAACCACTAGCATCTGCAACTACATGGAAAGGTTGTGCAAGATCTCGTAATTGCAAAATAGCTGCATGAGAAAGTGCATGCTTCAGGTTTTCAAAAGATTGTTGTTGTGCTAATCCCCATGCAAATTTTAACTTTTTTCTTTAATAATAATGTGAGTGGAAGTGCTAATAAGACAAAACTTTAACAAACTTTCTATAAAAACTAGCTAATCCTAGAAAAGAGTGTACATCATTCATTGATTGATGTACATGCCATTATTCAATTACTTTAATCTCCTTTGGATCTACATGAATACCTTGACTAGAAAGAATATGTTCTAGGTACTCTAATTCTTTTTGGAAGAAAGAACTCTTTCACGATTGGCATAAAGTTTGTTTTTGCATAACAAATTAAAGGCTATTGCTAAATGATTTTCATGGTCATTGTCATTCTCAGTATAGAGAAGTATATCATCAAAGAAAACAAGAACAAAAGCTTGGTAATTAAGAAAAATGTTATTCATCATACGTGCAAATGTAGCACGTGCATTAGTGAGTCCAAAAGGCATTACCATGAATTCAAAGTGAGCAATTTGAGTTCTAAAGGTAGTCTTATAAATGTCATTTTGTGTCGTTTGTATTTGATGATAACCTTATTTAAGATCAATTTTGCTAAATACACATGCTACACGAAGTCTATCTAGAAAATCATCTATCCTAAGCATGGGATATTTGTTTTTAATTGTGATCTCATTGAGTGATCTATACTCAATGCACATCCTATAAGTCTTGTTCCTCTTCTCCACTAAGAGAATAGGTTCTCCAAAGGGAGAAGAACTAGCCTTATAAGTCCTTTCTAGAGTAGATCCTTAACTTGATTAGCTATTTCTTTTTCATGTAAAGGTCCATGCCCATAAGGTACTTTATGGGTAGAAGAACTACCAAGAATTAAGTCTATACTATGATCAAGAGATCCCCTTGAAGGTGGTAGTTTAGAAGGAAAATCAGCCATAAAGCAATCATGATAGGAAGCCATAAATGATTTATGTGTATTAGGAAGTGTATGTGTATATTCAACTATATTATTGACAAAACAATACATGAATTGTAGCCTTTCGCAGATGCACGTTGTCGTTGTAGTTCGTGATAAGGAGGGGGAAGCTAGACAAGAAATCGTTAAGTACTTGTCTTTAAAGCAATGCCTATATTTCCATATAAACTCATAAACTCGCCATTTCATATAATGGAGGCAAGTGAGGTGTCTTAGGTATTGAAAGAAATGAAAGTTGAAATTTTGGCTAACAATCCAATTCTTCACATTTGACACATGCTTCAACTTTTCACTATGTCAAGCTTCCATAACATCATATAACGCTTGCTCATGTAATTTTAAATACTAGGACTTGAAAACGAAGATGAAGAACCTTGACTCAGATGTTCAAAGTCATAGCAATAGAAATATGGTCGCGGGTACGTTCAAGAGTTCACCTCTGATGGACCATAACTGAATCATGTCTATTCTCTTGTGATGTTGGCATCAGAATGTGTTGAAGTGCTTTCAAATTGCACAGACCCATTTTGTGTATAATATGCTTTGCAAATCACATGAATAATAGAAAGAACTTTGATGAAGAGAGACAACCAACATCGGGTTTCCTTTTGTTTTGATCAACACACGCTTTGGGTGCCAGTAGAGTAGCACCATAGCTGAGGGAGAACTGCACTCTAATAGGTCACAATTGAATGATGCTTAAGCTTTTGCTTGATGTGATTAAAGTCAATAGAGCTTGGAGATGATGTTGCTATTACCATAGATAACAGAGTGGTATTCTTGCTGAGCTTCTTTAATGTGATGCACGATATTGATGGCTCATATCCAACCAAGACTTGAACTCACGACTTCCTCCCACATCTTCAAGGCGTCAACCACCAGGCTACGCGATGGCTATGTGGGCTAGAGTGTGTGAGTGCGTATTTCCAATTCATTGTACTCTCAAAAAAAATATTGATGACTCATTTCATTTCTCTGAGATAATTGCTGCGTTTAATCTGTTTTATGAATTCGAAGCCATCGAAGGGTCTAAACATTCATTTTGTGCCTTGCCTAACGAATTGTCATACACATAGTCCTCACAAGAAAGGGATAATTTTATGTTTTCATAATGATATGAACAAAGATAGGAACGCATATTGAGCCTATGATGTGCCAATCATCACTCAATGGTTGATTTGTGCTCATCCTGAAATTGTCTGAAATATTTCAAACTTGCACTTCTTATTATTCTGAGATGCTTCTAATCGTGCCACTACAATGTATTGTATTTTTCATGAACTTAGTCTTCCTCACTTTGTGATATGGCATGTTATGGTTGAAATGCACACCCATTATGGAATTGCATAATATATGTACTTTATCAAGAATAGATCTGAAGGCCTTTAAAAGGTGCATTTTCTGTTGCATTAAAACAATGTGGCATTAGAAAAAAAGAAAATCTAAACTTTAAGATTAGCAAACATTGGTGCTTGCGGTATTGGTTTTCTGGCATCGAGAGAGAGAAGTGACAATGATTGGTGATCAGTTCAAATTGTGTAACACACTCAAAGTATGTGCCAATCATCTTTGGCAAGCTAGAACAACACTAAAGTTAACAAATTGTAATTATGTCATTCAACAAATAAATGTTGATGATTGAATCTTACTTTAGAGTTTTGTTTCTTTAGTTAATCTTTGCTTGGATTTAGACAATCTAGTTGATCTCAAGATTTCTTGAGCCTGCCATGGTTCATACAACACCTTGCAATTACTATCCAATCATCTTTGAGTTTGTTGGAAGCACCCCACATGCACTCTATGACCGTCTGTTGACCTGATCTGCCAATCGAGCCCTTTCATGCCCATAACGTTGTCCATAAGTGACGAACACGTAGATGAAACTGAGGAAGAAGAAATGATTCCTTAACCTTCTCTTGAAAGGCCTTTCATATTGCAACATGATCTACAATATGCCATAAAACATTCCACTTGAGTTGAGATTTCATCACTAAATAATTAGTGGCAAACTTCACTTTATCATTTTTGGAGTAGGATTCATCTGAATAAAAATCATCAAACCATGATAGCCATGATAAACCAAGTTGAGCATCCTTAAGAGCATCAAACCATGAGAATTGGATTGATGCCAATCTTGGAATATGTGCTATCAACTTGAGAGGTTATATTGACCTTCACCACCCGTGCACGATTGTCCCCCTTAGAGTGCATCTTTTGAAGTACTTCATCACATTCTCAAAGTTCATTTTGGATGCTTTGGAGTTCATACCATAGGAGCTCCACCTGTTGTTCGAGCAATACTCTAATTAGAGGTGATTCACCAAAGTCCTATCTGATGTGCATAGGATCCATGGGTGTGTAAAAGAACAAAAACCCTTGGTAAAAATATGAATAGAATGTTAAGAATTCTTGAATTAAAGTGGAAAAGGGAAGGGTAGTTCTTGGGAATTAAAAAAGTAACAGAGATGAAAGTTATATCAAATATAAATAAAAAGGAGTTGAGCGATAACACATGTGAATAGTGTAGTCATAAAACAGTTGACTTGTGAATGTGAAGTTCCCCTCATTGCTAAATGAAAGGTACTTATTGCCACTCGTTAATTAAAGAATGTTTGCATGTATCCAAAGGTACCAATGGCCATGGGGGCAAAGGGAACCAAAGATATCTTTGTATTCTTTAGGGCATCCTCAACACCCTTCCACTCATGGTCTTAGAATCGCACGAAAATTGGTGAGCATAATTGGGGTCATTTGGAGTTCCAAACTAGTCCATTTATTAGCATTGAAATTATGATGTGGGCTCGTTTTGGCCTTCAAATGTATTATGAGTATGATTGTTGCAAAAAAAAAAAAACATTTTTTGCCAAACATATATATAGCTTTAGGTTCACCATTACAAATGCCTTAAAGTGTGCTACAAGTTGAGCAAAGCTCAATTGGGTATTTTTTTTCAAAAGCAATGTTGTATTTTTTATATTGGCTACTGAGGAAAATTTGGATGGTTCTAACTACCCATTATGGGCATACATGATGCGTCATGTATTGGATGATCTTCAATTCTTTGTTCTTGTTGCACTTCCTATTGCACCTACAATATAGAAGCTCTATTTAGATGACAGAGATGCACAACCACATGTATTGATGGCAATGCATGTGAAATGTGTCACTATTCCTCACATTCTCTCATGTAGAATAGCTAAACATGTTTGAGATTGTCTTACCACACTATATCAAGGAAGAAATGAGACTTTTGTTGCTTAACTGTGAAAACAATAAGAGAATCAGCATATGAATGAACGAGATTCAATGGATACTTTTGGGAAAAAGGTCAAGCATTTGAAAGAGAAATTTATTTCAACTTATGAAATCTTGCTAGATAGTTCACTTGTGCATATGAACGTTAATAGTCTTCGAGATTCTTATTAGAGTTCTGCATCTACTCTTTTTCTAATAATGAAAGATTATCCAAACATCTTCACTTTGACGATTGACTCTTTGGTTTGTTTCACAAATATCAATGTAGAAAAACATGTCAACAATGTTTGTTTAACATTAAGCCTTTCTACCTAATCATAAGGAATAAAAAATTGAGCTCATCTCTTAGTATTCAGAAATTTGATAATGCTGCACAATTAGGGAAAGAAGATAAAGATGATAACAAAACAAAAAAGAAAAAAAAAAAGTTACAAGTACTTTTCTTAAAGTGGATGCAAAAGAGGCAAAGACAAAAGAGGCTCGAATGGTTGATGCAAAGGCCTCTAGATCTAAGAAAGAGACCACTAACAACTTTGAGAATGAAGAATCAACATTTACTACAACTTGCAACTTTGACCCATCTTCTCATGAGTAGTGTATGTCTATAGTAGACTCTGATGTTGGGTATTCTGATGGTGGTGCAGCAAAACATATTGGACTTGGAATGATCATTTTTACTATTGCTAATGGTAGTGATTTCACACTAACGCATTCTTTATATATGCCACGAATCAAGAAAATTATTTTATCATTTCAGCACTAGCAAAAAAATGTTCGGTTGTTAAATTTGTTGATGAGATATGTAGAGATCATGATCTCTCGAATGGTGATGATATCAATGTTTCTAGAATTTCATGTCATAGTTTGTATTATCACATAGATTATGCAACATATGAGAATGATTTGGCATGTGTGGTCAATGATTCTCATGCTATTAGATATGCAAAACTTCAACAATATTCTTTGTTCATCTGAATTTTGCTAGTCTACTTCACTTGCAAAGGTCCAAAATAGTGTCCTCTTTGCACAAACTTGAGGAACCTTTTGAGCCTATCAATTTGGGTTCTATTTAGGGTAAAGTGCAACGTTCTTCCTTCCCCAAACATGGTTCAGTTAGATCTGCACTTAATGGTTACATTGTACATGGGTAGATCCATGTTCATCTTTTGTGCTTTAAATTGGAAAAAGATGCATCCAAGTCAATTAATTTAGTGGCCATATTATTTTTATCTTTCATATATAGATTAGAGATATTTATCATTAGGTAAAATCTTTTTGTGAAGTAGTTTCCTTTTCATAAGGCTAGCACAACCTTCTGCACACCTCCTTTGTGTTCTTACAATCCAACACATAAATGTAAATGTCTTCTTCCAAATGCGGAATTGTGGACATTGCCATCTGACAGACATCATAATCATCATCATCATCAAAACCAATGGGCTTTTGTTGCCTCCGTCAAATCAAGACATGTGACATATATGATTCTCTAACATGAAAGAATTAGATCTATTGAACTTTCAAATCACAAGGCTATCTTTTTCTTACAAAATTTTATCTTTCTTTTAGTGATTTGTACCACGACTCGACCAATGTGATGTTTATGAATCTTTTGATGCCATGATATTAAGAACATCTTGAGTAGAGTTGATATGCCAAATTGAATCTTGTTGCTCTAATTTTTGTTCAAAATGGATTCCTTAAAAAAATGTATAGGTGATCCTAAAAAGTCAAACAAGAGTGGAAACGAACTCTATGTTTTAGTTACTTTACTAGTGTCAAAAGGCCATGTGAGGATATGAAAAGAGCGATTATATGATTGACTAAGAATCAATCATAAATGTTGGTGACATATCTTCTATAAATAGAGTATTTGGTCATAAGAACGTAATCATGGTGCTAGCCAAGATGGCATCCAAGAAGGCATAAATCAAGTTGCAAAATATATAATTGACACTCATTGCATATACCCAAGACTTCAACATCCAAATTGGCTATAATGCACCTATGAAACCACTAGCATACATCTCTTATGGAGATGCTAAGGTATGCCTTTCACCTACATCACCAAAGGTACCCCAACATCTTGGTGTCTTCCAACTAGGAAAACCTCACCATAACCCTCTTTAACATGTAGGTGGCTTTATGCAAATGATATGAATAGTGAATGATCAATATGCATATGTGAGCCAAAAAACACAATATAGTTGAATTCAAGCCTAAATTTCTAGCAGAAGTGTCACTTTAAGAGGCCTTGAACATTGATGTATACCAAAGAGGAAACATCCAATGATAATAGTGAATGATCCCACAAAAACTTGAAGATATCCAAGAAACATTTAAGCTCAAATGAATGGTTGGAAAAACCCTTGAAAACTTGGAAACCCTCTCTAAAACAAGGAGAAGGAATTTTTTTTTTCAAAGTTCTTAAACATGCGCAATGAAACAATGTGCCAAAGAACTTCAATACCACTCCAAGCTATAACACTAGGTGTGTTGAATTGCTCTTAAAGTGTGACCTATAGAGCTAAAAAAGATCTGCATAGCTAAAAACATCTCCAATCACCATGATGCCTAGCTTAGTTGTGGGAATTACCCACTTAAGCGATCTCACATGGCGACAATACAAGGATGGGTCACGTCTCAAGAACTCTCAACTTCTCAATCAATGAAGTCCTCTCATATGCATAACGAACATGCCAAGGGTGGCTTTGCTGAGAAGGATCATAAGGAAATGAAATTTTTATACAAAACTTTCTACCTTGCTTACCATCTTAGTCTCCACTTACGATTATACATAGATTTTCAAAGTGTTGTAGGTTTTGATTGCACTATGTAGATTTTTTTTCACATGTGAAACACTTAACATACTAGTGAAACAAAGCTTTTTTGCTCCTTTTAGCAAAAAATATTCTTTTGAATGATGAAATAAACACCATCTATAATTGTATTTGTAACATACATTGAGTATTGTGTGTTGTGCTCCAAGCTTCTTCTTCTACCTTGTGCTATTTATACTTGCATAGACCTTCAGCTCTAACAATTGGTATGAGAGAAAGTCGTTGCTTCATCTAGGGTATCAGCAACAACCCTCCCATGAAAGTCTCAAAATCGCAAAAAAAATGGTGAGCATACTTAGGGTGATTAGGAATTAAAAATCTCTTCACTTTTTGGCCTTAAATTTTCCATATGAGCTTGTTTGAGCCTCCAAATGCACTATCATAGTGCCTATGCAGGCGATTTCATCCTTTTGTGCCAAACATACATACACTTTTGGTTTGCTAGTACAAGCCCCTCGAAGTCTACTATAGCTATAGCAGAGCTCGACAGGATGGATCTATTCAATTTTTTGAGATGCAGTCATTTTCTTGTGTTAGGGTATTTAGTCAATGGCCATGGTTGAAAGCATTGATGTATTTTGTATGCTGGTTATTGAGTGCAAGTTGGACGGTATTGATTAACTACTATGGGTATATATGATGCATCATGTATTGGTAGCAAAAGGTTTATGGAATATTGGGCAAGGTATTGAAAAACACCCTAGTACACTTGCAAATAGAGTTATTCAAGGTATTGCAAATGGCATTAAAGATGATGATATTCAAACTCCTATTAATGTTGCCATTCATGGTTCACCTACTATAGAGCAACTTGGATGGGATGGTGCATATGCTTAGGCAAATGCATTGATAGCTTTGCCGGTCAAACGTGCCATTATCCCTCCCATTCGCTCTTGAAAAACAACAAAGGATGCTTGGGATAAACTTACCACTTTATAATAGGTAAGAAATGAGGCTTGTTTTGCTTAGCTTCAAAAAAACTTGGAGAGATCATATGAATGAAGGCCATTCTATGGATAGTTTTTTGACAAATTTCAAAGATTTGAAAAAGCAATTGATTTTCGTTGATGAAGTCCTGCTAGAGAGTTCACTTATGTAGACCATTCTTATGGTCTTCCACATTCATATAAGATTTTTTCTTGTACTCTTTGATTGATGATGAAAGGAAATCCAAATGGCTTAACATTTGAGGATGTACGTTGCACATCAAACAACCAAACATATTAACTTGCAACATAGCTTCTTCGATTCACTTGATCCAACCCCTACATGGAATACTATCACATGTGCTAACAACTCCTCTTACCATGTAATGGGAGTTATTAAGATCATTTTGACTATTGCTAATGGTTATTCTTTTACATTATCATACAATTTTTTTGTGCCATGGATCAAGAAAACTCTATTGTCATTTTCAGCATTAGCCAAGATTGTCTGGTTGTCAAATATTTTGATGACAAATGTATAGTTAATGATATTTCAAATGTTGTTGTTATTATTGCTTTCGGCATTTTAATTCGTGGGTTGTATAAGCCCAAACTATGAAAAATCTATCAACGATTCAACATGTGCAGTTCAAGATTCTTAGGTTATCTAAGATGCAAAGCTTTGAACTACACCCTTTGTTCATCTGAATTATGGTAGTTTGCTATGTTTGCTACCAAAACTTGAGGCACCTTGTAAATATGTCTGTGAAGGTTGTATTTTGTGCAAAATGAAATAGTATTCCCTCCCTAAAGGTGGTTTAGTTCGAGCTTCTCATAAATAAAGGGTTGTTCATAGTGATGTTTATGATCCTATATAGATGCCTTCTTCTGGGAACTACCTTTATTTTGTGACTTTTATTGATGATATGCATGGGTGTATCCATGAAAATAAAATTCTAAAGTGTTCGTGTGCTTCGAATAGTTTTTGGTTATGGCTAAAAATCTCTCAATATATAAATTGGGCACCCTTTATTTTGATCGAGGGGGGAATACATGTCTTCTAATTTTAATGCATTTCTTGTTGAGCATGGAATAACACATTAATGTACAGTGTTGTATATACCTCACAAAATGGATTTGTAGAAAGAAAGAACAAGTCTCACATGGAGTTGGAAAGATGTATGGTCAAACATCAGGCTTAGATACATAGCTTCAAGCTTGAGGTTGTTATGTATGTAGCAGATGTACTTAATAGGTGCCCCAACAACACACTACAATATATAACTCCATATGAAGCTTGGCATGGTTGAAAGCCTTCTGATGCTCATCTGTGTGTCTTTGGTTGCCCCCCATATGAATATCTACCTAAACAACAATGCAAGAAATTGGATGATAAAGCAATGAAATGTATTTGTGTTGGGTATAGTTCTAAAAGCAAAGGCTATCATATGTACCATCCACATCCTAAACACATTTTGGTTATCCATGATGTTATTTTTGTGGAATATGCAATTCAGCCATTATTTTCTTGTACTAAGGAGACATCAGTTAGCTCCAAAGACATGTATGATACTTTGCTTCCTCTTTTTATATGTGGACAATCAAGTGTTTGTCCAAATAGGACAATTTCTCAGCCTTTATAAGTTCCACATGATGATGCAAGTCATTCCATTTCTAATGTAGATTTACATGATGCACTTGTTGATGAGAGGGATGATATAGAGGAGGCAAAAACTATACCTAAATGGTTGGTGCTAGCTTTGTGAGATAGCAAATTAGATGCACCTCTATCATATCATACTAATTCAAGATCTCATAGTGCTTATTTTGCATTAGATTGTTATGCAATGTTTTTGGCTAGTCTTTGTGATGCAAATGACCCTATTTCTTTTGGTGAAGCACAAAATTCAAAAAACTAGATGGCTACTATGCAATACAAATATGATACTATTATGAATAATGGTACCTAGTCTTTCTATAGTTCTAAAAGCAAAGGCTATCATATGTACCATCCACATCCTAAACACATTTTGGTTATCCATGATGTTATTTTTGTGGAATATGCAATTCAGCCATTATTTTCTTGTACTAAGGAGACATCAGTTAGCTCCAAAGACATGTATGATACTTTGCTTCCTCTTTTTATATGTGGACAATCAAGCGTTTGTCCAAATAGGACAATTTCTCAGCCTTTATAAGTTCCACATGATGATGCAAGTCATTCCATTTCTAATGTAGATTTACATGATGCACTTGTTGATGAGAGGGATGATATAGAGGAGGCAAAAACTATACCTAAATGGTTGGTGCTAGCTTTGTGAGATAGCAAATTAGATGCACCTCTATCATATCATACTAATTCAAGATCTCATAGTGCTTATTTTGCATTAGATTGTTATGCAATGTTTTTGGCTAGTCTTTGTGATGCAAATGACCCTATTTCTTTTGGTGAAGCACAAAATTCAAAAAACTAGATGGCTACTATGCAATACAAATATGATACTATTATGAATAATGGTACCTAGTCTTTCTATGATTTACCTCTTGGAAAAAACTCCATGGACACTAAATAAGTATACAAGCTGAAGCATAAGCCTGATGGAACAATTGAAAAGTATAAGGCTAGGCTTGTTGCCAAAGTTTATGCTCAAGAGATAGGCATTGATTTTGGTGAGTCATTTGCACCCACATGCCCAATGACTACGGTTCATAACATTTGTGCACTTGCATCTCATGATGGTTGGATTGTACATCAGTTCGACATTAAAACTGTGTTTCTGAATGGTGACTTACATGAAGAAGTGTATGTATTTCAGCCACATGGTTTTGTGTAGAAATGGCATGAAAACAAGGTGTGCAAGTTGAAAAAGGCATTATATGGTTTGGCGCAAGCACCATGTGCTTGGTATGAAAAGATAAATGCCAACTTTAATGCACATGGTTTTGAGAACAATCGAACTACGAGAACCTTATATGTTATTTACTTCTGATAATTGTTGTGTATGTTGATGACATGTTGTTCATTGGTCCTAAAGAGAAGCATATTGCTAAATTTAAGGTTGATTTTCATGCCTATTTTGAGATATTATGTTTGTAATGTTTAGATCATTATTTGCGCATTCCGTTTATGCAAGTTGATGGGAGAATAACTTTGCGTCAACAAAAATATATTGACACACCCAACATGATATTCAATTTGATGTCTCACAAATGAGTAGGTTTATGCATTTCCCATGTGTCAAGAATTGGCATGTGATCAAGCACATCTCTCGCTAGGTGAGTGGCACTCAACTACTTGGATTTTTTTATCCCAAGGAGGGATCACTACTGCCAGATTTACATTCTTTTTGTGACTCATACTAGGCTTTTTGGTAGGACACTCATGTGTCCACTAGTGTTTTTTGCTTCATGCTTGGTAGCTCATGCATATCTTAGTTGAGTGAGAAGCAGCCTACTTTGACCACTTCTAGTTGTGAGGCTAAGTATAGGGAAGATTTCATGGTGATTGTTTGGTGTGTGTGGCTTAGACACCTTTTGGATGATTTGGGTGTTGGTTAGTCTTGTGCAACCACCATCTTCACTCATAGCAAGAGCGCATTGGTAATTTGTGAGAACCTTGTGCTCCATGTTGGCACAATGAACATTGAGGTGCATTATCATTAAATCAAGGTGAGCTTCTCTACTAGAGAGATCAGTTTGGCATATGTACCCACACAAGATAACATTGACTATCTTTTCACAAAGGCTCTTTGTTGGGTTGTAGGGTATGCACACATCCTCAATTGTGCATGGAAACCCTCCCTAGACCATGAGAATAACTCTTTTTGTATCTACTTAGAGTTTTCACATAAAAACACCCTCTTAGGACACTTTTTTATATTTCTCTAACACTATGGTAGAGAAGCCTTGGAAAATAACTTATTTGGGCACACATCTAGGAAGCACACGTGAAAATCCCACGCATGTCCTTTTTGGGGATTTGTTTGTTACATATTTGATCTTGGAATATCCTAGAAGATATGTTAGTTAGAGAGAGATCCACTTTTTGACTTTTCAAAAGAGCACATGGGGAATAGAGCTTAGCTTATAAATAGAAGCTCATTTCTGTAAAGAGGGGAGCTTTTGGTCGACATGCTCTCATGTTATATCATTTATCAATGGAAGAGGCTCTCATTTACTCCAAGACTTGTTACATTTACATGTATTGTGTCTTTGTGAGTGTGTGAGAGTGGTGTGTGTGTGCCTATGCATGTCTCTCCTTTGTATGAGTAGGATAATTGTATTTGCTTGTATTTTCCTCATGGGCTAGGATCCTTGACTCTCTATTCTCCTTGTTTTCAAGCATGTGGCATAGCATGGGGCTGATGCCAATGGTTATTGAGCTTTTAGGCTCTGATTTTGGCAGTGGCTCCTGTGAGTTATCATAAACTTCCACACTATCAAAGGCCCCCTAAGACTATGAAAGCAACTTCCCTCAGCTCGGAGTTTGTGACAGACTCAGAGTTACGAGTTTCTTTTGGCTTCCTCAAGATTGCAGACTTAGGCAAGCCATAGCACATGTCATGGATCTAGATGGTTGCAACCAATACAACCCAATAAATCTTCCAACTGTCTCTTCTACAAATGGTCAAAGCAGCATGAAGAATTGCTCATCTCAGACATTTGCCAAGACCCCATGCTGCTTCATGACAACAATATTTGAGGCATGGTGTTTTAGGATGTTGCTCCATTCCTCCTTTTTGTGGGTTAAAGGTGTAAGAGAAGCAGTCCTAAAAATAAACCTTGACATGGACTTTCTTTTGGACACTGGGAAAGGGAGATGCACTAAAGCAGGCTCTCAACATTCTTGATGCACTCAGTGATGACGAACTAGGTGCCATGATCAATGTAGTCACATCCATTCAAACTCATGTGTCCACATGAATGGGGCTCACTCGTCTTCTTCACGAGTATCTGTGGCCTGAAATTGTATCCACCAAGCATTCAGAAACAAGTTGGCTCCTCCTCAAGGCTTGTTCATTGTTACAATCAACAGTTACCACGCTTTTAGGCTCTAGTTTTGGCAGCGGCCCCATTGAGTCATCATAAGTTTCCACACTTTCCAAGAACCTCCCATGACACTATACAGACAACCTGCTCCTTCAAGAGGTAAATGTGCCACTACAGCTCTCCTCAATACACTGCAATACCGTGGATTTATCAATCATGGACCAAACCACGTGTTTCATCAATTTCCATGATGAACTGGTGATGCAAGCAGCTCTGCATGCATCAACAAGGGAATCAATGCTCTATCCATGCATGTCCTACACAAGATTTGAAGCTTGGTCCACCATTTCTCATACCAAACTTTATTAAAGCTTTTGCAAATCAAAAGGGGAGCACCTTTTTGAAGCAGATAATTCAACAATGACAGTCATAAAGTTTTTATTGCAATCAAAACAAATGAAACTTACATGATTAAAGGATTCTGCTAATATGATTACATGTCTGCCTTGATATAATGTGTATAATGATCCATAGACAGCTGATTCTCAGATTGAGCCCTCCACTCTCGTGCAATTGCATCTGCTCATATGGTCAGGTTTGAGAGTCAAAAGTGCAGTTTATCAAGACCTGACTCTTAGACCTATTTGCTGCGATCGATGGTGCTATCACCTGTTGGACTAATAAGCAAGAAGTAAAATGTTATTGTACCACAAATTTAGCTTCACCATCAAGCACAGGATGGATGGAGGTCATAGATGCATTTTTTGTATCCTTGGCTAATGAAAGAAACTCCTTGCTATTGGGACAAAGATCAGATCGATTGGCCATTTGAATCTGGCCAACAATGCATCTCCTTTGAGGACATTTTCTTTAATGATCAAGGGTACTCAATAGAAGACAGTGGTTATGAACACTACAATAGATGGATCCTAGGCAAGGCTGCATTTGTAATAAAATGGAAGTCAAGAAGTTTGTTGTATGGTTATCATTCAAGATGATGGGCACCACTTGGCAAATGATTTTAACATGTCACTCACAGCTATTGTCATGCTTGGCCATGATCTCGTTAGGTAAACCACTCTGCTAGGAGGAGCCCATATCTACTCCTATATCTCCAAGCATAGACTCTTCCCAGAGTATTTCAAAGTTAAGATAAAATGCTTTCTCGAATCTGAGCCTGAGAGCAGTGCTATTATTAGGATCTTGGGACAGGATAAACCCACAATCTCCTACAACAACACCTAATATGACCTCTTTGTAGCGGAAATGTGGTATACTTCTTCTCTCTGATACCACTCCTTGTTGACGCGACGAAGGCTGAGCCTTGCGGAAACCGCCACGCCCAAGAAGAACTAAGCTAGAGTGATTCAGAACACCTCTGTAATCAATCAATAGCTTAGCAAAGTCTAGCGCTCAACATATAAGACTGCGCTTCTAAATTCACTGAAAAACTTCACCGGACTGTCACTGGACTGACACCGTAATCGTACCGGAATTGTACCGGAATGAACTTCAAATCTATTTATAATTACTTCAAGTAAACATACATGAAGTAAGGAGGTGACGTGTGAATCCTTTTTACTTGCTGAACTCTTTCTGAAGTTTAAGAGAAAACTCCACCAGTTCAGACAACCTCTTTCCGGTCAGACTTTGTACTATGTGAGGATATCTTTTCCACCAGAAACTTTGATCAACTGGAAGTAGAGATGTCTAGCTACAGGATGAGCTATCTCTCATACAAAACTTCGCATTACTCTGCGAGATCTACTTTGTTCTTCTACCAAAAGATTACTCTTTTACTGTAAGAACTATAACTGACCGAAAAATGCCTTAGCTGAAAAAATGTTGACTGTCAACTAACTTTAAAAACCATACTCTGTTTCTTCTACATACAAACAATACGCACAAACATCCACATGAACATGTGTTTTCTATTAGAGAAGATGTGTACAAGTGAGCTTGGCCTCTTCTTGCTCAAGCTACAGAAACTCTCCTATACTGAGTAGTTTCTTATTACCATCTCTCTCAGATGAATACCTGAAGTTTCAGGCTTCTGTTATTCATCTATACATACGCGATCTCTGGCGTCTTCTTCTACATACGCGATCTATGGCGTCTTCTACCTCTCTCTGTATATCTGTATCTCTGCGTCTCTGCGCATCTGCTATATCTCGTCTCTATTCTCGCACATACACACTCCCTCCTTTTCTTCTGTTTGTGCTCCTATTTATACTGCACGCTCTTCTTAAGCACGTTCTTGTTCGCACTTCCCTTTAGTTATTCCTTTGCACGTTCTTTCTATGTACAGTTTGATTCGGCGTACCGTATTCTGATCCTGGGAGATTCTGTACTGTACATAACGGTTGTGGATTTGTCCTTCCACTAAGGCTTTTGATTTTCTCTGATTCTGCTTCCTTCTTTTTCTCTTTTTATGTCTGTTTGTCAAATTCGTGAGTGTTTCTTCAAGAGCTCCCCCTCAATCACTAATTTGACATCTTCCGGTCTTTCATATATCTTTCTTTCTTTTATACCTGCCATTTCTTTGAATCTGTTTATCTTTGTTCCATCCAAACTCTTTGTTAGCATATCTGCAATCTGATCTTTTGTCGGAGTGTATACAATTTCTAACTCCTTCTCCATTACCTTCTCCCTCAGGAAATGATATTGAATTTCTATGTGCTTTGTTCTTGCATGAAATACTGGGTTTGCTGCAAGATATAATGAACTCATATTATCTCCATGTATGATAGGTATACCTTGTTCAATTCCCATGCTTTTGAACAAGGTCTGCATCCATATTAGTTCTTTAGCTGCTTCTACAAGTCCTTTGTATTCTGCTTCTGTTGACGATAACGCTACTGTGTGTTGCTTCTTTGAACACCAGCTTACCAGCTTATCTCCTAGGTATATCATATACCCGTGTGTTGATCTTCTGTCATCTTGACTTCCAGCCCAGTCTGAGTCACTGTATGCTCTGAGCTTTATGTCAGACGTAAAAGGATAATATAATCCTTCTTTTATAGTTCTTTTAATATATCTAAGAACTCTTTGTCCTGCAACCCAATGTTGATCTGTCGGACAATGCATAAACTGTGAGAGAACTCTCACTGCATAACTAAGATCCGGTCTTGTTAGTGTAGCATAAATTAAACTTCCTATTAATGACTGATATTTCTTCATATCTTCAAACTCTGCTCCACTGTATTTGCTGAGTTTATGGTTTACTTCAAGCGGTGTTGAAGCCTCTCTGCAATTCTCCATATTAAACTTCTTCAGTAAGTTTAGGAGATACCCTTCTTGTGTCACATATACACCATGATTTGTGTATGTGATTTCCATTCCTAGAAAGTATGACAACTTTCCTAGGTCGCTGATCTTGAACTCTCTTCCAAGTAGTTTCTTTACTTCTGTAATCCCTTCATCTGATGTTCCTGTGATTATTAAGTCGTCTACATAAATACAAATGTAGATCGTACCTTCTTCTGTTCTCTTTATGAGTAGACTTGCGTCTGCCTTCGAACTTTGGTATCCAAGTTCGTTTAGATATTTCACAAGTCTGTAATTCCAAGCTCTTGGAGCTTGCTTCAGTCCGTAAAGTGCTTTCTTTAATCTGCAAACAAAGTTTGGGTATCTGGAACTTTCGAACCCTTCAGGTTGTTCCATGTATACTTCATCAGAAATGTATCCATTCAGAAATGCGTTCTTTATGTCTAGCTGACTTAGCTTCCATCCTTTTGATGCAGCTACAGCGATTACTGTTCTTATGGTTGAAATCCTTGCCACCGGACTAAACGTCTCGTCATAATCTATGCCATGCGTCTGGGCATAGCCTTTGACTACCAGCCTCGCTTTGTATCTGGCTATCCTTCCATCTGCAAACTTCTTAATTTTGAAAACCCATTTATTTCCGATTACTTTCTTACCATTTGGTTTCGGAACAAGTTCCCATGTCATGTTCTCCTCCAGTGCGCTGATTTCTTCTTCCATTGCTTCTTCCCATTGTTTCTTGCCTTTTGCTTCATTATAGCTCTGTGGTTCTTCATCATCTTTGACCATATATGCATAGTCTTTCTGAGTTATGTATGACGTATCATACGAGTACCTTTCTGGTTGTCTTCTATTTCTGTTTGACCTTCTTAGTTCAAACTCTTCATGTGTATCTGAATACACGTCTTCATCTTCGTTCCTCGTACCTGATCCATTCCTGGACGTACTTGCCTGCGTATGATTTTCATCTCTGTTTACCTGAACAATTGATTTCCCTTTCTCTCTTTTTATTTCTTCTTCGTATTCTTTAGTCGTATGACTTTGATCTGCATACCAGCTTTTCT
Source organism: Ceratopteris richardii (assembly GCA_020310875.1). NCBI lineage: Eukaryota > Viridiplantae > Streptophyta > Polypodiopsida > Polypodiales > Pteridaceae > Ceratopteris > Ceratopteris richardii. The sequence goes on from CM035434.1 coordinate 105,813,682, forward strand.
GTTCATCAAATGTAACATCTCTAGAAACAGTAAATTGTTTCGTTAGAGGATTCCATAACCTGTATCCCATCTGCTTTTCATCATATCCGACGAACACATATTTCTCTGCTTTCGGTTCAAGCTTATGTCTGAGTTGAGACGGTACATAAGCATACGCTACTGATCCAAACACTTTGCAGTGATCAAGTGTTGGCTTCTTTCCCCACCAAGCTTCATAAGGGGTCATTCCTTCCAATGTTGTACATGGTAATCTGTTTACCAAGTATGTACCTGTGTTTACAGCTTCAGCCCAAAGATAATTTGGACAATCTTTTTCATTTAGCATGGCTCGTGCGAACTCGACTAGAACTCGGTTCCTTCTTTCTACTACTCCATTTTGTTGTGGTGTATATCTGCAGGTTATTTCTCTCTTAATACCTGCATTCCAAAGATAGTCATTGAATTCTCGGGAGAATTATTCTCCCCCTCCATCAGACCTCAGTCTTTTAAGTTTTCGTCTAGTAAGTCTTTCAGCATATGCATGAAAATGCCTGAAAGCTCCAAATACTTCTGATTTTTCTTTCAAAACATAAAGAGTTATCCACCTTGTTGCATCATCAATGAATAGAACATAGTACCTTGATCCGCTGATTGATCCTTCTTTCGTTGGCCCCCATACATCTGTATGAATAAGCTCGAGTACTTCATCATGTTTGAATCCTTTCTTCTGGAAAGGTAACCTATGGGCTTTTCCCAACTGACATGCTTCACACTTGTGAATCATATGTTGATTCTGTATATTTGGTAGTCCCAATACTGACTGATTCATTATCATGGCTTTAATTCCTTTTTCATTGAAATGACCCAATCTCTTATGCCATAAATCAAGTTCTGTAATTACCTTTTCTCCATGTGTGAGCAACGCTTGGCCAATGTTCCCTTGTACTTTTAAAGTAAAGAGTCTTCCTTCTTTCTTTCCAGAAACAATCTGGTTATATCCGTTCTCGGGATCTTCTACAAATACGCCTTTATTTGTAAATCTGACCTGAAAACCTTTCTCAACTATCTGTCCCACGCTAATCAAATTTTTCGGTATTGTTGGAACATACAAAACATTGGTTAGCAAATCTGCTCCACTCTTGCATTTCACTTTTCCAATTGAGTGTACGCTATGTCTCGTATTGTCACCTGTTTGAACAGTGTGACTAGAACTTCCTTTTTCTAGTTCTGACATTAGTTCTATATTACCTGACAAATGATTAGAGCATCCAGAATCAATGTAAAATACCTTTAGGTCTTCATTATCTGATGTACTGATTGAGTTCATCATCAACGATGTATGGCTTTCATTCTGCGTGTCATTTGCGTAGTTGTTGTAGGTGGTGTTGTGGGATTGATTCTGTCCCCAACTTCTCACTCCACCTCTACCATAGCCTCCTCTTTGATTTTGTCTTCCTCTTTGATATCTCCCGCTTTTGCCTCTGCTATTACTGTTTTGATTTTGATTTGATCCTTGTTGATTGTGCCAGCAATCATAAGCCAAGTGATTACTGAGTCCACAGATCCAGCAAGCCTTCTTGTTGGTATTCTGGTTACTTCTTCCTCTTCCAAAACCTCTTGCTCTTCCTCTACCAGTGCCTTTACCTCTTGCGTAATAGGCCTGAGAACTCGATTCTTCTTCGTCTTTTGTCTTACCTTTGTCTTTCTTTTTGTTCTTCATGTACATTGCAGAGCTTTGTCCTTTATCTGCATCTCCTTTCAGGTCTTGCTCATATGTGAGCATCAAACCAAGCAACTGATTTAAATCTGGCACAAAATGATTTAGAGAAAGTTCAGTTGATAATACGAAGGGTTTCCACCTTTCATCTCCTCTTAAACCTGTGAGCACTTGCGCTATCAATCTATGATCTTCGACTTCTTCATTTATGGATCCAAGACTATCTGCTAGATCCTTCATTTTAGTGACATAGTCACTTATGCTTTGACTCGACTTCTTCTTGAATGTCGTAAATTCGGACCATAAACTAGCCTTCCTGGCTTTAGTAGTATTTTGGAAATGATCTTCCAATGCACTCCATATGTCCTCTGCTTTCTCCAGACCTCTGATATGTGGTAGTAGATGATCTGTTACGGTATTATAGATGTAGGCTCTTGCCGTTGCATCTTTCTTCTGCCACAACTTCAGGGCTTCTAATTCTTCTTTTTCCGGTTGACTATCATCTTCAAAGGTCGGCTTCTTTTCTTCTCCCGTCACGTACATCATTAGGTCTTTACTCATAAGTAAGGCTTCCATGCGCATTACCCATGCGGGATAATTATCTCTGTCCAACTTATCAATAGTAACGTGGTCTGCCATGATCTTCTTGTCTCTGTTACTTCCGGTGGGCTTTTGGGAATCTCTCTGCTCTTCCGAATCTTTCTCGTTCTGGTTCCACTCGTTGTGGTTAACTGGCTCTTGTTTCCAATAATGGTGAATACTCTGGGATCTGATTAGATATGCCTAGTTCTGGCTCTGACTAGATACGCCTAGCTCTGATACCACTGTAGCGGAAATGTGGTATACTTCTTCTCTCTGATACCACTCCTTGTTGACGCGACGAAGGCTGAGCCTTGCGGAAACCGCCACGCCCAAGAAGAACTAAGCTAGAGTGATTCAGAACACCTCTGTAATCAATCAATAGCTTAGCAAAGTCTAGCGCTCAACATATAAGACTGCGCTTCTAAATTCACTGAAAAACTTCACCGAAACTTCACCGGACTGTCACTGGACTGACACCGTAATCGTACCGGAATTGTACCGGAATGAACTTCAAATCTATTTATAATTACTTCAAGTAAACATACATGAAGTAAGGAGGTGACGTGTGAATCCTTTTTACTTGCTGAACTCTTTCTGAAGTTTAAGAGAAAACTCCACCAGTTCAGACAACCTCTTTCCGGTCAGACTTTGTACTATGTGAGGATATCTTTTCCACCAGAAACTTTGATCAACTGGAAGTAGAGATGTCTAGCTACAGGATGAGCTATCTCTCATACAAAACTTCGCATTACTCTGCGAGATCTACTTTGTTCTTCTACCGAAAGATTACTCTTTTACTGTAAGAACTATAACTGACCGAAAAATGCGTTAGCTGAAAAAATGTTGACTGTCAACTAACTTTAAAAACCATACTCTGTTTCTTCTACATACAAACAATACGCACAAACATCCACATGAACATGTGTTTTCTATTAGAGAAGATGTGTACAAGTGAGCTTGGCCTCTTCTTGCTCAAGCTACAGAAACTCTCCTATACTGAGTAGTTTCTTATTACTATCTCTCTCAGATGAATACCTGAAGTTTCAGGTTTCTGTTATTCATCTATACATACGCGATCTCTAGCGTCTTCTTCTACATACGCGATCTATGGCGTCTTCTACCTCTCTCTGTATATCTGTATCTCTGCGTCTCTGCGCATCTGCTATATCTCGTCTCTATTCTCGCACATACACACTCCCTCCTTTTCTTCTGTTTGTGCTCCTATTTATACTGCACGCTCTTCTTAAGCACGTTCTTGTTCGCACTTCCCTTTAGTTATTCCTTTGCACGTTCTTTCTATGTACAGTTTGATTCGGCGTACCGTATTCTGATCCTGGGAGATTCTGTACTGTACATAACGGTTGTGGATTTGTCCTTCCACTAAGGCTTTTGATTTTCTCTGATTCTGCTTCCTTCTTTTTCTCTTTTTATGTCTGTTTGTCAAATTCGTGAGTGTTTCTTCAAGAGCTCCCCCTCAATCACTAATTTGACATCTTCCGGTCTTTCATATATCTTTCTTTCTTTTATACCTGCCATTTCTTTGAATCTGTTTATCTTTGTTCCATCCAAACTCTTTGTTAGCATATCTGCAATCTGATCTTTTGTCGGAGTGTATACAATTTCTAACTCCTTCTCCATTACCTTCTCCCTCAGGAAATGATATTGAATTTCTATGTGCTTTGTTCTTGCATGAAATACTGGGTTTGCTGCAAGATATAATGAACTCATATTATCTCCATGTATGATAGGTATACCTTGTTCAATTCCCATGCTTTTGAACAAGGTCTGCATCCATATTAGTTCTTTAGCTGCTTCTACAAGTCCTTTGTATTCTGCTTCTGTTGACGATAACGCTACTGTGTGTTGCTTCTTTGAACACCAGCTTACCAGCTTATCTCCTAGGTATATCATATACCCGTGTGTTGATCTTCTGTCATCTTGACTTCCAGCCCAGTCTGAGTCACTGTATGCTCTGAGCTTTATGTCAGACGTAAAAGGATAATATAATCCTTCTTTTATAGTTCTTTTAATATATCTAAGAACTCTTTGTCCTGCAACCCAATGTTGATCTGTCGGACAATGCATAAACTGTGAGAGAACTCTCACTGCATAACTAAGATCCGGTCTTGTTAGTGTAGCATAAATTAAACTTCCTATTAATGACTGATATTTCTTCATATCTTCAAACTCTGCTCCACTGTATTTGCTGAGTTTATGGTTTACTTCAAGCGGTGTTGAAGCCTCTCTGCAATTCTCCATATTAAACTTCTTCAGTAAGTTTAGGAGATACCCTTCTTGTGTCACATATACACCATGATTTGTGTATGTGATTTCCATTCCTAGAAAGTATGACAACTTTCCTAGGTCGCTGATCTTGAACTCTCTTCCAAGTAGTTTCTTTACTTCTGTAATCCCTTCATCTGATGTTCCTGTGATTATTAAGTCGTCTACATAAATACAAATGTAGATCGTACCTTCTTCTGTTCTCTTTATGAGTAGACTTGCGTCTGCCTTCGAACTTTGGTATCCAAGTTCGTTTAGATATTTCACAAGTCTGTAATTCCAAGCTCTTGGAGCTTGCTTCAGTCCGTAAAGTGCTTTCTTTAATCTGCAAACAAAGTTTGGGTATCTGGAACTTTCGAACCCTTTAGGTTGTTCCATGTATACTTCATCAGAAATGTATCCATTCAGAAATGCGTTCTTTATGTCTAGCTGACTTAGCTTCCATCCTTTTGATGCAGCTACAGCGATTACTGTTCTTATGGTTGAAATCCTTGCCACCGGACTAAACGTCTCGTCATAATCTATGCCATGCGTCTGGGCATAGCCTTTGACTACCAGCCTCGCTTTGTATCTGGCTATCCTTCCATCTGCAAACTTCTTAATTTTGAAAACCCATTTATTTCCGATTACTTTCTTACCATTTGGTTTCGGAACAAGTTCCCATGTCATGTTCTCCTCCAGTGCGCTGATTTCTTCTTCCATTGCTTCTTCCCATTGTTTCTTGCCTTTTGCTTCATTATAGCTCTGTGGTTCTTCATCATCTTTGACCATATATGCATAGTCTTTCTGAGTTATGTATGACGTATCATACGAGTACCTTTCTGGTTGTCTTCTATTTCTGTTTGACCTTCTTAGTTCAAACTCTTCATGTGTATCTGAATACACGTCTTCATCTTCGTTCCTCGTACCTGATCCATTCCTGGACGTACTTGCCTGCGTATGATTTTCATCTCTGTTTACCTGAACAATTGATTTCCCTTTCTCTCTTTTTATTTCTTCTTCATATTCTTTAGCCGTATGACTTTGATCTGCATACCAGCTTTTCTGTTCATCAAATGTAACATCTCTAGAAACAGTAAATTGTTTCGTTAGAGGATTCCATAACCTGTATCCCATCTGCTTTTCATCATATCCGACGAACACATATTTCACTGCTTTCGGTTCAAGCTTATGTCTGAGTTGAGACGGTACATAAGCATACGCTACTGATCCAAACACTTTGCAGTGATCAAGTGTTGGCTTCTTTCCCCACCAAGCTTCATAAGGGGTCATTCCTTCCAATGTTGTACATGGTAATCTGTTTACCAAGTATGTACCTGTGTTTACAGCTTCAGCCCAAAGATAATTTGGACAATCTTTTTCATTTAGCATGGCTCGTGCGAACTCGACTAGAACTCGGTTCCTTCTTTCTGCTACTCCATTTTGTTGTGGTGTATATCTGGAGGTTATTTCTCTCTTAATACCTGCATTCCAAAGATAGTCATTGAATTCTCGAGAGAAGTATTCTCCCCCTCCCCCCGCCTTTTGATCCATCCTAATCAACCTCTGTAATTGGGACATGCAGAAACCAAGGGACTGTGTCCACTTCCCCAACCATATTGTGGGATTGTTATCCATGTCTTTTTGCAGAATCTACTATGAAATAGAAATGCATACTGGACTGAGATGGGTGGTGGTTCCTACTTCTTTGCAGACATGGTTGAAACAAGGACTACTCAACTGAGTATAGTGTATGCTGGGCTTGAATGATGATGTTTGGGGGTTGCTGCACTTTTTACCACAACCTTTGTTTACAAAATTGTTACTCATTTTTTGGTGATGTTGGCCACGTTTTGTTTCGTTACCTCATGCTGCCTTGTTTCACAATTGTAACAGAGCTAGATTAAAGACTAAAGCAGGTGTACCTACTCATGCCACATACCTTTTCCTAGGGTCAAAGGAAGATGCTGAGTTGAATCCATGCTTGTGTAATACATTTGACTGTCTGTGTATCAAATCTGAATCCCTGATGTGCTAACTTCTACAGATTGATGTTCTTTGTTATTAGCTTGGTAAGATGGGACCTATTGACTGTTACATAAAAACAAGCTCTAAAGTAGTCTTGTGGATTTTATTAATTATTAAAAACGGTATATGGAAGCTTGTGGATCTTATTAGTTATGAAAAATAACATGTGGAGGCGTTCACATCTCCAAAGTTAGAGAAAAAGTAGATAAAAGTAGAAGGAAAGGAGAGGTGTCTATTTTTAGACAAGGAAGGCGCTTCTGTTGATAGCCTCTCAATAAAAAGAGTGGTTCTCTTAGTGTAGGTGTCCAAATTGAGTGATTCTTATTGCGTTGCGAAGCTTGCAACTTGTACTATATATCTAGATCAGTTTTTGTACAATTTGCAATGCGAAAACTCTGCGCAAGTAGGTATTTTTGCAGATCTTCTTTTTTGTGTCTATCCGGTGCCTCATCAAAGACATACCTCTCTTCAAACTTTCATATCTAAGTCGTTATGAGGTCTTTTTGAGTGATTTAACTTGGAGGAGTTTCATTAGCTCTCATACTTTCTATCCATATCAAAGTTCTCCATTTATCCTTAAGTTTTCTTGCTGTTCTACATAAGTTTTCAATTCAGACAGTTAGTCATACCTTGCTGTTGCAGGCCTTCTCATGCCTTGACTTCAAGCTGCTCGTTCGGGAGCTTTACTCCACCTTTTTTTATGTTATTTGTTTCTAAAGCATGTTACTTAAATTCTACGTTCAAGATATATGATTATTTGTGTCAAATTCTGTTCAGAGAGTTTTTGGTGGTTATTTTGCTACAGTGACCTATTTCTGTTTTCTTGAAAGTTTGGAGGAAAGTTTGTTTTTGAAGCTTGGAAATATTTGGTTGGTGTTTTGAAGATCTTGGGAGGTCTCATCATGTTTCATTGTGTACTTTTATGTTTACAAGTTTGTAAACACAACATTGTGGTATCAGAGCTTTTTTTTTTTAATCAAATCTTTCATACAGCTTATTGAATTATCTTCTTTGTTTACACCAATTCAACATGGCAGATTTAAGTGCATCGATTGAGAAGTTATCAGATGGGAGAAATTATCCCATGTGGCAATTTAGAATGGAGTCTTATCTCATGTCTTAAGGTCTTTGGAGATTGATAACAGGTACAGAAGTGAAGCCGGTATTACCAGAAGCTCCTACACAAGCGGATTGAGCAAGAGAGCAAGAATGGATCGAAAGAGACAGAAGAGTTCTGTTTATTATATCACAAACATTTTCCAATACTATTCTTGGGCATATAAGAGGTTTGAATACTAGTAGAGAGGCTTGGGAGTCTCTAGAAAGGTTATTTGCAACTACCAACAGAGCGAGGCAAACACAACTTATTGGTGAGTTGACAAGAGTAAAAAAGAAGCCACGACAATCAGTTAATGATTATGTTCTTGAGGTAAAATCTCTTATTGAAGCATTAGCCTCTATTGATGCATCTCCTAGTGCGGATATAAAGTTTATAGCATGTTAAATGGCTTGAGAGAAGATGAAAGATGGAAGTCTTTCATTATGTCTATCATGACTCGAGAGAATCTACCATCCTTTGAAGATTTACAAATGCTCATGATGACTGAAGAAATCAACATAGAAGGTGGCAACTCTTATCATTCACAAAGAGGTAGTCAAGGACAAGCTCTTTATACTTCATCAAATAGATCAAGAGGTACAGGAAATTGGAGAGGAGGAGGAAGATTCAACAACAATGCAAGAGGAAGAGGAAGCTTCAATGCTACTAGAGGAGGAAGAACAACACAACAAAGTCAACAAACTCAATCAAACTAGCAAGGTAACTTTACTTGCCATTATTGTGGTAAAGTTGGTCATTATACCAGGGATTGCTTCTCTAATCCGAATAGAAGAGGTGGTTTTAGAGGACGATAAAGAGGAAGAGGCCAAGATCACATGCATCACAAAAACAACATAGTACAAGAGGAGGCTCAAACACAGAAGGAAAACGTTCTTATGGCTATGCATATAGAGACACATAAGAGGAAGGTAAACAACAAAACTTCGTATGTAGATGCTCAAACCACATGAGTCACAACATGAATATGTTTGTGAACTTACACAAACCCGATTCAAGAGTCACAGTTGCTACAGGAGATAGTAATAAGCATGAAGTAGTTTACATTGGTGATTGTCCACTTAATGAACATGTTACTCTTAGAGATGTTTTGTTTGTTCCTACTATTACAAGAAATTTGATTTCAGTTGGACAGATGGAGGACAATGGAGTAAAGGTTGATTTTGACAATACTCAGTGGCAGGCTTATCAGAAGAAGGATGGGAATTTTGTTATAAAAGGAGAAAAGGTAAACGGATTATATACTTATGAAGTTGAAGTTCTAGATTATGCAGGTTATACAATGGTTAATGGGACTCAAGTAAGTCAATTGGATTTATGGCATAAAAGATTAGGACACATCAGTGTTGGCAGGTTAAAAGATATTGCAAAGAAATCATTGGTTGAAGGTTTACCACAACTACCTAAGCAAGATTTGGATTTTGTTTATGAGGCATGTCAGTTTGGAAAACAGATACGAAGTCCTTTTTCAAAAGTTGGATTGCAAAGCAGAGGTATTTTGGACTTGATTCATACTGATGTATGGGGTCCATCTCAAGAAGAGTCCATGGCAGGTAGCAAGTACTTTGTAACATTTATTGATGACTTCTCAAAGTTTACATTCATTTATTTTATGAAATACAAATCCAAAGTGTGTGACATGTTCAAGAAGTTTAAATCATTGGTTGAAAAGCAAACAGGTCGAAGCATAAGAAGGTAGAGATCAGATGGAGGAGGTGAATATTTTTCTAATCAGTTTCTTGCATTTTTGGAGGAAGAAGGAATTAAAAAGGAGACTACAAACAGATACACACCTCAACAAAATTGTGTGGCCGAAAGAAGAAACAGGTCTATCTTGGAGATGGGTAGGTGCATGTTAAATGAAAAGGACTTACCACTTACTTTTTGGGCTGAAGCATGCAATATGGCAGTTTATGTGATGAATAGGTTACCGCCTACTCAAAGTCATGTACGGAAAGCACCTTATGAATTGTCAGATATTGCTAATTGTAGAATTTTTGGAAGCATATGTTTTGTTCATGTTCCACAATTATTAAGGTCAAAGTTGGATCCAAGGTCACAAAAAATGGTTTTCATTGGTATGGCAGAAGGGCAACCAGGATATAGATGTGTGAACCCAGATACGGGAGAGGTAATTGTTTTGAGAGATGTTATTTTTCATGAAGATAAATCTTCGTATAAACATGAAGTGCAGGAAGATGAAGAAGAAACTACAAGAAGTCACGAAGAAGAGCCAAGTTCTCCAAGTTCACCAGAGAGTCAAATTACACATGAAGAGATAACTCCTCCCAATTAGAAGTTGAAGAAAATTCTCGATTTGGTTTCAAAGGAAATTGAGTCACAGGAAGAAGAAAGTGAAGGTTCTACATCAAGAAGAACTCAAACTCGAAGGCAAGAAAAGCATGGTAGGACAAGAAGCCAATCAAGGTATCCAGTAAGAGAAAGAAGGCAACCGCAAAATTTTCTCATGAATCTTATATTGCAAAACTTCTTGAGGAGCAGGAACCAACAAATTTTAAAGAAGCGTCAAAGGTGAAGAAATGGGTTAAAGGAATGGATGAAGAAATGATAGCTTTGTATGAGAACAATACATGGAGTTTAGTTCCAAAGCTCTAAAGTAGTCTTGTGGATTTTATTAATTATTAAAAATGGTATATAGAAGCTTGTGGATCTTATTAGTTATGAAAAATAACATGTGGAGGTGTTCACATCTCCAAAGTTAGAGCAAAAGTAGATAAAAGTAGAAGGAAACGAGAGGTGATTATTTTTAGAAAAGGAAGGCGCTTCTGTTGCTAGCCTCTCAATAAAAAGAGTGGTTCTCTTAGTGTAGGTGTCCAAATTGAGTGATCTTGTTGCGTTGCGAAGCTTACAACTTGTACTATATAAGTAGATCAGTTTTTCTACAATTTGCAATGAGAAAACTCTGCACAAGTAGGCATTTTTTCAGATCGTCTTTTTTGTGTCTATCCGGTGCCTCATCAGAGACATACCTCTCTTCAAACTTTCATATCTCAGTCGTTATGAGGTATTTTTGAGTGATTTCACTTGGAGGAGTTCCATTCATAACAAAATTTTACATATATCTTTAAGTTTTCTTGTTGTTTTCCATACGTTTTCAATTCCGATAGTTAGTCATACCTTTCTGTTGCAGGCCTTCTCATACCTTGACTTCAAGCTGCTTGTTTGGGAGCTTTACTCCACCTTTTTTGAAGTTGTTTGTTTCTAAAGCATGCTAATTAAGTCTTCTTTAAGGATATATGATTAGTTTTGTCAAATTCTGCTCAGAGCGTTTCTCGTGGTTATTTTGCTACAGTGACCTATTTCTGTTCTCTTGAAAGTTTGGAGGAAAGTTTGTTTTTGAAGCTTGGAAATATTTGGTTGGTGTTTTGAAGATCTTGGGAGGTCTCATCATGTTTCATTGTGTACATTGATGTTTACAAGTTTGTAAACACAACATTGACCTGATTCTCTCTTCATGTGTGCCTCTACACCTTACACTTAAGGCCACACTAAACAAACATTCTAGGAACTCATCACATGGAGGTTCCTCTTCTACAGCATAGCACCTGGTGCTTAAGGACACGGACCAACTCAGTATGTTCTGATGGCAGCATATGTCTACTCATGGTCATGCACAATCACTTTGTGCCTTCATGCTTTTAAGGAGGTGTTGAGGCCTCATTTGGAGGTGCTGGAGCCTCTAGACTAGACTTTTTTGACTTACTTGCAAAGGGATGATGTCCAAAACTCCAGACCATTTCATGGGAATCATTTTGTTTGACATCTTATAGTGGTTGGAGTGCCAACATTGCACTAATATTTCAGATGATGTATTTTTTGCAAAAGACAGTCTCTGCCTTTGAATGTTTTCTATGATGGGTTGGCAACTAGAGCTATTGATCAGTCACATTTCTATATTGACTGTGCCACCAGGTTCATTTGTACACCTCTTTGTGTGTGACCTAGGTTCTGGAACTCCATGATGGTTTTTATCTGTAACTGCCCTTTTTGGGCTTCACACTCAGTGCGGGTTGCTTATCTTCACCTAGAGGCTATTGATGGACTCATTATGAGATCATTAAAGGTTTTTTCAGGTCTTTCAAAGATGTACTCAACAAGATCTATGCACATGTGACAAGAAAGGTGCACCAAGTACTGCTTTGCTAGGCTGACTGCCTCTTAGGAGGATGGAGTCACTTAGCACCGAAAGACTCCACTACTTGGAAGGCTTTGTTTTTTCAGGCATTACTCCATAGGATGGCTGCATATTCGGCAATAAAGGCGGCTCTTCTGGATTACTGGGCTGACTGCCCCCATGGGGATTGTGTCGCCCAACTCTGAAGACTGAAGAATTGCAGATTTGAAGACTTGAAGCTTTCCAGAATTCAAGACTCCAACTGTATCATTTATCAATGGAAGAGGCTCTCATTTACTCCAAGACTTGTTACATTTACATGTATTGTGTCTTTGTGAGCGTGTAAGAGTGGTGTGTGTTCCCCTATGCATGCCTCTCCTTTGTTTGAGTAGGATAATTGTATTTGCTTGTATTTTCCTCATGGGCTAGGATCCTTGACTCCCTATTCTCCTTGTTTTCAAGCATGTGGCGTAGCATGGGGCTGATTCCAATGGCTTGAACATGTGGGAGGTAGGGGTGGATGAGAGGAGAGTCACTCTTGAGCCTTCCTTTTTGCTTCCATGCAAGGTGGTGAGGGTTTTTGGTCGTTCCTTGCTACAACCTCAACACTCTTCCTCAAGAGCAGATTGAAGTTATCTACAAAGCTTTGGACTTACTTCCTTTGTGGATTAATCTCTTTGCACCTAGCTTGAAACTTCCTTACACATGAGTGCCAACACCTTGTTCACCGCATCACTCCTAGGGAGCTTTGTTGATATATTTTGGTAGTGATGTGTTCGGACACACTTAGGAATGTCACTGTACCTTTTTCCTTCTTTAGGAGGTTTTTCTCCCCTAATCTTGTATATAGGCTTATAACCCTAACAGGTTACTCATCTTTGTATATTCACCAAGTAATACATTGAATATTGTGTGGTGTGCTCCAAGCTTCTTCTTCTTCTTCTTTGTGCTATTTTTGTGCTTCTGCAAACTTCAAACTCCAACAACCAATAATGACAAAACCTGATATGGCTACTCTAGATAGTGAGATATGTCCTCTTTTTCCCCCCATTGTTCATTCTTCGATGAGAAACAACTTGAAGATACTAATGATGTATTAATGCCTTACACACTAATGATGTATTGATGCCTAACACAATAGAGGTGGATAAAAAAGAGTGGATAGTATTGGTGTCTTACATGAAAAAAGAATTTGAAGAGGTTATGGTCATAATTTGAACTTGATGGCTACATGTCGAGCCTATCTCAATGAAAATATTTAAGGAAAAGAACGCGAAATTATGTGTGCATTGGCAAGAGGTACCATACTTATTACAAGCAAATCCTTCATTTTGTCCAATACCTTGATGTTTTCAATGGCCAATGTTTTAAGAAGAACACAAAAAAGATAATGTTAGCAATTAGTGGCTCAAACTTTTGTTATTATTGAGCCCACCACATGGTTACCTATTGGCCAAAGATCATATGATTAGAACCATTGAGTTTTGGCTATCTAAATATTCTACCATCCTAGATTTGACCATCAAGTGGACAAATAAAATCCTCAGTGTGATCCTTACAATTTTAAAAGTTTTTAAGTTTGTAGAATATACCTTCTAAACTTTATTAGTATCAACCAAGAGGTATCCCCACTTTTATTTGACCTATCAGTAATACCTAGTAGAGCTACCATGATGGATTACTATTCAGATGCTCACCCTCCAATAGTTTTTGAAAGTAAGCAACATAAGCCCCATTTCTTCCCTAATATAGTGTGGTAAGAGAATCCCAAGCTATTCTCACTTAGAACTCCAGCTATTACATGGAGCAGTATAAGTAACCCATTGTTGCTTTGTCGAGCACACATGCAAAGTATAGAGGTGCTGGACTGGTAGCATGCAAATCATCATGTCTAGAGATGCTACTTGTAGATTTAGGTGTGGAAGTGCAAAAGCCTATCATCATTTATTCTGATGAGCTTAGCACCATCTGACTAGCAACAAATCCTCTTGTTCATGCTAGAAGAAAACACATTGAGATACATTATCAATTCATCAAACAAAGGTGCTAACATGTGATATTGATCTTATTTATGTGAGGATAAATGAGTAGGTTGCTAATATTTTCAATAAAGCACTTGGAGCAGAGAAGCTGAAAAAGTTTCATAAGATGATTTGATGATAGGACATGATGTTAAGCTTGAGGGGGAGTGTTGAGATATCAAGCTCAACATGTGATTTAAACCTAAGAAGTGGACTCCTTCAGGTCTGGGTAAATCAAAATCGCATTACAATTGAGTTAGAAAATGAAGCACTCAAGGAATTAGACAAAGCACACACTCCTGGTCCTTCCAGGGGTACACATGAAGATGACCATGTTATTCTTGTCCAAAACTGTGTGATGCAGAGGAATGATGATTTCAATCAAGAAGTCAAGGGCGCAACGGAACTCCCTTCTTTTCCAGAGACCAAAGGGATGCAACAACCAAAGGTAGATCAAATACAGATGGAGCAGAGTAATACCTATGCTAGAGGACAAAAGAATGTGCCAAGCAGAATGTCTCAGCCATTGAAAAAAGTGTGGGTGCGGAAAGGCAAACACCCTGTTGTGATCAAGCCAACCACACGGGCAAAACTTCTTATTAATAATCAACAACACGACCACTAATAAGAAGTCTTTCAGAAATTCTTCTGCGAAAGTAAAGTCTAGTAAACCCCCCGACCCTCATTTGTAAATTCATATCCACTTACTCACTACATCACTCATACACCGCACCTTTCCATTTAGCTTTTAGGATCATCCATTCCCTGACTACACACACGATCCTCAAGCACTTATTAACCTACTAACCTCTCACTAAAATCATGTTAAAGTTGTAATGGGGACGCATGAACACTTGGTGTCCATTTGCATTGGTAACATTCATTTGTCTATTCTCACAGAACCGGTGACCAGTCTCTTCACCATGGCCGAGGCAAGAACTAGCTCCCAGGCAGGCACCAACCCCCAAATCGTGGACATTGAAAGTCTTCCCATTGAAGAAGAATTGAAGGAACACTCAGTGGCATTGAGGGCGTTACACGCCATACCAATTCAGAATCCTCCACAGGGGCACACAATGCCGGTCAGCAAAAACTCACATTGGTTCAGTGATGTGGCCGGATCTCTGGGTGAAGGCACTTACATGTGGGAGGCCGAGATAGAGTTCAACGGGCGATGGGGCAGATATCATTTTTTCACCAGGGAATTTGAGAGGCTTCAAAATGATGAAGGTCTAAAACCCATCTAGAAGAAGGTTGGACTCTACGACTATTTCAAGGCTCAATTACCCAAGCCAAATTTTCTACGGTGTTCCTACTTAATTAGCACTCTGACCCCTAGTAAAGAGAAAAAGGGATATAGTACCTTCGTTCTACCATCACTGACCAGAGGTAATGAATTAAAGTGTTTCAAATTGACGAACAACTTGGTGAGGGAAGCTCTTGACATGAAAGGCATGCATATCCCCACCGAAAAAGAGACGATGGTCCCGGATAACATGAAAAACAGGAACCTGACTAAGCTCAAAGACATGGTAGCAATGACACCCACAATCGCCATCCACTTGCGAATGGTCATGCAACATTTCACGTTCCCAGCTCAAAAGCGGTTCACCATGCCACCCAAGAAGATATGGTTTAGTCTATATTTGGCAGACGCCTTCAATTTGACAATCAACATGCCGCATTGGATTATCGACCAAATCCACTTGGCACATCAACGATGGTATAAAAAGCAAAAGTCGGTACTATATGGATGTTGTGCCCTCACCAGGATTGTGTATAGATGTTTGGCTTATGATGTGCCAGTTCAAAGGGCATTAATTTGGACCAGGGTACAGGAATTTCAACGTAGACTATCAACCGCAGGGCTGCCATCAAAGAAAATGAGAGGCGTAGTTCAGATGCCCTACAAGCCCGCGGTGTGACACTGACACCTGAGAAAACTCCACGACTTCCGAGGCGTGTACAACCCTTCACTATCAGATTACCAAGACACAGCATTGATGGACCGAATCTGGTGTTTCCACCTATACCAACCGACCTAGAGTTTCCTCACAGATTCACATTAGAAGACCTAACTGATGAGGAGGTAGCCAAGATAATCGAGGCTGTTAACGCGGAAGTCGAGGCAGAACAGGCAAGCGGCCAGCAGATAGTCGCAGACCAACCCCATCCAGCCCAACCAAGAGTAGTTGAAGTGGAGGATGAAGAAGAAGAAGAGCAGGAGGAGGAACGAGGAGGACAAACAGAGGAAGAAGAGCAGGAATATGAACAAGAAGTTCTACAGGAACTTGAGGGTGCCCCGGCTTATACAAAGGAATTGAAAAAGTTGTATGATACCATCAACAGAGTTCAAGAACAGCACAAACTGTCCCTGGCAGCAGGAAAAGCCCTCATGAACCAAATCCTTGAAGAGGAAGGTGTGGACGAGCAATACCAAGCAACCCTTGATATGATTTCTGATGCGTTGGGGGTACCTGAGATGGTGCATACAGCTTCTTGCACACTCGAGAAGATCGGAGCGACGATACGGCAGACGCCCCCCTCGATTAGGAAAACAAATTAATATATTGGTATGAGAACCATAGGGCACCACATCCACAACCACGGGCACAACTCATATCATTCAGGGAACTGAGGAAGCCCATACATCTAGTGCACCCCCATCACCCCCTTTACCACCCCTACCTCCAACTCCACCAACTTCACCTCCCACTACCAGTGTAACCACTACTGTCACCACCTCAGAGTCCACTGCCCATACCGAAGCACAGACTGTCAGTCAATCCACACAACCCACACACCCTATCACCACCTCACTTGTATACACTACCACTAACACTGTAATTCTAACTGCAGCCACGAAAAACCCCGTTCCCCCGATCACACTTCCTGGCGGTTCATATTCACAACTACACACACCACTTTACACTTTCACCACCATCACTGCACCCACAATTCCCATGTTCACAATCACTCCCACGACTGCATCCACTTTTGACCTCATGGACATATCACCCACCTCCGCACCTCTCCCTCCCCCCATACGTCCACAATCTCCCATTCCCCCACCACCAACTTCACCCTTTTCGAGCACAGCATACACGCTCCCATTCCCCTTTCCCTTCCCTTCTGCAGTCAACACCTTTCCCGCATCCACTCCCATTAATAATGTATTTAATAACATGTACCAGTGTATGTCTCAATTGCAACAGCATTATCAGCACCTAGATGCTCAGCATACAAGTCTGTTCAGAAGCCATGAAACATTACAAGGACGACTCATTGACTTAGAGAAGGAAAAGCAGCTACTACAACAACAGTATGTCACTTTACAGGAACAACAAGAGCAGTTAGTGGCCAATCCACCCCAGTCAGATGCGGAAGAAAAACAACAACTTGATGAGCTGCTACACTCCTAGATAACAGAGAACCTCAAGCTTCGATGCAACCTGGCCCTATTACGAAAACACATGTCTACAGGACTCGAGGAAAATAAGCGACTATAGAGACAGAACGAAGAAAACTTGGAAGCAACAATGGAGGGTTCACCACAGGAAATCAACCCAGAGAAATTCAAGGCTATCCCATCTGAAAATATGCAAATTGTCTTGGAAACCCATGCCGACCTCCTAGAAGCCCACGCAGCATTAGAAAGAGAAAGAGATGACTTAGTAAAGCAACTGGTAACCCAACAGGAGTCACCAAGCAAAGTCACAACTGAAGCCGACACATCTGAAGAAGTCGCAAAACTCAGAGCAGAATTAGAAGAACTACGAAATAAAGTTCTACAATACGAGCGCCAACCCTCTCCCCTGGTGGAACTAGAACCTGAAGACTTAGTGCCAATTCAAGTGGAGGAGATCTTTGAAGACCCATACGTTTCCATGCCAACATCCGGAGGTAAGCAAACAGAAGAAGGGATGGACACGATTGAGATCGAAGCGCCTGAATGGATGCAAAGGTTGGAAAAGGTTGCTACAACCCATGATGAGAGAGTTGCAGTTAAGATAGCGTCTATGTCACGATTGGAAGAAGTCGTCATAAATTCGGATTACTTTAGAAACCTCTCCCATCATAGGTGGATTGGCACATCTGATGATCTCTATGTTCCATTCTGTGTATTAATGGCAGATTACAATGCTGAAATCAAGCAACGTACAACAAAAGAACCAACCTCGGCGACACAGTTTGCACCGGATGATATACCTGCAAGTGCCAAGCAAGGGAATATACATCAACCTACTTGGAGAATCCGCGTGCTTGAAACCTACCTTGAGATGGTACGCACGTGGAATAACATGCCTCTATATATCAAGTATAATCCCTACTACTGCCCTGTCTTTCGAAGAAGGTCTTGGCCGGAGTACACAAAAACAGTTTTGACGGTTAAAGGATGTGAAAAGTGGTTAAATTATGTGTACCTAGCACCTCCTAATGGCCAATCCACAGTCAACTACATGATTTCAACCATCCGACACTAGGCAGTCCGGTTCAAGAATGTTCCAGATGTCATGGCACAGATGTGCCTAAAAATGTTTGAGCTCATGCTGATTACATTCAGGACATTTAAGAACATCAAAGAACCTCATCTTTTGGCTATTGGGTTTAATGAAGGGAATCAAGACCTTGTCTATGACATGAGCACCATGCCCTCCATTAACGTCGTCTATGCCTGGCATGCCCGTATAAAGTATCTACCTGCTTGCTTCAAACAAACGTTTGAAGAAATGTTTATCACGGGGTTCTGGGAATATCATTCAGAGATATTCATTCCTAGACCATCTCATCTATTATAGTTATTTGCCGTGGAACAAGCTCTCCATTCAGAAAAGCTACGTATACCACATCCAGAGGTTCCCGGGCCTGTAGATTGGGATGCTCTACTCACTGACTTGGCCAAAGGGTTGAGAATTGCGCAACATCATTTAGCAAAAGACGTTGTGGAGTACTACATCCAACGACCCACCCAACAAGGGTCTGTTAGGGACGACAGACGTGAGAGAGGGGGCGGGTGTTAGCAATAGTCAAGGAACTGAAGGACTAACACGACAAGGAAGCCAACAAAGGGAGTCGGAGCGAAGAGAAGGTACAAGCAAATAAAGTAGTCAAAGAAGATCGGGAAAGTAGGCCATTATTTTTTCAGGAAGCTAAAGCATATCAAAGAGATGGACACGTAAGGAGAAGGAGCAAGTAGGAAGCTCGAAGATGTGTATGTCAAATCGTTAGAGGAAATCCCTACAAAAATAGTGATTCTCATCACTAAAAGCCATTGTAAATACCATTTCATATTTTTGTAGCTCCATTTTGTGCAAGCCAAGGAGTCCTTGAGCTTGAGGAGCATTAGAAGTAGCTACCTACTAGTTTTCATAATTTTTAGACTCCATTTGAGCCTTCAAATGGGGCCTAGAACCTAATTTTTAACTAGGCCGGGCACTAGGTCTGGACACGGCCAAAACCTAGTCAAAAACTATAAATACAGCTAGAGAGCTCATTTTTGAGGCTAGCTTGTAATTGATTTGAACTCGTATGAGCATTTTGGAAGTAATCTAAAGAACTCCATTGCTTCTCTCTCTTTGTCTTACCTTGTGTGCACGTGTGTGTGTATGTGTGTGCATGTTTGTGTGCTTCTCACTCACGCACTTGTGCCTTCACTTGCTTGAGGTCATCATACCATCCTCACATCCTCCCGGATTGACATTAAAGGAGGTGCTACTCATCACTGAGCTACAGTTTCTCATGGAGATGACAAGGTGTATGGTCAAGAGTTAGGCTTTACCACATAATTTCTGGCTTGAGGTTGTTATGTGTGTAGCATATGTACTTCACAGGGCTCCCACTAAGGCATTGCAATATATCACTCCATATGAGGTTTTGCATGGTCGCAAGCCATCTATTGCTCATCTACGTGTTTTTGGTTGTCTGGAATATGCATTAGTGCCAGAACAACATTGCACAAAATTGGATGATAAAGCACTCAAATGTGTTTTTGTTGGGTACATTTTTGAAAGCAAAGGCTATCATCTGCATCATCCATAGACTAAATGCATTTTGGTTAGCCGTGATGTTGTTTTTGTGGAAGATGCTATTTAGCCTTTACTTTCATGTTTGAAGGAGACATCTGTTAGCTCCAAAGACATGTATGATACTTTGCTGCCTCTTTTTACAGGTGGAGAGTCTAATGCTAGTCCTAATGAGGCGTCTCAGCCTTTGCAAGTTTCATGTGATGATGTAGATCATTCCATTTCTGAGGTAGATTTTCATGATGCACTTGTTGATGAGAGAGTTGATATTTAGGAGGCAAAAACTATGCCAAAATGGTTAGTGTAGACTTTTCAATGTTATGGCTGCCTCTAGTCTCTTTGATGAGAATGAGCCTATTTTGTTTGATAAAGCACAAAGTTATAAAAATTGGATGGCTGATATGCAATTAGAATATGATGCTATCATGAAAAATGGTACCTAGTCTTTATGTGACTTGCCTCCTGGCAAGAAGGCCATTGGCACTAAGTGGGTATACAAGCTGAAGCGTAAGCTTGATGGAACAGTTGATAGGTATAAGGCTAGGCTTGTTGCAAAGGGTTATGCATAGGAAAGAGGCATTGATTTTGATGAAACCTTTGCCCCTACATGCCAAATGACTATTCGTAGCATCTATGCACTTGCAGGTCATCACTGGAATGTACATCCGTTGGACATTAAAACTACATTTCTGAATGGTGACTTGCATGAAGAAGTGTATGTTTTTTTGCCCCATGGCTTTGTGTAGAAAAAGCACAAAAACCAAGTGTGCAAGTTGAAGAAGGCATTACGGGTATAAAGAAAGCACCACGTGCTTGGTATGAAAAGATGCATGCCTATCTGATTGCACATGCTTTTGAGAACAATCCAATTGAAAGCACCTTAGATGTTAAGCATGGTAATGATGTCCTTCTTATCATTGTTGTGTATTGATGACATGCTGCTCACTGGTCCTCATGACAAGCATATTGCTGATTTTAAGGCTGATTTGCATGCCTCATTTGAGATGTCTGATTTGGGGCATTTGCATCATTATTTGGGCATTCAATTTATGCAAGTTGATGGTGGAATGGTTTTGTGTCAAATGAAATATTTTGACACATTATTGTAGTGTTCTAGCCTTGAAGACTGTAAACCTATTGCCACTCCTATGGAGATAGGTTTACAATTGAGTCTTCATGATGTTGGAGATGCATTTGATGATGTTCTCTATCAACAGGTTGTTGGATGCTTGATTTACTTATGCATTACTCCGCTAGATATTCACTTTGCTATCTCACAAATGAGTATTTTTATGCATTTCCTAGGTATCAAGCATTATGAGGCACTTAAGCGCATCTTTCTCTACTTGAGTGGTACTCGGCTACTTGGATTGCTTTATCCTAAGGAGGGATCACTACCACCAGATTTACATGCTTTTTTTTTACTCTGACTATGTTGGTGACTATGAAACCCGTATGTCCACTAGTGGCTTTTACTTCATCCTTGGTAGCTCATGTATATCTTGATTGAGCAAGAAGTAGCCTACTGTGGCCACTTCCATTTGTGAGGCTGAGTATAGGACAACTTTCACAGTGAGTGTTGAGTGTGTGTGGCTCAAATGACTTATGGCTGATTTGGGTGTTGGTCAGTCTCCTGCCACCACCATCTTCACTGATAGTGAGAGTGCATTGGTAGTTGTGAGGAACCCTGTGTTCCATGCTTGCACTAAGCACATTGAGGTGCATTATCATTATGTCAGGGAGAGGTTCTTTGTTTGAGAGATCAGCTTGGCATATGTGCCCACATAGGAGAACATTGCAGATCTTTTTACGAAGGCTTTCCCTAGGAAGAAGTTTAAAGCTTTCAGCAAAGCTTTGGGCTTACTTCCTTTTGTGGATTGATTCCACATAGCTTGGCACTTCCTTATACATGAGTGCCAACTCCTTGTTCACTAGATCACTCCTAGGGGGGGATTTGTTGATATATTTAGGTAATGTTGTGTGTGAACACTCTAGAACCACCGAGGCTCTTTTTTCCCTATCTAGGAGGTTTTTTCCCCCGGCTTGTATATATGACTACTCTAATGGGTTACTTATATTTGTACATTCTAGTGGTAATACATTTATTAATGTGTGTTGTGCTCCAAGCATCTTCTTCTTCCTTGTGCTTTTCACGTGCTTTTGTAGACCTCGAGCTCCAACAAAACTGTTATCCATTCCTAATAGTCTCAAGTCATGGGACTTCTTGTAGTAGTTTGATATTATTGTATTATTTCCCTTGTGTGGGTGATCTTATAATAAAAACTATAGTTTCAAAATCTTGTCGAGTCTATTTGAAGGCATGAATTAGTGCTCCCCAGTGTTGAGAATATGAGAGTGCATCTCTAATTTGTATCTAAGAGACACTTTATTTCCATTTCATTTCCTTTTTATATTGTATCTCATTGTATTTTTCTACCTTGCCATTTGCTACTACCAGCGTATTCATTCTCCCTCAAGGGGAATTATTCCACATATGATGTACTTTGCAAAGCCCCCTCCAACTTTATATAAGGAGGGACTCTCCCTCACTTTGTACTTGGTTAGAAGCTTGAGGAGCCTACTCCATGCTCTTGACAAGCTCACTCTAATCCATATGAGCTTTCCCATTTCATGATCCACCTCACTTTTGAGTCTCACACTTTTTCATTTTGTGAGTACACCCTTCTTTTCATTTTGCTTTCACATGTGTACTCTCCACATGGTGTGAGAGCATTAGGTGGAGATCTTGGTGGTTCAGCTTTTGGTGGAACTTTTGGATGTGGTGATGGTGCTCTTGTTAGCATTCTATTGGTGGTAAATTTGTTTCATCATCTAATTCATGATTGGAAGCATCTTGAATTCTATTTTTCCTCCCACCCACACCTTTTATACCTCTCTTGTCCACCCTCCCACCCTCTTTGTGTTAACATTATGCCACTTTGTTCCTTTGGCATGATGACTTTTTGTGGAGTTTCTAGTTTATTTCAAGTTTTTTGAAGTGTATATAAACACTTGTGTAGAGTTAATCCTGCATCTCCTATATTATAGTGCAAAATAAACATCTCCTATGTGGTATTTTGTTGAGTGATGCATATGGATTCATGGATTTAACTCATTCTAAGTCCTATTATTTAGGCAGCTTAGTTTTGATATCTTCTTTTAATCCATATTGACTGTTGCACTTCTAAATCTTTTCAGGATGACGTTGATCATTTTTCTTTTGTCTATTGCATCCAAACAAAGCAACTCCATTTACCTTTGCCCTTCGCAATAGCTAAGAAAGCTTGATCTGCTACATGCATAATGGACCTATTTTGCCTAGATTGATCTTCCTCTAACAAAACAAAGACTAAATCCTCAAATGTTAAGGCACAGAGCAGCCAATCGCTTCACCTATAAGTGCTTGCTTCCACTTGATTTGTTCTTGGAGTCCTAGAGAGTGACTAAGGATTGCCCATAATCGAAGGGATTTAGGGCAAGCAAAGAATAGGTGACCAATATCCTCTTTGCTACATAGAGGGATTTAGGGCAAGCAAACAATAGGTGACCAATATCCTCTTCAACAACATCACCTTCAATAATTGTATTTGTAGGTGTAGAAGGTCATTTTTCAACACCTTCCACAATATTCCATAGTCCTTTTGTGACCAATACATGATGCATTATATATGCCTCCAATGGGCATATATGCCTATAACCCTAATGAGTTACTTATCTTCGTACATTCACTGATAATATCACCAGGTGAATGTACAAAGATAAGTAACTCATAGGGTTATAGGTATATATATAGGCCATGAGAATAAAGCCTCCTAAAAAGGGAAAAAAGTGCCCCAATGGTCCTAGTGTGCTCACACACATCACTACCAAAATATATCAACAACCATTAGGTAATATAATATCAATTAATTTTTGAATTATGTGACCTATGCATTGCGTTGTAACATGGGTGATACTAGAATGCTTAGGCCATATGGCAAAAAGCACATATTATGTTTTGACATGCCCTTCATTAGAGAATCCCCATCAACCATCGCAGAAGCTCTTGAAGAACCAACAATAAAGTCGAAAGGCAAGTGGAGTAGAAGAAAGCTAAACGTTCGTAGTGGATTCCTTAATTTTGTGAAACTTAGAATTTTAGTGGCTTTCCATTGTCTATGGCATTCCATACTACTCGATTCAATTTCTATTTGTCTACACCTTTGACATCGTAGAAGATTTAAAGCTTTTTGTATATCTAATGCCTCTACATTATTCTTTGATCATAATCTTTGTTAGATTCTTTGGTGGAACTAATGGAAACGTTCTTGTGGACTAATGGATTTTGATACCCCACCAAAATTCTATGTGTGTTTAAGAAAGGAGTTGCATGCAAGGTAGTGTGACTTTTCAAGACCTTGGGTGCACCACATAGATGGCTAGCCATACGTTTTGATGAAGAATGGCAAGTGCTTGTGTAGAATGTGCTGCAAATCCATATTGTAAACCATATATGAACATAGTTATAATCAATGATGGTACAGAAAATAAAAGATGAGATAAAAAAGGTACCATACAATGAGTTATGTTGTATTTTTTTCATGCTTCCTTCATAGAATGCGCGAATGTACTTAGTGACTCTTGATCAATAGATATATTATTTCAAGAATTTTTTTTCTGTTGTAGTATAAATAAATGTCAAGAGACTCCACACCTCTACCTTTTCCATGCTCAAAAGGCCACTACTTTCTTGGTCCTTTATAGCATTGTGTATTGCTCTTCATCTTGAGTATGGCACATAGGATGTAGCTCTTGTAGAAGTGAAACAGAACAATTTTTTTCCTTAACACCACCAATAGGTGGATTGCAAGAAATATCTCTCATTGGTGGAAAGCATCAGATCCTTCATGATTATAAAAATTCCCACATGCACTCCAATTTCACTTAAAACTCTCTCAAGTTTAGAGATAGCAAGGTTTCTACAAGTTTCAAGGGTGAAGTTCCATGCAAATAGAATAAGCTTCTCTACAATTCTACAATGTGCATGTATAATATACGAATATGGACGTTTTTCAAAGGGACAGTTAATTGGTTGAAATCATGGATCTCTTTGTTCCCTATTAACTGCATGCTTCCACCACTTCAAATCTAATTTATTTGCATGTTTCTTGCAATCTGTACAAAAGGTCTCAATATTACTCCCTTTTCATATATTGTACATATATTTCAAGATCTTAAGGTGGATTTCCAAATGCCATTCAACTTGAAAATCACCTGTTTTAGGAATGTGCAACAATTTTCCTGATTGTTCCACTCCTATAATAGATGAGAGGCTTGTTTAGTTGAATAACCATTGGAGTGTCTTAAAATCTCTTTAGGGACCTAAGTATTAGGAAAGATTATTTAGAGTTTATTCTCCCAAGGGCATATACTAATTAATATAAGATCTTACCTCAGATGTCTTGAGCCACCATATATGTTGCGCAGATTGTACACAAGTACTTTAAGTCTCCCTTAGAAACCTAACCATCGATTTCTCTATTCATTATGATAATAGTAATTTTCTCCCACTTTCTATCCTTTAGAGATTGAAATTCATCAAGCCTGATAACAAACTTCATAATACCATTGCATTTAGATGTTGAAACATCATAGAACTCCACCATTTTGCATTGGAGGAGTTTCAAATTCACAAAAATGAGATGCCTTAAGCCTCCAAACTAGCTAGACGTTTTAGGAAAACTCACTTGAATCCTTGATCTTTGAGAAAAGAAATCGCCTTATAAATTGAACTATATCCTCTTCTAGTCAAGGCTACAATATCCATTACATTTTAGATCTATTCCACATCCACTTTGGATTGTTTGAGAAAATCTTGCACATTATGTTGTATGATTCCCTTGAATCTCTCAAGCTTGAGTAATTAATCCATACATGAACTATTGCGAAGGGATTTCACATGCTGTGTAGAAAGCAAACAACATGATGAGGTAGGATCTATTTTAGGGAAAAGGATAGAACAGCTTGAAATAATATGAATCGCAAGGCATTAATGATAAGAACTTCATGCTTTAAAAAGCAAAGAGAACTTGAATTTAGGACAATACTTCTGCCAATCCAAAACAACTTTTAAAATGTGATATAAGTAAGTTTTTGTATTTGAAAACATATCTCACATTTTAAAATACATTCTTATTTCCTATTTCCTAATGTTCTCTCACAACCCAAACACTTACTTTGTAGGTTGAATTCACCTCTTACATCCTTCAGTTATGAGCCTTATGTCTAATATATTCTTTAACAAACTTTCCCTTTCTTGATTGCGAACTATTTATTTCTTCCTTCATAGATCTTTCACTTCTTTTTTGTGCTCTCAATTGAAGGGACTTCTCTATCCTCAACTACTGTGCTCTTTGGATAGTTGATTATTATGATTCCATTGATGTTCAAATAGATGAAAAAAGTATTGAGCTTGCCTAACATTTACATTGATGTATCCAAGTAGTCCATTATGAACATCTCTAGCACACCATAGCAATTTTGTAGGATTCAAGAATTTGGTTGTTGACCTTTGCATTGGATAAGGTGGATAGATACGGCTATCACACAATATATCAATATGTTGAAGACCAAGTTCTATCATGATCTCCATCTATGTTGTGCTAAACTTAATCTTCTTTTATTTGATTTAGTGTGGTGCATAATCTTCATCAAGATCAATGTGAAGATGATGTACTTTCCTCTTATTGATTGTGTTTTCCATGATTTCCATCTCTAGATCAAAGATACTCAAGAGTTATGGTAGACCAAATATACTCAAGAACTATGGGCAATAGCAGGAGCAAAAGTCCAAATCATGTTCATCTCTTCAAGCTATATTTTGGATTGAATGGTTAAAATAAATCTTTTCAAAAGCAAACCATTATTTTGAAGATGTGGATGGGTCACTTGTACCCTACTATTATAATATTTCTAACTGTGCACCATATTGTGCAAAGCAATAAAAAAATAGATCCATGAATTTCAAGAAGTATTCTTGTGTTTGAGGAAGTAATAAAGTAATATGGATGGGAGATTTGAAAAAAAGAAGTAATTTTAAAATCACAACCAGTGGGTGTTTTTTTACCCTATAATCTTCAACTAGCATATTCTTTTGTGCATAATCTTCTAAAACGTCTGTGCATAATCTTCTATTAGGATATTCTTCTATCACAGAAGTTCCAAAACTTCTATGCATAATCTTCTACTAGAATTTTCCTCTATCAAATTACTCTAAGTTCCCTAATAATATCACTTGGGGTCTTCTCTCTTTGAAACTTTCGTAGAAATGATGTTTTTAAAGCATTATAATTAGCAAAATCTGCAATACCATAGTGGCTAGACCAACTCATGGCTTTATCTTCCAGTGTTGCCACAAACTCCTACACTTTAATGACATCACCATACAATGTCCTACAACCATTGCCTGTCCATTTGATTTCAAATTGGGCAACATGGCAATTATCCGCATCTTTTTTAGATCCTCCTCTAAATTTAGCTACTTTGACTCTAGGGTTAGGGGGTGGTTATGCCATATGCATTTGCTAAGGTGATCTCCTAGCTCATTGCCTAGTAATCCCCATAAAAGCATCAAATCAGAGTCATCTTCCTGCCCTTGTAGTCATTGCTATTAGGATCAATGCTCCTAAATATACTCCCACTAGCCTTGTCTTGGCTACAATAGTATTCTCACCTTCTTGGACTTCTATATTTTCTTCAATGTTTTGGTCTTTTAGCTTATCGTACCACTCCTCCTAATCATGCGATGAATCCAATTCAGGAGTGCAAGCCACCGTCCTTGTATAATACACTCTGCAAATCTCCACACTCATTCTAACATTCATTTCTTGCCTCATACACGACAAGATAAATAGGATCACCAAATGTGTTGGGGTTCAACAACACATAATGAAACTCTAACAAAGTGCAAATGAGCACTATTGTAAAGTATAACATTGACTAGTTCAATGATTAGACTTAGCAGAAACAAAACAATATAGCCTTCAACATTAAGGAACAATCAAGAATTATGACGTTCAAAATGGTGTGACAAGATTGAGTTATCATAAATTTTCTACTATGGAGAAATCATCAATACAACCATTCTCTTCTCTTCTCTCTCTTAATCACATAGCTTCCTCTTTAAATAGAAAATAACAATCCGTTACATTCAAGTCCAACAAATAAGTCACATGACTTTAGGTAACATCTAACTATAACTAGTTATAATAGACTTTGACCGAGCAAAATTCAATTTAGTATGTATCCAAGTTAATACACTTCCAAAATATCCGCCTGAGTAGTACTAACTATGCAAGTAAGTTATTACATTTGTGAATATTTCTAGCTCAAGTTCAACAATCTGGAAAAGAATCCAATAGTAAAAAATGTTGATATATTTAGGTAGTGATGTGTGTGAACACTCTAGAACCACTGGGGCACTTTTTTCCCTCTTTAGGAGGTTTTTATTATTTTTGTGTAACCATACTTTATCCCCAATTTGATATGATGGATACTGAACACGATGTTGATCTGCATAATACTTATATTGTTCTTGAGCTTTATGGATCTCTTCCTTGAGTTCTTTGTGAATGTCCATGAGGTACTAGGCCTTATGTGTGGCAGTTGGGTTCTTGACACGATTTGGGAGTTGTATGTCCATCCTTGGATGTTGTCCATGATTTGCAAAGAAGGGAGTCTGCTTGGTAGATGTATGAACATTGTTGTTATAGGAAACCTCATCAAAGGGTAAAAGCTCCAACCAATCATTTTGATGATAGTTTATGATGCAACAGAGATACTATTCTAGGACTTGATTCACCCATTCTATTTTTCCATCAGTCTATGGATGATTGGCTATAGATAGTTTAACTTGAACACGAAGGATCTTGTAAATACTATTCCAAAAGCTAGATATAAATTGTGTGTCACGAGGAAGGAGATAAGGAAGAGAGCTCACACACGCACACACTCTCACAATCAAAGAGAAGCACACACACAGATTGAGGCAAGGAAGAATGATCTTCTTCTTCTTCTTCTTCTTCTTCTATTACATAAAAGGAATGTACAAGAATGACCTAAAAACAAGAATACAAAAAGTGCAATATATAAAGATCAGTACATAAGGAAAAATCTAATGTCCACAAATGAGTGAGCTAGCAAGAAACATATATGCCATCACTCTCGATAGATAAATCTAGTACAGCTCAATGAAGTATCCTTGACATATATTGGTGTGACCACTATACATGTCAGAGAAATGAAAAACTTGATACGTGTCATCCTGGATCATCACATATTGAGCTTGTCATATCAACACTCCCCCTCAAGCTCAATGTCATATCCTCTAATCCAAGCATCTTTTGAAACTTCTTCAGTTTCTCTGCTCTAAGTGCTTTAGTGAAAATATCAGCAATGTGCTCATTTATTCTCACATAAACAAGATCAATATCACCTGCTAATACCTTCTCTCTGATGAAGTGATAATGTACCTTGATATGCTTTGTTCTAGCATAAAAAATAGGGTTCCATGCTAATTGTATGCTGCTAAAATTATCACAATAGATGGTGATAGGCTTTTGCACTTCCACACCTAAATCTACAAGTAGCATCTCTAGCCATGATGCCTCACATGCTTCCATTGCAGCACCTCTATATTTAGCCCCAGTACTTGACAAAGCAATAGTGGGTTGTTTCTTGCTTCTCCATGTCATAGTTGTACTTCTGAGTGAGAATAGAATACCACTAGTAGATCTTCTATCTGGAATGCTACTGGCCCAATCTGCATCGGTGTATCCATGAACCTGCAAATCTACACGAGCTTCATAAAACAATGCATAATCCAAAGTAGCACTCACATAACGTAGAGTGCACGTCCAAGCATCCAAATGTGTCTTCTTGGGAGCGTGCATAAATTGACTTTCAAGTCCAACAATGTAGAGAAGATCAGGCCTCGTAATTGTGAGATATATCAAGCTTCCCACAATTTTCCTGTACATAGTAGCATTTTCCAATGCTTCACCTGATGTAGTATCTAACTTCAAATTTTGATCTAATGGCATAGAAATTGTCTTGCAACCAGCCATACCATACTTTTGTAGCATATTCAAGGCATACTGCCTTTTTGACATCCATATACATGTTTTTGTATGTATAAACTCAATGCCCAAGAAATAGCGCAGCACACCAAGATCTTTCATGTCAAATTCCTACATAAGAAGTTTCTTCACCTCTTTAATGCTTTCTTCATTATCACCACCTACAATCAAGTCATCAATATAAATATCCACAATTGTTATGCCATCATCACCCTTCCTTGCATATAGTGAATGATCTGCATCGCACATAGAAAACCCAATGGTGGTGAATTAATTAGCAATCTTGCATGCCATGCACGAGGAGCTTGCGTCAGCCCATACAAAGCCTTCTGCAACTTGCAAACATATTCTAGATACTTTGAATCTTCATATCCTTGTGGTTGGTCCATGTATACTTCTTCTTGTAACTCACAATTTAGGAAACCATTCTTCACATCCATCTAATGCAAAGTCCATCCTTTTGATGTAGCTAATGCAACAAGCGTTCTGATAGTAGACATTTTATCTATAGGGCTGAATGTTTTCTCATATACAATGCCATATGTCTTTGCATATCATTTTGCTACCAATCGTGCTTTGTACTTGTTTATGCTACCATCAGCATTGTGCTTTACCTTGTAAACCCACTTGCAGCCTATGGGTTTCTTTCCTTGTGGCAATGGAATGAGCTTCCATGTTTCGTTTCCATAAAGTGCAGCCATCTCCTCATCCATAGCTTTTTCCCAATTTGCATTTGCAATGGCATCTTCAAAACAAGAAGGTTCAGCATCTTGGTTTACCTTGGTCATGTAGGCACAATGACAAGCCATATAACTATCATACGTCAATCATTGCACTAAATTCCGCATCCTCCCAGATCTTCTTGGTCCTGGGTCACTTCTCTTTGTATCATCTGCATTCTTACTTCTGGAGTCTTCATGGAGGTCAATCCAAGTTCCTCATCAAGGCTCTTTTCTGAACCGCTTGAATCTTTGTGAATGTCTTCAAAACCTGCACATGTTTTACTACCAGCAGAAAGCTTTTCTTTAACTTTCTTGGATGTATTTAATGAATTTTTTGGACTGAAATCTTGCACTTCATGGATTTGAGTTGGAACTATTGCTTGGTGATGCATCTGGTCCACTCAAAACTTGAGATTCTACACTTGATTTTTTCAGCATTTTCTTTGTCATCTGGTTCAAGATTTAGTCCTTCTTTGGCATTTGCATAGAAGCTTGACACTTCATCAAATACCACATCTCTGCTCACCTTCACATGTTGTGTGAGTGGGTTATACCATTTATATCCCTTTTGCTCAAGGGAGTATCCAATGAAAACACATTTTTCTGCTTTTGGATCAAGCTTCATCCTCAACTCATCTGGAACATGTACATATGCAATACAACCAAAAACTTTCATATGTGATAAGTTTGGCTTTTTACTTGTGAACTTCTCTTCAGATGTAAATTGATGTAAATTGATGTAAATTCTCTTCAGCCGTATGCATAGCTTTTTGCCAATAACAACGAGACATATTCTTCTCAGCCATAAAGGCTCTTGCTATTTCTACAATATGTCTATTTTTGCATTCAGCAACGCCATTCTATTGTGCTGTGTACCTGCATGAAAACTATCGTCGAGTTCCATGACTTTTTAGGAAATTGTTGGACTCATTTGACATTGTAGCTCAGTGATGAGTAGCACCTCCTTTAATGTCAATCCGGGAAGACGTGAGGATGGTATGAAGACCTCGAGCAAGTGGCGGCACAAGTGCGTGAGTGAGAAGCACACAAGCATGCACACACATACACACACACGCGCACACAAGGCAAGACAAAGAGTGAGAATCGATGGAGCTTTTTAGATTACTTTCAAAATGCTCTTACAAGTTCGTTTCAATTACAATCTACCCTCAAAAATGAGCTCTCTAGCTCTTTTTATAGTTTTTGACTAGCTTTTGGCCCTGTCCAGACCTAGTGTCCGGCCTAGTTAAAAATTAGGTTCCAGGGCCAATTTGAGGGTTCAAACGGAGTCTAAAAAATACGAAAATTGATATGTAGGTACTTCTAAGGCTCCTCAAGCTCAAGGACTCCTTGGCTTGCACAAAATGGAGCTACAAAAATATGAAATGGTATTTACAATGATTGTTAGTGATAAGAATCACTGTTAAAAGATGTAGATTGGAAAAATTGAAGGGCCTATCTGCCAGATTTGCGTCGACTGCTTTGTCTGCTTACTCCTTCACCTTGTTCTGACTCTTTCCGTTGGCTTCCTTGTCTCGTCAATCCTTGGGTTCCCTGGCTTCCTTGTCTAGTCAGTCCTTGGGTGCCCATACTGCTCTCAACACCCCCCCCTCTCTCGCGTCTGTCGTCCCTGACAGACCCTTGTTGCTGGGGGTGTTGGATGTAATATTCCACAACCTGAGTGGCAAGCTGATGTTCTTGTAAGCGTAGTCCTCTGGCCAAATCTGTCATCATACGATCCCAATCGATTGGTCCTGGAACATCCGGATGTGGCAGACGTAACTAATCTGCATGGATCGCTTGTTCTACTGCGAATAGATGTAGCAAATGTGTGGGTCTGGGAATGAAAATTTCGGAATTGTATTCCCAGAAGCCCGTAGAGAACATTTCCTCAAATGTTTGCTTGAAGCATGCGGGCAAGTACTTGATTCGTGCATGCCAAGCAAAGATAACAGTGACCGAGGGGGTTTGGCTCATGTCGTAGACTAAATCCTTGTTGCCTTGAGCGAATCCAGGAGCGGAGATGTATGGAGCTTGGACATTCCGAAAGGTTTTGAAGACAATGGTCATGAGCTCAAATATCTTCATACACATTTTCGCTGCGATATCAGGTACATTGTTTAGGCGTGCGGACCAGTGCCGAATGGTCGATATCATGTAGGCTACGGTTGGAGGTCCTCGAGGTGGAGCAAAATATGGATAGTTAACCCAAGCCGAGCACTCTTTATTGTTGCGTACCTTGATTGCAAATGCTTGCCAGGATCTGCGACGTACCACTGGGCAATAGCATGGGTTATACTTGATATAGAGTGGCATGGTAGCCCAGGTACTCATCATCTCAGGGTAATCGGTGAGTAAACGTGCACGCCAATTAGGTTGGAAAATCGAGCCAGCACGTGCATCGGTCGGTAAATCCCCTATCTCAAATTGAGTAGCGAATGTGGGCTCCTTCCCTGTATGTCTTTTGACTTCTGCATTATAATCATGTAGTAAGACAAAATAAGGCATGTATTGCGATTCTGATGTTGTGATTAACCGTTGATGGGATAATTGTTGAAAGTAGGAAGACCGAAGGACCGTTTCTTCCAGATTCGTGAGAGATTGCATTTGCACGGCCACACGATCATCATGTGTCTTACCCACTTTCTCGACCCTTCTGACCCAATCGGGAACTTGAATTTCTAACGTGTCTTGTCCTTCTTCTGTAGTTCGACCACCAGGCGTCGGCATGGGCTCGTAGGGCTCTTCGTAGCTGTCCTCGACGGGGATTTCCACTACTGTTTCAGGTTCTGGTTCTTCAATGGGCGAGGGTGGTCGTTCATATGGTAGGAGGCGTGCTTGGAGTTCTGCCACCTGTTTCCGAAGGGTCTCCATTTCTTCTGGAGATTGTTGCAAGATTACCGGCTCCTGTTGAGCAGGATGTACACTGGCTAACTGTCTCTTTAGATCGGCACATTCAGTCTCTAGTTTTTCATATGACTCCAGGAAATTTGCATGCTCTTCAAGTAGGATGCGGATGTCTTCTGATGGAACTGCTCTATATCTGGTAGGGCTAATGGTTGCTCCTACGGTTCCTTCCATAGCCGCTTCAAAGTTGTCCTGATTTTGTTGTTGAAGTCGTTTGTTTTCCTCTAGTGCTGCGGCCATATGCTTTCTTAATAGCCCAATGTTGCGTCTGAGCGTAGCATTAGATATCATTTGCGCTTGAAGCACTGTTTCTAGCTCCTTAACTGCTTGGTCATCTACAGTTGATGCCTTTGATTCCAATTCGGAGTGAGCCTGCTGTAGTGTGGTGTGCTCGTCTAGGAGCGTCAGGTAGTCAGCTTCAAGAGTGGTGACTCTAGCTTGGAAACGTTGAGATTCTGCCTGGAGGGCAGCATTGCGTTCTTCCCATTGATGGAAGTCTTGTTGTAGCTGATTTGCACACTGAAGTAATGTGTCGAACGTGCTATTTACATTATGAGATGCAAGGGGAAAAGTTTGAAATGCAGAGGAGGTGGGATTGGGAAGGGGGGTAGTGAATGTTGTGTGTGCCAATGATGTGAGTGGGGAGGTGGGGGGTAGTGGAGGGGAAGGTGGGGAAATCGTGGGGAGAGGTGCTGTGGTGGGTGAAATGTCCATTGGGTCAGACAAGGTGGTGTGTGCAGGGGCTACCATATAGGTGGGTATGGTAGGTGAAGTGAGTGTGGTGTCCGTGTAAATTGATGTCGTTGCGAACATCGGAGGAAGGTGCCTTAGAAACATGGGAGAGCGGAAGAAATGCTCCACAAAGGACGGGTATTGGGGTGGTGAAGTCCGGTTGAAAGAGGTGTAGGGGCCAGCTGGGAAGTGAGGGTTATGGAATGGAGGTACTCGTATTAGGGGGTAGGTCGGGAAACACAGGGTTCCTTCCGTGGGTGCTGGGTTTCCAACTACGCTGGTAATTATGGGATGGCCAGTCATGGGTTCAGCGGATAGATGGGACGAAGTGTACAAGGGGTTGGTGACGAAGGAGAAGAGGGTGTCTTGTGAGGTGGGTTCTCGAAATGAGAATGATTTGAATGAGGATGGATTATAAGTGGAGGTAGAGGTGATGACTGTCGTTTCTTCCAAGGTGGGAGGTGGTGGCGGGGGCGGAGAAGGTGGTGATGGAGGACGCTGGGGTGAGATGGGTGATGTCTGAACGAAGGTTTCAGCGGAGAGGTCAGTGGTGGTTGTGGGAGTGGCTGTGGTCTCAATAGGTACTTCTGGTTCTGTGACGGGTATCCTGATAGTCTTACCTGCTCGTGGTAACGTGTCCACTCTGCGTTTGTCATACCTTACGGACTGGCGGACTGCGGTGTGGACAGCCTCTGGAACTCCTAAAGAGTCTGACACTAATTTGAGGGTGTCAATGAAATGTTGGTCCACTCCTTCATCTGATAGCATTTCTTGCATCAAAGCTTGGCCTGATACCAGAGAGAGCTGATGCCTTTCTTGTACTGCTTTGATAGTGTCGTATAGCCTTCTTAGTTGAGCTGTATATGCAGGTGCACCTACAAGTTCTGGCACCTCTTGTTGCTCCTCTTGTTGCTCTTGATCATATTCCTCCTCATCATCCTCCTGCTCCTCATCTCCGTCATCTTCTTCCTCCACTTCAACAGGGGTGACGGGGGCTTGGGAGGTTGTGGCCTGCGTTTGTACATTTTCCGCTTGTTGTGCCTCTGCTGTCTCCAGCTCGACATCTTGTAGTAGTTGTTCGAAGTCTTCATTAGTGAGTTCTTCCAAAGCTGCACCACTAGGAAATTCGAGGTCCGTTGGGATGGGAGGAAATAGCAAAGTGGAACCATCGGTGCTGCGTCTTGGAAGCCGGAGTGTGAATGGTCGGACTCTTCGGGGTGGCGGGGTGACCTCTGGTGTTAGGGTGGCTCCACGTGGCTGAGCACATGGGACTTGGACCGTACCTCTCATCTTCTTAGAAGGGGGTCCAGTGGATGTCCTGCCTCGGAACTGCTCTACCCGATTCCACATCAGGGCTCGTTGGATTGGAATGTCATAAGCCAAACACCTATAAATGATTCTTGTCAGAGCACAGCAACCATATAAAACCTGTTTCCGCGGCCAGCGTTTGTGAGCTAAGTGTATCTGATCAATTATCCAGTGTGGTAGGTTGATGGTGAGGCTCTGTGTTTCTGCCAGATACAGGCTAAACCAAATCTTCTTGTGCGGCATGGTGAATCTATCCTGCGCCGGGAAAGCAAAGTGTTGCATGCACATGCGAAGGTGTATGGCAATATTAGGCGTCATGGATACCATGTCCTTGAGCTTGGTGAGACTTCGATTCTTCATGTAATCCGGTACTAGGGTTTCCTTTTCCGTAGGAATATGCATGCCTCGCATATCCAGAGCTTCTCTCACCAAATTGTTTGATAGTCTAAACCTCTTGAGCTCATTCCCCTTTGTCAGAGATGGAATCACAAATGAGCTTGCACCTTTTGGGTTCGGGTTTGGAGTCAAGGTGTTGATGAGATAGTAGCATCGCATGAAGTCAGGTTTTGGGAGTCGGGCACTGAAATAGGCACTCAATCCGGCTTTTTCCCATATCGGACGTAGACTTTCCGCATTTTGTAACTTCTCAAATTCTCTTGTAAAGAAATGGTATCTGCCTTGCTTTCCATTGTAGTCCAACTCTGATTCCCATAGATACGTTCCTTCCCCCAAAGGTCCTGCTACTTCGGTAAACCAATGTGAAGTCTTTCCCACGGGCATGGTGTGGCCACGCGGAGGGTCCGCAATAGGTATGATTTTGACGGCTTGCAACTCTTCTGGTCTTTCAACAGTCTCAGGCAAAACGGGTAAACTGTCCAAGTCCACCACTTGCGGGTTTGTTTCTGTGTGAGAGCTAGTTCCTGCGGCCTCCGCCATGTTGAAAATGTCGCAGCTGATTCTGTGAGAATATATGAATAAACGTTAACATTGCAATGGACACAAAAATGACATGGTGTCCCTTGTTACAATATTAACTTAAAGTTCTGGAGTGGTTAGGAGTTAATAAGTGCTCGGTGCTGGTGTGTGTAGTTAGGAGTTATGTAGACCTAAGAACTAAGCGAAATGATGTGATAAGAGTGAAGCGGTTAGTAGGTGGTCATGGATTTACAATAGGGTCAGGGGGTTTGTTACAAGTCTTGGGCTGCCAAATGCAGTGGATGGGTTTTACTCGTGGTTCCGTGGAGATGCTCGAGAGCTTTCTAGGTGTGTCAGCTTTAACCTGAGGCCTTTTAGGGGCCCATTTATAACTGATTCTGTTCGTGTTCATGTGCCTTGGTGTTGAAAATGAGTGGATGTAGGCTGTGCGAGTGAATAGATCATGCTGTGTAGGGTGTGTTCTTGGTATAGCTATCTGAGCCCGCAAACAAGCCTTAGGCACCCAAATTTGTCTTGATTGTGGGCTAGCCTTCATCGACCTTTTGGGCACCCAAATAGATTTCACTTTAGCAGCAGAATTTCCGAAGGACTTCTTATTAGTGACGTGTTGTTGGTTACTAATAAGAGGCTTTGCCGGTGCGGTTGGTGTGGTTGCAACCGGGTGTTCGCCTTTTCGCACCCACACTTGGTTCACTTGTTGGGACATTCTGCTGCGCAGGTTCTTTTGATGTCCGGCATAGGTAGTACTCTGCTTCTTTTGCCTTTGCTCCACCTTTGGTTGTTGCCTCCTTTTGGCCTTTGGAAAAGAAGGGAGTTCCGTTGCATCCCTGACTCCTTTTTTGCAAATATCATTCCTCTGCAACACAGGGTTTTGAACAAGAACAGCATGGTCATCTTCATGTGTACTCCTCGAGGGACCAGGAGTCTGTGCCTTTCCTAGTTCCTTGAGTGTTCCTTTATCCAACTCTATTGTAATTCGACTATGGTTGACCCATACGTGAAGAAGTC
Source organism: Ceratopteris richardii (assembly GCA_020310875.1). Lineage (NCBI taxonomy): Eukaryota > Viridiplantae > Streptophyta > Polypodiopsida > Polypodiales > Pteridaceae > Ceratopteris > Ceratopteris richardii. The sequence goes on from CM035434.1 coordinate 105,851,274, forward strand.
CACTTCTTAGGTTTAAGTTGACTGCTTGGTCATAGATCCAGTCTTGACCCAAGACAAGAGGTTCAGTGAGATCCTCATCTTGACACACTAGTGCTTTAACTGTCATTGCCTCATCATGAATGTAGAGGGGAAGTTCCACCTCGCCCATGCAAGGGGTTTCCACGCCTCCCAATCCTATGAGATATGCTTCCACAGGATTGACAGTTAACTGTAACTCTTGACAGTAAGACACTCTAACAGCACTAGTGGCGGCACCTGAGTCAATCAAGGCTTTTACAGTCTTTGCACTCTTTTCTTGTCCTATTTCTAGGGTTACGAAAGGACGTCGATCAGTTATCCTAGGTGAGCTGGTTCCTGCAACTTCACACATTGCCATATGATATCCTTGGTCTGCATAGTCATCTGTCCTAGGCTGCTCTCTACCTTGCCTTCGTAATTTCATCCTTCTGATGCGTTCTAAAGCTTCTGCTTGAGCTTCTTCTCTAATTCGCTTCTCTTCCTCTTTGCGTTTCTTAGCAGTGTTGAGTCGGCTGAGCATTTCCTCCGTGAGGGGTTCCTGATACAACTTGACTCTGCATCCGCTAATATAGTTAGGGAGAACATCGCCCTCTAATGTGGCTAATTGTACTGCTCCACTCGTGGAGATCCTATTGATAATCATAGGTCCGTAGCCTCTCTTTTCTAGCTTCCTCGCGTGTTGTTTCAGTGTATAGACTAAAACTAGATCTCCGGCTTTCAAGCCTTTATCCTTTACGTGGGCATCAAAGTATGCCTTCTGTCTCTTCTTGGCTGCATATATCCCTGCAGCAGCTCTCAGCCTTGTTTCTCCTAATCGTTCAAGGTCAAAAATTCTAGAGGAGAGCTCATGACCTGTCCATTCGTGCTCTTGTGCTACTCTCAATGTAGGAATCAGGAAGTCCAAGGGTAGCACAGCGTTTTGGCCAAATACCATCTGAAAGGGGGTGGCTTGGAGTACCGTTTTGTAGGCAACTCGATATGCCCAAACAGCATGGTGTAGCTGTTTGTCCCAATCAGAACGTTTAGTGTTCACTAATTTCGTCAGTACATTGCATAGAATCTTATTAGTGCTCTCAGCTTGTCCATTAGCCTGAGGGTGATAAGGGGCAGACTTCTTGTGTATTACCAAGAATTCTTGGAGTAAATTTTCAATCACTTCGTTCAAGAAATGAGTGCCTCTATCACTTACAAGTTCTATAGGTAGCCCATATCTCGTGAATACATTCTCAAACAAGAATTTGGCAGTTGTTTGAGCATCGTTCTTGGTCGTAGCCTTTACCTCTACCCACTTGGTTAGATAGTCTGTTGCAACAATGATGTATTCCGCATGAGAACCCTTACCTGGGGGATTAATAGGACCTACGAAGTCTATTCCCCACTTAGAGAATGCACGTCCACCCATCATAGGTTTCAGTGGCATCTCATCTTTGCGTATAGGATACTGGGTCCTCTGACAGACATCACACCGTTTCACATAGGTATGTGCATCCATGTGAAGGGTAGGCCACCAGAAGCCTGCAAACAATATTGCCTTGATCACCCGATCTGGTCCAAAGTGTCCTCCTGCCACACCTTGGTGAGCAGTTTCCAAGATCTTAAGATACTCACTTTCATGGACACATAACCTCAGGTAACCATCTTTACCGCGCTTATATAGATTTTTACCAACAAGTGAATAATCTTGGGCTTCTTGTTCCAAACTCCTTTTTCTAGCTAGAGTCATGTCTGGAGGGAATGTCTTCGTCCTCAAGAATGATACTAGAGGTTCACTCCAATCTGGCGCAATGGATACTTGATAGAGAGTGGCATGTTCCACAGGTGGTTTATTGCAACAGATTGGGCATTCCTTGCACAACTTTTGGACATCCGCTTCCATAGTTGGCCAATGCACTCCGAATCTCTTTAGAGTCTGCAACGTTCGTTGCTTTGAATGGTGTTGCTCTAACGCACCTACATGTGCCAATTGCAACCATTTAGCGTACTCATCCTCTTCTACGCAACAAGCCAAGATCCCTTGATCTGTGTGCTTGTACATGCTTCCTGCCATGATATGGTACTTTTGGGCTTTTACGATCTCTCTATTCCGTGTGTTCACCACTGGATGATTAGGCCCGTATGTCAATACTGGTACTATTGGCTTGGCCCACTGCGGTACCACTTCCAAATTAAACAAGTAAGCATCAGGAAGGTCATCTGACACTCCTTGTGGGGCTTCTCCCGATGTGAGCCTAGAGAGATGATCTGCTCTCAAGTGGGTTCTACCTTTTCTTACCACAACCTCAAAGTCATATTCCATTAGCAAGAGAAACCATCTTACTAATCTACCTGTATTGCATGGCTTGTTTACTAAGTACAACAATGCCTGATGGTCCGTAAAAAATTTAAACTTATTTGCAAGCAAATAATGTCTAAACTTTTTAACCGCATATACCATACCTAATCCTTCGCGCTCTGTAGTGGTGTAATTCCGTTCAGCCGCATTCAATTGTCTACTGGCATAGGCAATTGGAAGATCCATATTACCTTCACCAATAGGTTGTGCAAGCACACATCCAATCGCATAATTGGATGCATCCACATGAACATGGAATGGCTTATTCCAATCTGGTGTGGTCAAGATTGGTGCTGAACATAATCTTCGTTTAAGCTCTTGGAAGGAATTCTCACATTCATCCGTCCACTCAAAGTTTGTCAGAAGTCCGTACATGGGCTTTGCAATGACAGCATACATGTGTATAAATCGTCGATAATAGCCACAATGCCCCATGAAAGCTTGTACTTCCTTGACATTCTTTGGCCTAGGTAGCTCTGCTATGGCTCTCACTTTCTCCTCGTCAGTAGATATGCCATTCTTTGACACTATGTGTCCTAGAATCTTACCTTGCCTAACCATAAAAACGCACTTTTCTGGGTTCAGGCAGACTTGGTACTCTCTACATTTGTCAAAGATTTGTTTGAGTTCAGGAATATGGGTTTGTCTAATGTTGGAATGAGCACAAAGATCATCAACATAGACTTCTAAACTCTTCCTCAGGAATTCCTTAAACACATGGCACATCAGCCTCTGGAAGGTAGCTGGTGCATTGGTAAGCCCAAATGGCATTACTCTAAAAGCAAAAATGCCCCATTCTGTGGCAAAGGCTGTCTTGTGCTAATCCTCTGGAGCTATGGCTACTTGATTGTAGCCCGAGAATCCATCAAGGAAACTGTACACTTCCTTGCCTGCCACTCTTTCTAAGAGATGTTCTGTGATGGGAAGCGGATAGTTATCTCGGATTGTGGCTGCATTAACCTTCTTCAAGTTAATGCACACACGCAGCTTACCATTCTTCTTGGGCACCACTACGATGGGGGATACCCATTCAGTGTGCTCAATTTCATAGATAAATCCGGCTTCGACCAGTCTATCTATCTCTTCCTTGATCTTAGCAGCATAGTTATCGTTATATGTATAAGGCTTTTGCTTAGAGGGTTTGGCATCTGAGGTCATGGGGATGGTGTGTGAGCATATGTCAGGGTCAACACCTTTCAAATCCTTGTAACTCCAAGCGAATACATCTCTGTATTCTCTTAGCAAGGTAATCAATTCGTACTCTTCTTCTTCTGTCAGGTCATGGCCTATATACGTGCATCTCTCCTCTCCTTCTTCTATGGCCACTACTATTTTCTTGGTGGTTTCTTTGTTATCATAGGCCTCTCCTGATTGTGCCTCTCGTTTAGGCATTCTGATCATGACTCTCCTGTCATCTATCTCATACTTCTTAAAATTTTCGGGGACCTCAAACAAAGATTCTTCCTCTTCTGGTGAGGCTTCTCTCTTTTTTCGTTTCTTTCCTTCTTCCTTCGGGGTCACATGCGTTGCTAATCTTACATCATTTGTAACCTCTCCATGCCTCTGGGGTTGAAATTCCACTTCATGGAAGTATTCTTCATCTGATGCAAATGGTGGGTCCATAATGATTGACTCTAGATCGGAGTCACTTGCATCCTCAAATGTATCAGGGCTAGGTTCGCATTCTTCTAAAACTGCCTCTCCCATGATTGGCTCTATGGAGAAGACTGAAATATCATAGCCATCCTCATCACAGTGAGGTGTCCATTGTTCTTCATTGATGGCTACGTCCATTGTTGCTAAAATTTCTGCCCAGCCATGGGGTTCAAATTCCTCGTCTGGAAAAACTACAGGTGCATAGGCTGGGTCTTGAATGGGTCTATGGGTTTCGTTTGCACCTATTTCTCTGGCCTTTTCTCTCTTCTCTTCCTCCACTGCTACTTTGCACATCCATAAGTGAGTGTCTTCGTGCATCCAGGAGGATCCTGATCCTATGGAATGCACAGATTCTGTATCATCTTTGGCTCTATGGATGGGATTCCACTGGATAGGAGGTACATCCCTATGAGAGTAATCTTTGAGATTGACTTTGGTCGTAACACCCAAGTGCTGCAGGTACAAAGAATTGGTTCCCCAATCCTGTACCACTTGCAACTGTCGCATAAATGGTCTTCCCAAAATCATCTCATAGGCATGATTTTTGCTGAAGTCACATATAGCAAAACTATGCTCAAACTCGACACCACAAGTGGTGAGAGTTATTCCTTCTAGCAATCCTAGGGGTCTCTCTATGTGACCATCTGCCATTTGCAATTTCATCCTCGTTGGCCTGAGTGCTGGCTTGCCCCAACGCTTCCAAAGGGAAGTGGTGGCAATTGCAACTCCTGCACCTGAGTCCAAAATTGCCTTAGTGGTGTAGTCCTGGTAGGTAATGGGAAGATAGGTGTTCCCTTCTTCACCTTCACACATATCTCCTATCTTATCCAAGGGAATTTCTGGCACTGTCCTATGGGATCCTACCCGGGAACGTGGTTGTGCAATTTCAGTTACTTGACTCGCTACATATTTCCGCGCTTCTGGTCTATCCTTGGGCAGTTCTTCCAAAGTGAGATCGCGTGGCACCTTGGTGTTCGTTACTACCTCCGTGTTCCTTGGTGTGACTGAGTCGTCGTTCCTTACCATGACTGTCGGTGCTCTCATACATGTGGACTTTGCTTCCCATGGGCCTGTGAAGTGAGGTAGCTCTTGTATGGAGTTAGACTCGAAGTCCAATCTCTCGTGGGACTGAGCACTCTCATGTTCCCCGTAAATAGATGGGATGTCTTGTGGGAATTGATCGTGTGCATCATCCACAAGTTCAAAAGGAGGAGCGACTTCACTTTCGTTATCCCATTTATCTTCTTGAATCTCTCGTAGGAAGTCTGGTGCAAACCGATTCATAGAAGAAGAAGTGTCTGGCTCCGTAGAATTGGGCACATAAGCAACCTGGGAAGGAGGGCTTATTCTATCGTTGGCTCTCTCCTTGTTCCCATGGATGGCTGGAGCACAAGCTTCTTGGGGAGGATTACTTATTCTATTACTTTTCCGAACAGGCTCATACGCTCTCTGAGAAGGAATGTAGGTCACCTGTGGAGGTACGTGAGCTTTCGGGGGAGGCTCATGTGACTGTTGGGGGGGAAGATAAGCTTCTTGAGGAGGCACATGGGCTTCCTGAAGAGGCTGGCTTATCAGTTCTCTTACCCTCTCCTTTCGTTGAGGGGCAGGTTCCTTCTCTGATTGTGCAATTAACTTCTCTATTCTTTCCAGCAGTCCATCAAAGTGTAACTGCGTCTTAGCTGAACTGGAAATGTTAAATAGGCGGCTGGCCTCAAACATGGTCTGAGCCAATTCCACCATTTTGGCGCAAATCTTAGTTCGTTCAAGCTCTAGCTCGGCTCTAGGGTAGCACTTTCCATGATCGGTGATGGTTGGCCCTTCTTGGATTCTGGCCTGATATGCTTTAAGCATCATATTAAGGTCCTCAGGAGTGGGGTCAGCTAGGACTGATCCTACTCTAGGGGGTGGTGGGATTTGATGAGGCGGTGGGGAAAGTGGTGGGTTGGATGGAGGTGGGAGTGGTGGAGGCGGGGTAATGTGAGAGGGAGTTGGAGCTGTGAGTTCAGTTATCCTCGCTTTGGTTTCTCTTATGCTCTCTTCAAGTTCGTTTATCTTTTTTGCCCATTGTCTTTTCATTCTTTCCCGACTATCTTTCCATGCTCTAGTCCTTTTCTTTGTTACGCTCTCGGTTTCACTAGCCTCTGGGCCCTTTTCCTGGCTTGTCTCTTGGTTTTGCTGCAATGCCTGAGCTCTAGTGACTACCTGCACTGGTGCAGTGGAAGTGACGCTTCCTGAGGCATCCACAACCAACCCAATCACGTTGATAGGAGTGATTTTTGGCATGTTATTGGGGTTCTTTGGGCAATCTCGTAAGAGATGCTCTTTTCCACAATCTTGGCAAAAGCCTTGGATCGTCACGGACTGATTTTGTGGAGGTGGCGGTAAGGGACAATCACGAATGAAGTGATCCCCCTGACATCGGTAGCATGGTCCTCTAGGAAAGGGTGGTCGTACCTGCCTAGGTTGAGGCCTAGGGTTGGGGTTTGCATACATGACGTTCGTGTAATCCGACTCCCAACTAGGTTCACTCGGTTCTTCACTATAGTATGACTCACCATGTTCTGGAGACTGCATGTAATAAGCTTGGGGACTATCGACATGTGTAGAATCAAAGCTATGGTCACTCGGGTCACCTTCTGAGATCAATGGGGTTACTGGTACTATGGCTCTATTCAGGTTTTCTTTTGCAACAGCATACTTCACTGGAATCACATTAGCGGGGTTGGGAGGCTGTTGAGCTAGTACCGGTTGGGGTCTCTGTTGGGCTTGATATTGTGGTTGGTAGGTTTGTTGGGGTCTAGCATATTGTGGTGGTGGAGGGTACTGGTTCTGGTATCTTCCTTGTTGGTAGGGCTGAGGGTAGGGTTGCCTAACAGTCTGCTTGTTGTATGGGCAATCTTGCGCAGTGTGGTTTGTGTACTTCCGTTCTATAGTGCAGTACTGGCTACTAGGGTTAACTTGGGGTTGAGCCATAATGGGACAGACGTTCGCCATATGGTCACCACCGCATGTATAGCACCTTTTCACAGGGGCAAACCTTGGGATCTGTTTGCTAGTTACACCTAATTTCTGAGCTACCTTCTCAGCGAGTTCCTCAATTGATGTGGACTGCGTGGAAGAGTGACTAGATGCACTATCTGAATCTTTGTAGATTTTGGAAAGCTCTAGTTCTTCCCCTAGGTTATCTTCAATGTCAATGCACATGCGTACACACTCTTCTATAGTTCTAGGGTCCTTCAGATACACATAGGATCTCAATTTTGTACTCAGCAATCCATCAAGGAATAAGGCTACTTGTTTAGCAGATGTGGGTAGTTCCGAAATAGGGCACCTTTCAAGATATTGTCTAAATCTTCTTCCGGCCAATCTGACAGTCTCTTGGGGGGTCTGTTTGAAGCTGTGAATCAATGAGGAGGTATTGTGCCTTATGCCGCTCTTAGAGAACTCTACAATAAATGCCTCTAGGAGTTGGTCTATGCTCCTGAACTGACGCTCATCTAATGGCTGAAACCATGTAAGTGCAGTGTTCCTAAGGGTTAGACCGAAGGCATTGTATTGCGTGAACAGATCTTCCACTTGTTCAGCTCTCAAAACTTGCTTGAACTCCGCCACATGATCATAGGGATCTCCTGTGCCGTCAAAGTAATTCTTCATGGACTTAACTAGCTGGGTGGGTCTCAAAGTTCTTGTGTGCTCTCTAGGCCTTGGCAGAGGGAATCCATCTACATTTCTTTGGTTCCTGTGGGCTCTATGCATCTCAGGGTCTACCCTATTCGTCTCTGTTCTCGTTCTTTCTCTACCCACTGGGTTGGCAAAACTTACTTCTGGTCTATCTCTACTCCTGTCTCTTTGCGTACCATGAGCTTGGGAAGTTCCAGCCCCAGGGTGGCCATAGGATACATTTGATCTTGGTTGAGGGAAAATAAATTCACCCTTCCAAGTGTAGGCATGCCTATCGTTTTCTGTCACCACAAAGATCCGTTCTGAAGCATGATCTAAATAGGTCACTCTGCCTGGGCTATCCGGATCCTTAAACTCATAGATCATGATATTTCCTATGTCTGTTGGCTGATTAGACTTATACCTCCAAAAGGCTTCATCAGTTTCTCGATTGAGGAGCAACTCTATGCTCTTGTTGTCTTGGGGAACCCATTCAGGTGTGATAATCCTAGTGAGAATTGATTTACCTCGAGGGGTTCTAGGTTCCGCACCCATGTTCCCTTGTTCCAGGTCACCTAAGTCCGCTTCTGAGATTACATTCCCAAAGTCATCGGTCCTATCAGGGTGACTAGTGACTACATATATAGTTCCTTCTTTGTCCAGGTATGCACCATTTTCAAACTTGACAGCTGGGTGCTCTAGTCCAATGGATTGGTCAGGGTTTTTAATCTGGACCACCGATCTTCCTAGGCCGTCCTCATAGATGCTAGCACCTAGTCGGTTGGTCCTAAGATATTCCAGCTGTGTTTTGTAAGGGCCTTCTACCCTGTACAAATAAGGCACTCCTGAACTTCCCGTAGGTCTGTCCATGCCTTGAGACATTTCTGACTCACTGGTCTCAGAGCTAGGGTAGTATGAGTGGTGGCTCAACTGCTGGGCCCAAGATCTTGCAGTGTGATTGACACTAGCCTCTGAAGACCTAAGGCTTTGTCTTTCCCTTGCTAGATGTCGTCCTGATCTAAGGTTCATATGCCTAACTGATTAGCCCAGTTTTTTCCAGAGTACAACCTCGTTGCCGATTAATTGGTACCAGTCACTTAATTCTTTTTAGTCATTTTATCACGTTTGAGTTCTTGTCTGATATCACGTCGTCGGAATACTTGAGTGTTCTTCGTAATTTCAGGTTGATCGTTCCACGTTAGGTTCTTTTCCTTTAGGTTATCGACAGTATAGTAACTAAGTTTTTAGCTTGAACTTGAGTTCTTTAATAGTCTTCAACTTGATAACTGCCTATCGTCGCCCTGACTTACTCCTATCTCTACTCGTTCTTAGCTTGAGCTAGGAAATGACAGAGGGAGTTGAGAATAATCCAACCTTACTTGTTGATCCCTTGCTTTATGGTGCTCAAGAACCCGGTTCTCAAGCTTGCAAAGAAACCTTGCTTTGTAAGCTCTCAGTTGCTCTCAATGGACCTGTAAAAGACCCCGGTTAGCTCAATGCTTAGATTCAGAGGACACAACCAACCACTTTCATTCATGTAACATAAACACATATTTGCATTGTGACTTTTAGGATAATAATTCTAAAGACCCCTGACTTTGAGCCCCCTGGGTATGGTCAACTTCAAAATACCCTATCTAAAAATCAATGCATTATCTTTAGAAAAAAAACAGTCGAGGGCGTGTAGTATATGCTACGAGCTTTCCAACAAGCCCTAGAGCTCAAAAAATGGATCTCGTATGAAAAAGTTGTGACCGTTCAGGGTTCTAGGGTTACGACAGGGTTCAAACAGGATCACTGTGCGACAGGTTTTCCCCAAGTTGTTTTCCTAAGACTTCCCCATGTGCTCAAGAGTATAATATTTGTGACCAAAATTAGCCCAATTTTTCAATTATCAAACCTTAAAAATTTTGACTAAAATTGGCTGTCAATCGCGATGGACAGGGCTGTCAATCGCGATGGACACTCAGTCAATCGCGATGGACAGAGAATTCAGTCGGTCGCGATGGACACTCAATTCAATCAATCGCGATGGACAGGGACCTCAATCAATCGCGATGGTCAGAGACTTCAGTCAATCGCGATGGACACCCAGTCAATCGCGATGGACAGGGGGTTGAGTCAATCGCGATGGACAGTCGGTCGGTCGCGATGGACAGGGACTTCACTCAATCGCGATGGACACCCAGTCAATCGCGATGGACTGGGGGTTGAGTCAATCGCGATGGACAGGCAGTCTATCGCGATGGACAGGCAGTCTGTCGCGATGGACAGGCAGTCTGTCGCGATGGACAGGGCTGTCAATCGCGATGGACAGAGCTGTCAATCGCGATGGACTGAGCTGTCAATCGCGATGGACTGAAATTTTGCAAGATTTTCAAAAATTTCAGTGGGAATGTGGTGTGCAGGGTCTCTAGTCCACTGTGGTGCACTCAGATTTACCAACAAGTGAAATTTTCTGTCAATCGCGATGGACAGAAGGCGACGACTGCGAGACAGTTTCGTCGAGTTCCGTACCTGCGCGGAAAGCTGGAGATGGTGATGTGACCTGTACCTGCAAGACAGCTCAGAAAACATGCAAAAAGCAGCACATGCAAATTCGCTCTCTTGCTCTCTCTCACAAGTGAAATGAGGGAAATGAGGTGGAGGTGGGGATATAGTCAAAAAACTGAAATTTTCGCGATGATGGATATGGAGGTGGTAGGTGGTGATGATGATGATGGAAATGAAGATGGTAAAGAAAGTAAAAGAAAAACGATGAGAGTGAAGAAAATACCTACAACTCCAACGCGTCAACTCTACGTCTTACCATCACACGCTCGTCCTCAAAGCTCGATCCCCGGCAACGGCGCCAAAATTTGGTGTAGCTCAGTGATGAGTAGCACCTCCTTTAATGTCAATCCGGGAAGACGTGAGGATGGTATGAAGACCTCGAGCAAGTGGCGGCACAAGTGCGTGAGTGAGAAGCACACAAGCATGCACACACATACACACACACGCGCACACAAGGCAAGACAAAGAGTGAGAATCGATGGAGCTTTTTAGATTACTTTCAAAATGCTCTTACAAGTTCGTTTCAATTACAATCTACCCTCAAAAATGAGCTCTCTAGCTCTTTTTATAGTTTTTGACTAGCTTTTGGCCCTGTCCAGACCTAGTGTCCGGCCTAGTTAAAAATTAGGTTCCAGGGCCAATTTGAGGGTTCAAACGGAGTCTAAAAAATACGAAAATTGATATGTAGGTACTTCTAAGGCTCCTCAAGCTCAAGGACTCCTTGGCTTGCACAAAATGGAGCTACAAAAATATGAAATGGTATTTACAATGATTGTTAGTGATAAGAATCACTGTTAAAAGATGTAGATTGGAAAAATTGAAGGGCCTATCTGCCAGATTTGCGTCGACTGCTTTGTCTGCTTACTCCTTCACCTTGTTCTGACTCTTTCCGTTGGCTTCCTTGTCTCGTCAATCCTTGGGTTCCCTGGCTTCCTTGTCTAGTCAGTCCTTGGGTGCCCATACTGCTCTCAACAGACATGTATTCACCTCCTCCATTAGATGTTAATGTGTGAATATACTTCCCTGTTTGCTTTTCCACCATAGCTATAAAACTCTAGAAGTGAGTGAATACCTCACTCTTCTCTTTCATGAAATATACTCACACTTTCTATGTATGGTCATCAATGAAAGTAGCATAAATCCTGCAACCACCCATAGATGTGGTCTTTGCAGGACCCCAAACATCTGTATGTACTATTTCTAGCACATTCTCACTAACATGCCTGTCATGCGGAAATTATGATCTTGACGATTTACCAAATTGACATGCAGCACATACCTTTTGCATCTCTACAACCTTGAAAATTGGTAGTCCATCGACAATCTCCTTTCACTACATCAATTTTAGCCTCTGCAAGTTTGCATGTCCAATCTGTTTGTGCCAGATCTCTATATCAGCAATAACTCTTGTGCCTTTTGCAAACATGGCTACATTCACTTTAGGAATTTTCACATTTAAGCTAATGATTGAGGCAAGGAAGAATGATCTTCTTCTTCTTCTTCTTCTTCTTCTTCTTCTTCTATTACATAAAAGGAATGTACAAGAATGACCTAAAAACAAGAATACAACAAGTGCAATATATAAAGATCGTACATAAGGAAAAAAATCTAATGTCTGTTTCATCCTTGATCATCACATGTTCAGCTTGATATCTTAACACCGTGGACCTCTATCACTGACAATATCATTAGGCAATCCATGAAGCCTAAAGATATGTCTAAGAAAAATTCTAGCAGTGGTTGCACCTATGATCGCCTCGGTAGCTGGAATGAAGTGTGCCATCTTTGTAAATATATCCACTATAACAAGAATGGCATCATACTTATCTGACTTTGGTAGATATGTGATGAAATCCATAGATAATCAAGCCCATAGCCTTTCTGTAATAGGTAAAGGGTGCAAGAGGCCATGAGGTTTATGTTCCGGTACCTTAGATCTATTGCAAGTGTCACAGGTTCAGATATATCCTTTGACTTCCTTCCACATTTGAGGCCACCAAAACTCCCTTGATATGAGTTCTATTGTTTTATTCACTCCAAAATTTCCTATCGCAAGGTTGTCATGACGTTGTTGAAGTACTTGGATCGTGGGCTTTCCCGAAGGGACATACAATAAGTTCTTATAGAATAGTAACCCATCCTTTTCTTGAAATTCATTCACTTCTAGTACTTTTCTTTCTTGAGTTTTCTACTTAACGTTACAAAACAATTCATCTTATGGCAGAATATCACGGATCAAATGTTTCAAGGCTGAATCTTCATGATGGCTTGAAGAGATAGCTGCTAATTGGAGATGCTTAGGCTTGAGTAATACACTCTCTTGTTGATCAAACACCTCTTCACCCTTCTTTGGTGCAAGGTAAGATCTTTTGGATAGGGCATCTAACGAACATTGTTGACATCCTGGATGGTATGCGATGACAAAGTTGAGCCTCGCTAAAAAGTTACTCCATCGAGATTGCCTTCTATTGAGGATGCGGGTAGTCATAAAATACTCCAAGTTCTTGTGATCTATATACGCTCTAACTTTATGAGCTCCTTCTAGATGGTGATGCCAAGCGTCAAATGCATCCACTATGGCAAGGAGTTCTTTATCATGGATTTCATTAATTAATCTCTAGAGGGGAAAATTTCCCAGAATGATATGCAACTAGATGTAGGTATTTATTGTTGGAGCAAGTCTATGACAAGCCTAAGTATTGGCTTGAGTCCCACAAAGTCATAGAAGAAGCCTTAAAATGAAATCAATGTAAATTTCACGTGTGAACTACCTCTTGTAACTTTTGAAGAGTTTACTTAATGTAAAAGTGAAAGAATCTTAAGTGGTTGAGTCCACTTGATCAAAAAGGGAAAGAGAAGCCATGAATTTGTGATTTGTGGTAGATAGAGAATCAAATCAATCACAAATTGATTGGAGAGTGATTGAGGGAAGTTAGCCTCCCAAACTCAACTATAAATAGATGGCAGTTTTAGTCGTGGATAGAGAGACCTATGTGAAGACCTCCAAGAGCTGAGCTTTATGCCATATCAAGGTGTGATTCCAAGGCAAACATATGTATCAGTAAGTCCATTGTATTGTACAAGCAATATACTTTCATTTTCATGATCATTTGAGTTCATATTTCCATGTTCTTGTAAAGTGTACTACTCACTGCCATATCTCTCAGTTTTCTCAGCCAGATTGCAGAGATGGTTTCTCTGAGCTTGGTGCATCATTTTCAGTGATTTAACTTCGTAATGTTAGCTCTATAAGTCTACTATATGCTCAATCTTTAGTTATGTTCAGGTGAAGTCAACAGTATCTGTTCATTTTCACTTCTCTGTCAGGTACCCGACTTTTTTATTCATCTTGTCAGAGCCATTTCTCAGTGGTTACTTATCCAAATTCAATGATTTAAAGTTTGTTGGATTCAGCATACTGTCTCCTAAAGGCATAAAAATGTTCATAATCATTGGAGTCTTAAATGTGGAGTTATGTGCATTTTTCTGCTCACTGGTCTCATTATTGTAGTAGCCCGTGAAAATCAGGATGATGTCATCAGTTGTTAAACATCATTCTTAGTGTGTGGTTCATTATTTTTTATGAGATTACTCTTGAAAGTGAGCTCTTTAAGTTAACTAAACTTCCCCAAGAGGAATTAAGCTAGTTGCTGCTATACTCAGAGAATTATGCAAAACACTGGACAGGTGTATGAACCAAGAATAGCAAGTTCTTCACCTCTGAGCTAACTCTAACTTATCTGTTTTGATCTATCTTTTTGAGAGTGATCTTCCAAGGTACATAGGATGTCTAATACATCCATTGGCAAGCTAAGAGGGCCGACCACATACTCATGGAGTTCATTTGGCTGGTGTAGATCAAGGATTTTGCAACACCTCTTCATCTTCAAGCACATACCTATCCATCTCTTCACAGTAGTATCAGAGCAAGGTTGGACAACATGGCAGATGGATTTCCTTCATCAATTGACAAATTGGATAGAGGTAACTACTCAGCTTGGTCATTAAGAACGGAAGCGTATCTCCAAGGTAGAAGTTTATATGGTTATGTGGCTGGAGATGAAGTTATGCCAAGTTTTAGGAACAAAAGTCAACCAACAAAAGAAGAGCAAGAAAGATTGAGCACATGGTGCTCCAAGGATGCACTTGCAAGGTCTTATCTCCTCAACTCTATCTCAGATTTTTTGTTGCCTCACATTAGAAGTTGTAAGACATCTCAGGAAGTATGGGATGCACTTGAAGCTTTCTTCTCTTCAAGTACTAAAGCTAGGAAGCATCAACTATGGCTGGATTTCACAACTCTCAAGAAGGCTCCCAAACAAAATGTGACTGATTTTGTCACAAAGCTCAAGGACATAGCGGATCAGTTGGGAAGCTACACAGAAGACTCCAACAAGGAGGATTCATTATTGATCATGAACATGGCTATGCCACAAGGTAAATCTGATGAGCATGTTTTCTACATAGATTCAGGTTGTTTAGATCATGTGGCAGGAAATGTGGCACTCCTATCAGATTTAGAAGATCCAAGGAATAAACATGAGGTACAAACAGGAGATGACACAAGACATCCTGTGGAGAAAATAGGCAATGCCAAAGCACCTGATGGAAACATCAACCTAGTCAGTAAGGTACTCTATGTCCCTACCATTACAAAGAATTTGATAAGTGTTGGGCAGATAGTAGAGAAAGGGTTGCAAGTCAGGTTCACAAAAGCAGGAGCATTTGTTGAAGATCCAAGTCAAGGATTCAGAAGAATTGCAAAAGGTGAAAAGACAGGTAGATTGTTCACATTTGAATTACAAGACACTCTAAACATTGCTCTCTTTAATTATGGTAGTCAGACACTCACAGAATTGGAAGTATGGCACAAAAGGTTGGCACATATTGGTGAAAGATCATTAAGGCAAATTTGCAGGGACCATTGTGTACTTGGACTCCCTAATTTGTCAAAACAACATATGATTTATAAGCAATTTGGAAAGTCTCATAGGTTACCATTCATGAAGAAAGGTTATATGCATGGATCTTGGAGTTGGTTGATACAGATGTATGGGGACCTAGCAAGGAAGCTTCAGTATCTAGATCAAGGTATTATGTCTCCTTTATTGATGATTGCAGCAGATGGACTATCCTATTCTTTATGAAACACAAAGATGAAGTTTTTTCATGTTTCAAAAGATATTTGGCTCTTGTGGAGAATCAAACAGGTAAATCACTAAAAAAGCTAAGGTCAGATGGAGGGGGAGAATACTTCTCCCATGAGTTTGATTCTTTTCTTGAAGAAAGAGGAATCAAAAGAGAGATAAATACAAGGTACACTCTGAGCAAAATGGAGTGGCAGAAAGGAGGAATAGAACAATTGTTGAAGCTGCAAGATCTATGTTAAATGAAAAGCATTTACCTAATTACTTATGGGCTGAGGCTGTTTATCAAGTAAGTGGCTGTATCTACAGCCACTTACTTGATAAACAGATTGCCTTCAAAATCCCTTGATGGGATGACACCATATGAGGCTTGGAATGGAAGAAGACCAAGCTTAGATCATTGTAAAATTTTTGGATGTATTGGTTTTGCTCATGTTCCTTCACAGGTTAGAGGCAAGATGGATCCAAAGGCAGAAAGGTGTGTATTTATTGGATATGACAACAATCAAAAGGGTTACAAGTTATAAAACCCTACCAACAAAGGATTCTTGGTAAGTAGAGATTTAGTTTTTGATGAAAACAATTCATGGTATGAAGATTCATGTAGGAAGGTCAATTTACCATATGATCTTGAAGAAGATTTTCCAAAGCTTGGTAGAGAACAACCAAAGATTGAAGAACAAGACACCTCGGAGGATGATGAAGAATCTCAGATGGAAAAGATCAAAGCATGGAAGTCTAAAGGTAAAGCAAAATTGTAGGAACTTGGACATGAGGCAGAATCATCACATCATAGCCCAAGAAGATCTATGAGGGAAAAGAAAAAACCAAAAAGGTATGGGTTTCACACCTCATTAGTAACTAAACATTCTATCTACATAGCACATGACATAAACCGAGAGGAGCCATCATCCTTTGAAGAGGCCAAAGCAAAATCAGAATGGAAGCATGCAATGAAGGAAGAGATTGAAGCACTTGAGGAAAACAACACTTGGGATTTGGTGCCCAAGACTTCATCCATGAAGGTAATAGGCTCAAGATGGGTCTATAAACTCAAGAAGAATTATGATGGTTCCATTAACAAGTATAAGGCAAGGCTTGTAGCAAAAGGCTTTGCACAAACTCAGGAAATTGATTATGAGGAGACCTTCTCTCCTGTGGCAAAGATGCCTACTATTAGGGTTTTGCTTAGTATTGCCTCTTCCAAGAATTGGAAGATACTTCAACTAGATGTAAAGAATGGATTCTTGAATGGTTGGATAACAGAAGAGGTATATATGGAACAACCACCTGGTTTTGAGAATCAAGTTTATCCTGATTATGTGTGTAAACTTAACAAAGCATTGTATGGTCTCAAGCAAGCTCCAAGAGCTTGGAATTTCAGGCTTGTTTCATTCTTGCAGGACAAAGGCTTTCAACAAAGCAAGGTAGATCCTTCACTCTTTATTAAAAAGAGTAATTCTGAGGTCATCTATTTATGTGTATATATAGATGATATTATATTGATAGGAAATGATGCAGATGGTATGAAGAAGATCAAAGATTAGATGAGAGAAGAGTTCAAGATAAGTGATTTGGGTTCACTTACCTACTTCCTAGGCTTGGAAGTTGTCTACAAAGATCATGGTTTGTTTCTCACTCAAAGAAAGTACATTAAGGACATGTAGATGCAAGATTGTAAGATTGCAGGTACTCCAATGGAGGTCAATCACAAATTGAGCTCACATGAAGGTGAACTCATAGAGGACATCACATCATATCAAAGTCTAGTGGGTAGTCTCAACTATGCCACATTGACAAGAGTAGATATATGTTACAGTGTGAGTGTGCTAAGTCAATTTATGCACAAACCAAGGAAACCACATATGGATGCTGCCAAAAGGATTCTCAAGTATCTCAAAGGAACCATAAATGAAGGACTTTATTATCCTTATATATTTGATTTAGGTTTGAAGCTATTTTCTGATGCAGATTGGGCTGGCTCCAAGGAAGATAGAAGGAGCACTTCAGATTATCTTACCTTTGTAGGTTCAAAGCTTATTTCATGGTCATCCAAGAAGCAACCCACAGTTGCTCTCTCTTCTACTGAAATTGAATATAGAGCTCTTGCCATAGCTACTCAGGAAGCTACGTGGATGAAGACATTATTCAAAGATCTTGGATTGGAGTTTGGAACTCCAACTATTTTTGGTGACAATATGAGTTCTATTCACTTAGCTGCTAATCCTATTTTTCATGCAAGGACTAAACATATTGAAGTTCATTATCACTATGTACGAGAGAAGGTTCTAAGCAAAGAGATTCAAATATCATATGTGTCCACTCATCAACAATGTGCACATATTCTAACCAAAGCATTGGATGGTACAAAGCTTTGCAAATTCAAGGCTATGATTGGTGTAGAGGTAATCTTGGAAGATTGAAAACCTCAAGCATACTTGGCTTGAGGGGGAGTTGTTGGAGCAAGTCTATGACAAGCCTAAGTATTGGCTTGAGTCCCACAAAGTCATAGAAGAAGCCTTAAAATGAAGTCAATGTAAAGTTCACTTGTGAACTACCTCTTGTAACTTTTGAAGAGTTTACTTAATGTAAAAGTGAAAGAATCTTAAGTGGTTGAGTCCACTTGATCAAAAAGGGAAAGAGGATCCACGAATTCTTGATTTGTGGTAGATAGAGAATCAAATCAATCACAAATTGATTGGAGAGTGATTGAGGGAAGTTAGCCTCCCAAACTCAACTATAAATAGATGGCAGTTTTAGTCGTGGATAGAGAGACCTATGTGAAGACCTCCAAGAGCTGAGCTTTATGCCATATCAAGGTGTGATTCCAAGGCAAACATATGTATCACTAAGTCCATTGTATTGTACAAGCAATATACTTTCATTTTCATGATCATTTGAGTTCATATTTCCATGTTCTTGTGAAGTGTACTACTCACTGCCATATCTCTCAGTTTTCTCAGTCAGATTGCAGAGATGGTTTCTCTGAGCTTGGTGCATCATTTTCAGTGATTTAACTTGGTAACGTTAGCTCTATAAGTCTACTATATGCTCATTAATTTGCATTTCATTTGGATGTTGCAATCTTTTGTTATGTTCCGTTGAAGTCAATAGTATCTGTTCATTTTCACTTCTCTGTCAGGTACCCAACTTTTTTATGCATCTTGTCAGAGCCATTTCTTTATCCAAATTCAATGATTTAAAGTTTTTTGGATTCAGCATACTGTCTCGTATAAGCATACACAGTTTCATAATCATTGGATTCTTAAATGTTGAGTTATGTGCATTTTTCTGCTCACTGGTCTCATTACTCTAGCAGCCCGTGAAAATTGGGATGATGTCATCAGTTGTTAAACATCATTCTCAGTGTATGGTTCATTATTTTTTTTGAGATTACTCTTGAAAGTTAGCTTTTTAAGTTAACTAGACTTCACCAAGAGGAATTAAGCTAATTGCTGCTGTACTCAAAGAATTATGCAAAACACTAGACAGGTGTATGAACCAAGAATAGCAAGTTCTTCACCTTTGAGCTAACTCCAACTTATCTGTTTTGATCTTTTTTTTTTAGAGTGATCTTCCAAGGTACATAGGGTGTCTAATACATCCATTGGCAAGCTAAGAGGGCCCACCACATACTCGTGGAGTTCATTTGGCTGGTGTAGATCAAGGATTTTGCAACACCTCTTCATCTTCAAGCACATACCTATATATCCATCTCTTCACATTTATCATCTTCGTATTGGGATAGAATGGCACCTAGGGTGAAGTCTGATGCATCTATCTCTAGGAAGAAGGGCTTGCTAGAATCAAGATTAACTAGAATTGGAGCAGTGGGGAATGTTGATTTCAAGGTCTGAAACTTTTTTCTGCTTCTTGGGTCCATGAGAATTTTGTGTTTCTTGTAAGCTTGGTAAGAGGTGTCACTATCTTGGAGTAATCTCTGATGCATATCCTGTAGAAATTGGCAAACCCTGGAAAACATTGTACATCTTGAACACAGAAGGTGGTTGCCAATCAAGGATTTTCTTGATCTTCTTAAGGACCATAAAGATTCCTTTCTCCTGATACAATGTATCCTAAAAACTCCACTTCTGTCTGATGGAAAGAGCACTTCTACAATTTTGCATATAACCCTTTTTCTCTTAGTTTCTCTAGGACTATCTTTACATGATATTCATGATCCTCCATCTTTTTGGAGAATATCACGATATCATCAAGATATATCACCACAAAGTCATCTAAATACTCTTGAAAGATATCATTCATCATATGTTGAAAGACAACTGAAGCATTTGTGAGACCTAATGGCATAACTACATATTCAAAATGCCCATACATTGTTCAAAATGTTGTCTTCCATTCATCTCCTTCCCTCATCCTGACAAGATGGTAGGCTTCTCGAAGGTCAATCTTCATGAAGAATTTTGCTTTTCCGAGGCATTCCAGAGCTTTGATATAAGTGGTAGAGGGTATATGTTCTTTATTGTGACTTTATTATAGTCTATCCACATTTAGAGAGTCCCGTCCTTCTTCTTTAAAAATAGGATAAGGGCTCCTATAGGAGACTTTGAGTGTTTGATAAACCCCTTGGATAGATTCGCATCAATATTCTTTTGTAATTCTATAAGTTCCTCTCGGGATAGTCTTTAAATTGGTCCAAGGGTGCTTGTGCTCACTCTTGAAGTTTTGTGGCACAATCATAAGATCTATGATCTAGGAAGATATCGGCACTCTTCTTTTCAAAATCATCTTCAAAATCTTGGTATTGTTTAGGTAGCCTCACTGAATCCTCTTTCTTGGGCTCTTGAGTTGGTATGGCATGTTGATATGTTTATGTAGTGATGTGTGTGAACACACTAGGACCGTCGAGGCACTTTCTTCCATCTTTAGGAGTTTTTTCCCTTAGATTCTATATATGCCTATAGCCATAATGGGTTACTTATCTTTGTATATTCTAGTGGTAATACATTTAGTATTGTGTGTTGTGCTCCAAGCTTCTTCTTATTCCTTGTTTTGCTTGCTTGCATCCATAGACGTCTAACTCCAACAATTGGTATCAAAGCAGGTCGCTGCTTCATCTAGGGCATCATCAAAACTCCTTTGTTCGCAGTCTCAAATTCACATGAAATTTGGTGTGCATACTCAGGGTAATTTGGAGATCAAAACAGCTTCGCTATGTGGTGTCAAAATCAGCTTCGGCCTCCAAACACACTATCATAGCGCTTGTGCAAGCTATTTTTTCTTTTTGTCCCAAAGATATATACCAATTTTGGTTTGCCAGTATAAGTGTCTCAAGGTCTGCTAGAGGTCTAGCAAAACTCATTTGGGTAGTTCTGTTGAGCTTTTTAAGATACAATCGATTTTCTGCATCAAGATATTTTAGTCAGTGGCCATAACTGAAAGCGGTGATGTATTCCGTATGTTGGCTATTGAGGATAAGTTGGATCGTACCAATTATCCATTGTGGGCTTATATGATGTGATATGTGTTTGTTGCAAAAGTACTGTGGAATATTGTGCAGGGTGTTGAAAAATGTGCTATTACATCTGTGAATATAGGTACTACAAATATAGGTACTAAAGTTGATGCAGATGGTGTCAAAGATGATGATATTCTGCAAATTCCTATTCGTGCTGCTGTTTTTATTGCACCTACTATAGAGCAAATGTGTTGGGATGGCAGAGATGCCCAAGCACATGCATTGATAGCCTTGTCTATCAAAAGTGCCATTATTCCTCACATTCGCTCTTGCAGAACCACTAAGGATGCTTGGGATACACTTAGCACATTGTGCTAGGCTAGGAATGAGGCTCGTGTTGCTTACCTCCGAAAACAATTGGAGAGTGCGCATATGAATGAAGGTGATTCTATTGACAATTTTCTGACAAAGGTCAAGGATTTGATGGAACAATTGATTTCTGTTGATGAAGTTATACCAGATAGCTCACTTGTGCAGTCTGTTCTGAATGGTCTTCATGACTCATATCAGATTTTTGCTTCTACTCTTCCTGTAATGATGAAAGGCAATCCAAATGCCCTATCACTTAAAGAGTTAGTTTCTGTTCTATTATAGGAAGATCACTCTAGGTAGAATAGGTCCATTATGTGTGTTGCAAATCAAGCTTTCTTGGCTCATTAGAAGGGCAAAGGAAAATGGAGCTCTTCTACTAGTAAGTAGAAATCTACAAATGTTGCACATTCGAAGAAGGAAGACAAAGATGAGAAGAAATCAAAAAAGTAGAAATTCTTTTGCAAATACTATAAAACAAATGATCATGTCATTAAGAGCTCTCCAAAACTAGCTGCCAAAGAGGCAAAGAAGAAAGAGGCCGGAATGGTTGTTGCAGAGGCCTCTACACCAAAAACACAGTCTGCTAATCTTATGCAAAATGAAGAATGGGCATTTACTACTGTTTGCAGTTTTGATCCATCTTCTCATGAGTAGTGTATGTCTGCAATAGACTCAGATAATTGGTATTTTGATAGTATGACAACCAAACATATTACCTCGTAGTGTAGTTTCTTCACTTCACTCAAGCCTGCGCCTATAGGCAATATGGTCACATGCACCAACAACTCCTCTTATCCTGTCATGGGAGTTGGTAAGATCATTTTGAGTACTGCTGATGGAAGTTCTTTCACTTTGCCAGATGCTTTATTTGTGCCAGGGATCAAGAAAAATATGTTATCAATTTCTACATTAGCCAAGATTTCCTTGGTTATGAAATTTGTTGATGACAGATGTACAGTACATATCTGTCAAATGGCCACATGATTATTGCTTCTAGCATTTTATGTCATGGGCTTCATAAGCTCATAGACTATGAAAGATTTGTGAATGATTTAGCATGTGTAGTACATGATTCTCAGGCTATATCACATGCAAAGCTTTGGCATGCATGCTTTGGTCATCCGAAGTTTTCTAGTTTGCTATGCTTGTAGAAATCTGAAATAGTGTCCTCTTTGCCCAAACTTAAGGCACCCCGCAAACATGTATGTGAAGGCTGTATTTTGGGCAAAATGCACTGTTCCTCCTTTCCAAAAGATGGTTCACTTCGAGCTACTCAAAAATTGCAGCTTGTTCAGAGCGATGTTTGTGGTCCTATGCAAACACCCTCTTTTGGAAGATATCTTTACTTTGTGACTTTCATTGATGATGTTTCCAAGCATGCATGGGTTTATCCATTGAAAGCAAAGTCCGAAGTGTTTATGTGCTTCAAATAGTTTTTGGTTTTGGCTGAAAATCTATCAACATGTAAAATGGGCACCCTCCGTTCTGAT
This sequence comes from Ceratopteris richardii, assembly GCA_020310875.1. Taxonomy (NCBI): domain Eukaryota; kingdom Viridiplantae; phylum Streptophyta; class Polypodiopsida; order Polypodiales; family Pteridaceae; genus Ceratopteris; species Ceratopteris richardii. The sequence continues at coordinate 105,873,921 of CM035434.1, forward strand.
CGGGGGGGGGAATATATATCTTCTAACTTTAATGCATTCCTAGCTGAACGTGGGATAAAACATCAGCCTATGGTGCCGTATACACCTCAATAGAATGGAGTTGCTAAACGGAAGAACACGTCACTCATGGAGATGGCGAGGTGTATGGTCAAGAGCCAGGCCTTACCACATAGTTTCTGGCTTGAGGTTGTTATGTGTGGAGCATATGTACTAAACAGGTGTCCCAATGAAGTGCTATCGAGGGGTGTGAAAGGAGAGAGGTGCAGATCATAATTGACTTGCAATAGCCTCACTATGTGACTACACACAAGATGTTTTGTCGCGTACCTTACGACCTAAGATGTGTTTTGAGTTTATGAAGAGTGATTAACTATAGTTTAATACACTATTTATGATTAGCCTATGAATCTATGGTCCATAAGGTTGCGCGACTCTATACCTAGAAACAGTGTCTTGATATGATTGCAAGATTAATGATTCATCATTTATCCGATCTTTGATAATTTCATCCTCTTCGTGTTCAGTTTGTTTAAGTTGAGTATTTGTTTTTAGAGGTGGCGGGAACAAATTCTCACTACTCTCAGGTTCAGGTGACGCAATGGAAAAAAAAGTTAAAAAACTGGATAAACAGTGATTGTATGATAAAGAGATTAAAGATTCATTAACAATGCGGTCTTTAACTACCTCTTCTACATCTAATTCTTCATTATTTTTGTTTTTGTTAGATTGTGTAATAGTATTCTCAATATGAGCAAGATATAAAGTCTCAAAAATAAAAGAGGTATGTATGTTTTGTTCATTAGAAGATTCATTTGAAGATGCATTGTTTGCAGATAATTGAACTGTTTAGTAATAATGCTATGACTTTTTGATTGCTATAGTATCTTCAAAAAAGTAATTCGTATACAAATACCTTGATAAAATTCCTATACAAATACTTTGCTAAAAAAGTCTAATACAAGTACTTTGATTAAAAATCCTAATACAATGTCTTTAGTTTCAAATGAGATAAAGGAAAACAAGGAGAAGCAGCATAAATGCAGCTCCAAACTCCTAGTCAAAAGCTCGTAGGTTTCATCAATGCATCACTCTCATCAATCCTCTTCAAATGGCCTATAGAGAAGCATTAGAAAAACCACATAAGTATGTCTTATAAATCATAAAACACACATTCATATAACACACTCATACATTCTTTATACTCATAGATGCATGTTAACATATGCTAACTTACTCTCTTATTTCTATATGAATACACACTCACATAAATGCTCATACACATGCCCCTATTCTTGATGTATATGCATCTAACATTATGCATTCACATGCTTACATGTTCACTTACACTCATCTTATATGCATAAATACCTATATGCATACTCACATGCATATACTTAAGCACACGCGGATGCATATTCATACAGACTCATCACTCATGTATAAATGCATCTACTTATGCATGTCTTAATCATGTACATTCCTACTTACATTCATGCACATGTATACACTACATAAACATGCATTCATGCATATATGTATTTATATGCATATTCATGCAACCTTTCTTATGTTTATGCATATTCATGTATGGATACAAACATGCATACATATAAACACTCATAACTCTTATACATACAAGTACTCTAATGCATTGATCTATATCATACCTATGCATGGTCTTATCTCCTTAATTATATAGGCTTAAGCTTAGATTGACATGCATTCCTGTTCCATTCACATGCTCTAATGCACCTGCACACTCATACTATACATTCATTCATTCATACTTGTATATGCATGTACTTAATGCTTATGCATAAGCATGCATGCACTCTCACATTCATATCTACATGCATACACTTATACACATGCACTCTTGTACTCATGCTCATGCATATATGCATTTACATATGTGCATGCATACTTATCCATGCACATGCATACACCCATCACTCATAAGCAAATACATAAATCTCTATGCCTATGTACTTACACATACATTAGCTCTCATATGCACATACACAATCACATGCATGTCCACACTCACTTATTCAATTAACTCACATTCATAGACCTAACACTCATATAAACTTAACATAGACATGTTAACACATGCTAATTAACTCTCTTATGCAGATGTAATTACATATTTACATACATACTCATACACATACATCTCTATTTGCATACTATTTTTATATTTCCTTGACTGAATGGTTTTGCTTCTTGACTGAATCGCCCCCTTCTTTACGGTCAAAGCTTATACATTCATACATGCATCCTCTCATTCTTTTTATGCATTCATGCATTAACATTCATACACATGCATCTAAAACCCACACATGCTTATGAAATCATATCTACATATGTATCCAATGCACTTTTACAACTACATTAATTTACCACACATACATCATATACACACACACTCATACAAAGTCCATTATTCTTATGCATGCACATGCATCTAACATTATGCATTCACATGCATACATGTACCTCACATCATGCATATACGTATACCTCATGCATACTCTTCATGCATACATATATGCACTTATCACTCTTATGCATACTTACTATTATGCACATGCATCTCATCTACATCATTCATCATACATATTAACATCACAAACATATACTTTCATACTTTCTATCATGCTAATACACATTTCATATATACAAATATACAAGCTTTTTCATATTATACTTATATTACATGCATTCTATTTCATGCATTCTATATACCTCACGCACACATACATGTACTAAATATCATGCATACACATGCATTCTTAAATTCTATATTTATGCATAGGATCATGCACTCTCTCTCCTTCTCTCTCTCTCTCTCTCTCTCTCTCTCTCTCTCTCTCTCTCTCCCCTCTCTCTTGTTCTCTCTCTCTCTCTCTCTCTCTCTCTCTCTCTCTATCTCTCTATCTCTCTCTCTCTCTCTCTCTCTCTCTCTCTCTCTCTCTCTCTCTCTCTCTCTCTCTCTCTCTCTCTCTCTCTCTCTCCTCTCTCTCCCTCTCTCCCTCTCTCCCTCTCTCCCTCTCTCTCTCTCTCTTCTCTCTCTCTCTCTCTCTCTCTCTCTCTCTCTCTCCCTACCTCCCTCCCTCCCTCCCTCCCTCTCTCTCTCTCTCTCTCAGATTCTTTGTGATTTCATCACTTCTCTAGCCATGCACAATACTAAGGCTCATTTGTCGCTTGTGGCAGGGAGGTCTAGAGATGGGATTTCTTCTCTCTCTCTCTCTCTCTCTCTCTCTCTCTCTCTCTCTCTCTCCCCTCCCTACCTCCCTCCCTCCCTCCCTCCCCCTCTCTCTCTCTCTCAGATTCTTTGTGATTTCATCACTTCTGTAGCCATGCACAATACTAGGGCTCATTTGTCGCTTGTGGCAGGGAGGTCTAGAGATGGGATTTCTTTGATCTCTTTCTCTCTCTCTCTCTCTCCCCTCCCTACCTCCCTCCCTCCCTCCCTCCCCCTCTCTCTCTCTCTCAGATTCTTTGTGATTTCATCACTTTTGTAGCCATGCACAATACTAGGGCTCATTTGTCGCTTGTGGTAGGGAGGTCTAGAGATGGGATTTCTTTTCTCTCTCTCTCTCTCTCTCTCAGATTCTTTGTGATTTCATCACTTCTGTAGCCATGCACAATACTAGGGCTCATTTGTCGCTTGTGGCAGGGAGGTCTAGAGATGGGATTTCTTTGCTCTCTCTCTCTCTCTCTTTCTCTCTCTCTCCTCTCTCTCTCTCTCTGATTCTTTGTGATTTCATCACTTTTGTAGCCATGCACAATACTAGGGCTCATTTGTCGCTTGTGGCAGGGAGGTCTAGAGATGGGATTTCTTTGCTCTCTCTCTCTCTCTCTCTCTCTCTCTCTCTCTCTCCTCCCTACCTCCCTCCCTCCCTCCTGTAGCCATGCACAATACTAGGGCTCATTTGTCGCTTGTGGCAGGGAGGTCTTGAGATGGGATTTCTTTTCTCCCTCTCTCTCTCTCTCTCTCTCTCTCTCTCTCTCTCTCTCTCTCCTCCCTACCTCCCTCCCTCCCTCCCTCCCTCCCTCTCTCTCTCTCTCTCTCTCTCTCTCTCTCTCTCTCTCTCTCTCTCCCCTCCCTCCCTCCCTCTCCCTGCCGCCTGCACTTGTGTATCAGAATAGTGTTGAGAACCAATAGAAGTGAAAGAAATGCTCTCTTCTTTCTTGCAAATCAGTTGAGAACGAAGAAGAATATGGCAAGGAGAGTCGATATTGAGATGTGCTAAGTAGCGATAATGAAGAAGCCTGGGGAGGGGCTTCATGTTGGCAAATGGTATGATCAACTTGTTGTTGAGATGATCTACAGAAGCAGACTAGAGATTGTATGACACAAGAAGGCCGCAAGGCGATGCCTGCAAAGTGCGAAGCCATGAAATATTTCTCTTCAAAGACTGAGATCGGGAAAAGCACGCAAGTTCCCTCATTATAAGAGAGACTGATCTGAGGAACCGAGTGTGTGATCTGTAGATTGGGGGCAGAAGCCCCCCATAGCTGAATTCAGGCACATGGCCCCCAAATGAAATGAAGTAGATGAAGCATTTGCTAGGTGGAGGGGAGGGAAGATTTTTGCTCTCTCTCTCTCTCTCTCTAGATCGTACATATCTACAGGGAAGCATTAGAAAAAAAGCAATATTACTTAATACATATATATGCATACATAGACACTTGTACGAGTCACTCTCTGTCTCTCTCTCTCTCTAGATCGTACATACCTACAGAGAAGCATTAGAAAAAAAGCAATATTACTTAATACATATATATACATACATAGACACTTGTACGAGTCATGCATGCATGTAGTTAACTAATACCTATCACACACTATTACATGCATACTAAAAGCTAACTAATGCACGCTTAGAATTAAACTAGTACTAACTTACACTTCATCATACTCACGTATATATTTTTGTTTGTTGTTTAATTATTAATTTAGACTAACTAAGTATTCATATAAACTAATATATATTACATTAAATAAATTAGTTATTAGTTAAATTATCTATTACATAATATATAATATAACTAATATATAGTAATAAGATACATTAACTATTAGTCAAATTATATTACCTATTATATAATGCCACTAATATATATTAAATAAATCCATTAATTATTAATTAAATTATTTCTTATAATTGACACACGTATATAGATATATAGAAATATCCACATATGCTTATCTATTATTAAGGTTAAAACGTACAAACATGTATACTTATAGCATACATTCATAAGGTAGGATATCATATATCCTTATGGATCCATACACTTTAATATCTATATGATGATTCTATAAACGTTAAAATGCCCCATACCCATACACATGGTTACATAGATATAGTTGATCACATTCACATGCGTATACATAAACTTGCATGGGTACACACTCAGGGTTAATCCCACATATCACATACACAAGGGGTTCCTACAATTACATGTAAGCAAGCACTTAGGGTGAAACTTACACAACACATTAGGGGTTCCTTGTACTCACAAGTAGGCAAACACATAGGATTGAACCCTCGTATACTTTAGGGATAAACATATATCTAAACACAACCGTTCATTGCTATTTAGCAACATGAATACATTTAGGTAGACATGTATAGGTATACAAGAGTAGGAACATATTTAAACACACATAGAGATATACATATCTTCTTATCTACATGGAATCACACATTCATAAACTTAAGCATATAGATCCATAAACACTACAATACATTATTACTCTGGTAATCAACGCCCATGCATACATATGGCACATACCCATGCACACACTACTCATGAGCATGGTTAAAATACTTATTCATAAGCTTAATTGTATTCAACTACATAAGACTTCATCAATATAAGGAACTTAGATAAGAAGATCCTTGCTTAGTCCATCTCTTCATGCTTTTTGTTGCCTGCAAGTACTCAAGAGAGATAAGTCAAGTCAAAGGATTTAATAAAAAAGATTTGAGAGAGATAAAAGTTAACCATCTTAAAACAAAAAGGTTTTTATTTTTCTGCACGTTAATTTGAGTGTGGAAATCCTTCCGACATCTGCCCCCACCAAACGTGCACATCGTCCCGATGGGCCAACCTACAGATCATAGAAAGCAACATCAAATTCTTTTGAACACGCCTATAAATTGACTGTAAATAAGATAACAAGATATGCTTCTATATTCAAATTACGTTTTTGATGCATGAAGTCAAAAGAGAAATTTAGAAAATCTTATAATAGTCATTTAGATAGTCGTGGTACTTACCATTCCATTACCCTTGTTCACAAGTAACTTTTAATTCATATAAGTATTCTAACTTTATCTCTTAGTCTTCTGCCATAAGATACATCTAACTAATTCTTCTATAGCAGACCTTCACCTCATATACCCCCAATACATTTCAGGAGTGATTTCGAGACCACATCTAAATCATAGTAAATTTTTTTTCTTTTTCTTTTACTTCTTTTCTTTTTCTTTTTTCATCTTGCAGCAACCATTAATGTACTGATTGATGTATTCATTTCTTTTTTCTTTTTTTTCTTCGTAACTTTTCTGTTAAAGGGGAAAGGCTTAACCCCTAATTAGAGTTGAGGTTCTAGAAGCATGCTATAGTCAAAAGTAGGATCTCATTTGCTAAACAGTTTCAAAAAATAAAGAAGCCTACTTGTATAAAGTAAATTTACCTTTACTAAGGGCCGCAAGTCAAGTGTTCCACTATCCTATCCTCATAACAAATTATAACTTCCCTAAATTGGATCTTAAACTTGCATACACATTCCTACTTTGATTTCTTTTTCATTATTCATATAATTTTAATAAATTTCCTTTCATACCAGAAAAAATAATTCATAAGCATGAAAAGAAACATTTTTATAAACATTGAAGAACAATTAGAATTATTTCACCTGATTATGCTTCATCTTCATCTTCATATTCTAGGAAGTCTTCATCCAATTCGTATTCATTGCTTGCCCTTCTTTTAAATAGTTTTATCCTCTTTCTTGCAATCGCATTTCTTAAAACAGAACCATCAAGTTCTCGTAACATATATGTACCTGTGCCAAAAACAGAAACAACAACATATGGCCCAAACCAACGTCTAGTCAATTTACAGTGTGCATCATATTGAGTCTCAAAAGTACTATCATATACAAGTACCCAATCCCCACTCTCTATCGGTTGTGTCCTCACTCGATGTTTATTGTCAGAGTAAATTTTATTTTTCAATCGTCATATTTCTAATTTTTTAGTAGCTTCTTTTAAATTTTCATTACCTTGTTTTAATTGTTTAATTCTTAATGCTAATAATTCTTCTCGTGTTACATTGTCTTCCCATTATAAGCTCATCCAATTTACTATTTGAGTATGCATAGGAAATATTGGCTTTTGATAGTACATGAGTTCAACTGGCATAAAACCATTTGTACATGAGTTCAACCTGATCAGTTTGAACTATGATGAACCAATGGAACATTTTTTTACCAATAGGATATTGATTCCAACATAGAACGAAGTGCTCGACCCTCAACATGATTAGTTAAATCTTCACATGCAAGTACTATGTATCTCATACCACTATTGCTTTTAGGCATGGTCACAAGGTCGACTACCCACTTGTAATGAATACAAGGTGGATAGGTGGGATGTAAAGAGTCTCTATGTTTGACTAAGGAATGTAACTGGCACGTAGTACAAGTGCTCACATATTCTTTTACACTTACACAAATCCTTGGCCACTAGTAACTTTCCTGAATCTTTTCATACGTAGCTACGAAACCCTTATGACCAGCCCAAAGGCTTTCATGCATTTCCCTCATAACTTGCACTTGAAATTTTCTTAAGCTTAACACTCGTTGCGGGTTTCTCACCTTCCCTTTAGCATGTCTCCAAAGATATCCATCTTTCAAGAAGAAGTTGAAAGACTTCTTCCTGATGTTCTGGAAGCGACTTGATGACCATCTTAGAATAGGCTGAAACATGCTCTGATAATATCCTTTATCCTTCCATTCTCCCTCACAGTCATCTTCTCTAAGTCTCTCATACATAAAAGTAGATGTCTCATAATTAATTAAGTTTATATATCTATCCATTGCTTTTCTATCATCGTCAAATTTTGCTCGTGAGAGCATATCAACAATGGTATTGTGCTTTCCAGCAATATGAAAAATAGCCGAATTAATAAACTTAATAAAGGCAATCCATCATAACATAGCAATATCAAGAGATGAACAGTTAGCAATTAATCCTATTAATTGAAGATAATCAGTCTCAACTATTACATTAGCTCGTATAAACTATTCCTTATATGTTTTTAAAGCAATAACTAATCCCCATGGCTCTCTTTTAATCTGAGGATAATTTGTTTGAGTATCATGCAAGATTTTTGCTCCAAAGCAAACTGCATATCTTTGCTGCTTATCATAATCATGTCCAATGATCCAGCCTATACCGATAGGACTAATATCAATAATTAGGATTACATGATTATTTCTTGAATAATCAATACATTTCAAGATTGAAGCATTGATAAGCAATTGCTTCAGTTGTCTCATATTTTTTGAATGTTCTTCAGTCCAATATAGTTTCTTTCTTTTTTGTAACAAATCATAAAGTGGGTTTGCAACATGAGCAAAGTGAGGGATCTAGATGATATAAAAGACACATGCACCTACTTCACTAACATTGTGATACCTCTCAGAAAGTCTACTAATGGCATCAACTTTTTCCACGTAAGGCCTACGAACATAATGTCCACATAAATGTCCAACTATCAGTACTTCGTTAACACCAAAAGTACATTTCTCTAAAGGAGAAAGTCAGTCCAACCTCCTCAAATCTTTGAAAAATCTTTTCACAATAAAAAATATAGCTGGAAACAAACTTTCTACATCCAGATGAATCTAAAGTCTCATCTTTTTCTTTTTGCACACATCCTTTTATTGGAATATCATCAATAAAAGGCATTGTCACTTTGGGAATAAAGTCATGTAAGACCAGGTTCACAGCTTTTATCATGTGTGCCACTGAATTTGTCGCTCCTTGTGGTAAAGTACACATACGTACTAGACCCAAAGGAGTTTTCATTGTGGTCATATCTCCACTTTCAATAGTTAATTGAAACTGGTCATATCCTGACTACATGTCTCCCATTGAATAGATGGAATGATCGGCAAATGCCTCGGCAAACTCATCTATAATGGGACTCGTTCCTACATTTCTAATAGTGACTTTGTTCACACGTTGCACATCCTGGATAAAACATAGCTTCCCATTCTTTTTGGGTACCGTGAACCACCTATTGGAGTAAGGTGCCGATGATGGTTCCAAAATTCTCATGGTAATCTTCTCCTTTAATAATCTCATTAGCTCAGATAAATGAGCCTTTGGGAGTGGTATCGATCAAAGATTCCATGGAATGTGCAGTACGGTAAATATAATCATTGGAGCTACAAGCTTTGGATCACTGCATCCTATTTTGTGTGGAAATAAAGAAAACACTTTTCCATGACGCATGCTCATATTTCTAAACTTATCTTTTTCTATCTCTGAAAGAAATTCATCTCCAAATTTAATATAATTCTTAGTCTCTTCTGTAAACGTATGTCCAAATTTTCTATCCTTAGGCAAGGGTTGAGCTACAGGGTTAATTTTCTTTTTTATTGTTTTATATTTAGTTTCAATGTTAACTTCATGTTCTAGAATAAAATTAGTAATAAACTCATATTCTTGAGCAGATTTAAGAATAATCAATTTTGATTCTAGTTTTTCTTGGGAATCAGATTCAAGTTCTTCTAGTAATGTAGTGCTTTTTGAAAGTTCAATTATATACTCAATATTTTCATCAGGTAAAATTAATCCTAAATTTCTAAGATATTTTTCATTTCCTTTTCTAAATGTTTTTGTAAGGTTTTCTTTCGAAACCCGTAGTAGGAGTACAAACTAAAAAATTTTGAAAATTATATACATCGTTAGGCGAGACCTCAAAATAATGTCCACTATTGTCCCACTCAATAGTGGAATCTAACAGAAATTTTGGTCATAATATGCCCCATATTCTCTAACAGGTGGTGAATCTTCACACACATGACTCTATGAGTCAATGGGGTTTCTTCATAACTTCTTTCTATTTCTTGAATGATTTGGGCATACTGTCATGACTTGCAAAGAATCCATCCCAAATTTAGATCAAATTCTTGCATTTGCTAACCCATCATTCACTTTCGTTTCCATTCTCATCTCTACTATAAATGGCTGTCCGAGAATTACTTCATACGAACAATTGTCTTGAACAAAGAAGTGAAATTCTTCTCAAACACCTCCTATCATATGTTGATGGGGGGAATGAAGTGACGACGCTCCTCCGTCTTGAATACCCTTCTTCTCATGGAGGTGCTGAGTTCCCTAAGGAACAACCCTCAACAACCAAGGAAAAGAGTAGATAGTAGCAGCAGGATCTTCACTTTTCGTTGCTTCTTCTTCCTCCACTCACCTGCAAACAAGAAGAAAATAATGGTTAACTTTTGTAATTAAGGTTCAAAACACATCTAAAAATCCTACGCACACTAGTGTCACGTCTCATGTCGAGTTCACCAAATCTATTGAGGGGTGTGAAAGGAGATAGGTGCAGATCAGAACTGACTTGTGATAGCCTCACTATGTGACTACATGCAGGGGGTTTCGTCGCGTACTTTAGGAGCTAAGATGTGTTTTTAGTTTATGATGAGTAATTAACTATAGATTAATACACTATTTATGATTAGCCTATGAATCTATGTTTTGTAAGGTTGCGCAGCTCTATACCTAGAAAGAGCATCTTGATACGATTGCAAGATTAATGATTCATCAGTTATCCGATCTTTGATAATTTCCGCCTCTTCGTGTTTAGTTTGTTTAGGTTGAGTATTTCTTTTTAGAGGTGGCGTGAACAAATTCTCACTACTCTCAAGTTAAGGTGATGCAATGGAAAACAAAGTCAAAAACCTAGATAAACAGTGATCGTATGATAAAGAGATTAAAGATTCATTAACAATATGGTCTTTAACTACTTCTTCTACATCTAATTCTTCATTAGTTTCGTTTTCATTAGATTGTGTAATAGTATTCTCAATAGGCACAGGTACTAAAGTCTCTAAAATAAAAGAGGTATGTATGTTTTGTTCATTAGAAGATTTATTTGAAGATGCATTGTTTGTAGACATGCGAAAAAAGTGTACTGTAATGTTTTGATTGATAATTGAACTACTAAGTAATAATGATAAGACTTTTTGATTGCTATAGTATCTTCAAAAAAGTAATTCCTATACAAATGCCTTGATAAAATACCTATACAAATACTTTGCTGAAAAAGTCTCATAAAAGTACTTTGATTAAAAATCCTAATACAATGTCTTAAGGTTCAAATGAGATAAAGGAAAACTAAAAGAAGCAGCATAATTGTACCTCCAAACTCCTAGTCAAAAGCTCGTAGGTTTCATCAATGCATCACTTCTCGTCAATCCTCTTCAAATGGGATGCAAAGAAGCATTAGAAAAAACACATAAGTATGTCTTATAAATCATAAAACATACATTCATATAATGCACTCATACATTTTCATACATTCTTTATACTCATAGATGCATGTTAACATATGCTAACTTGCTCTCTTATTTCTATATTAATACACACTCACATACAAGCTCATACACATACCCCTATTCTTGATGTATATGCATCTAACATTATGCATTTACATGCTTACATGTTCACTTACACAATATGCATAATACCTATATGCATACTCACATGCATATACTTAAGCACACACAGATGCAAATTCATACAAACTCATCACTCATGTATAAATGCATCTACTTATGCATGTCTTAATCATGTACATTCCTACTTACATTCATGCACATGTATACACTACATAAACATGCATTCATGCACACATGTATTTATATGCATATTCATGCAATCTTTCTTATGTTTATGCATATTCATGTATAGATACGAACATGCATACATATAAACACTCATAACTCTTATACATACAAGTACTCTAATGCATTGATCTATATCATACCTATGCATGTTCTTATCTCCTTACTTATATAGGCTTAAGCTTAGATTGACATGCATTCCTATTCCATTCACATGCTCTAATGCACCTGCACACTCATACTATACATTCATTCATTCATACTTGTATATGCATGTACTTTATGCTTATGCATAAGCATACATGCACTCTCACATTCATATCTGCATGCATACATTCATTCACGCATACACTTATACACATGCACTCCTGCACACTTATGCTCATGCATATATATATTTATGCATACATGCATTTACATATGTGCATGCATACTTATCCATGCACATGCATACACTTATCACTCATATGCACATACATAAATATCTATGCCTATGTACTTACACATACATTAGCTCTCATATGCACATACACAATCAGATGCATTTCCACACTCACTAATTTATGTTAACTCACATTCATAGACTTAACACTCATATGAACTTAACATAGACTTAAACACATGTTAACACATACTAATTAATTCTCTTATGCATATGTTATTACATACTCATACACATACATCTCTGCTTGCATACTATTTTTATAATTATACATTCATACATGCATGCTCTCATTCGTCTTATGCATTCATGCATTAACATTCATACACATGCATCTAAAACCCACAGATTCTTATGAAATCATATCTACATATGCATCCAATGCACTTTTACAACTACATTAATTTACCACACATACATCATATTCACACACACTCATACAAACTCCATAATTCTTTTACATGCACATGCATCTAACATTATGCATTCACAGGCATACATGTACCTCACATCATGCATATACTTCTACCTTATGCATACTCTTCATACATAGATATATGCACTTATCACTCTTATGCATACTTACTATTATGCACATGCATCTCATCTACATCATTCATCATACATATTAACATCACATACATATACTTTCATACTTTCTATCATGCTAATACATATTTCATATATACAAATATATACTCATGCCCATGTCCTACTATCACACATCATATGGTATCACGAATATGCATACTCCATCTATAACTTTGTATATGCTTTTTCATATTATACTTATATTACATGCATTCTATTTCATACATTCCCACATAACTCATGCATACATACATGTACTAAATATCATGCATACACATGCATTCTTAAATTCTATATTTATGCATATGATCATGCACTCTCTCTCCTTCTCTCTCTCTCTCTCTCAAGTTGAAGCATAAACCTGATGGTATAGTTGACAGCTGTAAGGCTAGGCTTGTTGCAAAGGGTTATGCGCACGAAAGAGGCATTGATTTTGATGAAACCTTAGCTCCTACTTGCCAAATGACTACTCTTTGTAGCATTTGTGCACTTGCAGCTCATCATGGTTGGAATGTACATCAATTGGACATTAAAACAACATTTCTGAATAGTGACTTGCATGAAGAAGTGTATGTTTTTCAGCCCCGTGACTTTGTGCAAAAAGGGCATGAAAACTAGGTGTGCAAGTTAAAAAAGGCATTATATGGTTTAAAGCAAGCACCACGTGCTTGGTATGAAAAGATACATGCATGGTTTTGAGAACAGTCCAACTAAAAGCACCTTATATGTCAAGCGTGGTAATGACATACTTGTTATCAAGACCTTCAGTGCACGCACACACAGAGGCAGAAAGAAGACGAAACAAGAATCAGAAACAGAAAAACAATCAACCCGATATTGGGTGCAATCTCCCCCCGTGTACTCTGATGGACGAGTCTCTCAGAGTACACGTATTTATAGGTTTATTTCTATTACGTCCTAAAAATAGAAGTTACATGAGGGCCGTCGCTTTTAGAAGCGTCTTTTTAGGTAAAAGTACTTTATTTACAAAAGACATTGCTTTCTAAAGCCAACCACTACTTTTACAACAAGATAAACCTAAATATAATTATTCTAGAATTCTTCAATTTAGTCTTTGAATTTATTTATTTATGCGCATCCACTTGTATCCACGCCCTCATGCTTCTTTACCTGCTAGATCAAAGACAACCACATTAAAACCTTCTGGACATTTAAAACATTAAAAATCCATTTAACCTTCCATGATTCCATAATATACAACATGCCTCCCAGTTGACAAGCAACTGACCTCAGTTGCTCTGATACCACTGTTATCAGGACCTTCAGTGCACACACACACAAAGGTAGAAAGAAGATGAAACAGGAATCAGAAACAGAAAAACAATCAACGCGATATTGGGTGCAATCTCCCCTCCTGTACTTTGATAGATGAGTCTCTCAGAGTACACGTATTTATAGGTTGATTTCTATTATGTCCTAAGAATAGAAGTTACATGAGGGCCGTCACTTTAAGAAGCATCCTTTTAGGTAAAACTACTTTATTTAGGCATTGCTTTCTAAAACGAACCACTACTTTTACAACAAGATAAACCTAAATATAACTATTCTAGAAGTCTTTGATTTAGTCTTCGATTTAGTCTTCGATTTAGTCTTCGAATTTATTTATTTATGCGCATCCACTTGTATCCACGCCCTCATGCTTCTTCACCTACTAGATCAAATACAACCACATTAAAACCCTCTAGACATTTAAAAAATTAAAAATCCATTTAACCTTCCATGATTCCATAATATACAACAGTACTTCTGATCATTGTGGTGTATGTTGATGACATGATGCTCACTGGTCTTCATGAGAAGCATATTGCTAATTTGAAGGCTGATTTACATGCCTCATTTGAGATGTCTGATTTGGTGCATTTGCATCATTATTTGGGCACTCAGTTTATGCATGTTGATGGTGGAATGGCTTTGTGTCAAATGAAATATTGACATATTATTGTAGTGTTTTGGCCTTGAAGACTGTAAACCTATTGCCACTCCTATGGAGACAGGTTTACGACTGAGTCTTCATGATGTTGGAGATGCATTTGATATTGTTCTCTATCAACAGGTTGTTGGATGCTTGATTTACTTATGCATCACTTCGCCAGATATTCAGTTTGTTGTCTCATAGATGAGCAGGTTTATGCATTGCCCAAGAGTCAAGCATTGGCATGCAATTAAGCGCATCTTTCGCTACTTGAGTGGTACTCAGCCACTTGGGTTGTTTTATCCCAAAGGGGAATCACTACCACTAGATTTGCATGCTTTTTTTTATTCTGATTGGGCTAGTTGCTATGACACTCGTGTGTCCACTAGTGGCTTTTGCTTCATGCTTGGTAGCTCATGTATATCTTTGTTGAGCAAGAAGCAACCTACTGTGGCCACTTCCAATTGTGAGGCTCAGTATAGGGCAACTTTCACAACAACTATCGAGTGTGTGTGGCTCAGATGCCTTATGGCTGATTTGGGTGTTGGTCAGTCTTCTGCCACCACCATCTTCATTGACAGTCAGAGCGCATTGGCAGTTGTGAGGAACCCTATGTTCCATGCTTGCACTAAGCACATTGAGGTGCATTATCATTATGTCAAGGAGAGGTTCTCTGCTGGGGAGATCAGCTTGGCATATGTGCCCATACAGGAGAACATTGTAGACCCTTTCATGAAGGCTCTACCTATGGAGAATTTTGAAGATTTCCGCAAAGATTTGGGCTTACTTCCTTTTGTGGAGTGATTTCCACATAGCTTGGCACTTCCTTATACATGAGTGCCAGCTCCTTGTTCACCCCATCACTCCCAAGGGGGATTTGATTATATATTTAGGTAGTGATGTATGTGAACACACTAGGATCATCGGGGCACTTTTTCCCTCTTTAGGAGGTTTTTTTCCCCTAGCTTGTATACCCCTATTGCCCTAACGGGCTACTTTTCTTTGTACATTCTAGTGGTAGTACATTCAGTATTGTGTGTTGTGCTCCAAGATTCTTCTTCTTCCTTGTGTTGTTCGTGTGCTTTCGCAGACGTCTAATTCCAACAGTGTCATTCTCTTGGAGTGCTTCTATTTCTTCATCCATAGCCTCCTTCCTTTCTGCTTTGGTACTTGCTACTTCATATGAAGAAGGTTCTTCAAGTGAAAAATCCTTAGCAAGTTAAATGGAATGCTTAGTAACTAATGAAGTATCATACCCATATCTGATTAGCTTCTTACTCTCTCTTTGTGATCTCCTTAAGTCTTGGATGGATGATTCAGGTATGTTTTGGCCTTTCCTTTTGATTTCCATGCTTTGAAATCTTCCAAGTTGATGGTGTCCTCATCATCTGATTTGATGTCTTCAATTGTGCTTGGCTCCTCCCTGGTGAGGCTTGGAAATTCTTCTTCCAAGTCATATGGCAATTTGACTTTCCTGCATTCACTTTCAAACCAAGAATCATTCTTATCAAGCACAACATCTCTATTGACCATAAATCCTTTGTTGGATGGATTATAAAACATGTACCCTTTCTCAATTAAATCATACCCTATGAAGATGCATTTCTCAGCCTTAGGATCTAGCTTACCTCTGATTTGAGATGGAACATGTACATGAGCAACACAACCAAATATTATGCAATGTTCAAGTGATGGCCTTCTACCATGCCATGCCTCATACGGGGTCTGTTAGTATATGATCAATGTCTACCCCTCATGATTGTATGCACATTTTGTAAGGCCCCCATTATGAAGAGTGTGCATTACCCAATTGATGGGAATCCCAACTTGCATGTTGGATGAAGGTCATATTGGACCATGTAAGGTTTTGTAAGGAAAGGGAGTTACCAGGGTTCCCAATTGTGGGGTTCGGGGTAGTGGTGAGCAGTCTTGACTCGGGTCCAAGGGTCCCACCGAGCCCCCTAGCTGGGGGGGGGGGTCCCAGGGGGCCAGCGGGACCCCTAGTGGGGGTCTAGGGGTAGCGTGCCCTAGTGCAACGATAAAGGGAATATTCCATGGAATATTCCTTGTTGGAGTCAGCAATCATTTATATTTGTAAGGTCGGTTCAACCGGCCTAAACTGTGTATGGAAATTATGTGGGTGGTGGCCGCCCATGCTCTATCGCCCATGTATAGCCGTCCATGGAAGGCCACCCATTATCCTATATATACATGACTTATGCACTACCTAAGACATCGAATTGAGCCAGCATACCTCTACCTTGTATCTTCCTATCTAGAGTTGTCTAGATCACCATTAAGCTCTACCTTGAGAGCGCACAGGTGGACAATGCCATCATCTTTGTACTTGTTGTTAGTAGAAAATTGTTGAGATTCTCCTATATATGTTATATTCTCTACTATTGTTCCTATGTTATATTGTGTAACTATTGTGTAATAGGGTCATCCCATCAAGGGGTTTAGATGGTAACGTGTTAATAAGGTAAGTGGTAGTAGAAACACTCTCTATCCACAAATAATTAGGCAATTTCTTTTCATTAAGCATTGATCTAGCTGCTTCCACAATCAATCTAATCCTCCTCTATGTTACTCCATTTTTCGCAGGAGTATACCTAGTAGTAATCTCCCTTTTGATACCTCTGTCCTGCAACAATGCATCAAATTCATTTGAGAAGTACTTGTCACGAGGAAGGAGATAAGGAAGAGAGCTCACACATACACGCTCACTCTCAAGGAGAAGCGCACACACAAATTGAGGCAAGGAAGAATGATCTTCTTCTTCTTCTTCTATTACACAAAAGGAATGTACAAGAATGACCTAAAAAACAAGAATACAACAAGTGCAATATATAAAGACCAGTACATAAGGAAAAACCTAATGTCCGCGAATGAGTGAGCTGGCAAGAAACAAATGTGCCATCACTCTCGGTAGATAAATCTAATAAAGCTCAATGAAGTATCCCTGGTATATATCAGCATGACCACTATACATGTCAGAGAAACGAAAAACTGGTACCTGTCATCCTGGATCATCACATGTTGAGCTTGATATCTCAACGCTCCCCCTCAAGCTCAACGCCATATCCTGTAATCCAAGCATCTTCCAAAACTTCTTCAACTTCTCAGCTCCAAGTGCTTTGGTGAAAATATCAGCAACCTGCTCATCTGTTCTCACATAAACAAGATCAATATCAGCTGCTAATACCTTCTCTCTGATGAAGTGATAATGTACCTCGATATGCTTTGTTCTAGCATGGAAAAGAGGGTTCCGTGCTAATTGTATGCTGCTAAGATTATCACAATAGATAGTGATAGGCTTTTGCACTTCCACACCTAAATCTGCAAGTAACATCTCCAGCCATGATGCCTCACATGCTGCCATTGCAGCACCTCTATACTCAGCCTCTATACTCGACAAAGCAACAGTGGGTTGCTTCTTACTGCTCCGTGTAATAGCTCCACCTCCAAGTGAGAAAAGAAAGCCACTAGTAGATCTTCTATCTGGAGTACTACCAGCCCAATCTGCATCGGTGTATCCATGAACCTGCAAATCTACACCAGCTTCATAAAACAATGCATAATCCAAAGTAGCACTCACATAACGTAGAGTGCGCCTCAGAGCATCCAAATGTGGCTTCCTGGGAACCTGCATAAACTGACTTTCAAGTCCAACAGTGTAGCTTAAATCAGGCCTTGTAATTGTAAGATATATAAGACTTCCCACAATTTTCCTGTACATAGTAGCATTTTCCAATGCTTCACCTAATGTAGTATCCAATTTCAAATTCTGATCTAAAGGCATAGAAATTGGCTTACAATCAGCCATACCATACTTTTGCAGCATATTCAAGGCATATTGCCTTTGCGACATCCATATACCTGTTTCTGTATGTATAAACTCAATGCCCAAGAAATAGCGCAGCACACCAAGATCTTTCATGTCGAATTCCTGCATAAGAAGTTTCTTCACCTCTTTGATGTTTTCTTCATTATCACCACCTACAATCATGTCATCAACATAAATAGCCACAATAGTGATGCCATCATCAGCCTTCCTTGCATGTGAGTGATCTGCATCACACATAGAAAACCCAATGTTGGTTAAGTAATCAGCAATCCTTGCATGCCATGCACGCAGAGCCTGCTTCAGCCCATACAAAGCCTTTTGCAACGTGCAAACATATTCTAGATGCTTTGAATCTTCATATCCTTGTGGCTGGTCCATATATACTTCTTCCTATAACTCACCATGTAGGAAAGCATTCTTCACATCCATCTGATGCAAAGTCCATCCTTTTGCTGTAGCTAATGCAACAAGTGTCCTAACAGTAGACATTGTAGCTACAGGGTTGAATGTTTCCTCATAATCAATGCCATATGTCTGTGCATATCCTTTAGCTACCAATTGTTCTTTATACCTGCTTATGCTACCATCAACATTATGCTTTACCTTGTAAACCCATTTACAACCTATGGGTTTCTTTCCTTGTGGCAATGGAACCAGCTTCCATGTATCATTTTCATAAAGTGCAGCCATCTCCTCACCCATAGCTCTTTCCCAATCTGCATTACCAATTGCATCTTCAAAATAGGTAGGTTCAGCATCTTGTATTACCTTTGTCATGTAGGCACAATGGCGAGCCATGTAACTATCATATGTCAATCGTTGCACTGAATTACGCATCCTCCCAGATCTTCTTGGTCCTGGGTCACTTCTCCTTGTATCATCTGCATGTGCCCTTCTTACTCCTGGAGTCTTCACAGAGGGCAATCCAAGTTCTTCATCAAGACTCTTTTCTGAACCGCTTGAATCTCCATCAACGTCTTCAAAACCTGCACATGTTTTATGACCAGCAGAAAGCTTTTCTTTACCTTTCTTGGCTGTATTTGATGAATTTGCTGGACTGAAATTCCCACGTAATCTTCCACTCCATGGATTTGATTTGGAACTATTGCTTGGTGATGCATCCGGTCCACTCAATACCTGAGATTCTGCACTTGATTTTTCAGCATTTTCTTTGTCATTTTGTTCAAGACTCAGTCCTTCTTTGGCATCTGCATAGAAGCTTGACATTTCATCAAATACCACATCTCTGCTCACCTTTACCTGTCGTGTGAGTGGGTTATAACATTTATATCCCTTTTGCTCAAGGGAGTATCCAATGAAGACACACTTTTCTGCTTTTGGATCAAGCTTCGTCCTCAATTCATCTAGGACATGTACATATGCAATACAGACAAAAACTTTTAGATGTGATAAGTTTGGCTTTTTACCTGTAAATTTCTCTTCAGGTGTAACTTGATGTACAGCAGCAGTGGAAGTTTTGTTCATGATGTATACAACAGTATGCACAGCTTTTGCCCAATAACAATGAGGCATATTCTTCTCAGCCATTAAGGCTCTTGCTATTTCTACAATATGTCTGTTTTTGCATTCAGCAACACCATTCTGTTGTGGTGTGTACCTGCATGAAAATTGATGCCGAATTCCATGATTTTTTAGAAAACTGCTTAACTCATTTGACATGTATTCACCTCCTCCATGAGATCTTAATGTTTGAATGTACTTCCCTGTCTGCTTTTCCACCATAACTTTAAAATTTTGGAAGTGAGTAAACACCTCGCTCTTTTCTTTCATGAAATATACCCATACTTTGCGTGTATGGTCATCAATGAAAGTAACATAAAACCTGCAACCACCCATAGATGTGGTCTTTGCTGGACCCCAAACATCTGTATGTACTACTTCTAGTACATTCTCACTAACATGCTTGTCATGTGGAAATGATGCTCTTGACTGTTTTCCAAATTGACATGCTACACATACCTTTTGCATTTCTGCAACTTTGAAATTTGGTAGTCCATGGACTTGACTGCATCAGTTTCAGCCTTTGCAAGTTTGCATGTCCAATGTGTTTGTGCCATATCTCTATATCTGCAATAACTCCTGCACCTTTTGCAAACATGGCTGCATTCATTTTAGGAATCTTCACATTTAAGGTGAAGATCCTACCCACTTTGTTTCCTTTGGCAACCAATCGTCCATCCTGCTTGTACTCTTCTACATATAATCCATCAGCATTGAACCTGACTTGTAATCCCTGGTCAACCATTTATCCAACAGAAACCAGATTCTTTGTTCTATTTGGAACATGCAGCACATCAGCGAGATGTTTTACCTTTCCGTCCTCCATTGACAATGCTATGTTTCCTGTATGCTCAATAGGATGCGATGTATCATCACCTATTTCAACATATCCAAGAACTGGCATTTTCTGCAAACTACTAAACCATTCTGCATGACTGTTCATGTGATTTGAAGCGCCTGAATCAACATACCACACATTATCATTCGATTTTGAAACACCAGCAGACATCGTATTCATCATGTGATGTTGAACCATAAACAGCTTCTCAGAATCATCTGCACTTGTGGATGCATATTTGTTTTGCTGCCTTCTGTTATTTTGATTCTTCAACCTGCAATCACGTTCAAAGTGTCCAGGTTTACCACAATTCCAGCATCCTTTACTATCATTACCTGAATCATTTCTTTGGAAATTTCTACAACCTCTTTGACTCCCCCTGCCTCGAAACTATCCTCTTCCTCCTACATGATTCTGTTGTTGACCTTGCTCTTGGTTATTGTTTCCTCTTCCACTTCCAAAACCTCTACCTCTGCCTCTTCCTCTGCCAGAGTAGAATACCTGCTCAGAACTGGGCTTTCCTTGGGAGTTTGAATCCTCACCAAGATTCTTATCTCAATAATCAGCATAGATAGTAAATCAACAAAATTCAGAATATTTTCCCTAGTCTGTATAGACGTTCTGAACTGCTTATATGCAGTTCCTAAACCACGAAGGCACACTTCCACCTTATCATCATCATCTACATTCACGCCAATAGATGCAAGTGACTCACATATGCTTTTGATTTCTAGAGTGTAGTCACTTACCGACATGCTCTTTTTCTCCAATGTATGCAGCTTGTTCTTGAGTTGCAATTTCCGTGCCTTTGTATTGGTCTCGTACAAAGTGACCAAACTATTACAAGCCTCTTTTGGAGTCTTGGCATCCTATATGTGTCCAATCATGCTATCGTGTATGCTAACAGATAGCCAATACATTACCTTTCGTGCTACTTGATTCCATTCCTCATATGCTCTTAACTGTTCTGTAGTCCGATTCCTTTCTGGTAACTGTGGAGCATTTTCATTCTCTCCTTTGATGTACTTCTAGTAGCCTTTTCCCATCAGGAAATTCATCAATTTGAATCTCCAAGCATGGAAGTTGTTCTTGTCCAGCTTATCGCTCATAAGCTGACTCATTCCATCTGCATTTGCCATTTGTGCAACAATTCACAACACCGCAACACACTACAAGCAGCACTTCTGCTTGAACACTGTTGCACTATGACGTGACAGTTTGATCTCAGAAAAACACAATTTTCGTGTATCAACAGTACACGGAATTGCTTGAAATTCTGGATCTGGAATATATGAGTGTCGCCGAGCACAACGCAAGTTACAGTTTCTGAAACTGACCTGGTTTTTCTATGGGCCCCACCTTGCGGGCTAGAAACGGAGGTCGAGATGGCTCCAAAAATTCGAAAATATTTTGAGGTCTTCTACCTTCGCGCCGATTTTCGTAGCAAACGGAGGTCGTTTGTGAAACCGCGTTTTCTCCACGCCTTGCCGCGTAGTCTTCACCGTCGCCTTCTCCATGAGCTCTCTACAACCACACTGGCTCTGATACCATGTCACGAGGAAGGAGATAAGGAAGAGAGCTCACACATACACTCTCACTCTCAAGGAGAAGCACACACACAAATTGAGGCAAGGAAGAATGATATTCTTCTTCTTCTTCTATTACATAAAAGGAATGTACAAGAATGACCTAAAAAACAAGAATACAACAAGTGCAATATATAAAGACCAGTACATAAGGAAAAACCTAATGTCCGCGAATGAGTGAGCTGGCAAGAAACAAATGTGCCATCACTCTCGATAGATAAATCTAATAAAGCTCAATGAAGTATCCCTGGCATATACCGGCATGACCACTATACATGTCAGAGAAACGAAAAACTGGTACGTGTCATCTTGGATCATTACATGTTGAGCTTGATATCTCAACACCATAGATAGATGATCACTACTTTAGAGATGCAATATATGTCATACTTTGTACTTCTAGTTCACTAAAATGCATAAGTTAAAAGAGTAATCACGGAGGCACAAACATATTCAATAGAATTCCAATCAAATGACTCCTAAACTAAGCTAAGAAGGGAACCATATTTCAATCAAATAGGAGAGCAAGATTACTTTAAAGATACCTTGAATGATGAGGAGATGTTCAAATGCTCCATTATACATCAAGTACAACCCATGTTATGCCCCAGTACCCCACACATGCCCATGGCTTGAATTTTTTTCAAAGTATGCAATGGCAAGGGGTGTTCATATTGGATTAACTATCCATACTTCGCTCCACCAAGAGAGCCCCCTACGGTTGCTTACATTGTGTCGCTATAAGACATTGGACTCGAAGGCTCAAGAATGTACCTGATGTGGTAGCCAAAATGTGCATGAAAATATTTGAGCTCATCACAATTGTTCTTAAGAATTTTTGAAATTTCAAAGCCCCATACATACAGCTCTAGGTTTTAATGAAGGAAATTTTGACCTCGTCTACGACATGAATAAAACCCCGTCAGTCAACACTATTTACATATGGCATGTACGAATCAAATACATGCCCAATTGCTATAAATAAACATTCAAAGAGATGTTTTCAATAAGATTCTAGGAATACCATTCAAAGATTTTCATCCCCATACCTACACATTTCTTTGCAATCGAACAAGCTCTACATGTAGATCAGTTGTGTATGCCCCATCCATAGGTTTCAACACCTATCGATTGGGATAAACTCATGACTAGTCTAGCATGAAATCTCAGCTTGAAGGAACATGAAGTAGCTGTGAATGTACTACAATGTTATACCACACACCCTACACCACAAGTGTTTGTCAGGGATGACAGATGCAAGGGGGTGGGTGTTGGCATCCAAGGCAGAGACCCAAGTGGACTTTCATGCCAAGGTAGCATGAGACAAAAAAACCAAAGGGAGCAAGGGCAAAGAGAAGTTCAAGGAGTATCGAGCTGACAAGGAAGCCAACAGAGATCTGGCGAATAGGCCAAGCATTCTTTTTCAAAAAGTCATTCATGTAACAAACAATGATTTTTTCATGACACTATGTTGTAAATCTCATCCTTGATAGTTCAAACTCCATTTTGTCCGAGCAAAGGATTTATCGAGCTTCAAGAGTATTAGATGTACCCCTATATCAATTTTCATAATCGTAAAAGCTCATTTGAGCCCCAAAATAGCATAGGAACCTAATTTTCAACTAGGATCGACACTAAGTATGAACAAGGTCAAAGCTAGTCAAAAAACTATAAAAAGATCTAGAAGGCTCATTTTTTAGGGTGGTTGGTCAGAGAGTGAAGCATTTGTAGCACATTGTTAACTCATCTTTGATAATTAGAAACTCCATTGCTCCATGTTTTTGTCTTACCTTGTATGTGTGTGTGTATGTGTGTGCATGTTAGTGTGCATGTTAGTGTGCTTTTCACTCACACATTTGTACTTTCACTTGCTCATGGTTGTCATACCACCCTCATGTCTCCTCGAATTCACAATTATGAGGTGGATCTCTTCATGTTAATACTCATCATTGTGCTAGAGTGATAGGCCAATATCCTCAAACTTGATTCAATATGTTCTATCTTGGTTCTACAAGTGTTTCTACATTAAAAAACATTATCCTTTAGAGGCTCCTGGCTCTCTAGAAGCTCTCATTCTCCACTCTCATGATACCGAAAATTGAAAACCAAATAGATTCAAAATATCTAATGCAAACAACCCACCTCTAGTCATTATTGATGGAACAAAGGCCTTCCATATTGTTCCATCCTTTTCGTAACGAGCATACCATATCTAGACCCTTGGGGATAATTGTGAATGGAAATAACAAAATTTTGATTAGATCTAGCTATTTCCACCTTGGGATTCATTAGATAGAGAATGTTTTTGTTTCTAAGAATAAGATTGGCCTAAGAAGATTTGTCATTACTCTAGACCGTAACCATCCATTCGGCCACAATCTTGTTGTCCAATGCATGACATCCAAAATGCATGGGCAACCCAAGTCCTTCACGCTTGAGAAAATATTCCATTTGATCTTCAACGCATCTCTTCTATTGGGATCCCCTATCCATAGAAATGTTCTACAAATCCTTTCCAACTTTTGCATCACCTTGTTGCATGTCTTCCAACAAGCCAAGAAGTAAATGATATAGGAGATAAGGAACATGTTGACCAACATTGCATGCCTAACCACATTGAGATGCATACCCTTTGAGTAATGGAGCTTCTTGTCTAGCTTGGCAAGCACTCAATCCCACCTATGCCTCATAGAAAGCCAAAAGCCCATTGAGATGTCCAACGATCACAAGTCGTGGCCTCAATGCAAACAGTCTTAGAACCATTGGATCTTGACCATGGTAGAAGGAGAGACCCCAAAATGCCCCAAATGCACTTGATCACAAATTACGCAATTGAGCTTGTCAATAGCACTAGAAAAGGCAAAGCAATAAGCAGGAATCCTTTCTTTCTTAATAGAGAGTTTATGAAAAATAGCAAGGGAGAGTTTCTCGTTATATTATGTTTATCCAAGTAGAAGAATTCTGTGGAAACCATTTTTAAAAAGATAGGACCAGAATCAAATCCCATTCTAAACTATCATAAGATTTGTCAAAATCAATCTTGAGAAAGAGCATGTTTTGGGAAAAATCCTTCGTATCAATGATGACTTCAAGTATGGATCTATCTTTGATGAAGCCTTTTATCCATGCATGGAAATGGACTACAATCCATGTTGCAAGGAATTTGGCTAAGACTTTGTATCCGGTCTCAAGCATGATGATAGGCTACGAATTTTCTATACTATTCTTGATCTCTTTCTTGTTGATGAACTTAATTACATCTTCATTCAAATAGCTCAACAATGCAGTAGAGCTTAGCACCTCACACCATTTCCATTTTTTGCATGCAAAATGGACTACAATCCTCTATGTTACTCCATTTTTCGCAGGAGTATACCTAGTAGTAATCTCCCTTTTGATACCTCTATCCTGCACCAATGCATCAAATTCATTTGAGAAGTACTCACCTCCTCCATATGACCTTATCCTCTTTAGACTTTTTCCTGCTTGATTTTCCACAAGTGTAAGATACTTCTTGAAGCAACTGAACACTTCATCTTCATGTTTCATGAAATAAAAGATAGTCCACCAACTGAAATCATCAATAAATGACACATAGTACCTTGAGCCTGAAATTGAAGGATCCTTGCTTGGTCCCCACACATCTGTGTGGACAAGTTCCAAGTAATCCTCATACATATAACCTCTCTTTGTAAAGGGTAACCTATGTGATTTACCAAAGTGACAAGCATCACATTTATAGATCATATGTTTCTTGGATACATTAGGTATCCCAAGCACACATTGATCTCTACATATCTGCTTCAAGGTTCTCTCACCAATGTGCCCTAATCTTTTGTGCCATATCTCTAACTCAGACAAAGTTTGATACTTATAATTGTAAAGTGCAATGTTTCTAGTGTCCTCAAGCTCAAATGTAAACAATCTACCTGTTTTCTCTCAATTGGCAATTCTCTTGAATCCATGTTGGGGGTCCTCCACAAAAGCTCCCTATTTATTGAACCTAACTTGCAAACCCTTTTCCACTATCTATCCAACACTCATCAAATTCTTTGTGATAGTAGGTACATAAAGAACTTTGCTCAACAAATTTCTATTCCCGTCAGATGTTTTGACATTTCCTACCTTGACCATTGAATGCTTGGTGTCATCACCTGTCTACACTTGGTGCTTTCCCTTGGGTTCTTCAAGATCAGAAAGAAGAGCTACATTGCGTGCTACATGGTTTGAACAACCTGAGTCAATATAGAAGAGGTGCTCATCATTCATACCTTGCTTTGAACTCACGTTCATAATGAGAAGAGAATCCACTTGATCTTCTGCATAATTGTTGAAGTCTTTTCTTGATTTGCATCCTCCTTGATAATTGTTGTTGTAATTTTTGTTGTAGCCAAGGTTGTAGCCTTGATTATGGTTGAATTTTCCTCTTGATTGTGATGAGACACCTCTTTGAAATCCTCTTCCTCTCTAGTTCTTGAAGTTCCTATAGCACTCATCTATTGTGTGATTAGACAGTCCACATATATTGCATGGGAAGAGTTGAAAGGTCTCCCCCTACCTTGCGTACCTCCTCTGCCCCTTCCTCTTGAATTCCTACCTCTCCCTCCATAGTTAGCTTGAGAATTAGTACCTTCATCTTCAACCTTTTTGCTCTTTCCTTTATCCTTAGACTTTCCTTTATCTGTATAGAGGGCAGAAGAATTGTTACCTCTTGATGGTTCTCCATTTCTTTTAGCTTGGCTTCATGGGCAAAGAGTTGTCCCATGAGAGTGGTAAGGTTAGGAATTTGCATGTCCATGTAAAGGTCCATAGCAGTTGTGAAAGCTTCCCACTTATCATCTGCCTTGATGCGATTGATTATTTGTCTCACTATTTGCTCCTCTTCAATATCCTCTCCTATGATTGCCAATTGATTAGCCACATCCTTTACTTTGGTCACATACTCTAAAATATTCTGCTTGGGTTTCTTCCTTTGAGTAGTAAATTCAATCCACAATTGATTTTTTCTAGTTCTTGTATTGGAAGAAAAATATGAAGATAATGTATCCCAAGTCTCTTGGGAAGTTTTACAGTTCCTAATGTGATGAAGAAGGACGTCAGAAATAGAGTTAAGTAAATATGACATTTCTAAAGCATCTTTGGCACACCATGAGTTGAGTCTTTCTAGCTCCTCTCTTGTAGGTTGACCTTTCCTTCTGAATATGGGCATCTCCTCATCTCCTGATATGTATCCATATAGACTCCTTCCTTGTAGATAGGTCTTCATCCTCAAGGACCATGCTGGATAACTGTTCCTGTCCAATTTGTCAATAAAAGAAGGGAAACCATCTCCCATTTTACCTCAACTTGCTCTGATACCACTGTTGGAAGAGATGGATGGATACCTCAAGGAAGTGAGGTGGTACTGCTAAACACTGCTTTGTACCTACCCTAAATCACTTAAGAGTTTGATAGTAGGCCCTTTTAGCTTGAAAATGACACCAAAAAGGTACCTATGTACTTTGGAATAGATGCTTGAAATAATTGAATCAAAATAGACTATTTCACAAATAGCTAGTCTCACAAAACTTGCTATTTTGGTCCACACACCTGTTGGTTCTTTTACTCAGTGCTCACACTACCGTAACAATTGATACAATTCCTTTTGAGGGAATTTAATTAGCTTAGATATCTAATGATTACAAGTGGAATCATCTAAAATGATGAACTATATTCTGAAAAATTAATTTAGCAATCCAAAGCTTACCCCCGACTTTTTAGGGATTGAATAGTAGATGACCAATGAGTAGTTCGGTGGTGATGTCTCCCAAATGGATGTACCAAATGTAATGAAACTTTGATAACACAAAGTAGACTTCACCTTGGTTCCAACAAGCTATAGATCATTCAAAAGGAATGCGAAATCACTGAGATAGGATCAAACAAAGTTCACTATTTTGAGTAGTCATAGTAGAGAAGTAGACAGAGATGATTAATGAAGTATATCTATTATAGCACATGATTATACAATATCATTGGAATTGAAATGATGCACAATGATGGTGAGATGCATGAGCTATAGTGTAAGCTACTCAACCTCTACAAATAATCAAAGGAGAAGCTCTCAATGAGGCACTACTACTGTGACTTTTTTACTAGTCCTTTTATAAGTAGTTTTCCTCCAAATTTGAATTTGAATTCAAGCTTGGTTCCACCTAAAAGTGATTCCTCCAATTGAGGAGATATTCTCTCATGAAAAACTTGTAGCTCATATGTCTCCTAACTCCTTGAGATTTCAACTTTACAAGGTTCTCAATTATTTAACATTTTACGAATGGTAAATGATCTAATGTTACAAGCAGTGGTTCACATGCTTCATTAAGTAGTTGCACATATTTTTTCCATGCCTATACAAATGTGAAGGATTGGATATTTGCAGCAACAATACTTAGCCCTCCCCTTGGGTAGAGGCATTTATGTCTCTAGCCTTCAAAGAGTTTGTTGATGCTCCAAGGTGGGTCATCTTCTTGTAGTACTGATATGTATTTCACCCTTGATTGGTTCTGTTGTTCATTGCTTTCTTCTATCCTCTGCCAATATTTCTTTAACCTCCATCCATTGACCTTTGTCTTATGCAGCTTCCCTAAGGTATCCATGATTTGATAGCTTCCATTCTTGAACTTTGTCTTCATCAAAAATGGTCCTTCCCATCGTGGTTGGAACTTTGTATCATGCCTATTATCAAAACGGTTATCATACCTTAGAACAAGAGTTCCTTCTATTAACCCTTTATCCTTTAGTTATTTGTTAAATTCCTTCCTTCTTTTCTCTGCTTGATTGATGTAATGTTCCACTACAAGCTCCCCTTTCATACTCAATTGTTGTAGATCTATAAGCCTCTTTTGGGTTACCTCTTCTTCACTTTCTGCACTTTCTTTTAGCAGTACATGGAGACTTGGGATTTCCACTTCTATTGGTAACAAGGCTTCTTGTTCATACACTAAATGAAAAGGAGTGAATCCTAAGGATGCCTTGTAGGATGTGTGATATGCCCATAATGCTGGAATGAGGTGCTTGTCCCATTCCTTAGGAAGCTTCTTTACCTGCTTACTAATTATTTTACAAAGAATTCCATTGGACTTTTCAACAAGACCATTACATTGAGGATAATAGGGTGTGGAGTATCTATGCCTTATTTTTAATCTACTCAATAGATCATTCAAAAAATCTGATCTAAAACCTGGACCATGATCAGACACTATCTCTAAAGGTATCCCAAATCTACAACATATGAAATCATAAATGAACTTCCCAATATCTTTTGTTGTTGTCCTTTTTGTGCTAGCTGCTTCTACCCATCTAGTCATGTATTCCACTGCCACAATGATGTACTCCTTCCATGAGCTTGTCCTTGCTAGGGGTCCAATTGCATCAATTCTCCATTTCTCGAATGGCCCATAAGATATAACTGGTATCCTTGGTTCATACATAAGCCTCTTATTCCTTGTAATGTGACATTTATTGCATGTTTTACACCAATATTGAACATCTTTATGAAGTGTAGGCCATGTACACCCTACTTGAAGTACTTTCCTTATTGTTATTTCATGTGAGAAGTGTCCTCCACATGCATGATCATGACATGATTCTAGAATGCTCTTTATTTCATTCGATGAGGGGATCCTTCTAAGGATAAGATCCTTACCTTTCTCATAGAGATGATCTCCTTTGAGTTGTTATTGTAGAGCCTTCTTTGCTAGTCTATGCCTTTGTACCTTGTTTAGGTGCTTGGGTGGTTCTCTAGTCTCAAGAAATATGATAATATCTTTTAATCCTTCTTGACCTACAGCGTTGTTGTCTCCTAGCCTCATGGATGCTATGGAACCATCAAATTGCTCATTTGCTAATGCATCCACTTCCTTAGTTTTCCTCCTTAGTACATGAAATATTTGAGTATTATCAAATTTGTTTAATAAGAGTCTTATCCTTTTCAACCATTCAAACAAATTTTGGCTTTTGCAACACCATACATTTTGCAATTGCTTAATTATCAACATTGAGTCTCCTTTGATAATCAACCCTTTGATACCATGTAGGACACATTCATGCAAGGCCTCACATAGCGTTGCATACTCTACTTCATTATTTGAATGAGTATTAGGAAGAATTATACCTTTCTTGAAGATGAGTTGTTTGTTTTGATCATAGATTAGAAACCCTCCTGTTGCTTTGTTGACCTGATTCTTATATGCACCATCAAAAAATACAATATGTGCATCTTCAATATCTTCTTCATGCAAGGTTGCTCCCCTGCCCCTCTCATTGGATTTTTCCTCTCCCACTTCCTGTAGGTGAGTATGTCTGAAAGACTCGCTCTTGTGCTTTCCTCTATTACAAACGTATAGTTGTATTCTTGAAGTTCAAGAACCCATTTAGCTATTCAAGATGAGATACTCATATGTTGTACCACATATGGAAATGCATGATCTATTGTAAGAACAATGAAAGGCCTAGCAAGAAGGTAAGGCCAAAGTTTCCTTACTCCAAACATGAGTGCATACATGATTTTCTCTGCATCTGTGTATCTCTTCTCATTTTCTTTCATTTTGAAACATTCACTACGGACATCCTCCCATGCAAAGACACTATCTTGTGCAAGCTTTTGTAATGGAGATATGATTTTAGATAGAAGGTGGATGAACCGTGACATGTAGCATACCTGTTGTACAAAAGTGAGAGTCTGCTTTGTTGTTGTTGGAGGTGGTAGAGCCAATAAGGCTTCCACTTTGGATGGATCAACTTGAATCCCCTTTTCTGATATGAGTTGTCTAAGGAGAACTACCTCCTGCTCGACAATATGACACTTATAAATATTCAATTGACCCCCAAGCTCATTCAATCGTTTTAAGCCTTCTTCAACTTTTTGACAATGCATAGTTCTAGTACTATATATGCAAAAGTCATTCATGTACACCCTTATTGATGATCCAAAGAATGGTTGGCAAACATAGTTCATAAACCTTTGAAATGTTGCAGGTGCATTAGTGAGGCCAAAAGGCACTAGCCGATAAGCAAAGCATCCCCATGGTGTAATGAATGTGGTCTTCCTTGGTCCTCCTCAGCTATTCGAATTTGAAAGTAACTTGAGTATACATCATATACAGTGTACCTTTCATGACTTGCCACTTCATTTAGAATCTCACCATGAAGGGTAGTGGAAAATGATCTCTTTTGTTGCATTCTTTTTTGGGGTAACTACTAATGGAGACACCCATTCTAAATTTGATATAGGGTAAATGAAACCAGCCTTTATGAGTCTATTTACCTCATTTAACAGAGCCTCTTGTTGAAGTGTTCTGATCCTTCTGAGCTTTTGCACCACTGTCTTTGATTCTAGCTTGATTTCGATATGATGTTGAATAACAGTTACACCTTGTATCTCATTATAATCTTTAATGAACAATTTGGGGTACCTTTTGAGCATGTTGATGTACATGATCCTTTCCTCTGAGGTGAGATCTTCTGCTAGCATCTTTTGGAGATCCACCTTTAGGCTTGGAGTCCTCACTTTGTGGTTGTTGTAGATCATCCTCTTTGCCTCCATCTTCCTTTCCCTGAAAGATCACGCCCATGAACTTCGAGTGTTGATGAATCATTTTTGGTTGTCGATTCCTCACTACTAGAATCACTATCATAACAAGAACTCTCTTCATCCACATTTTTTTCATACCTATGATCTTCCTTCTTCTAGTCCTTTAAATCATAGGTAACTAGCTTTGTTCTATCATTTGGTTTGAGAACTAGAAGTCTAGAATCCCATTTTTTATCTGCTTTCACTCCGATTAACCATGGATGTCCTAATATGATAGGTTAACCCTTCCCCTTGGTTGCAATGACATACATATCCAAAGCAACATCTATATCACATACTATGACTCTTAAAGTTTCAATTACACCAATACATTTAACAACACTATTATTTGCCATTTTAGCTTAGTATGCAGATGGTCCTGTCACATCCAAGTTTCTTCAAAGGTCCCTAGAAATTGTGACTCCACCTTTTGTTTCAGAGAAGGGAAGACTCCAGAGATCAATCTATCCCTTTTAAAAAACTGTGGAGCTACTTCTTTTGTCCCTAGGCTAGTTTCCAATTATTCCACACACACTGAAACTTGGACTCGTAATTTGAAAAGTCTTCAAGTGTTACTTGCCTTAGTGAGAGCAATTGTTACCACAATCCTTCTGGCATATCCTTTTTGCCATATCGCACTATGAATGCTTCACACATTATTCACTAGCTTCTTGTTGCTTCATTTGATAGGTTGTTGTATCATACTCTGGCTTCCTCCTTTAGGATCAATAGGAAAGCCCTTAACTTGATAGTTTATTGATCCCTTCCTGAGACGAGGTATGCCATTTCCAAGTTGTCCAAAAACTCTGCATCATCTTCATTAGGTTGCCCATAGAAGTGTGGGAAGATTGATGCCATGGTTGAACTTGAAGGTGGCTCCCTTAAAGAAGAATGAAGATCCAGATATCAAAGCCAAGATTATACTCTAGAACTGGAGAGGTAAATGGTTCTTGAGATTCAAGGATTTTTGTCAAACGCTCTGCCCCAAAATGATAGAGTATGTGCTGTTGGAAGAGTATCTTCCTACTGTGTGTGATATGGATAGAAAGGAGGGACCTTGGTTGATAAAGTTGGTTGGGAAAAATGGGCCGATTTTGGTTATTGGGGTTTCAGAAATCCATTAGATTGAGTTTCCTCAGTGGGGGCACCAAGCTATGAGAGGGGCACTAAAGAAATGGCCTCTAACACTCCTTTGGTACTCAGGCTCATAAGCACAAATGGATGTGGTGGAAAGGAATGGTTCTTAGCTCCTTACACATTCACTTCACACATATACACACAACACAAAGAGCACTCTTAGGACACAGGTGGTTCGCACTACCCTCTTAGCACCCACGCAGAATGAAAATGCTATTAGGACATGGATGTTCCGCACTGTCCTCTTAGCATTCACACAGGTAACACATACACATGTACATTCATTGTAACACCAAAATGCTCTTAGGACACATGTATTCCGCACTGCCCTCTTAGCATTCACACAACAAACATTTAAATACATAAACACAAGGAGCAAGATAAGCTTACTTCCCAATGGATATAAGCTGAAAGAAAATGATGAGGATTCAAAAATGAGGGGAATGTAGAGAAGGAGTTAGAACAAATAGAAGAGTGGGAGATAGAAGAGGAAAGAAAAGATAATTGGATTCAAAAGGAAATAAAGCTCATATTAAAAGATATGGATACAAAAGAATATGGGATACATAAACGAAGAGAGTGTAGCACCTCTCTTGTAGCCAAGATCTCCACCTCCAAAGGGGTAGCACTATGATCAATGCAGTGTTGATAGCATGTATACACACCACTTGCTTTTTTTGAGGGCACACAAGGGGGTCCTTTTATATGCCTTTTGGCAAGATATTTGGAGATGATATTATTTGGGAGAATCTTCTAGATGTGACACTTGTGTGGTAGAAAATACAACATTGATAAAATCCTAGAAGAATTTTGACCATTCTAAGGTGTGCATCTCATCCCATATGGTCATATCTTTGATATTTTCATGAAAATCATAAAATTACTATAAATAGCACCTCCATTTCATGGGGATGACCGTTCTATCCGAGTTTGGGCATTTGTAATATTATTTGCTTGATTTTGAGCTCAAAAGTCAATCACACGTGTCCCATTTGTCAAGAATCTTTGTATAGGACTCAAAAGTCTATGGTGGGGCTTGAGTCTTTGAAAAATTGTTTGGACTCTTTCAAAAGGGAGAGTGGTTCAAGCTTAAATATTTTAATTTATAAAACTACTTGTCCCCCTTCATATATAACTTAGGATTTTATTTTACCATTCACTACACGTAAGGGTAGCTACTTAACTAGGGTGGGACCCACCTTATTCTTGGCTCTTTATTTCCATCAAATACATATATATATGGTTTCCATGAAGGTTGGAAAAATTCAAATACTATAGGAATCCATATCTATATATAAGATATTATTAAGGAGGAGTTTCAAAAAATATTCCCTCAACACCTTATGGCTGATTTGGGTGTTGGTGAGCCTTCTTCCACCACCATCTTCACTAACAGTCAAAGCACATTGGCAATTGTGAAGAACCCTATGTTCCATGCTCGCACTAAGCACATTGAGGTGCATTATCATCATGTCAGGGGGAGGTTCTCTACTCGAGAGATC
Source organism: Ceratopteris richardii (assembly GCA_020310875.1). Classification (NCBI taxonomy): domain Eukaryota; kingdom Viridiplantae; phylum Streptophyta; class Polypodiopsida; order Polypodiales; family Pteridaceae; genus Ceratopteris; species Ceratopteris richardii. Next base: position 105,908,884 of record CM035434.1, read on the forward strand.
AGCTTGGCATATGTACCCATGCAAGAGAACATTGAAGACCTTTTCACGAAGGCTCTGCCTAGGGAGAAGTTTGAAGCTTTCTGCAAAGCTTTGGGCTTACTTCCTTTTGTGGATTGATTCCACATAGCTTGGCACTTCCTCATACATGAGTGCTAGCTCCTTGTTCACTACATCACTCTCAGGGGGGATTTGTTGATATATTTAGGTAATGATGTGTGTGAACACACTAGCACCGTTCTTAGGGAGTGAAGGAAGTTCTAAGGAAGGAAGAGCGAGCACAGGGTTGGATCAGGTCCCACTGGGTGCATCGTCCCCCTTGTCCGGCGAGGGGCGTCTGCACACTGGTTGTCTCGCCCATAGTATGGTTGTCGTATCATACGTTGTCATAGAGATTCTCATCTCTACGTTTGCCTTTATATGCTACAAATCGACACACTTTCTTGATCATCCATTGCTGACTTGACATATACGAGAAAGGCTTATGTGCCGTAATCTTGGAGGCCAATGAATTGTTAGCTCTTAAAGATTCGGGAGGGGGGTTACATGCGCAGAAGATGATGGGGGGAGAGGTACTGCTGCAGAGAAAAGAAAGGAGAGGGAGGCACTTCACATTCGGATCAGGGAGATAGGTGGAAAGTCCAAGGCTACCTGAGGCAGCGCATGATATGCAAAGGGGATGATTTGTTCGGGAGGTCGATTCACGCATTATGCTACGATAGAAAGGAAGAAATTAATGACGAAGTGGATTGTGCAGCATATATGGAGCATTCTTATGTGTGTATAGAAGAAAGGTTGCTGAATGGAAGGACGCGAAGGGGAACTTAACTTCTCTGATCGTATATGACACCATCTATGGCGTCTTAGTCGTCTTCAACTGTTCAATGATGTGCCAACAACGGCATTTGTTTTGGAAGCTCTGATCATCAAACATACCTTCCGCCACCATCATCTAGAGTTATCCATGTGCTCTGAAGGTCTCTGACACTCAGTTCTCAGTGATTAATGTGACTACGCTCAGCCATCTCCTACGACACCCAAATCTGAAATCTCAGGCTTTGATGATCCTCCATCAAAAATTTTGATGTGCGAAAACTTCGTTGATCGTGAAGGTTCCTCTGATCGAGTCACTTTAATGCTTTTAATAGACGCTTGCTAATTCTCTCACCACAAGCTGTTAGTATGAGCATAAACATAAGTAAAGAAGGTCTGTTTTATTGCCAAGGGCCAACAACAGCTCTGCGTTTTTTTATGACGGAGGTCCGACAGTAGCGCCAAGGAGCCGTGATGCTCGTGAAGATTGTGAAGATTGGGGAAGTACCTTAGTGTCAAACTATTGTCGGTACGGACGACCCTTGCTCTTCCGTTTCTTTTTGCATATATCTGCATTTGTTTTACCCAGATGTCGTCATGTGGAATCCTTTGGATTTGACATCTTTCGCTTTGCTCATGGTGCACTCGGCAATGTTCTAATGTCTGCTTCTTTCGCTTTGCTCATGGTGCACTGGGCAATGTTCTAATCTCTGTTTACAAGTCAAAATATCTGAAGTTCTGAAGTTCTGTTCAGTACCTGCCTTTCAAAGCAGAAAGAATAGCAGCGGACCATGTTCTGTCATAAGCTTACGAAGAAGAATTTCTGATAAAGTCCAATTGATTGCGTCGCTAACTTTGCGCTTAGTACTATAATGATTTAAATTTGTCCAGATCTTTCAAGCTTTTTATGGATTGAAAAGAATTAGAAACTTGCTGGCTTGTGACTAAACATCATCGATTGTAGTCAGCTTTACCATCGCCAGATCCTAATGGAGTTTGATAGTACAGCAACAGCACTGATTTCTTTGATTATCAGTAGTTCCATGATTATTGATGGATACACAGAGGGAGAAGAAGTTTAGCCGGATTCAAAGGCGAAAGTTCAGATTCCTCACATACCATCTTGAACATGCGCTAATGCCATAACTCCGACGAGGGCTATTCGAATATAATTACAACCTTTGGTTTTGATGATGGTTTTGATGTGTGGCAGAAACAGCTTAGTAAGTGCTGCAGCTCGATAGGCAAGTGCTCCAGTTCCTTGAAGGGCTATCGAAAAGCGTTATAATAGGAGGTAGATTCAAAAGTCTTTAAAACTGGCAGTTGAAATAATCAAATGGTTCAAACAAGAAAGCTAATTTGCGCTCTTTGTTATTACTGAAGGTAAATATATTCTTGTTGACGCTCATGCATTTTAAATTCCAATTGAAGTTTTAACTATGTTTCTGAACTTATTTATTTAGATTGTGTCATTTAATATTAATTTATTGAATTAATGTTTGCATTAATAATCACTTAATCTTTTGCAGAACTGTCTACACTTACCATTAGGATTTTTGTAGACAATATGAAAAACTATTGTGTTCGACATCAAATCATTGAGTAAGATGTGGAGGAATTGGACATCATATAAAAATCTCTATGCACTATAAAGTCATGATTTGTTAGACGTAGAATATATTCTTTTGAATTAAAGCACTCCAAATACCTCTTTCATTGAACTAATTCGGTTAACCTTGCCAACATCATTATAAGTTGATTTCATACAATTTATGTTATCAGTCCTTGGGTTTACTTATTAAGAAGATGATGTTACTAAGAGCATAATTCATAAAAAGACTATTTCGATCTTTGATTATCTTTCATTTATTGTCATACATTCATATCTAATCCAAATCTTGCAATATCTCAATAACCTAGAATATTAAAACAAAAACATAAAAGAAATTGAATTACTCATACTTTTTCTGAGTTTATATATTCTAAGAGTCCTTACTCGTACCTGAGTTGCTCCAAGCACCCGGCGTGTGCCGTAATTCCAGCAGTTGGCTTGATCCACCAACCGTCGCTTTCGTGCCTACAACGTCATGGGCACGTGCCCTCCGATGAGACAAGGGAAAGCTTGGTTATGCATGTGGAACTTAGTAGTCATCACAAATGCGCAATGAAATATACAATGCTAAAAGTAAATGGTTGATCTCGATAATAATGGTCCAACAATTTTCATCCAATGATCAGTATACAAAATCAATGATACAACTCAGAATATATGCCGTGATAGTGCAGTCCACACAATACAAAATGGACACTCCGCTACAGTGCGGATCAGGTAACACAGTATAGAATTCCCGCTACAATGCGAGAAGATGCCCATGAGCTTCTCTTCCATCTTCGCGGCAGGAACTTTACTTCATGGTAGGTCTTTTCTTCACTTTTGGTCTGCAAACTGCATAAACTTCGGGTCTTTGAAAACTCCAACTCTCTACTTCATATATCTTTGAAAATAAATCAAGCGCAACCTAGAGGAAAGATCCACAAAGAAGTTCGACGAGGGGAAACAAATGATATTTGGACACTTATTTATAGGTTCCCCTCTCTCTAGGACTTCTCTAGAAAGGGTTTTGCCTACAATTAAGGTTAGGCACTTTCATTTAAGGGTCTATTTATAGTTAGGACCTAAACTCAAAGGGTTTCTAAGGGTCTAGGTTAGGTTTTTATGGAGTAAAACTCGATTTTTCAAGGGATTGCAAGGGGTTTCAAAGATCAAACCTAAGGTTTTCAAGGGGCAAACCTAGGTTTTTTAGGATTGAGGGTTAGCTATTTACAGATGTACAGGTCTAATACATAGACACGACATGATTTTTCATCTCATAATCAATCAAATCAACCAAAACATGCACAAATTATAACTCTTTCTCGGTTAAAACATCACACCAAAACCAAAAAATCAGTGAAATTTGAAAAAATTTGATGTACACTTTCCCGAGGGATTTCATCCCAACATCCACCCCCACTAAACCTGCACATCGTCCTGATGGGCCAACTTGCAAAATCCAAAAGAAGCGTATCAGGGTTCTTTTGAAAAATGTTTTTATTTTTCTTTTATTTCTTTCTTCTCAAAAATTGAAACATGACTTCATACACTCCATGCAACTTTATAAAGATCAGTATAAATTTTAGAAAATAAAGCAAATGCAAGCTTCACAAATTTCATACTATGTTTTCGCTTCTGCAATCGGACAAGTAATCATGTGAATAAACCATTGGCTCCCTAGATCTTCTGCTTGTTCAACTCATTCAGATCTAGCAACTTTTCTTGAGTACTAGCATATGCTAACCTTCTACTAACTTAGTTTGTAGAATATGCCCTGATTCCCCTATTTATCTCCTGTTGTCCAATTCTCCATCAGATCTCTTTTTTCTTTTCATTTACTTTTTTATTTTTCTTTTTCTCTTTCTTTTTCTTTTATTTTTCACTTCATCTTAGCTCAACATTTTTCTTTTTATTTTTATTTCCACAAATTGGGCTATGTCAAAATCGAGTGCGACTCATGGACTTGTCCACCTAACCAAGTTTACCCCACCTGTCTACTGACCCAACATAGCGCACGACATACATAACGTCAGCCCTACATGAAATCGACGTCAGCTTGTGGCTCTGCCCAACTGGCCAGAGTGACTCCACCTGCCGACCGACCCATGCAGGCACATGACAACAGATAGGTCAGGTCTACGATGAAACTAGCATCAGCTCCTAGCCTTGATCACACGACCAAGATCGTGCCACCCAGCTACTAGCCCATCGTAGCACGCTAATAACATGTTGTTGCTCTAGCACAATGGTAAGCACCACATTAAGCTCCACCTCCTTAATGTCAATCCGCGAAAGAGATAGGAGTGATGAAGATTGTGAACACAAGATGTAGTGACAGTGAAGGTGAGAAGCATGGAGATGCACACACACATGCAAGAGATAAGCAAGACACAATGCAAGGTTGAAAGTAAACTCTATTGATCAAGAACACTATTACAAGGCTCAAGCTCACACTAACTCATACAAGTCTACACTAGCTAACCTCAAAAATGAGCTCTCTATCTCTTTTTATAGTTTTTAGACTAGCTTTGATCGGTTTCACATCTAGTGGCTGGCATAGTTAAAAAATAGGTTCTAGGTGCTATTTGGAGGTATAAAGAAGATCTAAAAATAGCCAAAATTGGTATGCTTAATCTACCTAAGCTCCTTAAGCTGGAGGACTCCTTGGCTTGCATAAAAGAGAGCTTATAAATACAAAAGTGGGTGTTTCTATGATACATATGGTACAAGAGTGACGAAAATCAATGTTTGGGGTTCTGAAAAAGTAATATAAAACATGTTTCTTTGGAAAAAATAGACCGCTTGGCTCCCATGACTCTTTGTAGTCCATCTTCACATGCTTCCTCTTCATTTGTGCCTTTGGCTACTACCAAAACCCCCCTCCCTCTCGCGTCTGGCATCCCCGATAGATCCTTGTTGCGGGGTCTGCTTGATATAGTTTTGCAAGAGGTCATGTGCAAGGGTGTGCTCCACGATGCGAATTCCTAGTGCGAGATTAGCTTCAAGTTTTCTTGAGGTTTGTCAAGAGGTGGAAGTCAGTAGTGCGTGGAATATATCAGTTGTTCGTAAGCAAATAATTGAAGGAGATCTGTGGGCCAGCTGATAAAAACTTCGGAGTGGTACTCCTAGAAGCTTGTTGTGAACATCTCTTCAAAGGTCATCTTATAAAATGCGGGTAAGTACTTTATGCGGCAATGCCAAGCATAACACTGCAATGGCGTAGTGCTCATATCATATGCCAAGTTTTGGTTACCATGCTCAAATCCCGGGGTGTTGACATGTGGTGCTTTGACGAAAGATCTTAAAAATCGTTTGCATCATGTCAAATATCTTGACAGTCATGTGTGCTGCAACATCATCCATGCACTGCAATCGGGGGATCTAGTGGCAAATTGTGCCCATCATATAGCCAACTATAGGGGATCCGTGGGGTGGAGTAAAGTAAGGGTAATTAAGCCATTCTTGGCACTGCTTATTATTTTGAACTTTGATAGCGAATGCCTTCCAGGAGTGGTGTCGTGGCATGGGTCCCCAACATGGGTTGCACTTCAAATGCAATAGTGCCTTGACCCATGTGCGCATCATCTGTGGAATATTCTTGTAGTAACTCTTGCTGCCAATTTGGTTGAAAACGTTTACCTTTCTGCACTTCCAGTGGCAGGTCAATTGATATTCTGCCATCAGCATGAATTATGGTTTATATTGAAGCACGTGGCTAGAGATGTACCTTTGAGGGGCCAAGTGAGCGAAAGAAGGTGATTGTAATATGTGTTCCTCTATCATAGCCACGGCATGTAACTGTGCCTCAACCCTTGCAGAGTGGGTTGTACCAAGTTCCTCCACTAACTTAAGCCATGCGGGTGTAGGAAGTTCAAAAGTTTCTTGGCCTCTAGCATGACATGTCTGCCTAGGATTGGTTATGGTTCATAGTCCTCTTCATATGTTTGCTCCACCGATATAGAAACTATTTCTTCTTTAGCTAGAATTTTTGGTGGGGAATCTGGCCTGGGAGGCTCAAAATGAGCAGCAATCTATGCTTGAAGATTAAGTACCTACACACATAAAGTATTGAGTTCCTCTAAAATCTCTGGAGGGGTGACTTCAAGAACTGGTTGTGGTTGTCCAGGTGTTTGCGTATCGCAACAGTAGAAGTTTATGATTGTTTTGTAGCTTCTAATAGGCTTCATTCATGTTTTCATAATCCTCTAATAGTCATGCATGATCTTTTAACAAGATTTGCATAGATTCAGAGGGTACGGCTTTAAATCTGCTCAGACTGATGGGTTCATCGGATATATCCAGAGCTGCTTCTAGATTCTTGCGATTCTGTTCCTGTAGACTCTGATTCTCTTCCTTAGCAACTGTGAGGTGGCATCGTAACAATCCCATATTTCTAGTAAGCGTGGCATTTCTTACGGTCTGAGCCTGTAACAGATTCTTTGTATCCTTGAGTGCTTCCTTAGTCTTTTGTTCGCTTTCTAGCTCTAAAGGATGATAAGCTTCATGTAACTCTTGATGTCGCACATTGAGGGAAGCATTCATGATTGTTAAAGAATTCAATTGTGGTTGTAACTGTGTAGTGGTGTGTTGCAGTGCTTGGTAGCTACTTCCAAGAGATGCGAATTCATCTCTAACTTGTGTCATACAACAAAACATATGTCGAAAAGCAGTGTCGATCATGGGTGCCAATATTAATGGTGCGGTGAGTGAAGATGATGTGGGTGTGGGTGTTGATGCAAGGGGAAGGGTAAAGGGGGACGGGAAGGTGGATGCAGTGGTGACCAATCAAGATAGTCACGAATCTCAAGAGGATGTGCAGAATGACAAGCAACAACAACAAACCAAAGCCTAAGGTGATACAAGTACTCATGAAGACGACACGTTTGGCACTACCACCTACACTTTGGCAATCCAAAAATTATATCGAACTATACAGGCAGTCCGGTCACACAGATGGCTCCGAAGCAGAGAGTCAAGCAATTCTCGAACAACAACTTTCTAGTGGAGGTTTTGAAGAATCTTTCATTCAAGGCTTCAAGGAATTAGTTAAATTGGTCAGAACTGCTAAGGCACTACATTATTTGAAGAAGCCACTACGAAAGTTTGACCCTCGCCGCATCTGCTTAATGTCCAAGCCAGTTCAATACATCCATGTATCCACAGATGCAGAATCTTTGCATCATGCCAAGGAAGCTCAACTCATCCCTGAAACCACGACAGAAGCCAAACATGAAGAAGAGACCATTGTCATCGACTCCCCACCTCACCCTCCCATTGCAACAACCACAACCACAATTGAAATCCCCACCACATCATATGCTCCTCCTTCACCTATCGTACATCAAGACTCCCCAGTACATCCCACCTTCCCTCCTCTATCTACATCCCTTCTAAGTACTGCCATTGAGGCCATAGTCACTACAACACCCCCAACCCTTCCTGCAAACATTCCACCTAACTTTCCCCCCATAACTACCACCATCCCAATCAACCCATTTTTCACCCCACCCTTTCCTCCATTTTCCATCCCTCCAAGGCCTATGTTCCCATTTCCCCCTCGAATGACCTTCTCACGAGTCTCACCTCCCCACCCAACTATATCCCCTTTATCCTCCCCTCTTCAACAAAAAATCCACGTGATGTCCTCTGTAATTTATTTGTCTACTTTTGTAAATCATGTGTTCACACCCACTCATGCACCACCATCACTCCACTCTTCACTGTCACTACACTCGATGCCACGTCCAGTGACATGGACATTTCACCACCCACTGCACCACCACTTACCTCATCTATTTCACCACCCCATTTAGGCATATTGCCCATGCGAGGTAGTAGGATAGTTGGGACGTTCATACTCCTGTGAGAAAAACAACCCTTCTAAACATTGGAATTCACTGGAGAACGCATCCTACATTTCTAAATCGAAGGTGGTGTTAGTGGGTTCTGCTTCCAAGTTCAGGATGGGGAAAGTAAAGGCTTATGCACCAATAGTGGTGGAAATTTCTCCTGTTGTAGTAGTAGTTTCTTGAGTGGTGGTTGGTTGGGGAGTTTCCACACTAGTAGTGCCTTCTGTGATAATGGGTCGCAAGAGGCAGATACATATTGGTTGTATAGGTGGTGGGGTTCCATTGGAGATTGTTGAGGAGATGGTTGTGGTGATGGGGACTCTAGAACCTGCAAGCATGGAATAGAACCTCGCATGCACTTGTCTACCCATCCTTTGCTAGTTTTTTTGGTTGTTTTGGTGGTTCCCTTGAATGCTTTTAATTCTTCACTGAGCATGGTGTGTTCAATGGGCAAATCATATGCCAAACACATATAGATGATTCTAGTAAGAGCACAACAGCCGTGGATGACATGTTTTCATTCCCATCTCTACTGAGCTAAATACAATTGCTCGATAATCCAACTAGTAAGATCTATGGTTTGGGGCCTGATGCATGCAAGATATGATCTAAACCAGATACATTTCTGAGGTATGGTAAAGCGATCCTGGGCCAAAAATGCAAAATGTTGTGTACATATGCGCAACGACTTAGAGATTTTAGGTGTAACGGCCAAAAGGTCAGCCCACTTGAAAACATTGCTGCATTTCATGGGCTCTAGAATAAGCCTTTCGTGCTCTATCGGAGTGTGAGTCCCGTGAATGAGATCTTTGGAAAGATAAAACTTCTTGCATGGAGGATCATTAACCAATGATGGAAGAATGAATGTTCGTGGCAAGTCCTTATTCTCGGAGGCTGTAAGTATAGTCACCAAGTAATAACATCAATAGAAGTCCAGTTTGGGTAATGGATCACTGAAATATTTTTTTAAATCATCTCTAGCCCAAATGTGCTTTAACTCTTCAGAATTTAGAGCTCTTCAAATTCTCTCGAGAAAAATTGATATCTGCCCCACTTAATATTGTCAAAACATAGCATGGAATCATAAAATAAAGTTTGCATCTGCTAAGGGTCCCGCTAAACCTTGGAAGCAATGAGAGTTTCTATGAACTTTTTACGTGTGTCCCATAGGTGCATTGAGTGTTCCTATAGCCAATCTTGGCCAAGGATTAGGGGTTCTATCAAGCCTTCATCATGGCACACTAGGAGCTTCACTGTCATGGTCACTTCGTGTATGAGGATCAGAAGGTCTACCTCACCCATGCAAGGGGTTTCCATGCCTCCTAGCCCTATGAGGTATGCCTCAATTGGCCGCATTTCTATTCCTGAATCCTGATAGTGGGACCATCTAATGGCACTAGTCACTGCACCTAAATGAATTAAAGCCCTAAGCTCGTGGCGAAGGTTTCCCTGTTTTAGCATGAGTGTAATGAATGGTATCCTATCCACTATGCTACGATGAGCAGTTGGTTTTGCTTGACACATGTCCATGGGGTATCTAGGTGTTTTGTCCAGATGGTTATAATGTTCTCTCCCTAGTCCTTGTCCTCTTAGCTTCATGCACTTAATGCATTCTAGAGATTCTACCTGAGCTTTCGTGCGTTTTCTCTTTTCTTCCTCCTTATGCTTCTTTTCCAACTTGAGTCTTCTAAGCATATCCTCAGTAAGAGGTTCCTAGTATAGCTTGACTCTACAGCCACTAATGTAATTAGGCATTATCTCTCCTTCTAGGGTGGTTAATTGTAATGCTCCACTTGTGGAGAGTCTGTTAATGATCATAGGTTCGTAACTTCGCTTTTCTAATTTTTGTGCATGTTGTTTTAGTGTATACACTAGGACTAAGTCACCTTCTTTTAAGCCTTTGTCTTTCACATGTGTATCGAAATAGGCTTTCGGTCACTTCTTTGCTGCATATATGCCTATTGCTGCTTTCAGCCTAGTTTCTCCCAATCGTTCCAAGTCCATTATCCTTGATGATAATTCATGGCCAGTCCACTGATGTTCTTGTGCAACCTTAAGGGTGGGTATCAAAAAGTCCAAAGGAAGCAGAACATTTTGACCAACAACCATCTGAAAGGGAGTTGCATTGAGTATAGTCTTGGTGTAACTGTTTGTCCCAATCTGAACGTTTGTTGTTCACGAGTTTCATCTGTATATTACAAAGGAACTTGTTAGTGCTTTCAGCTTGACCATTGGCCTGAGGATGATATGATGCAAATTTCTTGTGAATCAGCATAAAATCCTATAACAGATATCCAATGACCTGGTTTAGAAAGTGAGTTCCTCCATCGCTCACTAGTTCTATAGGCAATCCATATCTTGTAAAGATATTTTCAAATAAGGATTTTGCATTCGTGTGTGCATCATTCTTTTTTGTGGCCTTGGCCTCTACCCATTTGGTAAGATAATATGTTGCAACAATGATGTATTCCGCATGAGTACCTTTTGCAAGGGGGTTAATGGGTCCTATAAATTCTATACCTCACTTAGAAAATGCATGTCCTCCCATCATGGGTTTCAGTGGCATTTCATCTCTGTGAGTAGGAAACTGAGCTCCTTGGCACACATCACATCTCTTAACATAGGTATGTGCATCCATGTGAAGAATGGGCCACCATAATCCTGCAAATAATATGGCTTTTATTATCTTGTTGGGACCCAAATGACCTCCTGCAACACCTTGGTGTGCAGTCTCTAATATGCTCAAATAAACGATCTCATGACCACATTGTCTTAGGTATCCGTCTCTTCCTCACTTGTATAGGTTATCGCCAATAAGTGAGTAGTCTTGAGCTTCCTGCTCTAGACTTCGTTTTTGTGCCAAATTCATTCTTTGAGGGAATGTTTTTGTCCTCAAGTACGTGACTAACGGTTCGCTCCATTCTGGTGTGAGAGACATATGATATAGTGTGGCATGTTCTACGGCTGAGGAAGGATTAAAAATATTGCATGAGCTAGGAGGACAACTAAATCTAGAGAAGTGTCACATTGCTCAAAAGAAGTGGTACTTCTCAGACACCTTATTTCAAAGAAAGGAATCCAAGTAGATACATCCAAGGTAGAAGCTCCATTGGCAATTACCACCTCCAACAATGACAAAGCAAGTCCACACATTTGTACAGAAGGTACACTATATGTCATGCTTCATCCATCTTCTATCAGAGATGGTTTCTTCTTTGTAGAAGCTTGCATTGTGTAGTACCTTTTCTGGCCTTTAATGTATGTCCAAGTGTAGGACACAAAGCAGTAGGAGTGGTCTTACTATAGAAAGATGTAAAAACATCCCACATGGGGCCAGTGTACTTTGCAATAAAAGTGATGAAGTATAGTGAAAAGAGGTATACAAGTGTAGAGAAGCTCATGTATGTGTTGATATATTTAGGTAGTGATGTGTGTGAACACACTAGGATTGTAGGGGTACTCTTTTCCCTCTTTAGGAGATTTTTTTTTCCTCCGCTTGTATATATGCCTATTGCCCTAACGGTTCCTTTATCTTTGTGCATTCTAGTGGTAATACATTCAGTATTGTGTGTAGTACTGCAAGCTTCTTCTTCTTCTTGTGTTGTTTGTATGGTTTCGTAGACCTTGAACTCCAACAGTTGGTATCAGAGCAGGTCACCGCTTCATTTAAGGTATTGTCGACAACCCTCCTGTCACAGTCTCATAACCGCACGAAAATTGGTGAGCATACTCAAGGTGATTAGGAGATCAAAAATTGGTGAGCAAACTTAGGGTGTCAAAATCACGATCGGAGCTCGTTTTGGCCTCCGAACACACTATCGTAATGCTTATACAAGCAATTCACTCTTTTTATGCCAAAGATATATACAAGTTTTGGTTCACCAATATAAGCATCTCAAAGTCTGCTACAGGTTTAGAAGAACTTGACATGGTAGTTTTGTTTAACTTTTTGAGATACAATTATTTTTTTGCATCAGGGTACTTTAGTCAGTGGCCATCCTGAAAGCAATGATGTATTCTGTATGATGGCTATTGAGGATAAGTTGGATAGTACCAAATACCCATTATGGGCTTATATGATATGCCATGTATTGGTTGCAAAAGGACTGTGGAATATTGTGTAGGGTGTTGAAAAAAGTCATCTTACATCTATAAACATAGTTGTTGAAGGTGATGCAGAGGGAATTGAAGATGGTGATATTCTTCATGTTCCTATTTGTGTTGTAGTTCTTGTTGCACCTAGTATAGAGCAAATTCGTTGGGATGGCAAGGATGCTCAAGCACGTGCATTGATAGCCTTGTTGCAGAACAGCTAAGGATGCTTGGGATAAACTTACCACTTTATACCAGGCTAGGAATGAGACTCGTGTTGCTTACCTCCGAAAACAATTGGAGAATGAGCACATGAATGAAGGAGATTCCATGGACAATTTTTTGACAAAGATCAAAGATATAAAGGAACAATTGATTTCTGGTACTGAAGTCTTGCCTGACAATTCACTTGTGTAGACTGTTCTAAATGGTCTTCCTAATTCATAATAGAGTTTTACTTGTACTCTTTTTTTGATAATGAAAGGCAATCCAAATGCCTTATCATTTGAGGAGTTAGACTCTGTTCTATTGTAGGAAGATCAGTCTAGGTAGAATAGGTCCATTATGCATGTTGCACATCAAGCTTTCCTGGCTAGTCATAAGGGCAAAGGTAAATGGAGCTCTTCTACTAGTGAGCAAAAATCTACTTATTTTGCACAATCAAAGAAACATGATCGAGACGAGAAGAAAACAGAAAATCAAAAATTGTTTTTCAATTACTATAAAGGAAATGATCGTCATAAAGAGCAAAACTCGTTGCTAAAGAGGCTGGAATGGTTGTTGCAGAGGCCTCTACACCCCAAATAGAGTCTATTAATCTCTTGCACAATGAAGAATGGGCATTTACCACTGTTTGGAGTTATGACCCATGTTCTCATGAATAGTATATCTATATTAGACTCAGATGTTTGGTACTTTGACATTAGGGCAACCAAACATATTACCTCACAGCATAGTTTCTTCACTTCACTCAGCATAGTTTCTTCACTTCACTCAAGCCTGCCCCTAGAGGGAATACTATCACATGTTCCAAAACTCCTCTTATCTTGTTATGGGATTTGTTAAGATCATTTTGACTACTGCTGATCGTAGTTCTTTTACATTGTCTGATGCTATATTTGTGCCAAGGATCAAGAAACATCTATCATTAGTTTCAGCATTAGCCAAGATTGGCTTGGTTGTGAAATTTTTTGATGATAGATGTACAATTCATGATCTGTCAAATCGGGATGTCATTATTGCTTCTAGCATTTTATGTCATGGGTTGTATAAGCTCATAGATTATGAAAAATCCATAAATGATCCAGCATGTGCAGTACATGATTCTCAGGCTTTGTCAAATGCAAAGCTTTGGCATGCATGCTTTGGTCATCTGAATGTTGCTAGTTTTCTATGCCTCTTGTAAGCCGCCGGATTGGCATTTGTAACTCTCTACTTTTTGTATTCCGCACGAACCGAAAGGTCGTTGCGAAGAGTTGTAACTATTTATAATCTAATGAAAGGACGCTTTGGTAACAATCGGGAGAATCGCCAGACTGTTTGTCTCGGCGATTGCATTCTGTGAAGTTGCCGTAGTGCGGTGTTGAGAAATCTGAGTATTACTGTTTTCTTGTCTCTGTTTGATTACATTAGCTGTGTTTGGGCACGGTTCCTTTAAGTTAGAGAACGTAAGTCTGTATTACGGTAATGAATAGTTTCAGCACTATGTACTGAGAAAGTATTAACCTGATCATGATCGGTAAAGTTGTGGAAGAACCAATAATAGTCTGAGTACGAACAGTAAGTCTGTGAGAGAACGAACTAGAGGATTGATAGTAATTTGTATGCAGAGTTTTGAGTGTTAAAGTACTACGAAGTAGAGGTGTTAATTGGGAAAAATTAAGTAATAGGGCTTCTGATTAACAGACCCCTACCACTCCCAAGAACTCGAAAGAGTTTAAACGCGCTTGTGACGGCAATGCGCATTTAACACTGGCGCCGTCTGTGGGAAGGTGGCAACAGAGTGTTGCAAAGTGATTGTAGGAAGGTGGCAATAGAGTGTTGCAAATTGGTTGTGGGAAGGTGACCATAGATTGTGAATCGACAATAAGGTAGAGTAGTACGCAAGTGTTGCAAAGGTGATATATGCCGGTTACTCAGTCCGGCGAGTCGTATCCGAAGTACAGGAGAGACCGACAGCCTTGGGTGGTACCAAATTTGTTAAGGACACCCCTAGGAGGCAGAAGCACATATCAGTTAAGCCCAATAGTAGAAGAAGCGAAGCACGGTAGCAGTGATTTCGGTAGCATTCCGATAGAACATACTGCAATTCTGATAGATTTCGGTGTAATTTCGGCACAGTCTGCAGAAGATACAGTAACTTCGGAGTCTACAGGAACGCAGTGTGCAGTTGACCCAACACCGTCTGGTCAAGATTCAAACCTCTGAGGATAGAGGAGTGTTATCCAGAGAGACCATTGCTGGTGAAAGAATATCCTGGGTTGGGGAAAGTTCAATTTTTTCCGGTGACAGATCGGTCCCACTTGTAGGGAATTTACAATTTTCCGGTGACACTGTTATACTTCCTGGTGAATCTTCATTCCGAACACCATTGTTCGGGGTAGGTGTGCCTACATTGTTGGTGCATATCAAGCCTTCACACAATGGCTTGGAACCATGGAAGACTAGCTTGGACAAAGCTTTATCAAGGCTTCACTTGAAGCAAGGTTCATATGAACATATGCTTAGATATTCTCACTTTTTTATCCCTTTGTAAAAGTCTATATGACTTGGCATTTATATGTAATCACTTTAGTCAGTTACCTACTTCATTTAGTCATGGAAAAGAGAATGAGTTAGTGGAGAGAATATCTCCTTACTTCTAGTAGAGATATTCTAGGGAGCCTAAGTTTTGAATTTTGAAATTCAAATCACCATCCAACTCCTATAAAAACTACATTGGAAAAGTTGCGGTTAGTTCTGTCACTTCAGCTCACTTCCCGAGGTATTTTCTCATTGTAACTGTGTGTGTGTTAGTGCTACTCCATAGCATACACCACCACTCCTCAATTAGCCATGCTTGGCATGCTAATGAGCTTGTATAATCATATCAATCAATAGATATATACACATTCAACATATCTGATTCTCTGTGTTTCCTACTCCAAGTCTGTCAACTTCCAAGGAGCATTTCTCAGTGCTCACTGAACCAAATCAAGAGTTTAATAGCTCATTGGAACCAGCTCAAGGTCTTCTACAAGCATACAAAATCTCAGAAGATTTCATTCAGCCATTTGGGAGAAATCCGCTTCGAAGTGCACACTGGTCTGTGTCTGCAGAGTTCCTAAAAAGTCGGGGGTAATCAGAATTTTGCTAAACTTATTTCTCAGTGTATGGTTTATCAATTTGAGTGATTCCACTTGTGATTGGTAGCTTGTTAATGTACTTTAATACTACCAAAAGGAATTGTTTCAATTTCAAGTGTGCTGGTCACACTGAGCATAACACTGAGCAGGTGTCATTACAGAAATAGCAAGTTTTTTTAGAATTTGTGAAGTGCAAAGTTGTCTGTTTTGATTTGGTCATTACACAAATCATTTGCAAAGTACATATATGGTTTCTTTGTGTCATTTGGAAGCTAAGCAAGAGTACTAAGCATATATGGAATCAAAGGAGGGCAGGTGTGAAGCATGTTTTGCAGCATCAACTCATTTCTTGAGTGCATCCAACCATCACTCCCAACAGTGGTATCAGAGCAAAGAAGGTAAACATGGGTGATGGTTTCCCTTCATTCATTGACAAATTGGACAGAAACAATTATCAGGCTTGGTCATTGAGAATGAAGACCTATCTACAAGGGAGAAGCTTATTTGGATACATATCAGGAGATGAGGAATTGCCCTCATTCAAGACTAGAGGACTACCCACAAAGGATGAACATGAAAGACTCAACCAATGGTGTGCAAAGGATGCTTTGGCAAGGTCTTACCTTCTAAACTCTATATCTGACTTTCTTTTACCTCATGTAAGGAATTGTAAGACTTCCCAAGAGACTTGGGAAACCTTGTCAAACTACTTTTCTTCCAACACAAGGGCTAGGAAGAATCAATTGTGGATTGAGTTCACAACCCTTAGGAAGCAGCCCAAGCAATCAGTCTCAGAGTATGTGACAAAGATCAAAGATGTGGCAGACCAATTAGCAAGCATTGGAGAGGAGATTGAAGAGGAGCAAATAGTCAGGCAAGTAACAAATGGACTCAAGGCAGATGATAAGTGGGAAAGTTTCACCACTGCAATGGACCTCTATATAGACATGCATACCCCTGATCTCACAACACTCATGGGCCAACTATTTACACATGAAGCAAAGTTTACAAAGGCTGGAGATCAATCAAAAGGTAACAACCCCTCTGCTCTCTATACTGATAAGAAAGTTAAAGATAAAGGTAAAGGGAAGAAACAGGATGAAGAAGGCTCTACCTCTCAAGCTAATTATGCAGGGAGAGGTAGGTCATCTAGAGGAAGAGGCAGAGGAGGTAAGTCAGGTAGGGGGAGACCCTACAACTCATCACCATGCAACATTTGTGGATTGTCAAACCATACCACAGATGAATGCTACAAGAACTACAAGAATCAGAGAGGAAGAGGCTACTCAAGAGGTGGATACTCTCAAGGGAGAGGCAGATTCAATCAACACCAAAGCTACAATGGATACAACAATCAATACAACAACAACTACAATCACAACCACAATGGTAATTATCAAGGTGGATTCAGAAATAGAAGAGACTACAACAACTACACAGAGGAGCAAGATGACTCCCTATTGATCATGAATATGACCTCCAAGGAAGGTACAAATGATGATCATTTATTTTATATTGACTCAGGATGTTCTAACCATGTAGCTGGCAATGTGGCACTACTTTCTGATTTGGAAGAGCCCAAGGGTAAACATCAGGTACAAACAGGTGATGACACTAAACATTCTGTTGTTAAGATTGGAAATGTGAAGACATGTGATGGAAATCAGAATCTATTGAGCAGGGTACTCTATGTACCAACCATTACTAAGAATTTAATGAGTGTTGGTCAGATTGTGGAGAAAGGTTTGCAGGTCAGATTCACACAACATGGAGCATATGTGGAGGACTCAAGACATGGATTCAGAAGGATAGCCAAAGGGGAGAAATCAGGTAGATTATTTACATTTGAGTTAGAAGATACCAAGAACATTGCTTTGTATAATTACAAGGATCAGACACTTTCAGAGTTAGAAATATGGCACAAGAGATTAGGGCACATAGGTGAAAGAACCCTAAAGCAAATGTGCAGGGATCAATGTGTGCTTGGGATACCTAATGTATCCAAGCAACACATGATTTACAAGTGTGGATCATGTCAATTTGGTAAGTCTCACAGGTTACCCTATTCAAGGAAAGGTTTCATGCATGAAGACTACCTAGACTTAGTACACACAGATGTTTGGGGACCTAGCAAGGACCCTTCTATTTCAGGTTCAAGGTATTATGTGTCCTTCATTGATGATTATAGCAGGTGGACCATTTTATACTTTATGAAGCATAAAGATGAAGTGTTTAATTGTTTCAAGAGGTATCTTGCACTTGTTGAAAATCAAACAGGAAGAAGCTTGAAGAGGCTAAGGTCAGATGGTGGAGGAGAGTACTTCTCAAATGAGTTTGAAGATTTCTTGCAGGAAAGAGGCATCAAAAGGGAGATTACTACAAGGTACTCACCTGAACAAAATGGGGTAGCTGAAAGAAGGAATAGACTCATAGTAGAAACAGCTAGGTCTATGCTTAATGAGAAAAAGTTACCAAATTATCTTTGGGCAGAGAGTGTATCCACTGCCACCTATCTCATAAACAGGTTGCCATCCAAGTCACTTGATGGCATGACACCATATGAAGCTTGGCATGGTAAGAGACCCTCTCTGCATCATTGCAAAATCTTTGGTTGTGTAGCATATGTGCATATTCCCTCACAGGTAAGGGGAAAGCTAGACCCCAAGGCTGAAAAATGTATCTTCATTGGTTATGATTTGAACCAAAAGGGATACAGATTCTACAACCCAACAAACAAAGGTTTCAAGGTAAGCAGAGATGTCATATTTGATGAGAATGACTCATGGTATGAGAATGAATGCAGGAAGATTAGTCTACCCTATGACATGGAAGAAGATTTTCCAAAGCTCACCAAGGAGGAACCAATTCAGCAAGAAGATTCAAGCTCAGATGATGATGATACAATAAACCTTGAAGAGTTCAAGGCTTGGAAGTCCAAAGGAAAGATGAAGATGAAGCAACTAGAAGATAAACCAGAATCCTCAACCCAAGCAATGAGGAGATCTCAAAGAGAAAAGAAGAAGCCTATCAGATTTCGGTATGACACATCACTTGTAACTAGACATTCTGTATATCTTGCAAAGGACTTGTTGAATGAAGAACCAGGTACCTATGAAGAAGCAATTACCAAACCAGAATGGAGAAAAGCCATGGATGAAGAGATGGAAGCTCTTAAGGAAAGTGATACTTGGGATTTGGTACCCAAGAAAGACTCTATGAAGGTAATAGGATCCAGATGGATCTACAAACTAAAGAAGAATTCAGATGGAACAATAAACAGGTACAAAGCTAGGTTGGTAGCCAAGGGTTTTGCACAAACCCAAGGCATTGATTATGAGGAGACATTTTCTCCTGTGGCCAAGATGCCCACTATCAGAATTTTGGTGAGTGTAGCTGCATCCAAGAATTGGAATATGTACCAATTAGATGTCAAGAATGCTTTCTTGAATGGATGGATATCTGAAGAAGTCTACATGTCACAACCACCTGGCTATGAAGACCCAAAAAAGGCACATTATGTTTGTAAATTGAAGAAGGCTCTGTATGGTTTAAAGCAGGCACCTAGAGCATGGAATTACAGGTTGACAACCTACCTCCAAGACCAAGGATTTGTGATGAGTAAAGCAGACACTTCTCTATTCATAAAGAGAAGTAGTATAGAGGTAATCTACTTATGTGTTTATGTTGATGACATCATCATTACAGGTGATGATGTCAATGGGATTAGACACATCAAAGGACAGATGATGAAAGAATTCAAGATTAGTGATCTTGGATTATTGAAGCACTTCTTAGGTCTTGAGTTAGTCTACACCAACTCAGGTATATACATTACTCAAAAGAAGTATGTGCAGGATATGGTCAAGAAGTTTGGCTTGCAGGATGCTAAAGTATCTACTACTCCAATGGAGGTCAATCTAAAGCTAAGTGCTCATGAAGGAGAAGAAGTCCAAGACATTACAGGATACCAAAGTATGGTAGGTAGTTTGAACTATGCTACCTTGACAAGAATTGACATAGCATATGGAGTCAGTGTGCTTAGTCAATTCATGCACAAACCAAGGGTACCTCACCTAGAGGCAGCAAAGAAGATCTTGAAGTATCTGAAGGGAACTCAAAGTCATGGTTTGTACTTTCCTTATACATCAGATATTGACATTAAAGTTTACTCAGATGCAGATTGGGCAGGATGCAAGGATGATAGGAGAAGCACCTCAGGATACATTTGTTTTGCAGGAGATAAGCCTATTTCTTGGTCAGCCAAGAAGCAACCTACAGTGGCATTGTCATCCACTGAAGCAGAGTATAGAGGGCTTGCCAATGCTACTCAAGAAGCTATCTGGTTGAAGCTTCTATATACAGAGTTAGGCCTATATACAAGGTCACCAATTATCTTTGGAGATAACACTAGCTCTCTTCACCTTGCAACAAATCCAATTTATCATGCCAGAACCAAACACATAGAGGTTCATTACCACTATGTGAGAGAGAAGTTGCTTAGCAAAGAGATTCAATTGACATATGTGTCTACTAATATGCAATGTGCAGATTTACTCACTAAAGCATTGGATGGAAACAAGTTATGCAGATTCAAATCTATGATTGGATTGCAGGAAGTGATTGAAGAATGAAGAAGAAGACTTAAGCCAAAGTGTTTGGCTTGAGGGGGAGCTATTGGTGCATATCAAGCCTTCACACAATGGCTTGGAGCCATGGAAGACTAGCTTGGACAAAGCTGTATCAAGGCTTCACTTGAAGCAAGGTTCATATGAACATATGCTTAGATATTCTCACTTTTTTATCCCTTTGTAAAAGTCTATATGACTTGGCATTTATATGTTACAGTAATCACTTTAGTCACTTACCTACTTCATTTAGTCGTGGAAAAGAGAATGAGTTAGTGGAGAGAATATCTCCTTACTTCTAGTAGAGATATTCTAGGGAGCCTAAGTTTTGAATTTTGAAGTTCAAATCACCATCCAACTCCTATAAAAACTACATTGGAAAAGTCGCGGTTAGTTCTGTCACTTCAGCTCACTTCCCGAGGTATTTTCTCATTGTAACTGTGTGTGTGTTAGTGCTACTCCATAGCCTACACCACCACTCCTCAATTAGCCATGCTTGGCATGCTAATGAGCTTGTATAATCATATCAATCAATAGATATATACACATTCAACATATCTGATTCTCTGTGTTTCCTACTCCAAGTCTGTCAACTTCCAAGGAGCATTTCTCAGTGATCACTGAACCAAATCAAGAGTTTAATAGCTCATTGGAACCAGCTCAAGGTCTTCTACAAGCATACAAACGCTCAAAAGATTTCATTCAGCCATTTGGGAGAAATCCGCTTCGAAGTGCACACTGGTCTGTGTCTGCAGAGTTCCTAAAAAGTCGGGGGTAATCAGAATTTTGCTAAACTTATTTCTCAGTGTATGGTTTATCAATTTGAGTGATTCCACTTGTGATTGGTAGCTTGTTAAGGTACTTTAATACTCCCAAAAGGAATTGTTTCAATTTCAAGTGTGCTGGTCACACTGAGCATAACATTGAGCAGGTGTCATTACAGAAATAGCAAGTTTTTTTAGAATTTGTGAAGTGCAAAGTTGTCTGTTTTGATTTGGTCATTACACAAATCATTTGCAAAGTACATATATGGTTTCTTTGTGTCATTTGGAAGCTAAGCAAGAGTACTAAGCATATCTGGAATCAAAGGAGGGCAGGTGTGAAGCAGGTTTTGCAGCATCAACTCATTTCTTGAGTGCATCCAACCATCACTCCCAACATACATTTGATACCAAACAAGAGGATAGGTTGTTCGAATTGGAAATCCGTAAGAGGCTAAACGCTATTTTCAAGTCGGAAGGTGAGCAATCTGATCATACATAATCTGAAGGACCAGAAACACCACCTGAGAACTCAGGAGATAGTAGCAGTACCACTACTAGTACCATGAGTGGATAGCAACAACAGCAGCAATAGCAGCAGCAGCAAGAGCAACCGCCACTTCCACTTCGACCTATTCCAACAGGGATAACATACAACAAGTTCGGTGGATTTCCAGGTGATGACCCTGATGCCCATGTGCGTACCTTTGAGATAAGTTATGCCGTACTAAACCATCCACCTGATCCGGCGTACAAGGCCATCGGATTCCAGTCTACATTAGTCAATGAAGCAGCGAGGTGGTTAACAGAGTATGATATCAACCATTTCGTCACCTATGAAGCGGTAAGGGATGCGTTTTTGCAGAGGTTTCGACTGAAGAAGAACCCTGCCGAAATTTTTGATTACTTGCAGAACAATAGAGAGAAGCCGCATCAGACTGTGCAGGAATATGCCACATTATTAGAACTCATTTAAGACAATTGCCTCCGGCACATGCTAATTTACCGGATGATATCATAACCCAATGGTTCATTAATGGTTTGACCCCACACCTTAAACAAATCATGATCATCTGCTGTGTGGGTGCTATGACACTGGATGCTGTCATAGCAATGGCCCTGCAACTAGAACATAAGGTTGGAGGATTCACTTAAGACTTGGAGTGGCTGAAAGCCAGTAGAAACATTGCAGAGGATCCAGCTAAACAGATGTACTACACTAAATGTAAAAATCCAGGGCATACCAGTGCTACCTGTGCCCTTAATTAGATGTATTGTGCTGTTTGTAATACCACCAGACATTCCATCAAAAATTATGCATATAATGCCAAAGTGCAGGGACATGCAACTGTAAATGCCATTATACAAGAACTAGGGCAGCTAGCTACTCACTACATGCCGCCGCAGATGCGAAACAATCAACAGCAAGGATATTGAAATTACCAGGGACAGCAGAATACCAACTTCAATGCAAATCGATGGCAGGCCAGTACATCAGTGGAGAATACTTCTCTGCCACCACCTCGATGTCACTTTTGTGGTGAGCTTGGTCACATCCGAAGATTCTGTAAGGATGCAGCCGAATACGTTCAAAGAAAGAAAGAGCGTCAGAACCCAATGACCAATATGGTCTATATTTCACCAGTGGAAACTCAAGCAGCAGTGATTTAGACAAGATCTGGTAAGTAGTTGCAACCAGCAGCGGAGGTGTTTGAACCAGGCATCCGTGAACAGCAGAGAATGTATAACAATGCTAGCCAATGGACCAC
Source organism: Ceratopteris richardii (assembly GCA_020310875.1). Lineage (NCBI taxonomy): Eukaryota > Viridiplantae > Streptophyta > Polypodiopsida > Polypodiales > Pteridaceae > Ceratopteris > Ceratopteris richardii. The sequence goes on from CM035434.1 coordinate 105,931,728, forward strand.
CAAAGAGCCTACGATGTTCCCTGATCCAGTTCCGGTGACACAGGTTCCACTGCCAAAGGTAAGAGCACAGGAACAAGATTGTACTCCAGTCATAGGAGAATCATCATCGGAACCAGTGAAGAGTGCAATTCCAACAGATCAGGTATGGGATATTCTCTCTAAGGCCTCAATTACACTTCCCTTGGGACAGCTACTTGCCTTGGTGCCCGGAGTTCGGCAACAATTCCAGCAACAGCTTAGTCCTGGATCTCTGAGTACTCCGACAACTACCACAATCCAATCGGAAGCTGACTCTACGGTGGATCATGCGGTCCCCTTAATTATGGTATGGCACAAGAATCACAAAATTACTCAAGTACTAATTGATAGTGGTTCCGGTGTAAATATAGCCACTGCAGCCCTTTGCAAGAAGTTAGGGTGGACCCAAATTGAGCCCGTCCAATTTTTTGTAAGAATGGCCGACCAATCCCGAGTCCATCCTGTGGGACTCGTACGGAATGTCCGGATCACTTTGCAGGGTACAACGTTTAAGATGACCTTTGTAGTCTTAGAACTACCGGAGTCCAGTCTCGATTATAATCTTCTTTTCGGCTGACCCTGGTTGAAACAGGCTAAGGTTATACAGGATTGGTCAGCGCAGGAACTAACTTTCAAAGACAACCACCGTAAATATGTTGTCAAACTGGATGCTATTCAACCCTGTGAACTACATACCAGACCTTATGTAGCAGAGCCAGTCCACATGTTGGATGGTTTATCCGATGACAAAGAAAAAGAATTTTTGAAGAATTTTTGAAGAATTTTTGAAGAATAACAAAGATTTGATCTCCTTGGGGACTGTTGATTTGCAATCTGTAGCAGACAACTGGAGTCCGGCAGCCTGTACGGTGATGCCCGTGACTGGAGATGCAGATGTCAATGATAACGATGCTATGGATGGAGCCACTTTGTAGCAACTTTTACAGTCAGCTGACGATTCAGCAAAACCGCGGCAATTCTATGTTCCCGAAGATCAGTTAATCACCTATAATTTGGGAGATGAAGTAAACCCGCGACCTGTCAAGATAAAGGAAGGATTGTCTGAGGCATTTCAAGCAGATTTGATCCAACTTCTTCATGAGTTCTCTGATGTTTTTGCCTGGGATTATCGTGATATGAAAGGTCTAGATCCTCGCATCTATCAGCATCGGGTCATGCTCAAACCAGAAGCAAAGCTGATTAAACAATCCAGCTACCGAATGAATCCTAACTATGCAGCACACGTCAAGGCAGAACTCGATTGGCTACTAAAAGTGGGATTCATTGTCCCCATTGAACACGCTGAATGGATCTCGCCGATCGTAATTGTTCCGAAGAAAAACAAGCAGCTTAGAATCTGTGTGGATTACCAAAAATTGAATGCATCCACAGTACCTGACCCGTTTCCTCTTCCCTTTCTCGACACAATGCTAGACAAGGTGGCAGGACACGAGATGTACTCCTTTTTGGACGGTTACAGTGGTTATAACTAGGTCCGAATGGCTGAACAAGATATACGGAAAACAGCGTTTATTACGAATTGGGGTGTTTTTGCTTGTACAGTAATGTGGTTTGGGTTAAGGAATGCTCCTAGTACCTTTCAGCGTTGTATGCAAGAAATCTTTTCACCCTACCTCACTTCTTTTATGGAAGTATACTTAGATGACTTCTCTTTATTCGGCAAAATTATGGCACACCTGTATCATTTACGGTGTTCTTTCGAGAAATGCCGCAAATACCGACTTTGCTTGAACCCGACCAAATCTGTCTTTGCGGTTTCTTGTGGTAAACTACTTGGCCATATTATATCTGCACAAGGCATACATGTCGATCCACATAAAGTTGCAGCCGTGTTGGAAGCACCTGTACCTACAACACCAAAAGAAGTTATGCAATTCCTAGGACAAATTCGGTGGCATGGTCGCCATTTACGGTGGTTAGATCATCTCGCCACACCACTTAATCGACTCATGACGAGCACTCCCTGACAGTTCGACTGGACTCCAGAATGTCGAACCGCCTTTGATCGTTTAAAAGAATTATTGACCTAGGCACCAATTTTGCAACTCTCAGATTGGGAACGACCGTTCCACGTCTTCGTCGATGCCTCAGATATAGCAATTCGAAGTGTTTTAATGCAGCACTCTGATAAGTGGTTCAGGCATGTCTATTACGCAAGTCATCGAATTGCTCCTGCTGAAAAAATTATTCAGTAACTGAAAGAGAATGCCTCGGTTTGGTGTATTCTATAAAGAAATTCTGGCATTATTTATTAGGCGGAAAATTCACCTTTCATGTAGATCATGATGCGCTGGTGTATCTAGTTCGGCAGCAGCATTTAGGTGGCTGCCTGGCACGTTGGGTTCTATTGTTGCAAGAGTTCGATTATGAAGTGATTCATCGACCCGGCACTGCACATGCATTAGCAGATTTTCTCTCTCGATTAGATTCCAGTGAAGCTCCGGTGGGTGTTGATGACACCACACTAGCAATTTATGTTACTGAAACGACTAGTGATGAATCTGCAGAACCTCTTGTGACATCTACCTACTATGATTAGCTATTAACCTTTCTTACTGATGGATGTCTTCCCCCTCAAACTTCTCTTGCGATGAGGCAGAAAATTGCAGTTTATAGTCGCAGATTCCGGTTGATTGCCGGACAGTTGTATTATATGGATCACACTGGGGTCTTGCTTTGTTGTATTCCTCCACATGAAGTAAACTAGGTTATTGCTATTGCACATTCAATACCTTCCGGTGGACATTTTGCCGCAGATCTTACATACCGGGAAATTCTGCAAAGTGGGCTTTGGTGGCCTACAATGTACCGAGACGTAGCTCAGTTTGTGATGCAGTGTGACAATTGTCAACGATCTGGCCAGCCATTACAACGCCATTTCTTTCCTCTCCAGCCTATATTGCCTTTGGAACCTTTTCAAAAATGGGGTCTTGATTTTATTGGACCAATCACACCTCCAGCAATCCTTAGAAACAATCGCTATATTCTGACATGCACAGATTATGCTACCAGATGGGCAGAAGCTTGGGCCCTACGGTCCACTACAGCTGTTTCGGTGGCCAAATGCCTGATGAAAGACGTATTCCCACGTTATGGATTACCTTTGGAACTTGTCACTGACCAAGGAACACACTTTCCTAATAATTTAATGCGAGTGCTCACATACACTTTTCAGATTGTGCATAAATTAAGTTCACCGTATTATCCTCGTGCTAATGGCTTAGTTGAGAGTACAAACAAAACGTTGCTGACTATGCTTCGTAAACTGATTGTGGAATCACCAGAAAGATGGGATCAGTTACTACCTATAGTATTATGATCATACCGAACTACATACAAAGTAGCAACCGGACTGACTCCTTTCAAGCTTGCTTATGGGCTGGAAGCAATTGCACCAATGGAACTTGTAGTACCCAGCTTATGCGTGGCCATCACTTAGAAACTATTACCACAGGACTCTTTGTCATTTCGGTTGGACACATTCAGAGACTTGGATGCACATCATTGGGAAAGTTTTCTGACCCTTCAAGAAGTTCAGTTGCGGCAAGCACGTACCCCTAATCACTTTCTTAAAACTCCAATTTTTACGGTGGGACAGCTTGTGTTATTTTATAATGCTATATCAAATCGTGCGGCTAGAAAATTCAAATATCGGTGGTTTGGCCCTTATCAGATTACCGAACAAGTGAGCCCAGCTAATTTTCGGCTGACTACTTTGACCCGAGTTTCTGTTTCTAAAGTGATTTTATTGTTCAAAGTTGCGGCTGTATCAACATGCACCTGATTCTCGTTGATGTGTTCTCCGTTTTTTTTTCATGTGTTATTTACTTTCTTTTTATTTTTGCGTGATTAGTTAATAAGCCTATAAATATCCTCGTTTTGATATCTAATTATGATTAAAAGCCGCCATGTATTATCGATCTGCTCATGCATGCACACCATAGTTATGAGGGCTATCATCTCAACACCACACGATGATTAGCATTTTCGATTGCCTCCCGTTGCCAAGTTTCTACTTAATCTTCTTCTTTTTGCTGTTAATCGCTATTGTGTCTGCGTGTTTTGTGTGCTTTGTGCTTTCTGTAATCACTGTGTATTCGTGCTACTTCGCGTGCGGATCATGGAAGCTTTAGCAAATTTTGCTACCTTGTGTGATGGACTCCCTCAAGACGTGAGTGAATTCTTGCATGTCCGAGGTTTGTCCAACTTCGCTGAATTGCCTTGGCATTCAGTGGAGTGTCATCCATATTATGCTCAAATTATCGCTGCTATTGCCGCCACACCTACTACAGAGCAAAGTTGGCCTATTACGTGTTTGCCATCTCGTGCCGTAATCAGCTTACAGTCATTTGCTGCCGCTTTCCGACTCTCTCTGGAAGGACGAGAGAATGGTCCTAACCTTTCGATCGCTACTATGATTGAATTGTTCGCAAGGCACTCATCGAATGAGTATGCCATACTTTGTCGCCCTGATCCTGAACGGACCACCCTTCAATTTTTAGTAGCCATACTGAACTTACAGAAACGCACTTACCGGATTTCTCGCCTGTTCTACTCGATGATTGACATGGCTGCTAGAGAGCCTGTCAGTTTTGCTTCTTACTATTTCCGGTGCATTCACCGTGAATGCCTTACGGTCATTAAGCATGTTAACAAAGGAGATCTGCAGCGTTCCCGTCTTCCTCACATCCTAACATTTCTTTTTCCGGCCCTCCAAGCAGCGCAACCGCCTCCAAAAGCTCCAATCTTATATCATGAGGAATCTGCTCAAATACTTGAAGATACCGAAGAGGATGATGAAGACCTTTTCCAGCTTCTCTGCCGAAAACGCAGACGGATAAGCCCATCTGAGAGTCAAGTACAAGGCTCGACCACCGGACATGAGGAAGAGGCCTTTCATGACATAGCTACTTCAATACATGTGGAGTCTTCTGGTCAATCTTCTATGGATAAGCAGCAAGACCAAAGTGTTTCTAACACCAAATTTGATGTAGTTTCTTCTCGAGAGGAGTCTCAGCATCAGTCCAAAGAAGATGTGCAAGTCATGGTTGCAGAAATTTTCGAAGAAGTGATTGCGGCAGTGGATTCTATTGTTGCCAGAAAGGACGTGAATATGCAGCAGCCTACTGAAATTGTATTGGTCCTCACCACTCCTATATCCATTCCGCCACCCATACCTCCGATTGAGCCCATTATCCCCATTCCACCTATTGTCCCTGAAGCACCGGATTCATCATCCTCTTCACCTAACTATTCTCCACCCTCTTCCCATCACCTCTTGACAGCTTCTTCATCTCAACCACCTCCTCCTCTTCTGTTTCCTTCGATTCCTATGTTTACTTTGGTCGCATCCATGGGTCTGTAGCTCAATGATGAGTAGCACCTCCTTTAATGTCAATCCGGGAAGACGTGAGGATGGTATGAAGACCTCGAGCAAGTGGTGGCACAAGTGGGTGAGTGAGAAGCACACTAGCATGCACACACATACACACACATACACACACACGCGCACACACGACAAGACAAAGAGTGAGAAGCAATGGAGTTCTTCAATTACTTTCAAAATGCTCTTACAAGTTCGTTTCAATTACAATCTAACCTCAAAAATGAGCTCTCTAGCTCTTTTTATAGTTTTTGACTAGGTTTTGGCCCTGTCTAGACCTAGTGTCCGGCCTAGTTAAAAATTAGGTTCCAGGGCCAATTCTAAGGCTCCTCAAGCTCAAGGACTCCTTGGCTTGCACAAAATGGAGCTACAAAAATATGAAATGGTATTTACAATGATTGTTAGTGATAAGACTCACTGTTAAAAGATGTTGATTTGGGAAAAATTGAAGGGCCTATCTGCCAGATTTGCGTCGACTGCTTTGTCTACTTACTCCTTCACCTTGTTCTGACTCTCTCCGCTGGCTTCCTTGTCTAGTCGGTCCTTGGGTGCCCATACTGCTCTCAACACCCCCCCCTCTCTCGCGTCTGTCCTCCCTGACAGACCCTTGTTGCTGGGAGTGTTGGATGTAATATTCCACAACCTGAGTGGCAAGCTGATGTTCTTGTATGCGTAGTCCTCTGGCCAAATCTGTCATCATACGATCCCAATCGATTAGTCCTGGAATGTCCGGATGTGGCAGATGTAACTGATCTGCATGGATCGCTTGTTCTACTGCGAATAGATGTAGCAAATGTGTGGGTCTGGGAATGAAAATTTCGGAATGGTATTCCCAGAATCCCGTAGAGAACATTTCCTCAAATGTCTGCTTGAAGCATGTGGGCAAGTACTTTATTCGTGCATGCCAAGCAAAGATGATAGTGACCGAGGGGGTTTGGCTCATGTCGTAGACTAGATCCTTGTTGCCTTGAGAGAATCCAGGGGCAGAGATGTATGGAGCTTGGACATTCCGAAAGGTTTTGAAGACAATGGTCATGAGCTCAAATATCTTCATACACATTTTCGCTGCTATGTCGGGTACATTATTTAGGCGTGTGGACCAGTGCCGAATTGTTGATATCATGTAAGCTACGGTTGGGGTCCCCCAAGGCGGAGCAAAATATGGATAGTTGATCCAAGCCGAGCCTTCTTTATTGTTGCGTACCTTGATTGCAAATGCTTGCCAGGATCTGCGACGTACCACTGGACAATAGCATGGATTATACTTGATATATAGTGGCATGGTTGCCCAAGTACTCATCATCTCTGGGTAATCGGTGAGTAGACGTGCACGCCAATTAGGTTGGAAGATCGAGCCAGCACGTGCATCTGTCGGTAAATCCCCTATCTCAAATTGAGTGGCGAATGTGGGCTCCTTCCCTGTATGTCTTTTGACTTCTGCATTATAATCATGTAGTAAGACAAAATAAGGCATGTATTGCGATTCTGATGTTGTGATTAACCGTTGATGGGATAAATTTTGAAAGTAGGAAGACCGAAGGACAGTTTCTTCCAGATTTGTGAGAGATTGCATTTGCACGGCCACACGATCATCATGTGTCTTACCCACTTTCTCGACCCTTTTGACCCAATCTGGAACTTGAATTTCTAACGTGTCTTGTCCTTCTTCCGTAGTTCGACCACCAGGCGTCGGCATAGGCTCGTATGGCTCTTCATAGCTGTCATCGACGAGGATTTCCACTACTGTTTCAGGTTCTGGTTCTTCAATGGGCGAGGGTGCTCGTTCATATGGGAGGAGGCGTGCTTGGAGTTCTGCCACCTGTTTCCGGAGGGTCTCCATTTCTTCTGTAGAGTGCTGCAAGATTACCGGCTCCTGTTGAGCTGTGGGCACACTGGCAATCTGTTTCTTGAGATCTGCACATTCAGTCTCTAGCTTTTCATATGACTCCAAGAAATTTGCATGCTCCTCAAGTAAGATGCGAATGTCTTCCGATGGGACTGCTCTATATCTGGTTGGGCTAACGGTTGCTCCTACGGTTCCTTCCATAGCCGCTTCAAAGTTGTCTTGGTTTTGTTGTTGAAGTCGTTTGTTCTCTTCTAGTGCTGCGGCCATATGCTTCCTTAATAGCCCAATGTTGCGTCTGCGTGTAGCGTTAGAGATCATTTGCGCTTGAAGCACTGTTTCTAGTTCTTTGACTGCTTGGTCATCTACTGTTGATGTCTTTGATTCCAGTTCGGAGTGAGCCTGCTGTAGGGTGGTATGCTCGGCTAGGAGCGTCTGGTAGTCAGCTTCAAGAGTGGTGACTCTAGCTTGTAGACGTTGAGATTCTGCTTGGAGTGCCGTAGTGCGTTCTTCCAATTGATGGTACTCTTGTTGTAGTTGATGTGCACACTGAAGTAAGGTGTTGAACGTGCTATTTACATTATGAGATGCAAGGGGAAACGTTTGAAATGCAGGGGAGGTGGGATTGGGTAGGGGGGTAGTGAATGTTGTCTGTGCCAATGATGTGAGTGGTGAGGTGGGGGGCAAGGGGGGGGAAGATGGTGGAATTGTGGGGAGAGGTGCTTTGGTTGGTGAAATGTCCATTGGGTCAGACAAGGTGGTGTGTACAGGGGCTACCATGTAGGTGGGTATGGTAGGTGAAGTGAGTGTAGTGTTCGTGTAAATTGATGTCGTTGCGAACATCAGAGAAATGTGCCTCGGAAACATTGGAGAGCGGGTGAACTGCTCCACAACGGACGGGTATTGGGGTGGCGCGGTCAGGTTGAAAGAGGTGTAGGGGCCAGATGGGAAGTGGGGGTCATGGAATGGAGGTACCCGTATTGGGGGATAGGTCGGGAAACACAGGGTGCCTTCTGTGGGTGCTGGGTTTCCAACTACACTTGGAATTATGGGATGGCCAGTCATGGTTTCAGAGGATAGACGGGACGAAGTGTACAAGGGATGATTTGAATGAGGATGGGTTATAAGTGAAGGTAGAGGTGATGACTGTCGTTTCTTCCAAGGTGGGAGGTGGTGGTGGGGGTGGAGAAGGTGGTGATGGAGGATGCTGGGATGAGATGGGTGATGTGTGAACGAAGGTTTCGGCGGAGAGGTCAGTGGTGGTTGTGGGGGTGGCTGTGGTCTCAATGGGTACTTCTGGTTCTGTGACGGGTATCCTGATAGTCTTACCTGCTCGTGGTAACGTGTCCACTCTGCGTTTGTCATACCTTACGGACTGGCGGACTGCGGTGTGGACAGCCTCCGGAACTCCTAAAGAGTTTGACACTAATTTGAGGGTGTCAATGAAGTGTTGGTCCACCCCTTCATCTGATAGCATTTCTTGCATCAAAGCTTGACCTGATACCAGAGAGAGTTGATGCCTTTCTTGTACTGCTTTGATAGTGTCGTATAGCCTTCGTAGTTGAGCTGTATATGCTGGTGCACCTACAAGTTCTGGCACTTCTTGTTGCTCCTCTCGGTGCTCTTGATCATACTCCTCCTCATCATCCTCTTGTTCTTCATCTCCATCATCCTCGGCATCCACTTCAACAGGTGTGACAGGTGCTTGGGAGGTTGTGGCCTGCGTTTGCACGTTTTCCGCTTGTTGTGCCTCTTCTGCCTCCAACTCTACATCTTGTAATAATTGCTCGAAATCTTCATTAGTGAGTTCTTCCAAAGGTGCACCACTAGGAAATTCAAGATCGGTTGGAATGGGAGGGAATATCAAGGTGGAACCATCGGTGCTGCGTCTTGGAAGTCGGAGTGTGAATGGTCGGACTCTTCGGGGTGGCAGGGTGACGTCGGGTGTTAGGGTGGCTCCACGTGGTTGAGCACATGGGACTTGGACAGTGCCTCTCATTTTCTTAGAAGGGGGTCCAGTGGATGTCCTGCCTCTAAACTGCTCTACCCGATTCCACATTAGGGCCCGTTGGATCGGAATGTCATAAGCCAAACACCTATAAATGATTCTTGTCAGAGCACAACAACCATATAAAACCTGTTTCCGCGGCCATCGTTTGTGAGCTAGGTGTATCTGATCAATTATCCAGTGGGGTAGGTTGATGGTGAGGCTCTGTGTCTCTGCCAGATACAAGCTAAACCAAATCTTTTTGGGCGGCATGGTGAATCTATCCTGCGCCGGGAAAGCAAAGTGTTGCATGCACATGCGAAGGTGTATTGCAATATTAGGCGTCATGGATACCATGTCCTTGAGTTTGGTGAGACTTCGATTCTTCATGTAATCCGGTACTAGGGTTTCCTTTTTTGTAGGAATATGCATTCCGCGCATATCTAGAGCTTCTCTCACCAAATTGTTTGATAGCCTGAACCTCTTGAGCTCATTCCCCTTTGTCAGAGATGGAATCACAAATGAGCTTGCACCTTTTGGGTTCTGGTTTGGAGTCAAGGTGTTGATGAGATAGTAGCATCGCATGAAGTCAGGTTTTGGGAGTCGGGCACTGAAATAGGCACTCAATCCTGCCTTTTCCCATATCAGACGTAGACCTTCTGCATTTTGTAATTTCTCAAATTCTCTTGTAAAGAAATGGTATCTGCCTTGCTTCCCATTGAAGTCCAACTCTAATTCCCATAGGTACGTTCCTTCACCCAAGGGTCCTGCCACCTCAGTAAACCAATGGGAAGTCTTTCCCACGGGCATGGTGTGGCCACGCGGAGGGTCCGCAATGGGTATGATTTTGACGGCCTGCAAATCTTCTGGTCTTTCAATTGTCTCCGGCAAAACGGGTAAACTGTCCAAGTCCACCACTTGCGGGCTTGTCTCTGTGTGAGAGCTAGTTCCTGCTGCCTCCGCCATGTTGAAAATGTCACAGCTGATTCTGTGAGAATATATGAATAAACGTTAACATTGCAATGGACACAAAAATGACATGGTGTCCCTTGTTACAACATTAACTTAAAGTTCGGAAGTGGTCAGGGGTTAATAAGTGCTCGGTGCTGGTGTGTGTAGTTAGGAGTTAGGTAGACCTAAGAGCTAAGCGAAATGATGTGATGTGAGAGTGAAGCGGTTAGTAGGTGGTCATGGATTTACAATCGGGGTCCGGGGGTTTGTTACAAGTCTTGGGCTGCCAAATGCAGTGGATGGGTTTTGCTCGTGGTTCCGTAGAGATTCTCGAGAGCTTTATAGGTGTGTCAGCTTGAACATGAGGCCTTTTAGGTACCCATTTACAACTGATTCTGTTCGTGCTCATGTGCCTTGGTGTTGAAAATGAGTGGATGTAGGCTGTGCGAGTGAATGGATCATGCTCTGTAGGGTGTGTTCTTGGTGTAGCTATTTGAGCCCGCAAACAAGCCTTAGGCACCCAAATTTGTCTTGATTGTGGGCTAGCCTTCATCGACTTTTTGGGCACCCAAATAGATTTCACGTTAGCAGAAGAATTTCCGAAAGACCTCTTATTAGTGACGTGTTGTTGGTTACTAATAAGCGGCTTTGCCCGTGCGGTTGGCGTGAGTGCAACCGGGTGTTCGCCTTTTCGCACCCACACTTGGTTCACTTGTTGAGACATTCTGCTGCGCAGGTTCTTTTGATTTCCGGCATAGGTAGTACTCTGCTTCTTCTGCCTTTGAGCCACCTTTGGTTGTTGCCTCCTTCTGACTTTTGGAAAAGAAGGGAGTTCCGTTGCATCCCTGACTCCTTTTTTGTGCATAGCATTCCTCTGCAACACATAGTTTTGGACAAGAACAACATGGTCATCTTCATGTGTACTCCTGGAAGGACCATGAGTCTGTGCCTTTCCTAGTTCTTTGAGTGCTCCATTATCCAACTCTACTGTAATTCGACTATGATTGACCCATACCTGAAGAAGTCCACTTCTTAGGTTCAAGTTGACTGCTTGGTCATAGATCCAGTCTTGACCCAAGACGAGGGGTTCCGTGAGGTCCTCATCCTGACACACTAGTACTTTAACTATCATTGCCTCATCATGAATGTAGAGGGGAAGTTCCACCTCGCCCACGCAAGGGGTTTCCACGCCTCCCAATCCTATGAGATACGCTTCCACAGGATTGACAGTTAACTGCAACTCTTGACAGTAAGACAATTTAACCGCACTAGTGGCTGCACCTGAGTCAATCAAGGCTCTTACGGTCCTTGCACTCGTTCCTTGTCCTATATCTAGGGTTATGAAAGGACGTCGATCAATTATCCTATGCGAGCTTGTTCCTGCGACTTCACACATGGCCATAGGATATCCTTGATCTGCATAGTCATCTGTTCTAGTCTGATCTCGGCCTTGCCTTCGTAACTTCATCCTTCTGATGCGTTCTAAAGCTTCTGCTTGAGCTTCTTCTCGAATTCGCTTTTCTTCCTCTTTGCGTTTCTTAGCAGTGTTGAGTCGGCTGAGCATTTCCTCCGTGAGGGGTTCCTGATACAACTTGACTCTGCAACCGCTAATATAGTTTGGGAGAACATCACCCTCTAACGTGGCTAGTTGTACTGCTCCGCTCGTGGAGATCCTATTGATGATCATAGGTCCGTAGCCTCTCTTTTCTAGCTTCCTTGCGTGTTGTTTCAGTGTATAGACTAAAACTAGATCTCCTGCTTTCAAACCCTTATCCTTCACGTGGGCATCAAAGTATGCCTTCTATCTCTTCTTGGCTGCATATATTCCTGCAGCGGCTCTCAGTCTTGTTTCTCCTAATCGTTCAAGGTCAAAGATCCTAGAGGAGAGCTCATGACCTGTCCATTCGTGCTCTTGTGCTACTCTCAATGTAGGGATCAAGAAGTCCAAGGGTAACACAGCGTTTTGGCCGAATACCATCTGAAAGGGGGTGGCTTGGAGTACCGTTTTGTAGGCAACTCGGTATGCCCAAACAGCATGGTGTAGCTGTTTGTCCCAATCAGAGCGTTTAGTGTTCACTAATTTTGTCAGTACATTGCATAAGATCTTATTAGTGCTCTCAGCTTGTCCATTAGCTTGAGGGTGATAGGGGGCAGACTTCTTGTGTATTACCAAGAATTCTTGGAGTAGATTTTCAATCACTTCGTTCAAGAAATGAGTGCCTCTATCACTTACAAGCTCTATAGGTAGCCCATATCTCGTGAATACACTCTCAAACAAGAATTTAGCAGTTGTTTGAGCATCGTTCTTTGTCGTAGCCCTCACCTCTACCCACTTAGTTAGATAATCTGTCGCAACAATGATGTATTCCGCATGAGAACCTTTAGCTGGGGGATTAATAGGACCTACAAAGTCTATTCCCCACTTAGAGAATGCACGTCCACCCATCATAGGTTTCAGTGGCATCTCATCTTTGCGTATAGGATACTGAGTCCTCTGACAGACATCACACCGTTTCACATAGGTATGTGCATCCATGTGAAGGGTAGGCCACCAGAAGCCCGCAAATAGTATTGCCTTGATCACCCGATCCGGTCCAAAGTGTCCTCCTGCTACACCTTGGTGAGCAGTTTCTAAGATCTTTAGATATTCACTTTCATGGACACATAGCCTCAGGTAACCATCTTTACCACGCTTGTATAGATTATCACCAATGAGTGAGTAATCTAGGGCTTCTTGTGCTAAACTCCTTTTCCTAGCCAGAGTCATGTCTGGAGGGAATGCTTTCGTCCTTAGGAAGGATATTAGTGGTTCACTCCAATCTGGCACAATGGATACTTGATAAAGAGTGGCGTGTTCCACAGGTGGCTTAGTGCAACAGATTGGGCATTCCTTGCACAACTTTTGGACATCAGCTTCCATAGTTGGCCAATGTACTCCAAGTCTCTTTAGGGTCTGTAAAGTTCGTTGCTTTGAATGGTGTTTCTCTAGTGCACCTACATGTGCTAATTGCAACCATTTAGAGTACTCATCCTTTTCTACGCAACAAGCCAAGATCCCTTGATCTGTGTGCTTGTACATACTTCCTGCCATGATGTGGTACTTTTGGGCTTTTACAACCTCTCTATTCCGTGTGTTTACCACTAGATGATTTGGCCCGTATGTCAATACTGGTACCAATGGCTTAGCCCACTGCGGCACCACTTCCAGATTAAACAAGTAAGCATCAGGAAGGTCATCTGATACTCCTTGTGGGGCTTCTCCCGATGTGAGCCTAGAAAGATGATCAGCTCTCAAATGGGTCCTCCCTTTTCTTACCACAACCTCAAAATCATATTCCATTAGCAAGAGAAACCATCTTACTAATCTTCTTGTATTGCATGGCTTGTTTACGAGATATAACCATGCCTGATGATCAGTAAAAAATTTAAACTTATTTGCAAGCAAATAGTGTCTAAATTTCTTAACTGCATATACCATGCCTAATCCTTCTCGCTCTGTAGTGGTGTAATTCCGTTCAGCCGCATTCAATTGTCTACTGGCATAGGCAATTGGAAGATCCATATTACCTTCACCAGTAGGTTGTGCAAGCACACATCCAATAGCATAATTGGATGCATCAACATGAACATGGAATGGCTTATTCCAATCTGGTGTGGTCAAGATTGGTGCTGAACACAATCTTCGTTTAAGCTCCTGGAAGGAATTCTCACATTCATCCGTCCACTCAAAGTTAGTCAGAAGTCCGTACATGGGCTTTGCAATGACAGCATACATGTGTATAAATCGTCGGTAATAACCACAGTGCCCCATGAAAGCTTGTACTTCCTTGACATTCTTTGGCCTAGGTAGCTCTGCTATGGCTCTCACTTTTTCTTCGTCTGTAGATATGCCATTCTTTGACACTATGTGTCCTAGAATCTTGCCTTGCCTGACCATAAAAACGCACTTTTTTGGGTTCAGGCAGACTTGATATTCTCTACATTTGTCAAAGATTTGTCTGAGTTCAGGAATATGGGTTTGTCTAATATTGGAATGAGCACAAAGATCATCAACATAGACTTCTAAACTCTTCCTCAGGAACTCCTTAAACACATGGCACATCAGCCTCTGGAAGGTAGCTGGTGCATTGGTAAGCCCAAATGGCATTACTCTAAAGGCAAAAATGCCCCATTCTGTGGCAAAGGCTGTCTTATGCTGATCCTCTGGAGCTATGGCTACTTGATTGTAACCCGAAAATCCATCAAGGAAGCTGTACATTTCCTTGCCTGCCACTCTTTCTAAGAGATGTTCTGTGATGGGAAGCGGATAGTTATCTCGAATAGTGGTTGCATTAACCTTCTTCAAGTTAATGCACATGCGCAGTTTGCCATTCTTCTTGAGCACCACTACGATGGGTGATACCCACTCAGTGTGCTCAATTTCATAGATAAATCCAGCTTCGACCAGTCTATCTATCTCTTCTTTGATCTTAGCAGCGTAATTATCGTTATATGTATAAGGCTTTTGCTTAGAGGGTTTGGCATCTGAAGTCATGGGGATGGTGTGCGAGCATATGTCCGGGTCAACCCCTTTCAAATCCTTGTAACTCCAAGCGAATACATCTCTGTATTCTCTTAGCAAGGCAATCAATTCGTGCTCTTCTTCTTCTGTCAGGTCATGGCCTATATACGTGCATCTCTCCTCTCCTTCTTCTATGGCCACTACTATTTTCTTGGTGGTTTCTTTGTTATCATAGGCCTCTCCTGATTGTGCCTCTCGTTTAGGCATTTTAATCATGACTCTCTTGTCATCTATCTCATACTTCTTAAAATTTTCTGGGACCTCAAACAAAGATTCTTCCTCTTCTGGCGAGACTTCTCTCTTTTTTCGTTTCTTTCCTTCTTCCTTTGGGCTCACATGTGTTGCTAATCTTACATCATTTGTAAGCTCTCCATGCCTCTGGGGTTGAAATTCTACTTCATGGAAGTATTCTTCATCTGATGCAAATGGTGGGTCCATAATGATAGACTCGAGATCGGAGTCACTTGCATCCTCATATGCATCAGGGCTAGGTTCGCATTCTTCTAGAACTGCCTCTCCCATGATTGGCTCTATGGAGAAGACTGAAATGTCATAGCCATCCTCATCACAGTGAGGTGTCCATTGTTCTTCATTGATGGCTACATCCATTGTTGCTAAAATTTCTGCCCAGCCATGGGGTTCGAATTCCTCATCAGGAAAAACTACAGGTGCATAGGCTGGGTCTTGAATTGCTCTATGTGTTTCTTTTGCACCTATTTCTCTGGCCTTTTCTCTCTTCTCTTCCTCTATTGCTACTTTGCACATCCATAAGTGGGTGTCTTCATGCATCCAAGAGGATCCTAACCCTATGGAATGCACAGATTCCGTATCATCTTTGGCTCTATGGATGGGATTCCACTGGATGGGAGGGACATCTCTATGAGAGTAATCTTTGAGATTTACTTTGGTTGTAACGCCTAAGTGTTGCAAATACAAGGAGTTGGTGCCCCAGCCCTGTACCACTTGCAACTGTCGCATAAATGGTCTTCCCAAAATCATCTCATAGGCATGATTTTTGCTGAAGTCACATATAGCAAATGTATGCTCAAACTCGACACCACAAGTGGTGAGAGTTATTCCTTCTAGCAATCCTAAGGGTCTCTCAATATGACCATCGGCCATCTTCAATTTCATCCTTGTTGGCCTGAGTGCTGGCTTGCCCCAACGCTTCCATAAGGAGGTGGTGGCAATTGCAACTCCTGCACCTGAGTCCAAAATTGCCTTGGTGGTGTACTCCTGGTAGGTGATGGGAAGATAGGTGTTCCCTTCTTCACCTTCACACATATCTCCTATCTTATCCAAGGGAATTTCTGGCACTGTCCTATGGGACCCTACCCGGGAACGAGGTTCTGCAACTTCAGTTACTTGACTGGCTACATATTTCCGCGCTTTTGGTCTATTCTTAGGCAGTTCTTCCAAAGTGAGATCGTGTTGCGCCTTGGTGTTCTTTACTACCTCCGTATTCCTTGATATGACTGAGTCGTCGTTCCTTACCATGACTGTGGGTGCTCTCATACACGTGGACTTTGCTTCCCATGGGCCTGTGAAGTGGGGTAGCTCTTGTATGGAATTAGACTCAAAGTCCAATCTCTCGTGAGACTGAGTACTCTCATGTTCCCCGTAAATAGATGGGATGTCTTGTGGGAATTGGTCGTGTGCATCATCCACAAGTTCAAAGGGAGGGGCGACTTCACTTTCATTATCCCATTTGTCTTCTTGAATCTCTCGTAGGAAGTCTGGTGCAAACCGATTCATAGAAGAAGAAGTGTCTGGCTCCGTAGAATTAGGCACATAAGCAACCTGGGAAGGAGGGCTTATTCTATCGTTGACTCTCTCCTTGTTCTCATAGATGGCTGGAGCACAAGCTTCCTGGGGAGGATTACTTATTCCATTACTCTTTTGATCAGGCTCATACACGCCCTGAGAAGGAATGTAGGCAACCTGTGGAGGTACGTAAGCTTTCAAGGGAGGCTCATCTGCCTTTTGGGGGGAAAGATAAGCTTCTTGAGGAGGCACAGGGGCTTCCTGAGGAGGCTGGCTTATCTGTTCTCTTGCCCTGTCCTTTCTTTGAGGGACAGGTTCCTTTTCTGATTGTGCAATTAGCCTCTCTATTCTTTCCAGCAGTCCATCAAAATGTAACTGCGTCTTAGCTGAGCTAGAGATGTTAAAGAGGCGGCTAGCTTCGAACATGGCTTGAGCCAATTCCACCATTTTGGCACAAATTTTGGTTCGTTCTAACTCTAGTTCTGCTCTAGGGTAGCACTTTTCATGATCAGTTACGTTTGGCCCTTCTTGGACTCTGGCCTGATATGCTTTAAGCATCATATTAAGGTCCTCGGGAGTGGGATCAGCTAATACTGATCCTACTCGGGGTGGTGGGTGGGTTACGTGAGGTGTATTAGGGGGTGGAGGGGCGGAGGGTGATGGGGATGGTAGCGGTGGGAATGTGTGAGAGTGCGGTTGGGATGTGATCTCTATGATTTTGGCCTTGGTTTCTCGTAGACTTTCCTCAAGTTCACTCATCTTCTTTGCCCATTGCCTTTTCATACGTTCACGGCTATCTCTCCAAA
The DNA here is from genome assembly GCA_020310875.1 of Ceratopteris richardii. NCBI lineage: Eukaryota > Viridiplantae > Streptophyta > Polypodiopsida > Polypodiales > Pteridaceae > Ceratopteris > Ceratopteris richardii. The sequence goes on from CM035434.1 coordinate 105,949,062, forward strand.
CTCTAGTCCTTTTCTTGGTTATGCTCTCAGTTTCACTAGCTGTTGGGCTCTTTTCCTGGTCTACCCCTTGGTTTTGCTGCAATGCTTGAGCTCTAGTGACTACCTGTACGGGAGCAGTGGAAGTGACACTTCCTGTGGAATCTACTACTAACCCAATAACGTTGATAGGCGTGATTTTTGGCATATTATTGGGGTTCTTTGGGCAATCTCGTAAGAGATGCTCTTTTCCACAATCTTGGCAAAAGCCTTGGATCGTCACTGACTGGGGTTGTGTAGGTGGAGGTAAGGGACAATCACGAATGAGGTGATCTCCTTGGCATCTGTAGCACGGTCCTCTTGGGAATGGAGGTCTTACTTGTCTAGGTTGAGGCCTAGGGTTGGGGTTTGCATACATGACATTTGTATAATCTGACTCCCAACTAGGTTCATTTGGCTCTTCGCTGTAATAGGACTCACCATGTTCTGGGGACTGCATGTAGTACGCCTGGGGACTATCAACATGTGTAGAATCAAAGCTATGGTCATTGAGGTCATTTTCAGAAAGCAAGGATGTTACCGGGACTAAGGCTCTATTCATGTTCTCTTCTGCAGCAGTATACTTTACCGGGATCACATTGGCTGGAGCTGGGGGTTGTTGTGCTAGCACCGGTTGAGGTCTTTGTTGGTTTTGATATTGTGGTTGATAATTTTGTTGTGGTCTGCCATATGGCTGTGGAGGGTACTGGTTCTGGTATCTTCCCTGTGGTGGATAGGGTTGAGGATAGGTTTGCCTAACTGTTTGCTTATTGTAGGGGCAATCTTGTGCGGTGTGATTGGTGTACCTCCGTTCTATGGTGCAGTACTGGCTACTAGGATTTACTTGGGGCTGAGCCATAATGGGGCACACGTTTGCCATATGGTCACCACCGCATGTATAGCACCTCTTCGCTGGGGTAAACCTCGGAATTTGTTTGCTAGAGATGCCTAGTTTTTGGGCCACTTTCTCTGCGAGTTCCTCAATTGATGTGGATTGTGTGGCAGAGTGACTCGAAGAACTATCTGAATCTTTGTAGATTTTGGAAAGCTCTAGTTCTTCCCCTAGGTTATCTTCAATGTCAATGCACATGCGTACACACTCTTCTATAGTCCTAGGGTCCTTCAGATACACGTAGGATCTCAATTTCGTACTCAACAATCCATCAAGGAATAAGGCTACTTGTTTTGCAGGTGTGGGTAGCTCCGAAACAGGGCACCTTTCAAGATATTGTCTAAATCTTCTTCCTGCCAATCTGACAGTCTCTTGGGGAGTCTGTTTGAAGCTGTGAATCAATGATGAGGTATTGTGTCTTATGCCACTCTTAGAGAACTCTACAATGAAAGCCTCTAGGAGTTGGTCTATGCTCCTGAACTATCGCTCATCCAATGGCTGAAACCATGTAAGTGTTGTGTTCCTAAGGGTTAGACCGAAGGCATTGTACTGCGTGAATAGATCCTCCACTTGTTCAGCTCTCAAGACTTGCTTGAACTCCGCCACATGATCATAGGGATCTCCTGTGCCATCAAAGTAATTCTTCATGGATTTAACTAGCTGGGTCGGTCTCAAAGTTCTTGTGTGCTCTCTAGGTCTAGGCAGAGGGAATCCATCCACATTTCTATGGTTCCTGTGAGCTCTAAGGGTCTCAGGTTCTACCCTATTCGTCTCCGTCCTCGTTCTTTCTCTGCCCACTGGGTTGGCAAAGCTTACTTCTGGTCTATCTCTACTTCTGTCTCTTTGAGTTCCATGAGCTTGGGATGTTCCAGCTCCCGGGTGACCATAGGATACATTCGATCTTGGTTGGGGGAAAATGAATTCACCCTTCCAAGTGTAAGCATGCCAATCATTTTCTGTCACCACAAAGATCCTTTCCGAAGTGTGATCTAAGTAGGTCACTCTACCTGGGCTATTCGGATCCTTAAACTCATAGATCATGATAGTTCCTATATCAGTTGGCTGATTAGCTTTATACCTCCAAAAGGCTTCTTCAGTTTCTCGATTGAGGAGCAACTCTATGCTCTTATTATCTTGGGGAATCCATTCCGGTGTGATAATCCTAGTGAGAACTGATTTACCTCGAGGGGTTCTAGGTTCCGCACCCATGTTCCCTTGTTCCAAGTCACCTAAATCCGCCTCTGAGATTACATTCCCAAATTCATCTGTCCTGTCTGGGTGACTGGTGACTACGTATATGGTTCCTTCTTTGTCCAGGTATGCACCGTTTTCAAACTTGACTGCTGGGTGCTCGAGTCCAATGGATTGATCAGGATTCTTAATCTGTATCACAGATCTTCCTAAGACGTCCTCATAGATGCTGGCACCTAATCGGTTGGTCCTAAGGTACTCCAACTGTGTTTTGTAAGGGCCTTCCACCCTGTACAAGTAAGGCACTCCTGAACTTCTCGTAGGTCTGTCCATGCCTTGGGACATCTCTGACTCACTGGTCTCAGAGCTAGGGTAGTACGAGTGGTGGCTCAACTGCTGGGCCCAAGACCTAGCAGTGTGGTTAACGCTAGCCTCTGAAGACCTAAGGCTGTGTCTCTCCCTTACAAGATGGCGTCCTGATCTAAGGTTCATATGCCTATCTAAGTAGCCCAATTCTTTGCCCAGAGTACAACCTCGTTGCTGGTTACTTTATAATAGTCACTTGATTCTTTTTAGTTATTTCTCGTGTTTAAGGTCTTGTTTGATATTACGTCATCAGGAATACTTGAATGTTCTTCGTGCTTTTAGGTTGATCGTTCCACGTTAGGTTCTTTTCCTTTATGTTACCGACAGTACAGAGATTAGGTTTTAAGCTTGAACTTGAGTTTTTAGGTGGTCTTCAACTTGATACCTGCTTATCGTCGCTCTGACTTACTCCTACCTCTCGTCGTTCTTAGCCTAACCTAGGAATTGATAAAGGGAGTTGAGAATTTCCAACCTTTTGTTTCCTTCTTGGTTGCCTTGACTGCCCAGGAAGTGTGTTCCCAAGCCTGCACTTACTCTTGCTTAGAACGCCTTTCGATGCTCTCAAAGGATCTGTAAAAGTTCCAAAGTTAGCTTAAAGATTTAAATTCCAAAGACAGAACCAATGATTTTCATTCCTGTAGCACACACACTAGCTTGCATAGTGATTTTTAAGAGAACAATTCTAAAGACCCCTGACTTTGATCCCCCTGGGTTTTCCCCAAGTTGCTTTCCTAAGGCTTCCTCATGTGCTCGAGAGTAAAATATTTGTGCCCTAAATTAGCCCAACTCTTCAATTAACAATCCCTAAAAAATTTGGCTAAAATTGGCTGTCAATCGCGATGGACAGGGCTGTCAATCGCGATGGACACTCAGTCAATCGCGATGGACAGAGAGTTCAGTCAATCGCGATGGACACTCAATCAATCGCGATGGACAGAGGTTCAGTCAATCGCGATGGACAGAGGGTTCATTCAATCGCGATGGACACTCAATCAGTCGCGATGGACAGGGGTTCAGTCAATCGCGATGGACAGGCAGTTAGTCGCGATGGACAGGCAGTCAGTCGCGATGGACAGAGGTTTAGTCAATCGCGATGGACAGGCAGTCAGTCGCGATGGACAGAGGTTCAGTCAATCGCGATGGACAGAGGTTCAGTCAATCGCGATGGACAGGCAGTCAGTCGCGATGGACAGGTAGTCAGTCGCGATGGACAGAGGTTCAGTCAATCGCGATGGACAGGCAGTCAGCCGCGATGGACAGAGCTGTCAATCGCGATGGACAGAGCTGTCAATCGCGATGGACAGAGCTGTCAATCGCGATGGACAGAGCTGTCAATCGCGATGGACTGAAATTTTGCCAGATTTTCAAAAATTTTGGTGGAAAGGTGGTGTGCAGGGTCTCTAGTCCACTGTGGTGCACTCAGATTTACCAACAAGTGAAAATTTCTGTCAATCGCGATGGACAGAAGGCGGCGACTGCGAGACAGTTTCGACGAGTTTCGTACCTGCGCAGGAAGCTGGGGACGGTGATTCAGCAAGGTCCTACAAAAAGCTCAAGAAACATGCAAGAAAACACACACGCAATATCGGTCTCTCGCTCTCTCTCACAAGTGAAATGAGGGAAATGAGGTGGAGATGGGGATATAGTCAAAAAACTGAAATTTTCGCGATGATGAAAATGGAGGTGGAAGATGGTGAAGATGAAGATGATGATGGTGATGATGGTGGTGAAGTAAGAAAGAGGAAAAATAGGAAAAGTAGAAAATTTACCTACAACGCCAACGTCTACAATCTACGTCTTACCATCACACGCTCGTCCTCAAAGCTCGATCCCCGGCAACGGCGCCAAAATTTGGTGTAGCTCAATGATGAGTAGCACCTCCTTTAATGTCAATCCAGGAAGACGTGAGGATGGTATGAAGACCTCGAGCAAGTGGCGGCACAAGTGCGTGAGTGAGAAGCACACTAGCATGCACACACATACACACACACGCGCACACACGGCAAGACAAAGAGTGAGAATCAATGGAGTTCTTCAATTACTTTCAAAATGCACTTACAAGTTCGTTTCAATTACAATCTAACCTCAAAAATGAGCTCTCTAGCTCTTTTTATAGTTTTTGACTAGGTTTTGGCCCTGTCCAGACCTAGTGTCCGGCCTAGTTAAAAATTAGGTTCCAGGGCCAATTTGAGGGCTTAAACGGAGTCTAAAAAATACGAAAATTGATATGTAGGTGCTTCTAAGGCTCCTCAAGCTCAAGGACTCCTTGGCTTGCACAAAATGGAGCTACAAAAATATGAAATGGTATTTACAATGATTGTTAGTGATAAGACTCACTGTTAAAAGATGTTGATTTGGGAAAAATTGAAGGGCCTATCTGCCAGATTTGCGTCGACTGCTTTGTCTACTTACTCCTTCACCTTGTTCTGACTCTCTCCGCTGGCTTCCTTGTCTAGTCGATCCTTGGGTGCCCATACTGCTCTCAACAGGGTCATATGCTGATACAACTGTCACAGCAACTACCAAAACAGATCAAGGAAGTTACTGACAATATCCACCACGAATTACAACACAAAGTGGATGTACTGGAAGCAGATATTATTCCATTACAAGAAGAAGCAGATGCCGTAAAAGCAGAAAATCACGCTTTACACGAACAGATTCAACAGCTCCAGGCTCGACTTGATGAATAGGAATCGTTGATCAACCAAAGAGATGTTGTGTTTGCTGAAATACAAGTTAAAGATGATTTATTAAGTGCTGCTGATGCAGAAATTATCCAGCTAAAACAGTTAGCCCAGGATAGAGAGGATGCTCGTGTAGCACTGGCAAACTTGTCGAAAGAAACTAGAGTACAGTTGGATGAAGTTGTACAGAAAGGATAGGAGATGGCTGATTTAGCCAAGCAAACTAATAAAGAACTTCAGCTCGCAAATGCCAACCTGTTTGAAGCCAATTCTGCTCTTAAAATCCAGATGACATTGGTCGCTCATCTCCAGAAGGAAGTCGCAGGAATTCGAAGAGAGCGAGATGCTTATTACCAAACCATCCAGTACCAATCACACAAACTGGAGAGAAGAGAAAAGCAGCTTGGTGGTCAAGCAAAAAGATTATCTAGAATTGATAAACAAATTCAAGACATGAAGTTGAGCCGTGACGTAGCCCTTGCAAACGATTTTTACCTGCAAGAGGCCTTTTTGCAGACACAAGCTGAAATTTGGATGAGTCAAGTAATTGCCGCAAGTTCAATTAGAACTGATGCTCAGCTCGTGGAACCGGAGACCCTAAAAAAGATGTTGGACTCGCTGAAACAAAAAATTGCCAGAACATTTAAGTTAGCTCGAACAATGTATATTCAGGGTATAGTAGAAGAGCCATAAATTTTGTATCACTGCGGGTTCAAGTCCACCGTGCGTGCCAGTGTTAGCCACCGGATTGGCATTTGTAATTCTCTACTTTTCGTATTCCGCACGAATCGAAAGGTCGTTGCGAAGAGTTGTAACTATTTATAATCTAATGAAAGAACGCTTCGGTAATGATCAGGAGAATCGCTAGACTGTTTGTCTGGGTGATTGCATTCTGTGAAGTTGTCATAGTGCGGTGTTGAGAAATCTGAGTATTACTGTTTTCTTGTCTCTGTTTGATTACATTAGTTGTGTTTGGGCACAGTTCCTTTAAGTTAGAGAACGTAAGTCTGTATTACGGTAATGAATAGTTTCGGCGTTGTGTACTGAGAAACTATTAACCTGAGCATGATCGGTAAAGTTGTGGAAGAACCAATAATAGTATGAGTACGAACAGTAAGTCTGTGAGAGAGCAAACCAGAGGATTGATAGTAATTTGTATGCGGAGTTTTGAGTGTTAAAGTACTACGAAGTAGAGGTGGTAATTGGGAAAAATTAAGTAATAGGGCCTCTGATTAACAGACCCCTACCACTCCCAAGAACCGGAAAGAGTTTAAACACGCCTGTGACGGCAATGCGCGTTTAACACTCGAAATCTAAAATGGTGTCCTCTCTACCCAAACTTGAGGCACTTGGTGAACATGTCTTTGAAGGCTATATTTTGGGCAAAATGTAACATTCCTCATTTCCAAAAGATGGTTCAATTCGAGCTACTCATAAATTGCAACTTGTTCATACTGATGTTTGCGGTCCTACACAGACACGCTCTTTTGGAAACTATCTTTACTTCATGACTTTTATTGATGATTTTTTGAGGCATGCATGGGTATATCCATTGAAAGAAAAGTCCAAAGTATTTATGTGCTTCAAATAGTTTTTTGTTTTGGCTGAAAATCTATCAGCCTGTAAAATGGGCACCCTCCATTCTGATCAAGGGGGGGATATATGTCTTCTAACTTTAATGCATTTCTGACTGAACATGGGATAAAACATCAATGTACAGTGCCATATGCACCTCAACATAATGGAGTTGCTGAACGGAAGAACAGGTCACTCATGGAGATGGCGAGGTGTATGTTCAAGAGTCAGGCTTTACCGCATATGTTCTAGCTAGAGGCTTTCATGTGTGTAGCATATGTACTTAATAGGTGTTCCCTAAAGCATTGCAGCCTATAACTCCATATGAGGCTCGGCATGGTTGCAATCCATTTGTTGCTCACCTACGTGTTTTTGGTTGTTTAGCATATGCATTACTGCCTGAACAACAACGTAGGAAATTGGATGATAAAGTAGTGAAATGTATTTTTGTTGGGTACATTTCTGAAAGCAAAGGCTATTGTCTGTATCATCCAGAGACTAAACACATTTTGGTTAGCCATGATGTTGTTTTTGTGGAAGATGCTATTCAGCCATAATTTTCATGTACTAAGGAGGCATATGTTAGCTCCAAAGACATGTATGATACTTTGTTGCCTCTTTTCATAGGTGGATAGTCTAGTGCTCATCCTAATGGGGCAACTTCTTAGCCTTTACAAGTTTCATATGATGATGTAGATCATTCCATTTTTTATGCAGATTTACATGATGCACTTGTTGATGAGAGAGCTGATGTTGAGGAGGCAACAACTATGCCAAAATGGCTTGTGCAGACTTTGCATGATAGCAAGTTAGATGCACTTTTGTCATATCATACTCGTTCTGGTTCTCATAGTGCTTCTTTTGCATCTGCTATGTCTACCTCTAGTCTCTCTGATGAGAATGAGCCTATTTTATTTGATGAAGCAAAAAATTCAAAAAAAATGGATGGCTATTATGCGATCTGAATATGATGCTATTATCAAAAATGGTACCTAGTCTATATGTGACTTCCACCTGGCAAGAAGGCCACTCGCTCTAAGTGGATATACAAGCTGAAGCATAAGCTTGATGGAATAGTTGATAGGTATAATGCTAGACTTGTTGCAAAGGGTTATGCTCTAGAAAGATGCATTGATCTTGATGAGACCTTTGCTCCTACTTGCCAACTGACTATTGATTGTGGCATCTGTGTACTTGCAGCTCATCATGGTTGAATGTACATCAGTTAGACATTAAAACTGCATTGTGAACGGTGACTTGCATGAAGAAGTGTATGTTTTTCATCCTCATGGCTTTGTGTAGAAAGGGCATTAAAACCAATTGTGCAGGTTGAAAAAGGCATTATATGCTTTGAGACAAGCACCACATTCTTGGTATGAAACGATACATGCCTATCTGATTGCACATGGTTTTGAGAACAGTCCAACTAAGAGCACCTTATATTTTAAGCATGCAAATGATGCGCTTTTGATCATTGTTGTGTATGTTGATGACATGCTGCTCACTAGTCCTCATGAGCATATTGCTAATTTTAAGGATGATTTGCATGTCTCATTTGAGATGTCAGATTTGGGGCATTTGCATTATTATTTGGGGTTTATGCAAGTTGATGGTAGAATACCTATAGGGACTACTGTCACATGCACCAACAACTCCTCTTATCCTGTTATGGGAGTTGGTAAGATCATTTTAAAGACTACAAACCTATTGCCACTCCTATGGAGATAGGTTTATGATTGAGTCTTCATGATGTTGGAGATGCATTTGATGTTGTTCTCTATCAGCAAGCTATTGGATGCTAAATTTACTTATGAATTACACGTCCAGATATTTAGTTTGTTGTCTCATAGCTAAGCAGGTTTATGCATTGCCTAGGTGTCAAGCATTGACAGGCGTTAAGCGCATCTTTTGCTACTTGAGTGGTACTCGGATACTTGGATTGTTTTATCCCAAGGGGGGATCACTACTGCCAGATTTACATGTTTTTCACTCAGGAAGGTGTGATATTTGACCTGTTTTTACATATTTACAAAAACATGATAATTTGTCCACAAAATGCATGAAATGGGTCTTCTCCATCAACATTCGACTTTGGGTCATGATACTTTTGAGTTTGAGGCTCCAAAATATAAGATATATACATAAGCTTGAAAGTTCAAAATGGTGTGGTGGGGCTATGGGGTCTTTGAAAAGACTTTTGTGTCATTCTAAAGAGAGTGGGGCAAGGTTTAAATACTTAAATATTCCATCTCTCTTTTGTATTTCCCTTTTATATTGATCATTTCTCTTTTACTGCAGGGAGAGCTAGTCATCTCTTCAATTGTGGGGCCCACTTGACTTCTATCTTCCATTTTTATATTATAGATATCCATATCATATGAAAAAAAATAAATACCATATTACATGTATAGAATAAGATTAATGTTATAGGAGGTATCAAAACTATGTCCCTCACCATGTAGTTGGAAATTAGGTCATCAAGTCAAGTTATAGTTGAATTTAGGTACGACTGAAAAACAAGTGGGTAAAATGTATGAGAAAGTAGAAGTAGAAGGAAAAATGGAAATCATTATTAGATGGAAAACAAAAGATGAATGTAGGCATCTACAAAATGTAGAGTTATGTGATTCTCATTTACTACTTTTAAAGCAAGGTAAGGAGAATAAAAAATTGTTTATGCATCTTTTTGAGTGAAAGCTCAACTCAGACATTGAAGGTATATTGATGCAATTTTCAATTGTGCTACATATCTTGTCCATTGGAAAACCAATGTCTGATTATCCTAATTGGAGACTTCTCTTGAATTTTATTGGATTATGAACTCAAATTTTTCAAACACAATATTGGTCAAAATCTTAAAGATGACAATTTATAGAAGCAATTGGAGAGGTAATCAAATATAACTTGAAGAAAAATTTATCAAATGCTACCTTTTTCTATATTTCCCTTGACAATGTTATAGCAAGGGATTGCACTTCTTGGGTATGTATCCATGCAAGAAAATCCAAATTTATTAATGCTTTTCAACTAAATGGAAGTGCAACTTCAAATTCGTTGGTGCAACTTGTTTTAGATGCCATTTCAAGTACTAGAATGTCAATTTGTGATATTAATCAAAGGATATTTTGCATTGGTGTTGATGGATGCTCAAGTATGCATGGACTTAGAAATGGATTGTATATTCAATTTCAACAAAAAGTCACACCATATGCTTTAACTATAAATTGTATGTCTCCCCGTAGAAATTTAGCTTTTAAAATCATGTCATAAGTTATTTTTGTAGAAAAAGTTTAAGATCTTGTACATAAGGCATATGCTTTATTTTCAAAAATTCATACGCATAATAAAGAGTTTAAATGTTTCTCTGATGGGATAAGAAAGGGAATAAAATCTTAAAAAATTAATTTACACCAAATGGATTTCACTTGTTGGACTAGTAGAACATCTTTTTGAATAATATAAATCGGTCATTATGTCTTTAAGTAAAGGAAAACAAAAAGGAAAAGTCCATAATTGGTTGCAAATGTTAAGTGATGTGGAAACTCTTCTCCCCCTTGATGAGAGAAATGGATTATTTGATAAAAGTTTCTCACTCAAGGGATATTTATGTATTCGAATATGTAGTATCAAGAAAAATGACTTGCATGCAATTAAAAACTTTGTATTTTGAGACCTCAGGTTTTGATTTGCAAGAATTTATTGAGTGGGAGTCTTTGCTACAAGTTGGTGTAGAAAATAGTTATCTGCAATAGAATAAAAAATATTAGTTGTGCATTTTTGTGAAAGATAAGCGTATTCCTCTTTATGTATCAAGAAAAATTCAAGGAGTATGCATTAGAAAAAACTTAATCACATAAACTTTCTTATCCTAGTGGATAGTGTAAAACAAGGCTTAACATACACATGTAATAAATTGACTTCTAATATCAGACAGAGATTTCCTCAAGATGAGCTCTTAGAAGAAATGGCATTAATTCATCCTTTGTATTGAAATCATGCCAAAGCTAAGAGCTTAATGAAAAATGACTTTAAAAGAAAGTTCCAAATATTATCTGAGCATTTTGGAAAGAATAAATATTTGGGAAATAATATTGTAGGAGGAATAATAAATCCAAATCTTCTAAAAAAACAATCTGGGATATTTGGACAAATGATGTGGGAGCTATTTGACTTCATAGAAGATCCTTCAAAGCCAGATGCAATGACAAATCTATGGAGAAACCTCGATATACCTACATTATTGAAGGAATCTATGTCTGGAGCATTTAAAAGTAGTTGATTTGTATCTAGAAATGATACTTGGATCCATTGAAGATGAACCTCTATGGAATAGTTGGACTTTCATAAGAAATATTGTGAGGAATAGGTTGAATAAGAACTTGGATACATGTCTTGGATTGTTTTTTTCTAAGAGCAAACTTGAAACTTCCCCTTTCAAAGAAGCTTATGCCATATGGAAAAGTCAATGCCAACGAAGAAGTGAATGTAAAGAATCAGATGAGAGAAACTGCAAGGAGGATTTTGAACCTTGCAATATTTTTCAAATCAATTGATTGTGAAGAGATGGATAAGTATCTGTTTGAAGATGAAGAGGTGTTGCAAAATCCTTGATCTACACCAGCCAAATGAACTCCAGGAGTAGATGGTGGGCCCTTTTAGCTTGCCAATGGATGTATTAGACACCCTATGTACCTTGGAAGATCACTCTCAAAAAGATAGATCAAAACAGATAAGTTGAAGTTAGCTCAGAGGTGAAAACTTGCTATTCTTGGTTCATACACCTGTCTAGTGTAACCACTGAGAAACACCTCTGACAAGATGAGTGAAAAAGTCGGGTACCTGACAAAGAGGTGAAGATGAACAGACCCTGTTGATTGCAAATGAACATAACTGAAGATTGCAACATCCAAATGCCATGAAAATTTATGAGCATATAGTAGACTTATAGAGCTAACTTTACCAAGTTAAATCACTGAAAATGATGCACCAAGCTTAGAGAAAACATCTATGCAAGCTGACTAAGAAAACTGAGAGTAATGGCAGTGAGTAGTACACTTCACAAGAACATGGAAATATGAACCCAAATGATAATGAAAATGAAAGTATATTGCTTGTAAAATACAATGGACTTAGTGATACATATGTGTGCCTTGTAATCACACCTTGATATGGCATAAAGCTCAGCTCTTGGAGGTCTTCACATAGGTCTCTCTAACCACGACTAAAACTGCCATCTATTTATAGTTGAGTTTGGGAGGCTAACTTCCCTCAATCACTCTCCAATCAATCAATGATTGATTTGATTCTCTACCTAACACAAATCACGAATTCGTGGCTCCTCTTTCCATTCTTGATCATGTGGACTCAACCACTTAAGATTCTCTTACTTTTACATTAAGTAAACTTTTCAAAAAGTTACAAGAGGTAGTTCACAAGTGAACTTTACATAGTCTTCATTTTAAGGCTTTTTCTATGACTTTGTGGGACTCAAGCCAATACTTAGGCTTGTCATAGACTTGCTCCAACAGCTCCCCCTCAAGCCAAGTATCCTTGAGGTCTTCAATCTTCCAAGATTACCTGCAAACCAATCATAGCCTTGAATTTGCAAAGCTTTGTACCATCCAATGCTTTGGTTAGAATATCTGCACATTGTTGATGAGTGGACACATATGATATTTGAATCTCTTTGCTTAGAACCTTCTCTCGTACATAGTGATAATGAACTTCAATATGTTTAGTCCTTGCATGAAAAATAGGATTAGCAGCCAAGTGAATAGAACTCATATTGTCACCAAAAATAGTTGGAGTTCCAAACTCCAATCCAAGATCTTTGAACAATGTCTTCATCCACATAGCTTCTTGTGTAGCTATGGCAAGACCTCTATATTCAGCTTCAGTAGAAGAGAGAGCAACTGTGGGTTGCTTCTTGGATGACCATGAAATAAGCTTTGAACCTGCAAAGGTAAGATAACCTGAAGTGCTCCTTCTATCTTCCTTAGAGCCAGCCCAATCTGCATCAGAAAATAGCTTCAAACCTAAATCAGATACATAAGGGTAATAAAGTCCTTCATTTATGGTTCCTTTGAGATACGTGAGAATCCTTTTGGCAGCATCCATATGTGGTTTCCTTGGTGTGTGCATAAATTGACTTAGCACACTCATACTATAACATATATCTACTCTTGTCAATGTGGCATAGTTGAGACTACCCACTAGACTTTGATATGATGTGATGTCCTCTATGAGTTCACCTTCATGTGAGCTCAATTTGTGATTGACCTCCATTGGAGTACCTGCAATCTTACAATCTTGCATCTTGAATTTTGCCAACATGTCCTTAATGTACTTTCTTTGAGTGAGAAACAAACCATGATCTTTGTAGACAACTTCCAAACCTAGGAAGTAGGTAAGTGAACCCAAATCACTTATCTTGAACTCTTCTCTCATCTGATCTTTGATCTTCTTCATGCCATCTGCATCATTTCCTGTCAATATAATATCATCTACATATACACATAGGTAGATGACCTCAGAATTACTCTTTTTAATAAAGAGTGAAGGATCTGCCTTGCTTGGTTGAAAGCCTTTGTCCTGCAAGAATGAAACAAGCCTGAAATTCCAAGCTCTTGGAGCTTGCTTGAGACCATACAATGCTTTGTTAAGTTTACACACATAATCAGGATAAACTTGGTTCTCAAAACCAGGTGGTTGTGCCATATATACCTCTTCTGTTATCCAACCATTCAAAAATGCATTCTTTACATCTAGTTGAAGTATCTTCCAATTCTTGGAAGAGGCAATATTAAGCAAAACCCTAATAGTAGGCATCTTTGCCACAGGAGAGAAAGTCTCCTCATAATCAATTCCCCGAGTTTGTGCAAAGCCTTTTGCTACAAGCCTTGCCTTATACCTGTTAATTGAACCATCAGAATTCTTCTTGAGTTTATAGACCCATCTTGAGCCTATTACCTTCATGCATGAAGTCTTGGGCACCAAATCCCAAGTGTTGTTTTCCTCAAGTGCTTCAATCTCTTCCTTCATTGCATGCTTCCATTCTGTTTTTGCTTTGGCCTCTTCAAATGATGATGGCTCCTCTTGGTTTATGTCCTGTGCTATGTAGATAGAATGTTTAGTTACTAATGAGGTGTCAAACCCATACCTTTCTGGTTTTTTCTTTTCCCTCATAGATCTTCTTAGGCCATGATGTGATGATTCTGCCTCATGTCCAAGTTCCTGCAATTTTGCTTTACCTTTAGACTTCCATGCTTTGATCTTTTCAATGTGAGATTCTTCATCCTTGGTAAATTGATCTTCCTGCATGAATCTTCATACCATGAATTGTTCTCATCAAAAACTACATCTCTGCTTACCAAGAATCCTTTGTTGGTAGGGTTGTATAACCTGTAGCCCTTTTGATCGTTGTCATATCCAATAAATACACACCTTTCTGCCTTTGGATCCATCTTGCCTCTAACCTGTGAAGGAACATGAGCAAAAGCAATACATCCAAAAATTTTACAATGATCTAAGCTTGGTCTTCTTCCATTCCAAGCCTCATATGGAGTCATCCCATCAAGGGATTTTGAAGGCAACCTGTTAATCAAGTAAGTGGCTGTAGACACAGCCTCAGCCCATAAGTAATTAGGTAAATGCTTTTCATTTAACATAGACCTTGCAGCTTCAACAATTGTCCTATTCCTCCTTTCTGCCACTCCATTTTGCTCAGGAGTGTACCTTGTAGTTACCTCTCTTTTGATTCCTCTTTCTTGAAGAAAAGAATCAAAATCATGGGAGAAGTATTCTCCCCCTCCATCTGACCTTAGCCTTTTTAGTGATTTACCTGTTTGATTCTCCACAAGAGCCAAATATCTTTTGAAACATGAAAAAACTTCATCTTTGTGTTTCATAAAGAATAGGATAGTCCATCTGCTGCAATCATCAAGAAAGGAAACATAATACCTTGATCCAGATATTGAAGCTTCCTTGCTAGGTCCCCATACATCTGTATGAACCAACTCCAAGAGATCTCCATGCATATAACCTTTCTTCATGAATGGTAACCTGTGAGACTTTCCAAATTGACATGCACTGCACTTATAAATCATATGTTGTTTTGACAAATTAGGAAGTCCAAGTACACTTTGGTCCCTGCAGATTTGCTTTAATGACCTTTCACCAATATGTGCTAACCTTTTGTGCCATACTTCCAATTCTGTGAGTGTCTGACTACCATAATTAAAGAGAGCAATGTTTCTAGTGTCCTGTAATTCAAATGTGAACAATCTACCTGTCTTTTCACCTTTTGCAATTCTTCTGAATCCTTGACTTGGATCTTCAACAAATGCTCCTGCTTTTGTGAACCTGACTTGCAACCCTTTCTCTACTATCTGCCCAACACTTATCAAATTCTTTGTAATGGTAGGGACATAGAGTACCTTATTGAGTAGGTTGATGTTTCCATCAGGTGCTTTGACATTGCCTATTTTCTCCACAGGATGTTTTGTATCATCTCCTGTTTGTACCTCATGCTTATTCCTTGGATCTTCTAAATCTGATAGGAGTGCCACATTTCCTGCCACATGATTTGAACAACCTGAATCTATGTAGAAAACATGCTCATCAGATTTACCTTGTGGCATAGCCATGTTCATGATCAATAATGAATCCTCTTTGTTTGAGTCTTCTGTGTAGTTATTGTAGTCTCTCCTTCCTTTGTAGCCTCCTTGATAGTTTGAATGATTGTAGTTGTTGTAGTTTCCATGGTAGTTGTTGAACCTTCCTCTTGAGTAGCCATAACTTCCTCTATTGTATCCTTTGCCTCTTTGATTCCTGGAATTCCTAAAGCAATTTTCAGTTGTATGATTAGTTAATCCACAAATAGAACATGAGTTGGAGTCTTGGGATCTCCCCCTGCCTTGTCTACCTCCTCTTCCTCTACCTCTGCAATGTCTTCCTCTACCTACATAGTTAGCTTGATATGTACCTGCTTCATCATCCACTTTCTTTGCCTTTCCTTTGTTATCTTTAGACTTGCTTTTATCCGTGTATAAAGCTGAAGATTGATTACCTTTAGAGCTTTCTCCATTTTTGATAAGCTTTGCCTCTTGAGTAAGTAGTTGTCCAATGAGTGTGTTGAAATCACGTACATGCATGTCCATGTACAAATCCATAGCTGTGGTGAATGCTTCCCACTTATCATCTGCCTTCAAGCCATTGATGACCTGCCTTACAATTTGCTCTTCATCTATTACCTCTCCAATGCTTCCCAACTGATCCGCTATGTCCTTGAGCTTTGTGACAAAATCAGTCACATTTTGTTTGGGAGCCTTCTTGAGAGTTGTGAACTCCAGCCGTAGTTGATGCTTCCTAGCTTTGGTACTTGAAGAAAAGAAAGCTTCAAGTGCATCCCACACTTCCTGAGATGTCTTACAACTTCTAATGTGAGGCAACAAAAAATCTGAGATAGAGTTGAGGAGATAAGACCTTGCAAGTGCATCCTTGGAGCACCATGTACTCAATCTTTCTTGCTCTTCTTGTGTTGGTTGACTTTTGTTCCTGAAACTTGGCATAACTTCATCTCCAGCCACATAACCATATAAACTTCTACCTTGGAGATAGGCTTCCATTCTTAATGACCAAGCTGAGTAGTTACCTCTGTCTAATTTAACAATTGATGAAGGAAATCCATCTGCCATGTTGTCCAACCTTGCTCTGATACCACTGTGAAGAGATGGATAAGTATGTCTTTGAAGATGAAGAGGTGTTGCAAAATCCTTGATCTACACCAGCCAAATGAACTCCAGGAGTAGATGGTGGGCCCTTTTAGCTTGCCAATGGATGTATTAGACACCCTATGTACCTTGGAAGATCACTCTCAAAAAGATAGATCAAAACAGATAAGTTGAAGTTAGCTCAGAGGTGAAAACTTGCTATTCTTGGTTCATACACCTGTCTAGTGTTTTACATAATTCTCTGAGCACAGCAGCAATTAGCTTAATTCCTCTTGGGGAAGTCTATTTAGCTTAAAGAGCTAACTTTCAAGAGTAATCTCATCAAAAATAACAAAGCACACACTGAGAATGAATTTTAACAAGTGATGACATCATCCCGATTTTCACGGGCTGCTACAGAAATAGACCAGTGAGCAGAAAAATCAACATAACTCAAAATGTAGAAATCCAATGATTATGAAAATTTGTATGGTTATATTAGACAGTAAGCTGAATCCTGCAAGCTTTAAATCACTGAATTTGGATAAGTAACCACTGAGAAACACCTCTGACAAGATGAGTGAAAAAGTCGGGTACCTGACAGAGAGGTGAAGATGAACAGACTGTTGATTGCAAATGAACATAACTGAAGATTGCAACATCCAAATGACATGAAAATTTATGAGCATATAGTAGACTTGTAGAGCTAACTGTAACAAGTTAAATCACTAAAAATGATGCACCCAGCTCAGAGAAAACATCTCTGCAAGCTAACTGAGAAAACTGAGAGTAATGGCAGTGAGTAGTACACTTCACAAGAACATGGAAATATGAACCCAAATGATAATGAAAATGAAAGTATATTTCTTGTAAAATACAATGGACTTACTGATACATATGTGTGCCTTGTAATCACACCTTGATATGGCATAAAGCTCAGCTCTTGGAGGTCTTCACATAGGTCTCTCTAACCACGACTAAAACTGCCATCTATTTATAGTTGAGTTTGGGAGGCTAACTTCCCTCAATCACTCTCCAATCAATCAATGATTGATTTGATTCTCTACCTAACACAAATCACGAATTCGTGGCTCCTCTTTCCATTCTTGATCATGTGGACTCAACCACTTAAGATTCTCTTACTTTTACATTAAGTAAACTTTTCAAAAAGTTACAAGAGGTAGTTCACAAGTGAACTTTACATAGTCTTCATTTTAAGGCTTTTTCTATGACTTTGTGGGACTCAAGCCAATACTTAGGCTTGTCATAGACTTGCTCCAACATTGATTACAAAAAGGTATCTTTGTTTCTTATTAATTTATGAGTTTATAAATATATCGAGGATTTTAATCTTTGGCTATTTTTATTCAAAACTAAAATTAATGTTTTTTTGCACATATCTTTTTTTGAGACCTAATTATTAAATATCTGAAATGATGCAATTCAATGGCTGATAGTGTTTAATGTTCATGCCTATTTATGTATGTATGTATGTATGTATGTATGTATGTATGTATGTATGTATGTATGATGTATGTATGTATGTATGTATGTATGTATGTATGTATGTATGTATGTATGTATGTATGTATGAATGCATGCATTCATGCATGTACGATCTATGTATGTATGTATGTATGTATGTATGTATGATGTATGTATGTATGTATGTAAGTATGTATGTATATATGCATGCATTCATGCATGTATGATCTATGTTTTTATGTATGTGTATGTTTGTATACATGTATGTATGTAATATGTATGTGTATATGTATGTATGTGTGCATGTGTGATGCTTAAATATGTGATGTTTGCATGTGTATATGTTTGTATTCTTATATTCTTATATGTATCTGTGTTTGGAGGTATATGTGATGCTTGCATGTATATATTATTTTTGTCTGTATATGTGTATGTTTGTGTTCATGCTTATATGTGTGAATGCATGTGTGTACATTGAACAATACTTTTAGAGGATTTCAAGGCTTGCACATAGAACATATTGGGACCTATCTCTGATCAAATGTTTTGTTATATAATGTTGTTTCTAGATGTGTGTCGAAGCATGTATGTAGATGTGTGTATGTGCAAAGTTTGTGCGGGACCTAGGTATGTAAATGCCAAAATAAATCAAAACATTTGGTCTTTATATGCCATAGTTATGTTTTCTTATTGATATGCTTAGAATTTGCCCATGTACGGGGTATGTATATGCTTTTATTGATGTGTATCATGTATGTATATGTGCATGTATGAAAGACAGCTTGAAATCTCTAAAGACACCATAATGGTATTGGCCACTTACTTTCATTAAGAAAAACCATCGCTTTTTCTTGGTATATGCAAGTATGTATGTATCTGCTTTGATTCATATGTATGGCAATGCATGTGTGGATAGGTATGGGCAAGTATGTATATGCATAGGTATGTGTATTTTTTGATTGATATGCATGCCAAATATGTGCAAGTATGGGCAAGTCTATATATGCATGCGAAGTATATGCAAGTATGTGCAAGTATGGATAGGTATAGGCAAGTATGTATATGCACAGGTATGCATATGCTTTGATTGATGTGTATGTGAGGTGTGTGAAAATGTGGGCAGGTATGTATATGCACCTATATGCAGATGCTTTGATTGATATGTATTAGGTATGTATATGCACATGTATGTAAATGATTTGATTGATATGTATTAGTTATGTATACACACATGTATTTATATGCATAGGGTATTGGTAATTACAATGTATATGTAGGTGTGGGAAGGTATCTGCAAGTATGTATATATATGCTTTGACAGATATGTATGACAATGCAAGTGTGGGCAATTATGGGCAGGTATATATATGCACATGTGTGTATATGCTTTGATTGATATGTATGTCAAATGTGTGCAAGTTTGGGACATACTAATGATTATGATGCTTTTGGTGTATTCATTCCATTTGGTTTGGGAAGTTTGACTTCTAAAGTTTTGGAAATTGAGGAATAATGCATGGTGGAGGGTTAGATATGATTATTATTGGCTAAAAAATTATGACCCATCGTGATTTATTATGTGATATTTGTGTTTACTTTTGCTGAGAAACACATTCAAATGTAGTAAAATACTCATGCTCATCCAAACCTTAGATTGAAAGATGTGAAGTTATGGCAGGTTAGTGTTTGTGTTTAGGGAAGCATATTTTTTATTTCTCTTATCTAAACTATTCTATTTCTAAGTATAAACCCTCTTTGTCACCAGGAAGGAGATAAGGAAGAGATCTCTCTCACTCTCACACTCAAAGAGGAGCACACACATAGATTTTGGCAAGGAAGAATGATCTTCTTCTTCTTCTTCTTCTATTACATAAAAGGAATGTACAAGAATGACCTAAAACAACAATACAACAAGTGCAATATATAAAGAACAATGTTGATATATTTAGGAAGTGATGTGTGTGAACACACTAGGACTGTCAGGGCACTTTTTTCCCTCTTTAGGAGGTCTTTTCCCCTGGCTTGTATATACGCTTATTGCCCTAATGGGCTACTGATCTTTGTACATTCTCTAGTAATACATTCAGTCTCGTGTGTTGTGCTCCAAGCTTCTTCTTCTTCCTTGTGTTGTTTGTGTGCTTCTGCAGACATCTAACTCCAACAATTGGTATCAGAGCAGGTCGCTGCTTCATCTAGGGCATCATCTACACCTCTCAGATTGCACTCTCAGAATCGTACGAAATTTGGTGAGCATACTCAAGGTGTTCCAGAGATCAAAATAGCTTCACTTTGTGGTGCCGAAATCGCGAACTGAGCTCGTTTCGGCCTTCGAACGCACTATCGTAGCACTTATGCAGGCTATTTCGTCTTTTTGTGCCAAAGGTATATACCAGTTTTGATTCATCAGTATAAGTGTCTCGAAGTCTGCTACAGGTCTAGCAGAATTCGTCTCGGCAGTTCTGTTCAACTTTTTGAGATACAGTCAATTTTTTGCATCAAGGTATTTTAGCCACCGGCCATGGCTGAAAGCGGTGATGTATTCCGTATGTTGGATGTTGAGGATAAGTTGGATGGTACCTACTAGCCATTATGGGCTTATATGATGCGACATGTATTGTTTGCAAAAGGACTGTGGAACATTGTGCAGGGTGTTGAAAGACGTCCTATTACACCTGCGACTACAGGTACTGCAAATACAGGTACTGGAGCTGATGGAGATGGTGTCAAAGATGATATTGTGCAGATTCCTATTTGTGCTTCTATTTTTGTTGCACCTACTGCAGAGCAAATTCGTTGGGATGGCAGAGATGCCCAGGCACATGCATTGATAGCTTTGTCTGTCAAACGTGCCATTATTCCTCACATTCGCTCCTATAGAACAGCTCAAGATGCTTGGGATACACTTACCACATTGTACCAAGCTAGGAATGAGGCTCATGTTGCTTACCTCCGAAAACAGTTGGAGAGTGAGCACATGAATGATTTTGATTCTATGGATAGTTTCCTAATGAAGATCAAAGACTTGAAGGAACATTTGATTTCTGCTGATGAGGTTATACCAGATAGCTCACTTGTGCAGACTGTTCTGAATGGTCTTCCTGATTCATATCACAGTTTTGCTTCTACTCTTCGGTTGATGATTAAAGGCAATCCAAATGCCTTATCATTTGAGGAGTTAGTCTTTGTTCTGTTGCAGGAAGACCATTCCAGGCAAAACAGGTCCATTATGCGAGTTGCAGATCAAGCTTTCCTCGCTAGTCAGAAGGGCAAAGGAAAATGGAGCTCTTCAACAAGTAAGCAGAAATCTGCTAATTCTGCATATTAGAAGAAGGAAGTTAAAGATGAGAAGAAATCAGAAAAGCAAAAATTGTTTTGTAAGTACTGTAAAGGGAATGATCGTATCATAAAGAACTGCCCAAAACTGGCTGCAAAAGAGGCAAAGAAAAAGGAGGCTGGAATGGTTGTTGGAGAAGCCTCTACACCAAAAACAGAGTCTGCTAATCTTGTGCAGGAAGAAGAATGGGTGTTTACTACTGTTTGCAGTTTTGACCCATCTTCTCATGAGTAGTGCATGTCTGTAGTAGACTCAGATGTTTGGTACTTTGACAGTGGGGTGACCAGACATATTACCTTGCAGCGCAGTTTCTTCTCTTCACTCGAGCCTGCCCCTACAGGGAATACTGTCACATGCGCCAACAACTCCTCTTATCCTGTTATGGGAGTTGGTAAGATCATTTTGACTATTGCTGATGGTAGTTCTTTCACCTTGTCAGATGCTCTATTTATGCCAGGGATCAAGAAGAATCTGTTATGAGTTTTTGCATTAGCCAAGATTGGCTTGGTTGTGAAATTTGTTGACGACAGATGTATAGTTCCTGATCTGTCAAATGGCGATGTTATTATTGCTTCTAGCATTTTATGTCGTGGCTTGTATAAGCTCATAGACTATGAAAGATCTATGAATGATTTGGCATGTGCAGTACATGATTCTCAGGCTATGTCATATGCAAAGCTTTGGCATGCACGCTTTGGTCATCTGAATTTTGCTAGTTTGCTACGCTTGTAGAAAACTAATATGGTGTCGTCTTTGCCCAAGCTTGAGGCACCTGGAAAACATGTATGTGAAGGCTGTATTTTGGGCAAAATGCAGCATTCCTCCTTTCCAAAAGATGGTTCAGTTCGGGCTACGCTGAAATTGTAGCTTGTACATAGTGATGTATGTGGTCCTATGCAGACACCCTCTTTTGGAAATTACCTTTACTTCATGACTTTCATTGATGATTTTTCTAGGCATGCATGGGTATATCCACTCAAAGCAAAGTCCAAAGTGTTCATTTGCTTTAAACAATTTTTGGTTTTGGATGAAAATTTGTCAGAATGTAAAATGGGCACCCTCCATTCTGATTGGGGGGGGGGGAATATATGTCTTCTGATTTTAATGCATTTCTAGCTGAACGTGGGATAAAACACCAGTGTACAGTTCTGTATACACCTCAACAGAATGGAGTTGCTAAAAAAAAGAACAGGTCACTGATGGAGATGGCGAGGTGCATGGTCAAGAGTCAGGCTTTACCACATAGTTTCTAGATTGAGGTTGTGATGTGTGCAGCATATGTACTGAACAGGTATCCCACTAAAGTGCTACAGTCTATCACTCCATATGAGGCTTGGCATGACGGCAAGCCATCTGTTGCTCATCTTCATGTTTTTGGTTGTTTGGCATATGCACTAGTGCCTGAACAACATCGCAGAAAATTGCATGATAAGGCAGTAAAATGTATTTTTGTTGGGTACAGTTCTGGAAGTAAAGGCTATCATGTGTATCATCCATAGACTAAACGCATTCTGGTTAGCCGTGATGTTGTCTTTGTGGAAGATGTTATTCAACCATTGCTTTCATGTACGAAGGAGATATCTGTTAGCTCCAGATACATGTATGATACTTTGATGCCTCCTTTTACAGGTGGACATTCTAGTGCTAGTCCTAATGAGGCAACTTCTCAGCCTTTGCAGGTTTCATATGATGATGCAAATCATTCCATTCCTGATTCAGAGTTACATGATGCACTTGTTGATGAGAGAGCTGATATTGAGCAGGCAAAAACTGTGCCAAAATGGCTGGTGCAGACTTTGCGTGACA
This sequence comes from Ceratopteris richardii, assembly GCA_020310875.1. Classification (NCBI taxonomy): domain Eukaryota; kingdom Viridiplantae; phylum Streptophyta; class Polypodiopsida; order Polypodiales; family Pteridaceae; genus Ceratopteris; species Ceratopteris richardii. Next base: position 105,972,123 of record CM035434.1, read on the forward strand.
GCAAATTAGATGCACCTTTTTCATATCGTACTCGTTCAGGCTCTCATAGTGGCTCCTTTGCATCAGATTGCTATGCTATGGCTGCATCTAGTCTCTGTGATGAGAATAAGCCTGTTTCTTTTGATGAAGCACAGAATTCAGAAAATTGGATGGTTGCTATGCAATCTGAATATGATGCTATAATGAAGAATGGTACATGGTCTTTATGTGACTTGCCTCCTGGCAAGAAGGCCATTGGCACTAAGTGGGTATACAAGCTGAAGCGTAAACCTGATGGTACAATTGACAGGTATAAGTCTAGGCTTGTTGCAAAGGGTTATGCGTAGGAAAGAGGCATTGATTTTGATGAGACCTTTGCACCTACATGTTGTATGACTACTGTTCGGAGCATCTGTGCACTTGCAGCCCATCATGGTTGGAATGTACATCAGTTGGACATAAAAACAGCATTTCTGAATGGTGACTTGCATGAAGAAGTGTATGTTTTTCAGACCCGTGGCTTTGTGCAGAAAGGGCATGAAAACAAGGTGTGCAGGTTAAAGAAGGCATTATATGGTTTAAAGCAAGCACCACATGCTTGGTATGAGAAGATACATGCCTATCTAGTTGCACATGGTTTTGAGAACAGTCCAACTAAAAGCATTATATATGTTAAGCATGCTAATGATGTGCTTCTGATCATTGTTGTCTATGTTGACGACATGTTGCTCACTGGTCCTATTGAGAAGCATATTGCTGATTTCAAGGCTGATTTGCATGCCTCATTTGAGATGTGTGATTTGGGGCATTTGCATCACTATTTGGGCATTCAGTTTATGCAAGTTGATGGTGGAATGGCTTTGTGTCAAACAAAATATATTGACACATTATTGCAGCATTTTGGCCTTGAAGACTGTAAGCCTATTGCGACTCCTATGGAGACAGGTTTACGATTGAGTCTTCATGATGCTGGAGATGCATTTGATGTTGTTCTCTATCAGCAGGCTGTTGGATGCTTAATTTACTTATGCATTACTCGGCCACATATTCAGTTTGCTATCTCACAGATGAGCAGGTTTATGCATTGCCCAAGAGTCAAGCATTGGTAGGCGGTTAAGCGCATCTTTCGCTACTTGAGTGGTACTCGGCTACTTGGGTTGTTTTATCCTAAGGGGGGATCACTACCGCCAGATTTGCATGCTTTTTCTAACTCAGATTGGGTTGGTTGCTATGACACTCGTTTGTCCACTAGTGGTTTTTGCTTCATGCTTGGTAGCTCATGTATATCTTGGTTGATCAAGAAGCAGTCTATTGTGGCCACTTCCAGTTGTGAGGCTTAGTATAGGGCAGCTTTCAAATTGACTGCTGAGTGTGTGTGGCTCAGACGCCTTATGGCCTTATGGCTGATTTGGGTGTTGGCCAGTCTTCTGCCACCACCATCTTCAATGACAGTTAGAGCGCATTGGCAGTTGTGAGGAACCCTGTGTTCCATGCTCGCACTAAGCACATAGAGGTGCATTATCACTATGTCAGGGAGAGGTTCTTTTGCTGGGGAGGTCAGCTTGGCATATGTGCCCACGTAGGAGAACATTGCAGACCTTTTCACGAAGGCTCTGCCTAGGGAGAAGTTTGAAGCTTTTCGCAAAGCTTTGGGCTTACTTCCTTTTGTGGAGTGATTTCCACATAGCTTGGCACTTCCTTATACATGAGTGCCAGCTCCTTGTTCACCGCATCACTCCCAGGGGGGATTTGTTGATATATTTAGGAAGTGATATGTTTGAACACACTAGGATTGCCGGGGCACTTTTTTCCCTCTTTAGGAGGGTTTTTTCCCCCAGCTTGTATATACGCTTATTGCCCTAATGGACTACTGATCTTTGTACATTCTCTAGTAATACATTCAGTCTCGTGTGTTGTGCTCCAAGCTTCTTCTTCTTCCTTGTGTTGTTCGCGTGCTTCCGCAGACATCTAACTCCAACAACCAATACATAAGGAAAATGCTAATGTCCATGAATGAGTGAGTTTGCAAGAAAACAAATGCACCATCACTCTCGGTAGATATCCCTTACATATACCAACATGACCACCATACATGTCATAGAAATGAAAAAGTGATACGTGTCATCCTAGATCATCACATGTTGAGCTTGACATCTCAGCACTCCCCCTCCAGCTCAATGTCATGTCCAATAATCCAAGAATCTTCTCAAATTTCTTTAGCTTCTTTGCTCCAAGTGCTTTAGTAATATCAACAACCTGCTCATCTGTCCTCACATAAACAGGATCATTATCACCATCTAATACCTTCTCTCTAATGAAGTGATAATGTACCTCAATATGTTTCTTTCTAACATGAAAAACAAGATTTTGTGCTAAATGAAAGCTCTTAAGATTATCACAATAGATGGTGATCGACTTTTGCACTTCCACACCTAAATTTGCAAGTAGCATCTCTAACTGTAATGTTTCACATGTTGCTATTGCAACACTTGTATACTTAGCCTTTGTACTCAGCAAAGCAACAGTGGGTTGCTTCTTACTACTCCATGTAAGAGCTACACTCCCAAGTAAGAATAGAAAGACATTAGTAGATTCTCTATCTAGAATTCTACTAGCCCAATGTGCATCAATGTATCCATGAACCTACAAATCTACACCAGCTTCATAAAACAATACATAATCCAAAGTAGCACTCACATATTGTAGATTGCATCTCAAGGCATTTAAGTGTGGGTTCTTGGGAACCTACATAAATTGCCAAATCAGCCTCGTAATTGTGAGATATATCAAACTTCCCACAATTTTTCTGTACATAGTAGCATTTTCCAATGCTTCACCTGACGTAATATCCAACTTCAAATTTTGATCTAAAGGCATTGAAATTGGCTTGCAATGAGCCATACCATACTTTTGTAGCATACTCAAGGCATATTGTCTTTGTGACATCCATATACATGTTTTTGTATGTATGAATTCAATGCCCAAGAAATAGCATCGCACACCAAGATATTTCATATCAAATTCTTGCATAAGGAGTTGCTTTACCTCTTTAATGCTTGCTTCATTATCACCTCCTAGAATCAATTCATCAACATAAATAGCCACAATTGTGATTCCATCATCACCCTTCCTTGCATATAGTGAATGATCTACATCACACATATAAAATCCAATGGTGGTTAAGTAGTCAACAATCCTTGCATGCCAAGTAGGAGGGGCTTGTTTAAGCCCATACAAAGCCTTTTGCAACCTGTAAACATATTCTTGGTGCTTTGAATCTTCATATCCTTGTGCTTGGTCCATGTATACTTCTTCATGTAACTCACCATGTAAGAAAGAATTCTTCACATCCATCTAATGCAAAGTCCATCCTTTTGTTGTAGCTGATGAAACAAGTGCTCTGACAATGGACATTTTAGCTACAGGGATGAACGTTTCCTCATAATCAATGTAAACCCACTTGCAACATATGGGTTTCTTTCCTTGTGGCAATGGAACTAGCTTCCATGTTTAATTTCCATAAAGTGCAGCCATCTCCTCATCCATAGCGTTCTGCGAATCTGCATTTCCAATTGCATCTTTGAAATAAGAATTTCAACATCTTGTATTACCTTGGTCATGTAGGAACAATGACAAACCATGTAATTTTCATCATCAATCGTTGCACTAAATTCCACATCCTCCTATATCTTCTTGGCCCTGGGTCACTTCTCCTTGTATCATCTACATGTGCCTTTCTTACTCCTAGAGTCTTCACAGAGAGCAATCCAAGTTCCTCATCGTGGCTCTTTTCTGAACCGCTTGAATCTCCATCAATGTCTTTAAAACTTGTAGATGTTTTACTACCAGCAGAATGCTTTTCTTTACCTTTCTTTGATGTAGTTGATGAATTTTTTGGACTAAAATTCCCATGTAATCTTCCACTCCATGGATTGAGTCGGAACTATTGCTTGATGATGCATTAGGTCCACTCAAAATTTGAGATTCTACACTTGATTTTTCAAGGTTTTCTTTGTCATTTGAGATTAAGTCCTTCTTTAGTATCTGCATATAAGCTTGACATTTCATTAAATACCACATCTCTATGTACCTTCACTTGTCATGTGAGTGGGTTATAGCATTTATATCCCTTTGCTCATGGGAGTACCCAATAAAGATATAGTTTTTAGCTTTTGGATCAAGCTTTGTCCTCAATTCATCTAGAATATGTACATATGCAATACAACCAAAAACTTTCATATACAATAAGTTTGGCTTTTTACTTGTGAACTTCTCTTAAGGTGTAACTTGATGTATAGTAGTAGTCGGAGTTTTGTTCATGATGTATATAGTAGTGTGCATAGCTTTTACCTAGTAGTAATGATTCATATTCTTCTCAGCTATTGAGGCTCTTGCTATTTCTACAATATGTCTATTTTTGTGTTCAACAATGTCATTCTATTGTGGTATGTACCTACATGAATACTGAGGTCAAATTCCATGACTTTTTAGAAAGTTTTTTAACTCATTTGACATGTATTCACCTCCTCCATCAGATATTATTGTTTGAATATACATCCCTATCTATGTTTGACATCTATATCAGATGTATAAGGGTAATATAGCCCTTCATTAATTGTGCCCTTCAAATAATTTAGGATTCTTTTAGTTGCTTCCATCTGAGGCTTCCTTGGGGTGTGCATGTATTGACTTAGCACACTAACTCCATAGCATATATCTACTCTAGTTAGAGTAGCATAGTTCAAGCTTCCAACTAGGCTTTGGCAGCTAGTCACATCTTCAATTGCCTCTCCTTCATGAGCACTTAGCTTATGATTTACCTCCATGGGTGTACTTGCAACCTTTGTATTTTCCATCTTTGAAGAGCATATCTCCAATGTACTTTGTCTGAGTTAGGAACATACCTCTTTCTGTATATACCACTTCCAAACCTAGGAAGTAAGTGAGTAAGCCAAGGTCACTAATCTTGAACTCCTCTTTCATTTGAGCTTTGATCCTCTTGATTCCATCTACATCATTACCTATAATTATTATATCATCCACATATACAACAAAGGTATATGACCTCTGAGTGATTCCTCTTTATAAAGAGGGAAGGATCTACCTTGCTCACCATAAATCCCTTATCCTGCAAATAAGTGACTAATCTATGATTCCAAGTTCTAAGCTTGCTTCAAGCCATACAATGCTTTCCTTAACTTGCACACATATTATGGATATGATTTATCTTCAAAACCAGGAGTTTGAGTGATGTATACCTCCTCTAAAATCCAACCATTTAGAAAAGCATTTTTAACATCCATTTGATAGATATTCCAATTCTTTGAAGATGCTACACTCATGAGTACTCTAATTATAGGCATTTTTTCCATAAGTGAGAATGTCTCTTCCTAATCTATACCTTGGGTTTGAGTAAACCCCTTAGCCACAAGCCTCGCTTTCTACCTATTAATTGAGCCATCAGAATTCTTCTTTACCTTGTAAATCCATCTTGAGCCAAGTTGATAATTCTTCATAGTTCGTATCCTATGCTATATAAATAGATTTTTTAGTGACCAAAGGTGTCATAGCCCTACCTTTCCGGCTTCTTTTTCTCTCTAGTAGATCTCCTTATAGTTTTTTGAGATGATTCTGCCACATCTCTCAACTCCTGCACTTTAGCTTTGCCTTTGGAGTCCCAAGAATTAATTTCTCATCTTGGAGTCTTCTGATCACCATCAAAGTCACTTGAGTCTTCATGTGTATGCTCATTCCTCTTTGACAATGTTGCAAAGTCTTCCTCTAGGTCATAGGAAAGTTTGATTTTCTTGCAATCATCTTCAAACCAAGATTTGTTTTCATCAAAAACAACATCTCTACTAACAATGAAACCTTTATTGGTTGGATTATATAATCTATAACCTTTTTTATTAAGATCATAGCCAATGAATATGTATTTCTCTACCTTTGGATCCAATTTGCCTCTTATTTGTGAAAGTATGTGTGCATAATCTATGCACCCAAAGATCTTGCAATGGTCAAGGCTAGTTCTTCTTCCATTCCATGCTTCATAAGGTTTCATCCCATCCAATTCTTTTGATGGGATTCTATTGATCAAATAGGTGGCTATGGATATAGCCTCTGCCCATAGGTAATTGGGAAACTTTTTCTCATTTAACATTGACCTTGTAGCCTCCACTATGGTTCTATTCCTCCTTTCTACCACTCCATTTTGTTTTGGAGTATACCTTGTTGTAATCTGTCTTTTGATTCATCTCTCTTGAATATAAGAATCAAAGTCATGGGAGAAATATTCTCCCCCTCCATCTGACCTTAGCCTCTTTAAATTCTTTCCTATTTGATTTTCAACAAGTGCTAGATATTGCTTGAAACAAGAGAACACTTCATCTTTATGCTTCATAAAGTATAGTATTGTCCATCTTCTACAATCATCAATGAAAGATACATAATACCTAGATCTAGAGATTGAAGGCTCCTTGCTTGGCCCCCATACATCTTTATGGACTAGCTCCAATAGGTCTCCATGAATGTATCCCTCCATTGTAAATGGTTGCCTATGAGACTTGCCAAATTGACAAGCACTGCATTTTTAAATCATGTGTTTCTTGAAGATATTTGATAAACCAAGCACACTCTAATCCCTACTAATTTGCTTTAGATCCCTCTCACCTATATGAGCTAAAATCTTGTGCCAAATTTCCAATTCTACTAATGTTTGACTACCATAATTCAACAAAGCAATGTTCATAGTATATTGGAGTTCAAATGTAAATAATCTAACTTACTTTTCTCCTCTTGCTATCCTCTTGAATTCATGGATCCTCAACAAATTCTCCATTCTTTTTTAATTTGAGTTGCAATCCTTTCTCAACAATCTGAGCAACACTTATGAGATTTTTGGTTATTGTTGGCACATACAATACCTTGCTCAATAGCTTCATATTACCATATAAAGTCTTTATGTTGCCTATCTTCTCCATTGGATGCTTTGTCTCATCTCCTATTTGGACTTCATGTCTATTCCTTGGACCCTCCAAGTCTGAGAGTAGAGCAACATTCCCTACTACATGATTTGAGCAACCTGAGTCTATATAGAATACATGTTCATCTGCTTTACCTTGCTTCATGTTCGTATTCATCAGAAGTAATGAGTCCTCTTGAGTTTGATAGTTTGCATAGTTGTTATAGTCTCTCCCTCCTCTGTATCCTCCTTGATAATTATTGTTGTATGATTTGTTGGTGTTGTTGTTGTTGTAACCATTGTTCTTGTTGAATCTACCTCTTGAGTTCCATAACCTCCTCTATTGTAGCCTCTTCCTCTTTGGTTTCTAGGGTTCTTGAAACAATTCTCAGTGATGTGATTAGCTAAGCCACATATGGCACATGGGGAGGATCTTTGAGATCTCCCCCTCCCTTATCTTTCTCCTCTACCTCTTCCTCTTGAGCCTCTACCTCTACCTACAAAGTTTGTTTGAGAGGTACTACCTTCATCATCAAGATTTTTACTCTTGCCTTTACCAATATTATTCTTGTTCTTATCTGTATATAGGGTAGAGGATTGATTACCTTTTGAGTTGTCTCCATTCTTCATAAGCTTTTCCTCATGTGTGAACAATTGTCCCATGAGGGTGTTGAAATCAGGAACCTGCATATCCATTTAGAGGTCTATGGTTGTGGTGAAAGCTTCCCATTTTTCATATGCCTTTATTCCACTTATCAATTGCCTCACTATCTACTCTTGATCTGATATGTCCTTCATTTTGCTGATAAAATCAATCACACTTTGCTTGGGCATCTTCTTGAGTGTAGTGAACTCCATCAATAGTTGGTTTTCTCTTGCCTTAGTACTTGCTGAGACGAATGCTTCAAGATCATTCCAAGTCTCTTGTGAAGTCTTGCAATTCATGATGTGTGGAAGAAAAAAAATCAAAGATTGAGTTAAGAATGTATGACTTGGCTAAAGCATCCTAGGAGCATGATGTGGTTAACCTCTCTTGTTCTTCTTGAGTTGCTTGTCCTTTGCTTCTGAAGATTGGCATCATCTCATCTCCAAAAATGTAGCCATAGAGGTTTCTCCCTTGAATATAAGCTTCCATTCTAAGTGATCAAGCTGCGTAATTACCTTGATCTAGTTTGTCTATGAATGAAGGAAATCCATCTCCCATGTTGATTTGTCGTTGCTCTGATACCACTATGAGGAGATGGTTGGGTATGCTCCAAAGATGAGCTAGTGTTGCACAAAACTTGCTCTACACCTGCCATGTTGACCCCAAGGATTCTTACTAGACTCCTTTGGCTTTACAATAATGCATTTACAACCACTAGGTACTTTGGAACATCATTCCCAAAGGTTTGTATCAAAACAGATAACTTGCATATGTAAGGAGTTTGAGAAAACCTTCTATTTTGGGAATGCAAATGCTCATTATTTTGCTCAGAGCTCACAACCTGGCATGAATTGACTAGATATCTTTTGCACATATCAAGTTCAATTATATATCTAACCAAAGCAAGTTATTTCATGGATTTAGAGGCACTATACACTAAGAAATGAGTTTAGCAACTCAGGGGGTCATTTCAACATTTCACGAACAAGATGATGTATAGACAAACTCGACTTCATCAATTCATATCTCAAGATTGGCTGAATTAAAAATCAAGCAAACTTGATATCTGAATAGGAAACACGTCACTCTAACTATACCAAGTTAAAGTGGAGCAAATGATTGAGTACACACAGAGAAAGCCCTTCTACAAAATCACTAAAATGATGAAGATGCAATAGAGAACAGTAGACAGAAATGAGCTTGAAGAAATGTATCAAATTATGTATGCTAATGAACGTATGATACAAGGGAAGCATAGTGGACTACTCATAATTATGTTGATCTCACGATATGCTCAAGGATTTATCCCAATAGCTCTCAAAATGACTCAAATATTCTTGTGACTAAAAATGCCTCTATTTATACTCATCATATGAGTTTGAATTTGGGTGGTTTAAATTGGTTCCTTCTACCTCATGAGTCTTGGGTTTAGCTCCCTAAATTAATGAAGTTCTATTCTTTCTTGACTTTTACATTTATCCAAAGGTAAATACACCAATATTGACAAAAGGGTGTTCATATGTGGTCCTCCATGTGAGGTATATGAATTGATGAGTAGTCCTGAATACTTAGCCAAGAACTTAGGCTTGCTAAATGCAACAACACACACACACACACACTATATATATATATATACATATATTAAAAAATAGAGTTTTGAGTTTTTATATTTCACATAGATAAATACAAAATTAGGCTTTTATGATACCGTATGAAAGATTGTGTAATTGTCTATGTATGTGTGCATGTGTATGTGAATTTTGTATGTCTTTGTGTGTGTGTGTGTCAATGTGTGTGCAACATGCATCTATGTGTGTATAGATATGCATGTGTTCAAGGGTATATATATATATATATATATATATATATATATATATATATATATATATATATATATATATATATATAAGTGTGCATGTGTATTTGGGCATGTATGTGTATGCATTATGTGTGCATATATGACATGAGTGTGCATTGTGCATGTTTTTCTATCCCTATAGTTAGTGAAGGTCAAGAAAATTTTGACCAAGTAATGGAAGGAGAGGGTAGAAAAAGTGAAGATGATTACAAAGGAAAGATAGTAGAATAAGTGATTTAATATAGTGAATGATATCAAATACTCAAACATATCTATAGTTTTAACGGAGGTTATCTCAAGATACTGATGACTATGACCACCACGTGCTAGAGAGATGACTCTCCTCCCAACCATATGTCTCTAAATATAGCTCTCTCCAAGGGATTCCCTACTAGGGCAAGTGAATACTAACCATCCAAGTATCTGCTATGTAACTACATCGTGCACCAAATGTACTAGTTAACTCAAGTTAACCCAAGTGGATGCTTCTAAAAAGGCTCTATAGTTGTTTGGGCAAAACTCTCTCCCCATGCTTCCCATGGAGGTTGAACCCAAGGCCTCCTCCTTCACATCCTTAAGACTTAAACGCTAGGCTAAGTGGATTACTTGATTTCTCTTGGGGTTGAACATAAGGCCTCCTCCTTCACACCCTTAAGGCTTAACCACTAGGCTAAGTGGATTACTTGGTTACAATAGCACATGACCTTCTATGTAAGTCTAGTCTTGAGATCTTTGGTTATACACATGAGTGATCAAATGGTGTTTGATTTCAGATTTTTCTCAATCAATTGGACCCTTAGATCATAGAATTACTTAATTGCATCCTTCCCCCTTGGAAAAATATTTTTTCCTCAAAAATAAAGCTATATAAATAATGTAGGAAGCCATCAAGCCTCATGTTCTAAAACTAGAAGAACATGTTTCATTTTTGTGGTGGGATCCCTACCTAAATTTTTCAAAACATCATCTAGCTTTGCACTTTGATAAATTGATCAAAGTAAAAAGTAGTGAATAAATAATAAGGGTAGATCTAAAAACATATCTGGCCAATTTGTTGTTTTACTAGGTGCGATGTGGGCATGAACATGTGAAATGGGTCGAATCCAATCACTAGTCCATTTTTGGGCATGATTGATGTATGGAATTATTAATTTAGGTGGGATTTCTATCTCTATCAAGACTTTGAGAACTCTTTGAATTGGAAAACTAGGAGTCTTGTTGTCACAAACATTCAACTTGCATGTTTGTACTATGGATCACTCCCAACCAATATTTACTGGAGACCTACTTTTTTCTAATGGGCTTAAAAATCTATTGAGCCCATAAAAGTCATATTGGTCAAAGTCAACCATAGTCAAAGTCAAAAGTTCAAAGTCAAACCAATCAAATTCAACATGTCTAAGGTCGAAGTCAACATGTCTAAGGTCAAAGTCAACATGGGCAAAGTCAAAGCATTCAAAGTTTGGGTGTCAAGGTGCACAGGTACTGCACAATCAATTGTTCACAAAGGTTATATTTTGCAGAAAGTTGGATGCAAGTTGCAAAGTGTCTTTCTCTCATTTCTCTAAGGTTCAAAGTGTTTTTAAAGTGTTTGGAAGGTTCAGCTGAACCCTCTCTTAGGTGCACATTTGAAGAATTAAAAGGAAAAATGTGAAGGTATGTGAAGCGGAAGCGTATGCAAAAGTGAAAATATGGCCCCCGAATCAAAATTTTTGTTTTATTCTAAAGTCACTATAGGACAAAACAGGGATTTGTTGGCTACCCACATTTGAAGATAATCTTGGGACATCAAAGTGAGCACCAAGATACTCTAGCAGTTAGGAGCATACGTGAACCGACAATCAAATCAAGGCAAGGCATTATTCTTGGTTAGACTAACCAAGGTGAGCATAGTATACACTAGGAGAGAGAAGAGCAAGAGACAGACAGTGAGTGTGTGACGTAGAGAAGTAAAGTGCAAGGTGTGCAAGAAGAGTGACTTAGAAGTGTGCAGAGAAGTACTAAGCCATGCAATCAAAGGTCACAAGGTCCCATTGAAGCTGTGTTCGTGTCGATAGAAGGTGTCCATCCCTCTTCCTATTGGAAGCTTGAGTGCAAGGTGTGCACAAGTGAAAGCTCCTCGAGAAGGTGGAGGTCAGGTTTAGAGAAGCTCGACAATAGCAAGAACCTTGGGTACTTTGTAACTTTATTGATTGTGCACTCTTTGGGATTTCGCACAGAGAGCATTTGGATTGTATTGTACATCACCATTGTATTTTTCTCCTTATAATCAATCTATAGAAGCTTCTGGTGTCTGTATCTTTCTTCTTATCTTTCTCTCTTCTCCTACAAACACTCAAGCCCCTTCCTGCACAAGAATCCCCCAACAAAATTTGGCATGCCTGGTGGGACCACAAGGAGACTTGAGCATAGGAGAAGCAAATTGAAAGGTGTAGGAGAGTTCAAGAGTACCGACAATACTATACTGACTTAAGAGCTTGAGGGTCCCTTGCAAAGCAACAAGAACGAAGGTTATTCAAAGATCAACCAGCCCATTGTCATCGACATCATCAGTAAAGAATATGAAATCCCAAGTAGATTTGGAAACTTTACTTTCTAGATTGAATATCAAATTTCCGTCCTTTAGAGGGCTACCACAAGAAGACCCAGATGAGCACATTAGGAGATTCTTAGCCTTATGTAAAACAAGGGGTCTGATGGGAAGAGAACACGCATTTTTTATTCTTTTCCCTGCAACATTAGAAGGGCTAGCAGACAAATGGTTTAGTTAGTTTGTTGATTACCATTTCACTGCATGGGACTTGATGAAGGAAGCATCTAGGACACAGTTCCAACAAGGGAACACAACTGAAAAAATTATTGAAGAATTAGAAAATTTAAGACTAGGTCCTGGGGAGAGCTTCCCATAATTTGTTACCAGAGCTAAGGCATTAATGGCCAAAATGATAGACCCTCCCCATGATTTTTTTATCAAGAAGTGGCTGTCTAAACCACTTCCCTTATGAACACAACGTAAAATAAAGGAGTTAGTTTTATCGACAACAACAATAGAAGAATTTATCAATACAGCTACAAGATTGGAGCAAATTAGACAGTAGTATGGGGCAAGCGCTTCCAATTTATCATATTCTACAAAACTAGAAGACCCAGTAATTCACCTAAGGAAAGAACTTGAGAGCTTGAAAAGGAATAAGCCACACAAAGAGGAGGAGAGTGCAATAACTCAATTGAGGCATGAAATTGAAACATTGAAGTTACAAAAGGTAGATGAAGCCCAAGTAGAGGAGCTGACCCAGCTTCGATAGGGGTTGCAAGAACCCAAGGGGGGTGGCATCAAAAGTTGACTATGGTGTACCATGTGTAGTAAGCAAGGCCATGTGGTAAATGAGTGTCCATTGTTAAGTGTAACTTGCCAGCTATGCAGGAAAGCTGGTCATGAATGTCAGTCAAGAGGGATGGCAGCACGACCTTATTGGCACAAGGAGGTGCTCAATTCTCAACCAATGTAATGGCGGCAGCCCCTAGCCAAGGTAACAACTATAACCAAAACCCTAGAAATATATATGGAAATGGGCCTAGAAGGCCAATTATCTATTTTAGGTGTGGATAATGTGGACACTATCAACGTAAATGCACCCTACTAAATAATGCCCCTCCTTGCATGAATTGCTTAGATGCTAGGGATCATTATACAAATTGTTCCCACAATACAAAGCATCTACATCTAGGCCCCATCTCCAAATGATCTCGATAGATAATCATGGAGTAGTAGAAGGAACCAATGTTGTACAATCACCATCCACAATAGTGGTACAATTAGAAGAAATCGACTCCATGGTCATGCAGACAAGAAATAAAGGGAAAATTCTAGAAGGACCAAGACAGGGATCAAGTACTTTTGGAACTTACAAGGACCAGAGGGTACATCAGATCAAATCAGATATATATGAAGATGCAAAACAAGAGAAAAAGTCTTCAACAAAATGTGAAGAGATAACACAAAAAGAAGATTTTTTGGAGACTAATAATGCCATTGGGAATGCATACAGCGCGGCCCACAAGAAACTTGAGAAATCAAACAGCAAAATTGATCTTAGGGAATCTAAAGCTTCAAGATTATTCAAGTCAATCAAAAAAGAGGTTAGTTTTCTTGAGTTGATAAAAATGGATGCAAAATTCAGGTCTGAAGTACTACAGATTATTGATGAGGCTTCCTCATCCACCTTAGTGGCCAAGACTACTACATTGGGTCAAGGGAAGGGTGTAGAAGAAGCACCTCTCACAGACTATGAGAGTCCAAGATTGACAGTAACAATTAAAGGACTAAAGTTACAAGGAGTCATTGTGGATGGTGGATCCAGCATAAATTTGATGTCTAAGCATACAATGGAGAAGCTTGGACTACGCCCATCCAGAATAGCCCACTTCACTGTCACTTTGGCACATCAAAGCAAAGTAAGGCCAATGGGGATGATCCCAAAAGTTCCACTGGAAGTACAAGGTAATCTCCTTTGGATTTTGTGGTATTAAGACTTCCCCAGGTAGAAGGAGGATTTCCCCTCTTGATTGGAAGACCATGGCTGAGGCATGCAATTGTCATGCATGACTGGGGTAAAGACACTATGTGAGTACAATAGAAGGGACAGGAACTTAAACAAATATATTTAGAGGAGGGTCCAAATCATCAAGGGAACACCAGCATGATGCAATCAGTTGGCATTTGCATGGAACAAGAAATGGAGGACCAACCACAATTAGAGTTCATGGAGGAAGAAGACATTCTAAATTGGCTGCAAGCAGGCAACTCTTCCTCTTGTTTTCGAGCTTTTCTAAATAATTCTTGCACAGATGAAAGTTATGATGAAAAGAAGGATAAAGTTCAAGTGGATGGATTGGGAGAACCCATCACAGACCATAGAAGGGGGAGGAAGATACCTCTCAAGTACAACTTGGAGGAGGATCCGACAACAATAGGGAAGGAAGTTACTGAAGTTAAAGATAAGGTAAAACATACTAGTGATGAATGTTCTTTTCCAATTCAAGAAATTCCTACACGATGGATGTAGGACAAAGAGGAATATATTGAGACGCAGGACACTCCTACTTATGCAACAATGCAGGAAAAGCTATTGGAGGAAAACAGGGTTGGAGATGAGCATGTAGATACCATGGTATATAGAAACCCTGTCAAAGAAGTACAATTAGGCACTCAAGAAAATAATGGTCCTGTTTTGGTGGTCACTTGGTTGTGAAGCCACCTTGAGCTACTTGAAAACGTAAAATCTTTCTTGACACACTATGGAGATGTTTTTGTGTGGCATTATAAGGACTTAGAAGGAGTGCCTGCCACTTATGGAGAGCACAGAATTCCTCTTGTTGATGGAGCTAAACTAGTAAGAGGAAAGAGTTATAGACTTAACCCAAAATATGCGGAAGCTATTTACTTGGAAATACAAAAGATGGAGGATGCAAGAATCATCATTCCTATGGAACACTCATAATGGCTTTCTCCAATGGTTATAGTACCAAAGAAGATACCAACAAAATCAGGGTTTGTGTTGACTTTAGAGCACTCAACAAGGTAACATTTCCAGATGGATTCCCCATGCCTTTTGCAGAGTAGATCATTGAAGAAGTGGTTGGACACGCATTATATAGCTTTATGGATGGCTTTAGTGGATATAACCAAATATCCATCCACCCAAAGGATCGTGAAAAGACTACTTTTATCATATCCTGGGGTATATATGTGTATGTAAAAATGCCATTTGGACTTAGAAATGCTCCACCCACCTTAAACATGATTGTCAACCTCATTTTTGGACCCTTATTGCTGGAAACACTTAGAATTTTCATATGACTTTTCTTCATTTTCAAGATCTCACAAGGAGATCCCTTTGGATTGCTTGGATAATCACTTAAGATAGTTGCAGAATGTTTTTAAAAGATGCAGGGAAACTAAACTAAAGCTGAACCTAAATAAATATCATTTCCTCATGATAGAAGGAACCCTCTTGGGACATGTGGCATCTTCTAAAGGTATGGCTCCGGACCTTGATAAAATTATTTCTATACTAAAGTTACCTCAACCCAACTCTCCTAAAGAGATTCAAAGCTTCTTGGGGCATATTGGGTACCATAGAAGAATTATCAAAATGTATGCAGAGATAGCCAAGCCACTAGCTAGACTTATTGGTAAAGAAGTACCCTTTAAATGCAAAGAAGAAGAAGAGAATGCTTATCAGATATTAAGGTCCAAATTGGTGGTTGCACCCATTCCTATCACACCCGATTGGTCAAAACTTTTTCATGTACATGTAGATGCCACTGCATATGCAGAGGGTGCAGTTTTGGCTCAACTCAATGAAGAATACAAACTTGACAGACCTATTTAGTATGCTAGTCCAATTTTGACTAAGGCTGAAACAAATTATAGCACCACAGAAAGGGATGCCCTAGCAATGGTTCTCATTGTACAAAAGTTTCATCATTATTTGCTAGGTGTGAAATTTGTTATCATCAGTGATCATCAACCACTCAGGTATTTATTGAACAAGCCACAAGCGACTGGGAGGATATGGAGGTGGCTACTTTTGTTCCAGGAGTTTGATTTTTCTGTAGTCCATAGACCAGGTAAAGAAAATGTCATGGCAGACCGCCTCAGAGAAGTAAAGTGCAAGGTGTGCAAGAAGAGTGACTTAGAAGTGTGCACACAAGGTTCCATTGAAGCTGTGTGCACATCGACAGAAGGTGTCCATCCCTCTCCCTATTGGAAGCTTAAGTGCAAGGTGTGCGCAAGTGCAAGCTCTTGGAGAAGGTGGAGGTCTGGTGCAAAGAAGCTCGACAGCAGCAAGAACCTTGGGTACTTTGTAACTTTGTTGATTGTGCACTCTTTTGGATTTCACATAGAGAGAATTGGGATTGTATTCTACATCACCATTGTACTTTTCTCCCTATAATCAATCTATAGAAGCTTTCGGTGTCTGTATCTTTCTCTCTTCTCCTGCAAACACTCAAGTTCCTTTCTACACAAGAATCCCCCAACAAAATCTTATGTAAAATGTAGCAGAAAGTTTTCCATTTACTTGTGGTCAATCTTACTTTAACATTGACCAAATCAAATCCAAAGTGAAAATTTTCCAAATTAGGATACTTTTCTCAAGCATCTTTAGCTTTCAGTTCTTGGGAATTTTCAATCTTATGAACAATTCCTAACTTGTCTTTTCTAGAGTATATTGAACTCTATGAAAGTCATTAGAGTTATGCTTAAAGCAAACTCAAATGAAGAAGTCAAATCAGACTTAGCATCTTTTAAAGATTAAATGGGTTCTTATATATAACATCTATCTGGGATGTTTAATTTAGTTACCATGTTCCAATAGGCTAACCCTGGAGTTTTATGAAAAGAATCAGATATCATATCTGAGTCAAATCCAAAAGATTCGGAAAGTGAAAAGAAAAAACTAAAAATCTGTACAACCAATTCAAACTTCTAAGATACTTGAACATGTTGTGATTCAAACTCTAGGTGACTCAAGACTTCAACTTCTCAAGCATCTGTTTCAATATTATATTGAAGAAATTTATCTATCTTTAAGAGAAATAAACTAGATTCTCAAAAGGTTTCATGGAGTAAATCTAAACATAATTCAACCACAAGATATTAGTGTGGTATCCAACATCAGTGTGTCAACCCACTAAGATTCTAATTATGATATTGTACTCAAAATAATGCTTCACTTGAGACTAAGTTCATTCATTTATTCAATCTTTATGACTGCTTATTGGGAATGCAATTCTTGTGCATTCTTTGCGTCAAAGGATTGAATTTATTGAGTTACACTAAAAACTTGGTGCTTGACTTAGTCAGTCTAATCCTTAGTTGAAATGATCTTTTCAATGTCAAATTTTGTTGGAAGTGGGTTGGCCTCAATAACAATAAATCAGAGGTTTACAGAAGCTTCCAACACATGAACCTTAGCATACACACCTTATGCTCAAAAAGATGATGAGTGAGAGATAGAGAGAGAGAGTAGACAAGTTTTTCCAAAGTGTATGGTAAGCTAGAATGCTGACCAACATATCTTATATTCAAGTGTCAAATTACAATGTGTGAAAATGATACAAATTGACAAGATCTAAATCTAGGCAAAAATAGGAACTAGATACAAGAAATTGTGTGCAAAGTGCCTAAGAGGTATGAAGAGTGTGTGTGTGTGTGTGTGTGTGAAAGAGAATATGGAGAATATGAACAATTAAGAACTTTTTTATAGCAAACCATAATCTTGATTATCCCTAAATCAAAAACTACTGAACGAACAAGTAGGATAGAAATAGACGTGTTACTCATAGTATCTCATGGTTGGCTGATACGAACTCCTCCAAGTAACTCTAGATGTAGATCACACCTCCTCCAAGTGTGTAAGAACACTTGCTCCTTGATCACCAAGTGTAGAGCCTTGAACTCCTTGCGTGATGATCAAACAATGAATCTTGGCCTTCTTTATGTAGCTATAGTAACTCCTTAAAAAGCACTTTCCCAAAAGCAAAACACAAGCAATTGCTTCATTTCTATGCTAAAAAACAACTTTCAGCACTGATGAAAAATTAGCTGAAACTATCAAAGTAAAAAAACATCCATGTTCGTTGTGCCCATTGGGTTTCAAATCCAAGTGCATTGCTTGCAAAGTGTTTGTTCTAGCCACGATGCCATATGTTTTTCCTTGTGAAGGGGCTACTAAAGACTATTGATATGCTACAGTTAGTTGAGGATTTCGGACAATTTGACATTGTTTCCAACAATCCCCCCTTCAATGGCATAACGGACATTCTCACTTGTAGGTATGTAGACTAGCTCAATATGCTTCTTAGATACCTTTTCGTAGTAATGAACCTCTATATGCTTTACCCTAGCATGATGAACAGGTTTAATAGCAATAGCACTCTGACTTTCTAAAAAAACTTGAACTAGAAGATGAAATTGAACATCAAGATACTCAGAATCTTTTGTAACCAAACTGATTCAAGTGAAGTTGTAAAGGAAGCCCTATACTCTGCTTCACTTGAAGATGTAGCAATTGTAGGTTGTTTCTTGGATAACCAATAGATAAGAAAATCTCCTAGAAAGAAACAATAGCCACTAGTGCTTCTTCATGAGTCTTTATGACCTGCCCAATCAAAATCTGAAAAACTTTTAAGTAAGAAATGTGAGGACTTCGGAAATACCATACCATAATTGGAAGTTCCCTTTAAATATTTGAAAATTTTTTTAACAACTTTCCAATGAACCTTGAATGGACTCTACATGAACTTGATACTTGAGAAACTACAAATTTAATGTCCGGATGTGTATTACATAGATATATCAAGCAACATACTACTTGACTATATAATGTAGCATTAAAAGGTTCTGAATCTGCTTCCAACTATAATGATACATTGACATCCATAGGCGTCTGCATAGGCTTGGAATCTGACATCTCAAACCATTCCAATAATTTCTCAATGTATTTATGTTGTCTCATGTCAATATACTCATTTTTGCACATGAATTCAATCCCAAGATAATGATTCAAAAAACCTTTCTTTCATGCATAACATTTGATAACTAACCTTTCTTTAGTAGCATTCCTACCCTAGTAGAGATTCTCTAACTCCAACCAAGCCTAACGAGAGGTTTTGCATGACTTGATTTAGGGTATAATATAGCTCTTGACTCCCATAGAAATACATGAAAGTGCTTGTGCATCCCTTAAATCCCATCTAAATTTCTCTTCTATAAGAAATAATCTGATACTGGTAACATTGACTCCTAGTGATGAAGTGGCCCGTTCTTCTTCACTAACCCCCTGTTGAGCAGAAAAAGGAATAGGGGTTCTTCTAGAAGATAAAGTAGCTTCTTCTCTGACTTGCCTTGGCCTTGGATAAGTTCCATTGACGATACTAACAGATTCAACATGATAAAACTCCACATTGGATAATTAGACATTACTTCAAGCTTGTCTTCATTCTCAAGTCTATAATCACTCATCTTGTGAAGGCTGTATGTCAACTATGCTCTGATACCAAATGTTGGAAGTTGGGTGGGCCTCAATAACAATAAATCATAGGTTTATAGGATCTTCCAATACATGAGCCTTAGCATACACACCTTAATACTCAGAAAGATGATGATTGAGAGAGAGAGAGAGTAGACAAGTTTTTCCAAAAGTGTACGGTAAGTTAGAATGATCACCTACATTATCTTATATTCAAGTGTCAAATCACAATGTGTGAATATGATACGAACTGACAAGATCTGAATCTAGGCAGGAATAGGAACAACTTCAATAAAACAATCGCCACTGATAAAAAAAATTAGTTAAAACTATCAAAGTAAAAAAATGTTGTCGACATGGCAAGGCTCAGTTGATGGATCAATTCAACAGCGGGTCATACGGTGCACATAGGGTGCTTTAGGTGAAACTCACATGATGAGAAGAAAACTTGAAGAGATTGACTAGGTCAATAGTAAAACAAAAATGTTAACTCGGCAAGAAATTTTGGACAAACTAGTTCATTAGTATAAAGGTCAGTATATTTTTAATCTCTTGTATTGATCATTTCAAAAGCATAGAAGAGCTTAGTAGTTTTTTTCATAGATCAAGCTCTAGTTAATTTTAAGATACAAGGTAGGTTTCGTTTATTGCACACAAATAACATTTCAAAACAAAGTATCTTGGATAAAGTTTAAGAAAGTAAGTGTTTAAGAAAGGATTTGATTATTTTATTCATTGTATAAGATAAATTGGGAAATGATATATGTAGCCAAACGCACCATGTGATCAAAACTGACTCTTACACAATGTGTTTGATGCAGCAACGTATGTTTTGGATTTCAAAGTTGAAGAACAAAACTATCAACGTTCACTTTGAAACAGCATCATGATTAAACATGAAACAATTAGAAGATGCATAACTACATGCAAGAAAACATATCAATCCCTTTGTTGACGTCAATGTAAGTCAATGTTTTGTTTCAAAGAAGTAACAACGACTAAATGAGTACAGCCACACTTTCCATATATAAATTTATCTTCATAACCATTAGCACCGAAAGATGAGCACAAATTCATAGGGTGAACACATGATGCCAATGCCAAGCCTCATATGGAGTGATAGACTACAATGCTTTAGTGGGACACCTATCAAATACATATGTTGCACACATGACAGTCTCAAGCCAGAAACTGTGGTAAAGCCCGACTATTGATCATACACCTCGCCATCTCCATGAGTGACATGTTCTTCCGTTCAGCAACTCCATTCTGCTGAGGTGTATATGGCACTATATACTGATGTTTTATCCCACCTTTAGCTAGAAATGCATTAAAGTCAGAAGACATATATTCCCCTCCTTCATCAGAATGGAGGGTGCCCATTTTACATGCTAACAAATTTTCAATGAAAAGCAAAAACTGTTTGAAGCACATAAACACCTCGGACTTTGATTTGAGTGGATATACTCATGCATGCCTAGAAAAATCATCAATGAAAGTCACGAAGTAAAGATATTTTCCAAAAGAAGGTGTCTGCATAGGACTAGAGACATCACTATGTACAAGCTCCAATTTTTGAGTAGCTCAAACTGAACCATCTTTTGGAAAGGAGGAACGCTAGTTGTTGGTCCAATTCAAGCATTCTCACTTGGCTTGGAACCTTAGAAACTTGTTTTTAGAAATTTGGAAGTTTAATTCACTTGAAGAAAGGACCATGTGAACTTATGCTTATAAGTTCTTACTTCTTTACCCAATGTAAAAGTCTATATGACTTGGCATCTCATGTAATCACACCTACTTGATAGATTCGTGGAAAAAGGTAGTTGATTAATGGAGAGAATATCTCCCTACATTTATTGGAGTGATCATAGGAGATTTGAATTTGAATTCAAACTCAAATTCAACTCAACTCCTATAAAAAGTGTAAGTCAAAAGTCGCGGTTGTCTAGCACCATTCCCAAGGCTAACATCTGTGATCATTGAGTGTGTGAGTGCTACCCTATAGCCTACACATCTCCAACTCATTAGGCTACATCTATCAAGCCAATGAGATTGTACATTCATGTGAACTAATAGAAAGATTTACATTCACTATCTCTGGTTTTCTCTGAGTCATCATCTCCAAGTCTGTCAACTTCAACAAGGCATATCTCAGGATCTACTGAACCAAATCAAGTGATTCAAGGCTTGTTGGAACCAGCACAAAGTATTCTACAAGAATACAAATTTTGAAGAAGTTTGGTTCAGCCAGATTCGAGAAATCGCCATCGAACTGCTTTCTGGTATTTTTCTGCAGAGCTCCTAAAAAGTCGGGAGTGTCCCCAACTTTGCTAAAGTGATTTCTCTGAGTATAGTGTATCATTTTATCTCATTCCACTTGCAAATGGTAGCTTACTAAGCTAATAGAATATCTCTAGAAGGAATTTTGCCAATTGTAACTGTACTGGTTATACTGAGTGAAAGACTGAGCAGGTATCATGACAAAAATAGAAAGTTTTTGAGCTTTGTGATTTACAAACTTATCTGTTTTGATCAAGTCATTACTCAAATCCTTTTCAAAGTACATATAGCATATTTTGGTATCATTTGGAAGCTCAAGGAGTCTACTAAGTATATCTGGAGTCAAAGAGGGTTGGTGCAAAGCAGGATTAGCAGCATCTACTCAATCTTCTTAGTGCATCCAACCATTTCTCCCAATAGTGGTATCAGAGCAAATAAGGTAAACATGGGAGATGGTTTTCCTTCATTCATTGACAAATTGGACAGGAACAATTACCAAGCTTGGTCTCTAAGGATGAAGACCTATCTACAAGGAAGAAGCTTATTTGGATTCATCTCAGGAGATGAGAAATTGCCCTCATTCAAAGCTAGAGGACTACCCACCAAGGATGAACAAGAGAGGCTCAACCAATGGTGTGCAAAAGATGCATTGGCAAGGTCTTATCTTCTTAACTCTATATCTGATTTCCTTTTACCTCACATCAGGAATTGTAAGACTTCCCAAGAGACTTGGGAAACCTTGTCATCATACTTTTCTTCTAACACAAGAGCCAGAAAGAATCAATTGTGGATTGAATTCACAACCCTTAGGAAGCAACCAAAGCAATCAGTCTCAAAATTTGTGACCAAGATCAAGGATGTGGCAGACCAATTAGCAAGCATTGGAGAGGAGATTGAAGAGGAACAAATAGTAAGGCAAGTAACCAATGGACTAAAGGCAGATGATAAGTGGGAGAGCTTCACCACTGCAATGGATCTCTACATGGACATGCATACCCCAGATCTCACATCTCTTATGGGCCAATTATTCACACATGAAGCAAAGTTTACAAAGGCTGGAGATCAATCAAAAGGTAATAACCCCTCTGCTCTATATACTGATAAGAAAGTTAAGGATAAAGGTAAAGGGAAGAAGCAAGAAGAAGAAGGCTCTACCTCCCAAGCTAATTATGCAAGGAGAGGTAGATCATCAAGAGGCAGGGGCAGAGGAGGTAAGCAAGGTAGAGGGAGACCCTACAACTCATCACCATGCACCATTTGTGGATTGTCTAACCATACCACAGATGAGTGCTACAGAAATTATAAGAATCAGAGAGGAAGAGGCTATCAAAGAGGTGGATACTCTCAAGGCAGAGGTAGATTCAACCAACACCAAGGCTACAATGGATACAACAATCAGTACAACAACAATTACAACCACAACCACAATGGTAACTACCAAGGTGGATTCAGAAATAGAAGGGATTACAACAACTACACAGAGGAGCAAGATGACTCCCTATTGATCATGAATATGACCTCCAAGGCAGGTACAAATGATGATCATTTATTTTATATTGATTCAGGGTGTTCTAACCATGTAGCTGGTAATGTGGCACTACTCTCTGATTTGGAAGAACCCAAGGGCAAACATCAGGTACAGACATGTGATGATACTAAACATTCTGTTGTAAAGATTGGAAATGTGAAAACTTGTGATGGAAACCAGAACCTATTGAGCAGGGTACTTTATGTACCAACCATTACCAAGAACCTAATGAGTGTTGGTCAGATTGTGGAGAAAGGTTTGCAGGTCAGGTTCACTCAACATGGAGTATATGTAGAGGACCCAAGACATGGATTCAGAAGGATAGCCAAGGGAGAAAAATCAGGTAGATTGTTTACTTTTGAGCTAGAAGACACCAAAAACATTGCTTTATACAATTACAAGGATCAAACACTTTCAGAGTTAGAAATATGGCACAAGAGGTTAGTTCACATAGGTGAAAGAACCCTAAAGCAAATGTGCAGGGATCAATGTGTGCTTGGGATACCTAATGTATCCAAGCAACACATGATATACAAGTGTGGAGTTTGTCAATTTGGTAAGTCACACAGATTACCCTATTCAAAGAAAGGTTTCATGCATGAAGACTACCTAGACTTGGTACACACAGATGTTTGGGGACCTAGCAAGGATCCCTCCATTTCAGGATCAAGGTACTATGTGTCCTTCATTGATGACTATAGCAGATGGACTGTCTTATACTTTATGAAGCATAAAGATGAAGTGTTTAATCGTTTCAAGAGGTATCTTGCACTTGTTGAAAACCAAACAGGAAGAAACTTGAAGAGGCTAAGGTCAGATGGAGGAGGAGAATACTTCTCCAATGAGTTTGAAGATTTCTTGCAGGAAAGAGGCATCAAAAGGGAGATAACTACAAGGTACTCACCTGAACAAAATGGGGTAGCTGAAAGAAGGAATAGACTCATTGTAGAAACAGCTAGGTCTATGCTTAATGAAAAGAAGTTGCCAAATTATCTTTGGGCAGAGAGTGTATCTACTGCCACCTATCTCATTAACAGGTTGCCATCAAAGTCTCTTGATGGCATGACACCTTATGAAGCTTGGCATGGTAAGAGACCATCATTGGATCATTGCAAAATTTTTGGTTGTGTAGCATATGTGCATATTCCCTCACAGGTAAGGGGAAAGCTAGACCCTAAAGCTGAAAAATGTATCTTCATTGGTTATGATTTGAACCAAAAAGGGTACAGATTCTACAACCCAACAAACAAAGGCTTCAAGGTAAGCAGAGATGTCATCTTTGATGAGAATGACTCATGGTATGAAAATGAATGCAGGAAGGTTAGTCTACCCTATGATATGGAAGAAGATTTCCCAAAGCTCACTAAGGAGGAACCAATCCAGAAAGATGAATCAAGCTCAGATGATGATGATACAATTAACCTTGAGGAATTCAAGGCATGGAAGTCCAAAAGGAAGATGAAAATGAAGAAGCTAGAGGATACACCAGAATCCTCAACTCAAGCAATGAGGAGATCTCAGAGAGAAAGTAAGAAGCCTATCAGATATGGGTATGACACTTCTCTTGTAACTAAGCATTCTGTATATCTTGCAAAGGATTTGTTGAATGAAGAACCAGGTACATATGAAGAGGCAATCACCAAACCAGAATGGAAAGGAGCTATGGATGAAGAAATAGAAGCTCTCAAGGAGAGTGACACATGGGACTTGGTACCCAAGAAGGACTCTATGAAGGTGATAGGATCCAGATGGATCTACAAGCTAAAGAGAAACTCAGATGGAACAATCAACAGGTACAAAGCTAGATTGGTAGCCAAGGGTTTTGCACAAACCCAAGGCATTGATTATGAGGAGACATTTTCTCTTGTGGCTAAGATGCCAACAATCAGAGTATTGGTGAGTGTAGCTGCATCCAAGAATTGGAACATGTACCAATTAGATGTCAAGAATGCTTTCTTGAATGGATGGATATCTGAAGAAGTCTACATGTCACAACCACCTGGCTATGAAGATCCCAAGAAGGTAAATTATGTGTGTAAATTGAAGAAGGCTCTATATGGATTGAAGCAGGCACCTAGAGCATGGAATTACAGGTTGACAACATATCTCCAAGACCAAGGATTTGTGATGAGTAAAGCAGACACCTCTCTATTCATAAAGAGGAGTAGTACAGAGGTAATCTACTTGTGTGTTTATGTTGATGACATCATCATTACAGGCAATGATGTCAATGGTATTAGACACATCAAAGGATAGATGATGAAGGAGTTCAAGATCAATGATCTTGGATTATTGAAATACTTTTTAGGTCTTGAGTTAGTCTACACTAATTAAGGTATATTATCACTCAAAAGAAGTATGTACAGGACATGGTGAAGAAGTTTAATTTGCAAGAAGCTAAAGTCTCAAGCACTCCAATGGAGGTCAACCTAAAGCTTAGTGCTCATGAAGGTGATGAAGTCCAAGACATTACAGGATATCAAAGTATGGTAGGTAGTTTGAATTATGCTACTTTAACCAGAATTGACATAGCATATGGAGTTAGTGTGCTAAGCCAATTCATGCACAAACCAAGGGTACCTCACCTAGAGGCAGCAAAGAAGATCTTGAAGTATCTAAAGGGAACTCAGAACCATGGTTTGTACTTTCCTTATACATCAGATATTGACATTAAAGTATATTCAAATGCAGATTGGGCAGGATGCAAGGATGATAGGAGGAGCACATCAGGATACATATGTTTTGCAAGTGATAAACCTATTTCTTGGTCAGCCAAGAAACAACCTTCAGTAGCTCTATCATCTATTGAAGCAGAGTATAGAGGGCTAGCCAATGCCACTCAAGAAGTTATCTGGTTGAAGCTTTTGTATACAGAATTAGGTCTATACACTAGACCTCCAATTATCTTTGGAGATAACACAAGCTCTCTTCACCTTGCAGCTAATCCAATATATCATGCTAGAACCAAACACATAGAGGTTCATTACCACTATGTGAGAGAAAAATTTCTAAGCAAAGACATTCAATTGACTTATGTGTCCACTAATGTGCAATGTGCAGATTTACTTACTAAAGCTTTGGATGGAAACAAGTTATGCAGATTCAAATCCATGATTGGATTGCAGGATGTGATTGAAGATTGAAGATGAAGACTTAAGCCAAACTGTTTGGCTTGAGGGGGAGCTGTTGGTGCAATTCAAGCCTTCTCACTTGGCTTGGAACCTTAGAAACTTGTTTTTGGAAATTTGGAAGTTTAATTCACTTGAAGAAAGGACCATGTGAACTTATGCTTATAAGTTCTTACTTCTTTACCCAATGTAAAAGTCTATATGACTTGGCATCTCATGTAATCACACCTACTTGATAGGGTGGAAAAAGGTAGTTGATTAATGGAGAGAATATCTCCCTACATTTAGTGGAGTGATCAGGAGATTTGAATTTGAATTCAAACTCAAATTCAACTCAACTCCTATAGAAAGTGTAAGTCAAAAGTCGCGGTTGTCTAGCACCATTCCCGAGGCTAACATCTGTGATCATTGAGTGTGTGAGTGCTACACTATAGCCTACACATCTCCAACTCATTAGGCTACATCTATCAAGCCAATGAGATTGTACATTCATGTGAACTAATAGAAAGATTTACATCCACTATCTCTGGTTTTCTCTGAGTCATCATCTCCAAGTCTGTCAACTTCAACAAGGCATATCTCAGGATCTACTGAACCAAATCAAGTGATTCAAGCCTTGTTGGAACCAGCACAAAGTATTCTACAAGACTACAAAGTTTGAAGAAGTTTGGTTCAGCCATTTTCGAGAAATCGCCATCGAACTGCTCTCTGGTATTTTTCTGCAGAGCTCCTAAAAAGTCGGGAGTGTCCCCAACTTTGCTAAAGTGATTTCTCTGAGTATAGTCTATCATTTTATCTCATTCCACTTGCAAACGGTGGCTTACTAAGCTAATAGAATATCTCTAGAAGGAATTTTGCCAATTGTAACTATACTGGTTATACTGAGTGAAAGACTAAGCAGGTATCATGACAAAAATAGAAAGTTTTTGAGCTTTGTGATTTACAAACTTATCGGTTTTGATCAAGTCATTACTCAAACCCTTTCCAAAGTTCATATAGCATATTTTGGTATTATTTGGAAGCTCAAGGAGTCTACTAAGTATATCTGGAGTCAAAGAGGGTTGGTGCAAAGCAAGATTAGCAGCATCTACTCAATCTTCTGAGTGCATCCAACCATTTCTCCCAACACTAGTTTGGGTAAGGAGGACACCGTTTCAAATTTCTGCAAGCGTAGAAAAAATTCAGATGACCAAAGCGTGCATGTCAAAGCCTTGCATCTGACATAGCTTGAGAATCATGTACTACACATGTTGAATCATTCATAGATTTTTCATAGTCTATGAGCTTATATAGCCCACGATATAAAATGTCAGAAGCAATAATCATGTTTTCATTTGATAGATCATGAATCGTACATCTGTCATCAGCACATTTCACAACCAAGCCAATCTTGGCTAATGTTGAAATTGATAATAGATTTTTCTTGATCCCCAGCATAAATAAAGCATCTGACAAAGTGAAAGAACTACCATCAGTAGTAGTCAGAATGATCTTACCAACTCCCATGATAGGATAAGAGGAGTTTTTGGTACGTGTGACAGTATTCCTTGTAGGGTCATGCTCAAGTGAAGTGAACAAACTACGCTGCGGGGTAATATGTTTGGTTGCCCCACTATCGAAATACCAAATATCTGAGTCTACTGCAGACATACACTGCTCATGAGAAGATGGGTCAAAATTGCAAATACTAGTAAACGCCCATTCTTCATTCTGCACAAGATTTATAGACTTTATTTTCAGTATAGAGACCTCTGCAATAACCATTCTAGTGTCTTTTTGCTTTTCCTCTTTTGCAGCTAGTTTTGGAAAGTTCTTTATGACATGATCATTTCCTTTACAGTACTTACAAAAGAATTTCTGCTTTTTTTATTTCTTCTCATCTTTGTCTTCCTTCTTCAAATGTGCAGCATTTGCAGATTTCTGCTTACTAGTAGATGAGCTACATTTACTTTTGCCCTTCTGACTAGCCAAGAAAGCTTGATCTGTAACACATATAATGGAATTATTTTGCCTAGACTGATTGTCCTGCAACAGAACAGAGACGAACTCCTCAAATGACAAGGCATTTGGATTGCCTTTCATCATCAAAAGAAGAGTAGAAGCAAAACTCCGATATGAATCAGGGAGACCATTCAAAACAGTCTGCACAAGTGAGCTATCTGGTATAACTTCATCAGTGGAAATCAACTATCCCTTCAAGACTTTGATCTTTGTTAGAAAATTGTCCATAGAATCACCTTCATTCATATGCTCACTCTCCAACTGTTTTCGGAGGTAAGCAACACGAGCCTCATTCCTAGCCTGGTACAATGTGATAAGTGTATCCCAAGCATCCTTAGCTATTCTACAAGAGCAAATGTGAGGAATAATGGCATGTTTGGCAGACAAGGCTATCAGTGCATGTGCCTGAGCATCTCTACCATTCCAACAAATTTGATCTATAGTAGGTGCAGCAAAAACCACAGTACGAATAGGAATCTGAAGAATATCAACATCTTCAACGCCATCTGCATCAGCTTCAATACCTATATTTGTAGGTGTAATAGGACGTTTTTCAACACCTTGCACAATGTTCTAGAGTCCTTTTGCAACCAATATGTGTTGCATCATATAATCCCACAATGGGTAATTGGTACCATCCAACTTATCCTCAACAGCCAACATACAGAATATATCACTACTTTCAGCCATGGCCACTGACTAAAATACTCTAATGCAAAAAAAATGATTGTATCTAAAAAAGTTGAACAGAACTACCCTGATGAGTTTTGCTAGACCTGTAGCAGACTTCCTAACACTTATACTGGCGAACCAAAACTTGTATATCTTTATCACAAAAAGACAAAATAGCTTGCACAAGCATGTGATAGTGTGTTCAGAGGGCCAAACGAGCTCAGATTGTGATTTCAGCACCACAAAATGAAGATGTTTTGATCTCCTAATCACCTTGAGTATGCTCACCAAATTATGTGCAATTTTGAGACTATGATCGAAGGGGTGTCGATGATATCCTAGATGAAGCGAAGATGTGCTCTTATACCAATTGTTCAAGTTAGACATCTACGGAAGCATATGAATAGCACAAGAAAGAAGAAGAAGCTTGGGGCACAACACACAATACTAAAATGTATTACCACTAGAATGTACAAAGATAAGTAACATGTTAGGGCTATAGGCATATATACAAGCCGAGAGAAAAAACCTCCTAAAGAGGAAAAAAAGTGCCCCAGTGATCCTAGTGTGCTCACACACATCACTAGCTAACTATATCAACTGTTTTTATGGTCATGATGAGCTCACAATCAAGGGTGGAGATGCACTAAAGCTTAAAGCAAGGAGAATCCACGAGTTTTTTCATCGGATAAGCTTATTTTGATGAACAAAAATCAATAATGCAAAGTTCTTCCAAAAATAGCAATTTATCTTATCCAAATTGATGTCAGCATAGATCCGATGGTCTAGATCTTCTTGAGATCCAATGGTGGAGAATGAAGGTGACTATTTTTTTCCCCTTTGCTCTAGATATCATATAAAGAACCAATCCTAGACATGCATTTGAAAAATCCAATGGTTGTAATGAAAAGCAGTTGATCCTAGGTTAAGAATTGATTTCTCTAGATCCAAGGGCCCCAAATTCATTCAAAAAACTATAAAAATCCCCCTCCAAATTCATAGAATATCATTGTTGGGCATCCATAGGGCCCTTGTGAGCACCTAGTTTCCTTGAGACGATCACCCTCAGTTGAGCGTGCGAGGATCCAGGGTGGGCTAGTAAGAGCACAGTTCCTAGAATCAATTTTAAGTTAGACTTCCAATCTAGGATAATAAACCCGATGGTTTCTCTATCTTTGTTCACCCTCAATGCAGCATGTGAGTGATTTAGAGTTGGTTTTATGATTCTTAAACTTCTTTAGATACACATTACGCTCCTAGAAATATATAGGGTCAATGAAGTGGAACCTATATTCTTACATGTGACATTCGGTTGAACTATCATGGTGGGAGGGTCATTCGGACCGCCTTTGACCAGTAGAATACTTAGCTTGACATATCACAACACTCATGTACATGTATTTCATTACAATATCTTTTAATTCATGTCTCTCATCTCTTGTCTCTTAGTCTCTTATGTGTTTTTACATGTCTCCTTCTATCTCTTTCTATGTGTGAGAAGGCTCTGTAGTCTTGTGTTGAACGAGTGAGGATTATCCATTGAGATTGAGAGAATAAGTTTCTAATTTGTTCATAAATCATGACCCATATGCATGCATATAATCCACAAACACCCATGCATATGTTTCAATTTTGAAAGTGTATAAGATGCTCCAATCTTGGACCATTCTTCCTTTCAAAATTGATTCATGTGTATGGTTTTCTTGTGTTCTCATCATGCATACATCCAGAAGAACCCATGCATATGAATTAAATTTTGAAAGTGTATAACAAGCTCCATTTTTGGACCATTCTTCCTTTCGAAATCAATTCATGTGTATGGTTTTCCTTTATTCTCATCATTCATGGATTTATCTTGCATTCATATGTTCCCCTTCCCATAATCAAATCATCATATCTCTCCTTTCCATATCCAATTTCACTTTCAGCTTCACATTTCACATAATCAAATCATCACATCTCTCCTCTCCATATCCAACTTCACCTTCACGTTCACATTTTGATCACATAAACCTCCCAACACTCACTAGCTTCATACACTCTATGTGTGTTGAGACTAGACCCGATCCACCCAGATTGCGATCACCTCCACATTTGAACCTGACATGAAATGGTTCATGGCATTTTCTTTTGATCTTGTTGGGAGGTTGTGATCCATATCCTTTGTTGCATATTTTTCATCCTCATCATATCATCATCATCATTCTTGAGTGTTACACTGGATTTCTCACAATATCGTGCACATCTTTACTGTGAAGTAAATGCATTTGTGAGAGATCTAGAGCATGGTGCATCACTTGCACATTCACGTAAGATGGAGAAATGATTAAAATCCCTTGTTGTTGAGAAACAAGGCCAAAGAATAGTCTCTTCTATGTTGAGAGAGAAGGAAAAATTCAATGGCATCAACATTACAAGCTACTTAGATTTGTTTGAAGAGCAAGCTATGATTTTTGGTCTTCCCGAAGATCTTTTGATAACATTCTTTGAATGAATTGTTGATAGCTCTATCATAAACCATGTCACTCAATATAATAGTCTTCCTTGGAGTGATTTCAGAAAGGAGATGCTCAAAGAATTCTATCTTGAGGATTATAGCCAACATAACCAGGATGGATTCTTATGATGAGTCGATTCCCCAAAGCCTAGTAGCTCTATTACTCACTTACAAATTGAGTATAGTAGAGGTTGTAGCCAATAGACATCAAAGACAATCCATGCTTTATGAACAAACTAGTCTTCCTCAAGCTAGCCTTCCGCAAGCTAAGGAGCAAGTTAGAGAACAATCCCATGCTATGGTTTTTGACTCTACTCCTATTTCTCAAATGATGGAGCCTAGTCAAGGTTTTAAAGTAGAGCCAAGTAAAAGTGTAGTTGAACAATCTCACGTGGAAATTCTCACCAAGCAAATGGAAAGGATTATTGCTACACAATCCAATTTGGCCAAGACTGTAGATGCTTTACAATCTAATTACATCAAGACTTTCCAAAATCAAATGGACCCAATATTTTTTCAAGAGCCCAATCAACATGTTGTAGCCCCCAATCAAAATCCACGAGTAGCTCCTACTCAAGCATATCAAGTTCCTTCAATGCAAAATCCTCATCCTCATGTGCAAAATCCTCAAATGTATCAAAACATGTATCCTCAAGCTTCTCAAACAACTTTTCAAAATCCTCCCAATCAAAATTTTCAAAATCATCAACCGTATAATATGCAAGCTCCTCTTGCACCTCGAGTACCACATGCTGCTCCCCAAGATCCTCAAATACATCAATTTCCTTATCAAAATCCTAATTATCTTGTTCAAGCAATACCTTACCAACAAAATCCTCAATTTAAAAATTTCCCACCACAAGTTAATCAAACTTCTCAAAATCTGAATAATTTTGTGTGTGGTCCTCGTAGATGTCCTTAGTGTGATTTGTTAGAGCACTTTTTGAGAGATTGTGAACTATTGAAGGTCACTAAGGAGCAAAGACTAGTAATAGACATAGACAAGAAAATTTGTGACTATCAATCTAGGCTACCTTTGCAAGAAAAGTACAGTAAGGGAGGAACGAAAAAGCACTATGAAAATATAACCATAATGGATGTAGGAACTAGAGGGGTGAAGTTGTAAGCTCTTGATGAACAAGAAGTAGAATCAAGTAAACCCACAAAGGAAGTTGGCTTTTCCATAGAGGCTTTATTAAGAGCACGAGATGAGATTAGAAGAATAATGGCTTGAGAGTCATGGATAGAAGATCAATCTCTTATTTCTCACTTATCCAATGTAGAAGAAAAACGAAAAAGAGATGAAACTGAGCCTAGTGAAAGAAGAGTGGCTCAAAAATAAACCTTAGAGGGAATAGAAACCATTGTAGAGCAAGGGAAAAAATCACAACCAAAAGATAAAAAACAAGAATCACAACCCAATGAACAAAAACAAGAGGAGAAACAAAAAGTAAGAAGACAAAGCAAAGAAAAATGGAACCAAAGCCTTTAGAGAAACAAGAACAATCAAAACAAAATCAAGAACAAACACAAGAACATGAACAAAAACAAGATCCTAAACAAAAACAAAAGAAACCAAAGAGAAAATCTAAAGCCATCTTGATTTCAGAAATTGAGAGAAAAACTGATCCTATGGAGATTTTAGATGACATTTTGCTTAAGAGTCGAGTGACTATGTCTTTAGAACAAATTCTCTCTATTGCAAAGCCTGTTTTTAAAGAAAACTTTATCAGCCTAATTAAAAGGAAGAGGTTTCCACTTAATCTAGATATTGAGATGCAAGCTTCTCTAGATCAAGATCAAGCTATGAATGAAGCCTTAAACTTTGATGAATCTGATCAAGAGGACTTTGATGATGATGAACTAAATGTTAATAAAAATTTCTTAGGAACTATTCAAGCTGATCATGAAAATCATGAAAACAATTTTGTCATTTTAAAAGAAAATTTTAGTCTAGAGGTACATCAAAGATGCGTGCTAAAATAGGAAATGATAAGAATGCTATCATTGTAAATGCATTAATAGATTCTAGCTCTGAAATCAATGTGATTTCAAGAGAATTCTATGATAAATTTCAATGGCCTATAGATAAAGATTGTGGATGGCATATGAGAACTGCAGATAATGGTGTAGGTACCTTGTACTGAGCTTGTGTTAGTGTGTCTGTATCCATAGGAGGAATC
Organism: Ceratopteris richardii; assembly: GCA_020310875.1. Taxonomy (NCBI): domain Eukaryota; kingdom Viridiplantae; phylum Streptophyta; class Polypodiopsida; order Polypodiales; family Pteridaceae; genus Ceratopteris; species Ceratopteris richardii. The sequence continues at coordinate 106,005,893 of CM035434.1, forward strand.
ACAGAAGAATTTTACTTCTTTATTCAAGATAATTGCTCCTATGAAGTTCTCTTAGGTCAGCCCTTTATTTATGAGAGTCGTATGGAAACGAAAGCCATGGATGATGGTTCTACCTATGCTAGAATTAAGTCTAAGGATGGAATGCAATCACTTCAAGTCATGATAGTAGGAGTGAATCATCCTATGAATTGATTGTCAATTAGAAAGAAGCCTATTGTTACTCAAGGACATGAGCCTATTTGTAGTGATTGTGCACCTCGATTCATGTTTGGAGCTACATATGATCAAAATTCTAGATAGAATCCATTGTTGAGCAAGACAATAGTGGACATTGGTTTGACATCTTGCAATCAACCAACATGTACCATAGTTTGTCACTTTGTTTCCCACATTCTAGATTAGATTTCCTTCATAAGAGTCAAGTATCCAAGTCCTTTATCCAGAAAACCCAAAACAAATATAAAACCAACAAAATCCTGGAACATGATGAGAACATTGAGTATGTGATTGAGACATCTCATTGTATCTCTACTCTTGAGGAGTTATATTTATGTCTTCAGCAAAATTCTAATTCCCAAATTATTCTTCTTTCTTCCCTTGATGATGCTCCAATCCAAGAGTATGCTCTCAATGTTGAAAAGGGCTCAAAATTAACCTAAGACATGATGCCTTAGTTGAAACAAAGTACAAGACTATAGACAAAAAAATCAACCCCATAGCTCAACCATTATCAGAATGAAGTAAGAAATAAGTTATTGATGTGAAAAATGATCCAATTCTTCCGGATAAGACAAACATAGGACATACATTCACGGATGAGACAATCAAACAGGTGAAATTTGGTAGAGATGATGACTTTCTTTTGCCAACAAAGAGAGATAAATTTGAAAGAGTCATAGGTAGCCATGGAAAGCCTTTATTATATATCCTCATGAGATTGGTTGTGCAGATCCTAAGCTAGTTGCCCCCATGATAATCTTTACTATTCCACATATTCCATTGAATCTTTGCTCTATGCCAGTTCCAAAGGCTCACTTACCTGAGCTAATGAAACTACTTAAGCTTTTAGAGCCATCTTTTGCACCTTACTCAAATAGATGGTTCACTGTGCCTAAAAAGAATGGGAAACTATGTCTATTCAAGATCTCCAACCTGTTAATAAAGTCACCATAAGGAATGTAGGAACATGACCCATTTTAGTTAAGTTTGCTTAGTGTGAATGTGTACTTTATGTCAAGGAGCAACTAATTATGTGGCTCATATGATGAGTGTTATGAATATGTTCTTACATGATTTTATCCCTCATATAACCATGCCGTTCATTGATGATATTCCAGTTAAATGGAATGAGGAACATGTAAAGGGCATTACTTTAGATTCATCTATATGTTGTAAATTTGTTCGTGACCATATCTCTTATTGTGAATGAATATTTCACCGATTTGAAGAGGTAGGTCTCACATTTTCCATAGAAAAATCTGTTTTTGGTGTCAAAGAGGTTCTTATTGTTGGACATTTATGTGGTCATTATGGTTGAAATCCATACCGACAAAAAGTTGATGCCATTAGCAAGATTTCTGAAATGTGTAACAATGTGAGTGAGGCACGCAGATTTGTTGTTGCTTGCATCTTTCATGTTATTTGGATCCCACACTTTGCTCATGTTTTCAATTGTCTCTATGACTTGTTGAAGAAGAAACGAAAATTTATTTGGACTGACAAACACACACAAGCTATGTTTAAATTGAAGAAATTGTTGCTTGAAGCTCCCATCCTTAAGCATGTAGACTATTCTGTTAACAAACCTATTATATTGACTGTTGATACTAGTTCTATTGGTATAGATTGGGTCATAAGTCGAGATGATAGTGAAGGGAATAGATATGCAATTAGGTTTGGGGCTAAAATTTTGCATCATCAAATTTACCTTGGTCTGAAAACATGTCTCTTGATGATTTTCTGATTTTGCACATTAAACAGTTAGAACAAGGTAAATTAAGACTTGATGATGCCGTTGAAAAATTAAAAGCATCTAGAATGAAGAACGAGCTTTATTTTGACAAAACTCATTGATTGCATCCTAAGCCTATTGATGTAGGAGATTGGGTGTTCATTTATGATAGAACATTTGACTCTCAATATGATGCATGCAAAAAGCTCACCATTAGGGCGAAAAACGGCCCAAAAAGGGCCATGTAAGGATTTCAATTAGTTGTGCTTAATCGGGATTAAAGTTGTCAAATCCTTTAACAAATTCCGTGTAAGTTCATTTAAAACGTATCTTATGCAAATTTTGAAGAGAGAGAAACTCGTATCATATAATCATGAAAAGTTTGTGTGATATCTTACGCCTCGAAGTTTGTGTGATATCTTACGCCTCAAAAGTTGAATTTTCCTCTTGTTCACGGACCTATATAATGTGTGCTGATCACGTTTTGCGCTCTTTTTCTCTACTTTTCATAGCAAGCCTGTTTCTCCCTTTCACGTCATTTTAGACACTTGCTGGTCATTTTTCATAGCAGACCATGGAGAACGTTAACCCAAATACTCTCCCTGAGCTTTCAAACATTCGAAATCATTGTAAAAAGTTCCATATCAACATTGCAGTTAGTCAGGAGTATGCGACGACAAGAAACGTATTTCGAAGGGCTCTTCATCCTCTTGAAGTGGATGGATTGCGAAAGGAAGGCAAGAAACATATCGACATATGGACAGATGGATCTGTTTATCCAATTGATCCACAAACTGGAAGGTACCCCCCTTTTCATAATCTTCATGATCTGATTAGATTTGTGGGAGATGGTGAGGATGGTTTACGAGGCTATTGTTCAAGGCTCTGGGATATTTCAAGGAATTATGTACAATACATAAACTATTTACAAAACACACTACACCAGAAGAATTTACATATGAGGGAGCTAGAAAACAAATTATCCACTTTATCTTCTCAGTTAGAGTCTTTTAAAAAAATGAAAGAAACTCCTATAGGTTTGAGAATGCGGTCAAAACGAGTAAAACCTTTTTTAGATTTGACTGAAAAAATCTGGCTAGAAAAAGAAAAGAATGAAAATTGTTAGAGATCGTGTGACAAATGTGCTAGGTTTCAATATGTCGAGCAGTTTTGAGCGCATACATTTCTGTAATGAAATTTTGAGTCAAAATGATGTTTTTAAAACTATTGAAACTAAATGAAAATACATGCTTGAAACGCTTTGTTTTTCAAAAACTCATGACAGAAATGAATCTTTTACTAGAACCATCTCAAATTCAAAATATTTGTGATAGTGTCGGAGTGAGTGGGAAAGGTTATAGAGCAATTTCAAAAGTTTGGTGTGAATTTTTAAAATTTAACAAAGTTAGAAGTTTTGGATTGCCTAGACCCCATCATGTAGGAAAGTTTCGGCTCTGCTTGAATAAGAAGATCACATCAGTATTTGGTGAATATAAACATATTCACGGTAACATGCCTTACGAAGTAGGAAAACAAAAGTAACATTTCACTTACAATGCATTTAACAACATATGGATAGATGTTATAAAACTTCAAACATACATGGTTCAGTTCTATAATATAAAAGAGCATGAATGTTCTGGTCTATTGAAATTTGTAATCAAACTTGATGAAGCTGAGCTTAAAAAACATCAAAAGATGGAGAGAATAAGCATTGTACTGATGAACAAAGCTTTGGACTATAGCCTTGGGAAATTGGATACTCCATCTCTCAAAGTACAATCAGAAATGGAGTTATGGTGGGTTGGCTGTGCTCAAGTTCCATCTGAGAGCCATAAAACACTTAAATGGTTATTCTCACAGACAAACATTCCAAATGTTATCCAAGGGCATCATGCAGGAGAATTGTTGAATGTCAAAGACTATGGAAAACTTTCAAGTTGAGTGGCATTTGAGTGGAGACCTAAAGACTCTCAAATGCATGTTTGGTATAAGTGGGGGAGCAAATTCTAAATACCCTTGCTTGTACTGCATGCAAAGCCCAGGCACAAATGGATGGATTACTAGAGCTGAGGGTGAAGAGGCTCCTTCTAGACAAAATGTTATTCTTCGTAACTACTCATCTTCTTCAATGATTTGGGATCCCATACTTCGAATAGCATTGACAAATGTACACATATGTACACTACATGCAGAGTTAAGAATCATTGACAAGTTGGTCCGTCTTCACTTGGATTATGCATATTCTATCAAGCCTACAACTCTTGCAGATGAATGCATAAAAAAATGTGAATGTCTTCTTTCAGAAATGGGGTTTCATGGTGGTGATGTTCATCTAAGAAAAGATCCAAAGCTTTCACAAAATACAGGTGATGTTTTACAGGATGTCTCAATGGGAGGTGCAAAAGCAAGGAGATTCTTCAGCAACCATGATGGCAAACAACTTAATGCCATGTGGAATTCATGGAAAACATTTTGTGAGGTCACGACTAATGTAAAAAGCAAACCAGAAATAGCAAAAAAGAGAATGGAGGTGTGGGTCAAACTAGATAATCTTTTAAAGATCATGAGGCAGCAGGTAACATCAAAACGTTATGTGACAGATTTCAGAAAGGCGACCACAGAGCTTATAGAAACCATCATAGAGGCATGGGGTGCCAAAGACATAACATACTACTTGGTGAGCTCCAAAGATATTTTATTCAATTTATTTATTTTAATTGAAATAAAGATCTAATGAAATTCTTCTGCTTTCCAGCATATTCTTCTTGTGCATGGTGCATTCTTTGCAGAAAAAGAACCACTTGCCATGTGGAACACCCAAGGCATGGAAAAATCTCATTATCAAGCAAGGACAAGCTTCTTTAGGTGTACAAGGAAAGGAGGAGGAGTAACAAAGAGAAATGCCTTCAGAGAGCTTTTTGATTGGTTCTTTAGAAGACAATTACAAAGGACCTCATGCCAAATATAATCTTTGAGTGGTGGATCCCCTCTCCTCTTTTCAAAGCAACATTTTCACTAACAATGTGCATTTCTGAGCTTGGGCTCATGCACGTTCACTTCCCTATATTGACACTCAGAGGAATATTGGACACGTGCCGGTTCCTAAGAGATTACCATGCTGATTGACATAGACCATTCACCAGTGCTACTGTTCCATACTGGTTCAGGAAATACTGAGAATTGAATTGCTTTATATTCCTTGGCAAGCAACATCGTGTAACTACACCAAGCTGAGTTTCACATATTCTCTTTAGCTCACCATATGCAGGAGTCTTCTCCTCCAGAACTACCTTGTGTAGATATCTCCTTCGATGCTCTGGTACATGAAGTAGTTAAGCATCACTCAAGTTGCAGACCTTCAAGCTCTTTAGAAGACAATTACAAAGGACCTCATGCCAAATATAATCAGAAGGATATGGCTATCTCCAGACAAATCATGTATCAATATCACAAACTGAAAAAGACCACATTTCAAATAGAGCTTTAATATTTGCAATGTCTTTTATTTCTTTGAGAAATAAAAGATGTCATGTATGTACATTTCATGATGTATTATGCTTTGAAAAGAAATATGTCTACTACCATCAGATGACTTTGACCAGAGAATCAATAACAATTACACCAAAAAAATTTGCAATGTCCTTATATCACATTGGGCCAATTTCTGTATATGTACATTTGTTGAGATATAGAATTTGAAAAAATCAAGTCATTCCTTGAGCCTTTTGAAAGAGCTTGGCTCTGGCAAATCACCTCTATATCTCAGGAACTCTTTTCTCCTGTATCCAGCAATGCTTTTTAAATCTGACACCCCTGCAGCCATTGCATAGCTTGAATAACAAAGAAAAGTACCCTGCCCTTGAAGCATTGAGTCCAGGGGCATATCCAAAAATTCTGAATGCAGTTGCTCTTTCAAGCAGTAAAACTCTGAAAGCATTAAAGGGTATTGGAGTAAAACCCATGTATTTTGATAGAGTCCTCAAGCAGAACAATCCAAAGTCTGGCTCCTCACTATAGTGCTTGTGAATAACACGAAAAGTGGCTGGGTCCAACTTTGGAAGATAGTGGATAATAGAATTAATATCCACCTTTGCTTTTCCTTTCTCTTCTAAGGCTTTTCTTGTTCCCTTGCCCCTGCCAAGGTAATTGTCTTCATCCAATAAAGTTAACTGTGATAAAAATGAAAACATGGTTAGATGAAGTGCAAGCACACTTAAGGAAACATGTGAAGTAACTTGAAACTATTAGAAAGAAAAGCAAGAGACACGACTGATGCAAGCGATAAGGGTCTTCAGAGAAATTCAGATTGTCGTTATCGCTTGCATCGGTCGTCATCAATATCTATTTGCAAACTGCCTAGAAACATCTAATGTTTGATAAATGAGGGGAATTCCCACAAGCAAGACATGTATAATCATTGCTGCATGCAACTCCTAGACACGACCGATACAAGCGATAAGGCCCAGCGGAAAATATCCGATGGGCCTAATCGCTTGCATCGGTCGTGATCCATTCTGACACTTGGAATGGAGAACTTGGACAAATCTGATACAAGAAAGAGATTTTGCATTGGTCCCATCTCATATCCTTAACCTAAAGATCTTGAGAACATAGTTAACTGTATACCTTGATGTCATCTTCCTAAAGTCCAAACACGACCAATGCAAGCGATGAGGCCCAACGGAAAATATCCGATGGGCCTAATCGCTTGCATCGGTCGTGATCCATTTCTGACACTTCGAATGGAGAACTTGGACAAATCTGATACAAGAAAGAGATTTTGCATTGGTCCCATCGCATATCCTTAACCTAAAGTTCTTGAGAACATAGTTAACTGTGATCCATTTCTGACACTTGGAATGGAGAACTTGGACAAATCTGATACAAGAAAGAGATTTTGCATTGGTCCCATCTCATATCCTTAACCTAAAGATCTTGAGAACATAGTTAACTGTATACCTTGATGTCATCTTCCTAAAGTCCAAACACGACCGATGCAAGCGATGAGGCCCAACGGAAAATATCCGATGGGCCTAATCGCTTGCATCGGTCGTGATCCATTTTTGACACTTCGAATGGAGAACTTGGACAAATCTGATACAAGAAAGAGATTTGCATTGGTCCCATCGCATATCCTTAACCTAAAGTTCTTGAGAACATAGTTAACTGTATACCCTGACGTCATCTTCCTAAAGTCCAAACACGACCGATGCAAGCGATGAGGCCCAGCGGAAAATATCCGATGGGCATAATCGCTTGCATCGGTCGTGATCCATTTCTGACACTTCGAATGGAGAACTTGGACAAACTGACACAAGATAGAGATTTTGCATCAAGCCCATCTCATCTCCTTTTCCTTTAAATCATGAGAATATATTTTACTACATACTTGACCTCATCTTCCTCTTCAAGTCCGAACACGACCGATGCAAGCGATAAGGCCCAACGGAGATTATCCGTTAGGTTGTATCGCTTGCATCGGTCGTGGTCATTTTCTCACTTAAAAATAGAGATCTCGGACAAAAACTTTAATTGATAGAATATATCAAACAACATACCTTGACCTCATCTTCCTCCTCAATGAGCTCTTTTGAGTCAATACAAATTGTTCCTTTGTCCTCAGCGACATCCAAGAATGAATAGCCACGTCCAAACGAGTATATTCCAAGTTGCTTCTGATGCTCATCAAACTCTTCATCAGCAAGTTTTGGCTTCTCTGAGATAGCTTTCTCAAAGCATTTTGAAAGAGCTTGTGATTGAATCTTTGAATTCTTCATTAGACAAATCCAAATCAAGACGCAAAAATTCCTCTCTTCTTTCTCCTTTCGTATTGATGAATCTCCTTGCAACTTCTTCTGCCTCAGCTATAGCTGCAAGACAGTAGTCCTCCCTTAGATTGAAAAGTTCCTGAATGTAAAATAGAGGTATGAACTCTTTCCCAGAGATAAGTAAAAAGGTAGATTTGGGAGAAGTAGGGGACTTCTCAGACACTTGAACTTCTTCACTTGGCTCCCTTATTGCAGTCTCTGCTTTAAAAGTGGCCACATCAAAATCTTTGACCTGCTCTTCTTCTGCTTGGAGATTGATCTCCTCAACAATCTCCATGACACCTTTCATAGTTTTTTGAGCTAGCCTCAAGTGCCAGCTCTAAGCAAGGCTCGTCTTCATCATGAACATTTTCCTCCCTTTCAAACTAAGATATGATCAAGCCATATCAAGAAAGCAATGTTTAAAGGGAGCAAGCAGCAGTCCTTTTCATGCTCTGGGCATAAATCAAGCTTCCCTGGCAAAGGGGATATCCTTCTGCATTTTCTTGTGATTTTAGCCCTATCTGTTGGATCCTTCCCAAAGATGTGAGGATGGACATAGGTTTTTGAGAAATAGAAAGGATCCTCCCATCGACCAACCCCAAGAAAATCTCCCACTCATCCTTAAGAAAACTTTTCGAGTTCTCTAAGAGTTTTTTCAAAATCAATTTCGGGGTGAATATGGTCATTGCATCAGGAAAATAATCTACACTTAAACCCTCTTGAACCATGAAATCAAGAAGTTTCTTTGATGGAGAGACACTAAGGATCTCATTCATTACCTCCATCTAAGCTGCAGCTTCTCTTGTATGTCTATTAGGAGAACACAACCGATGCAAGCGACTAGAGCGAGTCAACGTAGGTCAAACGGCGAAAATCCCTTTATCGTCGTGTCGGCGACGAAAGAAAAATACACATGTAGGTGAGAAATTCTCTGAAGGTTGAAATTTGAGTTTGTGAAGAAAAATAGGTATTTATAGGCGAGGAGGGAACAACGGTCGAATGAGGTGACCAATCACAGAGTGCCACGTGGCAGCGTGTACGTTGCCCGATGCAACGAATAGATGACGTGGATCAATCAAATCATGCCACGTGGCAAAAGACGTTGGAATTCGCAACGGGTATCGACGTGGACCAATCGGGGCATGCCACGTGGCACAACGGTCAACTCAGTTTTGGGACCTATTTAAGCTTCCCTATTCATTTGTTTTTTTTTTTGTCAACACTTGCCAAGCGTGGAGGTTCCATTGCCACCAAGTTTTTTTGGCTACTTCACAATTTCTATAGAGAGCGCTCTCTCCGTAAGGTAATGTGGACACGACGATGCAAGCGATTAGGGACATCCGAGATTTTTGGATAACCCGAATCGCTTGGATCGGTCATGTTTTTTAAATAGCATCGTCCTTGATCATACCTTGCAAATTTTGGTTTCTTTTGTGTTGCTTGAGTATAACGCATTGTTACCTTTATTTTAACTTCTATTTATTGAAATATGATGATGAATCAGGGACGACCGATGCAAGCGATGAGTGACATCCGGGCATTTACGGATGATTCTTATGCTTGGATCGGTCGTGTCTCTAGTGAGGAGGGAAAAAACGGTCGAATGAGGTGGACCAATCATAGAGTGCAACGTGGTAAAGTGTACGTTCCCCATGCAACGGATAGATGACGTGGATCAATCAAATCATGCCGTCGTGGCAAAAGACGTTGGAATTCGCAACGGGTATCTGACGTGGACCAATCGGAGCATGCCACGTGGCACAATGATCAACTCAGTTTTGGGACCTATTTAAGC